>OZ010792.1:523448389-524708389 GCA_963932465.1 Maratus speciosus | reverse complement strand
ATATAATGATGTGATCAATATTATTGCAAAAATAGGTAATGTATGTTTTAAGATTTCGTCATATGACCTAAAATATTTTGTATTAAATGCACAATTTTTGTATTTCTTTAAAAATGCTTAATTGAATACCCTTTTTCTTTAATTTCAGAAAACACTCTTTTACTATCAAATGATTTTTAAAAAAATGATAGTTTTAGTAAGTAAAAAATTCGTGCAAGTAACGCACTTCAACAAAACTAGAAAAAATTAAACAACACTGGTAACAAAAATTGAAAGGTGAGATGAGGAAGAGAAGGAAGGGGGTTAATGAGAAAATGTGGAAAACTGAGAAAAACCACAAGTCAATTTTTAACTAAACTAAGAGGCTCTGCCCTTTACCAACTACGTTCGCCAATCCCGTTCAGGCATTGCAGACACTAAAATTACGCTAATTAGATCTGATTTAAAAAAATTACAGATACAGAAGATTGGATTATAATGAAACGACCAATGGCGATCTCCCCGTAAACGGGTTTCCATTCATTTGCTTTTGATTGAGAGATTTTAAGGCCGAATCAACAACTGTTGAGACAGCTAACGGTTGTTTTCGTGATTGATTAAATAAGATCATTTAAACATTTGAAAATCAGTTTACATAAGAAGAACTAAGTAAGAAAAGTATCTGGTTTATGGAATTTTTTAATAATGATATAAGATGTAAGCCAATTTTTTTTTACAAAATATGATAAATTTTATTAAATAAATTATTCGTAATCAAACTTCTGTAATTGGGTAATTTTTTCAAATGAGAACAACTTAGCATATTTTTAGCAGAGTCTGCACGAAGTTGGCGAGCGTAGCTTGTAGCGGGCAGAACAGTCTAATTTTGGTAGAAAATATAACTGAGATAAATTTTTATTACGAAAACACAATTTTTCCTGATTTAAAAAAAATTCAACACTTCAAAATTTTTAGAATATTTACTTTTCTAGTTCAATCCGTATCTTGACAATGAATTAAAAGTTCTAAATATATGTGCTAAAATTTTTCAATTTTAATGAAATAAGTCAATTTTGTGCAAATTATGATAAATCTTAGGAACTACTTTCTGACGCATTTCTGAATTCATTTTTGTTCGGAAGTGTATAAAATTGGCACGTGTTCTTATTCAGAAACTATGTAATCGAATGGTGTTTCCCATTTTTTGATAAAGGCAGAAGATCTTTCAGAAAATACTGTCAAATTAAGTGTTTCGAACCAAATTTCCGGACGCGATAGCACGACAAAAGGGTTAAAACTAGTCATCACGTGACAAGAATCGCTTATTACTTAAGTAATTTATTTATAAAAAAAAATGAAAACAGTTATTCGATTCCAAATCACTTCAGTAGTCAGACCTGTCAATTTTATACCCGTTTAAAATTTGTCTGAAAATGCATCAGTAAGTTTTACTTGTTGAACTGGGAATTTGGGGACTACCCTAAATAAATTAATGTGAGCATTTTAAACAATTTAACCCATACGTATTGGGTTTTAGTACATGGTACAAAAGGAAAATTGCATGATTATGGAAATTTTAATAAAATAAGGATGTGTGTAAGCTACTTAAATGAAATCTGTACTAATAAAAGAAAGTTTCGCTCTGTGTGCGTGTGTGTGTCTTTTCGCGATGGCTAGCGAAATCTATCCCATGTATAAGTCTGAAAATTTAGTTGAGGATAGTCCAAGGCAGATTCTGATGCACCTGAGGCAGAGATTTTTAATTTATTAGGGCCTCTAAGTTTTTATGCCATAAATTGTTAATAACTTGACCCATTTTATCCGATTTCCTTCCTTTTTGGGGCTATATCTCCATTTAGTTATTCCCCCATTTCTACATTTCAGTTAAGACCCTCGCCGTCTGGGGCCCGGTAAAGGGCCCCTTGAGGCTTTTGTGCCCTAAATTGTTAATAAATTGCTTCCTTTTAATCCAATCTTCATTTTTGGGATCCCTTTTCCATTTAGTTATTCTCACGTTTCTACATTTCAGTTAAGACCTGGGCCCCCTTATGGACCCGTAGGGCCCCCCTTGAACTTCTTGTGCACCATGCATTGCATTCCCACCCACCCCTAATTTTCTCACCTTCTCAGTGCATTGTTTTAAAGTTGAATCTTGGACTCTTCTTCCAGGACCAACATCCTCATACTTTTTACTGGGACCCTAAGGCCCTGTTTAAATTTAAAATATTACGCCACACTCCCCCCCCCCCCTGATTTTTGAGCATTTCTTTAAAATATTATAATGATTAATTCTTACCTTATGCTTAGAACAACACGTATAATAATCACTTATAAACAGATTAAGCTAAATAATACTATAAAAAGTGATAAAATATCTTTATTTAAAATGACGAACGTTTAATCGCACAAACGGCGACATTTTACAGATCGATTTTAATAATAGCAGAATAATTTATCCATCAAGATCTTATTTACCATCCATTATCCGGGAATCAATACAGATATTTTTACGCAGAGAGAATATTTGTAATAATTCAGTGTCCGTTTATTTACCTAAAATTTGGAAAGAGATGATATGCAATTTTAGTAACAATAGTAAAAATTAATCCACGCTCACAAATATCCGATTTCATTTTAGTTTATTTTATATTTGCACTGTTTTTCATTATGCATGATGTCTCGTGAATCGTTTACCAAGTTATTGTTTTTAAATTTTGTGAAAGTATTTCTATCATGAATGATTTTGAAAATGTTGCCGTTTGTGCGATGAAACGTTCGTCAATCTAAATAAAGATATTTTATCACTTTTTATAGCATTATTTAGCTTAACCCTATGCTTAGTTTTGACTAATTAAAGATCTAAAACACTAAGTACTAAAACATTTTAGCATGTTTTCATGTTAGGGCCGTGCTCTTAACTATCAATTGCCCCCTTTTGCCCTCCCCCATTACAGCTTCCTTAAAAATGGTCCGATTCACTAGTTTTTTTTTTTTTTTTTTTTTTTTTTTTTTTTTTTTTACAACTCTTTAGGTCCTCTAGCTACTACATGAACTACAAAAAAAAATTTCTCAGACTTCAGCTACCACCAATTTTAAATATTAATCCCCTCCTTGAGGCCATTGGTGCAGCTTTAAAAATGATCCAAATTGCTTGCAATTTTCTTTAACATAGTTCGAGCGCCCTCTGATTACTTTAAAAACTACTAAAAAAGTACTTTTATACCCAACTACATGCCAGTTACGTCCTTGGCCCCTTGGAGCCCGGTACAGGGCCTCTTGAAGTTTTTGCACCATAAATCGTTAATAAAATGCCCCCCCCCCCCTCTTAATCCAATCTTCATTTTTGGAACCTTTTTTCCATTTAGTTATTCTCCCATTTCTAGCTTCCAGTTGAAATCCTGGGGCACCCAAGGGCCCGATTTGGGGACCCTTAAACTTTTTGTGTGGCATGCTTTTTTTCACCTTCTAATTTTCTCACATTCTCAATGCAAAATTTTAGAGTTGAGTCATGGACTCCTCTCTACGGACCAATACCCTCATATTTTTATTGGGACCCCAAAACCCTGTTTTAAGCATTCCCCCCATTTTTGCGCATTTCTTTAAAATTTTATTCTAATGATTAATTCATACCCTATACTTAATTTCAATTAATTGCAGATCTAAAGTGCTAAGAACATTTACTAAAATCTTCTAATAATATTAAAATAAAAATTTATGAAAAACACACCCTTTGAAAAAAAAACACACCACTTCTTTGCCACTTGTGAGAGGAAAAGATATAAAACAATTCGTTATGGTCACTTACGCAAAATACTGTTGAATGGTCAATGTCATTCGGAAGACCGGAAGTGTAGATTTCAGACAGGGTGGGGTGGGGTGAATGACAGTCCTGTGCTCATTAGTAATTTCTTGGAAAACTTTAAACTAAGTACATGTGTTTTAGAGGCAGAAGAAGGAAATAGAATAAAGAAATTTTTCTGCTTTTGTCTCGGGGAAAGAGGGTAAAAATACTAAAAAGGATGCCTTACCAACAGTTATTATCGGACTCGCGAAACTTTAAAATTACAAAAGTAAAAGGTAATGGAGGTTGACACTTGAAACGTGACTTTTTTTTTGCCATTTCAGAATACTTTTATCATTTTAGATTTTTTTTTTTTTTTTTTTTTTTTTTTTTAAGAAGTTAAGTAATTTTTAAAGCGAAACTTTGATACAACTTAAGCCACTGCTGAGGGCCCCTCTCGAGTTGGGACCAGGGGCTGCAAGCCCCCGTAGCCCCCCCCCCCCCTAATCCGGCCCTGAGCATATGAACCTTTAACGTTGCTCTTTTTACATATTGGCTCACTGCGTGACAAACAAAAGTCAGAATAGAAAGAAAATTTGTTTTGAAGATTTTGAAAATGTTCATCTTGACGAATCAGCACTTCTTTCAACTTATAAATTTTAATAATTAAGTTAATAAATAATTAAAATTTAAAATATTTTTTTATTCAATATGTACTTGTATTTTCTGTTTATAGGCTTTTATGAAGGTTTATGTGAAACAAGGAATAAAATACTATTCTTGCATCCCTAAATAATCTCTAGTATTATTAATTTAATTTTCAGTAATTTACATTTCACTTTCCACCGATACAAAATTAATGTAAATTTGTATTTATACTTTTCCGACATACTGAACTTAAATATATAGGGCGATTAAAAATAAAGGCTATGGCGATTATTTATGGAACCGATGATAGAAATATCATCAAAGGCATATTTTTCAAAGGCAGTAAATACAAAACAAAATATTTCTTAATATGCTAACTCTACAATGCATGATTTTCATTTCTCTCCTTCCCTCCCCCCCCCCCCCCAAAAAAAAAAAAAAAAAAGACCAAAAAAAATAACTGCTATATTGAACAAGAAAACATTTTAAAAATCGCATGTGAACTGTTATCCATAATTTAGGAGAAAACTAAAGTGTCAGATGGCTACATTATAATCTGAACAACATAATAACATGAAATTTAAAGTGTGCCAAATGGCTAATCTATGCATTGTAGGGTTAAATAAATTGTCATTTTTCTTTGTTTACTTTATTTTGTAGTTAAATAACTATTTTAAAACAATATTTCTTTATAGAGAATAAGTAATTATTAAATATTTTGAAAATTCTTCCTTACAGGAGCAGTATTCATTGTGGACCAATGTATCCCGCAGCAGTGGCCGGTCCACTGTGCCCCATGTTAAAGTTTAATACATACTGATAAAAATATTATTTTAAGTTTTCTTTTAAGCATATAAGCTTTTAAATTTAATACAGACCAGTGTTTTACCTTTTCAAAAAAGCTGTTTTATCTTATTTATCCATAACCTTTAATTACTCAATAAAGAGAAGTATGATGATGAAAAATTTTACTTTTAGGAGCTCAAAACAACCAGTCAGGATAAAAGGGTTCATTCTGAGCTAACGATGTGTTCTGAAGGCTATAAGTAATCAATTCGGTGCTGTTATCAATTAGCCTAAAAGAAAAGCTTTAAAAATTTAAAAATAAGTAAAATATAAGGTGTGGTCCACTGTACTCTGGTCTCCCCTACTATGTTTCCCCCTCTAACTAGGTGAGCGTTAGGAAATATGTATAGATTTATAGTAAAAAAACACGTTTTTTTACATATCAACAGTATCTCCAAACAGCTAACTCTGTCAAAAACATTGTCAATACAAATGTTGTAGAGCTTAAAATTCTGAGTAATATGAGTACCTACACTTAATATTTTTGTTGAACATTACGGATACAATTATAGTTTAAAGTTTTAGACCCGTGGTCAGGGGGTTGAACTCAAAATTAATTAGGAGAAAACTGGAAATTGTTTTAATCCCTTCAGTTTAAGTCTAAAATGAACGTACTAAGTTTTTTTCCCCGTACTTGGGTGAATGTTAGAAAATATGTACATATTTATTTTCGAAAAACACTTTTTTTTTTTTTTTTTTTTTTTTTTTTAAATTAGGCCGCAGTTTTGAGATATTGTTAAGTTAACTTGGTCTCTCCAGGTTTCAAGCTCTTGATTAGCGATTAAGGCAAAATTTTGAAATAGAATTGCGACCTTAATGTTGAAGAAAAATATTAATGATGGTACTCATTTTATCCAGAATTTTAAGCTCTACAGCGTTTGTATTGACAATGTTTTTTTATAGAGTTAGCTGTTTTGAGATATTGTTAAGGTAATTAAAAAAAAAAAAAAAACGTGCTTTTCGAAAATAAATATGTACATAATTTCTAACATTCACCAAGTACGAGGAAGAAAATATCGTACGTTCATTTTAGACCTAAACTGAAGGGATTAAAACAATTTCCAGTTTTCTCCTAATTAATTCTGAGTTCAACCCCTTGACCACGGTCTAAATCTTTAAACTGGAATTGTGACCTTAATGTTCAACAAAAATGTTAAGTGTAGGTACTCATTTTACTCAGAATTTTAAGCTCTACAACATTTGTATTGACAATTTTTTTGACAGAGTTAGCTGTTTGGAGATACTGTTATGGTATGTAAAAAACGTGTTTTTTTACTATAAATCTATACATATTTCCTAACGCTCACCTAGTACAAGGGGTAAAACATAGCATATTCATTCTAGACCTAAACTGAAGGGATTAAAACAATTTCCAGCTTTCCCCTAATTAATTCCGAATTCAACCCCCCAACCACTGGGCTATTAATACTAATAGATATTTTATATACATCTGTTTTACAAAGAGCTGTATATATTATATACACTGCTCAAAACAATTAAAGGATATTGCAGTTTTAGGTAGATTTTGTATCTGGTAAACTGTTTAGCTGATTGATACATGGTCGACAGACATAGTAGGTTATATGAGAATAAATTACACATGTTTGGCAGAAAAAAATGCATTTTATTGCGCTTTGTGTACTAAAGGAAAAAAACACAATTTGTGCATATGAGAAAAAAAGAATAAGAAAAGGTGTTTTCTTCAAAGAAAATCATTTTCAGTAGGGGGTATGGTTTCCACGGGCGGCCAGCAACGTTGAACACCTTTGAGGCATGGACTCAATGAGGCTATTAATGACGAGTTGGGGTATTCTGCCCCACTCTTCCAGAAGAGCTCTTTCCAGTTCTTGGAGAGTTTGTGGGGGTTGTTGGCGGCCAGAAACTCGTCTTCCCAGAGCGTCCCAAACGTGCTCGATTGGATTCATGTCTGGAGAACACGCTGGCCATTCCATTCGAACGATTCCTTCCTCGAAAAGGAAATCCTCCACCAGGTTTGCACGATGTGGCCTGCAGTTATCGTCCATTAAAATGAAGTTATCTCCGATTGCTGCAGCGTAAGGGACTACAATAGGTCTGAGGATCTCATCCCTATATCGCCGACCAGTCAGAGCTCCATCTCGAATGATGTAGAGGTCAGTGCGCCCGTCAATGGAGATGCCACCATACACCAACACTCCTCCACCGCCAAATCTGACACTTTCATGCACGAACGCAGGATTATTCCTACTGCCACGGTCCCTCCAGATGAAAATACGCCTATTATGCGGATGCACAGAAAAACGGGACTCGTCAGAAAACAGAATATTGCTCCATTCATTTCTCCTCCAGTTGACATGCTCGGTTGCCCACTCCCTGCGGTCGCGACGATGCCTTGATGTTAATCTAACACATACCATCGGTCGGCGAGCATACAGACCCACAGCATGGAGCCGGTTTCGGACAGTCTGAGTTGAAATCGTGGTGCCTGTAGCCGAGCGAAGGTGTTGTTGGAGAAGAGTAGCGTTCATGGTTCGGTGTCTCCGAGCTGTTAACGCTAAATACCGATCTTCATTGGGCGTTGTTGCCCGTCTACGACCTTGCCCTGGTCTTCGGCCTGCACATCCACTCTCCAAAAAACGGTTCCAGATCCTGGAAATGACACTTTGTGACACTCCAATGGCTTGCGCTACTTCGGCTTGAGTTTGGCCTCCTTCTAACCTACCAACAATTCTCAAAGCTTCTGAATCTGTCAAATGACTTCGCTGAGACATCGTACTCATCGAAACAAAGCAATCACTGAATGCCGATCATCCTTGTCTTCATTCTCTTTTATCCAGTTGAAAGTCAAATTTCATTCGCAGCCGCTGAAGCGACGTTTTTGACGTCGAACTCAAAATTTGCATACTCCACAGTTTGAAAACCAGAAAAATTTGCATTTGTGATTCTCTTCTTTTATTTTCGGCAAAAAAATTTTAGTTTATATCTTTATTTTATATAAAACTTCAAATATCCTTTAATTATTTTGAGCAGTGTATTAAAATCTGATTGTCTATTTGTATTTCAAAACTCCTTCTCCTGGAATATGGAACGCAGTGCAATGAAGTTAACACCAATTACCCGCGTGAGTCCGAAGCTGTCATATATGGCTTCTCAGAATTCTCAGAATTTAAAAATTTAAATTAGTTTCCAATTGGGAAGATGGGAAAAAAACTGACTATATTTTATTGGCGTCATTTTCTCATTAAAATTGAAAAGAAATATTTTTCAATTTGAACAGATGCTAAAAATAATCTTGATTAAATTAATTTTTCAAAGAAAATAAAATCATATTTTGACATATTCAAGCTTCAATAATGAATTTATTCTACAGAACCAAAAATCGTCTGCGGCATATTGATATTTAGACGTCATTACATTGAAGATTTTTTTCAACTTTACTTTCAACCAAGAAGGAAAATATAAGCTCATTGCACGAGTATTTAGTTGACAATTATTGACTCTTATTCACAATAATTGAATTTTCTAAAAATAGGATAAAAAATTTTCAATTAATTATTTTTCGAAAACAGAAGTTAAAAACGTTTCACAATGGCTTTAAAACTAAAATGGTTTATCCTGTGAAAATGACTTTCTTGTTACTCTGGATTACCTCCCGTACGTCAATTCGACGTCCTGTAAAATTTTGAAGTTCCTTTGTTACCTTAATAAAATTTTGAAGTTTTTTACAATAATATTAATTTTTTCTCCCAACTCTTTTTAATATTCCCGTTGAAATAGCAATTATTTTGGAGTATTGACGCGTGGGTGGGTAATAAGCGATGAATTCCAAGGGTGGGAATCCAGATTTAATACAGAAAACTAAATTTTCTTTTTATACGTTCGTCAAAGTAAAATCATTTACATTTCACCAGCTCCGAAATTAAACAAGAACGAAAAATCATGCGTCCAGCATAGATTATGAAACACTTTCAAACACATTCAGAATACCAATAGTTGGAAAAACATCAGAATTTGTTCACCCTGGTATATGATATACATATTAGTATTTATACTGCATCGTTCACTAAAGGTTAGTTCAATTAAACGCACAGTTTAAAATTATCATTCAGCAATTTCCGTTAAGAA
The DNA here is from genome assembly GCA_963932465.1 of Maratus speciosus. Classification (NCBI taxonomy): domain Eukaryota; kingdom Metazoa; phylum Arthropoda; class Arachnida; order Araneae; family Salticidae; genus Maratus; species Maratus speciosus. The sequence goes on along the minus strand of OZ010792.1, from coordinate 524,699,031 downwards.
ACGTAAATGTACTCTATATCCATGTGTATTCCTGTAGGGGAGAGTGGTAAGGAATGGGCCAATTTTTGGTTTTTAATTTTTGTAATTTTTGCTAATAATTTTTTTTTTTGGCTCAGAATTGGCTCTTCAGTTACTTTACTTATTTGGTTATTTAAAAAAGTAATAAAAATTGGATTAGAAAATGTCTATAATGAATGATAATAAAAAATAAAAATATAGAAATTTGGCCCATTCATCCCCACCCATGGGGCTGAATGGGCCATTGAAGGTAATGAATGGGCCACTAAATGAATTCAATGAAAAATGTGGAATTAATCTTTTATTCACCAAATATGACAAAATGAATGGTACTTGACATGATATGATCAAAGCATAATGAAATAGTAAGTGATACACAATGCTTATCAAAATTTGTGAACATCAAAAGGGATATTATTAAATCACATAATTGTAGCAGAAAAATGACAAAATAATGGGTTGGGTTAGGTTGATTTTTGACGGCCAATTATCTACGCGAGGGATATAGGCCCGAGGGAGAGTGCCCTCCGTGGGGGTCTTTCTAAGGGAACCTAACCCGTATTTACGCATGGAAAATCCAAGGTTTCGAAGAAAACCACGAAAACTCCGAAACGGTTAGGCCGACGGGCGCGATTGGGTTTGAACCCAGCACCTCCCGTCTACCAACTTCGACAGCAGAACCTCTCAGCCACGACAAAATAATGAGATAAGAAAAAAAGAACATGAAATATGCATAAAAATAATAGATAATATACATTATGATTTAACGAAATTTATATATTTCAAAATTAATATTAAACGACAGGGTTGGAACTGCCTATTAATTGACTATTTAGTGTAAATTTCTGGTATTATTTATTCTACCTATCAGATTCAGAATACAAACAATTATTCTAGTTTTATATCAAATGTAAAAATGCTGGTAGGTGTGGTCAACAACTGGACAGTTCACCTTAATCATTTATACAATTTCACTTATGTTTCTAATAAATAACTGATATTTCTTAGGGTGAAAATGTGCAAATTATTTTTTAGACATCACTATAAACCTATTCTAAATAGACAATAATTTAATCTGAATACATTACAGTCAGTTAAGTTTCATATTAAAGAGAAAATCAGAAAAACGAAAGAAAAACCACATTTTCATAATCAGGGCAAAGGTGGCCCATTCATGACCATGATATTGTGGCCCATTCAGCCCCAGCTATACTTCTGGAATATTTTCAGGTTTTTTTAATACATTAAATTCAAATAACATCTAAATACATCCTAAAATTAGTTTACAGATATGCAAAGACTTGCTAATACACATATCTGCAATGAAATAATCGATACTTTTTAGCTTATTTATATTACTGAAAAGGGAAAAAATTAGTTTTCAATCAGTTTCTTGACCGTCCTACTCTAGTGGGAAAATGGTTTCTCCCAAACAATTGAAAATTTTATGAGTTTGGTAGAACAAATAGCTTCATCTATTGGTGGCATCTAAAATAATTTTATGCAAATACTTTTTCATATTTTGTTAATGGCCCATTCATCCCCATGGCCCATTCATTACCACTCTCCCCTATATGATCTATAAAATTTATACGCACCAAGTAATATGCGAAAAAAATGGTTAACTTTTAAAACGCGTACCACAACTGGAAAGAATTGCCAGCATTTCTTCTTCATAGACAGTACTGTGAAAAAATACATTTGTGAGTTCTTGTATTGAACTATAAATTATATGTACACCAAATTTTACACTACGCGTTTGTAGTACACCTCAGTGATATACATAATGTTCAATATGTTTAAAATAGTGTAATATCTTTAAAATACACTACCAACGATTTTCCGAAAATTTTCTTATTACACCAACAAGTAAGACAAAAAAAAGTCCCACTATTTATGATTAAAACTGACAAAATAATAGCTGTTTAAAGTTGGAGCACATTTTTCGCTGCGAAATAGGGGTAATTCACAAATGTACTACAGATATAAATAATAGTCAGATATGGAAAAAAATAATGATAGTTGAGAGTAAAATTAACTTTACAATATAAATTTGAAATCGGTTTTCATTCTGACATATTAAAGAAAAATGTACAACTTGTACTAAAAATTTAAGTTAAAAAATAACAGAATTTTTGTTGAATGAAATGATGAAAAACAACACTAGCAATATTTTACAAAATGAAATATATTTTTAAATGCTGTTAGATTATCTAATCTGAAACTTAATAAAAATTAAAGTTATCTTGAAACTTGCTCGAAGCAACTCCCTTCGGCTGCAATGCAGAAATGTACACGTGAAATAAATCCTAATACTTTAAGCACTTTGTGCACGATCCCTCGAAGGATGGCGAAATTCATCTGTGTTCAGGTGCTGAAATTTGGCATAAGTCATGCCGAGTTTCATAACTCGGTCAATTATATAGTGTTAGATGAATGGGACTTTTTTTTGTCTTACTTGTTAGTGTAATGGGAAATTTTTACTAAATATCACTTATAAGACCGAGGGACCGCGTAAAAATTTTAATTTCTTATCTTTTTAACCCTTTAACCGACAACTATGTGTGAGACACGTGGTTTTGAGACACTGCGGCCAAAACTGATTATCACGGGCGTGGCCCGTAGTACATCGGTTCGGCCAAATGTAAATATTACGAGCACGGCCCCTGATACAATGATCGAGCAAAATGTAAATATTAGATGTAAATTTCCAACTGGGCGAAAAATGTCCGGACCAGGATTCGAACCCGGGACCTCCTGGCTGAAGCCGCCATTGCTCTGCCATCTGAGCAAAATGTAAATATCATGTGCATGGACTGTGGTGCGAGAGTAAAGGCTAACGAGATTACTAATAAACCTTTTTTCTTATATTTACCACAATTATTACACACCAGGTTGTAATTACTGATCAAATATTCTACAAAATTAAACCAGTTGTAACCTATATAGATAGATTTACGATACGATAAAAGATAGATTTACATTTCGTAAGTAGTGCGCGTTTGGTACAACTTAGGGCCGAACCGTAGAGTGGCTCGAAGGCTGCGCGATCTCGTTTACGTTTTGGACACAGGCTGTTGAAACTTAAATCGTAGGTTAAGGTGTTAAGAAATGTTTTTATTGATCAAAACTACTTTTAAAATATTCTTTTACTGTTGACAGATATTGTGAAATATAATCTCCAAACAAGGACATTAAAATAATTAAGCGAAGTAAATTGTTTTTCATGTGTCAAATGCGATTTACAAAAGTAATTATCAAAAGTGTTTATGATCTGAAAGAAGGAAGTGAAATTGAAAAGTAATTGCACAATCGTAAACAGATATTTTATTATAAGCATTTCGCAATACTCAAGAACTATAAGACATTTATAAACTCTAATTTTAAAATACCATAAATATAAATATTGATACAAATTATTTGTTATGCTGATTTATGGCTTTAATTTCCTGTTCTTTATTGTTAATAATATTTTATACATGTATTTTTTCTCTACTTTCAGTTGTAACTCAGACTCTCAAACTGAGAGATGTATGTCTTAAAGCTCTTATTAAAAATTTATTTAACTTTCTATTTATAAGTTTCGGCACAAATTTAAGTTCAAAAGTCACACAAAAATATGTGTCCTTTTAAACCACATGAAGTTCACACCATCATCACCTGTGGATTAAAACAGAAATACAAGAAGAATATATAGATCGATTTACCCTTTCCGGACGAAAATTACCAGATGATAAACGGATATACATAAATATAAGGTAAGCCCAATTTATCTTACCTGTGTTTTTTTATATTGAGAAATAGATAATTAATTTTTGAGGATAAGAACGAACATCACGCCATTTCTGATAGCAAAGATTAAATATTGCTAACAAATTGATTATGAGAGTGAAAAAAAATTCTCAATAGAAACATCGTCACTAATTGACAAAAATAAAATCTGGTAATCCGATAGGGTAATTTATTAAAAAAAAAATAAAACTAATCTTAGCAACATTATGGCTTCTTCTACAAAAGATAGCAGCACCATCGAAAAATTGAACGCCAACAATTATACAAATTGGCGGTTCAAGGTCGAAATGCTATTGATTCGAGACGAACTTATTGAAGTTATTAAACAAGAGGCCCCCAATCCATTGAACGATGCTTGGACCAAGAAAAACAGAAAAGCAAGGGCTTTAATAAATTTGTCCATTGACGACAGTCAAATAGTGCATGTCAAAAATTTAAATACAGCTAGGCAAACATGGGACGCACTTAAACAAATACATGAGAGATCTAATCTCTCTAGTAAGCTGTACTTGCTACGAAAATTGTACAGTACAAAATTAACTGAAAGTCGTAATATGACAGCCCACATTACTAAAATTTTAGAGATAGTGGATAAACTGTCAGCCATAGGTGAAAACATAACTGACTCGCACATTTCAGCACTACTGCTGTGCTCGTTGCCACCGTCCTACGATACCCTAGTTACTGCCCTGGAGGACAGAGATGAAGCTGAGTTAACCGTACAATTTATAAAAAGCAAGCTTACGGACGAATATACTCGCAGAGTAGATAATAGTGAAAATTCCGAAAACAGCAATAAAGCCTATAAAACACAAGGTAAATTTAATCATTCAGAACAGAAAAGAGGCAGCAATAAGTACTGCTCACATTGTAAAATGAAAAACCACTCAAATAAAGACTGCTGGTTTCTAAAAACTAAAAACAACAACAGTTACACTAATAACAGACACTATAAAAATAAAAACAATTCAACATCACTAGTTTATGAAGAAAATAATTTACATAAAAATGCGGAACCTGAAGAAAGAAAACTCACAGTAAATGAAAACAACAGTGTCGCTTTACTAACCGAAGAATCCGAAAATAAAGGCACTTTTATAGTGGACAGTGGCAGTTCTAGTCACATTGTAAATTCAAAAGAATTTTTTACCAAAATTACAAATAATAATGAAACAAACGTCACAGTCGCTAATGGTAACAAACTGATTTCATATGGATCTGGAGAGGTAATAATTCATACCGAAAATAAAAACAAACAAGTTATATTGCGTGACGTACTATACGTTCCTGACATAGAAACTAACCTGTGTCAGTGAGTAAGGCAACTAAAAACGGTTGCAAAGTCAAATTTGAAAAAGTTAAATGTGATATAATTCACGAAGGCGACGTTATACTTCAAGGTAAACTTAAAAACAATCTGTGCGAAATACATGTTAGTAAAGATGAAAATCACAAGCACTATGCAAATGTCACCTACAACTGCTCAAATGCAAATTGCATAGATTTGTGGCATAGGCGAATGGGGCATAGGAGCTACGACACAATAAAGTCCATGTTATCAAAGGACTTAGTTGAGGGAATTAAAATCAACAACTGCAAACATAATGCTAAATGTGAGGTATGCATCAAGTCAAAAATCAGCGAGACCCCATTTCCTAAATCAGGTGCATATAGAGCTACAAAAAGGCTCGAGTTAGTTCATACTGATGTATGTGGCCCTATAAATACGCCCACAATTGGAGGGGGGGGGGGGGGATACTTCGTCACTTTTATAGATGATTATACAAGATTTTGTGTAATTTATTTAATGGCAAATAAAAGTGAGGCTTCAGAAAAATTGAAAGAATACGTCTCAATGGTGAAAAACAAATTCGGAAAAATGCCTACTGAGATAAGATCGGACCACGGTGGTGAATATACGGGTAACGAAATAGAAAAATATCTAAAAGAAAATGGGATTCATCATCAGCTTACTGTACCATTTAACCCAAGCCAAAACGGTGTCGCAGAGCGTAAAAAAAGATCGCTACTAATGGTTAGAAGTATGCTAAATGAAGCAAATCTCTCGCACAAATTATGGGGGGAAGCCATATGTACCACGAATCACTTACAGAACCGGCTACCTTTAAAATCGGTAAGCACCACACCCTATGAATTATGGATGAATAGGAGACCAAATTTGAAATATCTCAAAGTTTTTGGCTGTACTGCATACGCCTACATACACAAATCAAAGAGAGGAAAATTAGATAATAGAGCGGAAAAAGGCACTTTTGTCGGATACGACAGTCGCTCTAAGGCGTACAGAATCTATACAAGTGACGGAAGAGTAATATTGGCCAGAAGCGTAAAATTTATAGAAAATAAAAATAATCCAGATACTAACGAAAATCTAGATAGAAGAGAATTAATCGCGGAAACAAACAAACAAACACAACAGAAAGACACGAATGAAATGGAAATAGATCTGACACTAACACAAAATGAACTAATTCCACCACCTGCGTCACAACAACAAATTCCACAAGTGAGAAGATCAGAAAGAACCAATAGAGGTGTGCCGCCGGACAGGTTTGCTTATGCAGTCCGGCACGATCCAGTATATGTACCTAACAGTTGGGAAGATATGATGAGTATAGAAAATCGTATAGAAAAACAGAACTGGATAAAAGCGACAGAAGAGGAAATGAATTCCCTCAATGAAAATCAAACCTGGTGTTTAGTTGATCCCCCACAAGGAGCAAGAGTAATTGGGTCGAAATGGACTTTTAAAGCGAAATATGACGAATTCAGAAAAATCAAGCGTTACAAAGCGAGATTGGTCGCACAAGGATTTCGACAAAAATACGGAGTAGATTTCGATGAAACTTATGCGCCAGTAGTTTCCCATACAAGTTTAACCCCTTAATTCTCGCTCCCGTCATATTCTCGGGCTGTGTGTTTTACTCAAATTGTTTGATTCCCACTAGTTTTATAAAATAGTAAAATTGGGTATATTTTGGTATCGTTTTTACTGTCATTAAATAAGGTGAATATTTCTTTTTCATAAAAGTGGTGCCAATAAGCAATTTGAATTATTCAACCGTAATTTAATTCGAGCGTTAAGGGGTTAAGAGTCTTCATAACTGCCGCAGCATACCACAATCTCAATATTAGGCAGATTGACATTAAAACTACATTTTTACATGGTGAATTGGTAGAAAATGTCTATGTATCACAACCTAAAGGGTATATAAACACTACAGAACCCAATAAGTTGTGTAAGTTAAAAAAGGCCCTATATGGACAAACTGCAAGAGCATGGTATTCAAACATTAGTGAAACACTAAAAGAATTAAAATTTAAACAGAGCAATGCTGACAATTGTTTATTTATAAGAAGAGAAGGGGAAAACGCGGTTTATATAGTAGTATATGTAGATGATATTCTCATCGCAGGAAAAGATGAAAATACAAATGACATAATAGATAAACTAAAATCTAAGTACGCACTTGAAGATTTAGGTCAAATTTCCAATTACCTGGGGATAAAAATACAAAAGACTCACAACGGCTTTAAACTAAATCAAACAGCAAAAATAATAGAAATTGTAAAAAAATTAAATTTAGAAGATTCTAAACCATACGGCACTCCAATGGAAACAGGCTTTCAACGATTAGAGAATGAGGAAACACAAATGCCAAACAACACTAAGTAATGACAAGCAATAGGTGCGCTGTTATATGTTGCTACAAAGTAGGCCCGATATTTTAGTTGGGGTAAACATCTTGAGTAGGAAAAACGAAACGCCGTCTGAAAGAGATTGGAAAGGTGTTAAAAGATTAATAAGATATCTCTATTCAACAAAAGACTTAAATTTAGTAATTAGCATGGAAGAACCACCCATCCTGGAAGTATATACTGATGCAGATTGGGGTGGAGATCTAAAAACAAGAAGATCGACAACAGGCAATTTATTCCTTTTAGGAAAGAATCCAATACAGTGGATAACAAAACGACAAACGTGTCTCGCACAATCATCTGCAGAGGCAGAGTTCGTTGCAGCGGCGAGCGCAACACAAGAATTAATATGGCTGCTAAAACTATTAGAAGATCTCGATATACCACAAAAATTGCCTATAGTAATTTATGAAGACAATAAATCTTGCATAAAAATGATAGAATCCGAAAAGTTTTCTAATAAATCGAAGCATATTGACATCAAATATAATGTGATTAAACAGCTGAAAGAAGATAAAATTATTGAATTGCGTTATTGCCCAAGCAAGTCAATGACAGCGGACATACTTACGAAACCAGAGCCCAAGCTTGAATTTCTAAATAATAGAAAACTGAAATTACAGAACAATCCTCGTTAGGAGATTAAGGGGGGAATTGTTGACAGATATTGTGAAATATAATCTCCAAACAAGGACATTAAAATAATTAAGCGAAGTAAATTGTTTTTCATGTGTCAAATGTGATTTATAAAAGTAATTATCAAAACTGTTTATGATCTGAAAGAAGGAAGTGAAATTGAAAAGTGATTGCACAATCGTAAACAGATATTTTATTATAAACATTTCGCAATACTCAAGAACTATAAGACATTTATAAACTCTAATTTTAAAATACCATAAATATAAATATTGATACAAATTATTTGTTATGCTGATTTATGGCATTAATTTCCTGTTCTTTATTGTTAATAATATTTTATACATGTATTTTTTCTCTACTTTCAGTTGTAACTCAGACTCTCAAACTGAGAGATGTATGTCTTAAAGCTCTTATTAAAAATTTATTTAACTTTCTATTTATAAGTTTCGGCACAAATTTAAGTTCACAAGTCATACAAAAATATGTGTCCTTTTAAACCAAATGAAGTTCACACCATCATCACCTGTGGATTAAAACAGAAATACAAGAAGAATATGTAGATCGATTTACCCTTTCCGGACGAAAATTACCAGATGATAAACGGATATACATAAATATAAGGTAAGCCCAATTTATCTTACCTATGTTTTTTTATATTGAGAAATAGATAATTAATTTTTGAGGATAAGAACGAACATCACGCCATTTCTGATAGCAAAGATTAAATATTGCTAACATTTACCTCATTTAGAACATTTTTGTAATTATAATTCTATGTCTATGACTAACAGTTTAGAAATTAGCCATTGAATACCGTTGAGAGTGGACACCCTGTATAATTAAATAGTGCGCTGCTAAGAGTAGAAAATAAACTTCCTTTAAGTCTCTTTTTTTGCATTCCTCTTTTATTGTTTTTAATTGTATTAAAGTCCATGGGAAGAAAACGTTTGAAGAGTATTTTATGTTACAGAATTAAAAAATATATATATGTATTATTTCTTTCTATGCATAATGGAGAGCGTAGCATTTATCGTTTATTTAAATTTAAAGGGACACACAAAATAATTCAATTACTCTGCTGTCAACAGCTGTATTTGCTGGAATTGCGTGTTTAGTTGAGGTATGTTATAAGTTTAATAACTAAATTTTTGTATATTACATGGTATGTATAAATTCTATTTCATCATATACAGGGCTGCGCAAAAGAATTCGAACATTACTGTTTATGGGCGAGAATCGATTGAAAGTTATTTTTAATTGTGTTATGTCCAGCTGAACTATTATCAGTATACTAAGAAATGTTTGTATAGAATATAAAATAAATACAGAGTTACGTAAAGAATTGAATACATTGTGGTTTATGGATTCTGATTAATGGAAGTGCGTTTTTAGTTTTGTTATCCTTATTTTACATGAATTAAATTTTAGCTTAATATGTGAAGTGTATGAAGATATATATATATAATATACAGGGCGGAGCAAAAGAATTGGAGCACATTTCCCTCTATTGGTGGAAATTGCTGAAGGTGAATTATCGACTTTTTTATGCGTTTTCTAACTGAACTAAATTTTAGTATATTGTGTAATATATACAGGGTGGTTCAGATCTATATGTCAAAAATATAAAGGCAGGTAGCGAGGACCTAATCAAGCAAATTTCGCATAGGAATGTGGATGCGGAAAGGCAGCGTTGAGGCAGTAGAGGGCGCTGTTATGCTCGGTGGATGAAAGCGCTTTACTAGCTTGAATCGCCATTCCCTCCCGGATTTCGAGCAGCATGCATCGTTACACCAATGCGGAGCTTGTCGACATGCATTTTATGTATAAGGCTAAGCCAGGAAGTGGTTCACACCCAACGTACGTCAAACAGCTTTTGATCTTGTCCAAGGACTCTTCTCCTCTACTGTGTTTAATACTGCTTCTTCCACTGCAGGAATTCTGTGATATCTTACAGTGTTCTTACCACGCCTGGAATCATAAAACGAGCTACTCGCACACAACTCCTAATGAAGACGCTGAAATGTTCGGGGATCCAGCAGAATCCTACCCGGAAATCGTCCAATCTAAATCCTTTGAGTAGCCAAACCATTTCATTGCGCAATCCCATACATGAAATGCATATCGACAAGCTCCGCATTGGTGTAAAAATCCATGTTGCTCGAAATCCGTGCGGGAAATGACGATTCAAGCCAACAAAAAGCATTCATCCGCCGCATTCAACAGCGCCCTCTACTGCCTCAACACTGCATTTTCGTACTCACACTCCCATACAAAATCTGCTTATTTAGGCCCCCTCTACCGGTCTATACATTTTTTACTTATAGTTCTGAACCACTCTGAATTATAAGGTCTATAGATCATGTACAGTACTGTACAAGAGATTTCGAGTACTCTTCCAACTGTGGACAATAACTGCTGCTTTTAAATGTGTTTTGCGTTTTCCAAACTGTTTGCTTACATATTTGGACGCGAGTTTCAAAACTCGCTTTATCCAAAATGTAAAAAATCGAATTTCCTCTATCAATCTATTCTATAGGTGAACTTGCATCGACAAAGCACTACAATCTCAAAAAAAAAGTTTTATCGTGTATTTGTGGCATTGTAAAATCTTGGTTTACAATGAAAACCCAATGGGCGCAGAAATTTTTCGCGATTTCTCAAAATTTTATTTCTGGATAAGGCGACTTTTTAAACTCACTTCCTCATATCTTCTTTCCCCTTTATTCAACAGTAAAGTTATGTTGCAGTATTCCGATAGTGTTGGAAAGTGTTTCATAATCTATGCTTGACGCATGATTTTCCTTTGTTGTTTAGTTGTGCGGAAGAAACATCACTATAGTTTTAGAAATCACATTTTCATTCAAAAAAAATTTCCAACTTCATTTTAAAAAAATCATTAAAAATATAGCAGAGATTTCACTTATTTGGAGGAAATATTGAAGAATAAATTAGTAATAAATTAGTTATTTAGATATGAAATTTCCAATAAGGTATTAGACTTTTGAGGTCGTCCGCAGAATCGGACAACAGAGCAGAGTGGGGTGGAATGGGACAGTAGGTTTTTCTCTATATGCATCATTCTAAGCATATCGTGGATCACATACTAGACGAAGCAGTGATAGCCCAATTTTCAATTGGAAAAAGTTGCCGATTTGCATAAGCTTGCAATTGTAGAAAGAAAAAGATTATTTCAATAATCAAAAGTAAATTTTAAGCTTCATATACTTTTTATTCTTTTCTGTATATTAATGTATACACGTTTATGTGTAGATGTAATAGTTTCCATATTATACTGTATAATATCCGTAATTTAAACTAAGCCTAAAAGCAGCAATTTTCTTTATACAAAAGGTTTAACATAAAAGAAGTTGGGGATGAACGGGACATGCCAGCAAAGGAAGGAATGGGACAAGTCCAATTCCTTCTTTTTCGTAGGATTAATGTAAATTGCATAATATGCAAATATTTTCAGAGGTTAATATATTAATTATAACATTGATAATGTATTCATTTACTTCAAAATGTAAATAAGTTGAAGTGATAGATTTTTTATTGCCATCTGTGACTGAAAATCTTGAATTTTGCTTCCAGTGATGAAGATATTGGAATTTGTAGGCTTGTAATGCCTGTACCGCAATATCAATCTTTATTAGACTGTATATGTAGCCAAAACTAGACTGTTTGTGTCATATCATACTTTGTTTTATAGCTGCCCTGTACCTCCCTGTTAGTGGGGAAGTATAGGACACATTTTGAAATTTTCAACTTCTTTAATTATACAATTGTTTCTGCAAATTATGTTTCCATATTGTTCAAGGACATTAGAAAGTGTTTCATTTTGTATTCTATAAGTTTAAATTTTTGTTTTTGTGTCAAACAAAGTTGATTTTCTTATTTTAGTGAAAAGTGTCCCATTCCTCCCCACTCTACCCTACATACTCGTGAAAAATTCGTGAAATTTATATTTGTTTTGAGATCTATATTTGTTTTCTAGTTTTAGTATTGTAAACATTGGTTTCTATTTCATTGTGATATCTATTTCATTGTGATAATGGCCCCGCAAGCTTTCATAGATATTTACGTAGATTTATAAAAAGGAACCACTTTCCAAATGAAATGGTTAAAAATCTAAATCGATATAAAAAAAAATTACAAAGTTGTGAAGGAAACATTTTCCAATATTTTTGAAATAAATATTTTATCATTGTAAGCAAAAATACAATTTCTTAAAAAGGTTGTATGACATGTATTTGATAATTTCAATAACTTTTCTTCAATTAAATATAATGAAAATTTAATTTCAAATATTTTTTCACGAATTATAGTTAACAGACTTTTCCCCATTCAATTATAAATGATGAACTAAAACCACATAATTTGTTTTACATTTAACATAGCTGCCAATTAAATTATTATTAAGATCAAAATATTCAATTGATTGATTTGCTGTATTTTACAAATCTAGAATCTGACTAAGTTTGCGTCTCAAGGTAAAACTATCTTTAAGAGGGAGTTTTCAGTATTTAAGAGGCAGAGTGGCCATTATTTCTTTCACATTTTATCATATCACGTTATCATTTTATGCTTGAGATTGCTTATAGAACTTTTGAATTCCATACTGACGTTTAAATAAAGTCTGTGAATTAGACGACAATCGGGCACGAAACAATTATTTTGATTTTAAAAAAATTATTTTATCCAAAAATGCATTAAGGATGCTCTCAAATCTCAAGGAGCTACTTTCTGGCACATTTTTGTTCGGAGACTCACGAAATCGGCAGGTGTTCTGGTGTTTTCATTTTTTTTGTAAAAGCAGTTGAAATTTCAGAAACTTTCTTTTCTAACTGTTAAAGTGTGCGTTTTGAACATGATTTCCAGACGCGACAGCGCGGGAAAGTATGAAAATCTGTCGCTACCTGACATCAATTGCTTATAACTCTGTAAATAATTCATTTATTAAAAAAGTAAAACACCATACGAACTGCCTCAATTGTCAAGCTTAAAAGTGTCGTGCTTTTGCTTTTAAGCCTTTCCGGCGCGGAGTAATTCTGTTCATAAACTGATGAAAGGATGGACTGACACCAGAATTTATATACAAATTTATTAGAAAATATGAACTTGCTTATTTTCGAGTACGTTATAAAAGGAAAATTTGAATTAAATTTTCTGGGTGCCAAAAAAATAAATAAATAAATAAATAAAAATTAGAGGTCCTTTTTTAAGGACACCGCCCGCGAATGGATTAAAAAAGGAGTTCATAAATGTATCAAAATTTCGCGTTGTCGAGCGAAGGATTTTTTTTTCTTCGAGAACAGTTAATTCGAGAACATTATTTTATACTAGATCAGGCCTCTCTAATTAATACGTACTCTCAGCTCATAAATGTTTTCACGTATTAAATAGTGCGTGGTATTTATCTGGGGCATAGCAAAAATTTCTATGAACTAGGGAGATCGTGTTAGTTATTTAAATGTGTTACATAAACATTATGAAATTCGTAGAAAAAAAAAACACTAGAAAACAGGAATTCTGTTTTTTCAGAATTTAGCGCCCCCTATAACAAAAATGTATATAAATATAAGTAGTATAAAACATATTTCAGTTTTAAGTCTTAAAACACATACTTTTATTTTATATAAAATGACGTCATTTGCATCCACTGAAGAATTCCACATTTACGATCTAGTCTTAAACAACATCTACACTAAATTATACATATAACGTCACTACTGCTGAATAATACACAAATCCAGCAAACAGCGATGTCATCATTCAAGAAACGTCACTAAAAAAAATCGTCTATCTAATGATTCATATGCCTTCATTTTTTTGTAACATTAATATATAGATACTTAAAATTAAATATTGTTCATAATAGCTCCATTATTTATCAGAAATCATTCATTTATATTTTTTCAAAGTAGCACGTATTTTAATTACAATTTTTTCAGTTGATATGAGAAAACAGCAACAAAAAGATATCATTACGATTTTCCTTTACTTTCTACAAAAATGGTGTACTTCAGTTGCAACAGTAGATAAATGGCGCTAAAAACTACAAAAAAAAATTAATACCTAAAAAATAATTTGAGATGCAGTTTTCAAACAAATTGCATTTAAAAGTACTTTCTTTCCAATACGACGGTATAAAAATTGAAAATGTGCGATGCTTGAAGTTTAAAAAATTGCAGTAGCGATTATCCCTATTTACCCGTACAATGATTCATCTGCTTTGTTTTACGGCTGGCTTACATAACGTAACGTTATTTTTTAGAGATGGCACTAATTGCTAGCCGAAAGAAATAGCATATAGGGGGCTTAAAAAAAGAAATTTTTTTGTCAACAGTGAAACATTTTTTTGATAGAATAAATTAATCGTTTCAAAAAGATCTGCAACAAAAAAGACATCAGTTAGAGCGAGCAACTAAACTAGAAATCAGTGTCCAGATCTTAAATGTTGAATTCTCACCGGAATTTTCGAAAAAAAAAAATTATTTTAAAATAAGGAAAAGCAATTTTACAACATTTCCCCACCAAAATTAGAAAAGTAAAATTTAATTAAATATTTCTGGTAGAAATCGGGATTAAAATTAGAGGTTATAATACAATACATCGCCCCTCAAGCGGTAAAAGGAATAGAAATCAATTCAACAAATACTTTTTTCGCCTTCCGTAAGTTTACTCTTTAATCTTTGCTTTCTTTTTACGTTTAAGGACTACTTTAGGAAAGCTTCGTTAAGTATTTTTCACTTATACATGATTAAAAGATTCAAATATTTTCGTTCCTACTCTAAAATAATGGAGGAGCTCTGTAAATTGAGATTTTAGATCTTCTAAAAATCGATGTATGCCAAAAAAGGTCATAGGTTACAATTCATATTTCTCTGAAAAATTATTTTTGTTTGGAAATTAATTTAAAAAATGAATATTCTATTAATTCCTTAACAAAAATCAGTTGTTTGAAGCTTCAAATATACGAATCCAAAATTACAGCTCACATAATTTTTGAGTTGAGTTCAAAAACTACACGCATTGCAATCTGTTATGCAACGACTACAAATGAATTGAGGACTAAGAATTGAAAACGCTGCAAAGTCCAGAAGAGAAAAAAAATTCAAGATAACGCAAAATAGAAAAACTACTTCTGGTACTTCAACGTTTTCCAATTCACTCCTTTTGGGTTCTTGGTACTTACAGCTTTTTTCACTTCACTCCCTTTGTGCTCTTAATTCAACACTTTAAAACGTAGGTACCTAGCTTCTTTTCGTTAAGTGTTTAAATACCTATTATTTGTAAACATTTCTTTTATTTATTTAATATTTTTCACCTTATTGCTTAAAAATATCCCATTGATGTAAACAATAACAACATGATCAAGTTGTGTAATAGCTACCAGTCGCCGAGCACCTTATCACTGGCACTTTCAGCGTTCTCCCCTTCACTTCGTGTGGCACATTCAGCGTTCTCCACTTTACTTCGTGTGGCACTTTCAACTAGGGACATTTTCCCACTCTTTTTTGAACTAGTTATCTTACGGTTGGCACTTAAAGGGTTCTCGTGTTTGTTAAGCTTGGCATTTAAGACTTTTTCATAAAAATTTGCGTTTTCCATTTTTAATCCTCAATTTAACATTAGGATGTAAAAATTAGGTGTTCGTTTTGAAAATTTCAGAGTTTGTACGATTTCACTATGAAGACGACTCCTATTTTCTTAACATAAAATGAAAGAAGACAATTTCTTGTCGAATGGCTAATTCAGTTTGTTCTGTGACAATTTAGAGTATTTATTTTTGAGAAGGAGGGGGTGTTTGCCATACCTGTTTGCTTAAGTTTATTTGATGGTTTAGTACTTAATTTATTCCGAATATGAAGGTTGGTTGGTTGGTTGATTTTGTGACGGCCGATTATCTACACTAGGGATATAGGCCCGAGGGGGAGTGCCCTTCGTGGGGGTCTTTCTAAGGGAACCTAACCCGTATTAACGCTTGGAAATCCATGGTTCGAAGAAAACCACGAAAACTCCGAACGATTAGGCCGACGGGCGCGATTGGGATCGAACCCAGCACTTCCCGTCTACCAGTTTCGAGAGCAGAACCTCTCAGCCACTCCGAATATGAAGGAGAATAAAAAAAGTGGCACATGAATAGGGGGAGGGGGGTATTTTTCTATTGTCGCTCAAAATACAGATTTATTTAATAATCATTTCTCAAAATATTCAAGCGATTCAGTAGTTCAATTTTGTTAAAAAAAAAAAAAAAAAAAAAAAAAAAAAAAAGGTAAATTTAACGTTTTAAACTGTTAAGTTTTTAAATAGGGATTAACTGAAACTGATATAAAAAAATTAAGTAAATAACTAAAGAACCAATGTTACCATTTTTAGTATTTTATTTTTTACATCAAATAGATAACATCATTTCTGATAGCATTAAACCTATATTTTTTATATTTCTAATGTATTTTATAAAATGTTGAATAGTCAAAATCAATAAAATCCATTATAATCAGCATAGCTTCTTTTTGTGTGTTTATTTGTTTGACTGTTACATATTGGATGTTGTTCAGTTACAGGTAAGATTACACATTTTTCATACACTATATTGTTGCAACAGTCAAATTTTGCGGAAGACTTATCTTTCTGAACATTATTGAAAATACATTTTTGTTATAATAAATTTTATGTTATTTTATAAGTATTATAGGTAAACATTAAGGTATCCGAAAAGCATGGTAATTCTGTTTGTCTGTTACAATTTTTTTTAATCATAATTATTTACATTAAATAATTTATACATAACTACAGTAGAACCTCGATTATCCGAAGTAATTGGGACCGAACATCTTTCGGAAAATCGAAATTTTCGGATAATCGAGAATACTTCAATTTTAAGATTAAAGAGAAATATATGCAATATTTCTTATTATGGTAACAAGTGCTTAATAAAAATAAAGCAATAGCAAAATAGAAACAAGAATAAATTACCTGAATTTTAATTTTGAAATTAAGCACCTTTTACATATAACACAAGGGTTTGAAAAAATGTTTTGTTTATCGCAGTTTCGATTGCCTTTGCTTTGAAGCTCTATCACGGACTTTTTAACATTCTCAGTTCTCCAGTATCACAGTCTTTCTACTGCTTCAGCCATGCCAAACCTTTTGCAAAACATTCAAAAGCTTCAGAATTGCTAATTTGTTCGTTTTCTTCGTTCCACTCCGCAGCTTACGGGAGCTCAAGTTAAATTCACAGAAACTTTAAGAAACGGGATAGAAAATCTTTATATTTACTCGTAGTTTGGAAAGGACCGCTTGCACAGAAGGAATATGTTAGTTAAAAAAAAAAGAAAAAAAAAAGCTTTCAAAGGGGATTTTGCACGCAAGAAATGTGACAGTAAGAAAAATAGCTTCAGAAATGGATTTCGGTTAATCGAGAGTTCCGGTGTAAAGAGTTTCGGATAAAAGAGGTTCTACTGTATTTTAATTTACCTTCTAATATCATGTGCTAATTGTAGCCATCTTTTAATTTCATGACTATTATTTTTTAAATAAGGTAAGGACATATTTTCCTCTGACTGTCTGTTACAATGGAATTGCCCTTAAAACACATTGTTATTTTTAACTCAGTCATACTTATTATTAAAAATATCACAATAACTTAATTTTTCCGAACGAGTGAAAACGCTCACCCCGGTAGTCGAGCCCAAGACCTTTGACTTATATTGTCATAGCTCTACATAATGAGCTACCTGAATCGACAGCTGGTAGACACATTTCACTCAGGTAACATAGCAATAGAATCTCGTCTGCCATGCAGACGGTTCAATAAATTACACCGCAGTTAACGGACTCTAATAAACGATGGATTGGCAGATAGATATACTTTATTATTAATTTTTAAATAAAGATACACTTTATTATTTTTAACTCAATCATACTCACTGGCAAAGATACACACGAACTAAATTTTTACAACTGAGTGACACGTGTTCGCCGGTTGTTGGTACAGGTGCCTCAATAGAATTGTTGGCAATTTGAGTCAAAGGTCTTGGGTTCAACTCCCGGCCTGTGCTTTTTTTTTCTCCCAGTAGGAAAAATCAGTTCGTGTAAATAACGCTCCACCAGTGGCAAAGAGGTTCTGCTTTCGAAACTGTTGACGAGAGGTGCTAGGTTCGAACCCATTCGCGCCCGTCGACCTAATCGTTCGGAGTTTTCCGTGGTTTTCTTCGAACCTTGGATTTCCTTGCGTAAATACGGGTTAGGTTCCCTTCCACGAAAGTTCTATTACTCTAGTATATCCTACTAATTAAAACTTCTTAAATCGGCTTTTTCCTTAAATGTAAATAATGTTAAACTCGCCAGCAACAGTCCTTTCATAATTATTTTCGTGGGTGGTATTAGATTAATGGTAAAAACTGAAATTTTATTTACAGTTATTTTTCTTTTCATGCTTGCTGGGGCTTCCGGGCTCGTTCGCAGGTACTGGGGTCTCCGTTGGAAAGTCGTCATGTGTTTTCCCCTCGTGGACGAATCAGTTCCTATACCGAAAGGTTGGCAGTCCACGAGTGGGCGATTAGTGATTAGAAAGACCCCCGCGGGGGGGGGGGTACCCCCCTCCTTCGGGCCTATATCCCTCGCGTTGATAACTGGCAGTCATAAAAAAAAATCGTGTAAATAAAAAAATCCTTTAATTAGGATATAAGCTTATATAATGATCTTAAGTTTCTTTCAAAACAGGCCGATCTTTTTAAAGCTAAATCCTTATTTTTGTCATTCTATAGCGAAATTATCAATCAATGTTGATTGAAAAAAAAAATTACTAGATATGCATTAGAATTTGTTGCTAACGATAACTTGATATGGGTCCTCATAGTTAAAAAAATAGACATTTAAAAAATTGACTTTAATTATGCAATGGATTTTCTCGAAAACTAAAGAATGAATTTCAATAACTTATTTTTGTGCAGTTTAAGCAGTAGCTGAACAATAAATTGATCGTCTGCAAAAAAGAAAAAATAGTTATTCCATTTCGTTAACAAATAAAATCAAAAGGATAAAATAATTCTAATTTAAATATAATTGTGTTTTTCGAATTTGAATAAGTTTTTAAAAATATTTCCCCTCGAATAACTTCTGCAATATTTAGTTCATTCAATAAAAAAATGATATGAGTGCATTTTAATAAAATTTGTATGTAAACACCCTTGATCTGAACTAAATATTCTTACGGATCGTGATATAACATTAAATCTTCTTTGAAAATTCTCATATTAATTGCGCTCTACCTTTTAATTTTTATTCTATTAAGAGCTCTTGTATTATAATCTTCTATGATTTGATACTGGTCTTGAATATCTTACAATTTTTTTTTTTATTTACAAAAAACATAGTCAATAAGTTTTCCCATTTTTTTTTTCAAGTCGAACACATTTTGAATAAGAAATTTTATTCAATGCAAAAGTCTAATAAACACCATGCAGAAACAATATATAATTAAATAATTTTTCTGGTTTAGAATATATTTATTTAACAGTAATTAAAGACGGATTACTGGGAGCTATGAATTTAAAACTTATAATCTGTCGAAGTATGCACTGTTTTCGGATGCATTATAAATCATTTAAAGGTAAGATACCATTAAATTACATGCAAATGATTCCGAGATTCCAGGAATTGATTCAAAACTTACCTTGGCAATATCGGGATTTATCCATAAGCTCCCTTGTGATTCGAATACCTCCTAGGCATGTCTTCCCGACGAATCATTGGACATTGTCGAATTCCACGAGAGTCAAACCGAAAATTCGGAACACGGCTTCGCAGTCTGGCAATTTCTTGAAATATTTTAAAGTAACATCGAATAATATTTTAATTTGACCCAAGTAGTTAGCAGTGTGGAACTTGTAGCGCTGGGCGTGCCGCGGACACAAGTGGACGGTTCGATGCGCAGAAGTTAAGAATTCAGAACGCATCGTTTCGAGTTCTCTCTCGTCTTTTGTTGGTCCTCGTTTCGCCTTGTCGGGTCCTTTGTCCAACTTTTGTGCCACCTAAATGCAAAGGAGGATTCCCCAAAAGTATTTTGCCGCATTTCGTTCGGGAAACCGTTTTACGATACGAGTGGCCCGGATTTAAAAAACCGAGGAAGCGGATGTTGTAAATAAAGATGTTAATTATATAAATAAAGGAACAAATTATTCTATTATTAGGGAGGACCAATCTTTATCGATAATCGGTTAAGGTTTGACTATCTATAGTGCTTGATTTTTCTGGTGTAATCGATTAATATTGATAAAGACACTAGCGAAATTTCTGAAAATAGTTTGAACTACAGCGTCTAGAATACCTAGTGTGGAAATATGCTATCCAAACAACGCTAAAAATGTGTATCCCTTAAATGTGCGACGATACTGCTAAAATCCCAAGTGTCGATCGCAGCGACATCTGCGGGATTTTCGTATTACATTGTATAGACTAGCCATATCTTGCAGTTGTAGAAAATATCCTGCAGATGTCCCTGCGATCTGTATATTTCAGCAGCATCGTTGCACATTTAAGGTATACAATACTTTGGCACTTTTTTAAGTATTACAGGGATAGCCAATTTCCACACTATATATTCTAGGCGCTATCGTTTGAACTACAGCGTCTAGAATACCTAGTGTGGAAATATGCTAACCAAACAGTGCTAAAAAATTTTATTCCTTAAATGTGCGACGATACTGCTAAAATGCCAAGTGTCGATCGCAGCGACATCTGGGGGATTTTCGTATTACTAGTATTACATTGTATAGACTAGCAATACCTTGCAGTTGTAGAAAATATCCTGCAGATGTCGCTGCGATCTGAATATTGCAGCAGCATCGTTGCATATTTAACCCCTTCGGGACCGAAGTCTCTTACATAAAATTTATTCAGTCTGCACCACTTATATTTAAAAAGTTAATTTTTTTAAATTTTGAAGAAAATGCTGTAATTAAATAAAGCAAATTTTACTTTTCTTTAAGGGTGTATTCCAATCCAAACTGCTTATTTTCTGATTCATTTTAAAATTCATTTATGCTCTCAAACGCATCAAACTGGCAAACTGTTTTATTTAGAAACTATATAATGTGCCGTGCTTGTCGATTTTTTTATAAATGCAGAAAATATTGTAAAAAGTGCTGCTAAAGTTGCCATTTTGAACCGAATTTTCCGAAGCGGGAGGTCTGGGAATGAAATAAATGGTCATACTGAGAAAACAATTGTTTAAAAATCAAATTCCAATTGATTGGGCTAAAAATGAAATCGCACGGCATCTTATACATCTCTTCAAAAATCACCTTAGCAAGTTTCGTGTTTTTACTTTTGAAAATGAGTCTGAAAATGTTTCAGAAAATTTCGCGCTGTTGAGAGTGGAAAAATATTTTTTCGAATACACCCTTAATACTGGTACCAAAAGTAAATTCTGTATGCTATTTCTGAAAGTGCATATATGCACTCATGGTCCCGAATGGGTTAAAGGATACAATATTTTAGCACTTTTTTAACTATTACAGAGATAGCCGATTTCCACACTATGTATTCTAGTTGCTATAGTTTGAACTTTCTGTAGAGGAATTGTAATCGATGAATATTGATAAGACCTCTAGTGAAATTTTCGGAAAATAGTTTGAACTTTCTATAGAGAATTGAAATCTTTCCGTATGTCAAATCTAAAAGTTAAACCTAGGCGAGATTCTGCATGTTGTCAGTACGATTTTGGTAGCATTGGTGTTGGAGGCAACAATATAATGGCCGGGAACTAGATAGATTTTTCGCTGTTAGCGAGACGAGATTGACCAATCAAAAGTCTCTATTTTTGCTAACTTTTCGCTGTTCGAAGTACAGCGTGTAGAATATATAGTGTGGAAATTGGCTATCCCAGTAATACTTAAAAAAAGTGCTAAAATACTGTATCCCTTAAATGTCAAACGATGCTGAAATCCAATGAGTCGATCTCAGCGACATCTGCAGGATATTTTCTAAAACTCCAAGATGATTTGGTCTAGATGCTGTAATAATACGATGTTTACTTTGAAATTTGAAAATTTATCGCAAATGTCGCTGCGATCGGCTCCCTAGATTTGAGCATCATTGCACATTTAAGGGATACAACTTTTTAGCGCTGTTTGGATAGCAGATTTCCACAACTATATATTCTAGACGTTATAGTTTGAAGTATAGCGCCTAGAATATATAGTGTGGGAATCGGCTATCCCTGTAATACTTAAAAAAGCTCTAAAATATTGTATCCCTTAAGTGTGCAATGATACTGCTGCAATATGCAGATCGCAGCGACATCTGCATTTCTACAACTGCAAGAAATTGCTAGTCTATACGATGTAGTACTAGTAATACGAAAATCCAGCAGATGTCGCTGCAATCGACACTTGGGATTTTAGCAGTATCGTCGCACATTTAAAGGGATACAAATTTTTAGCACTGTTTGGATAGCATATTTCCACACTAGGTATTCTAGACGCTGTAGTTTGAAATAAACAAACAGTAAAGTTCGCAAAATTGCAGGCTTCTGATTGGTCAATCTCATTTAGCTGACTACGAAAAATCTATCTGGATCCATGGAGGAAAGAGATAGATGGAGATGCAGTAAGGGGGCTAGGGGTGACGCCAAAAAATTAACCCTAAAATCCACTATAGTTGGCCCAAACGCAAGCACGTTCTTCAATGAAAAAAAAAGAAGAAAACTTTTAATAATACAGTTTTTAATTCATAATACAATGGAATGTTGCTTTAGAATGCTTAAAAATAAGGAGATCACTTTCATTTAGAGAAAAAAATGCACGGGTGATGTCAAAGAATTCAGTCCCTGTTCCAGGTGCTTGTTTTGTTTGGGCCTACTGAAGACGTTTAAATTTGAGCGATAAATGGTTTCATATTTCAAACCTTTTTTTACGGTATACTGCATCTCCATCTATCTCTTTCCTCCATGATCTGGATCCCGGCCAAAACAGTATTGTTATCAAGCAAACAGTGACTTCTTTGATATCGAAATGTATAACAATAGTTATCGGAGTCGGATCACAAGACTAAAATCTAAATATATTTTCATAGTTTTATAATTTGAGATACTGATTATTATTGTGTGCGTAAATTCTTGAAAAATAAAAAGAGATCTAAGGAAATAAGCCAGATATTTTTTTCTGCGATTTTCGAAACGAAATTGACAAATCAGAAGCCTACATTTTTCCAAAATTTTCGCTCATTTTGAAAATGCGTAAATTCTTGAAAAATAAAAAGAGATCTAAGGAAATAAGCCAGATATTTTTTTCTGCGATTTTCGAAACGAAATTGACAAATCAGAAGCCTACATTTTTCCAAAATTTTCGCTCATTTTGAAAATGCGTAAATTCTTGAAAAATAAAAAGAGATCTAAGGAAATAAGCCAGATATTTTTTTCTGCGATTTTCGAAACGAAATTGACAAATCAGAAGCCTACATTTTTCCAAAATTTTCGCTCATTTTGAAATCTGAGCAAAATACATGCTTCTGGTATAGCGCCTAGAATAAATAGTGTGGGAATGGACTATATTCCGAATCTGGGTTCGAGGCTGAAAAAAGTCACGTGGTACCGGTGATTTACCCAAAAAATTTCCAACTGATATGAAAGGAAGCTACCACTGCTTTCCTCATTAACTGTTTCACCGGCTGGCGGGGATTTACATTACGTCTACGGAGTCTTCCCATCTTTACGCTAGAAGTTTTTAACTTGACCACGTGATCATAACGTAGATGGAATATCCCCCATTGCAAAAAATCTACCTGGATTCCATGTCATAGAAACAAAACTACAGAGGGAGGATTCTGTTAGAGTTGTAAAATATTTACACAAGTAAAAGTTGGGTCTCAAGCACAAAACGGTGTACACTCTAACAGAGTAGATTTATTATTATTATTATTATACGCTGACAAAGCAGTTTTGAGTGTTTCTCAAGTCAGTTTACAATAAAGTAATTTTTTGTTAATTTTATAAATTTTTAATTCAATAATCTCAAATTTTAGTTGCTTTTTTAAAGTATTTTTTTTTAAATGAAATTAGTAAAGAAGTAAGTTTTTTTTTACGAGGGCTTTCATTCAATCATAATTCATTCTAACTGCCAAAGTGCAATCCCCAACGTTTTTCACTCTTCAAATGCCTTCAGAAGAGGAATGTACCAACAATTTTGCGGGATAGAGAGAGATCTTGACATTACAAAACGAAAATGTTGAAGATTAGAAACATTTAAAAAACCTACATTTCTATCAAAAAACAATTCACCTTTAACTGATGTGACAGAAATTATCACCTACACTGGTTCCCGAAAGTGTTCGTACACTTACGAATTTCAACGAAATTGTGTTCTATCCATTTATTTCAGAAAGAGTATTTAATAAGTAGAACTACAACTTATTCTTAACAAAACTACGTAAAATATTTTTAAAACATAGTAAAACATTATTTTTAAAAAAATCAATAATTAAAAAGTAACAAAAGAGTTACCTCACAAAAGTCACTTTTAAAAAATCCTTACATATTAGTAAATACTGTAATATTTTGTTAAATTAGTACTTAGTATGATATCCTTTAGTATAAACAACAGTTTTTAAAGGTCTAGGAATAGATTCCACTAGTTTTTTTGTAATTTCTGCATCAATGTTCATCCATTCATCGATCATTACTGTTTTTAGTTCGCTTTTCGTTTTAATGTCGTATCTTCGTACTCTAACCTCCATTTATTTTCAAATATGTTTTATTGGGTTTAACACCGCCGATTGAGGAGGTGTTTTCAGAACTTATGGACTATTATAGAGACACCAGAGGCGAACGTTTAGAGCCGTGTGCTTAGATCGTTACCTTGATAAAAAACAAAGTTGTTTCAAATACCCAAATATTTGGGCTGATAATTTTAAATTATATTTTAAAACATTATAATAAAGTTCATGATTCATTATGCCATCAATAAATACCAAACTACCTAGTCCTGATGCTGCCATGCACCTCCACATAAGGACACCTCCACTGCCATGCTTAACTGTTCTAAGTTCTTCCGATTAAGTTCTTCATTTTTTCTTCTCCATACAATTATACGCCAATCGGAACCAAAAATATTAAATTTACTTTCATCTGCAAATAAGACATTATTTCAATACGATTCAGGTTTATTTATCATTGATTTTGGGAAGGAAAGCCTAAGCTTTCTGTTTTTCTCATTAACAAAAAAAGTTCTACGAGCAGAACGCCCATTGAATCCAGCTTATATGAGCACTTGTTGAATAGTTTCGGGTGAAATTAAAGTAGAACATTTTTCATTAAATTCTGTAGCAACTTTTACAGCACTTAAATGTGTATTTTTTACAATTTTTTTAATTATAAATCTCTGATCACGTTGTGTTAACTTTGATGGACGACCTTTTCTTGCCTTGCTTTCGATCCGATTTTCTTTTTTAAAGCATTTTATCATATACTGCACCATATAATGTGTTAAATTAACTAATTTAGCAATATTCCGAACTGATTTACCACTACTACTATGATGAAAGATAATCAATTTTTGAATGCTGTTAGTTGTTTCCTACAACTACGAGTCATATTTAAATAATAAATAAGATACTAAGGAGAAAGCAAGCAAAAATTAAAGCCAAACGATTTCTTAAATGTCCCCACAATGCAAAAATAAAAAATAATACGACAGACGATAATTTTAATTATGAATTTATCCGAAAATGTTTCAGCGTACGAGGACTTTTATGGCGTATTCCTTCTCTGCCTTCTTCCATTTTCATTTTTATATAAAAAGAAAATCAGTCAATAATAAAAAGAAATGTTGAGCGTTATTTAGAATAACATAAAATTGGTGTAGAAAAATATTGGACTTAATATTCGAATTCAATTCCAGGGAAATGCCTTTTTACTGCAAATTTCTAAAGTGTACGAACACCTTTGGGAGCCATTGTAACTACTGAGAAGCGGTCTGTGAGAGCACTCCATCGAAAGGTGAACAAAATGCGGAAATAACTCATAGGATGGTATTTTTGTACTAAACTTATTGTGCAGAGCTATTATAATTAAAATTCACCTATTCAAAAGTCCCTGGTGATACTAAAGTTCCCAAACGAAACAAATTTTCGCCAGTGTTTGTAGTTAATCTAAAAGTTACAAGTTAAACTATCAAAATTGAAAAAAGCAGCGGTCTGTGAGACCGGTAACACCAGTTAAAAGTTAAGTCTGTTCTCAAATCCAAAAGGGCAACTTCATGAGATAAATTTTAATTTATTTTTGTTCGGAAATGCATGAATCTAGCGGGTGTTGTTGTTCAGAAACTATGTAATCAAACTGTTTCTTTCGTTTTTTTGCAAACGCAATGCATCTTTCAGAAAATAGAGTCAAAGTGGCCATTTTGAACCGAATTTCCACGCGAAATAAGAATAACCACTCATGAAAAATTGGAAAACGTCTTCGTCCCTTGATCAGAATCGTTTATAACTCAATAGGTAATTGATTGATCCAAAAATGGAAAACACAGTTCGATTTCAAATGGCTTCTATAGTCAAGCCTTCCAATTTTATATATTTCCGTTAAAAAAATGTATTTGTAAATGGGTCAAAACGTTTTGTGTTTGTTGAGTAGAGTAGTTGAGAGCAGCTTTAATTAAAAAAAGGAAAATAAGCTCATAAGAGGCTAACAAGACGAAAAAAAGTTAAGTTAACAAAATTATAGAAAAATAAATAGACTTGCATAACAATAATTTTTAATCATTTTTGGATTTTTGGTTTTCCCGTATTTATCTTACTTTTCCGGGGAGGGGTGGGGGGCTAATAAAGCGGCTACACGGCATACGAGGCAAAAAACATCTATGGTTTCTCATGCTCTGGAATTTAAAGAACAACTTTACATAGTTGAAAAACTTTGCGAAAATAAATACAATTTTCACATATGTCGCGGAAATTCATCATTTTGGAACACTGTGCGGTGGAAGGAAAAGACAGTGGAAAAGAATACCAGTTTGCCAAAATAAAAGTTTGATTAACTGAAAAAGGCACGGAAAGGCGAGTTACGCTCCTAAAATTTTAAAGAGTCCCCAAAATGACTGAAAATTGGATCCTGAAATTTCCATTTATCTATACTCCTATTATAAAGAGGAAAAAATTGTTTATTTGTCGGAGGTAAGCTCTGGAACTACCGAACCGATTCCAAAAGTAATGGTATCAAAATGATGGCGTTAGTCCAACTTAGAACATAGGCTATATCTAATGTCGGTGCCACTACCCCAAAAGGGGTGTAGGAGCAAAAAACGTTCTAAAAATGCGATTTTAGCGTTACGAAAGGGCCTAGAAATATGAAATTTGGAATATTAGTTACTTATAAGATATAAATGATGTCTAAGACCAGTTCTTAAACAATTTGAAATTTAAAAGTGGTGAAAATGCACAAAAAGCGTTCTAAAAAACGTTCTAAATGGTAGTTTCTACACAATCTCAGGAAATACTAAACCGATTTAAAAAATATTGGTGTCATAATGATGGTGACAACGCTTGCTCCAAGATAGGCTATGTTTCATGTCGGTGTCACTACCCCAAAGGGGGTGTAGGAGCAAAAAACGTTCTAAAAATGCGATTTTAGCGTTCCTGAAGGGCCTAGAAATATGAAATTTTGAATATTAGTTACATATAAGATATAAATAATGTCTAAGAACAGTTCTTAAACAATTCAAAATTTGAAAGGGGTGAAAATGCGCAACAAGCGTTCTAAAAAACGTTCTAAATGGTAGTTTCTACACAATCTCGGGAAATAACAAACCGATTTAAAAAATATCGGTGTCATAATGATGGTGACAACGCTTGCTCCAAGATAGGCTATGTTTTATGTCGGTGTCACTACCCCAAAGGGGTGTAGGAGCAAAAAACGTTCTAAAAATGCGATTTTAGCGTTACTGAAGGGCACAGAAATATGCAATTTTGAATATTAGTTACATATAAGATATAAATGATGTCTAAGAACAGTTCTTAAACAATTCAAAATTTGAAAGGGGTGAAAATGCGCAAAAAGCATTCTAAAAAATTTCTAAATGGTAGTTTCTACACAATCTCAGGAAATACCAAACCGATCTAAAAAAATAATGGCATCAAAATGATGGTGACAACCCTTGCTCCAACATAGGCGATGTTTTATGTCGGTGCCACTACCCCAAAGGGGGTGCAGGAGAAAAACGTTCTAAATTGCGGCTTTAGCGTTACGGAAGGGCCTAGAATCGTGAAATTTGGAATGGTAGTTAGTTATAAGATATCAATGATCTCTAAGGACCTTTCCTAAAAAAATCAAAATTTAAAAGGGGGTCAAAATGCGCAAAAAGCGTTGTAAAAACTTCTAAATTGCGATTTCTATGGAATCTCAGGAAGTACTGAACCGATTTCAAATATAATGGTGTAAAAGTGATGATGACAGATCTTGCTCCAAGATAGGCTATATTTTATATCTGTTTCCACTACCCCAGAGGAGATGCAGGAGCAAAATGCGCGAAAAGCGTTCTAAAAACGTTTTAAATGCCGATTTGTCGGCAATATCTCAGGAAGAATGAATTTATTTCAAACGTAATGGTAGGAAATTGATGCTGACAGCCTCTGCTCTAACATAGACGCTATTTTGTGTCGGTATCACTATCACCAAGACGTTGCAGGAGCTAAAAAGCATTCTAAATTTCGATTTTTGTGATCGGTAGGGGCTAGCAACTTAAAATTAGGCAAGGTGCATATTTATTAGGTATAAATGATTTTTAAGAACAGTTTCGAAAAAATTGGAAATTTAAAAAGGGGTGAAAATGCGCGAAAAGCGACCTAAAAACGTTCTAAATTGCGATTTCTACTCAATCTACGGAAATACCAAAGCTATTTCAAAAGTAATGGTTGTAAATCAATGGTGACAGTCCCTGCTATAACATAGATTATATTTTATGTTGCTGTCCCTACCATCTGAGGGTTGCAAAAGCAAAACATGTTCTAATTTGCGTTTTTTGCACAACTGAGGGGTCTAACACTTTGAAGTATGGCATGGTATTTACTTACAAGATGCAACTGCTTTCTAAGAACAGTCAAAAGAAAATTCCAAATTAAAAAAATGAAGTGAGTGAAAAGCGTTATAAATTACAATTTTTAAGCAAACTTATAAATTACCAAACCGATTAAAAAAATAATGATGACAAATTTTGGTGATAGAACCTGCTCAAACATAAGCTATATTTTATGTCTGTTCCACTACCACCAGAGGGTTGCAGGAGCTAAAAACTTTCTAAATTTCGATTTCTGTGATACTGAAAAGGCTAGAAACTTTAAATATGACATGGTAGTTACTTATAAAATATAAATGCCCTCGAAGGAACGTCGAATATAAATTCAAATTAAAAAGGGGTGAAGCAGAGGGGAGGTGCGAAAAGCATTCTAAAAAAGTTCTAAATTACGATTCTATGCAATTTCAGGGAATATAAACCGATTATAAAAGTAATAGTTGCGAATAAGTAGTAACAGTCTCTGATCCTACACAGGCTATATTTTATGCCGGTGATTCTACCACCTGGGGTTCACAGGAACAACAAACTTTGTAAAAAAGGTCTTTAAAAGCTTTTTAAATTACGTTTCTGTGGAATATTAGGAAATAACAAACCGATTTCAAAATTAATTTTTGCAAATTAATGGTGACAGTTCCTGTTTCAACATAGCCCTTTATGTCGAGAGAGGTGGTAGGACTTGGAATTTGACATGATGGTTATGATGGTTAATTTTAACATGTAAGAAGATGGTTTCTAAAAAATTCAAAACTTCAAATGAATACTGAAATGAGCGTATTAATTGAGCATAAAAGTTTCAAAATATTTTCTAAATTATCATTTATTTAGTTTTATTTCATTTTATTAATTTAAGTCTCATTTCTGCCTAATGCAGTGTAATAATGATGTTTAATCAAACTGTGTTTTAAATAGTAATTTTTGAATTATTCCTAAAAGTAATAAGTACCTTTTAATAGAAAAAACTTAATAAAGTAAAATATTACATTTTAATAAAATAAAAATTTAGTTAGTACCTTTTAATAAAAATTAGGCATATAAATATCACTTGACATATTTCAAATATTAAGCGAGCAAAGCCGCGGGGTTTGCTAGTATATTCTAATTTTAATTATTTAATAATTTTTTTTTGGAACAGTTTGTCTGTACAAGCACTGTGCTCTACAATAGTATGGAGAGCCAAC
Source organism: Maratus speciosus (assembly GCA_963932465.1). NCBI lineage: Eukaryota > Metazoa > Arthropoda > Arachnida > Araneae > Salticidae > Maratus > Maratus speciosus. Next base: position 524,668,616 of record OZ010792.1, on the reverse strand, counting down.
TCTCCGATCCACTTTCTACCACGACCGCATCCCACTTAACTGGCATGGAGTTGGGTATAAAGATATTTGTAGTATTTATTAAAATAATCAGAAGACTCTAGAACTATGTTAGAGAAAATTTCAAGAAATTCGGATCATTTTTTAAACATCCGCATCAAGGGCCCCCAGAAGGCGATTAGTATTCACAATTGGTGGTAGATGAAGTCTGAGAAATTTTTTTGTTGTTCATTTAGTAGCTGAAGGACCTTAGAAACTCTTAGGGAAAAAAGCTAGTGAATCGAACCCTTTTTAAGGGAGCTGTAATAGGGGGCCCAAAAGGGGTCAACTCATTTTTTAAAAAGTGGCCTAACATGAAAACACGTTAAAATGTCTTAGTACTTAGCACTTTGGAACTTCAATTAGTCAAAATTAAGCATAGCATATGAATTATTCGTTAGAATAATATTTTAAAGAAATGCACAAAAGATTGAGTAAATGTTTAAAAAAGGGCCCTAGGGCCCCCCATAAAAATATGAGGTTGTTGGTCCAGGAATAAGAACCTAAGACTCAACTATAAAATTATGCACTTAGAAAGGAAAAAATTAGGGGGTAAAAAATGCTTGGCGATCAAAAAGTTCAAGGGGCCCTGAGATTTTCTAGGGGCCCCAGGTTTTTAACTGGAATGTAGAAACGTGAAAACAACTAAATGGAAAAAAGATGCCAAAAATGAAGATGGATTAAGAGGAAGCAATTTATTAACAATTTATTAGATCAAAAACTTCAAGGGGCTCTGTATCGGGCCCCAAGTGTCCAGGGTCGTAACTGGAAAGAAGAATGGCGAGAATAAATATATGGTGAAAGCTCCGCCAAAACGCAGAAGATTGGGTAAGAAAAGGGGCAAGTTATTAACAATTTTGTGCATAAAATTTTAAAGAGGCCCAGGGCCAGTGGCCCTTGAAAAATTAAAAATATGAGCTTCAGGTGCATCAGGACCTGTCTTGAACTACCCTCACCTAAATTTTTAGACTTCTACGTGTGGTAGATTTCGCTAGGCATCACAGACACACACACACACAGACAGACATACAGAGTGATGTGTTCTTTTATATCGTATCTTTTATATTCGTATATATAGAAGGAATTGGTGGGTTTTTAATACTTTAGTATTAATAAAAGGGATTGGTGGGTTTTTAATACTTTAGTATTAAGAGAAGGAATCGGCTGGGGTTTTAATACTTTAATATTAATAAAAGATAAAAATATCAATTATAAATATTTTTAAGTAGTAGAATGCTAGATATAAAATATGAATATTATATTTTTATTCGAATAGATGATTTTTTTTTTTTTTTTTTTTTTTTTTTTTTTTTTTTTTTTTTAGTAAAAACGATTTTTTCCATTTAATATTTTAATTATTTATTTTAAATATGTATGTAGAATATATTTTAAATGAAAATAGTTTTTTATAACTTTAAAAAATAAATTGTGAGTACTTTTAAATGAATGAGGAAATATTACTTTTCATTTATTTTTAAATTCGAAAGCGTTTCTTTTTTTTTTATTGTTGTTTATTTGTTTGTTTAGTTTTTTTTTTATTATTATTGAATTAGAAATCTTAATTTATAGATTTTTTCGTTTTTCATTTTTAAAATAAATTCTGATTTTAGAATTAATAGAGACAATACGCATGCGTGCTGGAAAAGAATGGAATTTCTCCCTCTTTTTAAAACTTTCGGGAAGAATTGACCGATAAAATATGTTTTCTAGGAATACAGAAGTTATTTGTTAAAAAATTAGTAATAATTTAGCGTATAGAAAAGAGGTTTTTTTTTTTTTTTTTTGACAGTGTAAAAGACTGGAATTTTTACTGTTTAAATTATTACAGCATGGTTAATATATATATATATATATATATTATATAACCATTAATTAAACATTACCGTCCATCATCAAAAACTGCAATATTGTGAATGATTGACTACATGCCATAAACCAACAATATAGAACTGTATGTGTAAAATAAAGTGCCGTATACTTAATTACAAGAATTAACATGGAAGAAAAAAAGAAGAATATGGATTCCGAAAAAAATGAAAAACTTATATATTGAATTACGTTTTCAAGAGTACAGAATTCAATGATAAAAGCAAATCGGTTGTTTTCTGTGGGAAAAAAGCTATAAGCTGAAAAAGATTTTTCCCCCGTACTCAAACAACCAATATAATCAAAATAATAGTTTCAAGATGAATACAGAACATTATCAAACGGCATGAAATGTAAAAAAAAAACTACAACCCATTAAATATTTAATTTATAGCAATAGAAATCTTACAAAACATACCGTATTAATTACCAGTAGATTTTCAAAATATATTCCCGCACATGTAATCCAAAAAGCATGATAAAAGTGAATAAAACAGTTAAGTTAACACAGAAATTAAAAGCTATGGAATCAGTTAATTCATGTTGAATTATTGTGATAAATATAATTAATATAATATAAATAAAAAATAATTACATTATTTATAATACCTAAAAACAATTTTAAATTGTATAATAACAATTTTACAACATTGCCAATATTCAGCGTTAATTACCACCTAGTGTAAAAAATTAAAATTATGACTTTAATAGAGGCTATTTAAGAATACAAAATTTATGGTGCTGCCATCTATTATTTTATTTTAAAAACTATTATGATTATACAAATGTCACAGTAAGTAGAACCTAATACATGTTAATGATTAAAATGTATCAACTGCATTCCTACACACATCCTAATATAAACAATACCATACTGTATTTCATAATTCAGAATTTTTTTTAAATAAATTAAATGTTAATACAATATATTATATTACCATACCATTAAATCTACACTGAGAAATTAAAAAACTTTTTTAACTTGATAATATATAGAATATAGGCTATATGCTATAAAATAAAATAAATTATATATTATAAAAATATAATAGTCTTAATATTTAGCTTTACATATAAAAAATGAAGAGGAAAGAATAAATAAATAAAATAAATAAATAAATAAATAAATAAATTATAAAATAAATAAATAAAAATGGATGTTTATAAAAGATTGTCAGATACTAAAATTCCAAATAGCCTAAAGATCACATATATAGTGTGTGAATTATCCTTATATTAGTCATAAAAAAGCTAAAAAAAATATGATTGTGCCAATCAAACATATAAACCGATAATTAATCATGGAATACAATGCTAAAAATAAAACAATATTAAATAGTATAGAGGAATAATAATAATAAAAACTATTTACCCAATTTTAATACATACAGTATAACATTAGTTAATCAAATAAACCAATATGCATAATAATCACTAAAAAGTTGGTATACTATTATTAATTAATATGGCATTGTCATGAGTAGACTAAATTAAAAATAAGTTAATATTGAATTTAATTAAATAAGTTAAATTTAATATGAAATAAAAAAAAGAAGAAGAAAAGTCACCAATTACATATAAAACATCAAATCCACATCCATATAAAATACGTATTAGAAATGTAGTTATAATACAAAAGCGCCATTTTTTATATAAATTAACCATTGCGTATTATCCAGACAACACCACCCTCATCCGTACTCTAACATCTACCCACCCAACCATCCTATAGTAATTGTTTATTTTTATTTTACAATTTTTAATTTTTTATAAATATTTTTTATTTTATAATTTTTTTGTAATTTTGTTTACGCATGCGTTAATTTATATATATATATATATATATATATAGATCATGTAAGTACTAATTGTATATTAATGAATATATGAATTTTTTTGGAAAACCATGATTTAATGCATCATAAATTAGTTTTTTTAATATTATTGTTAATTAGATGAGAAGAACATAAATATATATATATGTAATAATAAAAATTTTCGCCTCTTTTTCTTAGTAAAACTATTCCAAATTCTTAATATTTTTCCTTTTTTACCTATCTTTAATAATATCTTAATATCTTTTGTCTTTTATTTCATGCATTTAAAGTTGCGTATTCTTTTATTACTCTAAGAACCTTAATCCATTCACCTAATCTTGTAAAACCCATTAAATTACTTTTTCATTTTATTCTAAAACTAAATTCTCTTTCTTTCGATTGTTTTAATATCATTTATTCTTTCGTGTTCTATACCCACAATTCCATGCGTCCGCCAGCGCTATTTGCGCTTTTATTCTGACGCCGCATAAAGAGTTCTTTATCGACGTCATCCTTTCCCATCGAATCGTAATTTGTTCTATGTCCCATCCTCCCCCACCTCTCTTCTAGTATTGGTCTGTTACCTTTCTGTAACCGTCCGCGCGTTGTTGTTCGGAGTACAAATATCGTTACATCGGCGATGGAGAGAAGATTTTTACGTTTTTCTGGTTGTTTAATTAAGTTGCGTCGCTTGGAGTGAACGTTCTAATGTGTAGCTACATAAGCCGGTAGGATTCGAACCTACACGGGGAAACCCCAATGGATTTTTATGTAGCATTTTGCTACCGACTTTCAGATATTTAGGCGACACCAGTACACCTCGACATAAAATGTAGTAGAGCAATCAAAACCATCCATCCGTTATATTGAAAATACCGGATTGCAGTCAGGGTGGCGAGAAAAAACAGGCTCGAAAAACATTGTGATAATTTCCCTTACGTAATGAATATAGAGAGTCATCGTCACTTTTTAAACTGTTTTTATTGACAAAAACATAGTAAAACACTTCCAGTAGTTATTCCATCCACTCTCAAAAATCGATCATCAATTCATAAGACTTTAGATGTTATAAGAATAGGATCTACACATTAGAACGTTCACTCCAAGCGACACAACTTAATTAGACAACCAGAAAAACGTAAAAATCTTCTCTCCATCGCCGATGTAACGATATTTGTACTCCGAACGACAACGCGCGGACGGTTACAGAAAGGTAACAGACCAATGCTAGAAGAGAGGTGGGGGAGGATGGGACATAGAACAAATTACGATTCGATGGGAAAGGATGACGTCGATAAAGAACTCTTTATACGGCGTCAGAATAAAAGCGCAAATAGCGCTGGCGGACGCATGGAATTGTGGGTATAGAACACGAAAGAATAAATGATATTAAAACATTCGAAAGAAAGAGAATTTAGTTTTAGAATAAAATGAAAAAGTAATTTAATGGGTTTTATAAGATTAGGCGAATGGATTAAGGTTTTTAGAATAATAAAAGAATACGCAACTTTAAATGCATGAAATAAAAGACAAAAGATATTAAGATATTAAGATATTGTTAAAGATAGGTAAAAAAGGAAAAATATTAAGAATTTGGAATAGTTTTACTAAGAAAAAGAGGCGAAAATTTTTATTATTACATATATATATATATATATATATATTAGGAAACAATTTAATGTGTTAAGTCGAACAATCACGTCTTGTTTTTTATTTCATATTAATGGATTAGTACTACATATTAATCAGCCGCTGGTGATGTTGTATAGCAATCATACCTCTTAGCACAAGCATCGCTAGTGGGGGGGGGGGGGGGGGGTATCAACTCTGTGAAAATTTAGCAGCTGTAGAGCGATGATAATATTGGTATAGTCCAATCACACTCTTATTTATTAATGATGAAGACAAGGCAGCGTGAGTGGTGAAAAAAGGCGTATGAAGAAATATGGGGTTTTCCCAATTAAAAGCATGGAAACGTAGTCATAGGAAACTGTTTGTTCCATCAGAACATAACAACATTAAACAATTCCCCAGGATGAGAAATCAGAGCATTCCACTCGAGCATGAACAAGTTACTCATGCGGAATAGATATTAATTCACGAATTGATTATTCTACATGGCTTAGGACACCGGGTAACAGGTTATGTAAAACAATCAAACAGCACAAAAATCTCGTTCTGAGCTCATGCTCGAACTATTTATTAGGATGCGCGGAGTAATTCCGATTGAAATGGAAACTTCAGGCTAACCCAACCAAAATCACGAACGAGCTTCGAAGTGAAACTGGGACCCGACACTCAGCCAATGGAGAGCGATCAAGAAACGTCACAGAAAAGAATCCCGGCGCCGCTACTGGGAGGATTTTGATGTGAAAAGGCTGACGCCTAGCGGGCGGGAAAATGAGATGAAATAGAACAAATATGTAAAAATGGCTTTGATAAACATTCGAAAATAAGTAACTGCGTTCAGAACTTTACAGTTTGGCAGACGATAAAAATTAATGACGGGATTAAACGTTTAGATTGCGTTTTGGAATAAAACTATTATTAAGATACGCGTTTTAAATTTATAGGAATTTAACTAGAAATAAATAATAGAGCGTATTAAAAAAAGGAAATAATGAATATGCCGGCAATTTAGAATAATTTAAATGAATAGTAAAAGTAAAATTTTTTTATATAACATATATATATATATATATATACCGGGTGTCCCAAAAAGGACTGACTGATTTTAAAATTCAATAACTTCCAAACGGTGACAGATATTAAAAAAATTCTTGCAGGAGGGTTATGCATAAAGTCAAAAGTTTTTTTACAGTGATTTTCGATTTTAGTTCGAATTACAAACAATAGATGGTGTTGCGATCAGTAGAGGCTAAATTCAGGCTCGATTTTTGGTACTTCGTGGCCCGGATAATACATTTCCATCTCCTTTTTCTGCATGAACAACAGAAAGGACCAAAAATCGAGCCTGTATTTAGCGACTATTGCTTACAGCGCCATCTATTGTTCGTAATTCGAACTAAAATCGAAAATCAGTGTAATAAAACTTTTGACTTTATGCATAACCCTCCTGCAAGAATTTGTTTAATATCTGTCACCGTTTGGAAGTTATTGAATTTTAAAATCAGTCAGTCCTTTTTGGGACACCCGGTATATATATATATATATATATATTTAAATAGAAATAACATCTCACCAACTTTTAATATCAATAGATTTCGATGTGTGTAACTTTTGTAGAATGACAATGTCTAAAGAGTAATGCAGTTCTCTCCAAGTGTTTCGTAGCATATCAGGATTTATTAGACGAATTGCTTGAATGATAGATGAAAAGGTCCAAATACCGGCTACCACTTTTGTTTTCAACCTTGATCACACAATTTTCATTATTAATAAAATAAAAAATGACAGCAGGGTACCTTGGCATGTTGTACACCTGTTTAGAGAAAAAAATCAGTTTCAAAAGCCGTTTTCTGTTTATAAAAAGCAAAATTCCGAAAGTCTTCAAATTTTGAGTTTTTAAAATGTAGTCTAAATACCGGCTACATAAGTTTTTTTCCAAAAGATCACACAAATAGAGCTAATGACAATTACTAAGAAATAAGAGTATTATTTTAATAAGTTTTATTGATTAATAACATTTCTTATGCACAGAAAAAATGCGCAATTTTTAATAAACAAGTAATTTTGTCAAATTTATAAAATTCTTTACACATATCTCTCACAGTCTTCTTCCCATTATGTTTCTAGTTTTGTTTTTTAACGTGTAAAACAAAAAAAAAAAAGCTTGCTGATTGAAATGAGAATTATTTTATCTGAAAAAAGTCCTTCCGGCCAGTGCCGGGAGGAAGAGGTAGCTTTCATTCTCCTTATTTTAAAAAAGCCAACTTATATTATTCAAACACACGAAGCTCAATTTAGTGGAAACCGAATATAGGAGATTCAATATTAATTTTTATCAATACTAAATCATTATGAATGATAATTTCGCAAAATTAGTCAGCTTTATCCAAGCTGCTTTTATTTAAACTAACTTATATTTGGCTGCCAAATTCGGCGATTTCTTAAAGTTCCTGCCATTTTAAGACAACATGGTGAATGAGGCTAATCAGTGAATCGAGACCTTAGTAATGGCTGTGCACATGCTCACTCACATCGGAATCGGTTGATATATACGAGTGCTGTCGCAGGCAAAAAATAAGTTTTTCAAAATGTCACCCACATTAGAAATTGAAACTGCTATATCTGAGCCATTTTTTTAAGATAACGACAAACAAAAAATGCTCGTGAATGCTTATATCAAGGTCAAATACTTATGAAAGAAACCTTTTTCAATTTCTATTTTTTTTTTTTTTTTCTTTTGCACCTCACTTTAAATATAATTTTTTTAAATTTAATGGCCGCCATTTTGAAACAAGATGGCTGATGAAGCTGGCCAGCGAACTTGGTTGAGATATTGATGTATACTATCCACATGCCTTCTTGCATCGAAATAGGCGAATACGTGTGTTATCGCGTGACAAATACAAGATCGTTTCAAAGTGTTAGCCATGCTAGAAATTTAAAGTGCTATAATTCAATATTTTTTAAGATATAAACAAAAGAACAAATTTTCAGAAACATAAACTGCTCCAGAATCTTTGTATCAAGGCCAAACACACAAAAAATTTTTTTTTCATTTTTCAATTTTTTAATACTTTATTTTAAATTTTAAATTACTTTTTTTTTAAAATGGCAACCCTTTTGAAATAAGATGGCGAATGAAGCTGGCCAACGAACTCGGTAGAGACATTGGTATGTACTATGTACAGATCAAGTTACATCCAAATCGGTTGATAAATACGCCTGTTATCGCGTGACAAAAATCAAGTCGTTTTAAAATGTCAGCCACAATAGAAATTCAAAATGCTATAACTCAGCCATTTTTTTAGATATAGACGAAACAAAACCTGTTCCGGAATCTCTGTATTAAGGTCAAACACATACAAAGAAAATCTTTTTCATTTTCTAATTTTTTGGTATCTCATTTTAAATTTTAAATTTTTTAAATTTTTTTAAATGGCCGCCATTTTGAAACAAGATGGCGGATGAAGCTGGCCAACGAACTCGGTCGAGACATTGGTGTGTACTATGTACACACTGAATTACATCCAAATCGGTTCATAAATACATCTGTTATCACGTGACAAAAATCAGGACACTTCAAAATGTCAGCCATGCTAGAAATTCAAAATGCTATAACTGAGCCATTTTTTAAGATATAGACGAAGCAAAAACTGCTCCCGAATCTTTTTATCAAGGTCAAACACATAAGAAAAAAATATTTTTTCAATTTTTCAATTTTTTGGTACCGCATTTGAAATTAAAATTTTTCTTAAAAATTTAAATGGCCGCCATTTTTAAACAAGATGGCGGATGATGCTGGCCAACGAACTCGGTCGAGACATTGGTATTTACTATGTATAAACGAAGTTACATCCAAATCGGTTCATAAATACGCCTTTTATCGCGTGACAAAATTCAGGACGTTTCAAAATGTCAGCCACGCTAGAAATTCAAAATGCTATAACTCAGCCATTTTTTAAGATATAGACGAAACAAAAATTGCTCCGGAGTCTTTGTATAAAGGTCAAATACATAAGAAAAAAATATTTTTCTATTTTCAATTTTTTGGTACCACATTTCAAATTTTAAATTTTAAAAAATTTTTTAAATGGCCGCCATTTTGAAACAAAATGGCAGATGAAGCTGGCAAACGAACTCGGTCGAGACATTGGTCTGTACTATGTACACACCGAATTACATCCAAATCGGTTCATAAATACGAGAGTTACAGTGTGACATAGGTCAGATATATATATATATATATATATATATATATATATATATGGATATATATATATATATATATATATATATATATATATATATATATATCAATTTTGAACGGAGGGTGGTTTCGGGGTCTGGGGGTCATGATCGATGAAAATATACCAAAATTTTTTGAAATCGCTTTCCTCCGAACGGCTGCAATAGGTAGCTTTTTGTAATGAAAGCTACCTAAAATCACAAACATAATATCACTCTCTGCGTCGGTGCAGTCCCTATCAGCCCACATATCGCATTCTTAAAACTGAACCCAAAATCCCCTTCCCCATTCTTGTCCACAGAGAAAACACTCATACAGAAGACACAAATTGCATCATCTTCCTCTGTTGGATATTTTCCTTTTTCACTTTTTTAACCCTCCCGCTGCGTAATTGTTTTATCAAAATCGCTTCAAAAATTGCGTATTTAATCCCTTCCCGACGAGCGTTTTTAAGAGTTTTTATTCTCTTGTCACCGGTTTTTCAAAACAAAACTTTTTGTATTATTTAATCGGGAAAATGCTCCGATTAAATAGGGCAAAATTTATTGTAAAAAAATAACTGGTGTGAATAATCAAGGAGGGTTAATTAGACGGAAAAAATGCATCTCCGAGGAAATCTCGGGTTGCGCAAATTTTGCTACTTTTACGTTGCCCCAGGAAATCTCGGGTTGTGCAGCGAGAGGGTTAAAATCCAATTTCTGTCTCTTTCGCCTGGTTTACTCCGTCATTTTTTTTTTCTCTTAATATTTATTACAGGCAATTTTGGAGTGTCCAACAGCGCTTTTTGGGGAAGTGATCCGGTAACCAGTGTCGGTCCTGACGAATTACGGCCACGGTTGCTTTTTTCATATTACGAAATGAGACTGGAACTATTTCTGAACAATTTAAATTAATTTATTAATCTTAGAACTATTTAAATTAATTTATTTTCCTCCCCTTCAAGCAGAGCAACTGAGAGAGGTCTAAATACCGACTAGCCGGTATTTAGACCACACTTGGTAGCCGGTATTCGGACCACTGCTACGTTTAAGTTAAAACCGCTATTACTCATTCATATAATAAAATACCAATAATGTGCGCGTGGCAATTGAGAGCTAAATATGTCTAGAAAATAACTTAATCAACAATTCAAGCCAATATATAAGATCAGTATATTAAAAAAAATGAGAATCACACATCTGAAAAACTTTTGATGTACCAGATTACGTCGATTCGACACTTTTGCATTTACTATTTGTAAATGACACAGACTTCAGCGATGTACTTTTCGTAACTTTCTTCTCTCAATTAAAGTTACAAACTCTGCCTATCATCACTAGGCTGCGCTGCGCTCAGTTCTCAGAACACCTAATAGCCGGTATTTGGACCCTTGCCGGTATTCGGACCTTCTTCTCTACACTTCTTCAACTCATCCACAGTAATTTTAGGTAGCTTTCTTTACAAAAAAGCTACCTATTGCAGCCGTTCGGAGGAAAGCGATTTCAAAACATTTTGGTATATTTTCATCGATCATGACGCCCAGACCTCGAAACCACCCTCCGTTCAAAATTGATATATATATATATATATATATATATATATATATATATATGTGTGTGTGTGTGTGTGTGTATATCTATATATATATATATGTCTGACCTATGTCACACTGTAATTCCCGTAATTATGAACCGATTTTGTTGTAATTCGGTGTGTACATAGTACATACCAATGTCTCGACCGAGTTCGTTGGCCAGCTTCATCCGCCGTTTTGTTTGAAAATGGCGGCACATTAAAATTTTTAAAAAAATTTAAAACTTGAAATGTGGTACCAAAAAATTAAAAATGGAAAAATATTTTTTTCTTATGTATTTGACCTTGATAAAAAGATTCGGGAGCAGCTTTTGTTTCGTCTATATCTTAAGAAATGGCTGAGTTATAGCATTTTGAATTTCTAGCGTGGCTGACCTTTTGAAACGTCCTGATTTTTCTCACGTAATAACAGGCGTATTTATGAACCGACTTGGATGTACCTTGGTGTGTACATAGTACATACAAATATCTCGACCGAGTTCGTTGGACACCTTCATCCGCCATCTTGTTTCAAAATGGCGGCCATGTAAAAAAATTAAAAAATAAAAAAATTTAAATGAGATACCAAAAAATTGGAAAATGAAAAAAGATTTTTTTTGTATGTGTTTGACCTTAATACAAAGATTCCGGAACAGTTTTTCTTTCGTCTATATCTAAAAAAAATGGCTGAGTAATAGCATTTTGAATTTCTCTTGTGGCTGACATTTTAAAACGACCTGATTTTTGTCACACGATAACAGGCGTATTTATGAACCTATTTGGATGTAACTTGGTCTGTACATAGTACATACCAATGTCTCGACCGAGTTCGTTGGCCAGCTTCATTCGCCATCTTGTTTCAAAAGGGTTGCCATTTAAAAAAATTAAATTTAAAATTCAAAATGAGGTATTAAAAAATTGGAAAATGAAAAAGATTTTTTTTATGTGTTTGGCCTTGATAAAAAGATTCCGGAGCAGTTTTTGTTTCTGAAAATTTGTTCTTTTGTTGAATTCTTAAAAAATGGTTGATTTATAGGACTTTGAATTTCTAGCATGGCTAACATTTTGAAACGATCTTGTATTTGTCACGCGATAACACACGTATTCGCCTATTTCGATGTAAGAAGGCATGTGGATAGTATACATCAACACCTCGACCAAGTTCGCTTGCCAGATTTATCAGCCATCTTGTTTCAAAATGGCGGCCATTAAATTAAAAAGAATATATATATTTAAAGTGAGGTGCAAAAAAATTAGAAATTGAAAAAGGTTTCTTTCTTAAGTATTTGATCTTGATATAAGGATTCAGGAGCATTTTCTGTTTGTCTTTACCTTAAAAAATGGCTCAGATATAGCAGTTTCAATTTCTATTGTGGGTGACATTTTGAAAAATCTGATTTTTTGCATGCGACAGCACTCCTATATATTAACCGATTCCGATGTGAGTGAGCATGTGCACAGCAATTACTAAGGTCTCGACCAAGTTCACTGCTTAGCCTCATCCACCATGTTGTCTTAAAATGACAGGCACTTTAAGAAATTGCCGAATTTGGCAGTCAAATATAAGTTACTTTAAAGAAAAGCAGCTTGGATAAAGCCGACGAATTTCGCGAAATTCTCATTCATTATATTGATAAAAATTAGTATTGAATCTCCTATATTCGGTTTCCACTAAATTGAGCTTCGTGTGTTTGCATGATATAAGTTGGCTTTTTTAAAATAAGGATTATGAAAGCTACCTCTTCCTCCCGGCACTGGCCGGAAGAACTTTATTTTTTAATACACAACGGATTTAATGAATACCCAAACAAAAAATTCTAATGAAGTAAAAACCAGAGTTCTTGCCGCCCAGGCAATTGAGTCCCGTCTTCCAATCCAACTTCCAGGAAATGTCATATTTAAAAACGCGATAACGTCTCTATGATACTATGGTGGAGTCCCCAAAAAATCTCTGAGTTGTTTCCAATCCGCAGAGGATCAGTCTACTATATTCTAATGGATAGTTCTGTAATAATAAGCCCTAACTTTCGGATTCTTTTAGCTCGGACACCATGTATAATGTGAACTTTAAAAAATTCACTGTCTTACTTAAAAGGCGACTAAAATAATAAACAAGTGGGTAAATGTGATCATAGATCGCACAAAGGGTTTCGTTTAATATTCCTTTCAAACGTGGTTAAAAAAGCACGTGCCTCCATTTTAATCTATGCATTATATAGAAAACAAACAGATTAATTAAATAATAATTAATATCACAGCTTCTAATTCAGCTAGCTCTTTGAACTGGGTATGTATGAAATCTGCGAGATATTTCCTGTCCAGATGTCAAAAAATTTTATCAAAAAATTTAATAATTAAAAAGTTTAAATTTCGTATTAAAATAAAAACCATAGGTGCGTCGTCATGTCTGAGATAAAAAATACCCGTTGAAAAGAAAGTTTTAACGCAATGATCCAATTAAAGAAATAATAATTAATATCTCAGCTTGTAATTAAGCTAGGAGTTTGAACTGGATATGTATGAAATCAACGAAAATTTTTACGTCGGGATGTAAAAAAAAATTAATCTAAAAATTTAATATTTAAAAAGTTTAAATTTCGTATTAAAATATCCACTGCTTAAATTTCTCCAGCACCGATATGTCTGAAAGATGACAACACCTGCTTTCCTCTGAAATGAAATCTCTTTTCATTGTCTTTTTAAATACAGAAATTAAATTTTTATCGATCGATTTTTAGTGGATTTTTTGCGTTATACCCAAAACAGAAATTTGAACTTTATACCAAAATAAAGGAGGATTTTTTCCGCGTCCTTCTATACCTTTTATGAATTTGTAGGACCAATACTTTGGCAGATGCGATTCCGCTTTTAGGTAGCTTTCATTACAAGAAGCTACCTATTGCAGCCGTTCGGAGGAAATCGATTTCAAAATATTTTGGTATATTTTCATCGATCATGACCCCCAGAACCCGAAACCACCCTCCGTTCAAAATTTATATATATATATATATATATATATATATATATATATATATATATATATATATATATATATGTATATATATATATATCCATATATATATATATATATCTGACATTTGTCACACTGTAACTCTCGTATTTATGAACCGATTTCGATGTAATTAGGTGTGTACATAGTAAATACCAATGTCTCGACCGAGTTCGTTGGCCAGCTTCATCCGCCATTTTGTTTCAAAATGGCGTCCATTTAAAATTAAAAAAAAAATTTAAATTTGAAATGTGGTACCAAAAAATTAGAAAATGAAAAAGATTTTTTTTGTATGTGTTTAACCTTAATACGAAGATTCCGGAGCAGTTTTTGTTTCGTCTATATCTTAAAAAATGGCTGAGTTTTAGCATTTTGAATTTCTAGCGTGGCTGACATTTTGAAACGTCCTGAATTTTGTCACGCGATAAAAGGCGTATTTATGAACCGATTTCGATATAACTTCGTTTATACATAGTACATACCAATGTCTCGACCGAGTTCGTTGGCCAGTTTCATCCGCCATCTTGTTTAAAAATGGCGGCCATTTAAATTTTTAAGAAAAATTTAAATTTGAAATGTGGTACCAAAAAATTGAAAATTGAAAAAATATTTTTTCTTATGTGTTTGACCTTGATAAAAAGATTCGGGAGCAGTTTTTGTTTCGTCTATATCTTAAAAAATGGCTGAGTTATAGCATTTTGAATTTCTAGCATGGCTGACATTTTGAAACGTCCTGATTTTTGTCACGTGATAACAGGCATATTTATGAACCGATTTGGATGTACCTTCATGTGTACATAGTACATATAAATATCTCGACCGAGTTCGTTGGCCAGCTTCATCCGCCATCTTGTTTCAAAATGGCGGCCATTTAAAAAAATTTAAAAATTTAAAATTTAAAATGAGATACCAAAAAATTGGAAAATGAAAAAGATTTTTTTTCGTATGTGTTTGACCTTAATACAAAGATTCCGGAACAGTTTTTGTTTCGTCTATATCTCAAAAAATGGCTGAATTATAGCATTTTGAATTTATATTGTAGCTGACATTTTAAAACGACCTGATTTTTGTCACGCGATAACAGGCGTATTTATGAAACGATTTGGATGTAACTTGGTCTGTACATAATACATACCAATGTCTCGACCGAGTTCGTTGGCCAGCTTCATTCGCCATCTTGTTTCAAAAGGGTTGCCATTTAAAAAAAATAAATTTAAAATTTAAAATGAGGTATTAAAAAATTGGAAATTGAAAAAGATTTTTTTTATGTGTTTGGCCTTGATACAAAGATTCCGGAGCAGTTTTTGTTTCTGAAAATTTGTTCTTTTGTTTATATCTTAAAAAATGGTTGAATTATAGCACTTTGAATTTCTAGCATGGCTAACATTTTGAAACGATCTTGTATTTGTCACGCGATAACACACGTATTCGCCAATTTGATGTAAGAAGTCATGTGGATAGTATACATCAATATCTCGACCAAGTTCGCTGGCCAGCTTCATCAGCCATCTTGTTTAAAAATGGTGGCCATTAAATTAAAAAAAAATTATATTTAAAGTGAGGTGTAAAAAATTTAGAAATTGAAAAAGGTTTCTTTCTTAAGTATTTGACCTTGATATAAGGATTCAGGAGCATTTTTTGTTTGTCTTTATCTTAAAAAATGGCTCAGATATAGCAGTTTCAATTTCTAATGTGAGGGACATTTTGAAAAATCTGATTTTTTGCCTGCAACAGCACTCGTATATATCAACCGATTCCGATGTGAGTGAGCATGTGCACAGCAATTACTAAGGTCTCGACCAAGTTCACTGGTTAGCCCCTTCCACCATGCTGTCTTAAAATGGCCTTTAAGAAACTTTAAGAAATCGCCGAATTTGGCAGCCAAATATAAGTTACTTTAAAGAAAAGCAGCTAGGATAAAGCTGACTAATTTCGCGAAATTCTCATTCATTATATTGATAAAAATTAGTATTGAATCTCCTATATTCGGTTTCCACTAAATTGAGCTTCGTGTGTTTGAATAATATAAGTTGGCTTTTTTAAAATAAGGAATATGAAAGCTACCTCTTCCTCCCGGTACTCGCCGGAAGGACTTTTTAAATGTCCACTTCATTTATTGCTTAATTTTCTCCGTGGTAACCATGCATCCGCTGACTTTACTGGCAACCCTTAGGAGAAACTTCGCTGATTTGGAGAGGTGCGTTCGTAGTTGCGTTCAAAAGGTTGATTGGTTAATTTTAGAAGTTAATTAGCCAGTAATTTGTTTAATTAAACACTTTTTCAAAATTTTATGATTTGTTGTTTGATGTGAGGTGTTCAGCTATAAGTACCCAAAATTTCAAGTCTCTAACATGTATAGTTTCTGAGAACGGGCTCTGTGACGGACAGACAGACAAAGGAGTGAGACGAATAGAGTTTCGTCAGATGAGCGAAACCCTAAAAAGATGTTACAAGTTAAAAATATACATTTTACTTGAAATATCTTAGTACTTTCAAGCTTTTTCCAAGAGTATTATCAGAGAATATTTTAATAACATTCTCTCTGATGATGAACTTGGAAAAGGCTTAAAAGTACTAAAAAAGTTTTAAATAAAATGTATATTTTTAACTTCTAACATTCACTGTCTTACGTAAAAGGCGACTAAAATAATGAAAAAGATGTTATAAGTTAAAAATATACATTTTCTTTTAAACTTCTTAGTACTTTCAAGCCTTTTCCAAGCTCATCATCAGAGGATATTTTAATAACATTCTCTCTGATGATGAGCTTGGAAAAGGCTTAAAAGTACTAAAAAGCTTTGAAATAAAATGTATATTTTTAACTTTTAACATTTGCTGTCTTACGTAAAAGGCGACTAAAATAATGAAAAAGATGTTATAAGTTAAAAATATACATTTTCTTTTAAACTTCTTAGTACTTTCAAGCCTTTTCCAAGCTCATCATCAGAGAATATTTTAATAACATTCTCTCTGATGATGAGCTTGGAAAAGGCTTAAAAGTACTAAAAAGGTTTGAAATAAAATGTATATTTTTAACTTCTAACATTCGCTGTCTTACGTAAAAGGCGACTAAAATAATGAAAAAGATGTTATAAGTTAAAAATATACATTTTCTTTTAAACTTCTTAGTACTTTCAAGCCTTTTCCAAGCTCATCATCAGAGAATATTTTAATAACATTCTCTCTGATGATGAGCTTGGAAAAGGCTTAAAAGTACTAAAAAGTTTTGAAATAAAATGTATATATTTAACTTCTAACATTCGCTGTCTTACGTAAAAGGCGACTAAAATAATGAAAAAGATGTTATAAGTTAAAAATATACATTTTCTTTTAAACTTCTTAGTACTTTCAAGCCTTTTCCAAGCTCATCATCAGAGACTATTTTAATAACATTCTCTCTGATGATGAGCTTGGAAAAGGCTTAAAAGTACTAAAAAGTTTTGAAATAAAATGTATATTTTTAACTTCTAACATTCGCTGTCTTACGTAAAAGGCGACTAAAATAATGAAAAAGATGTTATAAGTTAAAAATATACATTTTCTTTTAAACTTCTTAGTACTTTCAAGCCTTTTCCAAGCTCATCATCAGAGAATATTTTAATAACATTCTCTCTGATGATGAGCTTGGAAAAGGCTTAAAAGTACTAAAAAGGTTTGAAATAAAATGTATATTTTTAACTTCTAACATTCGCTGTCTTACGTAAAAAGCAACTAAAATAATGAAAAAGATGTTATAAGTTAAAAATATACATTTTATTTAAAACTTCTTTGTATTTTCAAGCCTTTTCCGAGCTCATCATCAGAGAATCTTTTAATAACATTCTCTCTGATGATGAGCTTGGAAAAGGCTTGATAGTACTAAAAAGTTTTAAATAAAATGTATATTTTTAACATTGTTAAAAAAACGGACTAAAATTGTTAGAAAATTGTTAAAAAATTGTACTGGCAATCGAAACGCCAGTATTACTTCCCGTATCTTAACGGAAATTTTCCTCCGTAAATTACAGAAAAATTTCCGTTTTTCTCAAATTTAGGGGGTAAAATTTCCGCTAAAATACGGAAATAGTACCGGCGTCTCGATTGTCAGTACATTTCCGTATTTTAGTCCTTTTTTTTACAATGATCTTTTTCATTATTTTAGTCGCCTTTTAAGTAACATAGTGAATGTTACAAGTTAAAAATATACATTTTATGTTTCAATCAAGGTGAAAAATTGCGTTTCGTCTTATGATTTTATTTATAAATTTCGTATTTAAAAAAAAATTATTTAACGTAAATGTACTCTCATATGATGAAGAATAATATTTGAAGTAATTTTTCAGTTGGAATTATACCTTTAAAACTATTTAGGAATTAGCTATTGGTCAATTATGAGGAAAAACACACTCTGCGTGTGCATGTGTCTTCAGATTTGAGAATGTGCCATTTTTTTGCAATCAGCTTATAAAATATGCGAACAGCAAGTGACAAATTAAGTTGATTATACAAAGGAAAACAGTAATCACAAACTCTATAGTCCAAACTAAAAATCGTATGTCATAACAACAGAAAACAATGACGTCTCCATTACTAAACATTAAAAAAATATATTGCGCAAAAATATTAAATATTACGTTATCATGTACTTTCTGAAATAGTTAGCATGGTTAACAAAAACTTGCTTACAACCTTTGATAAATTTTTCTTATAACTATTTATTGACAGTTTATGTATTTGTTTAATAACTTGACTTATCAATAAAATAGAAAGACAGAAAACCTTTTCAGGTGACCTCTTTAATTACTATTGTCAGGAAAGGAACACTTTAAAGCTTTCCTTCAGCTTCACTTCCATTATCTTCGGTTGAACACTGTAACGCTCCGTTAAATTCGCACAAAAATACAGAATTTTCTTTGTCACTTCACATTTTTTTTAAAGGAATCGTAAACACGGAAAGCGATAACGAGATTCAAATGTATTTAACAGAAAAAAGTTAAAACTTTACTTAGTTACAATGATGAATTTTCCCCAAACAAAGATTTTTTAGTGTAGTATTCAGTGTGTCTCACGATTATTCATATAAGCATTTAGAAGTTGGAATATACTTTAAGTCAAGCAATTTTCTTATTGGAATGTGACAATCAGTGAAAAATTGAGGGTGTCTCACGCAAAACCAAACTCGGATTTTCGTTCATTAACAATAATGAAGATAATGTGACAATATTTCGTACATACTCGCTTTGTTTTCTGTGACATGAGATGGCGTCAAAAGCAGTTCTGTAAATGGTGAGATTTCACGTCCAAATAACACTGAGCAAGACGCTCTATAGCTCAGAATGCTGCCTACACTACACAAGATGTCACTCACCTAATTACAGCCCACTTCCAGCACTTAACGTATTGTTATCACATTTCAGACAAAACAAAGTTATAAAAATCTGTTATGTTAAAAGTAAGAAGCTTGAACGTTCTTCTATTGCTCAACATTGTTGGTCTTTTCAACATAGGTTCAATTTTTCCTCAGCCATCATTATCAAAAATGTTCTTCGAACCTTGATCTTGATTTTTGGGAAGCTTACCACATCATTAAAAATTCTCACTCTTTAGTCAATGTCTTATATAGTACTCCTGATTTTCCAAGTATTTGGAAAACATTAATTTAATTTCCCCCTTTTTTTTGGTTTCTTTTTCTCTCGTTCTCCGGTAGATTTCGTTACTTGTCCACTCAGTCATTTCCTCTGCTTCTCTCTCATTGGTTGTTTTTGGCGCATTCGCTACCCGCATCGAGTATATAAGCCGGCGCGTCTCTGTCATTTTGCTCAGCCTTGCTTCTTCTAGCACGCTGTGCCTTGCCCTATCTTGCACTGAAGAAGAATCTCTCTAGTAGATTCGAAACATTTGTTTGCTGCTTTTCATGTATTATTTGCGCATTTTTAAACGTTGGTTTTCTGTTTTTTTAAAACAAAGTTAATTTGTTGAAAATTTAGCTAAAACATTCTTCAGTTCAAGTCAGCTTCAGCTTAAAATGCGACACTTGAATTACGACTGAATACGTATCTAAAAATACAAGGCGTTCATCAATCTTTCACGGATGCATTTAAATTTTCTCAACACCTTTGTAGGTGTGTAACCCTCATATCTTATCCCACGCATTTGTTTATAAATGCGAACAACAGGTGTACATTGCAAAAACATACACTATCCATACAAAAGTTTTGGATGCTTATCGATACATACTTTCAAATGTTAAAAATATGAATTTTAAAAAAGTACCCAAAATTCTGTATCTTTCAGCGTATTTGTTAGGATTTTGTTTACAGATTTGATTTAAAGAAAAAAAGTTGAGAATTTTTTCACTTTCGTCATCAAAAATAATACTTTCTATACTTTTCGATGAGTTCAATACTTGTGTTTATATGTATATATTTATCTATAATAATAAAAGAAAGATGTGTGTCTGTGTGTGACTGTTTTATGGCAATATCTAGGGAAATCTATCGCGTAGAGATTTACAAATTTGGATAAGGATAAACTAAGACTGGTCCTAAAGCATCTTAGACTCAGATTTTTCATTTTTCGATAATCAACTGAAATATGAATTAAAAACTCTAATGAACGAGTTTCAATTTTCGCCATTTTTGTGGGCGTTTATGTCTCTTCCTCGCATGACTAGAAAATCCGTGTCTGTTTAAGCACAGGCATAGTAAATGCTCAGTTTTTTCTTCATTTTAAAATCGCAATCGCCAGTTTTCCTATAAAGATTTTTTTTTAAATAAGTAAATAATTACTGAACGTTTTTATGGTAAATTCACGGTTGTAGCAGTATCTTTTGTTCAAAAAATATTAGAATTTACTATTTCAAAAAAGAAAAATATATATTTTCTGTAGATATCCAGTACGTATTCGTTTTTATGTTTTCTGTTTTTTCTGTCGTTTTAATCTGCCATCCTAATTTTCTAGATTAAAACAGAACAACAACAACCACTAGTTGCCTGTTTGCACGGTTGTAAAGGTATGTTTCATTTAAAAATTATTAATATTTGCTATTTCAAGTAATAATAATAATAATTTATGGAAGTCGTTTATAGTTATCGCCGGGACCTTTACCCCCTTTCTTTTCTTAGTTCTTTCGAAGATATCCTTTCGCATTTTAAGAAAATTAATTACTCCAGGGATTTGCATTCCTTTCAATTTCCCATTCTCAAAACTCGGAGATATAATTTCGCGTTTTAAAAAAGGCAAGAGATTGAGGGGTGGAATTTGTTTTTCTATATATATATATATATATCCGGGGTTTGTTTGCACAAACAAACTGGGGCTTGTATAGCACCCCCGGGTGTACGCTACTGAAGGCAGTGGGGCTTCTAACTCTAAATTCCTTTGAATAGATTCTCGTTTAAAAATATAAGATCATACAAATTCGAAGATAGTTTTCAAAAATTGAACGGAGTGAGCGTTGCACTACCACTTGAACGCTACAAAAGGCATTGTTGCTCCCCCCCCCCCCGCAAACTACAGGTTCGTTCGATTGGATAGATTTTCGTTTAAAAATATATCATATAAATTCGCGGGTTTACCTTGCCGAAAGAAGCATGGCCTTCAACACTATAACAGATTCCATTTTTGTCTTTGGTGGAATACGAAATATTTAGTAAGCCATGACAAAACCAAGCACTTTAGCTGATCTTGAATACCGCAGCACATGCTCAACATTTGCAAGCATATAAATTCGTGGGTTTACCTTGCCGAAAGAAGCATGGCCTTCAACACTATAACAGATTCCATTTTTGTCTTTGGTGGAATACGAAATATTTAGTAAGCCATGACAAAACCAAGCACTTTAGCTGATCTTGAATACCGCAGCACATGCTCAACATTTGCAAGCATATAAATTCGCGGGTTTACCTTGCCGAAAGAAGCATGGCTTTCAACACTATAACAGATTCCATTTTTGTCTTTGGTGGAATACGAAATATTTAGTAAGCCATGACAAAACCAAGCACTTTAGCTGATCTTGAATACCGCAGCACATGCTCAACATTTGCAAGCATATAAATTCGCGGGTTTACCTTGCCGAAAGAAGCATGGCCTTCAACACTATAACAGATTCCATTTTTGTCTTTGGTGGAATACGAAATATTTAGTAAGCCATGACAAAACCAAGCACTTTAGCTGATCTTGAATACCGCAGCACATGCTCAACATTTGCAAGCATATAAATTCGCGGGTTTACCTTGCCGAAAGAAGCATGGCCTTCAACACTATAACAGATTCCATTTTTGTCTTTGGTGGAATAAGAAATATTTAGTAAGCCATGACAAAACCAAGCACTTTAGCTGATCTTGAATACCGCAGCACATGCTCAACATTTGCAAGCATATAAATTCGCGGGTTTACCTTGCCGAAAGAAGCATGGCCTTCAACACTATAACAGATTCCATTTTTGTCTTTGGTGGAATACGAAATATTTAGTAAGCCATGACAAAACCAAGCACTTTAGCTGATCTTGAATACCGCAGCACATGCTCAACATTTGCAAGCATATAAATTCGCGGGTTTACCTTGCCGAAAGAAGCATGGCCTTCAACACTATAACAGATTCCATTTTTGTCTTTGGTGGAATACGAAATATTTAGTAAGCCATGACAAAACCAAGCACTTTAGCTGATCTTGAATACCGCAGCACATGCTCAACATTTGCAAGCATATAAATTCGCGGGTTTACCTTGCCGAAAGAAGCATGGCCTTCAACACTATAACAGATTCCATTTTTGTCTTTGGTGGAATACGAAATATTTAGTAAGCCATGACAAAACCAAGCACTTTAGCTGATCTTGAATACCGCAGCACATGCTCAACATTTGCAAGCATATAAATTCGCGGGTTTACCTTGCCGAAAGAAGCATGGCCTTCAACACTATAACAGATTCCATTTTTGTCTTTGGTGGAATACGAAATATTTAGTAAGCCATGACAAAACCAAGCACTTTAGCTGATCTTGAATACCGCAGCACATGCTCAACATTTGCAAGCATATAAATTCGCGGGTTTACCTTGCCGAAAGAAGCATGGCCTTCAACACTATAACAGATTCCATTTTTGTCTTTGGTGGAATACGAAATATTTAGTAAGCCATGACAAAACCAAGCACTTTAGCTGATCTTGAATACCGCAGCACATGCTGAACATTTGCAAGCACACCCTTCTGTCAATTGGGGAACAGGGCGCCATCTTGCGATGTCAGCTGGCAGCTGACTACGGTGGCGATCATACGGAGCCTGTACTTCTGTAACCAAAATTTTATAAATAAAAGGTATAGCAAAAGATAAAATTTATTAGTAAAGTGCCCTCTAGCGGCCACATGTGGGACTAATTCTTTTTTGCTTAATGTTTATCCCATTCCTTTGTTAAGTGATTGCGAATTTTCACATTTTGTTCCTCATAAATAGTTACGCCTTTAGGCAGCTCGGAATAAGGGAACTTTACTCATGAACAGCCTGTATGTTGAAGAGTATTAAGTAACAAAGGAATTTCTTAATCCGTTAACATATTTTTTTTAATTTTATTGAAAGATTATTTCTAATTGCGCTCTTGAGTGAAATTAAAGAAATTTAATAGAATAACTCATAAAACTATTAACTTCTAAGGTTGGCTCTGTCATGTAACTTAAGAATAAGTCGTTTAGATATGAGAAGTGTTAGGTGAGCCCTGGATGAGTTAATTTAATAACGTAAGTGATTTTAGAAATAATGCAAGTAATAGAGTTAAAAACTCAAACATATGGTAATTAAAACTGTAAAAATAATTGCTTATTGACATTTTTTACAAAATTGTTTTCTATAAGCGGTGACTTACGTTATTCATATAATTTACCGCTTTACCTTTCATATCGTCAGTATCAACCCTAGTAACAAACCGATATCGATTATATTACTAAAGCCCAATATGGAATTCAACAAAAATACATCCAATGAAATGCCAGTATTGATCAAATATTCGTTTTACACTCAAAATGTTTGCAATGAAATGCCAGTATATCAAATATTAATTTTACATTTAAAATGTTTGCAAGGAAATACCAGTATTGTTCAAATATTACACACTTAAAATGTTTGCAGTGAAATGCCAGTATTGGTGAAATATTAGTTTTACACTTAAAATGTTTGCAATGAACTGTCAGTAATGTTCAAATATTAATTTTACACTTAAAATATTTGCAATGAACTGTCAGGATTGGTCAAATATTAGTCACTTAAAATGCTTGCAAGGAAAGATACTATTGCAGAACAATTTAAGCGCTGGAAATGTTTGTAATAATACGTCAATATTGCAGATATATTGACTTCACATCGGATATACACTGGCCTCCAAAAGTTAAGGTACAGGGACTGGATGCTTTCGATTGCACACGGTTTGTCGAATATCTACCAACATTATTGACGAATTGTTCTTGAACATCTGGGATATAAAGAACATGTTTGATTTCATATTTCTCGATGAAGATTTAGTCGGATCGACAATTAGGGGGCTAATAATAAATTTAATAATAAAATAATATTTGCGATCAGCTATGCAACAGAAAATGCTAGAAATGGTTTGTCACTGCGTTAAATGACTATTTGGGTCCTGTTCAACGTTTGTGTGCATTTGTGTAAGCATATCACTCATATTCGTAAAAATGTTAACGTTTTTGTGAAAAATTCAAAAGTTTTTTGTTTATAGCATACAGAGTTTTCAACCAAATTTAACACAACTTTCCGAAAATCTGACAAAAAACAGTAGCAACAGTACACTTCAATTAAAACATGAATATATTGAATATTTGATGAGATATGAGCACTTGTATGAAATAATTTTTAACTGCGCATGCGTGGAAGATTTCAAAATTTTTATTTCATAATTTGGTAGTCAGCTATTTAGGGCAACTTATCTAAAATGTCCAGTCAAATATCGAGAAATTTCACAAAGATAGGGGCGATATAGTGAGTTGCTTTCTAAAAATAGCTTAATTATAAGGGTTTTTCCACAACTTTTCAATCAATTCACTACATCTTTTTGAGTTTTCACAATATTTGACTGGACTTTTTACGGAAGTTACCCAAAATAGCTGGCTACCAAATTATGAAATAAAAATTTTTAAATCTTATACGCATGCGCAGTTAAAAATTATTTTCAAAGTGTCCATATCTCATCAAATATTCAATATATTCAGGTTTTAATTGCAGTATCCTGTTTCTACTGTTCTTTGTCTTTGGAAAGTTGTGTTAAATTTGGTTGAAAACTCTATATGCTATAAACAAAAAACTTTTGAATTTTTCACAAAAACGTTAACATCTTCACGAATATGAGTTCTATGCTTACACAAATGCATACAAACGTTGAACAGGACCCAAATAGTCATTCACCACAGTGACAAACCATTTCCAGCCTTTCCTGTTACATAGGTGATGGCAAATATTATTTTATTATTAAATTTATTATTAGCCCCCCAATTGTACCCCCGAGAAATATGAAATCAAACATGTTCTTTACATCCCAGAAGTTCAAGAACAATTCGACAATAATGTTGGTAGATATTCGACAAACCGTGTACAATCGAAAGCTTCCAGTCCCTGTACCTTAACTTTTGGAGGCCAGTGCATTTGCAATATAACAACGAAGTATTTCTTACCAATATTGGTTCTAATATTTGCAAAGCAATCTACAAATATTGAAATAATATTTAATGTCAATATTGGTAAAATATAGCCGATAAAAACAATATTGGCTCGATGTTATTTTTCTATTAGAGTATTAGATTGTCATTTCACGAATATTTTTACGAGTATTTTTTAATTAAAGTAATTTACGTTTTACTGATAGAAGGAGATTCAACTCAGGCTTAACCGGGTTAAAAAATATAGGTGAAAACCATTTTTTTTAATTGAAAACTTTAATAGATTTTTTTACATTTACTTAATTTTTTTTAGATTTCTCACAAACATTTTCTCCCAAAAAGCATTTTTATAAGAAAAGATATTAATAATGTATTCAAATAAAGTTTTGAAAATTATTAAAAGCGATGTTTTCGTATTTGACGCATGTAAGTACTTAATACAGGAAAAACCGCCATAGGTTTCGCTACTTTGGAAAAGCTAGTTTGATTCTCATCATTTCAGTCGTTTAAGTGCATAATTTAGATTACATGTCTATTAAATTTGTGTTTATTTATATTATATTATTTTATTTATTTAATGACGAAGTTTTAATTTCGTTATGGATTATTAGCCGGAAACAAATGCTTCACTATATTTAGTATTTGAAATTCTAACGGGTTAATCTTTCGTAATCAAGCTGCACACAATACAAAAAAGTTTAAAAAAAAATTTTTTTTTAATTATTTTAACAATCTTAAAAAATCAACAAATTGAGATACAGTTTTCAAACGAGTTGCATTTAACAAAACATTTTCCCTCTATTCAACGGTGTAAAAATTGAAAATGCGCTAGGTTTAAAAGTAAAAAAAATCTGTGATGAAAGCGGAATTAGTTGGTTATGCGTTGTCCTCGCCAATATGACGTTAGCATTCCCCCACCAGTATTCAACGGTGTAAAATCTGAAAATACGGTATGTTTAAAAGTCAAAGAAATTGCGATGAAAGCGGAAGTTGTTGGTCATGTGTTGCCATCATGAATATGACGTTAGCATTTTATTCCCTATTCAACCGAGTAAAAAATAAAAATGCGCTACGTTTAAAAGTAAAAAAAAAAAAAAAAAAAATGTGGTGAAAGCGGAATTTATTGGTCCATGTGTTGTCATCATCAATGTCACGTTAGAACTCCCCCCCCCCCCCCTATTCAACGGTGTAAAAATTGAAAATGTGCTATGTTTAAAAGTAAAAGAAATGCGGTAAAAATGAAATTTAGTAACAAGGTGTTGTCACCGCCAATATGAAGTCAGCGTTATTCACGCTCTTCTTTTTGCTTTATAATATGGATTTAGCTTATAAACAACTGAAAGATAATTTAAAATCATTATGATGCCATAGTAATTCGGATGTACTAGGGAGAACAGGTTCATCTACTTTCTTATCAGTAATTAGTCTTACACAGTAATCACTGCAGCAAAAGCTCGCCGTGGAATGAAGGTCGATCCGAATAACAAAATACTCATGTTGACTTTATAATAAACTCACTAGTGGTTGACTTAACATGGAGGTCACTCGTAAAATATGCTGTCTATTGATTTACACAACAAAAGGCAAGATAACAGATATTTGATTATAAAAGTTAATAATAAGATATACAGTGCTATGCAATTCAACCTTGTCTTTACAAGATAGCAATTGGAATATAAAAAAGATTTATTTTTCTAAAAAAAAAAAAAAAAAAAAAAAGATTGATACATGTATTAATACACGCAAATAATAAAAAAAAAGTAAAACTGTCAAAGGATATAAGAAAAAAAATAATGAATAAATGGAAAAATAAGCATAAAACCAAATGTAATATGGACACAATATAAATCTCATCATAAATAGTATATATATACAGGGACGTCCCTTCTTACTGTGGACCAATAGATAATTCCTAGATCTTTAGTTTTAGAAGTATAGTGCTAACTGCAAAAATGTTTCAAATGCTGTTCTTCGTCATATTCAAAGCAAGTGTCACTACATTTTTTTTTAAATGTGAAACTTAATTTTTAATATGATTTTTGATTCCTGTAAGTTATATCTAAGTTCTTATAAGTTATATTATTAATTCTCCATGTTCTAAAAAATAAAACAAAAAATCTAAAACTCCACAAAACCCATTCTTCTGTTTCAAATCTTACAGAATTATAATGCTTTCAGTTTTACCAATTTTCAGAATTTTTCCGTTTTTAGTACCAAACTAGTCGGAGATAACATTAGTTCTTGAGATATGACTATTGCTGAAATTGTCTAAATCCAGCAAAATGCAGCCTAGCAGCGCCACCTGTAGAGTGATTTGTACCAAATCCTAATCAGCGTCATAATTTACGTCACGTCTTACTGAATCTGAAGTTTGGAGAAAATCCGTGCATTAGTTTTTCCGATAGAGCTATTGCAAAAATCGCAAAAATTCCAGCATAGCAGTGCCACCTATTGGGTGATTAACAGCCAAACCTAATTAGCAACAACTTGTGTCAAAGTCTAACTAAATCTGAAGTTAGATTAAAATTCGTCCATTAGTTCTATAGATAGAGCTACTGCGGGAATCGTGAAAAAGGCAGCACAGAAGCGCCACCTGTTGAGAGATTTACACCAACACGTAATCAGCACCAATTCATATCAAGGACTAACTGAATCTGAAGTTTGATGAAAATCCGTGAATTAGTTCTTGAGATAGAGCTATTGGGGAAATCGTGTAAATCCTGCGAAATTCAGCATAACAGCGCCACCTGTTCGGCGATTTACACCAAAATAAAATCAGCATCAATTCATATCAAGGACTAAATGAATCTGAAGTTTTATGAAAATCCGTGCATTAGTTCTTGAGTTACAGCTATTGCGGAAATCGTGAAAAATGCAGCATAGCAGCGCCACCTGTTGAGAGATTTACACCAAAAACTAATCAGGATCAATTTGTATTAGGGACTAACTGAATATACATTTTTATTAAATTCCGTGCATTAGCTCTTGAGATAGAGCGCCCACAAAATATGTCTCACATACAGACAGATAGATAGACTCACAGACAGACATTTTGTAAAAACATGTTTTTTGGAATCTCTGACCCCTAAAACGGGTAAATCCGTCGAAAATTTTCATGAATCCAATACTTTCTTCTTCTAAAGATAGAAGAAAGTAAAAATGCGGAAAATTAAAAATACCGTAGTAGGAAAGTTTTGGTCATAGAAGAATAGAAGAATGGTACTTTTTAGCTCACAGGCTATCAAAGCCTGAGAGCTCATGTGCCCGCCGGTTCTGTATGTACGTACGTATATACGTATGTACGTAACGCGATAACTCTTGATAGAAGTATCCGATTTGCTTAATTTTTTTTTTCTAGGTTCATTCTGATAAGGCGCTTCCCTGATTAGTTTTGGGGGTTCATTGGTTAAGGATAAAGGCGAAAAGGGGGGCTAGACCCCCCCCCCTTAA
Source organism: Maratus speciosus (assembly GCA_963932465.1). Classification (NCBI taxonomy): domain Eukaryota; kingdom Metazoa; phylum Arthropoda; class Arachnida; order Araneae; family Salticidae; genus Maratus; species Maratus speciosus. The sequence continues at coordinate 524,639,376 of OZ010792.1, read as the reverse complement.
TTTAGATAAATGGGTTTTTTATGCAGAAATATTCGATTTCTCCAAATTTGGTATACCGGTTTATTATGTTAAGGAGCTTCCCTGATTAGATTTGGAAGTTCATTACTTAAGTATAAAGGGGGAAAGGGGGGCTGCCCCCCCCTTAATTTAGATAAATGGGTTTTTCATGTAGAATTATTCGATTTGCTCCAAAATCGGTATACCGGTTACTTATGTTAAGGAGCTGCCTTGATTTGATTCGGAAGCTCATAACTTAAATATAAATTGGGAAAGTGGTGTGCCCCCCCCCCCCCCCCCTTAATTCGGATAAATGTATTTTTCATGTAGAATTATTCGATTTGCTCCAAATTTGGTATACCGTTTTATTATGTTAAGGAGCTTCCCTGATTAGATTTGGAAGCTCATTACTTAAGTATAAAGGGGGGAAAGAGAGGCTACCCCCCCCTTAATTTAGATAAATGGGTTTTTCATGTAGAATTATTCGATTTGCTCCAAATTCGGTATACCGGTTAATTATGTTAAGGATCTGCCTTGATTAGTATTCGAGGTTCATTAATTAGATATAAAGGGAGGGAAAGGGGGGACTATTCCCCCTTAACTCAGATAAATGGGTTTTTCATGCAGAAATATCCGATTTGCTCCAAATTTGGTATACCTGTTAATTATGTTAAGCAGCTTGCTTAGTCCTGATTAGACTTGGAAGTCCATTACTTATGTATAAAGGGGGAAAGAGGGGCTACCCCCCTTAATTTATATAAATGGGTTTTTCATGTAGAGTTATGCGATTTGCTCCAAATTTGGTATACAGATTTATTATGTTAAGGAGCTGCCTTGATTAGATATAGAAGTTCATTAGTTACATATAAAGGGAGGAAAGGCAGGCTAGCCTACCCTTAATTTAGATAAATGTGTTTTTCATGCAGAAATATTCGATTTGCTCGAAATATCGTATACCAGTTTATTATGTTAAGGAGCTTCCCTGATTAGATTTGGAGGTTCATTAGTTAAGTATAAAGGGAGGAAAGTGGGGAGGCTAGACCCCCTCCCCCTTTAATTTAGATAAATGGATTTTTCATGCAGAGTTATTCGTTTTGCTCCAAATTTCGTATACCGGCTTATTTTGTTAAGGAGCTGCCTTGATTAGATTTGGAGGTTCATTAGTTAATTATAAAAAGGGGAAAGGGGGCTAGTCCTCCCCTTTAATTTAGATAAATGGGTTTTTCATGTAGATTTATTCGATTTGCTCCGAATTTGGTATACCAGTTTATTATGTTAAGGAGCTGCCTCCATTAGATTTGGAGGTTCATTAGTTACATATAAAGGGAGCAAAGGGGGCTAGCCCGCCCCCCTTTAATTTAGATAAATGGGTTTTTCATGCAGAAATATTCGATTTGCTCGAAAATTGGTATACCGGTTAATTATGTTAAGGAACTTCCCTGATTAGATTTGGAAGTTCATTACTTATGTATAAAGGGGTGGGAAAGGGGGGCTAACCCCCTTAATTTAGATAAATGTGTTTTTCATGTAGAATTATTCGATTTGCTCCAAATTTGGTATACCAGCTTATTATGATAAGGGGCTGCCTTGATTAGATTTTGAGGTTCTTTAGTTAAGTACAAAGGGAGGAAAGGGGGGCTAGCACCTCCTTTAATTTAGATAAATGGGTTTTACATGTAGAATTATTCGATTTGCTCCAAATTTCGTTTACCGGTTTATTAAGTTAAGGAGCTATCTTGATTAGATTTGGAGGTTCTTTTGTTAAGTATAAAGGGGGGAAACGGGGGCGAATCCCATCATTTATTTTTCGAGGGGCATTATTCTTTGGAATAAGAGTATAATATACAATTACTGTGAATAGCCAGTGAGCTCAATGCCATCAGTTTAACTGGACAATTTTCTTTTTATTATTATTATTATTATTATTTGTTAGAATATGGATAATTTTTTAGAAATTTAACTTATAGGTTTACAAAACCGTATAAAAATTAAAATTTCGCAAATTATTATTATTATTATTTTTTTTTTTTTTTTTTTTTTTTTTTTTTGAGTAACTGGATTTTTAGGTGATGAAGACACTTTTGCAATTGGAACTATATCTCTGAAACAAATGGTTTAAGAATTAGCAATTTGTCAGCGATAAGCAAGAAACACCCTACATATTTCATTGAATGATGAAATAGTTTTCAGGCACAAAATCCGATCGTACTAATCGTTAAAGAAAGTCAAAAGTACGGAGTGGGTTTTTTTTTACATTTTATTTGAACATTGTTACACGAAACATAGCTGGACATCAGACCCCACAGTATCTTTGAGCCAATCTACGTATTTTGAGTTTTTGGTATAAACACTTGGCAAAAAAGGCCTGCCGCAGCCGAAGGTGTTGATGAAAGAAGCCACTCCTATGGTGATCCGCTGGCCGGAAGGATCGTCGTACACCAGAGGACTTCCAGAGTCACCCTGAAATTAAAAATGTATGTATAATCTTATATTAATATTTAAAAAGTAATTCAAGTAACTTTAAATTAAGTACAGAAATGTTTCTAAAAGAAAGATCATATTTTAAGACTTTCTTTTATACAAACTAAGGGCTATACAAACTATCGCAAAATGTGAGATTTTGAAAAAAAAAAAAAAAAATATTTTAAATCGTTTCAAAGCTTCTGATTTTTTTAAATGTTGGTTGAACAGCTGAATAAAGGAATTTACATATAAAATTGTTAAAGTTTAAAGAGCTTAAGTTCATTTTTATGTAATTATAATTATATTTCATTTTCTTGGCATATGTATGCCAGGATAATGACAATATCACTCTAAAACATTTTTCACATTCTTGTTTTTTTTTTTTTTTTTTTTTTTTTTTAGATCTAACATTTTAATTTTGTTTAAAGGAACATGTTTCCTCTATAGTACCTCAAATTCAGTGTAATGTTCAGTTTTATTTGTAATTTATAGAACCCAGGAAAATGACATAATAAAAGTCTACTCAATTTTTACACTTTAAACACATTTTTTTCAAAGAAATATCTAAAAGATCTTGCTGGTAGCAATGATTTTACTACTTCTGACTTGAACTATGTCAAGAACAAGAATAATTACTCTGCAGGGCCATCTTTATACCTGATAAAGAACTAAAATGAGCAGGCCAGGACAATGACATTCATTTTCAGTGACAATCATATTTTAATTATGGAAAATTATTTGTAAAATACAGAACTTGTTACCTTCCACATATATGTGTTATATAAGGTATAATTATTGATTAGAAATTAGAAAAACTAGAAAAAGATATTTGTACATGATACCAGAAAGCCTTTTACTTTGCACACATCCCAGTGTGACATTCCAGGAAAATGACAATTTGAAATTTTAAGTTTTTTAATTGCTTTGTTTTTGTGTTATTATGAATTTAATATTTCTTGAAAATACTTCTAAGAACATTTTTTATTAGAATGTAAAAAAGAAAATTGCATTATATAACATTATATAGAAATTTTATTGTGAGGACTGCAATTTACGTATTTTGTGATATTGACCCATAAGACAGAAATACATTCCATACATTACGGGATACAGGGAAATCCAAAATTTAAGCCTGCATCACTCAAATAATGGACTAGGGCTTGAAAGAAGGTAATGACAAGATCATATCCATCATTTAATGCCTCCCAGGACTCCATACACAACGACTACGATTTTTATTTATGGGGCTTTATTAAAATCAAACCTACCGATATTTCATGTATGCCTATTTCTACCATAGCAACATAATTGACCTTTCTTGCAAAAATCATATATTTTACGATATATGCATAGCAAAAATATGCCATTTAGTACAATTTTGTGTATGCATACAAAACATTATCCCAAATAGCGATTCTAATTTGCTTGTATTTATACGATTTCTAATGACAAAAGTGTACAATGCAATGAATTTGTGGCACAATCACAGATGCCGTCTTGAAAGATCATATCGCTCACCCGCATGAAAAGTGACACATCTCGACAAAAGTAAATTTCACAGGAGAGGCAAAAGAAAATTTACATAATTTTACTATAAGATGAAATTGCAGCACTTAGCTCTGCATGAAGGAATAAAAACGTGCATAAAAGCATAAAACCCTTAAGAAGGAAGACGTAAGATGAGGTTTGGAGGGTTGCGTAATTTTACCGCCCCACACAATCCACCCCTCTTCTGTGGTCACAAATGGACATGTAGCGTAATAAAGGGGTTTTACGTATAACTAGACTTGTGAAATTGCTTGTGTAGAAAGACACACCTATGACACACCTATTAGTGGAATAAAACGCAAAATGAATTTTTTTGAGATGTGTCGCTTTTCTTGCAATTGAGCGATTTGTTGACGCTGATTTTGAATAGTGATTTTCACCCTATTTAATCGTAGATCTCCGCAATTCAATAAGGGGATGATTTAAGTTAAGAAAAAGTGGTGCCCCTCCCCCAAAATGTAGAAATGACAGCTATGTTCACAATCTACTACACGCGTGAAATTACTCGTAGCGGCAGATTGGTCAAACTAAATATATAGGATGTTGCCGAATTCCACGCGACACATTCAGAGGGGTAATAGTAGGCATAAAGAGAATGAAAAATTGCCATAGAACACGCAGTCGCAAGCCATTTATTTAGTCACAAATACAGTTTTTTTCATCCTAATTGAATTTTGGTTGATGGTAATAATTTTGAGAAAAATAAAAACGTTGCAGTGAAAATGCAACGAAATGTACATTGTTTGGTGTGAAATGTTATAATAACATCACGAAAAGTTCTGGAAAAATAATGTGCTCAAGCAATCGATGATACCGTATGAACAGGTAATCGCAGTCCAAAATGTGGAGCGTCCAGTGCATACTGCTGGCGCGTATAATGGAAACTTCTACAATTTTTTTTGATGTTATCACATTTGCAACAAAGGGGAACATGTCTATTAAAAGTTTCATTATAATATACTTTAGTTTTCCGAAATTTATTACCGCCAACCCAACTTGAGTTAGGGTATTTTTGATTAAATACTTGGTTCGCGACCCCATGTTCTATGATATTTTTTCATCCTCTTGATGCCTGCTATCACTCTACTAAATTTGTCGGTCGAATTCGGCAACATCCTGTATGTTTATAGAAAAAGATAAATAAATAAAAGAGATAAATGAATGGATATTTGGAAGAAGGACATGTGTTACAAATTTTGTAAAATTGAATTTTTTGTTGGAAAAAGATCAATGTGGAATGGCTGATGATATCAGTGTTAAAATTTTCAATTTCATAAGATAAAAGTTTGTTTAAATTAAATAAACTAAAAATAATTCTTCAATGCTCAGCATGAAGACAAAACTGGAAAGTAATTAAGATCGGAGGAAGGGTGTTATACTATTCCCTTGGTAGTGTTCAGGACATCGCTAAGCAATGACATTAATAGTCTTTCTCATTTTTATAAATTTTTTAATATGTTATATAGGTCCTTCTTCCAAACATCCATTCAAATGTGGAAAAATACAAATCGCAAGATTGAATTGTAAAAGCAGTAAATTCAGTAGCTAAGTCTATTTGTAATTTTCCAACTGGGCGAAAAATGTCCAGACCAGGATTCGAATCAGGGATCTCTTGGCAGAAGCTGCCAATGTTCTGCCAACTGAGCTATCCCGGATGAATCCGGAGAACCTAATTCCCACAGCTAACCTTATTGATCATACCATCTGGTGTGATATATGAATAAGTTTAACAAAATAAATCGCAGCTAATGGAACTTCATAACCTGGAGTTCCATTACCTGGGTAAATAAGATCCTCCAGATTCGTCCGGGATAGCTCAGTTGGCAGATCACTGGCAGCCCCTGCCAAGAGATCCCTGTAGTTCCCTTAACCCTTCACTGCACCACATGCCATATCTAATTCTCATCATGTGCCGTGAATTTGGCTAATATAATAACTGTAACTGATCAAGAACAATCCAAAGAATGGAATAACAATTATTTTGTCCATGTCGGAGGGCTGCATTATACAAAAAATTAGAATTTGTTCTTCGGAAACAAAACAAAATTTCGATCAAGCTATTAACGTAAAATTTACTTTCATTATTTTTACTGAATACTTAAAAATATTAATATAATAAAAGTTGTAGAGTGTTAAGCAGATAAAAGTAAATAATTTAAGCTCATTAAGTTGCAAAATATAGCAATACAATATTTTTAAAGCCATAAATGTGTACATATGGCACACACCGTAAAATATCAAATTTTAGCTGAAATTTTGAAATTTAAATTCTTTTGCTATTTTTCCCATTATTAGACTGATATATTGATTTATTAAAAGAATCATAAGAATAGAAAAATTCGTGCAGTGAAGGGTTAACTGAGATTTATTCTGTTGAGTTTATTCATATAGCGGACCAGATACTATGATAAATAATAATAGCTGGGTGAATTAGGTCCTCTAGATTCGTCCGGGATAGCTCAGTTGGCAAAGCATTAGCAGCTTCAGTCAAGAGATCCCTGGTTCGAATACTGGCCTGGACATTTTTCGCCCAGTTGAAAAATTACAGCTAATATGATTTATTTACCAATTAGAATAGAATAATTGTGTTAAAATCTCAACAGCTAAGTGTTAGTAAACACGTGTGTAGCAAGAAATAGTTGCCGAGATATAATGAAGGCTCGGGGTAGATGAATGCAATCTAACAGTCACAGACGAAACGGTAAACTTTCCGAAATATCTAGTGAGGTATAGAACGTATTTCTGTCTTTCCTAGGCAAGATGGCAAGTAAATAAACAATTAATAGCAATGAAAAATAGTGTTTTTGTAAGGGAAAATTCTTAAGGCTATTCTCAAACCCAAAGCGGATTCTTTCTGTCACTTTCTTGAAATCGTGTTCATTCATTAACGTATCAAAGTTTCAAAGATTCTTAATCAGGTAAAAGGAAATAAAATAGCCTTTTCAAATTTTTGGTGGAGTAAATAATCTTTCAGATATTGGCATTCCGTTTTCAATCAGTTTTCGAGGCATAATAGTCAAGGAAAAATTGCCATAGAAGTAAATTCATCACAACTCAAGATGGAAGACTAAAACTTTTGTTCGATTTCAAGTCACTTCAGCAGTCATGCTTTCAAATTTAATGATTTTATTAATAAAAATTATTTACATGAATATGTCAGCATGTTTCAGGTTGTTGAGAGGGCAGATATAAATATAGATTTACAAAAGAACCTCTTTTATCCGAAACTCTTTTAACCGAATTTTCGGTTAACCGAAATCTATTTTTAAATCTATTTTTTTTTACTATCACATTCCTCATGTGCAAGTGGTCCTTCTATTACCAAGAGTGCAGATAAATACTTTGCACCCCCTTTCTTAGAATTTCTTTGAATTGAACTTGAGCTCCCGTACGAGATTTTTACTAGAGTAAAAATTTAAACTTTTATCATGTGTAGAAAAAAAAAACGCATTATTTTATGTATAGAATAAAAAATTCAAATCATAAATCATGTAGAGTGGGGCAAGATTATGAAAAATAAGCTAAAAAATAAGGCACTGGTATTGCAGCTGTTAGTGCTATGAAGAGAGATGCTGCAAAAATGAAAAAGTCTTATGCAAAAAGCAGCAAAATGACTGTGATACTGGTGAACCAATAGTATTTAAAAAAACTTCATGATAGAGCTGCAAAACAAAGGCAATCGAAACTTCAACAAACAAAACTTTGTTTCAAACCTTTTTGAAATACGTAAAAGGTACTTAAAATTAAAATTCACGTAGTTTATCTTGTTTCTATTTTGCTATTGATTTATTTTTATTATGCACTTGTTACCGTAATAAGAAATAGCGCACATATTTTCCTTTAATCTTAAAATTTAAGCATTCTCGATTATCGGAAAATTTTGATTTTCCGAAAGGTGGTCGGCCCCAATTACTTCGGATAATCGAGGTTCTACTGTATTTATTTTTAGAACAATTAGAAAGGTTAAGTTAGTACATGACTACATAAAATACTAAAAATAACTCACACTGCAAACACCTGTGGCTCGATTGGCGTTAACGCAGAGATGTCGTTTTGTAATGGTTGTGTTGTAGAAGCTGTAGAAAAATCGGCACATCTCGTGGTTCATTATCCTCAGCTGGGTGGTTCGCAAAACTTCAGATGTATTTTGAGCCTCTAAAGATCAAGAAATATATGTTAGCCTATCGGAACTATGGTTTCGAAATAATGGAGTGTCAAACACAGAGAAACATATTGCGGCATGCTGGATAACTTAACCACTATATCAGCTCCACACCATGACCACGCTACATTCCCCATAAGATGTAGTTAGTTAAATTTTAAATGTGAAACTTTTATCTTTCAAACTTATTCGGATAAAATATTTATGACTTGTACACTCCGTTTCCAAAAGAAAAAAAAATACAAAGATACACTTTGATAAAAATATATTAATACAAAGCGGCAGCAATGATCAATAAAAACAATAGCATGAGAGGCCTCGTATGTGTAAGTATAACAAAAAGTTACATATGATATATTATACATATTAGTAACCCTTAAAAATGCATGCTTTTTCATGAAAATATATTTATTTGATACCCTTATCCATTAGAGTAACTGTAACCAAAATGCGACTAAGCATTCAATAGAATCAGGTTAAATAAATTTATATTAACCGCTTCAAGGACGATTTTTTTATGGTGAGAAATAAAGACTTAATTTTTGTACGATTTATTCAATTTATACTAATAGGAATTATAAAAAAAAAGGAAAAAAAACAATAAAAATTCCTTCCCCCCAAAATAACTTTCACATTTGTGGCCGCTGAGCGTTAACCCTTTCAGGGGCAAGGTACTTGTATTTATAAAATGCTGAAATAATTTATTGACATCAGTATTTACAAGAGAATTTATTTGTAAACAAGTAAAAGCATATTTTCGCATACTTAAGAAAGGTGAAAATTTTATTATAAAATTCCGGTACCAATGTGGCAATTAAGGATTAAAACTATGTGATGCCGTGACGGCATGACCGCCCTTCAAGGGGTTAAGGGGGTTCCCACGTGTAATGGGTTCAAAAAATCGATTTTTTTTTTCTTTTTCAGAAATTGATTCCTTAACGTGTCTAACATACGATAGTAAAATAATTTTCTAAAATTCGAATTCGTTATAAAGATGAAGCCTTTAGAAGAAGCGGATGTTTGGAGCGCCGAGTTAAGTGGTTTACACAGATACTTATTTTGTCAAATAGGTTAGCTTATTTTAGTCTCTATTTAACCTTGCCAAAATCATTGAGATTGCAACGTATATTAATGTTATTATATTCAACGAAGGTTTCCAAGGAGTATTAAAAATAATGGCAATCATGGGATGCTCCAATGACCGCAACGCGCATACTTATGCACAAAATCGTGATGAAGCGCGCATCGTGTACTCCGAACGACGCAGGACTGACGTTGCGAAAAATGCAAGAAAGGAAGCAAGAGCAGAACAATCCGCATTGAAAGACCTCCAAGAGGAAGAGGAAGAAATGCTCTATGGGGGGGGACCAGACATCGCAGATTGATGGTAAGTTAAGATTTTCATCGTCTTAAACGTACTTGAAACTTTAAGCGCGTTTTTTTCAAACTTCCCTCCATCATATCTCGAGAACGGTTTGACCGATTCACTTGAAATTTATAGAGCAGACTCAGCACATGTAGCGCGCGAAATGAACTAGGATCATCCGAATTTTTCTATTTTTTTCGCAACGAAAAAAAAAATCATGAAATTCGAAAATTGTTTTAAGAAGTCTGCCAAAAACCCAATTTTCAATATTTTCAAATGATTGTAGTTCGTTCGATGCATTTAGGCTTACAGATTAAAACGCCGTTTTTTTTTTCTTTCTTTCAGATAAGCTAATCAGCCAAAATCGTGGAGGGAGGGAGCGCCCTTATTTTGGAAGCAGGTGTCTTCAGAGTACTGCAACTTACATTCTAATAAAGATTTTTGCTTGAAATTTCTTTTACATATTCTTGAGATAGCAATAAATGTATAATAAAAAACTCAAAATTCTGTTTTTTCATTTGTCGTCAAAAAAATTCCCCCCAAAATGCTTAAAATACAGGCCGTGACACGGGGGAACTCCCCTTAATGGTAATTTATTAATGAAATGATTTCATATATTCCGGGCACACCGGTTCTTCACATTTCTCACAAATGAAACGAGTTCGTCCTACACAATTTTTCTCGTGTTAGTTTGGAGGATTTTTGAGTTTTTTTAGGATAAATTATATTTACAATTGTATTTAAGTAAAAACACAACCTCGAACGATAACTGTAACATATGTGTACGTTTGTTAATTTCTTATAAAATAAAAAACTAACAGTCAATTTCTTTCTTACATTTCTACAAGTTATTAAAACTTAATATATTTAATATATCTGATATTATTTTTATCAAGTACTAACGATTTGTTCAAATAATCCAACAATACTGACTGCCGAAAATTACTTCCCGCTTTTGTTTATATACCTAACTGTACATCGGAAATAACATTATCAGTGCAGCCAAACCATAAAATTTTTACTTCTCTTATTGGGGGATTCGCTCTTGAAGCTGGTAGATGGGAGGTTCTGGGTTCGATCCCAATCGCGCCCGTCGGCCTAATCGTTCGGAGTTTTCGTGGTTTTCTTCGAACCGTGGATTTCCATGCGTAAGTACGTTTAGGTTCCCTTAGAAAGATCCCCACGAAGGCACTCTCGCCTTTGGGCCTATATCCCTCGTGTTGATAATTGGCCGTCATAAACACAACCAACCAACCAACTATTGAGGGATTCTGTAGTGAATAAGTTTTTATCCAATTTTTGTTCTTTTTATTATTGACCGTCATTATAATTATAAAAAACTAAACTATTATTTTAACACAATCAAACTGATTGGTAAAGTTACCATACGAATTGAATATTTCCAACTGAGCGAAACAATGCCCAAGCTGGGAATCGAACCCAGATCCTTGGCTTACAAATTTACATTTTTGGATTGTAAGCCAAGGATCTGGGTTCAATTCCCAGCTTGGGCATTTTTTCGCGCAGTTGGAAATATTCAATTCGTAAAAAAACTAAACGTCCACATATGTGACCAATTCGTGAAGAGGTTAAGTATATGAATTTGCATAAAATTATATCAAATCTAATAAATAGAAAATAATCTATTATCAGGTCCTCATTTTTCAGCGCAGATTGCTTTTACCCGACTGAAAAGAAGGGTTATGTGTTTCACGCGTATCTGTGTATGTGGATTTCTTTTTACCCTCCAAACATCCCAACGGTTGCATGGATTTTAATGAATGGGGTCTCTATCGATTCGTCTTAACGGCCCGATGGTTATAGGCTAGGTTTTCTTTTTATAAATTTAAAATGGCGGCCGTAAAATACAAAATGGCGGTAGAGACGAAAAAAAAATTACGCACCCTATTGAGTGGCATGTCATTAAATAGGTCTTTCTAAATGAAGACGATGTTTTATTGACTATTATTTTACAGTCAGAAGCTCCGTTAAAATATTATACCACCTGGAAGTTGTGTATGTATTGTGGATCTCTAGCTTTACTGCAACTCTAACCATCATAGACATCTATAGACCTCATCAAAACAGTGTTTATAGATAGGAACTAACAGTTAAACACAACTTAAAAGTCATCAATACAAGTAAATAAAAAAAATGGGTAAGTAATATAAACAAGTAATATAAAAAAAATATATTTTAAGTTAGTTACTACTTAGGTCAATAAGAGAATTTTTTTCTCCCATTCTTCTTTCCTTTTGAGTGGCCCTTAAAATGCCTTGATCAAGAATAGGGCTCTCTCGGTATTAAAATACCTTGATCAAGAAGGGGGCTCTCTCGATTATTGAAAATTAATTAATTTAATTTAATTAATGAATTAATATTTGAAAACTGGATTAACATCAAGTGTCATCCGCAGTTTAAAAAAAATTATTTGAGCTTGATTGGATGAATAATAAGCATTTTATTAACGATTGAAAATTTGAAGAAGATATATATATATAGCGAGAGTGTGAGCTAATAGCAGGAATTGGAAAAAAAAAATTGTTTCACATTGATGAGAAATAATTAATTAGTTCGCTTTTTACACAGTCGTTTTTTTTATTTTTTAAATTTAATTGTTTATTTTAACATTGCAATATCATTGTATTATTTAAAGTACCCTTAACTTACCTGTTGAAGTGCGACCCCATCCTATCGCCTGGACATCACCCTGAAATTCCCTATCGCTTTCCGCCAAACAAATGGTCTGGATTCTATCGTTTAGCTGAATGGGTTCTCTTGTCCTAAGGATGGCGATATCTCCTTCCGATCCTCCGAAATCCTGATAATCGGGATGCGGCACAACCTGCGAGAAGGCAATCCTCGAGTCTGGTCCATCCCTTTGGACGGTGCCCACGAATCCCTCGAAAGATTCCACGGGTTGAGTGCCGTTGGAACGACTGTGAAAAAGGAGAGAACAAAACAAAAATGATGATAAATAAATATCCTGAAATTTATAAACGCTTGTAAAATACAATGTGCACAGGTCTCGCAGCGTTCATAAAAATTTCGCAGTTTGCTACCACTATTTTAAAACGATATTCATTATTTTAAGCTTCTATTGCCGATGTTACCTGAATCTGTCGCGAAGTTTCTCTATTTGAAATAGTGGTAGGTATTGTGGGAACATTTAGGAACGCTGCGAACCCTGTGTGCAGCATATATGGGTTGAAAAAGTGCAGGAGATTCCACTATAGCTCCCTAAATCTTTGAAAATAATAAGATATAACGAAATACTAAGAAACATCGGCACCGGTAGAAAGTGTTTCAAATATTATAAATAAAATGATTTCATAATCTTTAAATTATCCAAAGAATCAATCAATTATAAGTAATTACAAGCTAAATATGTGGCAGCCCTCTACAATAAATTATCATTAAGAAGAAACCAAATTATTTCTCATCCAATTTTGTGTTTACAATATCAAATGAAATAAAGCGTATTTCCAGTTAAAAAAAAAAAAAAAAAAAAAAAAAAAAAAAAATCCTTAAATCTTATTTCGAGGACATTTAATGCTAATGTTGTGAAAAATTAAAAGGATCATTTAAAAAAGAATTATGACTTTTTATATGGACTGTTGATTGACTAAATAACTTTTTATCAGAATTTCCACATAATTAATTACTCTAAATATAAACTTTAATTAACCTTGATTTTTTCTATGTTTGATTTTGTTAGTGTCTAATATGCTCTTAACCCATTTATGCCTAGCGTCCCATTTTTGGGACGTTTCAAATTTTAATGCATATGTATAATTTTTTTCTTCTTTATAACATGAAAATTGCATGAAATCATTATTTATAAATGTCTTTATCTATAACCGAGAGATGACAGCACAAGGTGGATATTTATTTGCTTAAATTAAGGCTTTTTTCGGTATTTATAGATTTTTATTTTTTCAAGAGGACGAAATGTAAAAAGTAAGTTTATTTGTATTTTTTCTATCATGGACCCAAAATCGCAAGTTATAATCTTAGCTTGTGGACTTTTTTGAAATACGTATTTTTTAAAATTGCGAAATTAAATGTTCAAGCCTATTTTTTATGCATTTTTGTAATGTACAGAACATAGGGTTCTAGGCACAAATGGGCACATATTTTTGTTAGAAATTTAGGAGACAGTTATTTACGCAATCTGCTTTCGAAGATATTTATGAAATAAATTATTATTAAGTCTGCAATACGATTATTCTTATTTTATTATTAATAATAGTTATAACGTTATTAGTCTCTGCAAAAAAATAAATCTATTTTTTTTTTTGTAGCTCATTAAAATACTAATTATAATACATAATATACGATTTAAAAACATTTTAAATATAAATATAGGCAAAATATATAATTATGCATATTATTCTACTAGAAATACTCATATTTAGTTCTTTTACATTTTATCAAATAAATACAAAAAAAATTAAGCTTAATTATTTTTAGTATTTTTCCAGTTCATTTTGCAACATTTTAAAGTGATTTTACCAAACAATTTGAGAAAAAATTCAGGCACAAATGGGTTAAAGCTGTAACTTGGCAAAATATTTGTCTGAGATTAGAATTGTTAAAATATATATCAACTTTAATGTAACAATTATGTATTTAATTTAACTCTTTTTCTTTTCAATTAAAAGTTAGATTGAAAGTAGCACCACACAGCTGGATTATTCAAGTTCGTTTATGTGTCTACACAAAAAAAATTAATAAGATTCAAAGCTGAACATAATAAAAATGAACACATCCTTATTCGGGACGCCGAGACTATGATGGATGATTCAAGGCAAGAGAAATTTACTTACCTATTTATTGAATCATTTAAATAAATACTTAAAAAGGGAAGCTGAATTAAGCCATAGCGACATAACAGAAAGAAATTTAGACAGAGGAAAGATTTTAGAACAAATGTGTTTGTGGTTCACAGCCTTGTCCGCTTTTTTTTAAATGCTGAATATAAACATCATATAACGTAAACTAGATATTTTTTTTTATCAGAACATTTCCCTACGAGGCAATTTTTAAACAGATCAACTTAATAAATAAACTAAAATATTAAGAAATAATAAATATTTAAATGTAAGTTTCTACCAACATTTTTCAAAATGGAGGACTGAAATAGCTCATTATTTTTTCCCGATACCTTGAAACTCCTGTTTCAGATAAATTTGAAACACATGAACGCAAAAAGGAAAATAAAATTAAAAATTGTCTTCCAGGGGTTACAGTCAAGTGGAAGAGGCCTCTGCTTGAATTACTATAAAACCTTAGTGTTTAATTATTCCCTGAAGAATAAAATCTTAGTGTTTTATTATTCTAAAGCGCTTTAAAAGAATAAAATGTATTATTCCTTTTTAATAATCAGAGAAAGATAATATTTAGTTGATTAAATTTTGCTTATGCTAAGAAAACGTACCAATTATGAACCACTGCCTACTTTGCTAGCGAAAATTCTGCGTACGCCCATGGCTACAAAAGTTAGAAGTGATTAAGTGATTGCCAAAATTAATAACTTTTGACTCAGTTTTTTTCTACCGTTCAGATTTATAATTTAGAAACTTTGAAGTTTTACCTTAACTTTGAAGTTTTAACTTTGAAGTTTTCAAAAAATTAGAGAAAAAAAAGAAAAAAAACCAATCCGACAGTAGCGTAAAATGACGTAACAACATAGAGTTGCTTATATTAAGAATTCTCAGCTTCGTACGACGTAGCTATCACGGTAATTAATGTAAAAATAGGTAAAATGAAAGATTTAAGTGACTTTGAATGAGGAATGATCGTCGCCACAAGAAGAGCTGGTGCCAGCATCTCTGAAACGAGGATTATTTTAGGATTTTGTCACCCAACAGTATCTCGGGTGTTAGGGAGTGGCAGTTGAGAAAAAAACTTCAAGCGATTAGGACCATTCTGGTGGGTAAAAGGCTGGTGAACGATAGAGGTGAAAGGCGAGCAACGCGCCTAGTCGGCAGCAACAGGAGGGCAACAACACAGCAAACTACAGCTGAAAATAATGCAGGTGCATCAAAAAGTATTTCCCAATGTACAACAAGACAGTCTTTGCAAAGGATGGGCTTTAAGGGTAGAGACCATCAAGAGTGCCTTTGGTATCACAGAAACATAGAAAAAGGCGCCTGTTGTGGGCGAAGGAACGACGAAATTGGTCACTTGAGGATAGGAAAAAAAATAGCCCGGTCCGATGAATCTCATTTCCTGCTCCATCATCAGTGTTGCCAGATTGGGGACATTTTTGTCCCCAGAATCTTGATTGTCACCGCTTTTTTTATTTAGAAAATTCGGCCTATTTAAAAATAGATTAAAATTCTGAAAAGAAGGCGAATTATACTATTTAAAAAAAGTGGTGACAGTCAAATAATCTGAATTAAAAAAGTCCCCAATCTGGCAACAAAGTTCATCATGCAGATGGCAGGATCAGAAAAAAGGCGCAAACCCCTTCTGCCAAATGACAACTCTTCAGGCTGTTGGCGGTGAAATTATGATGTGGGGAATGTTTTCCTGGAGTACACTGGGTCCCTTGATATCTGTGGACACAACATCGTTGACGATCAGATGCACTCGTTTATGGCTATAATGTTCCCTTATGCAGATGGTGTCTTTCAGTAGGATAATGCACTTTACCTCAGTGCTCGATGATCTTAAACTGATTTGAGGGACATCAATCAGACTTTAACATGCTTCCATGGCCAGCTCAGTCCCCCTGACGTCAGTACTAGAGGCATTTCTGAGACGAAGTCGAAAGAGCACTTCAAAACTTAGAAACGCCATCATGCAATCTGACCCAACTTATAGCTACCATTATGTCAGCATTGGCCAACATTCCTCAGAAACGGTATCAGCAACCTGTTGAGTACGTATATGCGAAGAAGAATATCCGCTGTGGTCAAAGCTAAAGGTGAACCAATTCGGTATTAGAGGATGTCTCTAATTTTTTAGCCTCGCAGTAAAGAACTTAGTTGCGTACTGTTATCACTATGCAAGTGTTTGTCATATTAAATTGCCTGCAAAATCATCTTGTGACCTTAAATTCCTCTCTTTATATTGCGATAATTAAATCCTTCTTTTGAAAATTATTTTCATTCAAACTATCTCTGCATGGTAAAGTCTCAAAATTTCTACATTTTAAATGAAAAAAGAAGAGGAAAATCAACGAAGTTAGAATATATAAACTTTTAAAATTACGTAGTAAACTTTAGGACACCCCGTATAATCCTATATTAAACTTAAGTCACGAATATAAAAGAATAAATGTTTCAATGCTATACCTTGCTACTGCTCGATCAATTTTAACAGATTAATTTTGGTAAACTGCCAACTAGAATAATATATATATATATATTTTCTTTTTTTCACCGGAGAGAAGGACGTACAAGTTTTAAAGAAGAAAATTTCAGACGTTTTTCTGACCGATGAGACTGAACATTATCTCATTCATCACCTACCATCTTTTTCGTAAATAGAAATCGCCTCCTTCTCATCGCTTCACCCATCTGCTTTGCCTGGCTGTTAAATAAAAGTTTTAAATTTAAAAATCTCTTAATTACTCATAACTGGAATGTTATGTTTAATACTTTGGTGAAATATATGCACACTCATTTTCAGAAAATACGCTCTGATTTATTTATCTCCTACCTGAAATAAGTACTGTGTCGTTAATGTCTTAAGCTGAAATTCGCTATTGACAATCTTGACATTCTTTATGTTGCTGTTGGATGCTGGATGCATCATTGAGCTTACGAGTGATATTCTACTCTTAATTTTTACTTTTAAGGGAAAAAAAATAAATAGCAGCTTTAAAAGGTTTAATAGTTCTAAAATTGTGGAATTCTAGTCGGTTTTTTGTTAGCATTACAAATAATAGATAATTTAAAATTAAAGAAGAAAAAATAAACGTACTTACAGGCGAACGCAGTGGGCAGCAGTTAACACAACTGTTGGAGCAATCAGGCTTGCACTGCACCTGAAACGTCCATTAAGGTGCAAGGAAACCTAAATAAAGAGATATTTTGTAAATGTTTAAGGGTGTATTCCGATCCAAACTGCTTATTTTCTGATTCATTTTAAAATTCGTTTTTGCTCTCAAACGCATCAAACTGGGAAATTCTCTTATTTAGAAACTACATAATGTGCCGTGTTTCTCGATTTTTTTGATAAATGCAGAAAATACTGTATTAAACGCTGTCAAAGTTGGCGTTTTGAACCGAATTTTCCGAAGCGGGCGATCTGAGAATGAAAAAAATGGTCATATTGAGAAAATAATTGTTTAAAAATCAAATTCTAATTAATTGAGCTGAAAATGAAATCACACGGCATGTTAAACATGTCTTCAAAAATCACCCCCAGCAAGTTTCATCTTTTTACTTTTAAAAATGAGTCTGAAAATGTCTCAGAAAATTTCGAGCTGTTGAGGGTGGAAAAACATTTTTTCGAATACACCCTTAACTAGATTCTCATTCTAAAACGGTAGCAGCTCATGGGTGGGCATTGCGGAACTGTAGCACCACCTACTCGTATTTTTATTCTATTTATTCGAAAACATTCTATATCTTGAGTCTTTATAGATAGATAAAGCCACGTTTTAAGAGCCAGAATATTTTCAACAATTGCAGACTAGTTTAAGTAGCATTGAAAATACGTTCATCAGTGTACAAACTTGGATTTTGGATGAGATAGTGAAGAAGCCTGGAGAAGAACGCCATAACAGCAGAGAGCGGCGGAGAACAAAGATATATCAAACTGATTTGCAAATATTTCTAGTGTTTCCATGTAGCATTGTTAATGTTTAAATTTAGTTTCAGTACATATATTTTAATCTATTTTATGTTTGAAGAGATTTTCTTGAAAATATTGTATATTTAAGCTGATATTTATTTAACACTTTCGAGGGCGGTGTCCTTAAAAAAGGACGCCTATTTTTAATTCCAAAACTGACAAACGGCACCAAGAATATTTAATTAAAAATTTCTTATTATAATGTACGTGAAAATAAGCAAGTTCGTATTTTCTAATAAATTCGTTTGACAATTCCGGTGTCAGTCCATTATTTCATCAGTTTATAAACAGAATTACTCCGCGCCGGTAAGGATTAACTAAAGCTTATAAAATGTTTTCATTTTTAGGCCATCATAAAGTCTAGACGAGCAATCGTGGAAAAAAAAGAAAACACCCCTTAATAACTCTACAACAAATTATCATAGAAGAAAGTTACTGGTACTAAACGATTGCGAAATAAAGTCTATTTTAAACGATGTATAGAAAATTTGCTCAAGGAGCCATCTACGTATTAAAACAAACCCAAACTTTTTTTTCTTTTGATAGCAATACCCCAGTTTGACAACATAAAAAAATTCTACACCCTTTAATTATCCTAAATACAAATTTTCGAGAAAGAAATTCATACGATTAGTTCAGAGAAATTAATTAATTTAAAATGAGCCTATTTTAGGAACTGTATCCAAATTGAAGTTCGGTAACCAATTTTTGAGATGATACAAAATGACTAAGTCATTTTATTAACGTATATTTCATGTCAATATGACTATTTAACTCACTTAATTTGTTTTGACTATCGCCAGCCCAAATATATCAACAAAATGAGTAATATATATATATATTTTTCAAATTATGCTTTTCTACACATCGTAGAAAAGCTTAAACCATCATTTTGACATTTTTAGAGTTCCGTACTTTAAAAGCAAAAACGCAACCATTATAAGATCACTCCTGTGTCTGTCCGTCTGTCTGTCACAGCCATTTTACTGTAAACTATGGAACGTGGAAAGTTCAAATTCGGGGAAGTAATAAAGACCATTGACCCACATATTTTCAGATTAATAAACATTCATAAATATATTTAGTAAAAAAGTAGAGGGGCTAATTATGCTACTTGAAAAAAAAAAATCTTTTCGTTGTATATCATGTGGGATATCCTGTGAAAGCTTTTGTAACGCTGAACTCAAAAATACATTCCTTTTAATTTTAGGTATTATATTTTCAAAGATATTGTTGAAAAAGTAGCGCAAAAATATGTTGCCCCCTCCCCATCTAATTCCGAATCTACTGAAACTAAAATTATGAAAAAAATAGAGGTAGTAGACGTTAATATAAACCTGTCGGAAAAGCGATTACTCTATTATACTACTATTATAGCGATTACTCTAGGTCACATAGTTTTTGAGTAATTAACATTTTTCTGTTATACACAAATTTCGATTTACGGGCATTCAGAAAAATTGCTGAGCATCGCTGAATATACCTATCGTTGCAGAAGAATAAAAGCATTGTTGATAATGATTTTTGAAAAAAATCATCGGTAATTAGCCGAGTTATTAACCCTTAAAGGTACGGTCAGTTTAAACATACACAAGGACAGGGGCGGCGCACTCTGTGCTTAGTTAACAACTTTTAATGATATATATGTGTAATGTAATGTCCAGTAACAGTATAAAAGCAATAAACGTCAAATTGTTAAAAACGTACTAATTTAAGGGGTCTCGGAACTCTAAAAGGTGAAAAAAAAATGAAAAAAAAGACCATTTTCAACATTTAATGTCTTAAAATGTATATGATTTTAAAACACAAACTTAATTTGGATGATAGATATAGTATGTTCTTTCGTTTCATGTATTTAAAGAATTAGTATTTATAGGGGGCTCGAAACTGTCAGACATTTGTCGAACAAAAAATTAGCATAGCAGTTTACGCGCAGGAATACAAAATATATATTGCAACTAGAATGAAAATTTTGGTGCTTACTTATACTTCAGATTGTAATAATTTCCCTGAACTTAAATAAATTTGTATTTAAAGCATTTTTATATTTTTAATGCAATGTTGAATTTAGCTAATACAAAATTTTGAAAATTTCAACAGTAAAATCACCTAAAAAAAATATTTTTTTGAACAATAAAAAGGAAATTTTAGGTTCAGTTTATACAGACTAACATGAAATATAGTATGTTTTGAAAATTTCATGAAAAAATATTCAGAAGTTTTTGAGGTATCCTGCGCGTTATGCCCAAAAAACGTCATTTGGAAAATAATGACTTTAAAGTTTCGGAAACGCCGCTTCAGCTATTGAGCGGGTATAATTCTGAAAGCCAAAACTTCTGTTCTAATGGGAATTTCAAGGAAACAATTACATCAAAATATTCAGAAAAGATAGGAGTTACATTAAAAAAAAATAGGAGAACATTAAAAAAAAAATTAAAATTTCTTAAATTTTGAAGCTTTAAGAGTCCTGCGACCACTTAATACTTTCCGGCACGGAGTAATTCTATTTATAAACGTATGAAATAATGAACTGACACCAGAATTTATAAACGAATTTATTAGGAAATGCGAACTTGCTTATTTTCACGTGCATGATAAAAGGAAAATTTTAATTAAATATTCTTGCTGCCGTTTGTCTGTTTTGGAATTAAAACTAGGTGTCCGTTTTTTAAGGGCATCGACCTCGAAAGATTTAATTAAAATGAATCGCATAAATACTGTGGGATTCGCAATAGTTTGCATTGATTGTATCTCTCAATACGCCTCGAGTAACTTTAAAAGTAAATTAAACGCCTATCTGGAAAAACGCGGCACTGACCAAGGCGGCGTTGCAGCTTTGAGACCTCAATTCGAAGCGCGCTTAGCGCAATGCCAAATTTAAACTTTGAACAAAGGTTTTATTTTAGATACACTGTAGAATTAAAGGTTATTACTACGCTGAATTTAGTTTCATGAAATGCGAAATGAAGTTTAACTATGCACTACTTTTATTGTCAGTACCGAATTAAGGTCATCATAAACAGATTAGGACAATATTAAAAAAAGAGTTATACGAATAGCTATATTTGATATTATTTAGGTTCTATATCTCTTTGAACTTTCATGGTATTCGCATTTACACTTTTCTAATATATACAGTTATACCCAGCCCTACGTTATATAGTTTTTTGCAAAGTCTTAGTATTCTTTTAGCAACTTTTTTTTTTTTTTTTTTTTTTTTTTTTTTTTTTTATAATACAATTACAAAATCGTATATTTATTCTACGGAACCCTCTGTGCGCGAGTAATGCTCGCACTTGACCGTTTATTTAAGCATAATTGGAAAACTACTTGGAAGAAAATTTTAAAATTCTGGATTTGCATAAAGCAGAACAAAATAAATATAAATCCATAAAAAATTGTAGGTTGCAATTTATATTTTTTTCGAATATTAATTTTTTAATTCATATTACAAAATTAGAAAAATTACAAATTCAATGTACTTATGTTTGGGTTTTTTAGTATGATAACCACACAAAAAATTATCACATTAGGATTATAATTTCAGGAGATAATAATAAAAATATGAAAATGTAATTTAACCCCTTAACGGTCCCATTAAATTACGGTTTAAAAATTCAAATTGCTTATTGCCACCACCTTTTCGGAAAAGAAATATTCACCTTATTTAACGATGGGTAAAATAATAGCATAATAAAGCCAATTACACTGTTTTATAAAACTGGCAGGAACTAAGCAATCTGAATAAAAGACACAGCCCGTGAATATCACGGGAGCGAGAATTAATGGGTTAACATTAGAAGCTCTAGATTTTGCATGTTTATAATTCAAAAATTTATCATCCAAATGAATGTTCGTACCTAGGCATAGTTTGAACTGAGGATTCAAAATATATTATTAGAGTTGGATGTTGCCATTAAAAAAAACAAAGTTTGGTCTGGTTTTGATTTGTAGATGCCCCCCTAAGTAAACTTTATATACATCATTTAAAAGTAGACTTTATTCCAAATCGTTTGTTACCAGTAACTTTCTTCTACTATAATTTGTTGAAGAGTTAGTAGGGGGTGTTTACATCTTTTTTCCACAACTGTACTTTCTAATGATAGTTATTGAATATTATTTAGAAATCTGAATGTAACACTTACGAATTGTTTTTGTACAATATTCAAATAAGGGTTTTTTTTTTCTTTAAGCAGCAACCCCTTTAATTTTAGTTAAGAGCCGCCACTATTCAAAAATAACCCTTTTACTCATTATCTCTGGCAGAATGTAGTATTATAGTTTCTATTCATCAGTTTCTTCTTCATGTTTTTATTCCTTATAATATAAAGTTTACTTCTTGCGCTAATAAGTTTATCTTCTGTTAGATTTTACACTTTCTCGACTAAATGAAATTCTTGTTATTTTGTAAATAGTTCATAAAGAAAAATATATTTCTCTTAAAGGAATAGGTTGTGAAATTGAGAAAGTCTAGGGGTATTTCGATAACTACATCCACGTGTCTATCTTTAAAATTGGTAGGTTCATATTTTTTTATTTATTGATATTATATATTGATATAATATTTAAAAAAATAGTGTTATTTGAGTAATATACAGTGGGTTGCCAAATTATTAGGGACAGTCATATTTTTTGCTAGTTTTATACTTTGTGTGCACTTGACTGCGGCTCTAAGTGGTTTAATTGTTGCAGGAATGTATTTTACCATTGTCAAGATCTCTATAATTCAACTTTTAAGTACTTTTGGTATGTTAAAAAGTTTGTTTGCTTTCTATAAATATTTTAATAACGGGAGAGACGCTGAGTCTTTTACACACGCAATAGTGGAAGACACTTTTCTTTAATTTAAACAAAATTCTTGGTTTTTTTTTTTTCTTTTTCTTTTTTTTTTTTTTTTTGAAAAAGTTAAGAATTATATGTGAGTATTATCTTTCTTTTACTGATTAAATATTTGTTTTTTGCGAAATTATTTACGATTTTAATTTATTTTTTTATTTTTATTGATTTCAATATGGGTCGAGGGGTTGATTTGTCCCCTAGGAAAAAATCTGAGGTAAAAACCGTTCTTCTGCATACAAGTCATTCCCAAAGGAAGATAGCAGAACTTTCTGGAGTTTCCAAGACAGTAGTCAACAGGATAAAAATAAATTTGGACAAAAACCACCCACTGTCGCCCAAACGAAAAGGTAAAAGTGGAAGAAAACGCATAACAACTCCACGTACTAATAGGAAAATCCGGGATATCCGTTTAGGATATAGAAAGAAAAGTGTTGGACTCCTTACTCAGATCGTTCAAGAATCTGGAATACCAGTTTCTTAGAGAACTGTGCAGCGGAGATTAGCGGAGAAGGGGTTGACAGGTCATCATCCAGCCAAGAAACCCAGGTTGACAGAAGCGATGAACAAGAAGCGCCTTGCCTGGGCTCGTGAACACCGCCAGAATACAGTTAATGACTGGAGTAAGGTCAATTGTTAAGATAATTATTATTTATGTCATTTAAAATCATTTATTTCTAAATTATTAATATATTTAATTTTTTTTTCAGGTGTGTTTCTAAGATGAATCAACCTTTGAGATTTTAGCCGATAAAAGCAGCTGTGTCAGGTGACGCCCAAGCGAAAAATACCGCTCTGACTGCATCGTGGAAAGTGTTAAACACCCTGATAAAACAATGGTGTGGTCTGTCATAAGCGCTAAAGGGGTTGGACGCCTCTACATTGTCCGGGGAACCATGAGACAAGACCAGTACAGGCAAGTTCTGGAAACTCGACTGCTGCCGCAAATTAAAGAATGGTTCCCAGGTGGTAAATAGTTCATGTTTATGCATAATTCAGCGCCTTGTCATAAAGCTAGAAGTGTTACAAAGTTTTTGGCTGACCACAATATCCCAGTTTTACCTTGTCCTGGCAATTCTTCTGGCATGAACCCCATAGAAAACGTATGGGAGAACACCAAGGCGGAAATCGCCAAAGATATGATTACAACCAAGGTAAAGCTCATCGAAAAACTAATAAATGTATGGCATCACAACCCTAAAATAAAAGAAAGTGCCAGAATTTGTATAGAAAGTATGCCGAGACGCAACGAAGCACTCGTGGAAGCCAAAGGAAATGTCACCAAATATTAATATTCTTTACTTAACATTGGTAAATTGACCGTATTATATTTTTGTTGGGTTTTTTTTCAAATAATATTGAGTAAATATTTAAACTAGTATAACAATAAAGCTTTTTAAACTTAAAAACAGTGTTTATTTTCAAATTATAGCCTAATATTGTACAAAAAACCAATACTTCCTGACTGTCCCTAATAATTTGGCAACCCACTGTAATTTAAGCTTTAGCAGTTTTTTATTAGCTTACAGGCTATCAAAGCTTGGGAGCTAATTGTGCCTGCCGGGTCTGTATGTACGCATGTATGTATGTACGTACGTAAGGCGATAACTCTTGATAGAAATATCAGATTTGCTTAAATTTTTTTTTTTTTTGTAGGTTCATTCTGATAAGACTCTTCCCTGATTAGTTTTGGAGTTCATGGGCTAAGTATAAAGGGGGGAACGGGGTCTAATCCCCACCTTATCTTAGATAAATGGGTTTTCCATGCAGAATTATCAGATTTTCTTCAAATTTGGTATACCGGTTAATTCAGATAAGGCGCTTCCCTGATTAGATTTGAAGGTTCATAGTTTAAGTCTAAAGTGGGGGAACAGGGGGCTAATACCCCTTAATTTTGATAAATGGGTTTTTCCACCCGATTTGCTTCAAATGTGGAATATCGGTTTATTTTTATAAGAAGCTTCCATGATTAGATTTGGAAGTTCATTGGTTAAATACAAAAAAGGGAACGGGGAAGGCTAATATCTTCCTTAATTTAGATAAATGGGTTTTTTATCCTATTTGCTTCAAATTTGGTATATAAGTTTATTTCGATAAGGCGCTTTCCTGATGACATTTGGAGGCTCATTGGTTAAGTGTAAAGATGGGAAAAGAGGGGGGGGGGCTAATCCCCCCTTAATTTATTTTTCGAGGGGCATTATTCTTTGAAATAAGAGTAAAATATACAATTAATGTGAATAGCCTGTGAGCTCAATACCATCAGTTTAACTGGGCACTTTCCTTTTTATTTGTACGTTTTCCTGTAGAATATACAACGGTTGTCCAAAATATTATAACGGCTCCTCACTGAAACTTCGAATCACACATAGTGATTGGAATAATGACTGATTTTGAAAAATCGAATGAATCCTTCTGGTATGCGCAAAAGTATAACTGTCAACCTTCGTATTTTTTTTTTCTTTTTTAACAATTAAAACTATTTTTTTTTTTATTCTAGCGCGCTGTGCCTTGCCCTATCTTGCAATGAAGAAGAATCTCGCTTGTAGATTCGAAACAGCTGTTTGCTGCTTTTCATGTATTATTTGTGCATTTTTAAACGTTAATTTTCTGCTTTTTAATATTGTTGCACAAAGGCTTTATTTGCTATTTTTACCCGACTGCCAAGAAGGGTTATGTGTTTCACGCGTATCTGAGTAAGTAGATTTCTTTATACCCTCGAAACAGCCCAACGGCTGAATGGACTTTAATGAATGAGGTCTCGATTGATTCGTCTTAACCGTCCGATGGTTATAGGGTAGGTTATGTTTTTAAAATTTAAAATGGCGGTCGTAAAATACAAAATGGCGGTAGAGACGAAAGAAAAAAAAAATTATGCACCCTATTGAGTGGCACATCACCGGATAGTTCTTTCAAAATGAAGACGATGTTTCATTCACTATTTTACAGTCAGAAGCTCCATTTAAATATTACACAACCTAGAATTTGTGTAGGTAGGATCAGTAGCTTTACTGCAACTAACCTTCATAGACCTCTATAGGCCTCATCAAAACAGTGTTTATAGATAGGAACTAACAATTAAACACAACTTAAAAGTCACCAATACAAGTAAATAAAAGAAATAGGTAAGTAATATAAAAATAGTTTCACATTGATGAGAAATAATTAATGTGTTCGCTTTTTACGCAGTCAGATTTTTTGATTTTTTAAATTTAATTACCTATTTTTTAAATTAAAACTATAACTTATCTGTAATAAAATAAAATAAAAAATATGTTATGCTTTTTTTTGTTGCAAAATTTCTGATTTTAATTGATTAAAAAGAATACGAAAGTTGGCAGCTATGCGAAAGCCCGAATGATTCCGCTGAATATCAAAATCAATCATAATGCCCGACTACTCGCACATGCATCATGTACGCTGATGCAATGAACGGGATTTTCTGATAAAGAGTTTGCCTTTGGTCAGAAGCAACAGTGAACTTTGCATTTTGTCTATTCTTGAAGGAAATAAGAGATTTGAGGGTTTTTGAAGTAGACGTCAGGTTGTAGGTGCCAGAAAGGCCAGTTCCAGTTTATCAGAAATCAGCAACTTTCTTGGCTTTTTCTCGTACAAGAATGTCCTGAGTCTTCAAAAAATTGTATCTTTGCCAAAAAAAATAATAAATAAATAAATAAATAAACTACACATATTTCATTAAATGTTTGATATATTTGCATTCCAATTGCACTACTTTATTCCTACTGCATTTTTACAAATTTTCTGAAACTGACGTTAAATTTGGTAGAAAACCCTGCATGATATAAACAAAAAACATACAAGAATTTTTCTAACTTATCGTTATATCTACATGAATATAGGTGCTATTCTTACACAAATGATTACTCATGTTATACAATATCCATATATTTGTAAGCTATAGCGATAGATCATTTCGTGCATTTGTTTTTACAGGGGGATCCCAAATAACTCTTTGATTTTTTGTTGGCCTCCTAATTGTCATTCCGATCAAATCGCTGTTGATAAATATAAAGTCAAACATATTTGTCAGGTTCTGAGAAACACATGCTATTAGAACTATGGTTCTATATTATTTTATCTTACTATATTATATATTGTATGGTCTGTGTACTGGGAATTTCAAAGTAACATTCTTTCCTTGTCTGAAACTGGATCCGAGCAGGTGAATTGTACAGCATGGATGAAGGGATAAAGTCATGGAAGGAGAGGGGTTTGCCCTACCTTTTGAGATGTCTGCTGGAGATGGGCAGACAAAAGAATTGCACGAACGAGGGAAAGAGCTGAGAATGTGGTCAGAGTGGGAAACCCCGGATTTATGTTAGGGAAAGAGAAAGAGTTCAGAATAAGGAGAGGGTTGCTAGGAGGCAGTCGCTTCTGCTCGGAGAGTTAGTTGACGCCTGGAGCGCAAGGTGCGAGGTTATTCCTGTGTATAGCTCTTGTATAGAGCGTAGGGTTGAGTAAGGCTCGCAGAGCCTAGAGCCCATGTGTTGGGAAATTAAGAGTAATCTCCGGTAAAGCTAATTTAACGAGTGTAGAGTGAGAGTGATATAACGTAGTTTAACAGTACACAGCCAGCATTTACTGTATTTAATTTAATGTTGAACTGGATCACCTACATCCGAGTTTTTAAGTGTAAATAGTGTTTTGTGATTTGTAAATAGTGTGTAAATAAACTGTTAATTTAGTTAATTGAAAGAGTTGGTTTTCATTCAAACAATCCTCTCACAGCGTGACCGATATCACGTAATCATATCGGTGGTGGCAGGATATAAATAGCAAAGGATTTCTTCAAAGTTGTGCGGACTAAGAGGAAACTCCGACAATATTCTTCATAATCCTGAAGTTTCAGAAAAATTCGACTATTATATCTTTAAATATTCGACAAAATGTCTAAAATTGAAAGTGTCCGGGTATTAATGGCTATATAGTGCATATGCATAACATTTATTTTGTAATCTTAAAAAAAAAAAAAAAAAAAAAAAAAAAAAGATTAACGTTTGTACTTTAAGAAAACATTATAAAAAATATCTCACCATAAACGGGAATTCGCCTTCTTTCGCTTCTCTCCCGTTGACGATTCTCGAATCTCCATCTATTAATACAAACAAGTCACTGCTATTATCTGCAATACACTGTAACACTGCTGTTATCTGCAACAGATGGTTTTAAATGAATAAAACAGTTTATACCTGTAGGAGCCCTCTTGTTCCAATGTTTCTGTGCACTCTGGAACAAAATAACATATTACACTTCATCATTTGATTAAAAGTAGCTCTTATACATTATACAATTCCAAAAAAAAAAAAGTTAGAAGTAAATCTTCCCGGTTCAGAAAAAACAATAACGTCTTAGACCTTAACTGCTGGCCTCAAAGATCGTTGCTTTATTCCATTTTCACAGTTTAACTTGTACTTTTCAGTTTAACTATAAATACTTGTGAAATTTTGTTTTGTTTGGAGCCCCAATACTATTCAATACTATCGCTAGAGACTTCTGAACAGATGGATTTTAATTATAATCATCCTATACTTAATGTTTACTACCGAAACCGTATCTATTAAAAATTTTATAATTATTTTTTTTTTCGATTGGCAATAAAATGCCACCTGTGGTAACCCTGCCCCTAATTACTTCACATTATTGCAGCAAACGAATGCTCACTGTCGAGATGGATTTAAAAAAAATCATGCTTGAAAATTATTAATAGATTATAATTATTTTAAAAAGTGACTAAATGGACAGAGGTCAGTTGTTTTGACATTCATTTTCAGATTTTTGAAAAATTGCCTAGTTTGCCTGACTTCAAATAAATCAATTTCCCTGGAAAAAGAAGTTATGAATTTAAACCAGAGAGTGAAAGTATTG
Source organism: Maratus speciosus (assembly GCA_963932465.1). NCBI lineage: Eukaryota > Metazoa > Arthropoda > Arachnida > Araneae > Salticidae > Maratus > Maratus speciosus. The sequence goes on along the minus strand of OZ010792.1, from coordinate 524,610,310 downwards.
AGAAAACACGGTAGATATTTAACAATATTCTGCAACAGTAAGTTAATTTTCAACACTGTAAAAATTACTTTGGCAACGCAGTTTTGATTTCATTAGCCACCAAAAAAAATCTTTTTATTCGCTTCTTGAATGAGAATAGTGATGTTATTATGGTATCTGTAAATCAGTTTTTTCTGTCTATAGACTATAGTCAATCTTTACTTTATTTCAGTTTTTTTTATTTTGCTTAAATAAATTGTTCAAAGTAAGTAAGGTAAACGCACAAGTAGAGGGTCACAGAACTTTTATTTAATTATTATTAAAGTGTTAAAGAATTCCAAAAGATATACAGTGAAACCTCCTTGAACAGTCACCTCTAAACTACGATAACCTCCGAATACCGGCCACATATTGATGGAATCAAACACGTTCCATAGCATTAACATTAGTATGAACCTCTAAATAAGGAATTCTGAGCAATGGCCGCTTAAATGTCAGGAGAAATTTTTTTTATAGGTCCTGGTACAATTTCATATTTATTTGCAAACCAAAATGTCAAGCAGATCAAACAAAATTTACTCGGTGCGTCAACAAACAGTGACTTAATGTCTTAAACACTTAATTTAATCCTTTGCCAAAAACGAATCTCTTAATTCTTTTGATAACCCCTTCTGCTCAAGATGTCGTAAATTCCCAAGACTCAAGGGGGGCATAGTACACAGAAAGAATTTCATCCCACTAAGGGTAACGGAACAACCAACAAGCAAATGATCCGTTAAATGAGCAATGTGATATTCTGTAGTCTTTTCTTACCCAGTCTTATCTCTACTTTTTATTGTGGTCTTTAAAATCTCCCTTTGTCCATGGACATTCCGTGGAAGTTTCATTTGGAAGGGGGGTGGGGTTGAAGAAGCATTTCCTTTTGAGAATAACAGGGAGATTGATTCTGTAAAAATTGACCGTCTTTGGAAATTCCAAATTTTTTGGAAAGTTCCGAACAAAAATATTAAATAACCATCATTCTTTTGTTCAAAATTTCTTCAGTGTTTGGGCTCCTTCCTATAACTTGAGATTACACTTCTTACTTATTCCCAGTTCGTACAGTTCTTACTTATTCGTACGTTGTTACCAGGTGTATATTAAAATTCATCGTTTGATTACGACTGGAAAATCACGATGAGTTCAAAATGAAAAATCTAAACGAATAACTAACATGACTAGCAAGTTTGTATGTCGGCGCAAAGATTTGGCAGTTAGTGCCACATTTGATTCCATACATCAAATGGTGGAAGATAGCGGATAGTGAGAGAAAAGTTATGAGGAAGAGAAAATGGAAGAGATATGTAGAGAATCGCGCATATATAGAAGTTTTGACGAACCTTCGTGAAATCCAAAGTTTTACATTAAATCATAATAATGATGAGTTGTATACCAAAACAACTGATATTGGTATTTCTTCAGTGAAATATATGTGCAGCAAAAAAAAAAATAAAACAAAACAAAACAAAGCAACTGGAAATCACTGACATTTTTAATGTATTGAAACAAATGACTGTGTAATTTAAAATTATGTAATTTTAGTTTTTTAAAATGAAACCTCTGAAGAGTGACCACTTTTCACCGGTCCCACTGGTAACCGTTATTTAGAGGTTACACTGTATATATTTTTTAGCCTAGTCCTAACATTTATGTATCAGAATAAACATTCAACGTTTCCAAATATATTCTTCGGGGGAAAAAAATTAAAAATGAAAAACATTACCTTCCTGTATGCCCCAGTAGTGTGCCTAGTAAATTTCTGATGCATGAATCTTTAAGTTTTCGGCTTATCCAGCAAATTATTTACAATGTAATAGAGTATATCAACAGTAATTTAATTTAAAATAAAACTTAATATTAAAGAAACAATGTTTTAAATAAAATTTTATCCCTTAATGAAATCTCTAAGAATTTGTCAAAAAATCTGTTTTTGAAGACACTCTAGAAAATAAACAAATGTACAGTCGTGGGAAAAAAAAAGTAAACACCCCCTACTAACTCCTCAATAAATTATCGTAGAAGAAAGTGACTGGTACCAAACGATTGGAAATAAAATCTACTTTTAAATGATGTATATAAAATTTGCTTAGGGGGCCATATGCATATTAAACGAACCCTAACTTCATTTTTTTCAATAGCAATACCCAATTTTAACAAGATATTTCAAATCTTCGGTTCAAACTATGCCTAGACACCAAATTTGAAGACATTTGAATGATAAGTTTTTGAATTATAAGCGTTCAAAATTTAGTGCTTCTAATGTTAAATTACATTTTCATATTTTTATTAATGTATCTCCTGAAATTATACTCCTAATGTGCTATTTTTTGTGTAACAATAATACTAAAATACCCAAACATAAATACGTTGCGTTTGAATTTTTTTTAATTTTATGATATGAATTATGAAATTAATATTCGAAAAATTTATGAATTGCAACCTACAATTTTTTGATGGATTTAGATTTATTAAGTCATGCTTTATGGAAATCCAAAATTTCACACTTTTCTTCCATGTAGTTTTCAAATTATGCTTAAAAAACAGCAAAGTGATGGTTTAAGGGGCCGTCTACGACAGAAGCGATCAGATATTTTGAAATTTCTTATGCTATCCTGTAATCTAGCACTCTTTAATGACTGCTTGAGTAGCGTTTAAGATGCCTTGATCAAGAAGAAGGCTCTCTCGGTCAACAATCGAGTATGGAACTTCAACTTGAATACAGCCCCTAAAATATGCTCGTTTTAAAATAATTAATTTATCGGAAACTTGTCGTACGAATTGCATAAAAATTCGTTTTTAGGCTAATTGAAGGGTGTAGAATTCATTTATGCTGTCAGAATTATGTACTACTATTGAAAACAAAAACAAAGTTATGGTTCATTTTGATATGTAAATGGCCCCCTAAGCAAATTTTATATGCGTCATTTCAAAGTAGACTTTATTACCAATCGTGTGGTAGCAGTAACTTTCTTCTACGATAACTTTTTCCCGAGATAGTAGGGGTGTTTACTTTTTTTTCCCCACGACTGTACCAGCAGAAAAAAATCAATTATTCCAAGCAGTTTATTGAAAGTTAACATTTAAGGATGATAGTCAATCTTATTTCTTTCAGTTTTTTTTTTTTTTTTTTTTTTTTGGAATGCATTTTGGGATTGTTTTTAAACTTTAAAAATTAATGGTCCATTACTGATACGTGACCCACTATAGGTGCATTTACCTTAAATTTAGCGGTATAAACTAACTCAATGCTAATTAAAATATGCATAAAGCACAAATAATTGTACAAAAATTACTTCTAGGTGCATAAATATAATATAAAGATATTTAAAATATCTCAAAATACATCAGAAAAACCCAGAACGTTTTCAACCACTACAAGGCCGTCTTCAGCAGGATTTAAATGCTATTATTATTTTCTTTGCGCTTATTCGAGAATTGTCCAGAAGAAAGATATTGTAATTTAAATTTAAAGATTGTACGTCAGATGAGATGTCAGATAAAGTTATTCAAATTGTCACCAAAACGAGCTTTCATCTATTACGTAGAAAATATCTCCATTCACCATGGATATCGTATGACAGTGCATCGTTACAAGCTGTATCTTTATTAGCAATAATTTCAATTGATTCCCTTATGATGGCTTCCTGGTAATTATTTGTACGAATTTTCGATTTATTAAAATCTACTGTTATGGGTTGAGACTGAGCTAATCTTGATAATGCAGTATGGGTTCTATTTAATCTATCAGTAAATTTTAATAAATAAAGAATTATCTTTCGTACAAATAATTATCAGGAAGCCATCATAAGTGGATCAATTGAAATAATTGCTAATAAAGATACAGCTTGTAACGATACACTGTCATACGATATACATGGTGTATGGAGATATTTGCTACATTAATAGCTGAAAGCTCGTTCTTGTGAAAATTTGAATAACTTCACCTGGCATCTCAGCTGACGTACAACCTTTAAATTACAATGTTTTCTTCTGGACAGTTCTCGAATAAGCGCAAAGAAAATAATAACAGCATTTAAATCCTACTGATGACGGCCTTGTAATGGTTGAAAACGTTCTAGGTTTTTCTGATGTATTTTGAGATATTTTAAATATCTTTATATTATATTTACGCACCTGAAAGTAATTTTTGTACAATTATTTGTGCTTTATGTGCATTTTAATTATTTAACTCAAGGTGAATCTAGCACTAGAATTTTAATTTTCATTTATTAACTCAATGCTATTTGTTATATTGAAATACAATAACGGTTGTAAATAGTATTATCATAGTGTCAAATATTTTTTAAAGTACCAAAAAAGACATGTTGATAGGGAAAATAGATCTCATAAAGAAATCTACAGGATTTATTCAAAGGGAAAATACTTACTTTTATGCTGAACAAGCTTGTGAGGATGAGAAGATATTTGCTAAATAGATCCATGGTAAAACACGTCGATCAGTTCCGCGACCTTCTTCTAATATACCGGCATTTTCCTCATTTGTTTGACCGTCAAATGAAGAATAAATGATGCAGGTCTGACTGCTGTCAGATAATTACACAGAAAAATGATATCGTCTCGTTTATGTGGGGTATATATTCTATGGAAATTGAGACAAACAACCCAAAAATATACAATAGAAAATTATTCGAACATTTTTTTCCCTTAAAAGTGCATTGTACAGACATTTTGCATTACTTTCCGGTACAATTTCCATATTTTTACGGACATTGTTTTTCCTGTAAAAATTATTTTAATGTATCAGAAATTAGCAAATATGGATTGGAGGATATCTTTACAGATAACAGTGTTAAAAGTCTAGTGAAGGCTGTTTTCATATCCAAACTAGCTACTTTCTAACACATTTCTGAATTAATTTTTGTACGCAAACACATGAAATTGGCAGGTGCTCTTTTTCAGAAACTATGCAATCGAACAGTTTTTCCATTTTTCGGTAAAGGCAGGAGATCTTTCAAAACATGCTGTGGGACTGCTCGGGAAAGTGGAAAAAACTTTGCATCATAAAACAGGAATCGCTTACATCTCAAGCTGTAGTTCGTTTATCCAAATATGAAAATATCTGTTCAATTAAAAATCACTTCAATAATCATGCCTGCAAATGTCATTATTTTATGTTTAAAGTGAGTCAGAAAATGTTTTAGAACGTTTCGCTTTGTTGAGCGGATTTGAGAACCGCTTTAAATTGTCATTTTAATGAACGCTATAGTGTTTATTTTTATTTTTGAGTCTATCAACTATTCCTTGCACCTTCTCCGATTTTTATTTAAAGGATTAATAAAAAAACTTTTAAATCTATTAATTGTAGTATTTATTTATTCGAAGACTAGTTAGATCAGCAATTTCCGACCATTTTTAACATTTTGACTTTCTTGAGCCATATGTGCGCGGGAAAAAGTTTAGGAACTTCACCGGGCATGTTTCAGGCTTTCTATACACATATAATCGACAGTTATTAAGCAAAAACACTTGTAAAACCTGATATAAAAAAACATTTGAAAATTATTAAGCCGATGATGCCAAAACAATAAGATTAAATATTGTATTTATTCAACATAGGCATTGAAAACATTTTTATTTCTTCTTGAACCTAAAAGTCCTTAATAATTGCATAAAGATGCAGACCTAGGAAAAGAAGAGAAAAAAAAAACCCAGGCTACTTTACCACCAAATTGTTGCACAGAGATGAGGGAGGTATCATTCGACTGGAATTTGTGCCTATTTTCTGAATATCAATGCAATTTTTGAAATAGGCGTCAATTGCAAACTGAAGATTTTACCAACTTTGAATTTTCAAATTGTGACGCCCATATCGGAAATTATATTTTTGTTCTTTAGATCAAGGCAGCACGGAACTAGGTACGTTTTATATTCTTTTAAAAATATCTTGACAGAGATTTTGTTTAAAATTCGTTGTTGGTTTATTCATAATTTTCAAAAAATAAAATTAAGACCTTACAAAGAAAAATAAATAGGAATATTTAAAGCATAAACCAGGAAAAATATACAGAAATTTTAAAAATTCAAATTAACATGTGCTAAATTCACTTTATAAAGAAAAATTGTAAATGTTTTCGGGTGGCTGCATGAGATATCCTTTTATGTGGATATCAACGATAACAGGAAACTGTTCTCTTACTGCAGAGATATTTTAAAAACTTGATTTGCCTCACGGCGCTTTTGAACACATAGTTAAACTCTCGCAGTACACTTATGTAACGGTATCAAACTTAAAAGAAAATAATTCGGAAACTGTTTTGATAATCGGATTGTCAGTGTAACTTTTCTATTTTTAACCCTTTCAGGGGCAATGTACTTGTATTCTTAAAATGGTGAAATAATTGAATGACACCAATATTTACAAGTAAAATTTATTTGTAAACAAGTAAAAGTATATTTTCGCGTACTAAAAGTGAAATAAAAGTGAAATTTTCTTTGAAAAATTCTGGTGCCAATGTGGCAATTAGAGATTAAAATTATGTGATGCCGTAGCGGCATCACTGCACTTCAAGTGGTTAAGCAATTTCTTTTGTTTAATGAAATGACAATATAACTACACTTTTAGTACTGTTATCTTTGAAAGACATTTTCAAATACATATTCACTATTTTTAAAGGCATTTATAAAATTACTTTCGACGGATTTTTAAAAAAAAACAAAAAACAAATTCGAAAATAGATGGAAATTATACTGACAATCGAATTGACTGCACAATGTGTGCATTTTTAAGAAATTTCTTTGTTTATTGAAACTGACAATGTAATTAGACTTTTAGCATTTTTACTTGAGAAAGATATTCTCAAATGCATATCAGGACGTGAGTTTCAAAACTCGCTTTATCCAGAAAATCAAATTTTGGCAAATCGCGAAATACCTCTGACTGTGTCCATTGTAAACCAAGATTTTACAATGCCAGAAATACGGGATAAATCTGTTTTTTTTTTTTTTTTTTTTTTTTTTTTGGCCCCCGGTATTCTGTTTCTTTCTCCCAGCAAATAAACTATCGTCTCCAAAAAATAACGTTACGTTGTATAAGCCAGCCGTAAAACAAGGCAGATGTGTCATTGTACTCTTAAATACTCTAATGCAATTTTTTAAACTTCTAAGCATCGCACATTTTCAATTTTCATACCGTCGTGCCGGGAGAAAAAGTGCTTTTAAATGCAATTTGTTTGAAAACTGCATCTCCATTTATTTTTGAAATATAAATTTTGTTGTAGTTTTAAGCGTCATTTGTTTAATTTTGGCAACTCGAGTACTCCATTTCTGTATAAAAAAAGAGGAAAAATAGTTTGAAAATAGCAATTGTATCTTTCTGTTGCCATTTTCCCACAAAAACTGAAAAAAAAATGTACTTAAAATACGTGCTATTTTGAAAAAAATATAAATGAATAATTTCTAATAAAACATGGAGCTATTATAAACTAAATTTAATTTTAAGTATCTACATTAATATTACAAACAAATGAAGGCATATGAATCATTAGATAGCCGATTTTTTTCTCTTTGGGGAGTTTCTTGAATAACGATATCTCTTTTTTTGGATTTGTGTATTATTCATCCTATGCGTACTTTACTTTAGATGTTGTTTAATACTGGATCACAAATGAGGAATTCTTCAGCGGATGCGGATGACGTCATTTTATATAAAATAAAAGCGTGTGTTTTAAGTCTGTGTGTTTTAAGTAACGGGAAAAAATTATTTCATGTGCATTTTAATGATGTTACAGCCTTTCGAACAGAATGAAATTGATATGCACTTATGAAGGGCACAAAAATATACATTCAGCACACTATGCGGTGCAAAAAATATTTATAAAACTAGTTATAGTACGAACGCACCTCATTTGCCACGTTTGACGAGCAATTTCCAACTTATTTAAATTTCGGATAAGGCGAATTTTAAAATTCACGTCCTCATATTTACTATTTCTCGACATAGTCACAAAATCAATTTCAACTTTTCTCTCTCTCTCACTCTCTCTTTTTTTTCGGAAAAATGTGGCACTTGCACTGACAATCGGGTTGTCAGTACAATTTCTGCATTTTTAAAGAATTTGTTTAGTGAAAATGGCAATTTACGGTACTACTTATTTATCCCGTCGATCAAAAATCTATCACCAAACTATAAGATTAAATGGCAATAATGGTTGATCGTATATGTCTCATGCACTTGACTTTCAGCAAGTTACACGTGTTTACGTCATCAAGTGATTTTTATTTCGACATTTTATTTGTATTTTTATTGATGTTATACTAATTTATTTGTTCTTTCGTTATTTAACATAAAAAATATGTCAATTTATATAATTTGGGAAGTGGTTTGGCGATTTATATAATTTGGCGAAATTGGTCGAAGGGATAACTAAGTAGTACCCAATTCACTTGGATTTTTACCACTGACTTAAATTTTTATTCTTCACTTTTTTGTGAAGGATATTCGCAAATTCGTATTCACCATTTTTTGAGAAATTCACGACATCATTTTCAAATGAAATTTTATTTTACAATAAAATACTGAAAGTGTACTGGAAACCTCAATGCTAATTACAATTTCTTTTAGTTTAGCAGATTTCTCTTTACTATTTTTTAAATATGGGATAAGAGGTTAAAACTAGTGATGGGCAGAATGAATGATTTTATTATTCAAATAAATCATTCGAGCATGCGCAAAAGCATAGTTGCCAACCTTTGTTTTTTAAAATTAATTTTCTACGAAAAATTTTGTATCGAAAAAGAAATTTTTATTTTAATTAGAATTAATTTAAGAACCCCATAAAAATTTAAAAATGCTTTCCTTCTTCAAAATTTCTGAAGGTAATTGATTTAAAAAAATTGCGAAGGTTGGCAACTATGCTTTTGTTTCTTTTCTTTTTACAAAATTTCTGTTGCTAATTGATTAAAAATATATACAAAGGTTGGAAGCCATGTTTCTGCGCATATGAAAATTAAAATCTTTCATTCTGCTTATCGCTAGTTAAGGGGGTCCGGGACACAAAAATCTTCGAATTTTCAATTTTTTTTTATTGGATTAAAAATTTCTCTGCCGTTTTCTGCTTAAAATGATGTTTAAATCACGTTTCTATCTTAATTAGAACATGAAATATTATCTTTTTCGTTTTGGTTTGTTTTCAAAATCTGCCTTTCAAGCTATGGTTGTCAAGGAAACGAGTTCTTGGGAAATTGCGTTTTTCTTCATGATAGGTTTTTTCACCATTTCTCATATTTAAATTCTTATAACTCGAGAACCGTTAAAGATACATGGTTGAAATTCGGAACATATCTTTTTCAATTATTTTACTTTACTTTTGAGCCAGCATATTTGAAAAAAAAATATTTACTTTTGAAATTATGATTTTTTTTTAAAGTTGCACCACTTTTTTTGTAATTTTTTCGTTAAATATTTTTATTTTTTTTAAATTAATATCTTTTAAAATGCTGGCTCTAAATTAATATATATATATATTTCTGTTTATTTAAATGAAAAACAATTCAAATTCTACAAATAATATTTCGAGTTATAACGATTTTAAGTTATACCACTTTTTTCTTAAATTTTAAATAAAAAAAAAATTTTAAAAAGCTGTGAGAAGTTTTATCATTTGATTTTGTTTACAAATGATATGGTTAACCATCACAAAAAAATTCCAAATTTTAACTCAATAAATAAATTTTTTTTGAAAATGTGTCCCGGACCCCCTTAAAACGTGAGATTTTATAAGTGTGCAGATAAATCAGCGACTATCCTGAAAATAAATTACAATAAATCATTCATCATGCAACTGAGTTCGTAAGAAATTTCATAGACAATTAATCTGTCTTAGTTTTGGTTTGGATAAACTAAGTATGAATGAACGTAACTATTATCGCATTAGTGGGAGAGCGGGTGTTAAACCTCTTTTCTAAAACTCTTAAACGCTTTTTAAACACTTTCCAACATAGTTGGAAAGTGTTTATGAATTGGGTTTGTCTGTCCGCCTGTCTGTTTGGACGTATGTCCGTGCTCTCACTTGCGTAAATATAGTCGGATTGTCAGAAAGTAATATATGTTATTAAGGTTTCCCATAATATGTTAGGTACTGAAAATAAAATGGGTAGAATTTATAATTATTTTACAGCGACATTCGAAAGAATTTCGTTACATTGCCGTATATGGGGAAAAATCATTTTCGTTGGTTTTTAATACCATTTCACAATTCAAACACATCGAAATTTACATATAGCTTTGAACTGCACTGCAAGATGTTTATTATAGAATAATACGGTATGCATAGTATTCGTAGTTCATTTACAGGGACACTCAAAATAATTCCGTTACATGACGGTCTCCGGGGGAAAATCGTTTGCGGTGTATTTTATTCATATTACACACTGTTTCAAACATATTGATATATATCTCTGAGTTTAAGTGCCAGATGCTTATTATAGAATACGATGTGCATAGCATATAACGTTCATATACAGCAATACAAAATAATTCGGTTACGATACTATCTATGAACAATAATTGTTGGAAGTGCGTCCTTTATGGTATGCGTTTATTTAAAGTTTCTTTTATTTTATATTACTTAGTTAGTGTATATAAAATTTAATGATCATATACAGGGCTGTACAAAACATCTAAAAGGAAATTTCGTTTTATGATGAAAATTGATGAAGGGGGATTTTCAACTGTTCTGTACGCGTTTCCTAACAGAACTGAAATTTAGCATACTATGTATTATATGATAAATCAGTAGATCATATACAGGGTTGCACAAAAAATTCAGATATTATTCTGACTATTGATTACAATTGCTGAAATTGTGTTTTCAAATGTGTTATGCATTTTACAAATTGTTTATTTCGACATCATTTTTTTCTTTTTAATCTGAGAAGTTTTATTATAGTATTCTGAATGCGTGTGAAAGTGTTTCATAATCTATGCTTGACGCATGATTTTACGTTATTGTTTTATTTTTATATTATATTTATGTGGTTTTTCTGTTTTGATAAACACATTCAAACAGGCATACATTCATACATGTTCGTATATTGTGGTAACTGTATAAGTTACAAAGAGAGATGCGGTTCAGCATTCTTATTAAAATCAAGCTATGTTGCAAATCTAAAAGAGTAAAGAAGCCCTAAATTACATTGAACATGCAGATGCATAGGATACACTGTAATTTTTTATTATTTTTTTTTTTTGTTAAAATACGGAAATTGTACTGTCAATCGAGACGCCGGTACTATTTCCGTATTTTAACAGAATTTTTTTCCGTAAATTCCAGAAAAAATTCCGTTAAAATACGGAAATAGTACTGGCGACTCGTTTGCCAATACAATTTCCGTGTTTTAACGGAGGTTTTTTTTTTCTTTGTTAAAATACGGAAATTGTACTGGCAATCGAGACGCTGGTACTATTTCCGTATTTTAACGGAATTTTTTCCCGTAAATTCCAGAAAAAATTCCCTTAAAATACGGAAATAGTACTGGCGACTCGATTGCCAATACAATTTCCGTGTTTTAACAGATTTTTTTTTTTACAGTGGCAATGGTAAAAATGATTATAAAATATTTTAAAAAATAAAAAAATATATTTATTGATTTAATCTACAGTTTTTTTTCACACAAAGCATATTCCAGAATTCTCTCCGACTTGCTCTTTGATCCATTCGTTGTACTGAGCGACAGCCGTGTACACATTGGGCAAGTAGGGTCTACCACAGCCAAATGCAGTGATGAAAGCTGCTACGCCAATTTCGATGGGAACACCACTTGGGTCCTGATACACCAGGGGTCCTCCTGAATCACCCTAAATAAAAATGAAATACAAAAGCAAATAAAATAAGGATCAATTAAAGTTTTATAACTCCATGCGACCACTTTAACCCTTTATCTACTGACGGTACTTATATGTACCATTAGAATAATTTGTTATTGGCCAATATCTGAAAATTGGACAATTTGCGTCCACTGCCAATAATATTCCGTTAATTATACTAAAACCAAAAACTGAAAAATGTAATATATTGTAACACTTGTTATAACAATTAACAATGATAAATGGACATATCCTTCTATATATATATATAAAAGTAACGATTTGGAAATGGACCAATGAAAATCTGCGTAGATACCGTGAACCGCATCTGATTGGTCAGAGCTTTCGTACGCTATAAATGGGGTTGCCAAGGGGGGAGGGTCTGTCGCCAAAAGTCGCCAAGTTTATCGCCAACTTGGCGATATATCGCCAAATTTGGCGTTCAAAATTAGTCGCCAAAAGTGACGCCAGCTTGGCGCTATTTCCAGTATTTCGCCAAATTTCCACAGACTCCCATTGAAATCCAATAGGGTTTACTTGCTTGCAGGTAATCAACAAATTGAGATATTTCAATGCAACAAAAACTATTATTAGCTTATGAATAAAGCTTAATTGAACTATTTACATAATTTTAAACTGAAACACTAACTATTTAAATTATTCGTAACAATATATATATAATTTTACACATATATGTTGGCGGAGAAAAGGCGACGAAGGGAAAATTTTAGAGGAGAGGAGATTTATATGATTATTTACTTAGGTCCAGAATGGAAAACGAAACAATTACGCGGGGGTTGGTGAGCGTAGCGAGCAGGGAGCGAGGCCCCCTAGTGACGATATATAAATAATTAATTTTAAGTTTTAAAGAAACGAAATCATCATTTCAGCCCCTGTCCCCAGGTACAAATATCTAATATTAAATGTATGCTGTAAAAATTTTTATAAATATTTTTAACTTTTGCTATTACATATTTATACCTATATATATACAGTATAGAAAAATATAATGCTCCTTTATTCGTATAGATTGTATAGTAAAATACTGTAGTAAATATATTTGTTTCTGAGGTTGACCATCATCTGAGTCCCTCTAACCACACATTTAGGTTAACAGATACTAGGTGGCGCTGGCAGAATTATTTCCATTGCAACAGCAACTATAGTTGAACTATCCACCATGGATGAAGGTAAGTTGTTCTTCTCATTGTTTCATTTTCAGAAATATTTAGTTTTTTTTCTGAAAAGGGGTGAATATTTTTTATAGCATCATCCATGTTCCCATATTTAATTTTTTATCTATAAAAAAAAGCTTATTGCAACTTTATTTATATACCACACAAATGTCACATGGAATATTTAACCATTAACATGTGTTCAAAATGATTCAATAAAATGGCTGTGCAGCTTTTAAGACAAAAACATCACCTCAGTCCCCATCATCTCAGTCCCAATTATTAGACACTGTGTTAGCAGACACTTTCTTCCATAAAAGTTTATCCTACGCATAAAATATACATCCTTGATCTCAAAACACTACAGCATACAAATGACAAAACATGTATCATAGTATATAATTGTATTTGGAAGTTGGTACATTAATTAAAAAATAAATAAAGATTCTGGAGTGAAATTGTCCATTTTTCAGGTATTGATCCTTATAAAATTCATTTAATCCATCGATTAGTTCTAATACAGTTTAGAATCAGTTATAGATATATTACTTTATCTTGTTACAAAAGCCTTATGGATTATAACAAAAATATTTTTTAAAGGATGATTTCTTTTCCCTTTGCATCTTTGCAGTTTTCTTGGCGTCGTGGGGGGGGGGGGGGGGGATTTCAATTCGGATATATTTCTATTGTAAGAACATTATATTTGTACATTTCCTAATTCTACAAAATACTAAGAAAATTATTTAAAATAAAAGATTTGAATGGGGTTATAAATATTGCACAAAATCCCTATAAAGGGAATCAAATTTGTTTGTCAATTAACCATCAAATTGTTAATCAAATTTAATTAATCTTCCTAAATCCTTCAATCCTTATAAAATGTATTAAATGATTATGTAAATCTTCTAGTGTAGTTAAAAAAATTCATGAAAAATGCTCTAAAAGATAAAATTTTAATGAATTCATAATTTACCTAAAGGGTTAATCCTTTCAGCTCTGAATTCTTTTTCAGTTTGGGGTAAAAATCCCTTTTACGCTAATAAAATTAAAAGTAACTAACCAAATCACAGAAGTTAGGGTTTACTGAAATTTAACGAATATGTTAGTTTCTGAAACCTAACGAAAGTAGTTATTTCGCGTTCTTTGCATATGACAATAGTCGGAGGAAGAATTTTCGAAGACGTTTGGAAAATGTAGTATTACAACAGGATTTAACAGACATAAAAACATACTAGTATTTTTTATTGCTTATCACAAATTATTCATTCGGAAAGGTAGCCCCTAATTTAAGTTTACCCTTTCGGCTCTGACTTTTTTCTTAAAGTCCAAAAAATTTTTAAACTTTTGCCATTGTTATTCGTACTAATTTACTATTTTAAAGCTAGATAGCGCTACTTGTCCACTAAAAAGTCAAAATACAGAATGCATATATGTGATTTAGAGGTTTTTACGTATCTGCAAGGCGTTATTTATAGTTTAAAGCATTTTGAAAGTAAGGAACATTTGTGACCGCCAGGGCCGAAAGGGTTAAGAATGAAATCGCAAAAGGGAGAACACTTAATTTGTTATTAACACTTTCTAACATAGCTGAAAAGTGTTTTTGAATTCGGTTTGTCTGCCTGCCATCTGTCCTTACTCTAACGCTCGTAAATATAGTCGGTTACAATGAAATTTTCATATGTTATTGAGGTTTACCATAGAATGTTCGGTATTGAAAATGAAATGTGTAGTGTAGCATTTATATTTCATTTACAGGGACACAGAAAAGAATTCCGTTACATTACGGTCTGTGAGGAAAGATCGGTTGCGGTGCATTTTATTGCTGTTACGATATTTTACACATAATGCGGTTGATATGCATTATGGGTATGAACTAGAATATCCATTTTTAGGAGTGTGGAATAAGTAGCATTTATAATTCGTTTACAGGGACTCACAAAAAGATTTTATTACATTATTATCTATGTAAAAATCGTTTGTGGTGCATTTTAACCCTTTATGTACTGAATTATGAATTTATGAAAATTTTATCTTCTGAAGCATTTTTCGTGAATTGTTTAAACTACATTATAAGATTTACATAATTATTTAATACATTTTAGAAGGATTTGGGATTCATTAAATTTGAATTTATAGGCATTTTGTACAAATTTTATAACCCCAATCAAAACTTTTATTTTAAATATTTTTCTTTGTATTTTCTAGAATTATGAAATGTATAAATATAATGGTCTTACAATAGGAATATAGAAATATTTCCGAATTGAAAATCCTCCCCCCTCCCCCAACGCGAAGAAAGCTGAAAAGATCCAAAGCCGAAAGAAATCATCCTTTTAAAAATATTTTTGTTTTGTGTAACCCATAATGCTTTTGGAACAAGATAAAGTAATGTATCCATAACTCATTCGAAACTGTATTACAACTAATCGATTGTTTAATTGAATTTTATAACAGGTTATTTTAATAGTACTTATAAGTACCGCCAGTATATAAAGGATTAATGATGTTATGACACTTCGAACATAACGAAATCACTCAAATACATTGCATATTTTCTATAGATTATAGAATTCAATGCATTTGTCGTTCAACTACAGAGACCCGCTAAAGATTTCGGTTGAAGGACTAAGAGAATTGCTAGAAGTGCGGTTCCGCTGTGGTGTGCAATTTCAAACTGATCTAACTTTTAGTGTATTAGGTAGTGTGTATGAATTCTATAGATTACATACAGGGCTACACGAAAGACTTTGCACACTTTACTGGATATGGATAGCAATAGGCCGTATTCTTCCTTTCAGTTCGAGGCTATAAAAATTGCCATTTTACCAACGACGTCACACGTTTGGCACCTTAACTTTCTTCTACTAATTTGTTACAGAGTTAGCAGGAGGAGTTTTATTTTTTTTCCACGACTGTGCATCTCCTTTTATTTATATTCCCTGAAAAATTGAAGTTTTTCTTCAAAATTCAGGCTCGGGCACTCGGAACTGTAAGTATCTGAGAAAATACTCAAAAATGTGTACATTTTACTTACTTTTAGGAATCCTTTTTTTTTTCCCTTTAACAGAGACAGCGCAAATGTTTATATAAAAGTGCATATTTATACAGTGGATGCCAACTGAAAAGATCTATTTAGTCTATTATTCATAATACATTCAACTATCTTTAACTCTAGCTTGAATAACTCAAAATTTTCGTCACTTCAGACTTCTCGAAAGTGCTATTCAAAAACATGATTAAAAAACGCTTTAAATATATGAAATTTAATATTAAAGCACACATAAATTAACGTCTGAAGGTATTGATTTAATTGTTAAAGGTACATACCGGGTATCCAAAAATGACTGATGAATTTTAAAATTCAATAACTTGCAAACGGTGACAGATATTAAAAACCTTTTTGCAGGAGGTTTATGTATGATGTCAGGAGTTTTTTTTTTTTTTTTACAGTGATTATTGATTTTAGTTCGAATTTCAAACAATAGATGACTCTGAGAACAATAAGTGCTCAGTCCAGGTCCGATTTTTGGTATTTCGGGATTCATTCATTACGTTTTAGTCTTTTTTTTGCATGGAAGAAGAAAGAGGCCGAAAAATCGAACCTGGATTGAGCGGTTATTGCTTGCAGCGCCATCTATCGATGCTATTTGTAACTAAAACTGAGAATCACAGCATAAAAACTCCTGACATCTTACATAACACTCCTGAAAGATTTTTTTTTTAATATCTGTCACCGTTTTCAAGTTATTGAATTTTAAAATCCATCAGTCAATTTTGGGACACCCGGTATATATTAAGACAGACTTGAACACAATAATTACAATAACCCAACAGGGGTGAAAAATTAGCCGGGGCCAGGATTCGAACCTGGGTCCACAGCATACCGCTCTGTTGCTTTACCACTAAGCTACCCTATCCGATATCCTAGCCCGGCACTTTCTCACTCATAAACCATGTTGCGGAACGTCATCTTTTGGCAACGGCACGGGATACGATAACGGAAAATACGATGAATAATTTAATATTCCACCGATCCACAATATATAATAAAGCACACACATAAATTAAGGTCTGAATGTAAGCAACAGCACGGTATGCTCTGGACCCAGGTTCGAATTCTGGCCCCGGCTAATTTTTCACTCGGTTCAGTTGGGTTATTGTAATTATTGTATTTAAGTCTGTCTTAATATATATGTACCTTTAATAATTAAATAAATACATTAGGACGTTAATTCATGTGTGCTTTAATATATATTGTGGATCGGTGAAATATTAAATTATTCATCGTATTTTCCGTTAGCGTATGCCGTGCGGTTGCCGGCCGATGACGTTACCCAGCTTGGTTTATGAGTGAGAAATTGCCGGGCTAGGATATCGGATAGGGTAGCTTAGTGGTAAAGCAACAGCATGTTACGCTGTAGTTCGCCCAAGTTCGAGTCCTGGACCCGTCTAATTTTTCACTCCTGTTGGGTTTTATTGTAATTATTGTGTTCAAGTCTGTCTTAATATAGGGTGGTCCGACCAGTAAGTGAACAGCCCCCAGTAAATGAACATTTTTTATATATTTTAATAGAATAAGGTTTGAAAACAACCTCACTAGATGGGGATACAACATTGCTTTAATTATATTCAAAAGGAAGCTATTGCATTCCTGTTTGGTTACTGAAGTCACATTACTTTACTTTGAGAAGATTTTGTATTTTTCATGTCTGCGAAACACATTGTTTCTGTGCTGAAATAATAAGGTAATTGCAATGTCATTTCATATGTTTGATAAGAATTTACTGTTTTTATTTGCGCTATGCACTAATTTTATTATGCATACATTAAATATATATAATATAGCCATATATCTAATTGTTTTAACCATTGTAGAATATGTACAATTCGAGAATAGGGATGTTTAATAACTGGTTAAAATCCAATGAATGAACCGCTGTTCATTCACTGGAAGGAATACATTAGGCTACTTTTCCTAATGAATGAACAGCTTTGGGCTTTATGTTTTTGTGGCTTCTTTTATACCTATAGTTTGAATTAGGTGTTTTTTCAACAATGGTAACAAATGAAAACTTAACAGATATAAAAACGTAACAAAAGAATATATACACACACATTTTTAAAGGTAATAATTATTGATGACATTCAAATCTCACTTCTGCTATGTTTTTAGATGATTGATAGAAATATTCTTTCTGATGACCAAGAAGATTCCGCAAAAAGGAAATATGGAAATTTCAAGCGCTCTACAGAGGACCTTGAAAATGCCGTTCAAGATATGAGGGTCAGGTCAGCTCAGTTTGAAAAAGACATCTCTTCATTTTAATATTCGAAAAACAACGTTGTCTGTCAAACTGCGAGGGAAAACAAGCGAAAGTAAGCGTATGGGATATTCTCTGTGTTGTCCTTTGAAGAAGAAAAACTTCTTGTACATTGGACAGTTGGAAAGGGAAAATTGGCTTTACAATGCATAAGGATGCAGTAAAAGGTGATGTTTACAATGTCATAAAACAATCAGGAAGGAAAAATTCATTTATAGACAAACATCCAGGGGAGAAATAGATGACCTTTTTTAAAAATAGCATCCAAGGGTAGAAATATGAAGTAAGAACCATGACAATATGTAGACCACGGGTCCACATGTGGTGGAATTGGAAGTGGCCTGCAGTAAAGTATAAGATCAGGTATTTTAAGGGTAATATGAAAAGGCACAATAAAAACGCCTGAACCTATTTCTGCAACATCCACCTGTTCATATTTAGTTATTACGGAAATAAAGAAGTACAGAATTAATGATTTTCGGAAATAGTTTTTTTCCTTTTTTTCATTTTAAATCTGTAATTTAAAATCTGTCATTTAAAAACTTAAAAGTGACAATTTTTGAAACTAATTAATTATCTTTCTGGGATTAAAAAAACCGTACTTCAGTAAAAACATGTTATAAAATATTTGTACAAGTTATAAAATAAATAAAGAACTATGAAATTTAAGTATTTTTAAGTTGCTGCCTGTTCATTCACTGGAAAATTTTGCGTTCATTGACTGGTAACAACTGTTCATTTACTTGGTTTTTGTATCGATTTCTATTAAGACATCTCTAGCATCCCAAGCAAGTAAAATATAAAATTCCTTTTGTTATTTTTTAATCATTTGTAAACCAACAAATGTATTTGCACTGTCAAACACCAATAGGTACTGTTTATCAAAATATAATGAATCATTTTCTTTTCAAATGTGCTTAAGTGTTCATTTACTGGTCGGACTACCCTATATGTACCTTTAGCAATTATATGAAATTTGTTTCTGTGAAAATGATGCGTTAAATTTATTTTTAACTCTTTTGACATTTTGTAAACACTTACGAAACTATACATCCGATTTTCATAAAATTTGAAATGGCTCGATAAAATTTTGCAACAGTTATATATTTAAAATTTCAGACCATTCGGAAGGCTGTAACATAAATTAAACTGCACTTGCAATATTTTTTCCCATTGTTCGTAATGTAAAGAAAAACTTTTGACTGTCCCTGTCATTAAACTATACATTCGATTTTCATAAAATTTGAAATGACTCGGCAAAATTTTGCAACAATCATATATTTAAAATTTCAGACCATTTGGTTGGGTAATTTTTGCCCTGTTACATTCGGACAGACGGACAGACGGACTGAACGACGACTATAGGTGCTACGTATTTATATAATTACGAACGCACCTAAAAACGTAAAAAAGTCAGCTTTGAAGGGAAAAAAAACAGATTTAAAGTATACTAAATGGTCGAAAAATTGTTTGTGTACAAAATTTAAACGCTTGTAACTAAGAAACATAATCACACCTGCATGCGGTTTTTCGCAAATGGCTCTGATCAAACTAGAGAATAATAATAGGCACAAAAATAATTTTCGGTTTTTGGGTCGAATTTTACTGAAATATAGATCCACGGTCTCCTTAAAGTATATGAAATTTGTTTCTGAGAAAATGATGCGTTGAGTTTATTTTTAACTCTTTTGACAGTTTGAAATGTAAACACTTACGAAGCAGACTCCTGTGGCTTCCCGTGAATTGGCACAAATATGTCTTTCGGTGATCCTGATGCCGAAGAAAGCGAAGAAGATCTGGCAGAAGATACGCTCTTGCACGCGAAGCTGTGTGGTCATCAGAGTCTCTGGGGGTTCTCTCGAAGCTGAAGAAGAAATAAATTAAATGAAATATTATAACTACAGACATTCAATGATAAAAGGATTTTCAGCAGTCATAAATACTGGGTGCTCCATCTGTTGGTTCTTTTTTGAACTATGAATATTTCACAGGTTATTTGTGTCAGCTGCCATGTGCCATGCATGTATGAACTGTCAAATGTATGCCATTTGTAATTATGGACTAGTTGATAACACAACAACGGTGCAACGGCGCACACTGCTCGCCAAACCATCAACTTATTGAACGAGAAATTTCCAGATCGCGTAATTTCAAGAAATTCTGATGTGAATTGGCCGCTATGATCGTGCGATGTAACCCCAATGGATTATTTTCTTTGGAGGTTTCTGAAAAGTAAAGTGTACGCCAATGCTCCCTGCACAATCCAAAACCTCAAACGTAACATCCGGGTTGAAATTTTGGCCATGGATCCGCTCATTTCTGGGAAAAGTCATCGAAATTTTTGATGTTCGGATGATGGCATGTAAGCGGAGCCGCGGTGTGCGATATTGTATTCCATACATAAATTGCATAGATCCATTTTCTATGTTTAATAAAGAATTTCGATTTTCACTCATAAAAAAATGCGTTTTCTTTCATAATAAAAAAAGAAACAACAGATGGACCACCTTATATTATTGTTATGCACCCTGCGAGAAAAAATCGGGAAAAAATATCGATATCTCTTGTTTTCGGCTCGATTCCCATTCGCATAACAAACAAAAAATAGTTCTTATCGTCCGATTTCTCTAATATTTTAATAGATTATAAATGTAACTGTTTCTAAGCCTTCTTTAAAATTTCGTAAAAAAAGAGTAGTGAAAACTCGAGCCGAAGTCAACCGAAACCTCTCGTTTTTAGGTGCGTTTGTAATTATATAAATACGTAGCTCCTATGGTCGTTGTTTAGTCCGTCTGTCTGTCCGTCCGTCCGCATATAACAGCGCAAAAACTAACCAACCGAATCGTTTGAAATTTAAAATATATAATTGTTTCAGAATTTTGTCGAGTCCTTTCAAATTTTATGAAAAGCGTATGAATAGTTTAATACAGGGACAGTCAAAAGTTTTCCGTTACATTACGGTCAATGGGAAAAAATGATTTCAAGTGAAATTTAATGATGTTACAGCTTTTTGAAAAGAATGAAATTGATATGCACTTATGAAGTGCATTAAAATGCACATTCAGTACAATATGCAGTGCAAAAAATATTTATAAAACTAGTTATAGTACGAAATCGCCTCATTTGCCACGTTTGATGTGCAATTTCCAACTTGTTATTGTTTTCGTCGAAATTTTCACGCATTTTATTTTGTACAAATTTGCCTTCATCTTGCTGGCCCTGTCCTGGAGCCTATTTTCATTCACGACACACATACCAGGCCAGTCGTGAGCCATACTATTTTCTGAAGGCTCGGGCCGAGTCGTGCCCAGATATTACTCTTTCGGACTGGGTTGGACTGGGCTCGGTCTTACTTTTTTCTGAAGTATCGGGCCGAGCCTAATGTTGTTTTTTTTTCCATAACGAGCCGCCGGGGTTGACTTCATTCTTCCTAGTCCTGCACTTGCCGAAATAAATATTCATGTCGAAATTAAAATCGATGTCTCGGCGTGGCCTGATATGCGAAAAAATCAGTAAAATTTGGCCAGGCCCAAAATTTTTTTCAAAAAATGCATACATTTTTAAATCGCCATTATTCTATAATTAAACTTTAAAATTTCTTCTTTTTTAAACGTAGTAGATATCTAGGCAATAAAATTAAAATGCAGCTAAAAATGTGAAAAAGAACCTGTCTATGATGGAATCTTGTCTACAGAAAAATTTGTTGATCCATGCAAAATGAATATATTAATTTGTGAGAAGAGAACAGAATACATTTACACCTGGTAAGAAAGGAACTTGTCCATAACAATTTTTTTTTCTTTCCTGTATGATTCCGCCTTAGAAGATTTTACTGTATGGCATTTTTCAAAGTCACTAATACATGGAATATGTATTATCTATATTAATGCTAACTGAAATATTTCTATACAAATAGAGATTCATTAAAAAAATAAATATCGCAGCATAGGGCGCTTCTTTAAAAATGAAGATTATAGGGGAGACCGGGGGAATGGCGCCACTCGGTGTTATGCCGCCACCCCGTCTAGTTTAAAAACTAACGGCAATTTGAGATAGTGATTGCGCCTGCACTATAGCGGCTAACAGCAGAAACACTGCCTAGAGTTAGAATGGTTTTGTTGTACGTCGTTCGCGTGTTCTAGGGAAAAATTTAGTTTTAATCTAGTTGCTTCGTATTTTGGAGCTTCAAATGAGTAGAGGTAAACACCTTTTATTGAAACACTAGCAAACACCGCGGCTTTGCTCGCGTAATAGTTGAAATATGCTAGGTTATATTTGCATGACTATTTTTTATTAGAAGAACACTTTTTGGAATAATTCAAAAATTAAAAATTAAGCCACAGTTTGACTAAACCTCATTAGCAAAGTGCAATAGACAGAAATGAGATTTTAATTAATGAGAAGAACTAAAACTAATTCCAAATAAATGATAATTTAGGAAGTATTTTGAGCCTTTTATGCTCATTTCATATGCTCATTTCAGTATTCATTTAAAGTTTTGAATTTTTTTTAAACCATCTTAACACATTTACATCTTAAAATTAACCATCATGAAAAATTCCAAGCTTCTTGTCTAACAGTCTACCACCTCTCTGGTGTTAGTGGCACCAACATCAAATTCCGAAACAGAGTTGAAATAGAATGTCTCGAAAAATGTTGAAACAGAGACTGTCACCATTAATTTACCAACAACATCAACTTTGAAAGCTGTTGGTATTTCCTAATAGCCTATACAAAACGGAATTTAGATGATTTTAAGGTCTTCCCTGTTGTTCCTGACAACCAGGTGGTAGTGACACCGGCATAAAATATAGCCCGTATAGGATCAGGGAGTATCACTCTTGATTCGCAACCGATAACTTCTGTAATCGGTTTATTATTTCCTGCGATTCTATAGAAATCGTAATTTAGGACTCTTTTAGAATGCTTTTTGTTCCTTCCCTTCGCCTCAACCCTTCTTAATTTCGAATTTATTTTCGACTGTTCTTAGAGGACATTTATATTTTATAAGTAACTACCGTGCTATATTTAAAGTATCTAGCCTCTTCAGTACCGTACATAATCGCAATTTATAAAGATTTTCGCTCCTGCAACCCTCTAGGGTTTGTGCCACCGACATAAAATACAGCTTACGTTTGAGCAGGTCCTATCACCATCAATTAAAAACCATTATGTTTGAAATCCGTTTCATATTTCAAACGATTGCATAAAAATCGTAATTTAGAACGCTTACACAACTATTTTCGCTCACTGTATCCTTTTAAATTTAGAATTTTCTTTCGACAATTCTTAGAAAGCATTTGCATCTTTGAAGTAATTACTATTCCAAATTTAAAATGTTAGACCCCCTCTTTAACAAAAAAAATAAAAAAAAAAAAAATAAAAAAAAAACCCACTAAAATTTTTTTGCTCTTGTAACCCCCAGGTGGTAGTGACAACAACGTAAAATATAATGGAGCGGGGACTTTTACCATCAATTTGAAACCATTACTTCTGAAATCGGTTTATATTTCCCGAGGTTGCGTAGAAATCGCTATTAAAAACGTTATTAGAACGCTTTTCGTTTATTTTCACCATATTTAAATTTTAAATTTTTAAGGAACTCTTCTGAGAGAGCATTTACATCTCTTAAGTAATTACCACGCCAAATTTCAAGTTGCTAGCCCCTTCAGTGTCACAAAAATCAAAATTTAGAACTTTTTTTAAAATGCAACCGCAAGGTGGTAGTGACGCCGACATGAAGCAGATCCTATGTTGGAGCAAGGGCTCTCATCATAAATTTCCAAACATTACTTTTGAAATCGGTTGGGTACTTTCTGAGATTGCGTAGAAATCGCATTTTAGAACGTTTTTCGTCGTCCATTTTCATCATTTTTAAATTTCGAACTATTTAGGAAATGTTCTTAGAGATCTTTTATATCTTATAAGTAGCTGCCATGCCTAGTTTAAAGTTGCCAGCATGCCAGCCCCTGCTGTATTTCAAAAAACGCAACTTAGATCGTTTTTTGCTCCTTCATCCCCCTTTGCGGTAGTGGCATCGACATGCAATACATCCTATGTTGGAGGGAGGGCAGTCGCCATCGTTTTCACACCATTATTTTTTAAATAGGTTCGATACTTCCTGAGATTGCGTAGAAATCGCAATTTAGAAATTTTTTAGAACGCTTTTCGCTCGTTTCCACCCCTTTTAAATTTCGATTTTTTTAGGAAATGTTCATTTGTACCTTATAAATAATTGCCCTGCCTAATTTCAGAATTCTTATGCCCTTGAGTAACACAAAAATCGCAATTTAGAACATTTTTTGCTTCTGCAACCCCTGAAGGTATTGACACCGATATGAAATAGAGCCTATGCTGGAGCAAGGGCTGTCATCATCAATTTCTAACCATTACTTTTGAAATTGGTTGGGTACTTTCTGAGTTTGCGTAGAAATCGCCATTTCGAACGTTTTTTAGAACTCTTTTCGCGAATTTTCACCCTTTTTAAATTTGGAATATTTTAAGAAATGTTTTTAGAGATCATTTATACCGTATAAGTAAGTACCATTCTAAATTTAATGTTTCTAGTCCCCTCAGTAACATAAAAATCGCACTTTCGAACTTAAGTGGCACCGACATAAAATGTAGCGTATGTTGGTGCAAGGGTTGTCACCATTATTTTGACACCATTATTTTTTAAATCGCTCTGGTACTTCTTGAGATTGCGTAGAAATCGCCATTTCGAACTCTTTCCGCGCATTTTCACCCTTTTAGGTAGATTTCGTATGAAATACTACCTATTGGGATCGTTCCTATGTTAGAATTTCTGAAAAATTTTTGCAGATCTACACCGATCATGACCCCTAGAACCCAAAACCACCCTCGTAAAAAACTTTATATATCTATCTATCTATATATATATATATATATATATCACTTCTTCTGGACACGATAACTTTCGTAATTCTGCACAAATCTCTTCCAAACTGATACATAAAATCAAGGGACATAAAATCTCGGTCAAGTTCGTTAATGGGCAAAAGCGGACAAAGGGGATGTAAAAAGGGAGGGGTTTTGTGAAAACCGAAAAAACCCCATAACTTCTTAATTTTTGTACATATCAAATCAGTTTAAAGTTTTTATTACTTCTAAAAATAGCGCCAAAAATTCATGCATCATAGATTTTTGATAAAATTTAAAATAGTCTCAAGAGGCGCAAAAAATAGGGTTTTTGGGAGAAAAAAGTTCCTTACTTCGTCAATTCTCAAGATATCAAATCCAACAATTTTTTTATACATCTCCTTAATATTATCTACAACTTTTATATTCACAAGTTTTTGACAGGGCCAATTCCTACCGCAAAAAAAAAAAAAAAAAAAAAACGAAAACAAAAACTAAAACAAAAACGGGAGGTTGAAGAAAGCGGTTGAAGAAAATAATCATCTAAGTAAGGGTGCATTCAAATCCAAACTGTCTATTTTCTTACTCATTTTTAAATTCATTTTTGCTCTCAAACGCATCCAATTGCTAGATTCTCTTATTCAGAAACTATATAATGTACAGTAATGATCGATTTTGATAGAGGCAGAATATATTTCAAAACATGATGTCAAAGTGGGCATTTTGAACAGAATTTCCCGAAGCGATTGTGTTAGAAACGAAAAATATTGCCCTACTGAGAAAATAATTGTTTATTAATCAAGTTTTAATTAATTGAAAGAAAAATAAGAACACAGGTCGCTTATAAATCTTTTCAAAAATCACGTCGTCAGCATGTTTCATATATATATATATTTTTTTTTTAAGTGAATCTGAAAATGTGCCAGAAAATTTCGAGTTGTTGAGTATGGAAAAATATTTTTTTTAATATCGCCTTAACATGATTCTGATAAAACCAGCCATTTTATAAAAAGGAAATAAAAACTCGTCAAAAGCAGACAGATAAAACTGTTAAAGTGGATTTATGTCTAATAATGATTTAGTTTTTGTTGGTGAAATTAGTATACTGAACTTCGAAATCTACCTCTGCCTGTAGGCCGGGCCGGCAGGGATGTTTAAATTTCGAATTTTTTAAGAAATGTTCTTAGAGATCATTTATATCTAATAAGTAACTATCATGCCAAATTCCATGTATCTGAGACCTTCAATAACATTAAAAATTACAATTTCGAAATTTTCTTGCTCCTGCACCCCATTTAGGGGTAGTGGCACCGACATAAAATGTAGCCTATGTTGGAGCAAGGGTTGTCGCATAATTTTGACACAATTATTTTTTTAAATCAGTTTGGTACTGATGAAACTGCGTAAAAATCGCCATTTAGAATATTTTTTAGAATGCTTTTCACGCATTTTTACCCCTTTTTAATTTCGATTTTTTTAAGAAATGTCCTTAGAGATCATTAGCATCCTATAAGTAACTGCCATTCAAAATTTCGTGTGTCTAGGCCCTTCAATAACACAAAAATCGCATTTTTAGAACGTTTTTTGCTACTGCATCCCTTTTGGCTAATGGCACAAACATAAGATATAGCCTATGTTCTAAGTTGGACTAACACCATCATTTTGATACCATTACTTTTGGAATCGGTTCGGTAGTTCCAGAGCTTACCTCCTACAAATAAACAATTTTTACCTCTTTATAAGATTACTAGCAAACCCCGCGGCTTTGCTCGCGCAATATTTGAAATATGCCAAGTGACATTTATATGTCTAATTTTTATTAAAAGGTACTAACAAAATTTTTATTTTATTAAGAGGTAATATTTTACTTTATTAAAAGGGGTTTTTTTTTTATTAAAAGGTACTTATTAATTTTAGGAATAGTTCAAAAATTACTATTTAAAACACAGTTTGATTAAACATCATTATTACACTGCATTATGCAGAAATGAGACTTAAATTAATAAAATGAAATAAAACTAAATAAATGACAATTTAGAAAATATTTTGAAACTTTTATGCTCAATTAATATGCTCATTTCAGTATTCATTTGAAGTTTTGAATTTTTTAGAAACCATCTTTTTACATCTTAAAATTAACCATCATGTCAAATTCCAAGTCCTACCACCTCCCTCATCATAAAGGGCTATGTTGAAACAGGAACTGTCACCATTAATTTGCCAACATTAATTTTGAATTTGGTTTGTTATTTCCTAATACTCCACAGAAACGTAATTTAGAAAGCTTTTAAAGGCCTTTTTAGAGCGTTTGTTGTTCCTGTGAACCCCAGGTGGTAGAATCATTGGCATAAAATATAGCCTGTGTAGGATCAGAGACTGTTACCATTGATTCGCTGCTATTACTTTTATATTTGGTTTATATTCCCTGAAATTGCGTAGAAATCGTAATTTAGGACTTTTTTAGAATGCTTTTCGCACCTTCCCTTCACTTCACC
The DNA here is from genome assembly GCA_963932465.1 of Maratus speciosus. Classification (NCBI taxonomy): domain Eukaryota; kingdom Metazoa; phylum Arthropoda; class Arachnida; order Araneae; family Salticidae; genus Maratus; species Maratus speciosus. The sequence continues at coordinate 524,582,598 of OZ010792.1, read as the reverse complement.
CCTTTTTAATTCGAATTTATTTTCGACAGTCCTTCGAGGGCATTTATATTTTATAAGTAACTACCATGCCATATTTAAAGTTTCTAGCCTTTTCAGTATCACAGAAATCGCAATTTAGAAAGTTATTAGCTACTGCAACCCTCTGGTGGTAGTGGCAGAGACATACAATATAGCTTATGATTGAGCAGGATCTATCACCAACAATTTGTCATCATTTTTTTAATCGGTTTGGTATTTGATAAGATTACATAAAAATTGTTATTTACAACGCTTTTCGCTCACTTCATCTTTTTAAATTTGAAATTTTCTTTCGACAGTTCTTAGAAAGCAGTTGCATCTTGTAAGTAAATACCATGCCATACTTCAAAGTGTTAGACCCTTCAGTTATGCAAAAACGCAAATTAGAACATGATTTGCTTTTGCAACCACTCAGATGGTAGTGACAGCAACATAAAATATTACCTATGTTATAGCAGGGACTGTCACCATTGATTTGCAACCATTACTTTTGAAACAGCTTTGGAATTTCCTGAGATTGAGTAGAAATCGAATTTAGAATGTTTTTATAACGCTTTTCGCGCATTTTCACCCCTTTTTAATTTTCCAGTTTTTTCGAAACTGTTCTTAACTATCATTTATATATAATACATATGTACCTTGCATAATTTTAAGTTGCTAGCCCCTACCGATCACAAAAATCGAAATTTGGAACGCTTTTTTGCTCCTGCAACGTCTAGGTGATAGTGATACCGACTTAAAATAGCGTCTATGTGAGAGCAGAGGCTGTCAGCATCAATTTCTTAACATTACTTTTGAAATCAGTTTGATTCTTCCTGAGATATTGGTGACAAATCGGCATTTAGAACATTTTTAGAACGCTTTTCGCTCATTTTGCTCATGCATCTCCTCTGGGTTAGTGGAAACATATATAAAATATAGCCTATCTTGGAGCAAGAACTGTCACCATCATTTTAACGCCATTATATTTGAAATCGGTTCATTATTTCCTGAGATTGCATAGAAATTGCAATTTAGAACGTTTTTTACAACGCTTTTTGCGCATTTTGACCCCCCTTTTAAATTTCGATTTTTTTTAGGAAATGTCCTTAGAGATCATTGATATCTTATAACTAACTGCCATTCTAAATTTCACGATTCAAGGCCTTTCCGTCACGCAAAAACGGCAATTTAGAACGTTTTTCTCCTGCAGCCCCTTTGGGGTAGTGGCACCGACATAAAACATAGACTATGTTGGAGCAAGGATTTTCACCATCATTTTGACGCCATTATTTTTCAAATCGGTTTGGTATTTCCTGAGATTGTGTAGAAACTACCATTTAGAACGTTTTTTAGAACGCTTTTCGCGCATTTTCACCCCTTTTAAATTTCGAATTGTTTAAGAACTGTTCTTAGAAATCCTTTATATCTAATAAGTAGCTGATACTTCAAATTTCATATTTCTAGGCCCATCAGTAACACATAAATCGCATTTTTAGAACGTTTTTGCTCCTACACCCCCTTTGGGGTCGTGGCACTGACATAAAATATAGCCTATGTTCTACGTTCGACTAACACCATCATTTTGATACCATTACTTTTGAAATCGGTTTGGTATTTCCTGAGATTATGTAGAAACTACCGTTTAGAACGTTTTTTAGAACGCTTTTTGTGCATTATCACCCCTTTTAAATTTCGAATTGTTTAAGAGATGTTCTTAGACACCATTTATATCTTATAAGTAACTAATATTCCAAATTTCATATTTCTAGGTCCTTCAGTAACGCAAAAATCGCATTTTTAGAACGTTTTTTGCTCCTGCACCCCCTTTGGGGTCGTGGCACTGACGTAAAATATAGCCTATGTTCTAAGTTGGACTAACACCATCATTTTGATACCATTACTTTTGAAATCGGTTTGGTATTTCCTGAGATTATGTAGAAACTACCATTTAGAACGTTTTTCAGAACGCTTTTTGTGCATTTTCACCCCTTTTAAATTTCGAATTTTTTAAGAACTGTTCTTAGACACCATTTATATCTTATAAGTAACTAATATTCCAAATTTCATATTTCTAGGCCCTTCAGTAACGCAAAAATCGCATTTTTAGAACGTTTTTTGCTCCTGCACCCCCTTTGGGGTAGTGGCACCGACATAAGATATAGCCTATGTTCTAAGTTGGGCGAACACCATCATTTTGATACCATTACTTTTGGAATCGGTTCGGTAGTTCCTGAGCTTATCTCCGACAAATAAACAATTTTTACCTCTTTATAATAGGAGTATGATTAGTATTAGTATAGATTAGGTACTTAAGATAATATTACCCGTAATCTGCATGCATTCGCCGACATTTTGATGCAATTTGTTGAACAAGTTCGGTTCTTCCTTTGGCTTTGCTGGGGGTTTGCCACTATATTGTCCTCTCGGGGTAATGCCGCCACCATGGCAAAGGGTGACTTTTCCAATTTGAGTTAAATTGTAAGCTTAGCACATTAATAAATCTAGCTTAAGGAACATTGTAATTATTCATTAATTTGATAAAGTATAGCTTTCTAAACAATTTTAGTGGGTTATGTGTTTCTTAGTATCCATTTTATGTATTTACTAGGTCATTATAGAGTGGCGTCACTACCCCGATACAGTGGCGGAATTACCCCAGTATCCTGGGTAATCCCGCCACTGTACAAAGGTTGAAAGAAAATTTTTTTATGTGTGCTTACTTTACAGTTATGATTACGGTTAAATTTATACAGATACTAGAGATAATGATTCAGCTTTAGAATTTTTACTATTAAAAAATAAACATTTTTTTGAGGTGAAAAAAATTAAATTCCCTTAAGGTGTCGCCATTCCCCCGGTCTCCCCTAAACATAAAAAAATCTAACATAAGTGTGTTTGGTCAGAACTCGTCGTATGAAACAGTTTTTAACAATATCGACGTAAAAATCCATGTTTTGTAGAAATTCAGTCGGGTCGGTCCGAGATTTTAACTAAATTTCCGTGCCGAGTCGGTCTTGGAGCAAAATTTTAGCTTTTATACCGGGCCGGGCCAATACTTTTTTGTACGTTCCGGTCCAAATTTTTTCTATGAGTCGTCCTGGGCCCGGACCTGGCTCGTGCAAATTTTGAAAGCACGTTTAACGTAAAATTTAAACGCTGCTATTTTTATGTAAAAAATTAGAGGCACTCTCTTAAATCGACTCGCACCCCCTTAATTCTCGATCCCGTGATATTCACGGGCTCTGTCTTTTATTCAGATTGTTTGATTCCCACCAGTTTCATAAAATAGTGCAGTTAGCTTTATTATGGTATCATTTTACCTGTCATTAAATAAGAAAATTCTTTTTTTTTAAATGGTGCCTATAAGCAATTTGAATTTTTAAACCATAATTTAATGCGACCGTTAAGAGGTTAATAACGTATAATTTGTGGATGATCCCTATATTTCATTCCAAATGCGTCAATATAACGTCGCTCAGATGTATTCTTAAATGGTGTAATTCACGAATTTTGGATGTTAATATCTCTGTGAATTTTGCGGATAACAAGATGGAATTTTTTGTGTTTAATTCAGGAATGGATAAGGAAAATTTTCCTAATTGGAAATTTTACCCTACGGGGTCGTATAAAAATTTAGTTTTTGTATTTTCTCAAATAGACCCCACCATGGAGAGGCAACTTATGTCATAAAATTTTGCACCTTTGTTTAGGAAGCTTTGTAATTGGAAGTATGGTTCTAGGGGCAATACTTAAGGAAATAGGCTATAGTTTCGATCTTTATGAATCACACTGTATACGCAATGCTACGTTAAATTCTGTCGGAAATTCTGACTTCAAGAAACAACTAACAATGAAGTATGCTGTTTTACCCTACTTTCCCCTGCTACATGGTTACTGTTCTATGAAAATGTCCCGCATGGTATTTATCATAGTCATTAATCTAGCCCACAGGTCATGCTTGATGAAAATCCAAACAAACCATAGACGCTCATTTCTTTAGTTATTATTCTGGTCACGTAATGACGAAGCAAAATAGATATCAAATGAAATAATTAACCGACATTTCCAACAATGCCGTGTAAACGTGTATCAGATCGTTTATTACATATTTTATGGGCTGATAACTTGAAATTAATTTTTTTTTCTAAAAGCCTAATTTTCTTTCTGAAAAATTTTTGAATAAACGATTTTTAATCGTTTGTAAATTTTTAATTTTGTTTTTACATATTTATCAGGTGTTAGTTAAAAGTTAGTCTCCCAACAATGAAAATTGAATCAAATTGAAAGAATTGCGCTTACAAAATAATTCAGAAATAAAGAAGAAGTAGGGTAAACTCCTAATTACCCGAAAATCATGGTATCAGGGGTATCTCGAATGATCGAAATCGTCGGACACTGGGAAGAACACTATCAGATGAAATTTATTGTTGAAGAACTCGGGTGCAAAACAGGATAACTGACATTTTTTGAAAAAAATTTCAGATTTTCATGTAAAATTGTTTATTTGCACCTTAGCAACGTTTGAAAAGCACTAGGTTTATTTTTTAATGCCACTACAATAAAAATTAAATTTTAGGTATCTATATTATAAAGAAAAAATTACTAAATAACACTGACGTCATATTGACGGTGGTAATACTTGGCACATAAGTTTTGCTTTTATTGCAATTTTTTTTTTTTTTTTTTTTACTTCGCACAATTTTATGTTTTACACCGTCCATTAGAAAAAAAAATATATCTGTTCTTTTAAATATAATTTGTTTGAAAACTGTATCTACATTTACCGATTTTTTTATGTTGTTTATAAAATGATTTTAAAGCACGAATTTTTAAAATACCTATCTCGATCACGTGCACCCCGATTACAAAAGATTAAACCGTTTGCTCTTAAAACAATATAATTAATTTAGCATTTCTATCCGGCTAATATTTAATAACGAAATTAAAACTCCATCAATAAATAAATAAATAAATAAATAAAAATAAAGCACAAATTTAACAGACATGTAATCCAACTACACGCTTATATCCCTTGAAATTACCAGAATCAGAAAGTTACTGTCTGTTTGGCGATTTCTTCGATTACTAGTTCTTGGCATGCACGCAAAATGAAAGTAGCTTTTGGGCGATTCTGAAAAGGTGGGCACTGGACACACGTCATAACTTTAAGCCTGTCAAACATAACTTTAATTTTCATTGACTTTATTAGTTTTTTTTTACACTGAGTTTTTAATTCTATTCAGAGACAGAAAATGACATAATTTATTGTAAAAGCTTTGTATAAATATCTTAAAATTTTATTATTTTATGCTAAAGAGGCCAATTTCGGACATTCATAACGTTAACTGCTCCAATGTACCACCAAGAAAAAGAGTTTTAACTTTTTCCAGGTGGTTCTAATATTAAACAACGAATGCATAAAGGAAACGGATGATTTTTTGATAATTTCGTTAAGAGATGGCAGGCTGATTTATTGCTTTCTTGAAGATAGAAGGACTTTTCTATAAAGAATTTTTTTGTATTTTGTTATGTCCGAAAGTAACGTACGCGACAAAGCATTTCATTTTATTATTATTATTACTGGATAACAAAAAGTTAATTATACATATATATATGTTTATAGGACACATTTACTACATTCTTAGTCTTAAGAATTTTTTAAATACTAAGAGCAATGTCCAAAATCTGTAACGTGCGTGCGAAAAAATGTCCAAAATTTGTAACGTACACAACTGCTAATTAAATGCTTTAATCATTAATTTTCCAGAATAGTTGCTGTCTTTTAATGTTTGTGTATAATTTTGTAGACATACTATTAAAAATATTTATTTATAGATATATATTATGTATATATTTATATAAATATATTATATTTATAGACAAAATACTATACTATAAAAAAAAATTGGCCTTAAATTTGAAAATTTTAAAAATTACATATAGTTAACGTTTAATGATCCCACCTTTTGAGGATCCCACCTTTTGAGAATCTCCCTTTTAATGAAGTTTCACACTTATTAATAAGAAAAGGATCGATATCATATCAACCCTTTATGTCACAAATTATAATAAAAAATTCACTCTCGGAAGTATTTTCTTGGATTTTTGAAGATACGTTATGATATATAGCAAATTAACACCTTGTAATAATACAGTAGCCTTTCGCTTAACCGGCTTAAACGGGGCCGAGGGTTAGCCGGTTAAGAGAAAAACCAGTTAAACCGGAGAAGCAAAGAAAATTAAATAAGTAAAAGCACTTATTTTCGCGAGACTTTAATTTTCGCGATTTTCGCAAGCCCGTCGTAATCGCGAAAATATAAGCCTCGTGAAATATTTTTCTTCGCCTCAAATAATAATAAAAAAAATCAGAAAATATTCACTTATCCACAATTTAATGATTACAGTTACTTAAATAAGAAATAAGTACAAAAATTTCTTGAATACTTACAACTATTTCTTGAATACTATACAACTATTTCTTGAATACTATACAACTATTTCTTGAATAAAAACAATAATACAACTAATAGAATGCAGCTCATTCACTTACAATATTTATACCAGCTTCTTTGAAGCCGTCAAAATTATTTCATATTTGGCTTTAACACCGTTAAATGTTTGCACAAGCCAAGAAGCGTGAATCGGTTTTAGTCGTGATATTCGCAGGTCCACACATTCTTTTTCAATCTAGAAATTTAAACAAAACGGGTTCTATTAGGTAGTTTCGGGATTTTCAACTTTCGGTTCTGTTCATATAAAATTCGTGAAATTTTCAGCTCGCGAAATCACCAATATCCTCATTTTCGCGAAAATAAGTGCTTTTACAGTAAGTAAAAGCATATTTAAATAATTAAATGCGTAAGTTGCATTTAGTTTTTTTATTTTGTGTTGTTTTAAAAATGTACATATTATCTATGTTATGTGAAGCGAATAGTAGTTGTAATTAAGTGAATTGAAGTAAAAATTATCATTAATGACATAAATGAACAATATTTAATGCAAACTAAACTGGTGAAAATCCTATCACATACCTTTATAAGAAGTTGAAATTTTTCTAGATTATGTAAATTTGAGTTAATTAACCATAAAGAAATGAGAACTGAAATTTTCCTTTCGGAATTTTGCCTGATGTTGGGGAAAAAAAGTCGGCCGGTTAAAGCGGAGTACTGGTTAAAAGGAGGCCGATTAAGAGGAAGGCTATTGTATACCAATTTTAATTGCTTAAAAGGTTGAAATTAAAACTTTAAAAACAGTAAAAATATGTTTATTTGACTGTCTACACGAGACTCTACCCGAGTCATATTCAGAACAAATAAATAAAAATATTCTAAAAATTATAGTAATATAACTAATAAAAAATATAATAAATAATAAATGTAAATAATAAATATAAATAATAAATAATGTAATAAATAATAAATATAAATAACTAGAAAGATAGCTCGTCAAAAATGACGGAAAATGAAATATAAAGATATATACAACTTTTTGCCCCCCCCCCCCTGCATATAGTACAAACTATGGTGTAGATATTGCAAAATAATAGGGAATTTGGTACTTCTGCAGTATAGGGGTCATGGCGGAATTCGGGCATCAGAAAGTGAGATTTGTTACCAAATGATATAAACAGCTATGAAACCAAACTTGATGAAATTTTTTTGTTTGTTTATATATGTATTTTAATTAAATGTATATTATTGTTGTTTTTTATGTACAAATTACTTCTGTTTCTACATAAAATTAGATAAATGGCTTCTTTATATTGAATAATTGTATAAATATTGGGAAAAAATGCGTGTGTATATGAAATGAAACAGTAAATATGTTGCCAAAATATATGTTACCAAACTTCCTTCTTCGCCAAGGCAGTTTGCTCTATTTCGCAAAGGCCTCTAATACTGGAAAAGTACCCAGAATTTAATTTATGCATCCGGCTATGTAAAGCACATTAAAATCGGATAGTTAGGAGCTCAGATAATATAGGTCCGTTTAGTGGCGGTTATTTTATTAGTAGCATCGGGATGAAGATGTAAAAACGTATATTATTCTTTAAATTCTGACCCATAGATTTTGAAAAAAAACTTAAATGCGCTGAGTTCAAATTCAAGTATGGTAGCTCGAGTATAAATATTAATGAATTTCAATGGGATTTTCGCTAAATTAGCCAGCTATCGCCAAGTTGACTTCATATAGGGCATCTTATTTTTGTCGCCAAATTTGGCGACGTTTCGCCAAAACTGGCGATACTTTTCCAAGTTAGTCAAAATTTGGCGCTATGGTAGTAATTGCATTGGCAGTATGGTAGTATGACATTAGTACTTTTCAACAATTACTCATTGTTGAAGCTGATTCCAGTTTTTCCATATGAAACCTAACATGGCTGCAATTAATGAGGTGGTCCAACCGGAATTGTGAGGGACACACAGACACTTGGATTTTTTATAAATAGATGAATAATGCAATAAATAATAAATATAAGTAATATAAATAAAATAAAATAAACATCCAAGTAAAATAAAATAAGAATAACGTACATAATAAATAAAATAAACATATGTAAAATAAAATAACAATAACGTGCATAATATGAAAGAATACGGGGAAGGTTGAATGGTGCCGTTCCATAGACAGTACAATTTTACAATATTTTATTTATTTGTTTTGAAAATGACTCGGGTAGAGTTGAAACATGTTGAATAGCCAAATAAACCTATTATTACTGTTTTTAAACTTTTAATTTATACCTTTTTAGCAATTAAAATTAGTATATATTAGAATATTTGTCAAAAACTTTTTTTGAAAGGTTTCACCAGCGAAAATTGATAAACTCAATAGATACGAGGGTGTATCAAAAAGTTTTTGTCCTCACATAGAAATAATTGGGTGAAATTTATGAAATTGCTACATTGTATGAGTCCTTTTCTATATAGTCAGTGTGCACAGTAGCACATTTGTGCATCTCGTATTTCAAAGAGAGGGGGGAGGAAGTATTCCAGGAGGCGCGATAGTAGAACCAAAGAGCGCGGAGGGGGGGAGGGGTATTTTTCTAACTTTTACTGACCTCCACATATGACATATTGTTGGAAAGGCCTGTGACCACTTATTCATGCTACAGACCTCCCAAGCCCCTCCCCCTAAATTTGCTCTCCGGGGGGGGGGGGGGGCACTTTTCTAAATTTTGCAGACATCACACATGCTCCCCGGAGAGTGGAAGGAGGAGTTCGGGATGTGCGTAACATGAATAATTGGTTGCAGGACTTCCCAACAGCATGTCATATGTGGGGGTCGGTAAAAGTTAGATGACACCCTTTGGTTCTATTATCACACCTCCTGGAACACATCCTCTCCACTCTCTTTGAAATACCGTTTGTAGAAATGTGTTATTGTGCACGGTGACTATATAGAAAAGGACTCATACAATGTAGCAATTTCATAAATTTCACTCAATTATTTCTGTGTGAGGGCAAAAACTTATTGATGCACCCTCGTATTTATTATAGATGAGACGAGCTCAGCGTGAGTCGTAGCGCAATCCCGAAAATATCTGGGGCTCTATTTTTATTACAGTCTTCAGGCTCGGGCGGGGCTCAAAGTGAAAATTTTATTTATTCTCAAATTGAAAAAAGGAAGATAACTCGCTTTTCAGAAAAAGAATGTATTCTAAATTTCTTGGATTGTTTTACAATTCTTTAAAAATTTGAAAAGTAACTGAATTGTTATTGATGGGATATAACGATATAAAGAGAAATATTATATCTGAATATTACCGTTAAAATAAAAATCACTAAATTACTGAATGGTGCATATAAAATCAATTAAAAACTAAATAAACGTTAAAAAATTAAAATAATCAACGTTTCAGTCATAATCTATGACCCTCGTCAGGAAAGAGATTCATATTGCTTAAAGAAATATAAAAATCACAAAAATTTGATTCAAAAAAATCAAAAAATCGCTATACAAACACCAAAAATATTGTAAAGCAGGCAAAATTGACTATATCTAATCTAAAATATTGAAACCGAATACCTTTTACTAAACTCTAAATATATTCACAAATACAAAAAAAAAAAAAAAAAAAAAAAAAAAAGAAAGAAAGAAAGAAAGAAAAAAACCCCTGATAATAAATTTAATTTAAAAAAATCTAATCCAAAAATCCAAAAACTACTAGTTTCGAGATGCATAACTTTAGATATTTAGGTACCCTCCTGCCAAATCTTGTAGTTCTGCGTGCATTGACATACAAACACACAAACATCATTCTTTATATACATATAGTTAATTTCTGATGAGTCCAGGCTTTTATCCCCGGATCATGCTTTTGTGAAATTGTAACAATTTTGTACATTTCTGAAAAATCTAGTCATAATTTTGTGAATTTGAAATGGTCATTATATTAAATATCTTGTTTATATATGTTTTTAGGGAAATATATGTATGTAAAACACATATATTTTCTTTACATATGTCACAAAGTGACAGGTCAGATTTCACTATTAAATGTGCAAATTTGTGAAAAGTTCAATTTAGAGATGGAAATTTTTTATGACAGTCCTATTTTTAAGACAAAGAATTTTGTAAAAGGTCCTGTTTTGAGATGCGAAATTTTCTGAAGGGTCCTAATTTGATATGAGAAATTTTCTGAAGGGTCCTGTATTAAAATGAAAAATTTTGTGAAGGATCCTTTTAAATGAACCAAATTCTTCCTAAGCAGATTCCTGTGATGTTAGCATTCCTTTTTCTACGCACGTACAAAACGCACAGCGATGATTGAGATATCCTCTGAAAGGTTTTTGAACAGACCTTTGACATAGTACACTCACTTTAGACACGTTGTTTAATAAAACTAGCTGGATGCGCCAATCCTAAAACATTCTTCTATATCCAGTCAATATTTCATTATAGTTACTTTTATTAGTATTTTTATTAGAATTAAGCCTAACTTCATACACTTTTCGATAGTACACTATTGAAAATTGCAGAAAAATCGCTATTACAGAGCCCCCTTGCGGCGGAATTTTTCCAAATTCAGGGGGGACCTTCTTGCCATACCCAAAAATATACACAAAAAATTTGGTTCAATTCTATGCATAACTTCATACACTTTTCGATGGTACAATATTCAAAATGCACAAAAATCGCACAAAAATCTTTATTACAGTGCCTCCTACCGGCAGATTTTTTCCTAATTCAGGGAGGACCTTTTTGCTATGGCAAAAAACATACACAAAAAATTTGGTTCACTTCTATGCATAACTTCATACACGATTCGATGGTACAATATTCAAAATGCACAAAAATTGCTATTACAGCGCCCCCTACCGCAGAATTTTTCCAAACTCAGGGAGGACCTTCTTGCCATGGCCACAAACATACACAAAAAATTTGGTTCAATTCTATGCATAACTTCATACACTTTTCGATGGTACAGTATTCAAAATGCACAAAAATCGCGATTACAGCGCCCCCTACCGGTGGATTTTTTCCAAATTAATGGAGAACCTGCTTGCCATGGCCAAAAACTTTTTAAAAAATTTTTGGTTCAATTCTATGCATAACTTCATACAACTTTTGATGGTACAATGGCGACACACGGACAGACATAGACAGACATTTTGTATAAACATGCTTTTTGTGATCTCTGACCCCTAAAACGTGTAAATCCATCGAAAACCGGAAGTCGAAAAAAATTTCAATTTCAATACTTTCTTCAATTAAAGATAGAAGAAAGTAAAAAATTGCAATTAACACGTTGAGTGCCATGGCGAATGACATTGAAGCGCTGAAAAATTTACAATGTTTTAAGTAATTTTTAAGAAAATATAATCCTGTAATAAATAAAAGGTAGGTAAATAAAAAAAAAAAGCAATTTAACAAGTTACAACGACCATTTGGAAAATGATTTTTTCAAAGACTAAAATTTAAGACATAAAAAATAGCGCGGAGTTGATCATACATTACGTACGCCATGAATTAAACATTAACATTCCTGGACCCATCATGAACAAATTTTAAAAGAAATTTCAGTTTTACAATTTTCGGTACTGTAAATTTTTAAACTTCTACGGAGCTGGTCATACATTACGTATGCCATGGATTAAATATTAATATTCCTGGACCCATTTTAAATGAAATTTCATTCTTAAACTTCTAAACATCCCACAATATTACTTTTTACACCATCGTATAGAGAAAAAAATGTACTTTTAAGTGCAATTTGTATGAAAGCTGTATCTCAATTTGTTTCTGAGTTATTAATTTTATTTTTGTAGTTTTAATTACTTTTTTGTCATAGTGGCAATCCATCTCTGTTGAAAGTAAAGGGAAAATACAGATTACTGTATAGACCAATCAGAAAACGAATAAAATGCGGGGATTCAACTAATAAAACGCTTCAGATATGTTTTTAATTTCCTACTTATACCGAGGACAGTAACCATTTTTACAAATGGTTAATAAATTTTCAGTAATTACTTAAAAAAAATATTTTTTTTTAAAGTTTCATATCATATTTTAGACGTCAGTCTTCGGTGAATGGCGCGTTTTAAACGGAAAGTTCAGTGTCAGTCATCGGTGACACGTGGCGCTTAACGTGTTAATCAAAAGTAATGAAAAATTGTATCCGCAAATAATGTTAAACATTGCAGTGCATGGTACTTTAACCCTTTATGTCCCAAATTATGAGTTCATGAAAATTTAATCTTCTAAAGCATTTTTCGTGAATTTTTGAAACTACATTAGAAGATTTACACAATCATTTAATAAATTTTAGAAGGATTTTGTCAATTAAAATTTATTAGTTAGATTCCAATTTACAGTAGAGCGCCGATTACCGGAACTCGAATTAACCGAACTTCCAACTATCCGAACACCCTATTTCTCTGGAAAAAAAATTTAACCGAACTTCTAGTTATCCGAACAGTTTATTTCTGTCCAAAAAAATTTTAACCGAACTCCCAATTGTCCATTGGCTTGAAATAAAACTTTAACTGAAAGAAAAAACTGATAGTGGATCAGAAAATGTTTATTGTAAAGCAATAAAGGGGATGGCAAGAATATTAAATGAAATTAACGAGTGGTTAAATAGTGAAGTATATGATTCTGGTCCTGGATATCAGATTTTAAATGATGATGAGATTGTAGATGAGATTCATGATGAAAAAGGAATTGAAGAAAATGAAAACGAATGCTCTGAACCCAGTTCCATCATATAACGAAGACTTTGAATGTTTGAAAACAGCTATGAAATGGCTCAAACGGCAGAAGAATGTTGATCTTATTCAACCAACGTATTTAAGAAGAATTAGAAATATAGCAGCATTGAAAAGAATGTTTTCGTTGAAGCAAGCAACAATGAAAAGCTTTTTTGCTTAAATTATAATCTCTGGAGATTATAATTTAAGACAGAAAACGATAAAAAGAGAAGAAAAAAAAAATTCATGATAAAAATGTAAACGAAAAGATAAAAAAGCAAACAATTTTTAAACATTCCATCACTAACTGATACTACCAGTCCTAAGCTTGGATAACGTGTGAAGGTTTTAGTATAGTCAGAAACATCTCTTAAATTGTCTGTCCATTAATCTGAACATTTGCTTATCCGAACTAGGGTCGGTCCCAACTTGTTCGGATATTCGGTGCTCTACTGTATACTGATTTTGTGCAATATTTATAACTCCGCCTAAAACTTTTATTTAAAGTATTTTTTTACTATTTTATAGAATTAGGAAATGTACAAATATTATGCTGTTAAAACAGGCATATAGAAATATTTCTGAACTAAGACTTTTCCCTCGCATTCTTTCAACATCAAGAAAGCTGGAAAAAAAAAATGCAAAACGCAAAATGCAACCCATGATGCTTTTGGAACAAGATAAAAAAAAAGTATCTATAACTCATTCTAAACTGTATTACTACTAGAGATCGACCGAAAATTCGATTGATTTTTATTTTTCGACACAAAATCTGAGTTTCGCCGAAAATTCATTGTCGGCGAAAATGCTGCCGAAAATTCGACCGGACCGAAAGTCGATCGAAACTATGCGAAACTCAAAAATTTCGTTCCGTTTCTTCTTTCGGGAATTTTCAACATTACTCATTCATCTGAGCTGTATCGGCTCAAATGAGACACTCCTTATTTACTGCTATAAACTTCACTGTTCATAATTATCAGTCATGCCTGACTCAAGACGTCAGTGCAAATTATAAAGCAATCAATGCATATCTGACTAAATTTTGAAGACGCTTTTCACGTGCTCATTAAAATCTTCAAACATAACAGTAATAGAAAAATTTTAGTTTGAAACTTTGAATTTTTAGTTGAAAGTGTTTCGAAAGCTCTTTGAGAAAGTTCTAGTATAACAGATGATCATTTACAAAAATCATTATAAAAAATGAATCGAGGTATGTATATCTAAAACCTTTTTTAATTAGATGAAATTTGTATAATTAGAAAATCATTTTCTGTCTTTGATGAATTAATTACATTTTATCTTATATGGAAATAAACAGTTTTGGTCATAGACACAGAGAGCCAACTTGGGTCACATGCATAATTACATGTATAATTAATTAATAATTATGTTTATTTATGTATGTATTAATTACTTTAAAAAATTCCGACATTTCGTTTTTGGCCGAAAATAGGAAGATGACCGAAATACAGTTTCGGCCTTAAAAACCTATTTCGATTTATCCTTAATTACTACTAATCGATGTATTAAATGAATTTTATAACAAGTTATTTTAATAGTACTGCAAAGTACCGTCGGGGCATAAAGGGTTAAAGTAAAGTCCGTGCATAAAGGATTAAATACTTACTGGTGGATGTGACTCCCCATCCCATTGCGGTGACTTCCTGTTTCTCGAAATCTCTCCCGGCAGAGGTAAGACAGATGGGCCGGATCAGATCGGTGTAGGGCACGGGCTCAGTAACCCGGAACAGAGCGATGTCTCCTGTCTCACCCTGTGATTGTCCGTAGTCGGGATGAGTAACCACCTCGCTGAAATCGATTCGTGTCTCTGGACCCTCCCGCCTAATGTTACCCACGATGCCGTAGAAAGCCGAAGCAGGTTCTGCTCCATTGTCCTCCCTGTAAAGAAAATACAGTTACAGTAATACCTCGACTTACATCAGCAATTGGTTCCAAGACTAGTGACGTAAGTCGAAAACGACATAAGTCCAGTTACATTTAGATAACCTAAAAAGAATAGAGTAAAGTGCTCATATTTCGTCCCCTTTCCTAATTTCGCCCCCCTTAACTTCTCCGCTTCTGCGAAAGTGGCGCAACTTATGACGCAAGGCAGAGGGACGGGAGGTAAAAGGGTCATTATTGAAAGTTTCGTTCGCCAAGACGCATACATAAATTAAAGACTCCGAGTTTCCTATTTTTAGAAGACCTGAGTTCTTATTACGTCATTTGTAGAACGTTATTTACTATACTGTAAGTATTTATTTCGTATTCATCGCGTATATCTTACGTAGGTAAGATTCTGACAATAGCATACAGTGAGTTTTAGGACGCTGAGCTCATCTTATGGGAACTGAAGCTCCGTCATATTGGGAAGTAGCGTGGTCCCAATTTCGTCCCCCTTGCAGTTCTTATTTTCATCCCGGGGACGAAATTAGGAATACTTTTCCATGACAATTTTTTCACTTTTCCCCCCATGTTTGGATGGCTAATGTTTCGTTATGTTATTCTTCCACAGATAATTAATACATTTCTTTGTGCCTTACTTTAATGTAAATTAAATTACTTACTCATTTAGAAATAAATTTTGATTTAGTTATAAGTTAAGCCTCGGCATATTGGATTTTTTGCGGGGACGAAAATGGGCCCTTTTTCTTCTTTTGCATTTTTTAGATACTTTTGAAAAACAATTTTTCACATTGTTAAAATTTTTTTGTACCATATTTGCCTATGTTTGTATGTGCGTGGGTAGTTAGTCAACGTAAAATCAAAATTTGGTGGGTTTTCACTGAAAATTAAAACATTTAAAGTCTAAAATGACTGTGGGGACGAAATATGGGCACTTTACCCTAAGTAATAAAAATTCTTCAAAATCTAATGAACATATTCCATTGTATTTAGAGATTATGTTACACACATTTAACATTATCAAAAACATGAGTTTGCAATACAAGAATTTGGAATAAATCAATAACTTAGAATTTATTGTTCTAGCTGCTCTGTTCGAGTCTTTGAGCATCCGAAAAAAATCTTGCAATGAAGTTTGAACCTACATTTTTTTTCTTTTTTTCTCTTCGAAGCTCTTTCTAACAGCAGAGTTTTCTAAGCTTCTTCTAGTGACGTTTTTAATTTTTCGTTATCACTTGATTGTCGCGGCAAAGTTTTCCTTCATAGAACCAAAATTCTTCAAAAAAGATCGTCTTTAATTAAGGCTTTTCTCAAATCCAAGGGGTTAACTTTCTGACCTAAGTTTTAATTCATTTTTGTTCGAAAACGCATGAAACTAGAAGGTGTTGTTATTCAGAAACTATGTCATCGACCTGTTTTTCCGGTTTTCTTGAAAACGCAACAAATCTTTCAGAAAATACTGTCAAAGTTGCCATTTTGAACCGAACTTTCGAACGAAAGAAGAAAATCCAGTCAGTAAGGGAAGAAAAATGCAGTGTCACGTGATCAAAAACACTTATAACTCAATAGGTCATTGATGGATCAAAAAATGGAAAACACAGTTCGATTCCAAATCCCTTTCGTAGTCAGGCTTTCCAATTTTCGTTAAAAAATGAATTTGTAAATGTGTCAAAACGTTTTGCGCTTCTTGAGCAGAGCAGTTGAGAACAGTCTTAAAAAGAGTCCTAGATCCCCAATAAAAATATTAGGATGCTGGTCCTGGGACAGGAGTCCAAGATAAACTTTAAAGTTATGGATAAGAGGGTGAAACAATTAGGGGGTGAAAATGGATGTCGCAGAAAAAGTTCAAGGGCCCCCGGACAGGGCTCTAGGGAACGCTGAGGTTTTAACTGGAATGTAAAAGCTGGATAATAACTAAGGGGAAAAAAGGGACCCCGAAACGAAGATCGGTTTAAAAGGGGGAATTTATTAGCAATTTAGGGCACGAAAACTTAAAGGGCCGTGTAACCGGCCCCAGGTGGCCAGGGTCTTAACTGGAATATAGAAATGGGGGAATAACTAAATGAAGAAAGGGCTCCAAAAGCGAAGAAGATCGGAGCAGTTAAGAACAGCCTTAAGGAATTTTTTTCCCCTAGGCCAGATGATGTGAGTGCGGGGTGACGTAAGTTGAGGGGACGTAAGTCGGTATACTTCTGTATAGAGGTTTTTTTATGAAATATAAAACATATCTACTAGATGTTAGTACCTGTGAAGCTCGGCACGCGAACAATCAATTCAGTTCAGAGGGTCGACGTCGAGCATTCCGCTGTCTGAGCGCACATTGAGAAGTTTTTGTTATAAAATAAATAAATAAATAATGTAAAAAAAACACATCAACATATAAAAGAATAAATAAATTTAAGAATTATTAAATACAAAAAAATAATTTTTTACCAGCATTTATCAAAAGAAGGAGAATCGAAAGAGAAATTTCCTCTGTAATTAGGAGGCTGCCCCCCCCCCTCCCCCTGCCTTTCCTAAGTATGATAAAATTTAAATACAAGAACGTAATAAAGAAAAAAAAATAACTTCCAACTGTTCTTTGGGACCGAGTCGCCCTGGCGAAAGACTCATAGTTCCACTTTCTACAAATGTAAATAAGTGCGAGTAGTAAGTCAAAATTACTTCCACTACTAACCATATCACAATATTAAAATATTTATTTGCTTAACATAAGTTATAAAAACACATTAAAAGTAAATTAAAAATCTATATTTACATGTTTCAACTCTTTTACTGAGTCGTCATCAGAATGGATAACAGAAAATTACAAATGCATATGAAAAATTGTAAAAATCATCGAATATAAACAAGTAATCATATAACACGCCCTACATTTTTGCGATTTGCTCGTGATCCCTCTATGTCGCGACGCCGTAAGTTGTCCAACCATTCAACCCATAAATGCGGGATACGAAAAGATAATGTATCGTTACAAACTCCTGAACCTCTTAAATAAATTTCAATGGACTCTCTTATAAATAATTGTGAATAAAAATTAGATCTGTAGGTTATTTTACTCTCGTTATAAAGTACGTTAATGTTCTCTATTTGATTTAGTCGGGATAAAGCAGTATTACCTCTATTATATTTTATGTCCGCTATATGTTCTACATCTGATATTGAATTTTCGTTAGGTTATACCTATATAATGATTTTTGATTCCTCCCTCCCTAATAAATGGAATCATATAAACTCCTGAGAGGTCATCTCTATTAATATGATCAATTTTAGCATTTAAAAGCATCTTTAATTGTAATTTTAATTTGTAATTTTCTGTTACACATTCTGATGACGACTCAGTAAAAGAGTTGAAACATGTAAATATAGATTTTTAATTTACTTTTAATGTATTTTTATAACGTCTTTTAAACAAATAAATATTTAAGTATTGTGATATGGTTCCACTTTCTCTTAGAGTTTAATTATTGTAACTCATTTAGGATTATTACAGAACTATTTTTCCCTATATATATATAGATACAATATATATGCTGGCGAAGCTGTACTGTTAGCAGACTTTGATCGGTTGCTCACGAACCGAGCTTCCCAGATTCTAGTAAAGGTGCTTTCAATTTTCTTTTTCGCGTTTACTAACGCAAATGTTTCTCATGCATTCACGGAGTTATTTTCATACAGAAATAAATGCAAATTACAAACATTAGGTACTATTTCCCAGATAGCATGAACATTAGCAGCAAGTTTGATTTTTTCTGACATTATCTTGCCGTGACAAATTTGAATTGAGAAATTCGCAGCAATTTTCCCGCAAGGTAGGGGAGCTAGGGGATGTATGGGACAAGGGATGGATGGGGCATTCTCAATATTTCAGGCAATAAAATTTTTTTTTAAATTGCTTCCTAACCCCATATACCTCTACCACAGTGTGCTTTAGAACTAAAAGTAGGACCACATTGCTGTTTTCATTTTCCTTCAAAGTTGCATTTTCTGAAATCTCTGCTTAAAAGTAAGTTTTTTTTTACATTTGAAGATGTGAAATATCTTATACAATATAAAAAATTAAGCTATGTTGTAGTTATTTATTTTAAGGTTCAATATCAATAATTAAAATGAATGAATAGTAACCATTGTGACAAAATAATTTTTGAGGTAAAATGGCTGAGAAGGGATATTATGCATCATGGGGATGATTGGAACATTTCAAATGGGGATGAATGGGACATTCTCACTCCTCCCTAGAGATGTTAAACATTTTATTTATTAATTAAATAGTATTATATAGGATGATAAATCAATAATTTACGTCAATTAATAGTGTTAAATAGTATTATATGAGTTGTTATTGTTTAAAATTTCTGAGTGTTACTTATTGTATTGTAATAATTATTAATGGATTATCAAAAAATTGGTACTAAAACTTAATCAAAATAGATAAATATGATAAAAATAGTATATGTGTATTGATCAAATGGGGGAAATTATATTGAATTTTGAAATGTTGCACAAATAAATCCCCACCCCTAACATATTGGGTCAATCGGAAAGTCGGGTCGTGTTGGGAAAATCAATTCGTACAGGAAAATTCAATCATTTAATTATTAGACATTGGTTCCGATATCTAATGTCTAATAATTATCGGGCAGAATTTTCCGGTACGAATTGATTTTCCCAACACGATATGACTTTCCGATCGGCACAATAATTTCCGTTCTGCATGTTTCTACGATACATTGAATTAATATTAATTAATAAGTTATGATTGAAAATTATTTGCTATGCTATATTTAAAAGACATTTTGCACTTTCATTTCAAATCTAAAATGCCTCATAAGTGGAAAAAATGAACAGGTTGATAGCCGAAGTCCGCATTAAAAGTTAAAACTGCAATAAAAGAAGTTATTGAAAAAAAAAACATATCGATTCGTGCTGTAAAATCATACATTACAAATATAATTTTCATATAAGGTTATAATTATAAATTTTAATTTGGTAAAATTGAATACAGGGAGGAAAATCTTTGTGTCCCATCCATCCCTATTAGTGTCTCATTCATCCCTGCTGTGGGGATGATTGGGACAGGGAAGAACGTTTTTTTGATTTCATAATATTTTTATGAATAAATCATAATCTAGAATAAATATTGTTCATATATGTTGGCAAATACCTAATGCATGAAATGTGATATATAATATTGATAGTAACTTAAATAAAAAAAATATAAAAAAATATTTTTGTGAAAATGTCCCATTCATCCCCCCACCTCCCCTATACCATCCCCCACTTGCATGAAAAGTTTGTTGTGAAACTGATGACAAGACTGTCATTAATTCACGAAAGTGACGAAAGCAAAAAATCTCTGGTGAGAGAATAGACAATCAGCACATACGCAGAAATTGCGGAAATTTTATTCGGATCGCACCGCTTTTTCTAAACGCTATACTTATCAAATACCAAAAAAAAGACTCATATTGAATAAAAACGATGCATGCGCCTTCTGACGGTGTATTCGCATCAATCGACCTGATCAGGTCTCTGGACCCCTCCGAAGGGGTTAAACTTATAGTGTAATAGTTGTAAACAGATAGTGGGGCGTAGAAATATTACTACTTGTCAGTAAGTTTGCAGTATTGTTGATTGCTTGTTTGCCGTTAATTTTCATTAAATTTGATACAGCATGAATTTAACTTGCACGACAAGTTAGCTGCAAGTTCAAAGTGTGGTGACTTCGACATTTGCGTTATCTTCATGCAGTCTTGTTATGAACTTTCAGTCTTGTCATGCTGACCTTGCTGTAACTTTTCAGGTTTTCAAAGCAAGACTGCTGCTAATTTTCTGCAAATTAAAAATGCTATCTAGGTTATGCCCCAAAGGATCGAACAACGTTTTTCATTTTCCTATAAATGTGGTGCGTCTTAAATTCTATCCCATTGATCCCTCATGAAAATCTTCCGATGACAGTCTAGCCCTGATAACCGGCTTTAAATGGCCGGCTTCGAGAACATTTTTGCATACTTTACTGAGAAAATGAGAAACTTTAGTCGATTTCCATTTCTTGGTATCTAAACAGAACTTTTAAATTTCGCGAATTTAGGAATGAAAATGAATTTGTCAATATGTTAGAAAATAGGCAACGGAATTAATATAAAAATATTACTTACGAATACGTGCGACACCCCCCCCCCCCACCCTCCTCCCTTCCAAACAAAAAGACATGATACCCCCCTCCTCTCAATGTAGGGCTGAATCCGCCTCTGCCCCCCTGCGTTCACCCTTGTATGTCATTTTGTACTCTTTTGGTTTTAACAACTCATATAGCATAGATCCTTATATTTTATTTATTTACAGCTTAAAAAATTATGATTACTTGCTTCTAATTATTTACTCTATTTCAATATCTAGTTATATCCTAATTTCCAGAATTATTATCCTACAGTCCGCTTGCGAATATATTTGTTTCTACTGGCACCGATAGATGTCAGCACTACAAAATTTCCTTTTTTATTTTGATGTTTAAGTTACAAAGTAAATAACAAAAGTGTAAACGCATTTTTTTCTTCTTTAATTATTAATTTTATTTTAATATTATTTTTATTTTTTTAATTAGTATGTTGCGTGCGTGTTACTAACATGTAAATTTATGCGATTTTTGTGGGGTTTTTTTTTATGTTTCGGAAGGAAGAAAATTGAACGAACTTACTTAATAACATAGATGACGAACTTACTTAATTTCGTTTCATTTAAAATAAGAGTATTTTTTTTTTTTTAAATAATTCATTTTTTTTTTTTTTTTTTTTTTTAAGAATGTTGATTTATTTTTAATTAAATTAGTAAACATTCTTAAACGTAACCCTAACAAATATTAAAATCACCTTCGTAGCATATGAAATGCAAGTGAAACAGGCGAATAAAAAATTAATAAACACAGTATGCTAGATAGAACTAGGGCTACTAGTTACAACTAAGTCTGCATTATAAAGAGACGAAACTGAGGTTTGTGGCGAAATTAGGAAATGATTCTTGCCCCTATAGATGAATGGGAAAGATTATAAGGTTCATTATGCAAGTGATGTAGAAACTGCGCTACCCACGAAGTCTGGAATTTCTAATGACGCATTTACTACGCCGTTCTTATTGAGCATGTAAATAACCTCTGTTATATAGTTCATGTTGAGGGATAAAAGTGAAATATATTGAAAGCGCGATATAAAAAGTTCCATACAGTAGAGTAACGATTATCCCACAATGTATTATATCACATTCGGTTAACCGACACCGCTCATATTACAATTAGAAATATAATTTGTATTACTACACAAGGATTGGTGTCTGTATTCCATTTTTTGAGCAAATCTATTTTTTGTTGAACATGATGAAGAGATCTGGTAAATAATTGCTCTCGAAAGTTTAAATAAAAATTATGTGTGTAAATATTTTTTCATTTCCAATTAATATACTATCAGAACACAAGAAACGTATTGCAGCAAACTTGCAAGGGGCAAGTTTCGGGAATCAACAGTTTTAATGTACAGTCGTGGGGAAAAAAAAAAAAAAAAAAAAAAAAAAAAAAAAAATGCTAAACACTCTCTACTAACCCTGCAACTCATTATAATAGAAGAAAGTTACCGGTACCAAGGGATTGGAAATAAGGTCTACTTCTAAATGATGTACATAAAATTTGCTTAGGGAGCCATCTACAAATCAAAAACAGACCAAACTTTGTTTTTTTCAACGGCAACACACAATTTTGACAATATATTTTAAATTGTCGGCTCAAACTATGCCTGGAAACGAAATTTCATGTCATTTGGATAATAAGTTTTTGAATTATAAACATTCAAAATTTAGAGGTTCTAATGTTAAATTATATTTCCATATTTTATTAATATCTTCTGAAATTATAATCCTAATGTGACAATTTTGTGTGCGGTTATAATACTAAAAGACCCAAACATAAATACATCGAATTTGTAATTAAAAAAATTATAATATGAATTATGAAATTAATATTCGAAAAAATAAGAATTTCAACCTACTTATATCTATATATATATATATATATATATATATATATATAGAAAGAGAGAGATTTATATTTATTATGTTCTGCTTTATGTGAATTCTCAATTTCAAAATTTTCTTTCAAGTAGTTTTCGAATTATCATAAAAAAACGTCAAAATTATGGTTTACGCGTCAAAATTATGGACCGTCTATGGCGTGCGGAAAAGCATAATTTGAAAAAAATATATTTTACTCATTTTATTGAAATATTCGGGCTGTCAATAGTCTAAACATATTAAGCGAGTGAAATAATTATATTGGCATCAAATAATACATTAATAGAAGTGACTTAGTCATTCTGTAGCATTTCAACAATTAAGTGCCGAACTTTCATTTCGATACAGCCCCTAAAATAGGCTCATTTTAAAATAATTAAAATTAATTAATCGGAAATTAATCGTACTAATTTCAGGAAAATTTGGATTTATAGGCTAATTGAAGGGTTTAGGACTTATTTATGTTGCCAAACTTGGGTATTGCTATTGAAAAAAAACAAAGTTTGAGTTCGTTTTGACATGTAGATGGCCCCCTAAGCAAATTTTATGTACATCATTTAAAAGTAGACTTTATTTCTAATCGGTTGATCCCTGTAACTTTCTTCTACGATAATTTGTTGCAGAGTTAGAGGGTGGTGTTTACTTTTTTTTCCACGACTGTACCAGGGTTCGTACGGGTACCGCTATTTTCAAGGACAAATACCAGTATTTTTTTAATAGAAAAATATATCTAGTTTAAATGAACGAAATTTCACCTTATTTAAGGAGAGATTTTCCATAAGAAAATACTGGTAACCGAAGAATTTCTTAGTCTGGAAATTCAAGGAACCGTACGATTTCTGTGTACACATATATATCCAGTGGGGGCAACTTATATAGAGGCCTATGTCCACCCAATAATTTGATCTTTCTCCCACCCAATTTCAATTGATGTAATTCATAATTTATTTTTTGATTATTTAATTCGCTGAAATGAAATTTGGTTTTATTAATGTTCTCAAAATAGTTTTGTTTGAAAAATAGCAAGGACATCCATTAGACTTACAGGAGCACTGAAAACCTCTTCGGCGGATGTATAGATAAATTTCTCACGAAAACAAATTTCCTGAGTATTTTGCAATTTGTTTTGATGTCTTGAATTGATAAAGCACTTAGATGACCGAAATGTATGCTTTTCTCGACATTTAGTTTTCTGAACTTTCACTAGTTAGCAATTCCAATGTTATTTAAAATAAATATTAATGTATTTATAAGAAAGAACTTATAAGAATATAATTTAATAAAATTATTTATAAAATTATAATCAAATTATAATAATTTAAAAATATACTTGAAAAAAGAATAATTTAATTTCGATTTATCATCGTTAGTCATTCGTTCCTCCCCTCTCTCTCTTCACACACATACACACTAAGGGAGAAAATAATATATGTGTTATTTTGCTTAAAAATTTTTGAGCCCACCCAATATTCTTGAAAAGTTGACGCTACTGCTGATTTCATTATCGTTTAGTCTCTCTGTTACTTTATTATAAAACAATTTTGCGAGTATTAAAGGGCGATCTGCACTCAAGTCAGAGACTGATGCAAATTTTGTTGAGACGCCAGCCAATTACTGTAGTCTTCCGTGTTATGTTTAATAAAGGAATAAATAAATAAATCGGCTTTTATACCGTTTAGCCCTAATATCCGGAACGAGTCATATTTTAATTACTTAACCTAATTGTATCATAAGTGCATATACGCATCTATTTCAGAAATTTCTTTTTTATTCAAAAATTCCGAATTCAGAACAGAAATACTTAACAGCAATTTTTCTTTTATTTAATTACTGGCTGACCCGCTCGGCGTTGCCCGGGGCCGCTAAAACAACGTTAAACAAAACTCAACTTTGTATGATTTTATATCTTTGGGAAATCTTTCAAATGAACCTAGTTTCGGGGGCCCCACTGCCTTCGCAGCATAGAGTGTTTCAAATGAACTTAGTCTCCGTGGTCCCGATGCCTTCGGCAGCGTCTAGTGTGTTCCCAACAAACCTCTTTCCAAATGAAACTGTGACATAGATCCCCGTGCCTGAAGCAGCATATACCGGGAGTGTTCCGCACGCGCTGGAGACAATCGAAAACAAAGATGAATGAACCAAACCCCGTAGTAATCGGGCCCATAGAACCCGAGATAAGAATGCGCCCCTAGGTGGTGGAAGGTGAAATTAAAATTTTGTAATAAGTTGAATGAATCAATTTCCGTTGAAATCTAACGCATAAAAACTTAGAAAATAATGCTTTGTTAATGTTCGAAAACAGCGGTAACAGAAGTCTAAAATAAACTTTCATATAGCAGAAAGTAGATGAATCGTAATCTAAGTTGAATGAACGAAGTCCCGTTGAAATAGGGCCGATAGAGCCCGAGTAAAAAATGTGTCCCCCAAGCGGCGCAAGGTGCCCCTTCCTGTAAATTTAACGATTTAACTTTAACATTAACGCGATGTTTAATTTACGGATGCAATCTCAACTCTCCCCCTTCCCACCACTCACCTCTAAAGTTAACGACTTACCTTTAACAGTAATGCGATTTTTAATTTACGGCTGTAGTGAGTAAACGTAAGTTGATGCCGAGAAAGAAGATTGATATTCCAAAAAAGACGGTATCTGAGGTATAAAGAATTTTTTTGCTAGTTTATAAAGCAGCCGGGGCATCTTAGAACTACGTTAAAGAAAACTGCTAGTGAATCGGATCATTTTTAAAGAAGCTGCACCAAGGGCCTTAAGAAGGCGATTAATATTCAAAACTGTTGGTATCTGAAGTATGAGAAATTTTTGTTTCGTTCATGTAGTAGCTGGAGAACATAAGAAATTGTTATAAAGAAAACCTAGTGAATCGGACAATTTTTAAGGAAGCTATAATAGGGGGCTCAAAAGAGGTCAACTGATAGTTGAGAGCAGGGCCATAGGAAGAAAACATGTTAAAAGGTCCTAGTACTTAGCACTTTACATCCTAAATTAGTCGAAATTAAGCATATAGGGTATGAATTAATCATTCGAATAAAATTTTAAAGAAATGCGCAAAAAATGGGAGGAAATGCTTACAAAAGGACCCTAAAGCCTAAGAAAAATATGAGGGTGTTGGCCCGGGTAGAAGAGTCGAAGACTCAACTTTAAAGTTATGCATTGAGAGGGTGATACATTTAGGGGGTGAAAACGCATGACTCACAAAAAGTTCACATGGTACCGGACCTGGCCTTAGGGGGCCTTAGGATTTTAACTGGAATGTAGAAACGAGGAAATAACTAAATGGAAAAAGGGCCCCAAAGACGAAGATCGGATTAAAAAGGAGCAATTTATTAACAATTTAGGGCACAAAAATTTCAAGGGGCCCCAGGGGGGCAGGTACGTAGCTGGAATCTATATCGGTATACGGAATTTTTTTTAGTAAATTATAAAGTACCCGGAGGACGCTAGAACTGTGTGGCCAACTGGTAGTTGAGAGCAGGGCCCTAAGATGAAAATATGTTAAAAGGTCCTAGTACTTAGCACTTCAGATCGTCAATTAGTCGAAATTAAACATACAGTATGAATTAAACATTAGAATAAAATTTTAAAGGAGTGCGCAAAATTGGGAGAAAATGCTTAAGGCTGTTCTCAGATCCAAAAAGGCAACTTTATGACATAAATTAAAATTTATTTTTGGTCGGAAATTCATGAAACTAGCAGTTGCTGTCATTCAGAAACTATGTAATCGAGCTATTTTTTTTCGATTTTTTCCAAACGCAATAGATCTTTCAAAAAATAGTGTCAAAGAAGACGTTTTGAACCGAAGTTCCCGAAGAAAGCAGAAAAACCAGTCAGCGAAGGGAGAAAAGCGTCTTTGTCACGTGATCAAAATCGCTTATAACTCAATAGGTAATTTATTGATCAAAAAAGTGAAAACACAGTTCGATTCCAAATCGCTTCCATAGTCAGGCCTTCCAATGTTATATCTTTGAGTTAAAAAATGAATTTGTTAATGTGTCAAAACGTTTTGCGATTCTTGAGCAGTATAATGGCTTTCCCGTTATATATGCATTATTCCTCCTCTCCCCTCAAAAATCAACTTTTAACGGTACTGGTTCATTATAAATTGTCATTATTCCCCCCCCCCCCCTTCAAATAAAATATTTAGTTTAAATTTGACATTTTATACTTAATTTCTTATGTCTTTAGTCATT
Source organism: Maratus speciosus (assembly GCA_963932465.1). NCBI lineage: Eukaryota > Metazoa > Arthropoda > Arachnida > Araneae > Salticidae > Maratus > Maratus speciosus. The sequence goes on along the minus strand of OZ010792.1, from coordinate 524,555,242 downwards.
CTCTCCCTCCCCCCCCCCCCCCCCTCTGACTACTGTAAGTTTCACATTTACTTTTTATAGTTCTTTTTAAATGCAGACATGATTTATCTCGGTTCCCTTTTCTCTCTTTCAAGTTCACACAGATAGAAAAATATCTTAACCGCAACGTTTTCTGCCGAAATAAAATAAAAGAATAAAATACAAGTGAATGTCTGTTTCGCTTCGCAGCCGACGATACGTAATGCATATTTTCCCAGCCTCTGGGCTTGCATTAGTATTCAATTCTCACCCTTGTACTTTGTCGGATACAAACCATATGCCCATTGCTGACTAATTTTCAGCTGTCGTTATATCTGTAACGTGCATATAAAATCACGTGTTCCTATTTCTTTAAGCCTCCCTGCTTACCGCTGGAATGTTATTTAGTGTAACCCTAAAGAGCCCGCCATGGCATAGTTTTTAACTCAAGGTAAAACTTCATGATTGTTTTGTCTATCCAATTTGTTTTTCGCCAATCTGTAAGTGTTGGTAACAAAATCTAACTCACTTTTGCTCCTGACCTCGAGCCATGTAGTTTGCAAATTAAGCCCCGCTGTGGGGCGTCCGCCGTCGGGCAGTTATTGAAACTCCCCCGTTCCTGTATACCGTTCACGGCTCTGAATTAAAGGTGTTTCATAATAAAGATGTAAGTCCTCTAAACTTTTGTGTTGGAGTTTTTTTCTCTTACTCATATTGTGAACCTGGGTATACGAATCATCGCCACAAGAACAGTGAGAACAGTCTTAAAAAAAGCCCTAGCTCCCCAATAAAAGAATTAGGAGGCTGGTCCGGAGGAGTCCAAGACTAAACTTTAAAGTCATGGATTAAGAGGGTGAAACAATTAGGGGGTGAAAATGGATGTCGCAGAAAAAGTTCAAGGGCACCCGGACAGGGCCCTACGGAACGCTAGGGTCTTAACTGGAATGTAAAAGCTGGATAATAACTAAAGGGAAAAAGGAACCCTGAAACGAAGATCGGTTTAAAAGGGGAATTTATTAACAATTTAGGGCGCGAAAACTTAAAGGGCCGTGTAACGGGCCCCAGGTGGCCGGGGTCTTAACTGGAATGTAGAAATGGCGGAATAACTAAATGAAGAAAGGGCTCCAAAAACGAAGAAGATCGGATAAAAAGAAGCACGTTATTAACAATTTAGGGAAAAGCTTAAAGGGGACCAGGGGCTCGGCCCATAAAAATAAAAAATCTGAGCCTCAGGTGCATCACGACCTGTCTTTGACTATCCTCACCTAAATTTTCAGTTCTACGTGCGGTAGATTTCGCTAGCCATCGCAAATAGACAGACAGACATACACAGCGAAAGTTTCTTTTATTAGTATAGATAGACGTTTCGTGTTTTCAGAAAGTAAAAAAAAAAAAAAAAAAAAATCTTTCGAAATTTCCGGTATGGATTCGGAATTTCTGAATAAAAAGCAAACTCCCGCTAATGATGCAAAAGAGTTAAAAAATGCAGAAATGTTAGAGAAATTTTTTCGCTTCTTTTTAAAAGACACTGAAAGAAGAGCGATGTAACGGATCATTGCATTTACAGAAGACTATCCAGAACTTTACTCGTTTCATATCGATCATATTTTTTTAATCTGAATTATTTATTGCTGATTTTTGTTAGTCCTTTTTATATTTATTCATTTGTTTGTTAAATTTATACTCTAGAATATGGATTTCTACACATTCAATTTTGCGCTAATGCAAAATATCATTTTTACTAGCAAATAATTCCAGTTTTTCAAATTTCAACGTTTTTCAAAATGCTACTATGATATTACTTACAGTTCTACACAGTGAGCAGCCGTCAATACTAGATCAGGGGCTATCAGTGAGGCACTACATATGAACCTTCCCTGGTAATGGAGAGCTACCTAGAAGAAACAAGTCGGAAATTGTACATCAAACGTGGCAAATGAGATGCCTTCGTACTATAACTAGTTTTATAAATATTCAGATCTTGGTGCAATAGCGGTTGCACTCTTATACAAAAATGCATGAATACAAAGTTTATTACGATTCTATATTTTAACTTCAGAAATACGGAAATAATAGGACTCCTGCTTAAATAAGACGTTATCACCATGGCAACCTAGAATCATTATCTATCATGGGATAACAGTGAATAAAATACGTGTGTTAGGATTTAACAGAATGAAGAAAACTTTTATTAATATCTTTTTAAGTTTTGATTCGAATTTTATAAAATTTGAAATGACAGAATTCTGCAACGTTTATATACAGGGTGCAATATGTTATCTATCGTCGACCTTTAATTTCTTAATCGTTGGCCGTAGACATATAGTTCCAGTTACAAAAACATTTCAAATGAGCTAAATATTCATGTTGTGGCATTATTTAAAGTAAAAAATCAATTTCATAAAAATTACGAAATCTAACTTTTATACGGTCCCCCAGTCCCTATAGTTATATTTAGAAAAAGTTTAACCATATCATAACAAATATAACACAAAAAGTTTGGCATCTGTACTGCAAAAATTGACACAGTTATTAAATTTCAAAGTTTGAGATTTTTGCACATGATTTTGTCTTTCATTGAGGGATCAGTTAAGAGATAAATTAAAGTAATTCGAGACCAAATTCAGCGTGCAATGTCCTTTTTCGCCGTGCGAAACGGCCGGTATCGCCAAATCGGGAAATCCCCAGAGAGGGTTATTAAATCTAAAAATTTAAACTAACTTGTATGGGTCGAACAACATTCAAACGTCAAAGTAGGTAGAATCGACAACCGGAAAATAAAATATACTCACTAAGGACAAGATAAATGACAGCGGAATTGCACCCTGATTTTGAGCTTGAATTACTTTAATTCATCTTTTAACTAATCCCTCAATGAAAGACAAAATCATATGCAAAAATCTCAAACTTTGAAATTTAATTACTGTGTCAGTTTTTGTAGTACAGATGTCAAACTTTTTGTGTTATATCTGTTATGATATGTGTAAACTTTTACTAAATATAACTATAAGGACTGGGGGACCGTATAAAAAGTTAGATTTCGTAAATTTTATAAAATTGATTTTTTACATTAAATAATGCCACAACATGAATATTTATCTCATTTGAAACGTTTTTGTAATTGGAACTGTATGTCTACGACCAAGGGTTGAGAAATTAAAGGTCGGCGACAGATAACATATTGCACCCTGTATATTAAATTTCAAAACATTTGGTTGAGTAGTTTTTGCGCTGTTACATGCGGACAGACGGACAGACAGACGGATGGATGGACCAGACGACGACTATAGGTGCTACATATTTATATAATTACGAAGGTACCTTAAAACTTGTCCTTTTACAAGAAAAGAAATCAATAATTTGAAGATTGGCAGAGAAGCTTGAGTAAATAGAAAAATAATAAAATGAAAATTCATAGCAATATTTTCGCCTGTCTATTCTTGATTATGTATATTAACCCTTAAATGCCGGGTGTTGCTTCTCTGCAACATACCGAATTTAGGCTTCTAAAATACTATTAGAATAATATTGAACTATAATGCCTACTGTTGCCAATAAAATACATTCTGAAAATATTATTAAATCGATTTTCAACTTGCAGATTGCAACATTTGTGCTGTTTAAGAATAACGATAGATTTATTTTTTCAATTGTTGCTACTTGTTCTTTTTGTTTTGTTTGGAAGCTTGCGAAATACCCTATTTTGTTCAGCAGTGAGCAAGTAAAATTTATTTCTTATTATAGTTCCTAAAATTCTTGTGTGTTTAATATTATAGAATTTTATCAAGGAAAATTATTTTTTCAATTAAAGACCAGTATTGCCGATTAGTAACAAACTGTTTTTAGCCGTAAACCATACTTAAAACAAAATATGATTTTTTAAAGTATTTTTTCCATGATTTATTTAAAAAATGAAAGCCGAAAAACATTATTACAATGATTTTTGAAAAACCAGGCATTTAAGGTTTAACATACACTGTTGTTTGACCCTGAAATGGAAGAATCAGTCTTATATCCCCTACACTGGAAGAATTAGGAGTCATTTTGACTCCTAATCAAAATTTAGCTAGACTCCTCGTTTTGGCTGAGGTAACCTTCTAAGTAAAGTATAAGTGGGAGCAGTGTTGCCAGATGGGCTACTTTTTTAAAAATTCAGATTCTTGATTGGCACCACGTTTTTGAAATGGTAAAATGTGCCTTATTTAATGGTATATTAATTAAGGCGAAAACAAAGGTAATTTTACCGTTTCAAAAAAGTGGGGGCAATCAAGAAATCTGAATTTAAAAAAAGTAGCCCACTGGCAACACTGAGTGGGAGAAGAAGGCGTTCTCCGCACATCTTGGCACATCCTGCCCTTTTCAGGCCGACAAGAAGCAAAAAAAACTCATTCTTCCATTTTCCATATTCCATTCCACATTTGTGTTGGAAAAATCACGTATTTTTTTTTATATTCCGTAGCTCAAATTCTTAGTGTTCACATGGCTAAAAAAAAAAGCCCGCTTACAATTGAAAAAAAAAAATAAAGCTATCTATTATGCCACAAAAAATTAAAACATAATGTCAAATGTAGATTATGATGTATTTTCAAATATAACTAGAAGATTATGAAGAAAATTTTATGATTTGGTATACTGGAATCTAATTTATGAAGTGCTTTATTTCCGCTCAGTCAGTAATATAAAAAAAGTACGTACCAGAAAAATTACGCTGAAAATCTTTGAAATATTTAATACGAATTTCTTTAAAGCTTCTGAAAAACTTATTGTTCTTAACCTTCCGTCTACCAGACGGGTCCATTGGACCCGACATGTACATTCAAAATATTTATTCAAACCAGAAATTTCTTCAAAACAAACTAAATGTATAAATCAGACAATAATAAGTTAAATAAACAAATTAAATAGTTTTAAGTAAAAATTCTGGTGTAGAATGTTTTTATAAAACTTGAGTAAAATTTCCGGTAGTTCTAGGGTTAAATAACAGACGGAGTATAGGCACATACATGATCTGTTCATTAAGTAATGAGACTGCATTTTTCGAATGATTCGAAAGTATAGACAGCATGATGAAGTTTTCACTGACATACCCAGGAAGAGATGAAATTTTTTATGCAAAAAATTGCCATAAAAGATGCATTTGTCATGTCATCGCCATGTAGTTAGCAGTCCTAACGCTGCTGATTACAACAGGAATCCGTTTCGATGGTGTTCCAAGTATAATGTCACAGCGTTGCCGGTTTAAACTCCTTTTTCATACTGAATTCCATTTTGAACAGTAATTTTTGTTTTATTTAATGGCTGAGATGAACAGTTGAACAGTTTAAGAGTTCAAGAAATTCCAAGATTTAAGACAACTCCATGCTCTGTAAACAGCATTTGTGTAACATATCTTAAGAGGAGCCATCCCAGAAAAAAATCTATTCGTAGTACAACATATGTACAACGATAAAATCTTAAAGGTAGAAATAAAAAGGTTAGGTAAACTATGACGCATATGAACAATTAATTAACAGTGAACAATTTATGATTTCAGGCTCTTCCTATTTGAAAGGCTCTGTATACAGAGCTGCCACTGGCGACTGACTATTTTTATATTTTATTTGCACCAGTATTCTTAAGATATAAATTTTGTCGTACAAAGTGCGTCCAAAAAGTTCGGTGAATGGATAGATATCTCATAAACAACGCTGGTTAAAAATGCGTCTCTGCGAATGCGCAGATAGAGGCCAATAGAGAGAAGGCACATAGCAAGAAGCGCAAGAAACCGAGGCAGAATAGTCTGCTATGGGCAGTCGAATTGTGTATGTTTGAAAACTCGCGTCATATTGAAATGGGGCGACGGATAAACATCAAGTTTTGCTACAAATTGGAATAAACCGCCACAGAAACGTATGAAATGTTGGTCAATTCAGGTGTACGGAACAGACACAGTGAGCAAAAAATGCGTGTACGACTGGTTTAAACGTTTTCGGGAGGGAAAGGAAGCCGTGGATAACCACAGACTTCTGGATAACGAACCACGTTCAGGTCGACCCTCAACAATTGTGACGACAAACAACATCGAGCGGGTGCGACAGATGCTGTTAAACAATCGCCTATTGTCTTTACGATAGATATCGGAGGAATTGGGAATCAGCAAGGACGGTGTTAGCACCATTGTGTGAGCTTTGGTCGATCCCAAAAGAGGCCTTCGCTGACTCATTCCAGCAGCTTTATCAGCGATGTCATAAGTGTACTGCGGATTGTGGCCAACGGATGCTACTTTGAGGGTGATTAAAGGTATTTTGTTTCCATGTTTTGTTTTATTTGTTTTATGCTTCCATTCACCGAATTTTTTAGATGCACCTTGTACATTTATCTTGCACATTTTATGTAAGTACATGTGAAAGATTTTTGTTTTGAGAAATTGGTGCGAGATAGAATTAAAAAATTGTCTCTAGTTGCCCTGCGTATATGAGTAGTTGTGTAACACTTCTTAGAGGAGACATGAAGAAAAAGTTTAACTGTCGTACAATATATGTTCTACAATAAAAGTTTAAGGATGAATCTAAAAAGGTGAGGAAAAGTCTTCAGCTTACTGACACAGAAGACGAAATAGAAGATAAGGTAGAAAAGGTCTATTTATGTTATGGGAGCTCACTGCGTGAGTGGCCAATCCGAAAATATAGAAGCAGAGCTTCGCCGTCAAATGATAGGAAGTCCGTAAACACTACGATTTGAGATAATTTAGCTATAACAATTTAAAAATTAAGTGAGGACAGCAATTAAAGTTAATAGGATAGTAAAAATTAATAAAAAGTTCAAACTTTACAAGAAAATATATCACCATAGCTGAAATCAGCACGGATTAAAAAATGCTTGTAAAAAAAAATCTGTCCTCTGCTATATTGATTTCTAGTAAATTGATGGTATATTTGGACCGACAAACGTATGGCAATGAAATTGTCCTTTGTTTTCGGAGAAGGAGGTTAGAGTAGATTTTCTATGACGGACATTTCGTGATAACGTACAAAATTCTTCTTTTGGAATTAATTTCCGTTATCAAAGCAAGATTTCTGAATAAAAAAGAAGGAGCCCCAACTGGCAACCTTGAGTTTCACATCTGACAGGTATTATCTCTAATGCCATCCGTCCGACTGAATATTTGTAACTAGTTGCGTTGGGAAATGTGTTACGTCACTAAAATGCTACTTGTTAGTGGCAAATCCAACCAACTATTCTGAAAATAAAATATACATTTTTTAGCCTTCGGATGACCAAATGATGGTGTGAGAAAACGACCCCAAGTGAGTTTTTGCTGAATATTTAATTTAAAAATTGGCTACAACTGTATCTCATATTAAATGTCTTTGAAGTGAATTATTGGATTTCATTTGACATGGTTAACAGATAAGTTTTTTTTACTGTTTTTTTTTAATTATTTTAACAATGAGGTTATTGAACTACCTCACATGGACTTTCATGTTTTAAAATTTCACCCGGTCATGTGTAGGTTTTTAAAAATTGCATGTATTTCTGTATATTTCTGTGAAAACTCCATCGTGTTATTGTTTATGCTTTTCAAATTAGTCAATTATTTGTTTTTTTCTGTGATTTTTTTATCATCCGATGCGATACATAAAACACAACGTTTAAGGGAACAGTTTGCCTTTTCAACAATTTTTCTTATTTTAAAAAATATGGTTCAAATGGTGATCTCACTGCATTTCAATGTTCATCTAAAAGTACATTTTGAAAAAAAAATTAACTGCATATTTAATTAAAATTTAAAAAAGTTATAAAAAATTTGAATTTAAAAAAAATCCCTAATACTTTATAAATATTGATATTTTTTCCCAATCTTTTTAAAGATTTTCAAATTATTACACAAGACTGGGCATGGATTTTTAGATACACGGAATATTACGTTTAAGGGGGCTCAGGGTGTTTGATAGATACCGAAAAACATGTAAACAGAGCTCTCGCTTCGAATCCATATAAAAAAAAGAAGTATTCAATGTAACTAATTTAAACTTTTTGATATTTTTAAGATGCGTTTGTAGTCTTATAAAATTATAAAATGAAGTATTTCAATGTTATAAGAGAAAAAATACAGCAAAATCTATATAACACAATTTTCGAAAAAAAAATTTAGGTGTCATATCACCACCCGCTAGATATCTTAACGTTGAATTGACATAAGAACCTCATTTTTGCTTTAAAATGATCAGGAAACTTTACTCTATAGAATGAATTAAAGATATAACTATCACTCAAAGGAAACATTATTAAAAAAAACTCTCAAATTTGAAAAATTAAAAAACCCTAAAAAATACAAGTTTTTTTTCCCTTATAAATACGCAAAATATTAAGCTATCTAAAGTATATTAATTCATTCTATAGATAATGATGTTATATGCATGCAAAAAAATTAAGCCATTCCATCAAATAGTTTTTTTTTTAATCTTACGGATAGTCGTCAAAAATCAAGTTTTGAGAAAACGCGACTTAAAGTTGCAATTAAATAGGTGCGGCTATGAAAGTGATTGTTACATAAAGACTTATAACTACGTTAAAAATGCAGATATTTTTATGAGGTTTTTTGCACTGTGTTCAGAAGTAATTGAATAATCAAAATAGATACTTAAAATAAAAAAAATTGAAAAGTTTTCAAGCCCTGAGCTCCCTTAATATGATTTTTTGACTGATACATATAGTGTAAAACGATGAAATCTAACACATCTTCATATACTTTTATTTAAAAAAAAATAAATAACAAAAAACCTGAAGGCTAATTCCATGCGCAGATTTTTCACATGTATAATAAAGAACTTGTACAAAAAAAAGTTTAAATCTCTATCTCAAATGCATTTTTAAAATATGAAATTTAAGAAAATCTGGACATGGAGAAAAAGCCATTTAAAGTTTTAACCCTTAAATGCCTGATTTTTCAAAAATCATTGTAATAATGTTTTTCGGCTTTCATTTTCTAAATAAATCATGGGAAAAATATCTTAAAAAATCATAGTTTGTTTTAAGTATGGTTTACGACTAAAAAACAGTTTGTTACTAATCGGCAATACTGGTCTTTAATTGAAAAAATAATTTTTCCTTGATAAAATTCTATAATATTAAACACACAAGAATTTTAGGAACTATAATAAGAAATAAATTTTACTTGCTCACTACAGAACAATATAGGGTATATCGCAAGCTTCCAAACAAAACAGATAGAACAAGTAGCAACAATTGAAAAAATAAATCTATCTTTATCAGCACAAGTGTTGCCATCTACATGTTGAAAATAGATTTAATAATATTTTCAGACTGTACTTTATTGGCAACATTAGGTATTATAGCTTCAATTTATTCTAATAGTATTTTAGAGCCTAAATTGGGTATGTTGCCGAAAAGCAACACCCGTCATTTAAGGTGGTGGGTTTTGTGTGGGTTAATTGCGCCGGGTGTATTAACAAAATTTACAATTTCTCGAGAAGTAACTGCCATATGGCTAAAAATAAGGAGTCAAAATATTCACAATTAAACAGGCTTTCATTTAATATTTAAAAATAAAATTCGATTTTTTGATCAATTTTGAGGTAAACTGTGCCCTTAAATTTTCAATTTTGATTTTAATCCGTATTACGTATATTTGTTCGACATTATTTTATTTGAGAAGTGTGCAATATTACAAACTGATATCGGAAAACTTCATGAGTGTTTATAATACAAAATTATGGAAAGATACATACCATCCAGGGGAATTCCCCTTCTCTTGCCTCTCTTCCATTAACAATTTTTGGCTCCAAATCATCTACATAAAAGGCATTAAAAAAGCACGTTTGATTTTCAATTTCGGCATTCAACTAAAATAGATTGTGACGTAAAGAAATATGCCATGTACCTGCTCACCTGGAATTTCATTTATTTTTTCGTCCACTGTTTCATTTAAATTCTGAAAAAAAAAGAAGCTTTGCATTAACATCTGGCACCATAAATATTTTACTTTTTATGGAAGGTAAGTTAGTAGTAAGTTAGTAGTTTTTAAATAAAAACTTTGCTTAAAATTCTTTAATAAAAAAAATGTATGCTGTGTTATTTGTTTTATATTAAAAATAAACAAACAGTTATTTAATTTCTGATACAATCCAAAAGGCTTATTTTCACATACCACTTTGTTACATCGTACTCAGAAATTAAAAGCTTTAAAATAAATTTTTAAAATTGAACTATTTATTAATTTAATAATATGTATTAATAATATATAATATATTATATAATTTATTAATATTGAATACATTTTTGTAAAAGCAAAACTTAATATAATGAATATAAATAATAAAAATATGCTGAATGTAAACTTTTATAAAACTTACACCGTAAAATGTATAAAATAAATACATTTTTATAAACTGAGTATTTAAAAGTAATGCAGGTAGAAAATTTTTTTTACGTGTAATTTCATGTTAAAAGCTTTCTGTGAAGGCGGCTTACAAACAAATACCATTAAATTATAAAGAAAGCTATTTTCTTCGAAGGAATTAACCCCCTTTTTTCTGGTATATCACAGGTGTTCTTAAACTGTGGTTTACGGACTCTAACTAGTCCATAACGGACTTTTACGAGTTCCACATATGTCTTTCACTGTAAAATTTTTCACTTTTCTAAAATACAGGAAAAATCTTGTAAATAAAAATTGAAAGAAAAAAATAAGAACCTTGTCTTAAAACACAGTATAATTATTAGTTTATATATTATTATAGTTTAAATATTTTTATTGCTTTATAAACAAAATTCTGTCTTTACGCTAACTTTTTTTACAGGACTTTTTTCTTTTTTTTTTTAGTCCTGTTATTTTAATTTCACACGACTGCTTTAAAATAAATGTTTTCTTACACGCGTTATTTCAATTTAACACGTCATTTTAAATATTGGATCTATTTCACACGAAATATTTCGATTTAATACGATTGACATTGAGACTTTTGAGCACAAAAATATTGATAATGATGACGAGAACATTGGTCTAAATCCAGATTCAACTAAAGTAGGTTTTGAATTGCTCTATAAATTGAGAAATCATTTTCTCAAACATGGTCCTAACGAGGAACAATCTATAAAGTTTTAACGTGATGTGAAATTAATAATTTCTTGAGATTTATATAAAGGTCTTGCCATAACAGGAGAACAACAACAAATAAAGGAATTAATCATTAGAATAAACACTGAAATATTGAAGTCATAGGGGACTCTTAAAGAATTTCACCGATTGAGAAGCAAACCGATGACTAAAATAATTCTATATTAATACATGGAAATTATTCCAGAGGGAAACATTCGCCTTGCATACAATATTTCAAATGAAAATCAAATTTCAAAGTGATTGCTTAAAAGGCGCAAAGGCCAACATAGTGAAAAAGATTCCAAGCCGGGACTCGAACCCGGGGCATCAGTATAGCGCACGATCGAACTCATTTAAAAACCACCTTTAAGCAATTTACAATCAAACCCAGTAACCATTACAGATTCTGTTGTGTAGCCCTGTATATGAATTACAGCATTTATACACACCGTATACAATGCATAAATATAGTGAAACATAAAAGCGCATAAAATAATTAAAAATGCATTTCCAGCAATCATCGCTACCGTACAGTGCTTCGGATGCAATATATTATCTGAAATCTTTTGTGCGTCCCTATAAATGCTATGCACTTCGTATTACACATGAAATAAATTATAGTAAACCTCAGCGACGTATATCAATTTCATTATACATGAAATAATTTAGCAAAATTAAAATACGCCAGAAAATATTCCCTCCACCCGTATATCATTATGTAACGGAATTTTTTTGTGTGGCCCTGTAAATGAATAATATTTATTCTTTGCACCGCATATTCTATGGAATGCATATTTTAGTGCACTTGATAAATGCATATCAATTTTATTATGTTTGAAAGCATGTAACATCATTAAAAATCATTTTAAACGATTTTTTCCCATAGGACGCAATATAACGAAAAACTTTTGACTGTCCCTGTAAATGAACTAAACATGCTACAAACTTCATTTGCAATAGGGTTCGTGCTATGGCAGAGGTCACTAACATCCAAAAATTCCAAAACGATCCGAGTATATTTACGGGAGTTAGAGCGTGTACAGACGGACAGACAAACCGAATGCATAAACACTTTTCAACTTTGTTGGAAAGTGTTAAAAATGAGAATGACTTTTAAAAGTTGACGATGAAGTACGAACTTGTCTGCGACTTTGGAACCTCCTTTTGATTGAATTTTCCCAAGAAAACAAGCTCAGCCTTCTCATTGAATAAATTTTGTGAATAAATAAATAAATAAATAAATATATATATATATACAGGGTGTTCCGTTAAAGGGGTCCAATATTAATAGGGGTAATAGAGGAGATCAGACGGAGCATAAATCAGTCTATAATGCCTGGCCGGATCTCAATAATTTTCAAGTTACAGCAAATAGAATGAAAAATCGGAAATTTGTAAAAAAACCCTCATTGCTAAACTATCGATAATGCTACATAAAAACGAAGCACATATTTAGAAAGAACAGAAAAAATCCTACGAAATGACATAAGTTGTTTTAGAATATTGAGAATTAATGGCGAGTTACAAGCTCTGAAACAGTGAAAAAATACAAAATCAAATATTTAGCAAAATAGTTAATCGTTAATTCCAAAAATGCAACTCTACCTACATCAAGGAAAATGCTATAAAATTTGGTCCATTCCGAAAGCTTTCGAAGAAGCTGACAATAAACCATATCAGTTTAATTGTATGGGAGAAATCAAGCATTTCCCTAGTTACAACTCTGTACTGTTGCACGCTCGGAAAGGGCGAAACTCCGCCCATGACGATTGTAAACACCCCGTTTTAATATCTTTCAATTATACATTTCTGATCAACCTCTATCAATACCCTTTCATTATTCAGTCTGGTCAAGTGAATGACATATTGTGCAGCTCTCGCCTTGTCTTAAAGCAAACTCCGTGAATGCTGCGTTTCCTCCATGAACTTTCAGGATGATGAAGAAGAAGTACTTTTTATGCAAATTTTCTATGTGTATAGGAAGAAAAGTGTAATAAAACAGCAGTCATCAGTGGGCGTTATGTTAAAGGGAGGCTGTTGTAAGTGGGATTGTAGTAAGTTGATGTATAATAATTATGCCGGAATACTCTAACGAAGAATATGCGGACATGCATCTGATGTACGGGCAAGCTCATGGAAATGCATGTCTAGCACAGCGCATGTACCGTGAGCAATTTCCAAGGAGACGTTGCCCAAGTTCGAAACTCTTCATAAAAATCGATAGACGATTACGGGAGACTGGATCGTTTAATACAGCAAGCATTGATGCAGGGAAACCTCTACATGTACGAACACCTGCAATGGAAGAAGATGTACTGAATATTTTTAAAGATAACCCCTCCACGAGTACACGAGCTGCTGCGTCTGAAGTCGGTGTTTCTCACCAAAGTGTGTGTGGCGTGTTCTGCGTGCAGAAAACATGCACCCCTTTCATGTGCAGCGGGTACAACTGTTATCAGTAACAGATTGTGCTCAGCGGACAGAATTCGTACGCTGGTTGCTTAATGTAACAGAAAATAATCCATAATTTCTGGAAAATATTTTATTTACTGATGAAGCAACATTTACGAGAGAGGGCGTGGTAAACACGCACAATATGCACACATGGTCATATACAAATCCGCACACTGTTTTCCCGTCGAACGCACAACAAAAGTTCAGTGTGAACATATGGGCAGGTGTCCTCGGCGATTATCTCATAGGACCATATTTACTCCCAGATGTACTCAATGGCAGTACGTACTTGGTTTTCCTACGGGATATCTTACCGCAGTTACTGCAAAATGTGCCAGCAACATTGCGCCACAATATGTGGTTTATGCACGATGGCGCACCGGCACATTTTTTCATAGGTGTTCGCAATCACCTCAATTCAACATATCCTGGGAAATGGATTGGACGCAGTGGACCTGTTGCTTGGCCTGCACGCTCTCCAGACCTCAATCCGTTAGACTTTTTTGTTTGGGGACACCTTAAATCGCTGGTGTATGAAACGCCTGTGGATACACCGGAGGATTTACTAGCGCGAATCGTTGTCGCTGCAGGAGACATTCCCAACTCCGTCGGAGTTTTTCGGCGTGTTCGCCAATCTTTACGACGTCGCTGTCGGCTGTGCGATTCTGTTAATGGGCGCAACTTCGAACACCTATTATAATAATGTCCGTTCGTCTGCCTTCCGACATTGAACTGTGCAGCGCAGGCCAGAAGACTATGCTTCACATATGTCATAAAGTACGTGGAATGTAATTCTTTATTTGTCATTTTTCTTTTATTTTCAACACTTTTTGGCACAGTATTTTGTAAGTCACAGACTGTGGTGTACTCAAATTGTAAATTACAAAGTTTGTATGAATTAATTTAAAATTTAGTGTCTTTTTTAAATTTATAATTAATAAAATTATTATGCTATTTGTTATTATTATTTCCTATCATAAATTATGATGCACATATACATACAATAATTGTCCATGTAAAACATGCACTGAAACTTCTTGCATAGTTACAAATCGCAATATTTTTAATTATTTCCGAATTTTCACCACCAGTTTAATTTTAAAGAATTTAACTTAAGCTTTATATCAATAAAAGACCACTTTAAAATGTAGACTATTATTGTAAAGTTATTTTGGTTCATTCAACTCTTGAATAATTAAAAATGTTGCATCTCAGAAGAAGCATGATCGAAAATGTATAGTTGAGAGTAATTAAAAAGGCGGTGTTTCCAATCGTGATGGGCGGAGTTTAACCTTTGCTAGTGTCAAAGAAAGCGGAGTTGTAACTAAGAAACTGATTAATTTCTCTTACACAATTAAACCGATATGGTTCATTGTAAGCTTTTTCGAAAGTTTTCGGAATGGACCAAATTTTACTACATTTTCCTTGTTGTAGCTAGAGTTGTCTTTTTGGAATTAACGATTAACTATTTTGATGTATATTGGATTTCGTACTTTTTTCACTGTTTCAGGGCTTGTAACTCGTCAATAAATATTGCTATTTTAATACAATTGATGTCATTTTGTAGGTTTTCTTCTGCTCTTTCTAAATATATGCTTCGTTTTTATGTAGCATTATCGATAGTTTAGCAATGAGGTTTCTTTTACAATTTTCCGAATTTTCATTCTATTTGCTGTAACTTGAAAACTATTGAGATCCGACCAGGCTTTATATACTGATTTATGCTCCATGTGATCTCCTCTATTACCACTATTAATATTGGACCCTTTTAACGGAACAACCTGTATATTTGTATCA
Organism: Maratus speciosus; assembly: GCA_963932465.1. Classification (NCBI taxonomy): domain Eukaryota; kingdom Metazoa; phylum Arthropoda; class Arachnida; order Araneae; family Salticidae; genus Maratus; species Maratus speciosus. The sequence goes on along the minus strand of OZ010792.1, from coordinate 524,539,893 downwards.
TACAACTTTTACATTTTTTGTATTGAGGTGTGCCTCAAATAATTCCAGATATTTTTAGCGTGCCATCAACCAAAAAAGGTTGAGAAACACTGGTTTAGACATTTATCCGATTTAAACAAAACTCCATCCCTAAACCACCCCCCTGTTTCAAATTTAAAGGTTTTTTTTTTTTTAACTATTTGGAAAAATGGTCATTGTTCTCGTCAGGGTAGGAAATGAAAAGCATATCTGAAGGTTTTTATTGGTTTAATCCGCATTTTATTCGTTTTGTGATTGGTCTATACAGTAATCTGTATTTCCCTTTAGTTTCAACAGAGATGGGCAACAGAGTGTTGCCGCTATGACAAAAAAGTAATAAAAACTAAAAAAACAATTAATAACTCAGAAACAAATTGAGATACAGCTTTCAAACAAATTGCATTTAAAAGTACATTTTTTTCTCTACACGACGATGTAAAAAGTAATAATGTGGGATGTTTAGAAGTTTAAGAATGAAATTTCATTTAAAATGTGTCATCAGATTTCTTGGAAATCTGACGACGGAAAAGCCTTTTCCCGAACAGCCAATGAAATGCTTGGATAATACGTAAGTTTCAGGTGGATAATAACTAATGAAAGTGAAAGAAAATGAATAACAGGTTCTGCCAAAGAGTTAATTTTAATTTGTAAGATTTTCACGTGCAAAAGAAAATGGAATAAGCCAATTAAAAATAACAAAAAAGATAAATAGGACAGGAATGAATACATATAAATATTTCACACCAAATACGAGTCGCAGGCGATTTCTGTCGCTTGGAATTTTTACGTGTCATAACACTATTAATGTTTAATTCATGGCGTACGTAATGTATGATCAACTCCGTGCGATTTTTTTAGGTCTTAAATTTTAGTCTTTGAAAAAATCATTTTCCAAATGGTCGTTGTAATTTGTTAAATTGCTTTTTTTTTCTTTTTTAATAATAAACCTTGTGTTTGCGCGCATTGCTACTCTGAAACCGCATAAAGTCATTCCATGAAATCGCAACCACAGTTTAATCTATAGACAGTCTCAGTGTGCCGAAACGACGAATATCCACGACATAATAATTGAAAATTGTACGCATTTTCTCAAGACTTGACATCTATGTAGAATTGTTTTGTAAGTCCCACAGCATGAGGAACCATACAGGTTTTTTTTCTTAGATGCTATCTAGCACTGCTTTTAGAAGGAAAGGCATCGAAAAAGTTGGAAAAACAGGTGAAAACAAAAATGAGTAACTGATGAATGTTATGAAAGTGCAATTTTTATTGTCGCTGTAATTTGTTTTTCGTATTGCGAGCTGTATTCTCAGCCTAATTTAATCCCTTAACGATCGCTTAATATTTGGAAAAACCATCAAATAAGTACCTAATTTTTTTATTAAAGAAATTGAATAATTATAAGGTTTCTGAATAAAATATGCAATTAGTTTTTTAAGGCGCGAAAAAAAAAAGATGTTATAGAACAAATTCACATTTGTAGAAAAGCCATCATGCGAGAATTCTGTGTCTTAATGTTTGTTTTACACCATACAAATTAATGCGAATAAGATCGTTATTTTTCACATCTTACATTTTTATTTATCATCATCACAGAAATTTTTACAAGTAATATTTGAAAGATTATAGATACATTAAATTTTCATTGTTAATAATTCTTTTAGCCTGATATATTTCGAAACATGCAATACAAATCAAACACCACAATCAGCGCCAATAATCAAACCCAAACGATGTTATTCAAATAATTCACAGGGAAATGCCAGTTAAATTTTTCTGGTTTCAGAAGTTTTTCCAGCAACTAAATCTCCAGCCCGGAAATATAACGGGCATGGGAATTAACGAAAGACAACTCAGCCCGTGAAATTGACGGAAGCAAGAATTGAGGGGTTAAAAAATATATTATTGGGTTTTGAAATTTATGTATTATTTTTAAAATGTTTATCATTTCCGAAATTTTTTATTTTGTAAAGTCAAGATAGAGTAAGCGAATTTTCAGTTGCTCTCTACAAGCTGCTGAATGATAAGGGATTTTCCACAAATTGTCATTTTTTAGTATCTGGCTTTCAGCAAAGGGGTTTGTACTTAATGAATGCCAACGAGTAGATTTAGAAGAAATGCTTAGATTCTGATACTTCCTTTTTTCTTGGAATTGGCTCGTTCTGTCGGTTTTTCAAGAAGAACTAAAGCATCAATAAAAAATGAAAATTTAAAAAAGTAAAAATTAAAACGACACTTTATGGAAAATCCCTTATACCATTTAGCTGTTTTTAGAGAACAACTAAAAATCAGCCCAGACTATTGCTTATCTTTCTGAATTTTCACGATATTTGACTGGCTTTTTTTTAAAGAATTTTATCATAGAGTTGACTATCAGATCATGAAAAAAATTTTTTTTTTATCGTGCACGCATGCGCAGGCAAAAAAAACTTATTCAACTGCTTATATTTCATCAAATATTTAATATATTTACATTCCAATTACACCATATTATTTCAACTACATTTTGTTAAATTTTCTGAAATCGGCGTTAAATTTGGTAAAAAATACTGCATGACATAAATAAAAAACATGCAAGAATTTTTTGAACTTTAAAAAAAAAATGGATACATCTCCATGAATATACGTTCTATTCGTCCACAAATGAATGCATATATTGTACAATATCCATGTACTTGTAAGCTGTAGCGATAGATCATTTCGTGCATTTTAATTTACAGGGTGATCCCAAACATTATTATTTTTCTTTGATTTTTTTTTTTTTTTTTTTTTTTTTTTGGCCCTCTAATTGTTCTTCTGATCAAATCGCCGTTGATAAATATGAAGTCAAACACATTCTTCATAATCCTGAAATTCCAGAAAAATCCGACAAATCTATCTTTAAATATTCGACAAAATTTCTAAAATTGAAAGTGTCCGGTGATTAATGGCCATGTAGTGTATTTGTTGTCGATTTTTACAAAAATCACTTCGTCACAGTGTGAATCGAAAATCTAAATACAGTTGAATGAAAGAAAACAAAAACAACAAGTAAAAATTTAATTAAAAAAATCAAAAATACCGACTGCGTAAAAAGGGAACACAATAATTATTTCTCATCAATGTGAATTTTTTTTTATATTGCTTACCTATTTTTATTATTTACTTGTATTGAGGACTTTTAAGTTGTATTTAATTGTTAGTTCCTACCTATAAACACTGTTTTGATAAGGCCTATAGATGTCTATGAAGGTTAGAGTTGCACTAAAGCTATAGAGATCCCACCTACACAACTTCCAGGATGTGTAATATTTAAACGGAGCTTCTGACTGTAAAATAGTCAATGAAACATCTTCTTCATTTTGAAAGATCTATCCAATAATATGCCACTCAATAGGGTGCGTAAAAAATTGTTTTCGTCTCTACCGTCACTTTGTATTTTACGGCTACGATTTTGAGTTTATAAAAACAAAAGCTAGCCTATAACCATCGGACGGATAAGACGAATCGATAAAGACCTCATTCATTAAAATCCATCCAGCCGTTGGGACGTTTCGAGGGTATAAAGAACTCCACATATCCATATACGCGTGAAACAACTAACCCTTCTTGGCAGTCAGGTAAAAAGGAAACATGTCTGCGTGTCGCTGAACACACGAGTGATATGAAACTTATATGCATGACATTTTTGCAATTTTGAGCATGTTTGTAAAGGTAAGATGTAGTCAGTGAAACTTGAAATAATTCTATCTAGGGCTAATTCTATATGTTAAATATAACAAGTAAATAAATTAAGCTATAGATGTGTATTCATATTCTGCCTAAGAAAACTCTTAAAAAGGATATACATTTGCTATAATTGAATCGACTTTTCAAAATGATTGATTCAGTTAATACTGACAATAAAAAATAATTGTCCAAGGAAATATGTAACAAATTGCTAATAGTTTCAGATCAGTGCATATTGCTCAGTTTTTCGTATATGCTTTGTTGAAATTCAAAAATTTTATTTCGAACTCATAAACTCTAGACAGTAGGCAAATTGTACACATATAATTTGTCTAAACACCAATTACATAAATTTATTTTTATTTATTTATTTATTTATCCTTTCAATGCAGCTAGATATAAGTAGCTATTATCATTGTATGAAATTTCACAGCTTTGTATTAATAAGCCTACAAAAAAAAAAAAAAAAAAAAAAAAAAAAATAATAATAATAATAATAATAACGTGACTACTTTTAGTTAAGCTGCAGAAGAAGAAATAACTTGAAATAATCTAAATCAAAAATTCGCCTACAGAAAGGGAAACAGTTTTCTTCCAACTTCCGTGGTCCCAATCGTAACTAGTATGTTGTGGCCATCACAAAACTTTCTTCTATCTCATACTTGTCAATACTTCAAAATTCATTATCACAGTGCATCTATGCTCATCATGAGGGTTCTAAAAAGATGAAATCCCGCGCATTAGTTCTTGACATATTACTGACCCTGAAATCGCGTAAATCCATAAAAATGCAGCATAGCAGCGCCACCTATTGGGTGATTTACATCAGAACCTAATTATCATCAACTTATGTCAATGTCTAACTGAATATGAAGTTTGGAGAAAATCTGTGCATTAGTTCTTGAGATAGAGCTATTGCGCAAATCATGACAAATGCAGCATAACAGCGCCACCTGTTGAGCAATTTACACAGCCACATAATCAGCATCAACATTTATCAAGGTGTACTTGAATCTGAAGTTTGATGAAAATTCGTGCATTAGTTCTTGAGATAGAGCTATTGAGGAAATAGTGCAAAATGCAGCACAGCAGCGCCACCTATTGGGCGATATTCACCAGCACGTAGTCAGCATCATTTCATATCAAAGAGTAACTGAATCTGAAGTTTGATGAAAATGTATCCATTAGTTCTTGAGAGAGAGAGCTATTTCAGAAATCATGAAAAATTCTGTACAGCAGAGCCACCTGTTGAGCTATTTACACCAAAATGTATAAAATGTCAATTCATATCAAGGATTAACTGATTCTGAAGTTTGCTGAAAATTGTTGCATTAGTTCTTGAGATACAGCTATAATGGAAATTCTGAAAAATGCAGCATAGCAGCGCCACCTGTTGAGCGATTTACACCAAAATGTACAAAACATCAATTCATGTCAAGGACTAACTGAATCTGAAGTTTGATGAAAATCCGTGCATTAGTTCTGGAGATTGAGCTACTGCTGAAATCATGAAAAAGGCTGCATAGCAGCGCCACCTGTTGAGCGACTTACACTAAAAACTAATCAGCACCAATTTATATCAGGGACTAACTGAACATCAATTTTTATTAAATTCCGTGCATTAGTTCTTGGGGTAGAGCGCCCACAAAATTTGTGTCACATACAGACAGACAGACTCACAGACTAACAGATTCACAGACTCACAGACAGACATTTTGTAAAAACATGTTTTTCGTGTTCTCTGACCCCTAAAACGTGTAAATCCGTCGAAAACCGAAAGTCGAAAATTTTCACGAATCCAATACTTTCTTCTTGTAAAGATTAAGTAAAGAAAGTAAAAATAGGTGGTTATTATGACGTTCCGCTTCCAGTCTCTCAGTCACTCTCTAAGCCAGTTAATTTGCTAAATCCAAACCCGACACAATGTGCAAAATATTTGAGATTTGTACATTTGAAAAAAATTGCGAAATTTAAATTTAATGAAATCTTTTTCAAAACATTTTGGTTCAGGGATGTAGCCTGTCCAAAGATGCATACATGAATACAAATTCATAAACTTTCCTTAACCCTTTCCGTCTCGGAGTAAGTCTGTTTGTAAAATGATGACATAATGGACTGAAACCAAGATTTGCAAACGAATTTATTAGGAAGTAAAAACTTACTTATTTTCTCGTACTTTATAAAAGGAAAATAATTAACCCGGGAGAACTCGCTAGTGAGAATGACCAATTGCTTTTCTTTTACTTTACATTCATATAATATCAACTTTTTTTGGTTGGCTTAGTACTTTTATTCACAAAATAGGTAAAATAATTGTAAAACATTTTGAAATTTTAATTAAAATGAAAAATGATTTAAATAAGAGTCTTAAAAAAGTACGACTGTGAGAGAAAATCTCATGCAGCGAGTTCTCCCGGGTTAAATATTCTTGGTACCGTTTGTCAATTTTGGATTAAAATTAAGTGTCTTTTTTTATGAACACCGCCTGCTAAAGGGTTAAACGCATTCAAAGTAATAATGTGCGCAAACTCAAGATTCATAATTTAAAAAGAATAGTTTTAAGATTAAAATAGTAATGTGGTTGAAATTTGGAGTTTTGTTCAAACGCGTCGTAACATGAAAAATAATATTTTAAATTTTATTTATTTTTCCGCAGGTTCATATACCATCAAAGAATGAGGATAAATAAAAAGCAGAAAGTCGATTTTTGACATATTTAAAGGCACTGTAGCCTTCTTATGAAACTAGCAACAGAGATTATATCCACTTACCCTGTGTAGAAACTTATCAAGTTTTTCAAAGACAGTTAATGGACGCTTCGGAACGGAAAATCCCTGCATCATCTTGGAATTTCTACGTTGTGGTTTCCAGTTGTCCGCCTTTTTTAGAGAAGTCGAAAACTGAAAAAAAAAGCATGCTTACATTAACACATTCCCGATTTCAACACACAAGCAGGTGGAAAGATATGTTCTGTGTAACATCGTTGGTACATATAGGCGCGAACGCATTTTAATAATCTGATTTCCGAAAAAACATTTTCTTCTCGGCAATCAAAAATTATAGAGTAACAAGTAAAAATTAAATTTAAAAAATCCAAAAAATCCGACTGTGTAAAAAGCAAATTAATTAATTATTTCTCATCAGTGTGAAACTATTTTTTATATTACTTACCTATTTTTTTATTTACTTGTATTGATGGCTTTTAAGTTGTGTTTAATTGTTAGTTCCAATCTATAAACACTCTTTTGTTGAGGCCTATAGATGTCTATGAAGGTTAGAGTTGCAGTAAAGCTAGCGATCCCACCTACACAACTTCCAGGTTGTGTAATATTTAAACGCAGCTTCTGACTACAAAATAGTCAATCAAATATCGTCTTCATTTTGAAAGATCTATCCAATGATATGCCACTCAATAAGGTGCGTAGATTAGATTAAGGCGATAGATTTTTTTTTTACTCTCTACCGCCATTTTGTATTTTACGGCCGCCATTTTGAATTTATGAAAAAAACTAGCCTATAACCATTGAACGGTTAGGACGAATCGATAGAGACTTCATTTGTTAAAATCCATCCAGCAGTTGGGATGTTTCGAGGGTATAAAGAAATCCACATAGCATACGCGTGAAACACATAACCCTTCTTGGCAGTCGGGTAAAAAGAGCAATGAGTACTAACAATTTTTTATAATATTAACGTTGTTTAACAAAATTGTTGTAGATTTTACCGCATGTACCAGATAATTCAACAATTTAGACGAAAGTAAATCTGAAGAAAAGAGATATTAAGTTTTAAGATGAATGTTTCCCTCATAGTCGATTTTGTATGGAATAAAAAATAGTTCAAAATTTTAGCACTATTCTTTTAACACTATTTACAACTGTAAATACTCAATGTGTCCACCACTTCATTGAGTACAGTCACGGAATTTAGAAAACTAGAGAGACATTTGCCGATTCTGTGGCTCGTCCATTCCGGTTCATTTCCACATTATTCTAAAAGGCAGGCCGCACACTGGGACGACTTAAGGGGACGACATTAGGAGACCAAAAAAAAAAAAAAAAAAAAAAGCACTTTTTTTATGATTTTTTTGTAAGAAAACTGCATGATGGATCTTTTTGAAATTTTAACAGTTTATTGTACATATCTTAAGGTATACACAAGAATTTTTTTAATTAGATTTTGTTGCTTGTACTCTAAGTTATAAACAAATAGGTTCAACTGCTTTGGAAAATTTCGTCTGGACGGTGGGCATGATAGCGCTTTGTAGAATTATCTTAAACACAAAAATAAATTTTTTTCGCAAACTTCGTGAGTATAGCTTCTAGTTAATTTAAAGGAACCCATAAATTTATTAAAAAATTTTTATGAAATGGCTGGTTTTTAAAAAAAAAAATGTTCTTTTGGTTAAAAAAATTCGTTTTTATTTGTTAATAACTTTTTTTTAAAATAATTTTAGTAAAAGCTTTAATTCTTATCGAAGGCAATTAAATAAGCTTTAATTTAAAAAAAAAAAATCACGTCGATCCACTGAATAGTTTTTTTAAATCTTGCCCACCGTTTCAAAAAATGTGGTTGAACATATTTGTTTTAGGTAGCTTTCTTTACAAAAAAGCTACCTATTGCAGCCGTTCGGAGGAAAGCGATTTCAAAAAATTTTGGTATATTTTCATCGATCATGACCCCCAGACCCCGAAACCACCCTCCGTTCAAAATTGATATATATATATATATATATATATCAATATATATATATATATATATATATATATATATCTGACATATGTCACACTGTAACTGCCGTAATTATGAACCGATTTCGATGTAATTCGGTGTGTACATAGTACATACCAATGTCTTGACCGAGTTCGTTGGCCAGCTTCATCCGCCGTTTTGTTTCAAAATGGCGGCCATTTAAAATTTTTAAAAAACTTTAAAACTTGAAATGTGCTACCAAAAAATTAAAAATGGAAAAATATTTTTTTCTTATGTATTTGACCTTTATACAAAGATTCCGGAGCAGTTTTTGTTTCGTCTATATCTTAAAAAATGGCTGAGTTATAGCATTTTGAATTTCTAGCGTGGCTGACATTTTGAAACGTCCTGAATTTTGTCACGCGATAAAAGGCGTATTTATGAACCGATTTGGATGTAATTCGGTGTGTACATAGTACATACCAATCTCTCGACCGAGTTCGTTGGCCAGCTTCATCCGCCCTTTTGTTTCAAAATGGCGGCCATTTAAAAAAATTTTTAAAAATTAAAATTTGAAATGTGGTACCAAAAAATTGAAAATGGAAAAATATTTTTTTCTTATGTATTTGATCTTTATACAAAGATTTCGGAGCAGTTTTTGTTTCGTCTATATCTTAAAAAGTCCTTCCGGCCAGTGCCGGGAGGAAGAGGTAGCTTTCATAATCCTTATTTAAAAAAAGCCAACTTATATCATGCAAACACACGAAGCTCAATTTAGTGGAAACCGAATATAGGAGATTTAATACTAATTTTTATCAATATAATGAATGAGAATTTCGCGAAATTAGTCAGCTTTATCCAAGCTGCTTTTCTTTAAAGTAACTTATATTTGGCTGCCAAATTCGGCAATTTCTTAAAGTGCCTGTCATTTTAAGACAACATGGTGGATGAGGCTAAGCAGTGAACTTGGTCGAGACCTTAGTAATTGCTGTGCACATGCTCACTCACATCGGAATCGGTTAATATATAGGAGTGCTGTCGCATGCAAAAAATCAGATTTTTCAAAATGTCACCCACAATAGAAATTGAAACTGCTATATCTGAGCCATTTTTTAAGGTAAATACAAACAAAAAATGCTCCTGAATCCTATATCAAGATCAAATACTTAAGAAAGAAACCTTTTTCAATTTCTAATTTTTTTGCACCTCACTTTAAATATATATATATTTTTTAATTTAATGGCCGCCATTTTGAAACAAGATGGCTGATGAATCTGGCCAGCGAACTTGGTCGAGGTGTTGATGTATACTATCCACATGCCTTCTTACATCGAAATAGGCGAATACGTGTGTAATCGCGTGACAAATACAAGATCGTTTCAAAATGTTAGCCATGCTAGAAATTCAAAGTGCTATAAATCAACCATTTTTTAAGATATCAACAAAAGAACAAATTTTCAGAAACAAAAACTGCTCCGGAATCTTTGTATCAAAGCCAAACACATAAAAAAAATCTGTTTCATTTTCCAATTTTTTAATACCTCATTTTGAATTTTAAATTTAATTTTTTTTAAATGGCAACCCTTTTGAAACAAGATGGCGAATGAAGCTGGCCAACGAACTCGGTCGAGACATTGGTATGTACTATGTACAGACCAAGTTACATCCAAAAAGGTTCATAAATACGACTGTTATCGCGTGACAAAAATCAGGTCGTTTTAAAATGTCAGCCACAAGAGAAATTCAAAATGCTATTACTCACCCATTTTTTCTTTAGATATAGACGAAAGAAAAACTGTTCCGGAATCTTTGTATTAAGGTCAAACACATACAAAAAAAATCTTTTTCATTTTCCAATTTTTTGGTATCTCATTTAATTTTTTTTATTTTTTAATTTTTTTAAATGGCCGCCATTTTGAAACAAGATGGCGGATGAAGCTGGCCAACGAACTCGGTCGAGATATTTGTATGTACTATGTACACACCAAGGTACATCCAAGTCGGTTCATAAATACGCCTGTTATTACGTGAGAAAAATCAGGACGTTTCAAAATGTCAGCCACGCTAGAAATTCAAAATGCTATAACTCAGCCATTTCTTAAGATATAGACGAAACAAAAACTGCTCCCGAATCTTTTTATTAAGGTCAAACACATAAGAAGAAAATATTTTTTCAATTTTCAATTTTTGCACCACATTTCAAATTTAAATTTTTATTAAAAATTTCAATGGCCGCCATTTTTAAACAAGATGGCGGATGAAGCTGGCCAACGAACCCTGTCGAGAAATTGGTATGTACTATGTATAAACGAAGTTACATCCAAATCGGTTCATAAATACGCCTTTTATCGCGTGACAAAATTCAGGACGTTTCAAAATGTCAGCCACGCTAGAAATTCAAAATGCTATAACTCAGCCATTTTTTAAGATATAGACGAAACAAAAACTGCTCCGAAATCTTTGTATAAAGGTCAAATAGATAAGAAAAAAATATTTTTCCATTTTCAATTTTTTGGTACCACATTTCAAATTTTAAATTTTTAAAAAAATTTTAAATGGCCGCCATTTTGAAACAAAATGGCGGATGAAGCTGGCCAACGAACTCGGTCGAGAGATTGGTATGTACTATGTACACACCGAATTACATCCAAATCGGTTCATAAATATGCCTTTTATCGCGTGACAAAATTCAGGACGTTTCAAAATGTCAGCCACGCTAGAAATTCAAAATGCTATAACTCAGCCATTTTTTAAGATATAGACGAAACAAAAACTGCTTCGAAATCTTTGTATAAAGGTCAAATAGATAAGAAAAAAATATTTTTCCATTTTCAATTTTTTGGTACCACATTTCAAATTTTAAATTTTTAAAAACATTTTAAATGGCCGCCATTTTGAAACAAAATGGCGGATGAAGCTGGCCAACGAACTCGGTCGAGAGATTGGTATGTACTATGTACACACCGAATTACATCCAAATCGGTTCATAAATACGCCTTTTATCGCGTGACAAAATTCAGGACGTTTCAAAATGTCAGCCACGCTAGAAATTCAAAATGCTATAACTCAGCCATTTTTTAAGATATAGACGAAACAAAAACTGCTCATGAATCTTTGTATAAAGGTTAAATACATAAGAAAAAAATATTTTTCCATTTTTAATTTTTTGGTACCACATTTCAAGTTTTAAATTTTTTTAAAAATTTTAAATGGCCGCCATTTTGAAAGAAAACGGCGGATGAAGCTGGCCAACAAACTCGGTCGAGACATTGGTATGTACTATGTACACACCGAATTACATCAAAATCGGTTCATAATTACGGGAGTTACATTGTGACATAGGTCAGATATATATATATATATATATATATATCAATTTTGAACGGAGGGTGGTTTCGGGGTCTGGGGGTCATGATCGATGAAAATATACCAAAATTTTTTGAAATCGCTTTCCTCCGAACGGCTGCAATAGGTAGCTTTTTTGTAAAGAAAGCTACCTAAAAATGGCTGAGTTATAGCATTTTGAATTTCTAGCGTGGCTGACATTTTGAAACGTCCTGAATTTTGTCACGCGATAAAAGGCGTATTTATGAACCGATTTGGATGTAACTTCGTTTATACATAGTACATACCAATGTCTCGACCGGGTTCGTTGGCCAGCTTCACCCGCCATCTTGTTTAAAAATGGCGGCCATTTAAATTTTTAAGAAAAATTTTAATTTGAAATGTGGTACCAAAAATTGAAAATTTAAAAAATATTTTCTTCTTATGTGTTTGACCTTGATAAAAAGATTCGGGAGCAGTTTTTGTTTCGTCTAAATCTTAAGAAATGGTTGAGTTATAGCATTTTGAATTTCTAGCGTGGCTGACATTTTGAAATGTCCTAATTTTTCTCACGTAATAACAGGCGTATTTATGAACCGACTTGGATGTACCTTGGTGTGTACATAGTACATACAAATATCTCGACCGAGTTCGTTGGCCAGCTTCATCCGCCATCTTGTTTCAAAATGGCGGCCATTTAAAAAAATAAAAAAATAAAAAAATTTAAATGAGATACCAAAAAATTGGAAAATGAAAAGATTTTTTTTTGTATGTGTTTGACCTTAATACAAAGATTCCGGAACAGTTTTTCTTTCGTCTATATCTAAAAAAAAATGGCTGAGTAATAGCATTTTGAATTTATCTTGTGGCTGACATTTTAAAACGACCTGATTTTTGTCACGAGATAACAGGCGTATTTATGAACCTATTTAGATGTAACTTGGTCTGTACATAGTACATACCAATGTCTCGACCGAGTTCGTTGGCCAGCTTCATTCGCCATCTTGTTTCAAAATGGTTGCCATTTAAAAAAAATTAAATTTAAAATTCAAAATGAGGTATTAAAAAATTGGAAAATGAAAAAGTTTTTTTTTTTATGTGTTTGGCCTTGATACAAAGATTCCGGAGCAGTTTTTGTTTCTGAAAATTTGTTCTTTTGTTGATATCTTAAAAAATGGTTGATTTATAGCACTTTGAATTTCTAGCATGGCTAACATTTTGAAACGATCTTGTATTTGTCACGCGATAACACACGTATTCGCCTATTTCGATGTAAGAAGGCATGTGGATAGTATACATCAACACCTCGACCAAGTTCGCTGGCCAGATTCATCAGCCATCTTGTTTCAAAATGGCGGCCATTAAATTAAAAAATATATATTTATTTAAATTGAGGTGCAAAAAAATTAGAAATTGAAAAAGGTTTCTTTTTTAAGTATTTGATCTTGATATAAGGATTCAGGAGCATTTTTTGTTTGTCTTTACCTTAAAAAATGGCTCAGATATAGCAGTTTCAATTTCTATTGTGGGTGACATCTTGAAAAATCTGATTTTTTGCATGCGACAGCACTCCTATATATTAACCGATTCCGATGTGAGTGAGCATGTGCACAGCAATTACTAAGGTCTCGACCAAGTTCACTGCTTAGCCTCATCCACCATGTTGTCTTAAAATAACAGGCACTTTAAGAAATTGCCGAATTTGGCAGCCAAATATAAGTTACTTTAAAGAAAAGCAGCTTGGATAAAGCTAATTTCGCGAAATTCTCATTCATTATATATATAAAAATTAGTATTGAATCTCCTATATTCGGTTTCCACTAAATTGAGCTTCGTGTGTTTGCATGATATAAGTTGGCTTTTTTTAAATAAGGATTATGAAAGCTACCTCTTCCTCCCGGCACTGGCCGGAAGGACTTTTTAACTTAGAGTAGAAGCAACAAAATCTAATAAAAAAATTCTTGTGTGTACCTTAAAATATGTACAATAAACTGTTAAAAATTTAAAAAGATCCATCATGCAGTTTTCTTACAAAAAAAATCATAAAAAGTGCTTTTTTTTTCTCCTAATGCAGAAGGTCTCCTTAATCTGCTCCTAAATCTTACATCATGTTGCTTTTTGTTGCCTAAATGTGCGGCCTGCATAAGTGCTGAGTTTTGACGTCACGTGAATTCGGCTAATCAGCTCTAGTCTTGAACTGATTACATCCAACCATCCTGCAACTTTCGTAGTTGTTTACTATTGATCTTACATTTTAAGAAATAAGATTTTTTTTTTTTTTAAAGAAACAAGGTGTAAAAAGTGAGAAAAATATAAACTGCATTTTAAATTGGTTTTAAACAAGATAATGTCTGAAACATAATGCAAGCAATTTGGCTGAATATTAGATTGATATTTATTGGGAATGAAAATCATATGCATTTTGTAACAAAAAATAAATGGATTCTTCAATCCATTTGGAACGAGCGTCACGTCTACGTGACGCATAAAGTGCTCAGAATCCTTGATCCTCAGAATCCTACCAGTAATTTTTAGGCTGAAATTTTGCATTATTTAATCAAAGCATTTCCACCATTCAATTAGACAAAAACTTCAAATTTTAAAAATTGGTGAAAGAATATAAAAAATTCTGTAATGGACGATCTTCACCAAGGGGTTAATATCTGAAACGTAAAAACTAAAATTTCCTAATTAAGACATTTCTTATTTATCTTGCAAAAATAATGCGCAAATTCAACTTTTATCGCTGCCACATAAAAATTCCTTTTTAATAATTATATTTTACTCTTTGCATCTGCGTGTCATGAAAAAAATGTCACATATATGTTTAAATTTATGCTTAAATTTATGCTTAAATTTTAAGTATTTATTTTCAACACAGCTTCAAAATCCATAAATAAATAAAAAATATGATTAATCATACATACAGAATAGCTCAACTTACTTCATATAGAACGCTGACACATTTTAAGTTGTTAAAATATTACGAAAATTAAATGATATATGCATGTTCAATAAATATTGACTATTTACAGAATACGATGACTTTTTAAAATACACTATATCTATTCTTAAATTCATAACAACAGCTTCTTTGAATATTAAAATAAAAGACAAAGCTCCGTTCAGCTCAACAGCCGTTCGACCCCATTTCCATCTCACACCACTCTGGCGCGAATACTCTCCTAGTATACTTCCGTACATTCTGAAACGTACGCCATGACGTTTGCTACGGTGGCATAGAGGCTAACGAAAAAGACAGGCTACCGCGGCGCGTTACACGTGTCTCTTTTTTCAGACGACCTGAGTCACGTGATGCTCAAATCCATCAATGCAGATCAAGATCATCACGTGACTCTAGCGGTCTAATGCGATGGTTAGCGCGGTAGTCTGTCTCTTTCGTTGGCCTCACGGTGGCATTCGATTGACGCGCAGACTGCTCGCTTACTAAAGACAGTTAATCAAAGTGCGCTACACATACATGCTCAATTTATCCAGTTAAAATGATTCTTTCCCTTTCACTATTTTTTTAATAAAACTCATCATTATTAAAACTCATCAATCAGCAATAAAGACAAACTCGAGATTGTTTAGTTGGAACGCAATCCTTCTGATGTGTAGCAGCAATTCATTTCCAATTCTTCAACTTTGGAAAAGCAAAACTTCGATACTTTGGGGTCTGTTTTGTATTTACCTTTACAAAAGGGTCCAACACATTTGCACGCCATTGTAAAATTTCGTAATCATAAATAAAATTTCTTATAATGAATTTACAAAAAAGAAATGCGTCGCAGCACATTAAACAGTCGTCCGATCCGCAGCTACATCATAATATCGCTCACCCGCAAGAAAAATGACGCATCTCGCAAAAATTCATTTTGCGTCTTATTCCACTAATAGGTTTGTCATAGGTGCGTCTTGCTACACAAACAGTTTCATAAGTGTAGTTATACGGAAAATCGCTTTATTATGCTATATGTCCATTTGTAACCATAGAAGAGAGGTGAGTTGGTATGGGGAGGTAAAATTACCCAACCCTCCAAACTTCATCCTACGTCTTCATTCTTAAGGGATTTATACTTTTTTGCACTTTTTTATTCCTGCATGCAGAGCTAAGTGCTATAATTTCATGTTACAGTAAAATCATGCATACTTTCTTTTTTTCCTCCCCTGTGAAATTTACCTTTGCCGAGATGTGTCACTTTTCTTAGGGTTGAGCGATATTTAGTTGCCAGTCATAAGGTATTGTCTATAGCATGAT
The DNA here is from genome assembly GCA_963932465.1 of Maratus speciosus. NCBI lineage: Eukaryota > Metazoa > Arthropoda > Arachnida > Araneae > Salticidae > Maratus > Maratus speciosus. The sequence goes on along the minus strand of OZ010792.1, from coordinate 524,523,890 downwards.
GTTGTTCCATCCATCTAGGTTACTATTGAAGTGCATGTTATAAAAAAAATGTATTTTTAACAATATTCATTTACTTTTCATTAGAGTACATCACGCTGACCTGTTGTTTGGATGTACTAATACATCATATCCGAGTAAAGCTGTCACTCCCTTTCACTGGTAAGTTATTACTTTTCTTTTCTTTAAAGTTATATTTGTGACTTTATATATACATTTATCAACAGCAGTTAGATCAGAAGGACAATTAGGGGGCCAACAAAAAACTGAAGAAAAAGAATAATGTTTGGGATCACCCTGTGAAATAAAATGCACGAAATGATCTATCGCTATTGCTTACGAATATATAAATATTGTACAATATATGTATTCATTTGTGAAAGAATAGAACGTATATTCATGGAAATATATCAATTTTTTTTAAAAGTTCAAAGCGTTTTTGCATGCTTTTTGTTTATATCATGCAGGGTTTTTTGTTAAATTTAATGCGAGTTTCAGAAAATTTGAGAAAATGCAATAGAAATAATGTGGTGCAATTGGAATGCAAATATATTAAATATTTGATTAAATATGAGCAGTTGAGCAAATATTTTTTATCTGCGCATGCGCGCACGATAAAAAAAATATTTTTTTTCATGATTTGAGAGTCACCTCTATGGAGCAACTCATAAATAAAAGCCAATCAAATATCGTGAAAATTCAGAAAGATATCGGCAATAGACTGAGCTGATTTTTAGTTGTTCTCTAAAAACAGCTAAATGATAAGGAGTTTTCCACAAATTATAGTTTTTAATTTAATTTTAATTTTAATTTTTTATTGATACTTTAGTTCTTCTTGGAAAATCACTAGAACGAGCCTATTCCAAGAAAAAAAGAAGTATCAAAATCTAAGCAGTTTTTCTAAATTTACTCGTTGACATTCATTAAGTACAAATTCCTTTACTGAAAGCCAGATAATTAAAAAAGACAATTTGTGGAAAATCCCCTATCATTCAGCAGCTTTTAAAGAGCAATTAAAATTCGCTCACTATATTGCCGATATCTTTCTGAATTTTCACGTCATTTCACTGGCTTTTTTCTATGAGTTTCTATATAGAGTTGACTATCAAATCAAGAAAAAAAATATTTCATTCAACTGCTCGTATTTCGTCAAATATTTAATATATTTACATTCCAATTACACCATATTATTTCTACTACATTTTGTCAAATTTTCTGAAACTGGCGTTAATGTACTATGGTATAAACAAGAAACCTGCAAAAAATTTTTGAACTTAAAAAAAAATCGATATATCTCCATGAATATGCGTACTATTCTTTCACAAATGAATGCATATATTGTGCAATATCCATATATTCGTAAGCTATAGCGATAGATCATTTCGTGCATTTTATTTTACAGGGTGATCCAAAACATTATTATTATTCTTTGATTTTTTGTTGGCCCCTTAATTGTCCTTCTGATCAAATCGCCATTGATAAATATGAAGTCAAACATATTCTTCACAATCCTGCCGTTTCCAGAAATATTCCAGAAATATATCTTTAAATATTCGACAAAATGTCTAAAATTGAAAGTGTCCGATCATCAACGGCCGTATAGTGTACATCAATTTTTGCATTTTTCTTGCTTCATTGACTGAAGAAGTAGCTAAAAGTAAATTATAAAATAAAACATTTGATATCTATTTCCTATTAGTGAAATGTTTTTTTAATATTTAATATTACAGTAATCCCTTAACAATCGCGAGTTTTGATTTTTCGCGAACTAAAAAATGAAGACCATTTCAACATTCGTGAATACTTACTTGGATGTTCGCGAATTTTGTTTCATAAAGAATTTTTTTTTACAAATTAAACTGGCTTCGTTTTACCAATTACATAAACTATTTCACACTGGGTTAGCTACATTGTACTGTAGAGCTTAAGTTCCGAGAACTTCAACACTTATATTTAGGCAAAATATAGGTCAGTAATTCCGAGAAACACGAAAGATAAATTGGTTCCAAGACTGACAAAATCCTGACTTTTCTAAAATTCAAAATTTTTATTGCAACTGAAAAATTTTCTGCAAAAATTGTATGGAAGATTTGAAGACTCCAACAACAACTTGTTGAGAAAACAATAGAATGCGATCCTTAACTGGTGTAGAGACTCAAATTTAAAAGAAAAATCCAGATTGCAACTTTTCCTTATATGGAAATACATAAACAAAAGATCTGTTCTTACAAACAATCTTATATCAATAAATTTTTTCAGCAACCAACTAATAACTAAATTTTGTACAATATATTTATAATTATTCAAATTTCTTTACAGCATGCATTTTTTAATGCTTAATAAATATATTTTTACCTTTTAATTACTTTTTTCCGTTAAAACAAAATCTTAAAACCTAACTCCCCTTTTATGCACGGGATGAATGTCTCAACATTCGCGATTTTCACATTCGCGGAGGTTTCCGTGAACCTAACCCTCGCGAATGTTAAGAGATTACTGTATATTTATAATCGAGCAGTGGACTTGCCATTTTGGTGTTTTTTGTTTCATTTGGTTCACCTCAATAGAAACAATAACTATAATACTCTGATTTTCTCAAAATAACAATTTTGCATTTAAAATAATTTTGTGTTGTGCTTATCCATCATCTCCTTCTCGTTCACCAACGTCAAAAGGGTTAGATGGTAAAATGTTAGATAGTAAAATAGGATTTAAGTTTTTGATGATGGCAAATATCTGGATTCCATCTACCTATTTCAATATTTTATCTGTTTAGTTTCACACGAAGGCTTTCATCTTTTATCTTTTGAATTTTTTACAGGTTGTTTCACCTAAGGATTTTGCTAAATGAATTTTCTTTGTTAAGCATAATAAAAAATTATTTGTTTTACGTCAGTTTTATAAACAAATTATTTTGACTTTGATTTTTCAAGTATATGCAATTTTGTTCATTTAAAATGAATATACTCAAAGCTTTGACTAAAGAAGAGAGATGGTATAAAAGACATTAAAAGACTTTTATGTAATAAAATACAGAAAATATAGGAAAGATCCCTTATTCGGAAAATGGTACTTTTCGGTTAGCCGGGCGCCAGTGTTAGATATACAGGGTGATTCAGCTCGTCGGTGACAAACTTTAAGGATCGATAGAGCACACCTAGACGAACATTTTTGAATAGGGAATGTAGGGTCCCTGACGCGATGGTAAGGCGCTAGGCGCTTTCGAAAATTTGGGTGCCGAAATTCGAAACGTCATAAAAACTAGGGAAATGGTTAGATTTTCTTGCTTGTTGCGTCGAAATGATTCTGTTTGTTTAGACTTTCTTCAGTACCAATTTGATAAGCGTATCTCTTAAAACATGGATAGGGGGCGCTGCAGACTTTGGAGAGCTAGACAACAACTTTAAGCCCGTTATTTTGATAATTTAACACATGCTCGCCAAAGTTTATACTCTAACTTAAAGTTTGAACCCAAAAGTAGAGCCCTGCAAAAAGCGTAAGAGCCGGAATAAAATGTCAAAGTACAGGGTGGTCGAAACTCGAAGGCTCCTAAGAGATAAACAAACAGATTTCTTGACTTATGGCATGCATTTTCATGATTCTGTTTGCTGGGGCTCTCTGAAACTCAGTTGAACGGTACAAAAAGAAACATCGATAGGGGGCGCTTTGGGCAAAAAACATCATTCGTTGACATTTCGGACGCTAACTGGAAACGGGGCGCTACGATCAGTTAGTAATAATGAAAACACATTTTCTACCTCTGCTCAACACTTCTGAATAAATTTAGACCAAACACATCAATGATACTGGAAATTTATTTACAAAAAATAACACTACAGAAGATGCTCGAAATTTCGACCTTGGGCCATGATGCAGGCTTCGCACCTCCGTCGCATTGAGGAGTGTGTGTTTCCAAGAATGCCAGGAGTATCTCTGATCTGCCCTGCAGCTGCCACAATGCGCGCCACAAGTTCTTCAGCACTGCTGACAGGTGTATGGTATACCTCGGCCTTCAGGTAACCCCAAAGGAAGAAATCCAAGCAGGTGAGGTCTGGTGATCGGGCAGGCCAGTGAACTGGACCCCCACGCCCGATCCACCGCTGGCCATACCTTGCGTTTAGATGGAGACGCACGTCGTTCGTGTAATGGGCCGGAGCTCCATCGTGCTGGAACCACATCTGGCGACGCGAACCTTCGGGTACGTGCGCCTCATCCAGAAGCTGCGGCAGCACTTGATCCAGGAAAATCAGGTAATTTCCACCTGTCAGCCGTTCAGGTAACAAATAAGGGCCAATGAGGCAATCCTCCAGAATGCCGGCCCACACATTTACTGAGAAACGCTCCTGGGCTGCTCGGCTTCTGGTTTCATGTGGATTTTCATCACACCACACATGACTGTTGTGGGCGTTCCACATTCCCTCCCGGCTGAAGGTGGACTCGTCCGTAAACAAAATGCTGTTTACAAAACGGGGATCCCTGGATCTCATCGCCAAGTACCATCTTGAGAATTCCACTCGAGGGCCAAAATCCTGCTCTCTGAGCAACTGCACCCGCTGGATGTGGTAGGGGTGCAGATTCCGGGAACGTAAGATGCGCCACGCAGTTGCTTGCGAAATGCCAACATGTCTGGCGATATCTCTCGTGCTAAGACCTGGGTTGTCCTCAACCAGGTTAAGCACAGCCTCTTCGTTGTCGGGGGTGCTCACTGATCGCTCCCGTTCAGGCCTGCCTCCGTCGAAAGATCCCGTTGTGGACAACCTCTGGTGTACTCGAGCGAAGAAGGCATGGCAGGGGATTTGCCTGTTGGGGTAACGCTCGGCGTACAACCGCTGAGCGGCTCGTCCATTACAACCAGCAGCGCCATACGCCAAATGCATGTCAGCCAATTCAGAGTTTGTGTACCGTTCCATCCTACTACCGATCTGCAGACAAGTAACCCGAAGCTTAAGTAGGTACCGCACGTTCAAAAGACGTGTCTGCGCATACAACTACGTCATCTCGCGTTGTCGTCTACGCATCTTTTGCATATCGATATGGTACGATATCTTTTGCATAAATCAGCAAAAAGCACCTTATGTAAATTTTATTGCGCGCATTGTGCATGATTGAAACCAGCTATGTTTGTTAAAAAAAAACAAACAAACTGCAGTTTTAATAGCTTCTTATGATAAGTAAATTACTCTCTTGTTTTGTTTCTAACTGATCGTAGCGCCCCGTTTCCAGTTAGCGTCCGAAATGTCAACGAATTATGTTTTTTGCCCAAAGCGCCCCCTATCGATGTTTCTTTTTGTACCGTTCAACTGAGTTTCAGAGAGCCCCAGCAAACAGAATCATGAAAATGCATGCCATAAGTCAAGAAATCTGTTTGTTTATCTCTTAGGAGCCTTCGAGTTTCGACCACCCTGTACTTTGACATTTTATTCCGGCTCTTACGCTTTTTGCAGGGCTCTACTTTTGGGTTCAAACTTTAAGTTAGAGTATAAACTTTGGCGAGCATGTGTTAAATTATCAAAATAACGGGCTTAAAGTTGTTGTCTAGCTCTCCAAAGTCTGCAGCGCCCCCTATCCATGTTTTAAGAGATACGCTTATCAAATTGGTACTGAAGAAAGTCTAAACAAACGTTCCCGGAATCTGCACCCCTACCACATCCAGCGGGTGCAGTTGCTCAGAGAGCAGGATTTTGGCCCTCGAGTGGAATTCTCAAGATGGTACTTGGCGATGAGATCCAGGGATCCCCGTTTTGTAAACAGCATTTTGTTTACGGACGAGTCCACCTTCAGCCGGGAGGGAATGTGGAACGCCCACAACAGTCATGTGTGGTGTGATGAAAATCCACATGAAACCAGAAGCCGAGCAGCCCAGGAGCGTTTCTCAGTAAATGTGTGGGCCGGCATTCTGGAGGATTGCCTCATTGGCCCTTATTTGTTACCTGAACGGCTGACAGGTGGAAATTACCTGATTTTCCTGGATCAAGTGCTGCCGCAGCTTCTGGATGAGGCGCACGTACCCGAAGGTTCGCGTCGCCAGATGTGGTTCCAGCACGATGGAGCTCCGGCCCATTACACGAACGACGTGCGTCTCCATCTAAACGCAAGGTATGGCCAGCGGTGGATCGGGCGTGGGGGTCCAGTTCACTGGCCTGCCCGATCACCAGACCTCACCTGCTTGGATTTCTTCCTTTGGGGTTACCTGAAGGCCGAGGTATACCATACACCTGTCAGCAGTGCTGAAGAACTTGTGGCGCGCATTGTGGCAGCTGCAGGGCAGATCAGAGATACTCCTGGCATTCTTGGAAACACACACTCCTCAATGCGACGGAGGTGCGAAGCCTGCATCATGGCCCAAGGTCGAAATTTCGAGCATCTTCTGTAGTGTTATTTTTTGTAAATAAATTTCCAGTATCATTGATGTGTTTGGTCTAAATTTATTCAGAAGTGTTGAGCAGAGGTAGAAAATGTGTTTTCATTATTACTAACTGATCGTAGCGCCCCGTTTCCAGTTAGCGTCCGAAATGTCAACGAATGATGTTTTTTGCCCAAAGCGCCCCCTATCGATGTTTCTTTTTGTACCGTTCAACTGAGTTTCAGAGAGCCCCAGCAAACAGAATCATGAAAATGCATGCCATAAGTCAAGAAATCTGTTTGTTTATCTCTTAGGAGCCTTCGAGTTTCGACCACCCTGTACTTTGACATTTTATTCCGGCTCTTACGCTTTTTGCAGGGCTCTACTTTTGGGTTCAAACTTTAAGTTAGAGTATAAACTTTGGCGAGCATGTGTTAAATTATCAAAATAACGGGCTTAAAGTTGTTGTCTAGCTCTCCAAAGTCTGCAGCGCCCCCTATCCATGTTTTAAGAGATACGCTTATCAAATTGGTACTGAAGAAAGTCTAAACAAACAGAATCATTTCGACGCAACAAGCAAGAAAATCTAACCATTTCCCTAGTTTTTATGACGTTTCGAATTTCGGCACCCAAATTTTCGAAAGCGCCTAGCGCCTTACCATCGCGTCAGGGACCCTACATTCCCTATTCAAAAATGTTCGTCTAGGTGTGCTCTATCGATCCTTAAAGTTTGTCACCGACGAGCTGAATCACCCTGTATATATATATTTATATACATACATATATTTAAATATACATGTATATACATATACATATATTGTATATATACACACATATATGTATGTATATATATATGTATATATACATACATTTATATGTACATATATATGTATATATACATACATTTATATGTACATATATATGTATATAACATATGTGTATAACACTGGCGCCCGGCTAACCGAAAAGTACTCTGAAAATATTCGGGAGCGAAGAGAGCTACAGCTAGGTAAGTACGGATAAAATGCCTAACCCGATCTAATTCAACCGATAGCAGCACCTCTAATAACGAAATGTAGAAGTTACCAATCCTGTGAGAGATGCAGTCAAATACAAAAGTATAGAGTGCCATTGATATTAGTATGAAATAATCTCGTACATCGTCATTAATTCATCAAAATTAAAGGATAATGAGAAAAAATTTGCTCACTAAGTTAATGTTGCAACCAATGCCCAATGCTGCAATTATGTATGTCTTTATAATACTATTGAACTAAAAATTGCTCTTCCGCGCACACGTTAGCGGTGGAAATATGTAAATTAGATGATTGACAATGTGGTGCGCCAAAGACGTATGTTGGAATTCTGGTCTGGAATGTTCCTTAAAGTGAATGTGGTTGAAAATGAAAGCAAAAAGTGAAAAACAAACCAGTTAAAAAAATTAAATAAAGGTTAAAAGAACCGGAAAGAACAAAATTAAGCGAGAAGTTTCCAGGGGTCATATAAAGAAGGCGTTGAACAAATGTCATTAATGAGATTTTTGGAGTTTTTAAAGATATAAAAGGCTTCGTGGAAGACCAAATGAGAAGTGGAAATAAGAGAAGAAATAATACTAGCTTTAGGAAAGTCAAAACAATGATTGGGACGCAATGGAAGTTTGGGTAAACACAGCGTCCTCAACATACGCATGCGTACACTTGCGGACATATTTTCCTATGTAAAATCGGTTTCCTGACGTATTCCCTATACCTCTCCACGAGATTTGAACGATAAGTTTTGAATCACCCTGTATATGAAGACGTGAGTTTAAAAACTTGCCTTGTCCAGTATTTATTGGATCAAATTTTGGCAAATCGCGAAAAACCTCTGATTGCGTCTATTGGTTTTCATTGTAAACCAAGATTTTATTATATCAGAAATACACGGTAAAACTAGATTTTTTTTTTTTTTTTTTTTTGCAGATTATAATGGGATTTTTTATGTAGGTTCACCAATAGAAAAGAATATTTTTTAAATTTTGTATACGGCGAGTATTGAAACTCACGCCCACATATATGTATGTATATATGCAGTCGAACTCGGTTAATATGAACACCGGTAATATGAGGGCCCGGTTAAATTGAGCAATTTGCACATTAAGAGAGGTTAGTCATTTAAACTACATTAAAATTTTCTTGCTTATTACGAGCTACAAAATTAAGATCACGGTTAACACAAGCAAAAAACATCGTTCACTTCAATCTGAATTTCGGCGAAAAATAGGGTAGAATTAATAAAGGAATCCCGCCACGTGAATGTAAGATCCATAGCGGACAGCTCCGTTCATTGATTTTCCGTTTTACAATTCTATCTTTATTGTTTTCTATCGCAATAATAAAAACAGAAATTTCAAAAAAAAAAAAAGAAAAAAAAAGCAATCACTGCCAAAAAAGACGAACTTTTGCATCATCATATTGGCGTCATTTTATTACATTCGGATTGAATAACGGAAGTCACTTTCTACACTTACGATTTCTGATTGTATTAGTGTTTTTCGTTCATGTCCTACTTGACATTAGCAGCTGGGCAGCTCGGCTCGCAAGCAACTAATCAGACTCAGAAACTGCCCATGGTAGCACTTCGCCAATAAAAACTTTTTTTTAATATATGTTTTATTTAGCACGGAGCTTTATGATATTAAATTAATTTTAGCATTTAAATAATTAGAGCAATTAATAATAGTTAGTAATTTGATTGTGTTTTTAAGTGTGTGTGTGTGTATTAGTGTATTTTTAAGATCTGTATTATCTTCCCGGTTATTGCTATAGAACCGGTTAATACAAGGATGTTTGTAATTCCCTTGCTTCTTGTATTAAACGAATTCTACTGCATATGATGTATTACCTACTATTGAAAATATGTAAGATATGCATATTATTGCCCCCAAAAAGTGAACTCACCTTACATTTTTATCACCAAATTGTCCCAGAAAAAACGGAAATAGCGATTAGACTGGAAATTACGTCAATTTATATTAAAAAATGTATGTATAAGCATGTAAAAAATGTATGTTGGGGCTATACATATATAACGTTATCATTTTATGGGGAAGGGGGAGTCTGGCACTTGATATCGTAAGATATCTCTGGGAGAGAGGGGGTGTTTGCTTTTTGATATCGTTATCATTTTTGATCCAACCAAACTTTTTTTTAGAAACTTTTTCTTTACATCCACATAGTCTGTTGCATTTTTTATTATTATTATTTTTATGTTTTTATAAAATACAAAGCTATTATTAAATTCATTAAATATTTATAAAATCCTTTCAATCTAAAATTTGGAATACCCGAACGTTTGGTTCCTGTTCTTCTGCCATATACGCATATAATTCGCTTGTTCCGGCTAGTTCTCTAAACAGCTAGTTAGCCGGCGCATGCTCTGTCTGAGCTGTACACTTCTGAACTGAAATGAACTAATCCTTTGTTGATCTTAGAATGCTTTAGATGTAATCTGTCGAATGTCACTTAATAGATTTTTATGTTCCGTTTTCGTTATTAAATGTTTGTTTGTGCCGTAAAATATGTTGATTATTTGCAAAATTAGATACCGCTGAATCACCTAGACATTAGATTTGATTTTGAAATGAATTTAGATTAAGTAGAAAAGAATAGAACATTTTTGGTGCATCGTGCCGTTAAGTCTCGATGTGAAAAGATTACTATGCAATATTTTTGTTTTGTTTCGAGTTGGAACTGGTGAGTGTCGATTTTTGCTATTATTTTATTTTTTGAAAATGAATGAAAATAAAGAAAGGGAAATGCGTGATACGCATAGAATTCTATTAAATAAATTAGTTGCAGAAATTGAACAGTACTTAGCTCAGGGCATGAAATTTCAGTTGAAAAGGCACTAGCCAGACTAAATTTTTTGCTCGCCAGTACTTTACATTCATTCAAACAAGAACGTCGGCCACCAAACCTGCCCCAAAAAAGAACTATTTATGACAAACTGAATTTAAATTGACCATTGTTAGATGGAGCTGTTTGTTAAGCCCAGAATATTTTACATTCATGAAAGATATGAACAATTTTTTAAATGTTAACAGATGTAGAATGAAGAACTTTCTGGTGACCGAAATCATAAAATAACGTAGAAATTGAAAAATAGAAACATATTTAATGCAAAAAAAAAAGAATAATAATAATGACTCAAAGTAATGTTGCGGCAAGTTTTCACTGGTTACAGATATTGTCACATGTTACTAAAAAGTCATGAAAGAAAACGTTCCTGTACTTTTAGCACTTCATGTTTGTGTAGCGCTACCTTTCTGCACTGAAATACCGCTTGTCAATCGCAGCTGTAGGGTCAAACTATGTCAGGGTGGGTCCATTAATAGAAATTTTGAGCAAATCTCTCAGTCTTCAGAGAGTTCCTGTATGCATCTTGAGTAGTGACAGCTGAAGCCTCTCTCAAACGAAGCTGTGCCCACTGATAGAACAGCACAAAATGTCTGGAGCAAATTCGGCAATCTTGCTGAACACTTTTCACTGTAAAACTTCTCTAGCATATATTTCAGTGTTAGTAAAGGGAACATAAACTTGAATTCTGCCTACTCTGCCAATACAATATCCACTTATTCAATAAGGAGACTTGGGTTCAAGTACATGAAGAGCTTCTTTATTTCTTCTATCCCAAATTCAAAAATTTTTTCTTTGGGAGACCACTTACCTTAAAACACTTTCTCGTGACGCTGGATTGAGGGACGATATTCTAAGCGTATATAGTTTGATTTGAAGCACAACATATTAAAAGATGAAACTTACTCGCCAACCTTAAATATTTGCTCGCCAATGGCGAGCTGGCGAGCGGAAATTTCGCGCCCTGATTTAGCTAGTAATGAATATTCTTTAGAAAATTTAGAAGAATTAGTCGATAAATTAAACGTTAAATGTAAGACTATTAAGGATCTTGATAATAAACATTTTAAGTTTAATAAATACGAAAAATGTCGAAAATGAAATCCTGAATATTGATAAATATGACCAGAAAATAATAAATTACAGAAATAAATTAAACTTTAAAATTAAAAGTTTATATTCTAATGCAGTTATTACACATAGTAATAACACTGATTCAGTGCGAACATGCCATGCTGCTACTGAACTGAAAAGAATAAAATTGCCAAAGCTACAAATAAACCGATTTTTTGAGGAACAAGATGAATTTTTAGAATTTTGGAACCAGTTTGAATTAGCGATAGATAAAAATCCAAGTCTAACAGAAATCGAAAAATTTACGTATTTAAAAACTTTGGTTTCAGAAGCGGCTGCAAACAGGATTAATGGTTTTGGATTAACGGAAAATAATTTTGCAGCGGCCGTATCGCTTTTGAAAGAAAGGTACGGTAGATATGACATGCTCGTACATTCTCATTTAAACAATTTATTAAATATGAAAGGCTTCAAAAGTTCTTCTGATACTTGTTGATTAAGAAATTTGTATGATAAATGTCTAGTGCAAATTCGAAATTTAGAGTCGTTGGGAGTAAAATCCGATACATACAGTGGATTACTTTGCCCAATATTACTGAAGTTAATACCCCCAGATTTGACATTAGAATTTAATAGAAATCTAAAGGACGGTGAAATGTGGAATATAGACAAACTTATGAGTTTTCTTAAAAATGAAGTTGAAAGTAGAGAATGGGTATCAACTATCCATGACTTAGATGCTAAGAAATCATTTTCTAATGATAATAAATTTGAATATAGACCAAAATTTACAGATAAACAATTGAAATGTAAGCCTAGATATCAATATAATACGAAATGATATAAACAAAATAGTGTTCCAGCTACTGAATTAATGACTTCTGTAAATAAGAATTTGTGTTTATTTTGTAATAGTGTTGATCATAATAGTGAAATGTGTAAGTCTTTAACCATAGATCAGAAGAAAGAAATACTAAAAAAGCAGGGAAGATGCTTTTTATGCTTACAGTGTAAACACAGAATTAAAGACTGTGAAAATACCAAAATGTGTGATATTTGCGGTAAGAAACATAATAGGGCTTATTTGTTTACAGTTTGAAAATGATTCCAAAATGAATGTTGATAAAAATGTGGTATCTATTTCCCATTGTGGTAAAAATTCCACTAGTAATCCACAGAATAAAAACACGCATTGCAACATATTTTTGCAGACTTGTTCTGTTACAATAAAATATCCTAAAAATGATAATAATGAACCAGTTCGTGTCTTATTAGATAATGGTAGCATGAGAACATTTATAATTCGCGACATTTCACAAAAGTTACAATTGCCGGTTATCAGAAAAGAAACTTTATCTGTTTATGCTTTTGGAGCTGAAAAGGCAACTGAGAAAACGTATAATGTAGTAAAGGTAAAACTTGTAAATAGAGAACATCCCTCTTTACACATTGAAGTCGAAGCTCTGGAAACAGATCAAATTTTCGCTGCTTGCTTACCCACTCCTGATAAATACATTAGGAAAACATACAATAAATTAAAAAGTTTACAACTCGCTGATAGTTATGAATGTACTAGTAAACAAATTGCACTTTTAATCGGCACTGAAAATTATTATAATATTGTAACTGGCAGAATAAAAAGACTAAAGAATATAGTGTAGCTACTGAAACTCTTTTTGGCTGGTGCTTACAGGGTTATACGGGGTCAGCCAATGAATTGTTCAGCGTGAAAATTATAGTTGAAGAAAAAGATATATCCGATCAAATCAGAAATTTTTGGCAATTCGAAAGTTTAGGAATTGAATGCGAAACTCAAAATATTAGTAATGTGGACGACGACATTATGGCTGATTTTCAGTCTAATATTGTTTTTAAAGATAACCGGTATAAAGTAAAATTTCCATGGAAGGCGAATTTAAAAATGTCTCTTAATAACAATCGCGAAGTCGCATACAGAAGATTTTTGAAATTGAGAACAAGCTTTAGAAATGGCCCTTTGTTATTCTCAGAATATAAAGCTATTTTGGATAGTTATTTAGCAAAGAATATTATCGAACCTGTTGAAAACACATCTGATGTAAACACATTTTACTTACCCCACAGAGCAGTAACTTGTGAAGATAAGTCTACCACTAAAGTTCGCATTGTCTTCGACGGAAGCGCCCATGCTAAGGGTGAACTGTCACTTAATGATTGTTTACATACTGGATTGAATCTCTTTGCCGAATTGTTCAGTCTTTTAATCAAATTCAGAAACTTCCTCATAGCGATTACTGCTGATATTCAACAAGCTTTTTAGCAGATCGAAATTGATGAACCAGATAAGGACGTCACCAGATTTTTCTGGGATGATGAACCATGGATTGATGATCCAGGTAAGGAATTTAAATTATTCAGACTAAAGAGAGTTCTCTTCGAGGTAAAATCAAAACCCTTTCTTCTGGCTGCTACTATCAAGCATCACCTACAAAGGCATGTAGAAACATTTCCTGAATATTTTTAAATTTTAAATTCATCATTATATGTTGATGGTTTTATTATAAGTCATCTGAATGTTGATTACGCATTTGAAATCAGTAAGGAAGCCTATGAAATATTTCAAGAAGCTAGTATGACTTTTAGAAAATGGAAAACCAACTCGCATGAATTACGTGAGAAATGGAAAGAACATGTTTTACATGTTGGTGAAAATTCTGATAACTTAAATCTCACTAATCAGCATTTAATACCTTCAAAGGTTTTAGGGTTTGCTTGGGACCCAAATAGTGAAATGTTTTCATATAGACTCAAAATCTAGAAAATTTCCTTTCGAATAAACTTAGTACTAAACGTTATTTATGGCAAACTGTTGGTCGCATTTTTGACTCAATTGGTTTTATAAGTCCTTATACTATGAGAATTAAATGTTTAATTCAAGAAATTTGGTGTTTAGGACTTGATTGGGATGAAAACCTACCCAAACATCTAGACAATTTATGGAATGAATGATTTGAAGAAATAAAAGAACTAAATTATATTAACATTCCCAGATACTATTTGGCTGATATTGCCGTTGATGAAGTTGATTATTTTGATTTACATAGTTTTTCAGAGGCTTCAAAGAAGGCATACGGTACGGTAGTGTACCTTAGAGCAGTGTTAAAGAATAACAACATCGTTATCAGTTTTGTGGCCGTAAAAAGTCGAGTCGACCCTTTAAAAACTATCTCAATACCACGGCTTTAACTTTTAGGAGCCCTTTTGCCTGCTAGACTTTGCAATAAAATTGCTAGAGAATTAGCTTTTCCTGCAACTTGCTACTTTTGGACTGATTCTACCATTACTTTCTTTTGGATTAGAGGGGAATTAGAACGATTTAAAATGTTTGTCAGAAACCGAATAAAGGAAATCAGAAATCTTAGTGATCTATTAAATTGGTTTCACTGTCCTGGAAAAGATAATCCTGCCGATCTGGTTACTAGAGGTTTGAAAGTCTCAGACCTTGAAAAATAACCATCTTTGATGGGAAGGTCCCCAATGGTTAAAGCAATACAGATATCTTTGGCCAAAATTAGATAATACATTAGATAAATTAGATATTTCTGAAGTTAAAGATTAGCTAGAACTAACGAAAAACACTGTTGTAAAATCAACTATTCTAAATGAAAATCAGTTAAACATTGATTTGATTAATCGATATTCTTCTTTTATAAAATTAATAAGAATTACTCCATGGTGTTTAAGATTTCTGAAAAACTGTAAATTGAAATCAGGAATTAGAAAATATGATTATTTAGATACTTCTGAGTTACAGAATGTGACCAAGAATCTGATAAAAATTGTTCAAAATTCCGCATTTCAAACTGAAATTCGATGTTTAAGGGAAAAACGTCCTCTCCCAAACAACAGTAAGATCTTAAACTTAAATGTATTTCTAGATGCAGATGAACTGTTAAGGGTCGGTGGAAGACTGAAATTTTCTAATTTATCATACATTGCTATATTTATTTGTTTTTCCACTAAAGCCGTTCATCAAGAAGTTGTTTCGGACTTGACCACAGAAGCATTTTTAGCCTGTTTGAAAAAATTCGTTGCTCGACGGTCTAAACCCTGTGTCATATGGAGTGATAATGCCACAAATTTTAAGGGTACTTGTGCTCTTTTGAAATTCTTCTATCAGATTTGTGCTTCGGAAGAAATTCAGCGATTTAGTGCTGAAGAACGAATACAGTGGAATTTCATACCCCCTGCATCGCCACATTTCGGTGGATTATGGGAATCAAATATAAAAACCATGATGCGAATCCTCTTGAAGATAACTAAATCCTCTATCTTAAATTTTGAAGAGCTGACAACACTTGTGACGCAAATTGAGGCAGTTTTGAATTCACGTCCGTTGACCCCCTTTGTCTGCAGATGTTAGTGATCTACAACCACTGACGACTGGTCACTTCCTCATTGGAGGTCCTCTTTTGAATGTTCCTGAAAATAATGCTACTTTAGACTCTTTACCTTTTTCTTCAGGTGGACACTATTTCAAAGATTAAAAATGCAATTCTGGCAACGCTGGAGCCGAGAATACTTAAATGAGCTGCAAGTCCGCAGTAAATGGAAAAAGTCCTCGCACAACCTTCAAGTCGGTCAGCTTGTGTTATTGAAGGAAGGAAATGACAAGTTTATAGGCTGGAAACTAGTTAGAATTATGAAAACTTATAAAGGTGATGATGGACATGTCCGTGTAATTGATCTTAAGACCTCTACAGGTATGTTACGTCGAAATATTACCAGAGTAGTACCTTTGCCATTTTATGCTGATGTTGGACAGTCGTCCAACACAGGCCGGGATGTTCCGGCTAATTCTCTAAACAGCTAGTTAGCCAGCGCATGCTCTGTCTGAGCTGTACACTTCTGAACTGAAATGAACTAATCCTTTGTTGATATTAGAATGCTTTAGATGCAATCAGTCGAATGTCACTTAATAGATTTTTATGTTCCGTTTTCGTTATTAAATGTTTGTTTGCGCCGTAAAATATGTTGATTATTTGTAGAATTAGATACCACTGAATTACCTAGATATTAGATTTAATTTTTAAATGAATTTAGATTAAGTAGAAAAAAAAACAGAACATCGTTGTTAGAGAAATCAGGAACATAATAATGCGTTTACCAGTAAAGAAAGACAAAAAAGGTTGTCTACTGTTTTGTTGATAAGTTCTGATTTTAACCTTCCCGGCAGGGGGTCAAGTGCAAGAAGATAAAATCACTTTTGAATGCATTATGTAACAATATACTGTTATTAAATACTTTCAAATAGTAACTAAGTCATTTAGATGTTATATGATAAAAATTTATTTCATTTATTGATATTTTATTGACTTCTTGAATCTGTAAAGTATGCGACTAATAAATGTATATTCATAAGCGTATATTAGTGAAAGGAAAACAAAGAAAAAAAAATAATCTAAAAATAAAATAATTTTTAGGCATTGATAACGATATCATCAGGCGGGTACAAAATTAGCAAAATGTTGATAACGTTACATAGGCATAGCCCCTTTGGCTGTGTCGGTAAATTTTATCCGAGGATATCTAATGGGAAGTCATTCGATCAAGTAGTTTAGAATGCAGGTGTTCTTTCCGTATATTTCAAAAACTAATTGGCGGAATGAGCTGTAATTTTGCATTCGACATTTAAAGATTCCAGAATTCCTATATTCCTATTCCTATTCTATTCTATTCCAGATTGATTTATATTACAATTTTCACAGATTAGAATATATATATATATGATTCGAAAACTAATTTTATAATTAACATATTTTGATTTAATGTACCCATCTTCATTCAATTTTTTCTGCAAAGGTTTACAGTAGCTTACAACCGAATAAGTTCAATCAGTTCATGTAGAAACTGTTGTACTGAAAACAATATAAAATATACAATTTCCATAATCGGAAACTTTAATTAATTTTTTCCGATTTTTAAAAACATTTTTTTTAATTACAAATATTCGATTACCTCCTTCTTTTCCTAAAAATAAAACATTTGCATGTTTTTAATCCAATATTAAAAAAAAACAAAAAAAAAAAACAGCATCATCTGTTGGTATATTTGTAAAAATCAGCTTTTTGACTTTGTTCAACTTGATATTGGATTTTTAAAAAAAGCTGCATCTCGTCCAAAAGTGTCAATCTGGATTCACGTTAACCTTGTCGCTTATGAATTATTATTTTTAAATTATTTTTTATTTTTTTTTAAATTCAAATTCTTCTTGATTATGCAGAAAAAATATACCAAATATGAGGCTTTGGGCTTTAACACGTGCCAGTCAAAATAAAATTTAGTAGGAAACCGATTTTAAAACATTTTTTATGTAACATAAGTCAGAACACGCATGAGGTTTAGGTTAATATAATGGTTAATTAAAAATAGTAAAGTTAACTACCAAATTACTAATATTAAATTAATCAAATATTAGATTACCTCTTACTTTTGTTAAAAAGAATAAATCTACATGTCTTTAATCCAATCTTATTAAAAATTTCTGAAAATTAGCTTCCGTTCGGTCTGATATTTATTTAAGAAAAATCTGGTGTTCAATCTTATTAAAAATTTTCTGAACTAGATTTATGAAAATTAGCTTCCGTTTGTGCTGATATCGAATTAACACTATTTTTACTAAGAAGTGTCAAAAGACACCTTTCGAATTAAAAACTTATTATTCTCTAAGTTTAATCATTTCTCCACAATTAATTTTTTGACTTTTCGTATAATAGTTGTTAAAGAAATTCAGCGAAATCATTTTCCTCCAGCTCATCCTGGATATAAAAATATGCATATGGTACACCTATTTCTACCATAAGATGTTTTTTGACACCTTAAGGATTTCATAATTTCTAATTTCTAAGGATTTTATTATTTCTTTTACATAGAAATAGCAACATCATTTTACAGCATCATATCAATTATAATCAGATTAGAGAATTCCGATTTCAGTTGTAACGGAAAATATAGGAATTGCTGCATGACTTTCATATTCGCTTGTTTTTCGCCATGTTGCATTTTAGTGTAGATCATTGAAATGACTAGTTCTAAAAAATTGAATAACTGGTTTTGTTCTCCAATTCTGGTAAGGAGTTTAAAACACATGGATTTTGTTTTCATTTGTGTAAAAACTGTGGTATTGAATAAGGAAAGAATTTTATTACACTGCAGTTTTTATAATTACTGTTGTTGTTGTTACAAAGATTGAATTTTTATACATGAGACTTAATGTTCGTTAAGTTAATAACATTAAAATGTTTGATTTTCTAAAAAAAAATAAAAAGGAAGAAGATAAGATTTTTTAATTGTTTTTCCTGTTGACGTAAAACATGTTTTATTGCATTTATGTATTTTTATATTTTGTAGATTGTTGAATTAAGCTACAATTTATAACCTGATTAAACAATCTATAATAAATATGCATCCATGTATTAATAAATATATTGTTTAAATTATCTATATTTAACTGATAATTTGAAATCGCAACAGTTTTGGCAATTATTTGCATTCAAACACAAAGATGTCAAAAGACACCTTTTGGTAGAAATAGGTAGGAGAGTGTAGTACAGAGTGAGCCGAAAATTATTATTACTTAACGAATGACGACGATTTTTATTCTTTTGAAAAAAAAATGTACTACATCTTTAAGCTACACAAATACGCTACACATTAATGTATAAATGGTTTTAAAAAAGTTATTTATAAAAGCACAGAAGCGGAGTATCGAAAATTGTCTCACTGTGTACCACAAGTAGTACACAGTGAGACAATGTATATATTTTCATAAATCATACATTTTTACACTCTATCAATAATTTTCTGCAGTTTATGATTTCTAATTAATATTTCTAGATTTTCAAAATATTAAAAAGCCTCGGGTGGACAATTAGCAGACTTTGGTCTACCTTCATGCAAATTTTCAGCCTCTTACGTTTAGTAGATTTCTCTAGCCATCGCACGCTCACACACACAGAGAGAAAGAGAGAGAGAAAAAAAACCTTCTTTTATTAATAAATAACTTTTTTAATATCAGAACCACACAGTAGGTACGCAATGAGACTCGTCTCGCTGTGTACTTTCGTTACGTTGTAACAAAACGGATGCCACATCTGTTACATCAATTTCATCGCTTTAAAAAGTTTATGTATGTCGTTTTGCCGAAACAATCTATTATTAGATATAGCTAGGTTTGGTTAAGTAAATATATGTCATATTGAAGGAAATAAACTCTGAAATAGACGGTTATGTAACTTTAACCACTATAAAATAAAGAATTATTTACTCTTTTGTCGGACGAGTACATACGAGTGCCGAAACTACATCCACGTGTTACGTAAGATGAGGTCGTTATGTGTGTGTGACAGTTTGGAGAAAAAGTTACAACTATATATCAAATTGGCTGCTGTCTCACTGTGTACTGCTCTCCCCTATACATAAAATCGTGGTAGAAATAGTGTTAAAAATAGGAAATTCTTCGGAAATTGGCAATCTGGATGGAGGTTATTCATCCATCTTACCCTTCTCACTCACTAATTATTTTTTTATTATTGATCTTTAAATTTGTATAGTTAAAATTGTGTTCTAAATTGTGCAGAAAAAAAAATTATACCACATAAGTATTATGAGGCGTTGATGTTTAAATAATGCCAGTCAAAATAGAATTTAGCCAAAAACTGATTTTAAAACATTGTTTTTTATGAGCTAAGTTAAGAGTAGGGTTGTCAGTTTGACCTCCATTTTTATTCAGGCATTCAAAGTTCGTACCGGAGATTCTGAAAAGAAAATATGTACTTTACACATAGCTGCCAACTGTTATGCTTTTTTGCTACCCATAAAATGTAAAAGAAATTTTCCTTAACTTAATCGTCGATTTCCAAAATTAAATAAAAGAAAATTTACTATTAAATTTTAGCGGTAACAAAAAAGCAGGCAGCTATACTGTTTGTAATTACAAAAGGGGAGTTATTAAATAAAACAAATGCGACTATTAAACCTTTCTGGTATGAATTTCAAATTTCTGAATAAGCGGGTAAGTGTGATCACAGATCGCAGAGAGGGTTTCGTTTAACATTCCTTTCAACATACTCTATCCTTTTGCAAAATCTGTTAGTTCCACATTTCGCAACCAGGGTGCGCACTCTATACTAAACAAACCTGAATCCGAGCGAAAGTAGTCGAGGGGATTGGGCCCATAGCACTCGAGATAGTTAGGCTCCCCCCTGGCGGTAAACGTTAAACTAAAATATGCAAGGCTATGGTGCATAATATGAAAGAGTGGTCAAAGGGGTGTCGGCAAAAGTTAGAAAACTGCCCCCCCCCCCCGCGTGAAAAGAGTGGAGGTTAGAAAAATTGTTTAAAATGCACAAGTTAGAGACCGGAAGGGTAAATATAAGACTTTTTGAAATTTTTATGATTTGTCGTGTGATCGCAAGAGTTCGGCTATAAGTATTCAAAATTTCAAGTCTTCAACTTAATTAGGGGCTCAGTTAGAAAAAAAAAGCTTAAAGTACACAAGTTAGAGCCCAGACGGATAAATATAAAACTTATTAAAATTTTTATGATTTGTCGTTTGATGTGAGGTGTTCAGCTATAAGCATCCAAAATTTCAAGTTTCCAACTTATATAGTTTTTGAGAACGGGCTCTGTGACAGATAGACAGAGGAGTGAAACAAATAGGGTTTCGTCAGATGAACGAAACCATAATAAAAAGGGAGGCCAAACTGGCACCCCATGTCAGAAGCTTCACATGAAATCAAGTTGAACGAATGGATTAATGTAATGTTTCATAATAAAAAAATATAAAGTTGAATATCAAACGAAAAAAATACTTACTGCAAGAACATCAATCAACAAACCTACAAAGATAAAGATCAAGTATGTGTCCATTTGAACTTTTTGTTTTTATTTTTTCAAAATACTGTTGGTTATCGAACTTAGATCTGAGAATAAACGGTGATATGTGAAAAAGTTTATTTTTATAGGACATACACGGAAACAGACTACAAGTGAGGGCACCCTCGTCATGCCATGGGGGTCAGAACAGTAAATCTTCAATTAGCGACCTCATAGCGAATGATTAGTTATGACTTTCGATGATGACAGATGTTGTGGTATTAAACTCCTGTTACGTGACATGCTTTGTCAGATGTTTCCTATGCAGCATCATTTGTAACTTTTGCAAAAAGCTGCTTTTTAAATCAATTTTTATTTGTTCCTTTTTTCCGTGAAAAACAAAGTAATTTTTGTAAATAAAAGGAATATTTAGTGTCAACTTTGTATTGAAGTTTTCCACACATTCTCCTATCTGGTTTATATATTTATTTATTAGAACTTTTAAATGTTTCAAAATAGTTGTCTGAAGATAAACTTAATCTGCATGTATAGATACAATCTTTAATAATGCAGTTATTATCGAGAAAGTAATGTGACTCAAAATTTTGCATAATTATTTTTAAAATCCATATTTAAAATTCTTAGAGCCATTAGATAAAGTGCTGCGTCACAAACGTATAACCAGTTAAGGTGTTTTTGGTATTTATTTGGTCTACCAAAATTTTCTTTACTGGATAAACAGGATTTTGAAATTCACGTCCTCAAATATCTATTAAGATTAATCGATATAAAATATATCCCACTGCCCTTCAAAGTGTTCAAATAAATGCTATATACACGGGTACCACAGGCGACTAATTTTTAATTGTATTCCGCATCACGTTTTTAAAACTAAAATTTTTTTTAACATGCCTTGACAACTTTTGCAAGAAAATCAACCAAAAATTGTATTTTTAAAAAATAGTGGTGCGAATAGAATATAAAAATAGTCGCCTGTGGTAGTCTTGTATATTGTTCTAAACAAAATTGCTTTTATCGATACAAACATTTATTTTGATAAGATAAGAAATGATGCGTTATTGCATCATCAGCAGGGAATGGTTAACATCATGTTCAAACTATTGGTCCCTTTTATCGGATGTTTCCTAAACAGCATCATTTGTAACTTTTGCAAAAATCTGCTTTTTAAGTCAATATTTTATTTTTTTCCTTTTTTGCGCGAAAGACAAAGTAACTTTTGTAAATAATATGAATATTTAGTGTCAACTTTCAAAATAAGTTTGTCACTAATTCTCCTATCTGGTTTATTTATTTATTTATTAGTAGAAGTTTTAAATGCTACAATATAGCTGTCTGAAGATAAACTTAATCTGAATGTAGTTACACCCTTTAATAATGTTATTATCGAGAAAGTAATGTGGCAGATATTACACAACGTTCAATTTTTTCAACTTGCAATTTAAAAAAGTGAAATGTATGCAAATGCAGGGGCCGCGCTAACCATTCGCCAACTCGCCAAATGCGAATACATCGTGAAATTGGTGAGAAAAAAAATTATTATGGCGAAAAAGCTGGCGAATGATTTTTTGGGGTCTCTTTTGTCGTATAATCATGTTTTGGAACGTAAATGAATTTCCGTTTTTAGCGCGAGTTCGCGTACGGCCGTATTTCCAGTCTATATTCCTCCTATTCTTCTCGGCCGGCCAATTAGAGGTAATTCTGTTCCGATTTTTCCGAAAATTTACGGAATTAATATCCGAAAATTTAAAAAAATCAGTCGTCAATCCGAAAGTTCGGACATAAAAAATATCGCGAATTTCGACAAATGGTCGCCAAAAAAAAATTAATACTGTTAATCGTTTGTAGAAATATTGCGAATTTCCTCAAAGGATCGCGGGAAAAACACAAATTTCGTCAAAGAATAGCGGAAAAACGCAAATTTTTGTCATGAGATCGCGAAAAACCCGCAAATTTCGTCAAAAGATCGCAAAAAACCACACAAATTTCGTCAAAAGATCGCGAAAAAACACAAATTTTGTCAAAAGATCGCGAAAAAACACAAATTTTGTCAAAAGATCGCGAAAAAACAAATTTCGTCAAAACAGCAAAAAACCTTGCAAACTTCGCCAAAAGCTCGAATATACTTTTAATATACTTTTGGCTAATAATAGATAAATTTGGCTAATGTGTTTGCGAATAGTCTTAATTTCTTAGCGCGGTCACTGCAAATGGATAGTATGACGTAAAGAAACCATCCACATAAATTTCACTTACAATTTTGGATAGCGTGGCACAAAAGATAAATCAATTTATTGAAATGAAAATGAATGCATTTCAATGCATAATATAGGTTCAGCGAAAGTGATATATTTAACAGTGTATTGGAAGATTAAAAGTATAGGTTAGATATGTAAATATATTTTAACCAAACCAAAAATAATAAAAATTGAATTTTCAAACAAAACCGTCATTGCATCTTCAGCAGGGAATGGTTAGCACCGTGTTCAAATTTCGCGACATTTGGTCACTTTTTACGAAAGTTAAAGCCTATAAAGTAAAGCCAGATCAAGGCGCCACTCAAATTTAATATCATATCTTTTAAAACTCAAATTTTGAATTTATGAAAGATGCGGATGAGAAAGAATCAGCGAGTAAATTTTCATTAACCTTTTCATGTTAAACATAATTTTTTCACATGCGATTATAACCCTTTATCTATTGGCGGTACTTATAAGTACCATTAAAATAACTTGGTATAAATTTCATTTAATGCATCGATTAGTTGTAGTACAGTTTAGAATGAGTTATAGATATGTTAATTTATCTTGTTCCAAAAACATTATTGGTTACACAAAACAAAAATATTATTAAAAGGATGAATTTTTTTTGCCTTGCATCTTTTCAGCTTTCTTGGCGTTGAGGGAGGGGGGGGGGATTTTCAATTTGGAAATAATTTTGTATTTCCATTATAAGACCATTATATTTGTACGTTTCCTAATTCTACCAAGTACTAAGAAAAATATTTAAAATAAAAGATTTGAGTGGGGTTATAAATATTGCACAAAATCCCTATAAATTCATATTCAATTAATCCTTCAAAATCCTTCAATCCTTCTAAAATTTATAAAATATATATATGGGTGTATATTCCTTCCATCAAAGTTATAAAAGTAAAGTTCTATTAAAAAATTCTAGAACAACTGAGGACGTGATTCTCAAAACTCGCCTTGTCCAAAAACAAAATTGTGTTTGCTGTATTCATATCTTAGGTTAGTTAACTTGCGCAGAAAAAAACACTACAATATGCAACAAAACTAGTTTTATTGTGTATTTCTGGTGAGTTTTGAAATTTACGTCTGAAATATTAATTAAGTGGTAGAAAATATATCCCAATACCTTTCAAAGGGTTAAAATAAACGCTATAGTTTTGACCAAAATTGCTTTTACTGGTACAGATCTTTTGTTAAGATTAAAAAAAAAAAAAAAAAAAAAAAAAAAAAAAAAAAAACCGTCACTGCATCTTCAGCAGGGAATGGTTAACACCGTGTTCAAATTTCGCGACATTTGGTAACTTTTTACGAAAGTTAAAGCCTATAAAGTAAAACAAATCGATAATTGTACGTAAAACGTGGCAAATGACTATAATTTGTTCTATAAATATTCATATCTTGGTGCAATAGCTGTTACACTCTTATCCAAAAATGCAGGAATACAAAACTGAATACGATTCTATAGATTAAATTCAGTAATACGGAAATAATAGGACTCCATCTTAAATAGGACGTCAACACCATGGCAACCTAGAGTCATTATCTATCATGGAATATTATTGAATTAATTAATGACAGGTTTTAATAGAATGAAGAAAACTTTTATTAATATCTTTTTAAGTTTTGATTCGATTTTCTTCATGACGCGACAAAATTCTGCAGCGATTATATATATTAAATTCCAAACCCTTCGGTTGTGTAGTTTTTGCGCTGTTCTATGCAGATAAACGGACGGACGGACTAGACAACGGCTATAGGTGCTGCATATTTATATAATTACAAACGTACCTAAAAAGACATGAAAACTGACACATAAAGACACAGATAAACCCACAAATCAT
Organism: Maratus speciosus; assembly: GCA_963932465.1. Taxonomy (NCBI): domain Eukaryota; kingdom Metazoa; phylum Arthropoda; class Arachnida; order Araneae; family Salticidae; genus Maratus; species Maratus speciosus. The sequence continues at coordinate 524,498,614 of OZ010792.1, read as the reverse complement.
TTTTAGGTTCTAATGAAATTGTAACGGGACCCGCAATTAAAAAAGAACAAGATCTTTAAACAGAAAAGTGCACCTGTTTAAACGTTATGCGTAGACATACATAACGTAGACATATCGATCGCTTGATTGAAGTTATTACGTATTTATATATGTATTATGAAATGATTATTATTTTTGATAATTATATTATAGTATTCTGGATTTAACACTCAAGGAAATCAAGACCTATAAAAGATACTGTGTAAACGGTGTGTGATACGGTGTACTGTTGAAGAATATTCAGAAGAGTTATGTATATTTGAATCCCTACCTTTGGCTACCTTTCTTACCAATTTTCAGCTAAGTTTCTGTGAATACTATCAAAATAGCTATAGTTTCACAGTCAAAGAATTTGAAGTAAAATAATAATAACAATAAAAATGACTCTCTGTCGGAAACCAAGAGGATCCTGAACACGAAAAACGAAAGAATAAATGACGATAAAACAAATGCATAGATCCATTTTTTTTAATATCCAGTAACATCTACAATGGTTCCAAGCTCTCAATAATCTTCCGTAATATGTGGGTTAATTTGACTCAGGTTTAAAATGTTTCAAACTAGAAAAATGTTAAAGAGATCAAATTAAATAAATTCCATGTGGAAACCTGAAATTAAATAAATAAAGATTAATCAAATAAATTTTCTGGTTTGAAATGTTGTTAAACTGGATTAAATTATTCCACATCATACAGAAGATTAGTGGGAGCTAGGCACCTTTGTAGATGTTATTCGATATTAAAAGAGGTACCGGAAATAACATAGTAAAAAATTAAATTAAAAATTTTAAAGTTTTGATAAAATGGTAACAAAACTCGTGCTGTAAACAATCATGATATCTAACTCTGCCAATGAGGCGGTTAGAAAGATTGGGGTAATAAAATAAAATACTAATTTCTTGGCGTTAAGACACGTTTAAAATTAAAAAAACACCATATATGCTACCTTAGTGATTTTGTATTTTATTTTTGAAACAGTGGATGTCGCAAACGATCGACTTCCAGTCGATTTGCAGTCGATACAGCAAAACCTTTTTCACTAACTCCTTTAGCCTCGCCGTATGCAGTGCTGTCTGCCCGCTATTTTTTTATTAATTGTCACCACTTTCTAGAAGCAGTAATATTCACCTCATTTCATAATAGATTGAGTAAGGCGAATTATAAAATTTCAGTACAGTGGTAGCAATCAAACAATAGGAATTTAATAAAAGTAGCAGAGTAGGAACACAACGTATGTTGCTTGTCAAACGGACTCGTGGCTCGACAAAACCTCCTCCGGCACCCACAAGGAGTACTTGTAACTAGCTCACTTTGAGAGTATTGATATATAGGAAAGTTTATATGCGGCGCATTATCTCGAAAGTTTCGCATTATCTACTAATTAGTTTTAAGGAATTGAACACTTAATACATGTGAAAGAATTTGCTTTTTAAAATGAATAAAACTTTTTGTACTTGTATTTAGCTTCTGCTTATTATATATTTAGAAATTGTTTTTTAGATTTGCTATTTCGGGGAATTGTACATTTTTTTTAAGTTGACATCTAAACTCATTGTTTAGTACTCTTGCACTTCAGATGAAATACAGGATAGATATAAATTAGTTGGACAAAAAGAAGGGCTTATTATGCGTACTTATACAGCCAGAAATGAGAGTACAGATCATTATAAGATAGTGAAGCACACGAAATTTATTTTTCTTAAAAAGGTTCCATGTGGCTTTACCCTTCGTTACTATGCAACGGTCCCATTAATAAAACGGTTTCTGCCCTATGTTTTTGAGCATATTCACGTGTATCACACCAAATGCCTTGCTTTTTCATTATTAAAGTTCTGAATGGATTTCAGAAGCAGTGGATTGTAAACTTGATCCTTAACAAAACCCCATATTCTGAATATTAGGAATGAAAGATCTGTTGATCGTGATGGATTAACACCTCCGCAACCATCCAGACTGGGAATTTATAATTAGTAGGTATTTATATACATGCATTCATCTCTAACCGCTACCTTAAAATACAATACTATAGTAATCTACAATATATCTGGTACCTTACAATTATTATTTCGCAAATTATTTAGTTACGAAATTGTCCAACTAATTTGTGTCCAATCTGTATATTATGTGTTACAACTAATTTTGATTTGTATAACCAATATGCGCTTGGTATTGTTTGATAATTAATGCATATATTAATAACCGCACAATTTACACAGGGTCACGAAAATATAATAAAAGTAATAAATAATGCATAAATTATTGTCAGGGTTTCTTTTTCTCACAATTTTTGATTTAGAACATGACGAAAAATATTATCCCATATTCGTAAACTACAAATAAAAAAAGTTACATATGCGTAAAAATGCAACTTAAAATGTTATTAAACAAATAATGATTATAATGAAATAATATTTAATATTTAAATTTTATTAAATTTATCAAAAAGTAGACGAAAAAAGTGTGTAGTGGTGATGAATTTTGTTTCGAAGAACCATAATGTGCACATGGCTTGCTCTTGTGGACTTGTCATTTTGAATTCTCGCGTTTCAGCCTTTCACAATGTAACGCCACCGCTCAAGTTACCGCATAAGTTGGAGAAAATACTTATATTTGTTGTGTTACTAAAAAACTTTTTGCGTTATACTTTACAAATATGTAATAATATTTTTCGTCGTGTTCTTACATCAAAAGTTACGAGGTAAGAAAATGCCAACAATAAATTATGGACACACTGCATAACTTCCCGGGAACTTTCTTTATATTCTATTCGCACCTCTATGTTTGTAGTATATTTCTCTTGCTTAACAGTTCTTAAGTGGTCTCAGGACTCTTAAAGCTTCAAAATTTTCGAAATTTAATTTTTTTAGATGATAAACTCTTATTTTTTCTTAATATTTTGATATAATTGTTTCCTTGAAATTCCTATTAGAACAGAAGTTATGGCTTTTAGAATTATACCCGCTCAGTAGCTGAAGCGGCGTTTGCGAAATTTTGGAGTCATTTTTCTCCAAAAGACGTTTTTGGGCATAATGCGCACGATATCTCAAAAACTTCTCAATCTTTTTTCATGAAATTTTCAAAACATATGTTTCACGTTAGTCTGTTTAGACTGAACCTAAAATTTCCTTTTTATTGTTCAAAAAAATATTTTTTTAGTTGATTATACTGTTGAAATTTTCAAAATTTTGTATTAGCTGAATGCAACTTTGTATTAAAAATATAAAAATGCTTTAAATACAAATTTATTTAGGTTCAGTGTAATTATACAGTCTGAAGTATAATTAGGTAAGAAAAATACCATTCTAATTGCAAAATTTATTTTGTAATTATGCTCGACAAATGTCTGACAGTTTGATGCCCCCTACAAATATTAATGCTGGATCTTGCAATTTCTTAAATATATGAAATGAAACAACATACTTATATGTTTCATCCCAATAAGAATTGTGTTTTAAAAGCATATACATTTTAAGATATTAAATCTTCAAAATGGTCTTTTTCTTTTCTTTTTACTTACCCGTCATACGTTGTATAGGGTAAGTCTTGTAATCGTTTTGAAAATCGAAAAAATTTTTTTTTGGATTTACACGTTCCAGACACTAGAGATTCCGAAAAACACATTTTTAGAAGAAAAAATTTGTCCGTCCGTCTGTATGTCTGTGTGTCTGTAATCGCTCTATCCCCCCGAACAAATTGAGATAGAGACTTGAAATTCAGTGTGAACTTAGGTAGTAATAATGGAAAGAAGCCTATTGAATATCAGTAACCTCGATTAACCGGAACTATTTTTTTCGGACTCTTGAAATATTAGTTCTGATAAAAGGTATACAAAAATTTTAGAAATTGTTTATTTGAAAGAGTGAATATAAAAGACAATAAAAAAACATAAATTTTGCATCCTGAATGAGATCGATCGGATAATGAGTTGCCGAGATATTTGTAATTCTATTTTTCACACTCCTCGATTTTTCATGAACCTGTATTTCATTCAAATTTCAATTCAAAGATATATTTTAATTGGAAATGAGACGCTTAATCCGACGCAGTAAACTGTTATTTAATACGATTATAATTTTTCGAGTTATAAGGATGTTTCTTTTATGCAATTCGGTACTACTCGATTATCCCGCCGACCAAAAACTATCGTCAAACTATAAGATTAAATGCCAATAATGGTTTATCGTAAATGTCAAGCATTTAATGCCTCTCCATACCTATAAGGTGGTTTACCATAGGGGGGACCCTGTTCTGTCGCCAAATACAGCCAAGTTTGTCGCCAGCTTGGCGGTATATCACCAAATTTGGCGGCCAAAATGAGTCGTCAAAAGTGACGCCAAATTGACCGTATCTCTAATATTTCGCCAAATTCCCATAGACTTCCATTGTAAACCAATACTTGCTTACAGAAAATCAACAAATTGCGATATTTTAATGCAACAAAAAGTAATATTAGCTTAAGGGGTTATATTAATTATGACACTGATGTCATATAGGCTCCATATTGGCGCGATTGCCAATTTGGCGAAAACTTCAAAAGCATAAACAACATCATCCGGGTTACCATATCAAGCAAAATAGCGACACTTTGGCGCCAGTTAAGTACCCGTTGCGTATATGACATTGGCGTCATAAAAAATTGCGTGGCATCTGTATGATCTGTGATGACATCTGTGTTTTAATTACATTTAAGGCAGTCCAAATAAATTAAATTATGAATAAAAGTAACATGGTACAATGCTTAGCAAATATCACATGTTTTATTTTCATATTTTATATTATCTATATCCATGATGGGTAAGTATTACGGCGGCTCCCAACGACTAGTTTTCCAGTTTTAAGACTCCTGAGACCCCTTAAGGACTTTACGTTGTAAAATCGAATGCTAATTTTGTTTAGTATGAAAATGTCTATTTCCGGAAAACCGATATTTCGTTTTGAAGCAGGTTAATAAAACTGATTAATACATTGTAATAATTATCGTAGAAAAATTACGGGCTGTAAAAGATGGTTTAAGAAATGTTTCGTTAAATCTCTGAAATATGTTAGTTTTAGAGGTTTCTGAAAATATGTGACGATTATGTTTTTATTACTATTATAATTATTGTTATTAAATAACATATATGTATGGAACAATTGAATAGAGAAATTTTGTTAGGAATATTTTATTTTTTTACATTTTTGCGTTAGACAAAGCATATCCCCGAGTCCGGTCCGGCCGTTTGTCTGACCCAGTCAGAGAAGCCGGCAGTAGCCGTGTAGACACCAGGCAATAGCGGTCTCCCGCATCCCAAAAAGGTCACAAAAGAGGCAACGCCGATTGCTAGCGGTTCACCGGATTGGATATCCTGTAGCACTAGCGGTCCGCCAGAATCACCCTGCCGAAAAAAGAAAATAGCAAATTAAAACATATCTATGGCTTTTCCCAATTTTAACTAAACTCTAAGATTCTTATATTTCTCAACACTGCCTTTAAATAAAATCTCAAATTAGCATTTGTATGAAGGAATGCAATGCGCGGAATATATTGCTGCCTTACACGGTGTTAAAAAAAAACGTTAAAATATGTTAAAGATCGCTATAACGAATAATTTTACAAAACGTCCCTTTCCCCTACGAATCCGGTTTGTTTGTTCATAACAGCAATAAAAATATTTCAATGAAATTTACAATAGACACGCCTTGCTTTGTATAAAAAGTAACCCTGTCACTAGAAGTTGTGTAATTGGACAGCATCCGAGTTGCTCAACTAGACGTTCCATATTTCAGGCGATACTTAATATCATTTATGGTATTACAAATGATAAAGAACTTGAAGCACTTTTCATAATTTCAAAGCATGTCTCGCAAAGTAAGATCCTTCTGTTGAAAAAAATCGCTAAAATCGTTAATATTATTAAAGTTATGAAAAAAAAAAATCCAAGTTCGTTATTGGAGTGAGACATCCTGCATCTTTGGCTGAATAAACAGACTGCAAATCTGGTTCCCTATAACAAAAATTGTTTGCTGTAGTTCAACCATGCCAGTTTTTCCATTTTTTGTTTTTAACTTTCTGTATAAATATGTATAGCATCCCATTTTCATATTAAAATGAAGCCACCGAGTTTCAAATCCGCTGTTTTATTGGAAAAATAAGATTATTATTAGCAACAGATTATTTTGGATAATCGAATTATATATGTATTAAATCCGTATACTGCTTATAATTTTATAGGTAATTTTATTTTAAAAAGTTTCCTAAAAATAATTGTCAGAATCTGCCAATAGGTTGCGTCAAATGTTTTGAATGATAAATGCGCAAATGCCACTCTCTCCAATACGGGACAACTTTCAAATTTAAGATTTGTTATTAGGCTGACCCTTAGTAGTCTTCAGAGTTGTAAAATGTTTTATAATTCATAGATCGATAGACGCGTAAAATTTTCAATTTTCAAAATCTAGGTGAGAAGTAAGAAATAGAGAATAGAGAAAGAAAAATCATCAGAATAACATATTTCGCTAAAAAATAGTTATCGTATACAGTAACTATTATACTACTAGTATATAACCTCCGTCAAAAATGACGGAATGTGGATGACAAATCTTCAAAACAATATTTAAAAAATATATTTTTCTGACTTAAAATAAATAAATAAAAATGATGCCACATGCATTTTGTTAATCAAAAAATATTATCCTTTGATTTTTGATGATTAGAACAAAGAAATTATGTAAACTACAGTTTAGTCACCAGGGCTTAATTGCGCTATTTTCAGCTACACATTCTATAACGAAAATGCTTGTTTATGTTAGGTACATTATTAATTTTGTGACTTACAAATTATTTTACTACTCAGAAACTAATTTTGAATTATTCTGTAATACGCTAAACAGCAAATTTTTAATGATTTTAATCTGCATTGTTTCTGAAAGTAAATTGTGTTAATGACTCTTACTTTTCGCTACAAACTTATGTTAAAATTCATAATTTTATCTGTAAGGTAATTAAAATATGCTGTACCACTAATTTATACATTCTTTATGTTTCAATTTCAATTAGAATTGATAAGAAATATTCTTTTTATTTGCAATGTCTTCAAATCTGATAAAATGCATTTAAAAAAAGTACGATTTCAACAGAAAATGTCTTTGTTTACATTAATTGCTGATAGATGGCGCCAGAAAATTAACAAGAAACATCATCCTGATTTATGGACGGAATTTTCTGTAAAGCTTAGGCCGAGGGCGCTAGTGTAGCTGCCTATAGCTGGTACTTCCAGTTGTTGCGTAGATAGTTATCTGCTATTTTTAATTTAGATCTTAATTGGATAGTTTTTGAAGGTGTTAAACAAAATTAAAACTCTTAAAGGTTTTAATGTACTTTTACGAATATTTTAAGAACAGCTTCGACGCTAACCTGTATTTTTTTATGTAACGTTCAAAGAATCATTCATTTGTTTCAAGATTCGGGAAAATTGTGAATGGCAACAGTGTTCTTTTGTTTATATCTAGTAATCTGATACTTATAATAACTTATTTTTTAATTTGGAACTTAATACATTATAACTGGATATGATGTACATGTTTTATATGAAAAATATGCTGAACAAACATTATTTCAAGTAGAAGAAATTATCATTTAGCTGTCATATGTTAGCATATGTTTTCCATTAAGCCTAACATGGCGTTTAGCTACGTTCGATTCGTAGACCAGGATGGTTCGCACCGGAATGGTTACGTACACTTTTCTCCTCTCGGATTTTATTATAAGTAGATACGATAAATATTTTAATATTTCATTAAGGGGTAAAAGAACTTTCGCCGGTTCAGAATTTCGAAATTGTTTCGTCGATTAAAGTACTCTTTATGCACGCGAAAATCGAATTTACCGAAGATTGTTTATTCTTTTACCGAAGATTGTTTATTCTTTATGGAAATGGTTTTCGCAGTTACCTTAAATGCATAAATAGCATATTTCTAAACTTTTTTTTTTCAGAACAGCTGAGAACAGCGTTTTTAAAATCACTGGACATTTTAGCTTCGTGAATTTTCAATCAATCAACTATTCTTTTTGAAAATTAAATCATCACACATTTTCTTAAGAAATACGTAGGATATTTTCGAAATATTGGTATCTCGCGTATCTGTGTAACTTTAAGTAACAAAAATGTTGTTTGAAAATTTACATTTCACTTTGAATCTATGCTATTTCACTCAAAACGCATTATTTTAAAACAACTACGTATTTTACCAGTTTTTGGACTAAAACCTCATTTCTTTTTATCTGACTGTTCTAAGTTAAATCTACTATTAGTTATCGTGTCTACCGCTTTGCTTTCTTTTTTATAAAGTTTTGCGTCCATCAGCTGTCAAGCCGCCATTTTTTAATGTATGAACTAAACAAATTGCAATTTGCTACTTTAATATAGGTATAATAATTTAGCGTCATTGGATTTTTATAAGAACTTTGCATTTCTTAAGAAAATACTCCCGAAAAGCCTTAAATTCCAGGGCTTCAAAATGGTGTTAATACTTATCATAGATCTTAATCTACTCACGAAGCAGACTCCTGTGGCTGTGTTGGCGGCTGCGCAGACGTGTCTGTCCGTGATGGAGATGAGCATGAAGGCGAAGAAGAGACGACACAAACTACGTGGTTGTGCAGCTAATTCTGTGGTCTGAAGTTTTTCCGCCGCATCATCTGCCTCTAAAATTAAAGAAGAATTACCAATTAATATTTTATTTTAGGGAACTTAGGTATTTAAATTTCACAAATTCGCAGCTATTTAATCAATTTTAAGTCGGGTGACAAAATTTTATAATTTTTTTAAAGTATTTTTTTAAAGCTTTAATGATTTTAAAATGTATAACTCTTTAAGCTTTATTTTTTTTTCCATGAATTTATCACCCTCATAAAATGTAATAAGCGTTTTAAATAGAAAACTACAGGAATTGTGTGAACCACCGCCTCCAAATTTGAGGAATACCTCAAATTTTACGGATATGTTATCACCTTAGATTTAATTAGAGTTTTTATTTAAACCTTTCGTCATTGAATATAAATACTACATTTAAGATAAATAGGTATACTCGATCATTTTAGGGTCATTCACTATCGTTTTTATGTTAAAAACTTAATGACGTTAGAAGGGCCGATAGTTGATTGTGATACATATATCTGACATCTGGATTGGAGAATGGAATCTAGATGTACACGAAGTTCTAAGTACTACATTTTAAACCCTTGACAAAAAGGCTATCTTTTTCCTATCCAAAGTATTTTATTTACAGTTCCTGTTCAAAGCTTATGCTACTCTGTGACATTTATACTTTTATTATAAAAATAGAGATAGCACTACATGAAATGCTGACTTACGTGTTGAGATATCACCAATTTGAATGTCCCTTCAGAGTGCTAGTAAATTGTTCCGCATGAACTAAAATGTTTCTAAACCTACAATAATGTAACCTACAGTAATGTTATTTTCTTATTAACTATTTTTTTAGACTTCTCTGCCTAATGTATAATTGAAACACAATTAAAAAATTACTTTGTTTTGTTTTAGACAGGCTGAAAAAGAAAACTGCTATACATATAGTAATTTTTTTTTCATTCTATGCGACCCTTTTACCTAAAAAATAGCAGTTTTAATGTTGGGGATTTGCAGTTTTAATGGATGTAACAAAAGGTTAATTTCAATCATACTCCGAATGTTTAAACGACAAAACATAATGAGAATATTTTGTGTGCATTCTTAACAAATGTTTTTGCAATAAGAAAATGGTTCTGATAAATCTCCAGAAAGATATCCTAACTTCTTTTTTATGAAGGATGCGCTCGTCTTAGGCTGAAATGCAATTAAGCATTTGACTTCACTAGGGCCCCCCGTATGAACCGAAGAAATGACAGTTTGGTGGATATATCACACATATACGAGTATATATATACATACATAAATAATGCATACCAAAGGCTTGATAATTATAAAGGATTTCAAAAAAGGGATTCAATATTTTAGCGCTTTTTAGGTATTACTGAGGTAGCTGATTTCCACATTATTTATTTTAAACGCTATATCATTACTAAAACAAAAAGAAAAAGCAACACATCTTCTTTTTTAAATTTGTTTATAGTAGTAAAACCCTTCTTTTTTTCTCTTTGCAAACTTACCATTTGACGTGATTCCCCATCCCATAGCCTGTACGTATTCCAGTTCAAAGTCTCTACCGGCTTCTGGAAGACAGATTGGCTGAACCCATTTGGAAAGTTCTACAGGCTCAGACAATTTCATGAGAGCGATGTCGCCTTCCATTTCGCCTTTACCGAAATCTGGATGGGCGAATATCTCCACAAACTTGACTTGCTTCTCTTCATCTCTTCGCTCAATGGTGCCCAAGACGCCGTAGAAGTTTTCAGCTGGCTCAACCCCTTCTTCACTACGAATGAAAATTTTTAATAGTTGATTTGGAAGTGTTTAGTTTAACATTATACCAAAAAGTATCAACTTTTCCTAAATCATGAAAACAATATCTACTGGCAGGAAAAATCAGCATTGTCGCAATTCCATCGTAAAGGACGTAACATTTGATCATCGAATTTTGTTTTCAAAACTATGTAGAAAATTTACTAATAAAGCTAGAAAATTTTTTTACAATTTCAAATATTTCTTACTAAGGATTTAATAGCCAAATACCTGCAGATTATTTCAATCTCTCTTTTAGTCCCAAAAATTGCAATTCAAAATTCTGTAACTGACGTAACATAAAATATACAAACACTTTTTCTGCCTTCATTGAAGTGTAAAAATTATCAAAACTATCCCGTTAAAAAAAAAGTGATTAATGTTCTCAACAACACTAAGTAATACCAAATTATAAGAGTAACTTGTTTAATTAATTTCTGAACAATAAAAAAGAAAAAAATGGCATGCACGTGTAATTGACGTAACTTTTATTGTGTAACTGTCGTAACATTATGACTTTACAAAGACAATAATGGTACTTATAACTTAGTTTGTAAACAGTAATTTACAATGCATTTTTATTAGTATTTTATTATAGAATATAAAAATAATCAAGTTTTCCAATCATACTATTAAATTAAACATATTATAAATTTTATCCCCCCCCCCCTTAAAATGATAATTTTCTGTGGAATTGCGCATTTACTTCATGAAATCAGGTCCGACTTAGACTAGTTCCGGAGCAAACACTATTCTGAGTGTCCCCTTTCTAGCTATTTATATTAAGTTTTCTTGAATTATTCTTAAGTGACTAAATTTCAAACATAAATTTCGTACTAGGTATTATTCACCTCTGTACTCAGCATATCATAAGAAAGATTATCACAGCTTTAAGAGAATATAGAATACACTTCTTTTTTTCGTGTTCATGCGGGATGTTGAAATATACATTACTGGCCATTAAAATTGCTACACCAGGAAGAAATGCAGATAATAAAATGATATTTATCAGACAAATATATTATACTAGAAATAACAATACAATGTTATACTAGAAATAATAAATTTTCAAGAAATTTGGGTGCATAGATCCTGAGAAATCAGTACCCAGAACAATTAGCTCTGGCAGTAATAACAACACTTATACACCTGGGCATTGAGTCAAACAGAGATCGGATGGCATATACAGGTACATATACCCATGAAGCTTCACACGATGCCACAGTTCATCGACCGTAGTGACTGGCGTATGGTGACGAGTCACTCGCTCGGCAACCATTGACCAGGCGTTTTCTATTGGCGAGAGATCTGGAGAACGTGTTGGCCAGGGCAACAGCCGAACATTTTCCGTATCAAGAAAGGTCCCTACAATACCGGAAACATGCGGTCAGGCATTATCCTGTTGAAACGTAGGGTTTCGCAGGGCTCGAATAAAGGGTAGAGCCACGGGTCGTAACATACCAGAAATGTAACGTGGACTGTTCAAAGTGCCGTCAATGCAAACAAGAGGTGACCGAGACGTGTATCCAATGGCACCCCATACCATCATGCCAGGTGATTGGCCTGTATGACGATGTCGAATGCACGCTGCCAATGTGCGTTCACCACGATGTCGCCAAACACGGATGCGACCCTCATGATGCTGTAAACAGAACCTGTATTCATCTGAAAAAGTGACATATCGCCATTCGTACGCTCAGGTTCGTCGTTGATCACACCATTGAAGGTACTCCTGTCTATGACGCAGGGTCAAGTGAAGCCGCAGCCGTGGTCTCCGAGCTGAAATTCCATGCTGCTGCAAACGTCGTCGAACTGTTCATGCAGACACTTGTTGTCTTGCAAACGACTCCATTTCTTGACTCATGGATCGTGACGTGGCTGTATGATCCATTACGGCCATGCGGATAGCATGCCTGTCTTCTCGGCTGCTAGTGATAGGGGCCATTGAGATTCCGCACGGCGTTCCGTATAACTGTCCTGATCCCATCGATTCCATATTCTGCGAACAATCATTCGATCTCGGCCGACGTGAGCAGCAATACTGAGATACGATAAACTGAAATCCCTGTAGGCTACAATTCGACCTTTATAAAAGTCAGAAACGTGCTGGTACGCATTTATCCCGCTTACACGAAGCATCACAAAAATTTTTCACCATGCAACAACGTTCAAATGCAATTTGTGTATGAGAAACCGGCTGAACAATTTCCTCATTTAAATACATTGTAGGTATCACTACCGGCGTCTGCTATGTATGAATGCGCTGAAAAGCTAATCATTTGCATATCGCTGCACCTTCTTCCTGTCGTTTAAATTTCATGTCTGTAGCATGTCGCATTGTTGGTGTAGCAATTTTAATGGCCAGTAGTGTAAATACAAGTCTTTCAGTTATGCTTGAATATTTGGCATAATATCATACGCATCTCATAAGATGTTTAAAAGAAAAATGTCTCAAATTAGTAATAGTTTAAATTTGCCTTGTTACGAGAATAACGTCAGTAATGAATTTCTTTTCACAACAATAGACTACTACAATGTTACAATAAAATATTAATCATCAGCTTTTTTATTATTCTAGTTCGTTCGGTTTTTTTTTTGGGGGGGGGGGGGGGCATTAAAGCATGGGAGGTGAGCCACCATCCCCTCCTTGAAAAAAATTTGAATTTTAGTCACTTTTGGCTAATTTTTTGATTCTCCTTTACGAAATACCTGCTTACGCCTATGCCCCCCTCTTAAATGAGGGGACCCGGGGTAGCTGCCCCACATGTTCCTGCATTAGTGAGGTCCTGCGTGAAAGGTTTTTGTTTACGTCGCAAAAAAATTTATTATAAACAGAAGACTTTTACATTAAAACTTAATACTTTGAATTGGATGTATAATGTAATTAGATGTTCGAATTCTATTTACTACCTTCTAAAACAATAACGTGCTCGTAATGATATTAGACGAGGTCTTAGTATGTACTTTCTTCTGTATTTAATGGATTAAAAGTGCTTACTACATTCTACACAGGATACGTCAAATGATATCATGATATATATAAATATATTATGTACAATAGTAGCCTCTCATTATATGCTTGTTCAGATATATGTCTCTATTTTTGTATATCTTACCCCCCCCCCCCCCAAAAAAAAAAAAAAAAAAAAAAAAATCTGTCGTTTAGCCGCAGATTTGTGTAATTATATATAAATGTTGATTGTACTACGCATCCTTCTTCATTTTCCTAAGATATTTGTAACACAAGTAGTTGAAGTTAACTAGATTTTCTATAAGTCATTTCTAGTTTTCAACATAAAAGTAGCTTTTTCGACCTTTGCCCTTATGGAATCAGCCCTTAGAGCTCTCACCTCCTTCCTCAACGTTTAAAGCGTCACTGCGTTCATAGTAGTTTCAGAGATGAATCCTATCTATCTGTGTGCATGATCATGTATCTTTCTACTATTTTTTTCCGGTATTTAATGAGTAGTTCGTCACAAGATTTTAAATGATTTTCTTGAAATGTCCATGACCTTGTTTCGAAGATTAAAGGAATTATATGAATATCATTATTTTTACGCGAAATATACGTCTGCTTAAATTATCTTCTTCAAGAACTTATAGACAACATCACTTCCTCAGGAACTTATTAAAAATATTTTTGGCAAGTTAAATTTAAATAAAAAATTCTCTAAGTTTTGTCATTTTTAGCACACATGTCAATAGTTTAGACATTGGACTTTAATTTGCGTGTAAATTATTACAAAAAATATTTTTATGCGTCGACGGAACGGATTGCTGATTTTTTGTCCATTGCTATGTTTATAGCTCTGTTCAAAGAAAAATATTTTGCATTATTTTGATGGTTAGCATCTAAATATCGTACTTACTCGTGTATAATGCGCACTTTGATTAAAAAAAATATATATCATATATAAAACGTTGCATAATAATGTTTAGTCAAAAAGTCCGGAAGTTTAACCCTTAAATGCATAGGGTAGAATGCGTTCCCGAAATTTCATAATTCAGAGAATCGGAATTCATACCAGAAAATATAAATGGTAAATTTCGGTTTATTTAATAACGAAATGTCTGTTATTAAATGGAGTGAAATTTTCTTTTTTATTTTTCTGGTGGAAATACGGAATATATGAATAAAAAAATCCAATAAATAGGGAACAATTATTGTATCAAAAACGATACCATATGCATTTAAGGGTTAAAAATACAAATTCTTCAGAAATACTGACTCAGAAAAATAAAATTATCTCGCTTATATTACTGTATTATTCTAGTACGAATATACCACATATTAATCTTTCCTAAATATGCAACATTGCAAACTTTGTTTTCAAAATGTTATAAATATTGCTAATATAAAGCTCCATCAACATGTACTATACTATCATAAGCAATATCAAATGTTTCCTCATATACAGGTTTTTTGAAAGGGAAATGGTCGAAAACACACTGTGTGATAGCTTATTTCTCGTAACTTCTTCAATTATGAATTAATCGTGGTATGTATCTCCATACAATAGACATGAGCTTGAATTACACCAATCAGAGCGCTCTTTAAATAGTTGTTCACAGTTCTCTGGCTTTATACTACTGTGTAAAATGTTTAACAGTGATTACTCGCCAAATGTTCCGCGTATCGCTTACTTTTGCGGTTTCTGTTCAGAATTGAAAATAACCACTTGAAAGAGCCAGGGTGCCTATATACAGGGTGGTAAAAAAAACTTCCCCGTTATATGAACCCCTAGCGGCCTAACCGCTCAACCAATCGAAAAGAAATTTTAGATATACCTATTTGAAGGTATGCGCTCTAGATCGTGATGATTTAAAACAATAGAGCTCTCACGGTTACGGTTACAATGAAAAAATTTAGAAAATTTCGAATGAACACACCCATTTTTTTAATGCGCAAATTCATTAGCGCGTTGAAAAACCATAAATGGCGTTGGTTGGTTGGTTGGTTGTATATATGTCGGCCAATTATCTGCACGTGGGATATAGGCCCTAAGGGGGGGAGTGCCTTCCGTGGAGGTCTTTCTAAGGGAACCTAACCCGTATTAACGCTTGGAGAACCAAGGTTTGAAGAAAACCACGAAAACTCCGAACGATTAGGCCGACGGGCGCGATTGGGATCGAACCCAGCACCTCCCGTCTACCAGCTTCGAGAGCAGAACCTCTCGGCCACTGGTGGGGCATAAATGGCGTTGGAATGATACACGTACGATGATAATTGCCGGTACTTACAAAAAAGACCATTGCGAGGAACGAAGAAGTGGTTACAAGACATGTTTTTCAGTAGCCGATTTTTTTTTTCACTTGTGAACTGAGTAATGTTGTAAGATAGGTTTTAAAATGTGTTTTTTAGTTGTGTTTGTGTACACATAGTGAAAAAAAAATGTAATCATTTATTTTAGAGTGCTGACTATTACGTTACATAGGAACTGATTAGGATTGAGTGTCAGGATATTACACCGGCAATTTTAGTCATACGCCTATCGTTCCAACGCCATTTATAGTTTTTCAATGCGCTGGTGAATTTCGCAGAAAAAAAAAAAAGGTTTGCCATTCGAAAATTTCGAAAATTTTTCACTGTAACCGTAACCGTGAGAGATCGATTGTTTTAAATCATCACGATCTCAAGCGGATACCTTCAAATAACTAAATCTGAAATTTCCTTTCAATTGGTTCAGCGGTTAGGTCGCTAGGGGTACATATATCGGGAAGTATTTTTGTGACCACCCTGCATGAGAGCGGCGACAACTGTGCTCACAAAAGAACGGAGAGTGTATTGGTCCCTATACTTTAACATTAAATCCAGCGGTTTGCCCATGAATACAATGCTATAGAAAGTTGGAGGAAAATTTCTGGCTAAACACCGATTTTCTTCCATAGAGTAGTATGGAGTAGAAATTTTCAAATTATATATATATTTTTAAATATGACGAAGATGCTACACTGCTTTTCCTGAATTATATTTTTTATTTAAAAAATTACGCATTTTATTTAATGTTATTATATATAAAATTAAGATCACATATAAGCTCAACAAGAAACATGAAAAAATTGATAAGTATTGCTCATAAAAATATGAAAAAGTTATAAATAAAACCAAAAATAATTAAAAGTATGCCGAAAAGTTTGAAAAACAAATGCCACGAATATAAAGAAAAGTCCTGGCTTCATGACTTGTTCGCATTGAAAGTGTGATGCGGTCGCAGCAGAAAATGGACCAATGAGTTAGCTCTCCGTTCTATATGCACTGTTAAAAATATCGTGAAAAATTACCTCTGTTTTTAAAGGCTATCTATTTTCTGACCAATGAAAACGCTTCATAGGTGTTTATGTAGCATTCTCATTGGTCAGGAAATCGATAGTCTTTAAAAACAGAGGTAATTTTTAACGATATTTTTAACAGTGTAGCGTTCTCATCGGTCAGAAAATAGAAAGCCTTTAAAAACAGAGGTAATTTTTCACGATATTTTTAACAGTGTGGAGCTTAGTGGTTGGCGACCTACACACAGGGCGCATGCTCACACTGTGTTTAGACAGACGCGTTTGTCCAACGCCCCTACAAAAGGAAGAAAGCCTTGACACGCTTTGTTGTGACGTCACGAAACGTCACACGAAGCAGGGGAAAAAAAATCTAACAAGGTCACTGTTAAAAATCTGTAGCTTTTGCTGCATAGTCACTCCGCCACTTTTATAAAAAACGATTACTTGACTACATTATGGAGTATTCTCATTGGTAGTGGTGGAGTGACTATGCAGTAAAAGCTGCATAATGAATTTTGTTCTTTGTTTTCCGTTTCGTGAAGTCACAACAAAGAGTGTCACGGCTTTATCCAATCTAGGGGCGTCGGTTTGTCCAACTATTGCAAACCTGCATTTCAGAACTCGGTGATACTCCCCGAGACGAGTTCGATTATACGAATGAGACAAATTAAAAAGAACTAGCTTGACAAAAATGGAAAGTACGCCAAGATTCTTACAATTAGTTTTTCTCCCAAATCCTTTACCAATCAGATTTCATATCCCCTAAGTCACCACTCTCATATCAAGGCACCATAGAGAGAGCCACTCGAAGGAAGTGAGAAATAATAGAATATACCGGGTGAGCCAAAAGTTCGTTAAAATTTTAAAAACTCATAAGAAAGGAAACAATTATGATAAAGGAGTACGGTTTGAAAGAAAGAGCTCACAACGTAGTCGGATTTTTTTTTAGCAGAAAAAAAAAAGTTAAAAAAATCACATGTAGAGGGCTCTGACGACCCAAACACAATAAACAGGACAACGATATGCTCCATTAATTTGTTCTTCCAATAACAAATGTTTAACATGACCTCCAGAATATTTTACGACACTATTATTGTCTTGTTCATTGTGTTTCAGGTCGTCAGCGCCCTCTACATGCGATTTTTTAACTACTTTTTTTTTTATTATTTTGCTGCTAAAAAAACACGACTACCTTGTGAGCCCTTTCTTACAAACCGCACTCCTTTATCGTAATTTCTTCCTTTTTTATGAGTTTTTAAAGTTTTAACCAACTTTTGGCTCACCCGGTGTTTCAGATCTTACGACAGTATGCATGATAGAAACATTGTACTTTCAATGTACGAATCACCAATAAACTGTTCTTTTTACCCGACTGCCAAGAAGGGTTATGTGTTTCACGCGTATCTGGGTATGCAAATTTCTTCATACCCTCGACACATCCCAACGGCTGGATGGATTTTAATGAATGATGTCTCTATCGAATCGTCTCAACCGTCAGATGGTTATAGGCTAGGTTTTGTTTTCATAAATTCAAAATAGCGGCCGTAAAATACAAAATGGTGGTAGAGACGAAAAAATTTTTTACGCACCCTATTGAGTGGCACATCATTGGATAGGTCTTTCAAAATGAAGACGATGTTTCATTGACCATTTTACAGTCAGAAGCTCCGTTTAAATATTACACAACCTGGAAATTGTGTAGGTAGTATCTCTAGCTTTACTGCAACTCTAACCTTCATAGACATCTATAGGCCTCATCAAAACAGTGTTTATAAATAGGAACTAACAATTAAACACAACTTAAAAGTAATCAATGGAAGTAAAAAAAAAAAAAAAATAGGTAAGTAATATAAAAAATAGTTTCACATTGATGAGAAAAAATTAATAAGTTCGCTTTTTACGCAGTCGGGTTTTTTGATTTTATAAATTTAATTTTTACTTGTTTACGTATTAGTTGATCGATCATAGTCTAATAAATATACATAAGGAACTTCTGCAGTATATTTTTTGACTGTATTTTCTATTCAGTTATGCTAATGGTTAAGATAATTTTTTATTCCCGGTGATTTTCATCGAATAAACAGAAGTTGATAATCAGTGTTTCCTGTTTTTTTTTCATGATACACAAATTACGCTTCAATAAATGCAATTACTTCACTGAATTAATAAATTACTTGTATATTCAAACTGTCTTATCGATATACAGTCGGCTCTCGTTAATTCGAACTCTTCGGGACCACAAGAAATGTTCGAATTATCCAGAGTTCGAATTATGAAAAGTATGAGAGAAAAACATATTTAAAGGGGTACTATTATAAAGGAATTAATGTTATAATATTTTTTTAATTTATTTCGGCTGTTATCGTTAGAATATGACTTAATATTAAATTAAAAGATATAAATACATAACCTAATCCTTAATATTAAAAGAATATAAATAAAATATAAAAATTAGTAATACGAGAGTGGTTCAATAATTATTGTCCCGAATGTGTATAAAATACTTGTACTGCGATGGCTGATGTGGAATATTGAAGCCTAATGTCTTAGATGCCTATATGCTCAATTTCAGAACTATAGTTGTTGTATTAACATATTTCTTTTTTCGTTTTTGGTGCGAGAGGTCGCACCTAGCTTGAAAAGGGGGTGGGGGGGGGGGGTTTCGCTGAGGCGACAGTGAATGAGTCGTGTTTACTGTCGTTTGGACTCGGTATCATAGTGATGAAGCCATGTCTCATCCACTATCACAAATCTATCACAGAACTGCTTCAGGTCTGGCCCCAAACCAGCCTCTCCCCCCAACACCCCCCCCCCTTTCAAGCTAGGTTCCACCTCTCACACCTAAAATGAAAAATATTAGTTAATATAGCAGCTACGGTTCTGAAATTGAGCGTATAGGCATCTAAGACAATAGACTGCAATATTCCACATCAACCATTGCAGTACAAATATTTTATACGCACTCGGGACAATAATTATTGAACCACCCTCGTACAGTATAAAACAACTGCATTTTAAAAATTTTATTAATTGTACTATAATTTTCTTGCCTGAAATTATATGGACATTTAAGAAATTATTTATACTATTTATCATCACTATGACAAAATTTATCCATTGTTGTTTGCTTAGTCCTATTCATTTTTGATTTAAAAAGAGGTTTCCCCTATCTTTAACAGATTTCCACCATGTGGATTTCTCGGACTGTCACTGGGTCAAATGCTAGAGAAAATGTTAGGAAGAAGCACAATGGAAGAAGGGGTGGAGGTGTCATTGATGAACAGACGCGGCACTAAGAAAGCGGATATTGAATGCATGGTATTATATGTATACTAGTTCAGAATAATTCTGTCAAAAATGAAAGAAAGAAAGTTATTTCAAGAATCCAAAATCCATGAGAAAGTAAGGAAAAGTAAAAAAATGGAATTTTCGTTAGTTCGAATTTAACGAAGTCAAGAGAAAATGAGTTCGAATAAATGAAAATTTTTAACGTTATTCTGCCATTGAAAATTTCGGGACTTCATGTTTAGTTCGAATTAAGCGAAGATTCGATTTATCCGATTTCGAATTAACGAGAGCCGATTGTATTAGTATTTTTTGCATAATCAGTCAAAAATTATTATGTAACGTTTCATACAGTTTTACACTTTAATACACAAATGTTCCTAAATAGTCAAATTCTACTTCTCTTCTAAATTGTAAGATCTGAAACTTTTTAAGGTGGTCCGGGACACATTTTAAAATAATTTTTATTTATTGAGTTAAAATTTTGATTTTTTTTTGTGGTTGTTAACCATATCATTTATAAACAAAATCACATGATAAAACTTCTCATAATTTTTAAAAAAAAATTTAAATTTTAAAATTTATAAAAAAAGTGGGGTAGTTTAAAATCGTTATAGCTCGAAATATTATTTGTAGAATTTCAATTTTGTATCATTTAAATAAACAGAAATGTATAAGTTTTAATTTTTAATCAGCATTTTAAAAATATTAATTAAAAAAATTACAAATATTTAATATAAAAATTTAAAAAAATGATGTAACTTTTTTTTTTAAATCATATTTTCAAAAGTAATTTTTTTTTCAAATTTGCTGAATGAAAATTAAGGTAAACTAATTGAAAAAGACATTTCCAAGTTTGAACCAGTTATCTTTAACGCTTCTTGAGTTATAACAATTTA
Source organism: Maratus speciosus (assembly GCA_963932465.1). NCBI lineage: Eukaryota > Metazoa > Arthropoda > Arachnida > Araneae > Salticidae > Maratus > Maratus speciosus. The sequence goes on along the minus strand of OZ010792.1, from coordinate 524,477,683 downwards.
AATACGGGAAATGGGGAAAAAACCCATCATGAAGAAAAACGCATTTTCACAAAAAGTCGTTTGCATGACAATCATTGCTTGAAAGCTAGGCTTTGAAAACAAACCAAAACGAAGAAATTGATGTATTCTGTTCCAATTAAGATAGAAACATGATTTAAACGTCATTTTAAGCAGAAAAAATCAGAGAATGTTTTACTGCAATAAAATATTTTTAGAAAATTTGAAGATTTATGTGTCCCGGACTCCCTTAAATGAATAATTGTCTGGTGCTACATTTTACAAATAAACGTAACAGGGAATTTTAATTACTTTCCAACTTCTTTTCGGTTATTTTTTTCAAAGTACAATAAGTTAGGTAAGTTTACTCCTTTGATTTTAATAATAATATTATTAAAATCAATCTAAAATATTTTTCAATATTTTGTAAAGTAAAAATTATAATACGTACTTGTCTTTATTTTTGAATCTACAAGGAAAAATATTTTTCAAATACTACAATATATTTTTGAAATGATCTCAACTACAATGTAAACAAAACTAACGTTTGAGAATAATTTTATCTTTCGATTTTAATATTAGAATATCCGAAAAAAGCTAAAGACATTAAAAAGGTTGATATAATAAATTTTTCGCAGACTTTTTACATTACAACATTGGATAAAATAGTGTCTATTATTATACTAAGTTATGATTTACTTATAGTTAAAAGCCACTTTCCTTTGGGCTATCACTAAAAGTAGTGTTAAATGACGTATTATAATCAAGTAAAAAAAAAGAAATCTTGTAATTTAATGCTAATAAGAAACTTACAATTCAACACAATGAGCAGCCGTGGCAACATAGATAGGAGATACCAAGAAAGCACTGCAGATGAATCGTCCACTTCTGTGTAAAGCCACCTGTTGAAAACAAATGAATCAAAAATTAATAAAACAAGTGGGTAAGTGTGATCACAGATCGTACAGAGGGTTCCGTTTAATATTCCTTTTAAAACACTTTATACTTTTGCAAAATCTGTTAGTTCCACATTTCGCAACCAGGCTTCGTAACCAAGCACTCTATTCTAAACAAACTTCTATCCGAACGAAATTCTATTTAACAACCTATCCGTAGATATATTAGTTGAGGGAGATCGGGCCCATAGCATCCGAGATAGTTAGGCGAACCCTGGGGGTAAAAAGTGAAACTAAATATGTAAGGCTATGGTGCATAATATGAAAGAGTGGTCAAAGGGGTGTCGGCAGAAGTTAGAAAAGTGCCCCCCGGGCGAGAAGGGTGGAGGCTAGAAAAATTGTTTAAAATGCGCAAGTTAGAGACTGGAGGGGTAAATATAAGACTTTTTGAAATTTTTAGGATTTGTCGTGTGATTGCAAGTGTTCAGCTATAAATATTCAAAATTTCAAATCTTCAACTTAATTAGGGGTTCAGTTAGAAAAAAAAGCTTAAAATACACAAGTTAGAGTCCAGACGGGTAAATATAAGACTCTTTCAAAATTTTATGACTTGTCGTTTGATGTGAAGTGTTCAGCCATAAGTATCCAACATTTCAAGACTGCAACATATATAGTTTCTGAGAACGGCCTCTGTGACAGACAGACAGAGAATGAGACGAATAGAGTTTCGTCAGATGAACGAAACCCTAAAAATTATAGCCGGACCCGGTTATGATGCTCATGGCTAATATGTGATTCCTCTAAATACGCGACTTCTGCTCAGTCTGTTGAAATGCGTCTTAACCGGGGTTTCAACTGTATTCTCATTCACTGAAAATCACATTTAATACGTGACTTTTGTCCGGACCTTTGAAACGCTTCTTAACCGGGCTCGTCTATATAACCCACAATAATTCTTGTAAAAAAGGTAATTTGACAGAAAAAAAACCTAGAAAACAACTATGGTGTCTTAATAAAAGCAGTTATTTAACCTTTTATTAGAGGAAGTCATAAAAGTAAATGCGAACAGAAAATAATTTGCTAAAGGTTGAAGGTTTAATATCGCTTCCTTGCACTGCATATAACTGTGATAGAAAGTAAGATTTAGTTGTTATGCAAATTTCCCTATTCCAACGAAAGGAAGGGATGAAGATTAAGGATTAAAATTTCAACTAAAACATTAAAAAAGATATTTTTATACTTATTCAAAATATTTAAGATTTTCCTTTTCTTACCATCTTTGCAGATGTTTAAAAATGTAATTAAATTTGTCTTAATATTTCAAGCTGTTACAGCCTTCCTCGCTATTACAAATTTCAAAACAAAATGGACACAAAAATTTTATACTAGTGTAATTTGCCTATTCTTTGAATGGACTATACAGGCTGGTTATAAAAATACTTCCCTGATACATGAACCCCTATCGGCCTAACCGCTCAATCAAGCAAAGGTAATTTCCGAAATTGTTGTTTAAAGGTATGCGTTCCAGATCGTTATCATTTTAAACAATAGAGATCTCATGAATACGGTTGCAGTGAAAGAATTTCGAAATTTTTGAATGACAATACCCATTTTTTCCTGCTCATATTCGTCAGTGCATTGAAAAACCATAAAAGAAGTCGGAACTATACAGGTATGACGAAAGTTTGCTGCGTAAAACATTTGCAAAGAGGAGTATTGTGAACGACTAATGATAACACAAGAAAGAAGAAGGGGAAACTTTTAGTATTGGAATTAACAGTTTCAATGTGCCTACCTTCGTAGACGATAACGCATTGCATGCGGGAGATTGTTAACAACAATGACAAATGTAACATCGCAGGAGGAATCTGTATAACTTCATATTTCATGGCATCTTTCAATTCTGACCAATCTCTTCGATTTGATGTGTACACCTTCAATTTCAGATAACCCCCGAACCAGAAATCCACCGGAGGTCGGGGAAGGCGATGGCCACGAAACTGCAAAGTTACGCGAAATGTTGTAGACCTCTATCAGCAAAGTGCTGTTGCAGCACTTGTCGAACACGTGTGGTGACGTGTGAAGGAGCACTATCTTGCATCCATACAATGTCATTAACGGCAATGCACTACCACAATTCTGGAATTACATAATTCTGTAGCATTGTTGTATACCGAGCACTTGTGATAGAGCACGTTTTCATAAATGTGGAAGAGAGAATGAATGTGTTTGCGATGCCGCACCACACAGTCACTTTGGCTTCGCGTAAAAAGCATTGGTGCCACATCGTGAGGACCTTAGTGAGCCCAGTGAACGCAATTCTTGCAGTTTACGTTCCCAGTTAAAGAGAAATGTGCCTCATCCGTCAATAATATCCGTAGCGGCCACATGCTATCTTCATCATATTTGGTAAGGAAATCATTTGAAAAGTCAAAACACAGTTGTTCTTCTCCGGGTTGGAAAATCTGGACGCACTGGAATCGATAAGGAAAAATCCGCAAAACAGAGCGCAGAATCTTGAGGACTGTGGTATTCGGTCCATCCAAACTGGAAGCAACACTTTTTGCGGTATGCCATGGACCTGTTGTAATCGTATTATGCACTTCCGCAACAACTTCAACAGGAACAAACGTAGTCGTCCGCATCGCGGTCTATCACATGTGCATCCAGTTTCTTTACCAAATCATGTGCAGTTTTTACGGAACAAGGGCCTCAGCTTATGATTTCGTCGATAAACTCGTACTACTTCGGTAGCATTTTCCGTGTTCAGATAAAACAGTTTTATGAATTCACCACTTTGTTTCCGTGTAAGTGTCATCTTGTTGACACTCTCGAACACATGACTGAAGACACAATTTTACTACACTGCTTATTAAAGGTTTTCCACACGCAATGCTTTGTACATGGATTGGTGACACTGTGATTAGTGCTTCTACTGCCTATCCCTGCGAATTTCCAAAGTGCGTCAATGTCCTCTCTATGTTGTCATTGATCCTTTAAAAATAGCTTCTTTACAAATCTTTTACGCCGGCAATTTTTGACATACGTGTATTGTTCCAGCACTATCTAAGGTTTTTCAATGTGCTGATGAATCTGCGCAGGATAAATTGGGCGTTGCTATTCGAAATGTTTTGACTTTACTCGTAACCGTGAGAGCTGTATTGTTTTAAATTATCACGATCTTGATAGCATACCTTCCAATAACAATATCTGAAATTTCCTTTCGATTGGTTGAACGGTTAGGCCGCAAGGGCTTCACATATCAGGGAAGTTTTTTCATGACCACCCTGTATTACTACACTGTAAAAAAAATATGTTGATATTACATAAAAAACAATCTGCAAGGACGCCAGTAAAGTATTGCTTATTGTACGGAAATAATCTGTATTTATTACGAACATTCTGATGGTTGAAAAGATTTTGCCCGTAAGTTCTTAATTAATACAATTTCCGTAAAATAAACAGTTTTTTTTTTCTGGTGGCCTGGCTAACAATTTTCTTTCCGTAAAATCAACAGTTTTATTCCCCTTAAGTGCGGTTTTATACAACAAACTAATGAAAAAGCCAATAAATATAATCATGTGCTAATTTTAATCGCTATAAAAAACTCTTGATTCACTTAGAGCCCCTAATTAAAACCCGTTGTGATAGAAACGGAAATCCTGCAAGCCAAATGATAAATAAGAGTGTTAAAAAAGGGTAGTACTTAGTTATCCCGTCGACCAAAAATCTATCGCCAAACTATAAGATTAAATGCCAATAATAGTTGATCGTAAATGTCACATTCACTTGACTTTAAGCAAGTTACACGTGTTTACGTCATCAAGTGATTTTTATTTCGACGTTTTATTTGTATTTTTATTAATGTAATACTAATTTATTTGTTCTTCTGTTATTCAATTCCTACTATTAGTTCACACTCTCCCTATATATATATATATATATATCTTGTTCAAATTTTCAATCGTTAATAAAATACTTATTATTCATCCTATCAAATTTAAATAAATTTTTTAAACTTGTACTGGATGACAATTGATGTTAATACAGTTTTTTTCAAACATTAATTCATTAATTAAATTTTAATTAATTAATTTTAGTTTTATATGGGAGACAAAATGGCGGCCATTGGTTATTGAACAGCATTTAATGCATCTTCATATCTATAAGGGGGTTACGATAGGAGGGGACCCTGTTCTGTCGCCAAATAACGCCACGTTTGTCGCCAACTTGGCGATATATCGCCAAATTTGGCGGCCAAAATGAGTCGCCAAAAGTGACGCCAACTTGGCGTCAATATCTCTAATATTTCGCCGAATTCCCATAGAGTTCCATTGTAAACCTACTTGCTTATAGAAAATCAACAAATTGAGATATTTTCATGCAACAAAAACTAATATTAGCTTAAGGAATTATGTTAAAATTTTCTTTGAAGACCTAAGTAGGAATTGACTTTAAAAACAAAATTTTTATATTACTTGTTTAAAATAAAAATTATGTCAATATGTATAATTTGGCGAGTGCTTTGGCGATTTATAATTTGACGAAATTGGTCGACGGGATAACTGAGTAGTACCTAAAAAAGTTAGCTTCTCATGCAAGAATGGCGTGGTATCTTGAGTGTAACTTCTCAAAATGTAAAATAAAGACATATTTTAATTGTGTCGCAAAGATCATACACAAAATTAGAAATTTAAGCCTGCGGAATGTGTTGTTTTTGGTGTAATATCTTAAAAAGTAAGTTCAAGACATTTTGATTGTGTCACAAAGATTATACACTAAATTACAAATTTTAGCTGGCAGAATTCAGTGGCTTAAAATCTCAAACAGTAAGTTAAAGGCATATTTTAATTGTGTCAGAAAGATTATACGCTAAATTAGAAATTTTAGTTGGTGGAATAGTATTTTTCAAAATAATTAGGATTGATGTCGCCTTTTATGGCTTTAAATTCCTCGCAATCTATCGATATTCAAATCACTATAAAAGGCATTGAAAAAATATGTTAAAGCTTTATAAATTAACCAGAATAGGGTCAGACTGAAGCATAAAAATATTTACAGTGGTTATTTCCGGTGCATTTTTAACATATAAAGATTTGAAGCGTTTAACGCTATAGGTATACCAACCGTTCAAAATGGCCGATTTAAACATTTGCTCATATAATGTTTACTTTAAATTAAATTTCAAAGTTCCTTTCAAGATTATGAAAATTTTTATTTGTACGAGATGTGACACAATCCTATGTATTTGATAATTATCGCAAAATATTTCGTTTATTGACTTAATATTTTCTGAAATATATGTGGTATAACGACATATAGAAACCTAATTAGTATTTTGAGTGCTAATGATTTTGTCGTAATGATTTCTATTTGGAATATTTTAAAATACTGGTTGTCCATAATTAAACGACCCTACTTTAAAGCTGTCTACAGACAAAGCTACTGTTTATTAAGTTGTGAAATTTTGTGAAAGATATAATAAAGGTATGGGAATTTGTGCTAAAAAAAAGAATAATAAATAAAAATAGTTCAAAAATTTGCCACCAGAGGGGGATTTTTCATACATTCCACATTTAGCATCACGATAGTTTAGAAATTTTATTTACAGGATGTTCATAATTAATTGACCCTATCTTAACGAAACTATTGTTCAGAATGTTGTGAAATTTTTTGGAGGACATAATAAAGGTATGGGAATTTGAGTGAAAAAAAAATTAGGAGGCCGTTTTTTAACGATTTACACATTTAGCATGCATTTACGGTAGTTTAACAAATTTTGTTGTAATCAAACATGTTCTGCATGACTTTCACCATTTTCAGATACCATCTGAAATCGTAAGAGTGTTCTGGGAAATGCTAAGAACATCTCGTGAAATGCTATCTTTAGAATAAGGTTAAGTTAATAAAATAAAATTTCTAAACTATCGTAATTCTAAATGTGTAATTTATTAAAAACGTCCTGTGGTGGTGAAATTTGGAACTACTTTTATTTATATATTTTTTTAGATTAAACAAATTCCCATTCCTCTATTATGTCTTTCACAAAATTTCACAACTTTATGAACAATAGTTTTGTCTGTAGACAAGTTTGAAGTAGGGTCCTTTATTTACGGACTCTCTGTAATTTTGCTGAGAACTAATACAGCTTTACCTACTCTCAAATGTCTTTCCGGGTAAGTCTCTATTCTTATCATTTCACGTCATTTTGAGTGTTAGGATTTTACTTTGGCGTTTTGGGTATTCCCCTTGAAGGATGTGCAGGACTGCCACAGGCGACTATTTTTTAATTTTATCTCGCACTGTTTTTATTCAAACAGAAAATTTTGATATACAGTTTGACAAAATCTGCAAGAGAAATACGCTGTAAAATTTATTTTCTTAAAATAGTGGTGTGAATAGAATATAAAAATAATCTCCAGTGGCAGCCCTGGATGCAGTTTGGGACTCCATTTTTATCTCGAAATTTTGACTTCAGACTGGAACTTTTTGATGAAAAATTTATTTTTTGTTTAAATAATCAAGCAAAATTCTGATCATTAAATAAATCTGAAAATACTTTTAGCATTTTCTGGCGTGAATCCGAGTTATTTTAATAAAAGTGGAGGCCAAACTAGCAACCTTGCTTGGATATGTGAGTGGCGTTGGCAGAGATCGAACCAGGGACCCAGAGCAGCATATAAGTTCTATAGTGCCGAGTTGGCATCCTGATTAAAATTCGTTCAAGATGATGTCGCCATACTCTATTTTCTGTACACACAGAAATGAAGCGAAAGGTCTTTGTGTCTTCATATCATCCTTTTCTTGAGTTTCGTATGGGCTGCCTGGGTTGCCATTGATTTTTGGATTTTATACAAATACATCACGAGGTAAAAATATTACCAGAAATTATTTTTTATGATAATTAGCGAAAGAAGTTTCTACTGTATAGTAACATTCATGCTAACACGAAAATCTGAATGAACTCATAATGGTAGGTATATTCGTGGAAAAAAAAAAAAATGTAACTACCCCGTACTAACTTCTCAACAAACTATCGTAAAAGAAAGTTAATGGTACCGAAAGATTGAAAATAAAGTATACTTTTAAAGGATATGTATAAAATTGGCTTAGGGGGCTATCTACTTATTAAAACGAACCCATACTTCATTTTTTTTTTAAATGGCAATATCCAATTTTAACAAGATATTTCAAAACTTCGGTTCAAACTGTGCCTAGACACCAAATTTCAAGTCATTTGAATGATAAGTTTTTTAATTATAAACATTCAAAATTTAGTGCTTCTAATGTTAAATTACATTTTCATATTTTTATTAATATCTCCTGAAATTGTACTCCTAATGCGCTAATTTTTTGTGTAGCATTAATACTAAAATATCCAAACATAAATACGCTTATTTTGGAATTTTTATAATTTTATGATATGAATTATAAATTATGAAATTAATATTCGAAAAAATTATGAATTGCAACCTACAATTTCTTTGATGGATTTAGATTTATTAAATCTTGCTTTATGGAAATCCAAAATTTCACACTTTAATTCCAAGTAGTTTTCAAATTATGCTTAAAAAACAGCAAAATGATGGTTTAACCCTCTCGCTGCGTAATTGTTTTATCAAAATAGCTTCAAAAATTGCGTATTTAACTCCTTCGCGACGAGCGTTTTTTAAGAATTTTTATTCTTTTGCAACCGGTTTTTCAAAACAAAAATTTTTGTCTGATTCAATCGGGAAATTTCTCCGATCAGATAAGGCAAAATTTAGAATAAAAAAAATAACTGGTCGGAATGATCAAGGAGAGTTAATTAGACGGAAAAATGCATCCTCGATGAAATCTCGGGTTGCGCAAATTTTGCTACTTTTACGTTGCCCGAGAAACTCTCGGGTTGCGCAGCGAGAGGGTTAAGGGACCGTCTATGATAGAACTGACTAGATATTTTGAAATTTCTTATGCTATCCTGTAATCAAGAAGTCCTCGATAACTGCTTGAGTGGCGCTTAAGATGCCTTGATCAAGAAGGGGGCTTCTCGGTCAATAATCGAGTACTGAACTTCAATTTGGATACAGCCCCCAAAATACGCTCGTTTTAAAATAATTCATTTCTCGGAAACTTATTGTACGAATTTCATAAAAATTTGTTTTTAGGCTAATTGAAGGGTGTAGAGTTCATTTATGCTGTCAGAATTATGCACTGCTATTGAAAAAAAACAAACTTATGGTTCGTTTTAATAGGTAGAATAACCCCCTAAGCAAATTTTATATACATCATTTAAAAGTAGACTTTATTACCAATCGTGCCGTACAAGTAACTTTCTTCTACGATAATTTTTTTCAGAGTTAGTAAGTCGTGTTTACTTTTTTTTTTTCCACGACTGTACAGCTCACACTTGTAGGCGAAAAAGTTATCAAATTAGTTTTTGCAATGAATTTAAAGCCAGAAATATCTATGCTGGTTGTAAAAAATGTGTTTGTAGAAAACGCAGAAAAAAAAAGATGTTTGTAAATATTGCACTCACGAAAGTTAAAAATTAAACTAATAAATAACTAATTGAAAATATCATATTGTATACTAAAATGTAAGTGAAGAATATAATTTCTGGGGGTTTTTTCCAAGCTTTCTTTAACGCTTGCATTAATTGGCTGTGGTAGACTTAGGTATATAATAATTCATCTAGTGTTAAGTAGCTTCCTATAAGAAATATTTCATATCAAAAAGTTAATCATAACATAAACCGAAATTGGCAAAAAGTATCATATAATATCGCTGTTGTCCATTACTCAGCCATATAGTGTTTTTAGAAACTCAAAGCAAGTATTGCTAACATATCGGTATAAAATTGAATTATTTTTACTAAAAAGCTTATAATCGCGAAATATTGACACTAAATTCAAAGTATTTACAAGAAAATAACATCTTTCCGCAATAATGACACTGAATTGTAAAATTTTAGAGTTCGAGCAATATATAATTCATTCGTTCATTATGCCAAATTATCATAGAACGCTTAACATTACAGTTTTTTAATACATTTATTATTATTATACAAACCATCCAAGGATATTCCCCCGGCTCCGCTTCTCTACCATTGATAATTTTTGCATCTAGTTCATCTAAAAACAGAAAAAGTAAATTCAGGGTAGACAAAATAGAGGAATTATAAAGGAATAAATGTGTGAAAAAACCTCAATAGTAACTTTACCTTAAAAGTATCCTGTTTTACGTGTTCCAAAAAGGAAAATATCATAAACGACAGCGAAGAAAGCTTATATTCTGCAATACTGACTTTTAGAAGTCCTTTATCGTTGTTTTTTCTTTGTTTTACATCACAGTTGAAAAACTGACCACTTTCATTCATTGGTAAAAAAATATCATCACTGATATTTTCAAGTAACCGATCAAGCAACGATGATAAAATTATGTTTAACTAATCTGTTTTGGGAAACTGAAAGTGCATAATTCGTAGACGCACTTTTTGTTGTCTTTGTAGAGAATAAACATTCCGCATTACCTGATTCATGTACATTAAATGCACTAGGCATCGTAACTACAGATCTTCCAGCTATCGATTTGAGTGGTACAATAATTTGATTTACTTCAGATTTTTAACGTTGTTTTGAATACCGATTTTAAAGAAAAGAAATTGTATAATCACGATATTTGAAAAAAGAATAGGACTTTTAAGAAAAATAAATTTGAATTAGCCATATTCAAATTAAATAAAGTCGAATACATGGTCAGTATTTCTAAGACGCCAGAGTTAACTAAAGAATAATATCATAAAATCTTCGAACACACCAAGAAATTGCTTTTTCTCCCTATATTTCTAATACTTTGGGAGGAAGAAGGGAAGTTGACCTATCTAAACTTTACTAACAAAAGAAATGTGTCAATTTTCGCTCACACGTCTATTTTAAATTATAATGTTAAATTTAATGTAGTTACCATAAATTCAGTCAATTACTTTTAATATATCTCTTCGATTCTCCAACGAGATTTTTCTTTAGGAACCATAATTAAACGAATTACTGACAGTATTTTCAGAAGTATTATATTTTTAATGTAGAAAGCATTTTTCTTTTAACCTCTTCGCTACTGAGTATTAATGCAGTATTATTAATTATTACTGAATTATATCTTCTCCCATTTGACTTCAGAGTAAGATTTTTATTTTATTCGCATTAGTTCAAATCTTAGACTTAGAAACATATCATTCTGATATCAAAATTGAAATTATGTTCGAGTACCATTTATAAAAGGGGACAAAGTGGAGGTCCCTATTTGGGGACCCAGAGAGCGAAGAAGTTAAAGGAGAATAACGTATAAATAACGTGTTTATTGCAGCGTGTAACATTGTACAGGTCGCAAACAGTGTTGCCAAATATGGTGTGTTTTTTATTCAGAAATTCCGAATTGACAGCAGAAAATTTTTAATACTAATTTTTTTTAATGTATTCACGAAATGCCCGTTTCTGTACTAACTAAAAGTAACAATTAAAACTTTCTGGGAAAAATTTAGAATTTCTTAGCGATAGTTTTATAAATGACGCGTAAATGCGTCAGGGGCCTGCTATTGTTATTAGAAAGATGCAAATAATTTAACCTTATTATTCAAAAATAATGATATTTTATTAAAGGGAACCGTAAAGGTTTGAAATGGCAAAAAAATGTGTTTATTATTATTGCTATTATTATTATTATGTTTGAACCTTTGATAATGCCGTACGGTTGGTACGATCGGAAAATTCCTTTAATTGAGGTTCTATTAAAGGTAAATGACGTTTATCGCTATGTTATCTAAAAGGTTAAACCCAAATATCTCGAAGTACTTTTTGCAGTGGTTTCGGCACAATAACTTTTGAACAAGTTAATGGATTTACTACATGTATTTTATTTTTAATTAAAGGTAATTAAATTCGTTACAAACTACACTTAAAAAAATCAAAGCATAATAAAATATATGATAAATTGTATGGATTTTGCAATTATTATTTACAATTTTTACAATTTTTTTTACTTTTTTTAATAGTTATAAGCAAGAGCCAGCGTAATCAGTACAAAAAATGACTCCTGGAACCTAGATTTCAAAATCGTTTCAAAACTACTTTTGTCAAATAAATTTTATCGTACAATATTTAATCTTTTGTTATTGTTTTTTATTTAGTAACTACTTTTTATTTCTATAAAACATAAATACATAATTAAAAAAAAAGCATAATATAATTACAGTTCCTAATCCGCGATCAACCTTCAGTCAATTTTCGTTATTTCAAACCTTACTGGTCCCCTTAAGTTAATTTATGTATTTTGTTTACATCTGGCACATATACATCACACTTTAGACTACAAATCAAATACCCTACAAACCGTTATAAGCTTAATAATCTACTATATATGTATATAATACAAATGGAAATTTTATTCCGGCTGCTTATAACTTGAGTTTTGCTGGATGGATTTTGATGAGACTTGCACTGTTAGTTGTATAATTTTTCAGGAAAGGTTTTAGTATATAATATGTCGTTCTACGTTGCTTAGTTATAGAATCATGGAGGAAAGTTCTATAATCAGATGAACTCGATTTGGAAATATTAGTATTTTATAAAGATTCTGCTGAAGATATTTCAATGAAACTTACACTATTAGATAATTTTTCAGGTAAGGTATACAACATATCGTTCTACGTTGCGTAGTTAGAGATTTATGGGGAAAAGTTCTGTAATTAGTTGAACCGCGATTATGAAAGATGAGCCATTTTAGTAGATTCTGTTGGACGAATTTTAATGAGATTTGCATTGTTAATTAGATAATTTTCCAGAAAAGATTTTAGTTTATTTCATATTGTTTTATGTTGCTTGGTTATAGGGTTATGTGAGAAATTTTTGTAATCAGGTGAATTCGATTATGAAAGAATAACTTAAAAAAAAAAATTCTACCGGGCGGATTTTGACGAGACTTGCATTGTTAGTTAGATAACTTTCTAGGATGGTTTTAGTATATATTGCATATCGTTCTATCTTTCTTTACCAACACCTACTATAAATTATCAACCAAAAGCGTTGATCCTTAACAGTCCAAATTTTGTCTGACATATTGGAAACTATAACAACGCAGTGGCACATTTTGAGATGTGTGAAAGCACATTCCAGGTAAAGGTCCATATTTCTTTAAAATACAATGTCATATTCACCTTTATTTTGTTTGATTCAAGATTCGTTTGAAGAAACCGACCAGCGTAGCTGGCGAAGCCTGCTAATTACTTATAAATTGTAATTTGAATGAAAATAATTACCTGGTATGTCATTACTGGTGGTCTGATTCCGAGGAGTCAGCTGCTATAAATAACAGAGATAACATTACAAACAAATAAAATTGCAATATTTTTCACATCGTATATCAATAAAAGAAAATGTTTTAAAAAACTGAATGACAATTGACTTAAAAAGCATGAAAGATTGAATTAGTTTTTCGTAAATGAAAAAACAGTTTTTTAATTTTTGTTTACGCTTAAAAAATACATTTTTACAATACATTTTTTACTTTCTTCGTTATACATAAGAAGACGTATTGGAATCGTGAAAATTTTCGACTTCCTTTTTTTGAGAGATTTACACGTTTTAATATTCTTGACTACGATTTGACTATTTTTGGAAAATGTCAGTCTGTATGTATGCGACACAGATTTTGTGGGTGCTCTCGCTTAAAAACAACATCATCACAACATCATAACATCATCCCAAACATGCATTTCGTAAGAGGCGGCTAAAATGAGTTTGGAGAAAGGCTAACAAGCTTTACCCGTAAAAAGAAAAAAAAAACCTCGTTGCAAAGTTCTTAAATACAGATTTTAGACGGACTGCTCTCATGGTAAAACGCACTGGAATTGGAAAATAGCCTTTGAATTTTAGAATTAGAGCTTGGTATGTTTTAAGGTTATATAGAACTAGCACAGTGAAGCAGCTACAGAGCCAGGTGGATAGTTATAGACTGGGTATATTCTCCTTACAGGAAGTTAGATGGAAGGATAGTGGGATAAGAAATATTGGAAATTTTGAAATTTAAAACAGTGCAAGCACTAGAAAAAACACGCATGGTACTGGATTTATGATAAGAAAATGCCTTAGAGAAAATATTATTGATTTTCACAATGCAAATTAAAGAATATGTATCTTGAGTTTGAGAGCATAGTTTTTTACCATTTCATTAGTATGTGTCCATGCACCAACAGAAGATGCCGAGGATGAACAATAATATACCTTTTATGGAAAAATTCAAAATGAATTTGATAAGATCCCAAGACATGATGTTAAAATTGTTAATAAGTGATTTTAATGCTAAAATTGGAAAAGAATACTCCTTTATACCAACAATAGGAAATTTTTGTTATATGATTTGTGTAGCGAAAATGGAATAAGAGCTGTGGATTTCACTGCTTCTAACAACTTAATCATAAGTAGTACATGTTTTGAGCATAATGATATACATAAAGTAGTCTTGGATTTCTTCTGACGGAAAGACAAAAAAACAAATTGATCACATAGTGATTTGCAAAAGACATGCTAGTGGTGTTAAGGATGTACGAAGGTGGTGCTGATTTAGATTCTGATCATTTTCTTGTTATTATGCCCAGGGCCCTACCAAATTTCTTATTCTGTTACACCTTGACTAAAACTGGTGCTGATTAGTTCTGGGTGTATCTCAATGGCAGGTCGCGCTGCTATGCTGATTTTTAAGTATAATATTATCCAAAAGATCTAATAAACTTTAACCCCTTGAGTACATTTGATGGCTGGGGCTCGTCATGCATTTGGCCATTAGAGCTTATTTTTATATTCTGTTCATACCACTATTTAAAAAAAAAAAATTACTACATTTTCTCTTGCATATGTTATCAAAGTATTTATAAAAGATTTTTGTTTAGAGAAAGTGGTGGGAGGTGTAATTAAAAAAGAAAAAATGCCAGTGGCAGCTCTGAAATAAATCCGTACCCAAGTGGTTAGAGCAGTTCCTTTCTCTGTTTTTAAATGTACTTACAATTTAAAAAACTCGATGAGAATAGAAAAATAAAAGAACTTGTATCGATTTATAACCTACTAGCTGTTTAACCCGTTCTATGCACGGGAGTTCGTGAATTTAATTCTAAAACCAAAATTAAAAATAACTATTCGATTTAGTAAAGTATTTTTCTACTTTTGCGCATTTTTTTAATGAAATTTAATTTATCATGTTACTATGGCAGCAGACGATAAAACGATATCTTTGGAATAAGGGAATAAATAGAATAAAAAGTTTTGTCGATGTTTGTGATAAAATGTTTGCCTTTATTTAAAAAAAATTCTAATAATTAAGCGCAATTATATACTCTCTAATTATTTGCATTTGAGGTAAAATAATTATCGTAATACCCGCTGGAGCTTTTTAGTATTGCAGCGTGGTGTACATAATATGTGTATCTCATATTGGTTAAAGAACTTACGCGATTACATGTTGAATATTAAAAAAAAAAGATTTTATTGTGAATTTTTAATTTTTGGCAGCCGCTGTAACGAAAAATGTTTAAATTTGATAGGAAATTGCTGTTAAATTGGTAGTTTTTTATTAATTAAAAGTTAACTATAAATTATTTCGATTCCGGATTGCTTTAGTTGCCTCGGCCGTGTTTTAATACACATATGCATTTGCATAATAATTCACAATTCTGGCTTCCAAACTGTGGATTTGTATAGCATTACAGACAGACAGACAATTTTTTTTTATATATATTAGATATACTGTTAGTTTAAGATGCGTTAATGTGATTAAATCTTAAAAAGTACATAAATCGATATATTTTAATTTTTTGATTTAATGGGGTTTTTTTTTATGAAACAAATATGAAATTTTAGGTATACATTGGCTAGTGATATATAATTTTTAATTAATTCTTTTTTCATGATGTCAACGTAATAAAGATAGTTGGCATGAAATGCTTGACTTTTGCTAAGACTTTTTTTAAAGTTTACAGCATAATCGAAAATATTTATGACTTCATTTCAGTCTGCCTGTCTGTCTGTGCTCAAACTTCCGTAAATATATCTGGAATGTTATGAAATTGACAGAAGACATTAACGTTTTTTATAGTATGTTTTCTACCAAAAATGGAGTGTGTAGTATTTATAGTCCGTTTACAGGAACTCCCAAAAGTATACATTGTGATCTATAGGCGTTTCGATAATTTGTAATACATTTTAATGGCGTTACACGACTTCAAACTTCACAAAATTGATATGGGTCAATATCTGAAAATTAGACAATTTGCGTCCACTGTCAATAATATTTAATTAATTGCCCTAAAACCAAAAACCAAAAACTGAAAAATGTAATATATTGTAACATGTGTTATAACAATTACCAATGATAAATGGACATACAATGATACATAAATAATTAATTTTAAGCTTTAAACAAACGAAATCATCATTTCAGTCCATGTCTCCTGGTACAAATATCCAATAATAAATGTATGATGTAAAAATTTCTGTAAATATTATTAACTTTTGCTATTATATATTTAAACTTATATATATATAGAATATAGGAAAATATAATTTTCCTTTATTAGTGTAGATTTTATTGTAAAATATTGTAGTAAATATATTTGTCCCTGAGGTTAACCGTCATCTCAGTCCCTCGAAACACACATTTAGGTTAACAGATACTAGGTGGCACTCGCATAATTATTTCCATTGCAACAGCAACTAAAGTTCCACTAGTCACCATGGATGAAGGTAAGTTGTTCTTCTCTTATCTATTTAGAAATATTTCATATTTAGTTTCATATTTAGAAATATTTAGTTTTTGTTCTAAATAGGGATGAATATTTTTTTATAGTATCATTCATATCCCCATATTTAACTTTTTATTTATAAAAAAAGCTTATTGCAACTTTATTTATGTAACATACAAATGTCACATGGCATATTTAATAATTTACATGTGTGCAAAATGATGCAATGTGATGGCTGTGAGGCTGTTAAGATAAAACATCCCTCAGTCCTCATCATCTCAGTTTGAATTATTAGACACTGATTATGATGTTAACAGACACTTTCTTCCATAAAAGTTTATCCTATGCAAAAAATGTACATCCTTCATCTCAAAACACTACAGCATTTAAATGACAAAACATGTATCATAGTATATAATTGTATGAGATAGTTGGTACATTAATTTAAAAAAATAGAAATTTTGGAATGAAATTGTCTTGTTTTTAGATATTGACACATATTCACTATTGAAATGCTGTATAACAAGTTTCCTATAGAAAATGGTATGCAAGCCGTTATCATTCATTTATAGGGACACAAGTTCCATTACATTACTTTTTATGTGCAGTGACTATTTTAACTGTGTTATAATATTTTGTATATGGACGATTCTCAAAAGGTGGGCACTGGGCACAAGTCGTAACTTTAAGCCTTTCAAACATAACTTTAATTATCATTGACTTTATTTTTTTTTTTTTTACACTGAGTTTTTAATTCTATTCAGAGACAGAAAATGACATAATTTATTGTAAAAGCTTTGTATAAATATCTTTAAAATTTATTATTTTATGGTAAAGAGACCAATTTCGGACATTCATAACGTTAACTGATCCAATGTACCACCAAGAAAAAGAGTTTTAACTTTTTTCCAGGTGGTTCTAATGGTAAACAACGAATGCATAAAGGAAACGGATGTTTTTTGATAATTTCGTTAAGAGATGGCAGGCTGATTTGTTGCTTTTTTGAAGATAGGAGGACTTTTCTATAAAGAATTTTTCTGTATTTTGTTATGTTCGAAAGTAACGTACGTAACAAAGCATTTGATTTTATTATTATTATTACTGGATAACAAAAAGTTAATTATGCATATATATATGTATACAGACATATTTACTACATTCTTAGTCTTAAGAATTTTTTAAATACTAAGAGCAACGTCCAAAATCTGTAACTTACGTGCGAAAAAATGTCCAAAATTTGTAACGTACACAACTGCTAATTAAATGCTTTAATCATTAATTTTCCAGAATAGTTGCTGTTTTATAATGTTTGTGTATAATTTTGTAGACATACTATTATAAAATATTTATATATTATATTTATAGACAAAATACTATATTATTAAAAAAAATTGGCCTTAAATTTGAAAATTTTAAAAATTACATATAGTTAACGTTTAATGATGCCACCTTTTGAGAATCTCCCATATGCGTTTCTGTCCCCCCCAAATGCACTTATAGCAAAATTGCGTCATTTCCAACTGATCTACATCGAGGCGGCGTACATCGGAAAACTTTTTTCTTTCAAAATTCAAACATTTTTTTTTTTTTTTTTTTTTTTGAAACTATCGATAGAGTTTGTATTCACTTACCCTGCGTAAAAATTTGTCAAGTTTTTCGAAGTCTTTTAATGGGCGTCTTGGATCCGGAAATCCCTGATTCATCTTAGAATTTCTCCGCTGTGGCTTCCAGATGTCTGCATTTTTGAAAGAAACCGAAAGCTGATAGAGATATATTTCTATTAATAGTAATCTGATTCTCAAAAAAAAAAAATAACAATCAAAATTTGAAAAATAAAATAAGAGGAAAGTAAGAAATACAGTGTAACTTTAAAAATCCGGCATCACCGGGACCGAGACTATGCTGGATTTTTGAAAATTCCGGATTTCTGAAGGAATAACGAAAGTTTTAAATATGGATATCAAAAGTATTACTATATTCTTAATAGTTCCTTTAGCCATAATTTAATTCATTATTAAGTGATAATTATGTAAGAAAAAGAGAAAATTAAATGTGAATAAAAACTTACTTTATATGATACTTTCTATGTTACAGAAAAAAAAAAATCAAACAAAGAGTGAAATTAATTCTTCTTTTGTAATTTTCGAAACATCGATGTCAACTTTTTTTGGCCGTTCTTTAACAAGTTTTTTTTTTTTTTTTGGTATTTTATACAAATGAAGAATGCCTATTTCGGAAATACAGTATTGTTTCTCTAAAGCATATATTAATACTCCAGTCAAATTTTCTAGTGGCACCTTTTCTTCTTCCGGTTGTTCATCCTCGTCTTCTGAGCCGCTACTAGTGTTACCTGCGGTTCTATTTAGCATAGCGCCAGCGATTTCGCTGGCCGCTAAATTTTTTGTTGTTGATGCATTTTCGTCAATGCTTAGCCAATCTTCTATATCCTTTTTTCGACACTTAATGCATTTTCAGATTTTGCATGTTCAATCAGCTCATAAATTACAGCTTTTCATGGCAAATTTGAAAGCCTGAAAACTCTTCCTAATCATTGATGTCGCCCTTGCCGGATATTCGTTTCTGCCTTATATTGTATCATGCATTCGCCAAAGTTGTTCCCGTTACTAAGCATCAGTGCAGCTCTCAGAAAATTTGTTCAGAAAATAATCGCCTCTGATAAATGTAAAAAAAGTCAAATATTCTTTTTTTTTTTACCTTTTTACTTTCGATCTTGCAGTTTTTAATTCATAAAGAATTGCTTTATCTTCTCCCATAACTTGAAAGTGTAAAAGAAAAAGGAAGAGAAAAGATGGTTTTGATGCCGGATTTTTGAAGTCACACAGTACTTTTATTTTTTAAGTGCAGATTCTTTCTTTTGTAAGAACAAAAAAGGGGCATCTTTTAAGAATTGTTTTCCCAATGAAAGATTAATAAAACGTAACTGGATTTTTTTTTCTCTAACCAGGTATATTTGTGTGTATCTTTACAAAAATGTAAAAATTGGTGGTGGTATCCTTATTTTGCAACTGATATGCGCAGCAGGATATTGATCAGCGCACGACTGTACCTCGTACAGTTACGTAAAATACAAAAAGGATAAACGTTATGAAAGGCAAATCTATAACAAATGACTCCTTATAATAATATATTAATTTCAAAAGCAAAAAGTTGTACATTAAAATTTTAAAAACAGTAAAAATACATTTATTTCGACTGTTGACATGTTTCGACTTATCCCGAGTTATTTTCAAAAACAAATAAAAAAAGCTATCCTGAATTTGCACGGTCTGACACGCCATCATTGAGTTTTCCACGTATTCTTTCATATTATGCACGTTACATTTTTATTTTATATGGATGTTTATTTTATTTTATTTTCATACTCATTGAGTAGCTCGAGCCATATTTGTGGTAAGTGAAATGATGCTGCATCATTACATATTGCGTTTTTGAGCGTTACAATCCAGTCTATACTATCCATCCATTATAAGAAGAAACTATAGCGATTGTAACGCGCTAAACTCGACATGTAACGATGCAGCATCATTTCACTTACCAAAAATATGACTCGAGCTACTCAATGAGTATGAATATAAAATAAAATTGTAACGTGCATAATATGAAAGAATACGTGGAAAACTGAATGATGGCATGTCATAGACCGTGCAAATTTAGAATAGCTTTATTTATTTGTTTTTGAAAATGATTCGATGTGAGTCGAAACATGTCAACAGTCGAAATAAACTAATTTTTACTGGTTTTAAAGTTTTAATTTACACTTTTTAGCATTTGAAATTAATATGTTATGAAAGGCAATTAAATTTGTAAAGCCATGAACTAATTTCCATCGAAATTGATTCTCAAAAAACAAAATGGCGCTTGTTTGGAAATCCACCTACAGTTTTCGCGTTTTTCCAAGTTTAAAGTTTTGGAAAAAAGACTTAACAGTGAAATTTTTAACATTAAATATGTTTATATTACCCGAAAACCGATCATCTTTTAAACCCGACTAATAATTTGATAATGGTTTGATATTATTGATAAAGGGATTTTTTATTAACGCTGGCTGCAATGCGTGATCAAAAGCATGGTTTTGACAAACAAGAAAAAAGTTTAAAGTTTTATTTTATGCAGCACATATAGGATTCCAGTCAAAGGATCGTGACTTCGTAAATATTTTAAATAATTCAAACTCGTTTCAAGACACATTCTACACACTCGAAGGAAATAAACAAACAAATAAAAAAAGATTAAAAAAATATATATATCCTTTGTAATTTTTTAGTCAAACAAACTGGAATTTTCCTGAAACAAAAATTACTAAGTCCATTTTCAAAATTGGCTTTTTTTTCCCAATCAAAATATTTTCCCATCTGCTTATGTGCATTTGATCCACTTTCAAAATATCTACCAATACAGCAAAAGCTGAAAAAGAGGGAAATCACAAACGATTCATCCTTAATTTTGGTTACTGAATGGATATTTTAAAATTTAATCGATATAGTTCAAACGTAGCAATTTCTTTCGAAATAAAAATTCTACATCTAGTTTTCTAAATCTAAATTTAGAAAACTAGAGATTTTTCAAATAAAATAAAACTACTACTCCCGTGCATGGAATTTAATTTTCTAATTTACATGAATTTTTTCAAATGTTACTTGTAATATTGTAGCACAAGATATTTCCTTTGGGGAATAAAAAATTGCAATTATCTATACTATTATTATAAAACATTTCCATTAAAAAGTCGGATCCCAAAACCAAAGGCCATTTTAAGGCGCCATACATTTATAAGAAATATATAAAAAATACAACAAGCAAAAAAGGTTAAATAGATTTAAAAGTATAAAAAGAAAAGAAAAAAGGAAAAGGGAATATATACAGGGAATATATACAAGTTAGCATGAGTGGATAATGAACATCCAGAAAGGACAAGCCCTAGCAGTTTACAGTTTCTGCAGCGCGGATAACCCACCAT
Source organism: Maratus speciosus (assembly GCA_963932465.1). NCBI lineage: Eukaryota > Metazoa > Arthropoda > Arachnida > Araneae > Salticidae > Maratus > Maratus speciosus. The sequence goes on along the minus strand of OZ010792.1, from coordinate 524,456,046 downwards.
CGGCATAGGCTTCCAGTTCCCGCGCTGCTAGTTTATCAAAAAAAAAAAAAAAATAATAATAATAATATTTAACAATTGTTGAAAGTTCTCTATTTACAAGTGTTTATATAAGACTTGTTAAACACCCATAAATGAAAGATAAGTAACAAAGATAAAATGTAAGTTAAAAATGCTAAGGATATTTAAGAAAATTAAATATAATAAGTAAAAGTAATAAGAAAAGCGCTTTACAGACTAACAACACATGACAAACATAAACAGATGCAGATCAAATGCATGCACTTGGGATCTCAAGTATCTCCATAGCCCTAAATCCGTTGGAGTGGAAGGAAAGAAATATTAATTAATTAATATATAGTTGATGATTATATTAGTAAAGCAGATTACAACACATTTTCTAACGATTTTAACACATTATTCACATAACTCATGCACTTAAAAATGGCTTCACATTCGTTCTATTTACACATTTGTTGAAGGTTGTGTTAGGTTTTTACTGAAACGTATGAGATAGGTTTTTTGATGTAACTAGTCAGTGTTAATCTTGTTCATCTATTGGCTTTTCTGAGTTTTGGAAAATTAATTGATTGTTTTCTAATATCCGCACACATTCTATTATTTTGGTATATAGCGCTGGTGATTTCTGCACAAATTTGAATCAATGGTGAAGTTCCATTGTGGCTGATTTACGGATATGAAGGGTTGATGTTAATGGACAGCTGAGTACATAGTGAAGGGAATTACCAATTTCACCACAGATACACCATGGTGACGGAGCTTTGTTTATTTTGAATAGGTAGGACGGGAAGGGTCCATGATTAGTTGAGAAGATATGCAGGTTTCTATGTACTAACATGAAGTCTGTTGATACTTTTGGACATAATTTGTAAGTAAATCTGCCAGTGGTACCATAATCCCACTGCAGCTGCCATTTGGGACAAGCCCTATCAATGAAAATAAAGGTAAGAAAGAATTAAATGTTTTCAGGAAGATGAATAGAGTGGCCTGTGGTCTTCTCCAGCGGAAACGCTCATCATAAATAGAGAGACTTTGAAAAGTAGGATTTGGAATAGTAGGAATATTGTCGAAAAAATTTTTTGCTTGATTTTAATAGCAGGGCGAATAGGAGGGATATTGAGGTTATTATGAATAACAGTATTTCTACGATACCACGGAGAGTGTACAATTCCCCGGAGGGTTTTGTTCTGGACCACCTGTATTTTTTGAAAATTGGTTTTAGCCGCTGAGACCCATATCTGAGTGCAGTAGAGAAGTATGGGGCGAAGTACTGTCTTGTATAATAGTGTTTTATTGCCCATACTCATCTCATTACTCTACAGGAGATGGGCAAGGTCATTTTTAGCTTTATAAAACTTTTGGATGGTGTAATCGAACTAAAAACAGGAATTTCGCAAGAAAACCTTATGTGATGGAATTTTCTAAATATTTTTCCCGGTTTCAGTGGGTAAAAATCCATAAGAAACAGTCAATAAACCTTATGCGGTTTTTTGGTCGAAGACCTGTGTTATTCAAACGCTCCGTTGTTGTCTACGACTTCTCCCAGCGTTAAAAATGTTTTTTGATGTCCGGGGATAGAAATCATTCTGTTTTTAATCAAAGAATTAATCTAATCAAGCCCCCATTTCTACATCACTATGGAACGATACACCACGGAAAGCGTTCGAATGTTCGAAAGCGAACATATGAGATTGAAATCTGACAGTCCACGTTGTCTGGAGAGTATGGAGAATGATAAAAAGAAAATTAGGTGGAAAATGCCCAGTCTTTGTCCACTTGACGTTCTAAAATTGATCCAAAAAATACAGAAAAATCAATAAAATTAAAAGTCAAAATACACTAACTTCTAGAGCAAAGAAATGCTCTTTCAAATAATAGAAAACGTTTTGTCAATGTATTTTATTTCTGCGTACATTTTTAAATTTAAAAAAGAAAAAAAAATCTCGTGAATAATTTCTCAATCCAATGGACAATATTCTCGTGACGTCACTGTAGGTAAAATGACGGCGTGTTCGTTTGTTTACGCTTTGCATTCTTTCCCTATTTCTCTTTGCAACATTATATTTATTGTCACAGTTTTTAGCTCCTAAACCAAATTAATGAAAATATAGGCATATTCTTTCAATATTTAATTATTAAATAATGAATAAAAATGATAAAAGCATGATTTGCCAAAATTTAAATGAAAAAAATTCTAAATACTAAAAATTAACATTGAAATCGTGAAGTAAAAGCATACATAAGTAAAATAAGTTTGGTTTGCATAATTCATAAACATACCTAAATTTAAACTCTTACTAGAATTTCACTCATTTTTGCAGATATTAGCAATAACCTAATTTATTTAAACGTTATATTTCTAATAAATTTGGTAATTTACACAAAAGTAATCTGAAATTAAATTAATATTTCTTATATTATTTAGATCTATTACAGACATTTCAATATGCACAGTCGCAGAATAAAAAATAAGTGAATTCCTGGAGTACGTAATGTTTCTCAATGGAGTGATTTTTCAATGTTTTCTTAAACAGCTGGTTTTTTATAGCCTCGAACCGAACGGAAGAGTAGGGTTCATACACAAAATCCCATAAGAATTATCCCCCTTCATAATATGATATTAACCCTTTATCTACTGACGGTACTTATAAGTACCACTTACTTTAAACTTTCATCCCATAGAGAGTTTTACTAATATTCCAATGGTACTTTGCAGAAACAATCTTTTAAATTTTGCAAGAACTGTCACGCTTTACTTTTCATTTCTGCAAGTATAGTAAAGGACGCAAGTTAAGTAGTAGATTTTTTTATGTGTTCATTATGATCTTAGAATACAATTTGACTAGCTATTTTAAGTGAACGGTGTATGTAATTGCTTTAACAGTTGAATTACTGCGCGGTACTTATAAGTACCACCAGTACACTGGGTATTGGAGAAAAACTTATCTACTTTTCTTCCGTGTAGTTATGTATCTATTTTATCTGCTTTATAATGTAATTACTAAATTGTAGTGTAGTAATGCTTTTTCTGGTATTTTTTTTCTGTTTCATTATTATTTTTTACAGGAAATCGAAAAAGTGGTGCCGCCGGCTCTATTTTGCTATGCAAGAAATAACGTATGTAAATTCATATATTGCATATGTGGAGATGCGAGAGAGCATATCGTCGCTGGAATATAGGCGTTGCATAACTAAAGGACTGCTAACAAAATCGAAACTTAAAATAAATTATTTTTTTTATGCCATCAGATTTGAATTTTTACTTATTTGTCATGTGTAGAGTAAAATTGTGTCAATTTAATATTTTTTTATTGTTAATTTATCAGTGCCTTCTGTTTATTTTGCCTTTTTAAGAGTTTAAACTTAATTTGAAATATCTTGTGGATTTTCCTATTACGAGAATATTTTAGGCATAGTGTACTGATGGTACTTAAAAGTACCACTTTAATTAATTAGCTCTAACAAATTAAATTTCTCACGAGTGAATATATTTTTTAGGTATATCTTTTAATTTTCATTGTAGTAACTGAAAAAAAAAATACATGAAAAAAATTGCAGTAGATAAAATGTTAATACCAGTTATTGATTATCTGCATACTTACGGTACACCTTATCTGCATCAAAGTAAAGATGATATAAATCCGATGTAAAAGATTCATTGTCTTTGATGCTGCAGTGATAAATTCTACAAAGCAGTAAAATTATGGTGCATCTAATTACTGTAACCCTTTCTTAAATGGCGCTGATATGGGACGATTATTTTATAAAAGTGTATTTATCTATTCCAGATGAATTCTCTAGTAGGTCAAGCTGGTGTGACCTTTTTATTTTATCACAACAAAAATTAAGTAACGAAAGGATGTGGGAAAAACGGCATCCCGATAAATCGATCTTCGCCTTCTGCTGTCAATAAAAGGTGTCAGCAGAGCGAAGATGAATCTGTAATGAGATTTATTCGTTTCGAAATTTGTTTTTGCTGGTATCAAGCCATATTTAATTAGTTTTTAATCTCAAGCTGCTGATAAAGCAATTAATGAGGCATTAAGTAATTAATAGATCAATGATGAATAATAAATAATTGGTCATTAGTCAGTTCTATGATTTTGCACTAAATTCGCAGAGTTTGCTTCCATCACACACATTTCAGGTAAAGTAATTTGAAATCCAAATAATTTTTTTTTTAATTATACATACTGTCTAAAAAATAAATGAGTAAATTTGCACATTAAAACAAGTATACTGATGACGCAAAAACTATTTGCCTATATGTATAAAGTGGCATATAAATTGTCAAATACAAGCTCTAGTGTGTCAAAATACACATTTTCCTGTTTATTTTAATGTCACATTAAGCAGCTTAAGTGTGTAAAATTTTATCATATAACTCTGAAATACACAGTTTCACGTATAAATGACACACGAGTACACACATATATGGATTTTGTGTACATAGTGCATATAATCTTGTAGCTTGGTATGTAAATCTTGAACTAAATATTTTTATGATTGCAAAACAAATTTGTATGAAGAACAAATACATGTGATTGATGTGTTCGTTCTCTTTCCAACAGATATGTTTTTAGACCACAAAATAGTGTAACCTTAATTAAAAAAAATAATAAAAATAAAAATAAAAATAAAAAACAGGATCGTCTGAAATTATATATACTGCATGCTATTCTCTGTTAAAGCTCTTTTGAAGCCCTAAAATAATATAGTCATCATTTATGAATATAATCTGTGTAATCTGAATAAAAACACCGTAAAATACAATTTTGAAAAATACGGAAATCGTGACGCTGGTATTATTTCCTGATTTTGTCGGATTTTTTTCCCTATATAATTCAGTCACAAGTTTTAAAAGCTACATCTACATCAAGATGATAAAATCCTTATTTAATTCAATCTACAGTATACAAGCAATTCATATCGAAACGGGATTTGAACTCAGGATCTGAGACTTCCTAAACCATTAGCTTGACCATTCAGCTACTATTACACAAGTCAAATTTTCGCGTATCGCTATTTATCGTATTCACATAAGTACACGTATTCCTGTGTAATATTCTGTTTTTACACATATTTCTGCGTATTCTGAGTAACAGTTACATATGTAATATTCCTGTGTAATATTCGGTTCTTACACATAAATCCGTGTAAAATTCGTAAACATACTTCTGTGTAATAATCTGTTCTTACGCATATATCTGTATAATATTCTTACACATATTTCGCTGTAATGTGCAAAATACACAGATATTTGTGTAATATCCAAAATATGTAAATTACATCAACACACCAATTTGAATAAATCCGTTAAATTTTCTACCATTTACACACTTGTTTGAGTTTTTGAAAGGATAACAAATTGCACACTTCCATTAAGCCAATAAACACACAAAAGTACAGGTAAACTTTAACGACAAGAGTTGTAAATTTTATGACAAAGGTGTAGTTTTACAAATTTACACATCAACGTATGTAAAAGTGATTAATTTACACATTTGTTTTGTAGAGTGAGGAGTCCTGTCCTAGAGCAGTAAGAAATTTACTTATTTACCCATTTGATTTACTCATACCCATATTGAAATTATTAATTTTAAAAGGTTCGGTAGATATTTAGTTTAATATATTTAGTTAAATACACAGTAAAACCTCCCTAAAGCGACCATGTTCCGTTCCAATAAAAATTGGTCGCTCCAAGAGGTGGTCTCTGGTCTCTTAATGGAGGTCATGTTTAAATCTAGATTTTAATTCTTCAAAAAAGGTAACAATTAACGTTACTAAAATTTATTTTTCGAAAAAATATAAAAATTTAAGTATTAAAAAAAGTTTATTACATAAGTTAATTACTGCAGAGTTTAAAAAATGAATGCATTGACGTTTACTGTGATATTGCGGTTTTATCTTTTATAACTTTTATTTCCATGTCCTTTCGAAGTTCAATAAATGAATGCAATTTTTTATGGGGGGAAACAAATAATGACGATTTCGTTAATTTATCTGTTTCTTTGAGAGTTTCCTGACAAAATAGAACAGGCGAGTTTATTGACTGTCATTCTTAATTTGTCATCAGAGTTAAATTCATTGCCTAAAAAGACACGAAGGGATTTAAGCACTTAAAAGTTACCGGAATAAAAAATATCTAAACTTAGTTTAAAAGTTTGAGGAATAATACTCTCTCCCAAATTATTTCTCTAATAAAATCTTCTTGAAGCGACCCGGAAAAAACGGAATTTGTTTCATTTTCTTCAAAGAAATGGGTCGCTCATGGAAGGAGTTCAACTGGGATGGTCTCTGAATAGAGGTAAAATTAGTATTGAGCCTATGGGAATAAATTTCGTTCCATGAAAAAATGGTCTTTCAGGGAGGTGGTCGCACATGGAGGTTTCACTGTCTTAGTTTAGTTTCAAATATTTTTTAAGTTAAACGTACCCAAGATAGTCAACTTAAGATATAGCATTAAGTAGTTTCACGTGTAAAAGTTTCTTCATGCGACTTACAGAAGAGCGAATAGAAATACAAAGCGCATTCAATAAATAGGCGAAAGATTCATGAAAAATTGTAAAGTTGGGGAGACTAGGCAGGGTTGACTATAGGACAGGCTTGAACCACCCATCAGATCTCATATTTAAAAGAATTTCTGAGTTTTATCAATAGGTTTCAATCAAAGGTGTTGGGGTGCTCAAAAACCAATATTTGGTTCATACAGATAATCGAAATAGGTGGGGAAAAAATCAATTGTGAAGCGTTATTAACCTAAAATTTGTGTTTTTTAGAAATATTTTGTAAGCTTTTCTTCAGATAAAATATATCATAGAAAGTTAAGTAAGCAGATTTTAAGTAATGTAGAAGTATCGAGCTTTCATTCCAGGCATAAAGATTGTACAGTAAGTTAGGCTTAACATAACAATGTGCTATTCTATAGAAAAGGCCTATGTGGGGAGGCCTGACCCAGTCAATCTGAGGGAGAGTTGACCAGGTGCTCAAGGCTCACATAATTAAGTGATTTTGGAAATCATTTTATTATACATTTTGCATAATGAAATGTTAATGGTTATATATATATATATATATATAAAGAACGTAAATGTATCATGTAAAGCTACAGTAAAATGGGGTGATGAAAAAGAAAACGTTTAAAACTGATTAAAGAAAGATATGAAAAATTGCTATAGTATCCACTGCAAGAAAAAAATTAATGAAATATAAATGGAAAAGTTTATAGGAACTTTTTTCCATTTAAATATTACTTACAATAGGTAATTGAAACAGTGGAAAAGACTAGAAATGACTAGGTACGAAAGCAGCAGTCTTAACCCTTTCAGGGCAGTGGTATGTTTATGAAACCACTTAATTTTAATTCCGAAACCCCACAATGATACCTGAATTTTGCTAAAATCTTTTCCATTTAATATGCATGCGAAATATAGCCTTTTTCTTATTTCCAAGTAAATTTGTTCGTAAATTCCGGTGCCAGTCATTTATTTTAACATTTTAATACTGGAAATACTTTGCCCCTGAAAGGGTTAAAATATGTTAATGATAAATTAAGTGCTCATGCGGCTGCAAAAGAATATATCATTGATCAGAGGTGGAAAATTGGCGCAGAGGTGGAGCCTATTGACACCACTAAATTATAGTAGTATTTTGGCTCTTATCTAATGATCAAATTTCTGAGTTTTTATTAAACTGAATAATACCATAAAAATTTAGTGGTGTCAATAGGCTCCGCCTCTGCGCCAATTTTCCACCACTGCATTGATCGAAAAACTGTAGGAAGGTATGCAGACAAATTTCACCAGGATGAATACAGGGAGATAAAGCCAAGCTATGCGATAAACTAGAGTTGTCAGGTCGAGTGTCACAAAAAGTAGGACAATGAGACAAAAAAAAAAAAGTGGGAAATAATAACATCCGGACCTGCAATCCTATGAAAACTGAACCTATCTATAACGGAATACTGTCTTAAATGTTACAATTTCATTTTCCCTGCTGTACAATTACACCTGCTCAGACAAAATCCTGTTTAAAACAAAAATTTTCTCCTCTGACTTGCGATTGCCTCTAAACAGGTTTGTTTAAGCATCCTATTTAAAAAAAAAAAAATTATAATAATTAAAGCATGTTGCATAAAGTTATTTTGCTTCTTTTAAACTGACTTTATTTCTCTTCACAAATATTCCAATATAAAACAAAGTGGGTCAAACCTCCCATATAGTGAGTCAACCCTCCCATATGTGGGGCGCCTTGACCCATTATTTTCTCATGATTAAAATCAATCATTTTTCAAATTTCTTATATATATTACACTTACGTAGCAATTTTATTTTGATAATTGATTGTATAGCGAATAAAATTATACATAAAACTTTATTCTACGTTCAATATTTAAAAAATAAAAAATCATTTTGTAAAAAGTGGGTCAAGCCGTAGTCTCCCCTATAATAATAGCCATGAAAGTTGTAAACATTTTTTTATTTAAAAAAGTATCTTAACAGTTTTAAAGATTTTTCATATCATTATTCCTATTTAGATTCTATTTAGGATTTTTGATTGGGATTTTTCTTTTTTATTCTGTAAACATTTTTTTTTTAAAATATTTTCATGTTCCATAGTTACCAACAAATTCAGAATTCCCTCACTCTTAAAAAATCAAATCGCCCCTGGGGCGTACACCTTACGGAAGGAGCTCTTGCTGTGGATTGAATTAGATAGGGAATTTCTTCCATTGATGTAAATGTGTATTATAAAAGTGATGATTGAAATTCATAGAGATGTACGTTTGTCCTCGAAAAATTATATTGTGTCCTTTAGATGTCTTTTTAACTGAAATATTTAAAAAGGGGAATAATTTTGTGAAAAAAAGCGCAAAGTTTCCTGGAATTTACAAAAAAAAAAAAAAAAAAAAAAAAATCTTCCGTTGATGTAAATGTGTATTATAAAAGTGATGATTGAAATTCATAAAGAAAATTTACGTAAAAAAAAGTACGTTTGCCCTCCAAAAATTATATTGTGTCCTTTAAAGGTCGTTTTAATGGAAATATATAAAAAAGAGAATAACTGTGAAGAAAAAAAAAAAAAAACTCATTTTCTGCGTGTTATTGATGTTTACTATAGCACGATCCCTATTGAAAATTAAGTTTGTAGCATGTATCTACTGTTTGTTTTTGGAAAGCGAACCCCCCCCCCCCCCCCCCCCCCCCGCGCGCGCATTTGCGCATTCGTCAGGTCTGCTTTGATTTTAACAAGATAGGGGTGAGCGGAGTTTGTTTGCCTGCGATTTTTAAGAATGCGCTTTTGGGGAAATAATATCGATTTATATGAAAACGTTTTTGTAGTTAATATTTATAAAAAACAAAAACGCTTAAAATTTTTAAAATGTTGTACAACGTTTATACTATTTGCGAAGCAAAAGAAAATTAACTTTTATTAATTTTTTTTTAAATTCTTCTTGGAAATTACATTAAAAAAGCTTATTTGTTAAAATATACCTTTAAATGTTAAAATATACCTTTAAATGTTAAAATATACATTTAGATGTACAGTTCGTCTAATACGCTGCAATCGAATTCATCTATAGTTGTTTTTTCAAAGACATCCTTTTTAACTTTTTTTTTTTTTTTTTTTTTTTTTTTTAGGTGAAATAAAATCTCCTTACTACCACACCTGAAAAATTTATTTCCACTCAAACTAGCCATTTGAACACTAAATGTAGGAGTTTTTATTTGAATTTAAACGAGATATTAATAGATTTTAAACTTTGATCAGAAGTAAAAAATAACAAACAAGTAAGTGCCAATCTTAGTGACAATGCAGACGAGAACTAAAATTTCGAAAAATGCCCATCTCAGCGTAACACCCCTTTGAATAGTAGAATCGTCCTAGAGTGCTAGGCACGGCTTTCGAAAACGAACAGTATCGTTCATCTACAGGGATAGTCGAAAGTATTCCGTTTCATTACGGCGAACGAGAAAAAATCGTTTCAAGTGCATTTTGATAATGTTACGTCATTTTAAATATAATGAAAATGATATATATGTATGAAGTACATTAAAACATGCTTTCTGTAGAATATGTGGTCCAAAGAACATTTATAATTTATTTACAGGGCCACATAAAAGAATTCCGTTACCTAATGTTGCAGGAGAAAAAAATGTTTGCGACGTATTTTAATTATGTTAAACTATTTCATATAAAATGAAATTGATGTGCGTTGAGAAGGTTTATTACAAGTTTCTTCCTTATAATATGAAGTGCATAGCATTTACAGAGACACACAAAAGATTTTGGATACTATACTCTATCCAAAGTACTGTCTATTAGCGATGTTTGCTGGAAGTGCTTTTTTAACTATGATATGTGTTTTTACGTTTAACTAAATTTTGAATACTATATGGTGTGTATAAATGCTATAAATCATATACAGGGCTACATAAAAGAATTCTTAAAGGTTTCTGAGTACGAGCATAAATTCCTTAATGGAGGTTTTTAAATAAGTTATGCATTTTTACACTGAACTGCATTTATTATGTTAAGCGATGTTTGTAGAATACAGATAAAATGATATACAGGGGCACGCAAAGAATTGGATACATGTCTGCCTATGGATGATAATTTCTGGAAGTGTGATTTCAGTAGTTTTAAGCGTGTTTTAGTCTGAATTAAATTTTACCTAAATAGTGGCGTTTATATAAAGGTAGAAGGCAAGTATGTTTTCGTGTATTGGTATAAATTGCTGAAAGTGAAATTTCAATCTATTATGCGCTTTCATGCTAAACTAAATTTTCTCGTACTGTATAGCCAAATATATGTTACATCAAATACAGGGCTGTACAAAAGAATTGGAATACATAGTTGAGTATGGGCGGAAAATTGTCGAAATGAGTTTTTCAGATGTTTTATGTGCTTTGTAAAATGTTTACTTATGTATCTTATTTATCTTATTTTCCTAACAAACGGAAATTTGTTATTCTGGATTTGTTATTCAGAATCTATGATTAAAGCATGGTTTTCTTTATTGTTTAATGTATAAATTAAAGCATTTATATTTTAGTGTGTATCGTTACATGATATTTCATTCTTTTTGATTCTTTCTGATTTTGGTAATTCTTTTGGAAAGTGCTCGTCTCGGAAATGGTTCAGTATAAATATCATATGATACAAAACCGATATGTTTGTCATCTTGACTTTTATCTTTCTTTCGTTTTTCTAGGTTATATTTTTTGTAAAAATTGGCTATCGTTACGAAATTTTAATTGGTTTTGAGGTGCACAGTAATAATATATTAGTATAATAAAAATGTATACAGGCTGCGCACTCTCAACGGTGTCCAATGGCTAATTCCTAAACCGTTAGTCATAGACATATAGTTCCAGTTACAAAAATGTTTTTTTTAAGTGAGATAAAGAAATACTTTAAATGCGATTTGGGTTAATAAAAACATAGCTTAGAAAATTACGAAATTTAATTTTTTGTACGATCCCCCGGTCCTATCAGTTTTATTTAGTAAAATTTTCCTCTTACGCTGACATGTAAGAAAAAAAAGTCCCGTTCATATAAATCTAAAATAGACCGAGTTATGAAACTTTAAAAATACATGACTTATACCACTTTTCTGCATCTGAACATAAACGAGTTCGGCCATGCTTTGAGGGGTCATATACCAAGTGCTTAAAGTATTCGAAGAACTTATTTCATGTGTATCTGCGCCTCATGAAAAATCGTACAAGTATTGCAATTGAGTTAACTTTTATTAAGTTTCGGATTGGCCAAAATAATTGTATTTTAACATGTGTTTTATTTTGTAAGGATTTGAGACAGTTTCTTTTCATGATTTCTTTTAACAAAAACTATGTTATTTTTATAAGTTTTTATTTAACTTCAACGATCGTATTTAAGTTTTTCCAGTTCAAAATTTGTTCTCGAACTTTAACTCACTACCAAATATCCGATCGAGATTAAATTTGACATGCTGATGTAAATCCGATGACAATCTAATATTTTTATGATTTTTGGTGGTTACCATTTACACTTATGTTACAGGGTAACAAAAAATTTCAGATAGTTTACCGCCAAGAAGTTTTAAAAAAGTTTTTGTTTAGATAACACAAAATTGCGATGGTTGTGTTTTTTAACTTTTATGTATTTTTTAGCACTGAATCCGAAAATTACCTTAATTTTTAACCATCATGTCTGGATTTTTCGCAAATCATAAATTGTCATTATTAAAAAATAACAAAAATCAGATACTATAAAATAAGGAGATGTCTGTGTTTTTTAACTTTTGATAATTGATTTTTATGTACATTTTAGCACTGAATCTGAAAATGACTTTCATTTTTAACCTTTATCTGTGCTGATGATGCTTATAATCAAAATAATAACTATATTGGTTTGAAATTTTGTAAAGTATATACGGTAGAACCTCTTTTATCAGAAACTCTTTTAACCGAAACTCTCGGTTAACCGAAATCCATTTTTAAAGCTTTTTTTTTTTTTTTTTTTTTTTTTTTACTATCCCATTTCTTGTGTGCAAAATCAATTTTGGATTTTTTTTTTTTTACTATCATATTCCTTGTGTGCAAGCGGTCCTTTCCGAACCATGAGTACATATAAATAATTTCGATCCCCTTTCTTAGAGTTCCTTTGAATTTAACTTGAGCTCCCGTAAGCTGCGGAGTGGAATGAAGAAAACGAACAAATTAGCAATTCTAAAGCTTTTGAATGTTTGCAAAAGGTTTGGCATGGCTGGAGCAGCAGAAAGACTGTGATACTGGTGAACTAATAATATTAAAAAACTCCGTGATAGAGCTTCAAACCAAACGTAATCGAAAGTGCTACAAACAAAACATTTTTTCAAACCCTTGTGATATATGTAAAAGGTACTTAATTTCAAAATTAATATTCAGATAATTTATTTTTGTTTCTATTTTGCTATCGCTTTATTGTTGTTAAGCACTTGTTACCAAAATAAGAAATATTGCATATATTTCTCTTAATCTTAAAATTGAAGCATTCTCGATTATCCGAAAATTTCGATTTTCCGAAAGAGGGTCGGTCCCAATTACTTCGGATAATCGAGGTTCTGCTGTAATTGCGTTTATAGACTAAAATGTGAAGTTAGTAAGATGGCTTATATCAGTCAAACATCCGATTCATTCAACAAAAGATTTAACAATCATAAATCGGATATTCGTGCTTTAAAAAGAAATAAGGAAGAACAGAAAATAGAAACTGCCCATTTTGCAAAATATGGGATTAATAATATCACAATTTCTATATTACAGATTGTACCAAATAAAAAAGAGAGACTTATATGCGAAAAAAATATGATGGTAAAGTTTGGTTCTGTCTATTCACACGGATTAAACGTTATGTTCGATCATACTAATGCGCTTAGAAGTTTTAGGAATAATTTATTAGAGGATTCAATTTACGGAAGAATGAATCATTATTTTTGTGATGAAGTGGTAGTTTATAAATATCATATAACAATATTTGATCAGTTAAATTGTGTCAAAGATACTGAAAAAATTATCGTTAACCTTAACTCAAGTAAAAACGAAAAAGTCATCAAGTGTATGGTTTTCAATTTAAAAAGAAGGTTAATTTCTGATTTATTAAACATTTTATATCTACATAATGGGAATAGTAATGTGGATATGGCATTGGATTTGTTGAGATTTAGAGTTAAAGAGCAGAACTTAAAAAGATTATTGCATTCAAAATCTAATAATATAGATAATGATAATAAAATATATTTTGTAATAGATTATATGGGAGATAATTTCAAAGGTGTGAATTTTAAAAATATTTAAAATAGATTTACTAAATATTTTCCAGATAAAAATATTTTGATTAAAAGAGTCTTTAAGTATGATAAACCTTTGGGTAGAATGGTTTTTAATTACAATAGTTTTGGAAGGGAGTTGCAATGTGTGTTGAGAATGTCGTGTGTCATTGTGGTGAAGAAAAATTTAACAGATTCTTGAATTCAGATTATGGACATATTATCACGGGTGATTTAGGTATCATTTCTGATGTTAATCTTAGAGAATATATGAGTCATGGAACAAAATTCAGATTGAAGAGAATTGTGTCAAGGGGTTATGCAATAAAGCGATTAACAACAAATATGATCTTTTCATACAGAAAATGATCTATCATTATCAATTTGGATTACCAATGAAAGTATTTGAAGAATGGAACCACGTGCTGAAAGATCTAATTGGAGCAAACAATAAAAATTATGAGGGTATCAATGTGGAATGCTGTAAAAATTTGATTGATTCTATCAAGAACTTAAGGGATACTTTTATAGTAACATACGTTGACAAAGCTGATTCTAATTTCGCGATAATTTGTAAGAAATTGTATGGTAATATGTTAAAAGAGTCTTATAATAATGGTAATTATGAAATTGTAAATTCTAGTAAACAGGTTATTACTAACAGAGTCAAGACTTTGTATAAAAAAGTGAAGTTAAAACATAGTAGTACAAATTTTCCCTATTTAGTAATGATTCCTAAATTTCATAAATCCCCAATAAAATTCAGAGCTGTTACATGCGGTCTAATACTTATTTGGAGGGGGTTAATAAAAATCTATTGGAAAAATTAAAGAAATTATTCAATCGTGTTTTGTTTGAAAAAAAGTCATTTACAATCAAAAACAGTTATGAACTTTTAAAACACTTAAAACACTTAAAAAAATTTAAAAACATTACAGGTTTATACACTTATGACTTTGAGGATCTATACAACAGTATTGATTTAATAGATTTAAAGAACAAATTAATGGTGTTTTGCGAGAATTATAATGTACAGGATACAGACATCGCTCATTTTACCGATCTGTTTAATTTTGTCGTGTTTGAAAACTACCTTTTTGATAGAAAAAAGTTTATAAATAGATTAGAGGAATACCTATGGTGTTGCAGTTCAATATTGACGGATATTTATCTGTTTAAGTATGAAGATGGATTACAGTTACATATAGATTTACATTTCTGCAGGTATACAGATGATATTTTATATGTTAAAACAAATAATATTCAAAACGAATATGTTTTTGACTTATATCCTAATTCATTCATTTTAAAATATACTTCTAATAGTCATCAAAAAGTGATTTATTTAAATACCTTTTGGTAATTAATAGAGATGGTTTAGTTATAGGTGTATATGATAAAAGAAATAGTTTCAACTTTGATACTTTGAAAATTTAAAAATTTAAAAATGTAGACAATAGCTAGAACAATTAAGTATCTTTTTACCTTCAATTGACACAAAATTACGTCAAACTATTATTATTCGAAAAAAGTGGTAGATATTTTGAATAAAACTTTTCCCCCAATCCGTCAACACTATTTTTTACTTCTTTTGTTTCCATATTTTTATTGCCTTAAATGCAGGATTATTTTTACGCTATAATGCACTTGTTATGTAAACAGAGAGAGATTTTTTCACTAAAATAATAAACAAAATATCACAAATAAACTTGTTTTATTAAAACTATCTTTCTACGCCATACAATAAAGCAATACAAAAAGGCAAAAAATATAAAATAGAAATAAACATCCAATAAGCAAAAGCAACTAAAGCAACATGATTTAATAAATAAATAAATAAGGCATATTAAAAATAGCATTACCCGTAGTCACAAAAAAATCCCCACATGACAAATCCCTTTTCCCAATTAATCTCTATCTTTTAAGAGGCATAAATAGGTTATTAGCATTGTCTTACGGTGTTGATAAGCTTTTGCACATCCATAGATCAGTATTGCTTTCGCTCTAGTACCATATTTTGCGCACAGTCAAATCAGTATTTGGTATTTTAAATAGACTATAATGTGGAGTACAAGAAGCATTCTTTCTATATTACAATTCGCATACATATATATATTTTAAGACAACTTTTTAAATAAGATTGATAGTGAAAAAAACCAAAGAAAGCAGCTTTCAACCTTAATATCAAAGTAAAACCTCTTCTTTATCATATAAAGCAATATAAGAAAGGTTTTCTATTTCCGGTAATAGACGTTCTTTAGCTTAAAAACTTCTCATCGACAATAAATGGCAGACAAAACTACCCCACCTCAAAACTAGCACATACTTCATTATCCTCGAATGCATTATTATCAGGGAAGATAATTTTATTGCATGAGGGAAAAAATGCGTTTTCTTTCTTATGACACGTGTTTTTGAGAAATATGAAGCTATAAAAACAGCGCAGTAAAATGCGTCGCAATTGTCATAAATTCATTTATTTTATAAATAAAGACACACAACCTTGCTTAATGGTAAGACAAACACGAATTTTAATAAGCCAAAAGTTAAATTCTGCGTTTCGAGCTGTTTCTACAGCCGTCTTGAGGGAAAATACGATGGTAAAATGGCTAAAACCTCAGAAATGAAGGCTTCCTCAGCGAGAGACAATTTGTCGAACATTGACTAAAAGATTAACTAAAATTAGACTAAGATTAATTATAATTAACTAAAGCATCATTTGTTTTATATTCCCTAATATGTGAACGATTCTCCTTTCATCTATGCAATGCCAATGGCCTATTTACATTCTCCTGTAAAGCTCTTGTTGTCTAACCCCACCATCTTCTAGTGGGTGTGGATGTTTTGTTGACGAAGCAGAGGTCATTTGCGTCATCACCCATGTTCTCCATGATCCAGTCGGTGTACATGGAAGTGGCTGTGTAAACGGCAGGAACTCTGTTGACTGCACATCCCAAGTAGGACCCGAACGAAGCAACTCCAATGGCAACTGGTTTGGTTTCATTCATGGCAACCAAGGGTCCACCGGAGTCACCCTGTAGAGGAAAGGGGATTTTAAACAAACACAGTTAATTTGAAAGAAATAACAATGTTAATTCTCCGACTACCAGATGAGTCCAATGCACCCGACAGGTACATTTAAAATGATTTTTCTCATGAAAAAAAAAAAAAATGAAAATTCTGTAAATATGTACTTTTTCACATATTTACAGAAAAAGTCACATATTTACAAAAGTCACATAATTGATAAAGTCACATAATTACAGAATTTTCAGTCTACATTTTTTATGATAAAAAAATCACTTTGAATGTATCTGTCGGATCCATTGGACCCGTCTGGTACACGGAGGATTAAGTATGTCTTATAAGTACAGTGGAACCCGGTTAAGACGCTCACGGTTAATACGCGATCCCGCTTAATACGCGGATATTTTCCGATTCCTTGAACATCGCCCATAAGACTAATGCAAAAATATCACGTTTAAGACGTGAACGGTTATTACGCGATCCCGCTTAATACGCGATAGATTTTCGGTCCTTTGTGGCAAAAAATCACGTTTAAGACGCGAATACATTGGTGAAGATGCGAATTCCTCCTCTCTTCTGCAGTGTTTCCAATTTAGCGGATTTTTTTTATTCAGATAAAAAACACTGTTTCTGTATACTAATATTTACTTCCTTTAATAACAGATTAATTAAAACGAATATTACTAATCGAAAATAGTGGTAGATATTGGAATAAAAAAAACCCTCTAAATTATCAACATTCTTTGTCTCTCGTTTCGTGTATTTTTTTTATTGTAGTAGAGAGAGATATATAGATGAATTCATGATGCTCAGATATGTCATAAAATTATTATGATTAAAGATGATTATACTTATTGTTACTGAGTTTTTAAATGTACGTTATATAACTACTGTGTTTTATAATGCATGTTATAGACAAAAAAAAAAAAAAACCCTTGCAAAGATGTTATTTAATTCTTTTATGATTTCTTTACTTTTGCTATACTAACAACATTTGTTACACAAAAATTAATAAGAATAGTTTTTTCTTACATTAAAAAGGAGGACAGATTATATTTTTATCCTTATCATAAGTGCTAAATATGATTTTATAAACTGGATTGTGCTTCAAAATTTAATATTTTTTATTCTTTTTGTAAAAAAAAAAAAGAATAGTCTAGCAGAAAAATTATTTTTGCTGCTTTATCTTTGGTTGTCACGTATTAAGGCTGTTCTCAACTGCTCTGCTCAACAAGCACAAAACGTTTTGACACATTTACAAATTCATTTTTTAGCGGAAAGATGGAAGGCATGACTAGGAAAGCGATTTGGAATCGAACTGTGTTTTCCATTTTTTGATCAATAAATTATCTATTGAGTTATAAGCGATTTTGATCACGTGACAAAACGTTATTCAACCTTTTTTGAGTTTTTATTCTTCTTTCGCGCGAAAATTCGATTTAAACCACGGCTTTAACACTATTTTCTGAAAGATCTATTACGTTAAAAAAAAAAAAAAAAAAAAAAAAAAAAAACAGAAAAAACAGTTCCATCACAAAGTTTCTGAATAACAACACCTGCTACTTTCATGCATTACGGAACAAAAATAACTTATGTTAAAACTTGTGTCATAAAATTGCCCTTTTGGATTTGAGAACAGCCTTAACGACAATAAAGCTATGTTTGAATCCATATGCATTTTCAGTTATTATTGCAGTCGGTCCTATAAAAAGATACATTGAGTAAAGTTGGATACAATTAAATTTAAATCTAAATATACGTATAAGACACAATTTTCGACCATAAACATGTAAATGAAAGCTCTAAAATTCATTTAGACGATTAGATGTGTAAATAAGCGCAGTTCCTGCAATATTATCCAAATCACGTTTAATACGCGATTCCGCTTAATACGCGACTTTGGTCCACTCCCTTGAAACGCGTCTTAACCGAGTTCGACTGTAATTTAAAGATGTGGTATTTATTATTTTAATAGTTTAATTTACTTGTGGATCCAATTTGGCTGGACACAAAAATATGTTGTCTACGTCGGGCTACTGGCAGAGTTTATAAACTTCCAGTACTACCACTTTCATAATTTTATTATCTTGTTTAAAATATTAGCAGAACACGTTTCATTTACTTTGAAGGGTTATACAGTTTTTATGTGCTTTTAAGTGTCAAATGAAATCATTTGCAACATATGTGTCTTACGCAAGAAAGGAAACAAGGCTACTTTCGTGATTAAATGCTAATGATTAGCACAAATGCGATTTTCGCTGTCTATAGAAATGATACAACAGTTATCCAGGTAGGTTGCACTAAATTTAGGGGAATAATCACATGATAATTTTGACCTGAATGACGCCATACATCTCATTTTCTGAAGGTACCATTTTCATTAAAGATATTATTAAAAACATTCTACATATGTGAATTAGAGTAAGCTTTAAACCTTTCCAATAAATAATAACCGTCATCGTAAGTTAATTAAATGCTGTGAAAGGAAGAAGCTAACATGTAGATTTCGAAATAGTTTTTTACAATAGTGTAATACGGGGTGTTTCTAAATGAATATCGGGGTTTTAAATCTTGGTAGTATTTATTACGTAAAACTTAAAATTATAATTAATATATAAAATGAAAGAGCAACTCAAACAGTTTTACCTACAAGCTTACAAATGTTGAACGTGAGCACCTTTCGTCACATGGCACACCTCAAGTCGATAGCTCAGTTCTTCCCAAAAGTTAATTAGCAAAGAAGTTCTGTTCAGACGCTCACCCGATCTCACGCTATGTGATTTCTACCTGTGGGGGTTCATAAAGGATCGTGTGTATGTGCTTCCACTACCAGCTGACCATTGCAGCTGTTGCAACAAGGACCCCACAAACACTAATCAACATTTGGGAAGAACTGAGCTATCGACTTGATGTGTGCCGTGTGACGAAAGGTGCTAACATTGAACACTTGTAAGCTTGTAGGTAAAACTGTTTGAGTTGCTCTTTCATTTTATATATTAATTATAATTTTAAGTTTTATGTAATAAATACTACCAAGCGTTAAAACCGCGATATTCATTTAGAAACACCCCGTATATCAGCTGTTGGTATTACGACGACTTTACGAATTATTATTCATTAGTCATTACCATTTATCATCAATAAAAGGCATTTGAATTAAAAATGGAAGAAACAATACTTACGAAGCAAATACCCTTATCTCGGTCGCCACCAGCACAGACATGTCGTCGAGTAACGGGAATACCTAGAATAGCATAAGTGAGGCCACACATGGAATTTGTAGGAACTTTTTCTGTTGCTGTTTGCAAGATTTTAGATGATTCTCGGCCTCCTAAAAATGCATAAAAATGCCTGTTTAGAAAATAAAATCTTAAAAACAACCAGTCGCCGGTATGTTACTTGTAAAATAAAATCTGATTCTTTTAGGAAATGCATTAAATTGTACCAGGTTATAAATGCTTTTAGATAATGAAATCTCTCTTAACTACCTACTTGATTTCATTAGATTACTCCGAGAAGTCTAAATGATTACTGCGAGAGACTTGCGAATAGCTTTGAGGCTGGTTTTTGAGCGAAGAAAACTGTAAAACTATTGGGAATTATTATAAAGGTAACCAGGAAGAATAGAATTCGCTAAATTCGACTGTAACATTTCTTGTTTGTGGAAAGCTTTTATTAACACGTTGAATGTCAAGTCTATTTAGTCTGCCTTTCCATTTGGGCCCAGAAATTAGATTCCGGTTACACAATCTATAAGTATCAGTCACCGATGACCGATGTTGCCTAAACGGAAAGTTCAGTGTTACGTCACCGTTGACTGACGTGGCACTCAACGTGTTAACCGTCTCTCCTTTTTCTATCTAAAGACAGTACATTATTTGAGTTTTATAAAGCCTAAAGGTGATGATATTAAAGTTTTTTAGCCACGTGAATAAATGAAAACTTAACCAGAATATAGATTACATATAGACTATTTACAATATTCGCTAACTTCACCTGTAAGCCTTTTTTATAATTGTTAAAAAAAGAGCTCATTTAAAACATTTCGTTAAGTCATGAAGCTTACTCTTTGTCTGCGATAAAATAGTTTAATTGGATAGTAACATAAGGTGGTTCTCAAACTCCCTGCTCAACAACGAGAAACTTTCTGACCCATTTTTTGACTCATTTTCAAACGTAAAGGCATGGAATTGGTAAGCCTGACTGTTAAAGCGATTTGGAATCGAACAGCGTTTTTTATTTTTTTAGAAATAAAATACGTATAGAGTTAAGCGATTCTTGTCATGTGACGACAAGTTTTTCACTCTATCGCACTGCCGTGTCAGGAATTTGGTTTAAAACGCCGACTTTAACATTATTTTCTAAAAGATCTTCTGTCTTTACTAAAAAATAGAAAACCCCATTCTATTACATAGTTTCTGAATGAGAATAACCCGCCAATTTCTTGCGTTTCCGAACGAAAATGAATTCAGAAAGTAGCTCCTTCGGATTTGAGGAGAGCTTTAACCCTCTGAGCTCTGATGGGTAAATTTCTTCCCACTTAATTTTAATCTCTAAATGTCACATTGGCACCGGAATATTCTACCAAATTTATTTCAAAATAGATTAATGCATTTTTTCGTGTATATTATAATCCGAATCTTTTGTTTACAAAATACTGGCGCCAATGTGACATTTGGACATTTTGAAGAAATTCACCCCTAGAGCTCAAAGGCTTTAACCCCTTGAGGGACGGTGGGATATATAATATTATATCCCACCTAATTTCAATAAAGTTTTTCACCAGAAACTTTTAAATTATTTACTATTATAACATTGGTGGAAAAAAGTTAAAAAATTGCATTTCCTTGTTTTGAAACAAATTTTTTCAAAAATTCCAGTATGAATTCAACATTACAGAAACGCAATTACTTGACCCTGAAACGCAAAGTGAAAAGATAGATTTTAATGTGTAATTTTTTCCACTTTTACCTTTTTCAGCAATTCCCCATCCCATAACTTGGGCAGTCATGTCTTCGTACATGGAGTCTTTAGTGGGTAGACAAACAGTTTGAACACTATCGCTCATTTCAACAGGTTGGGCTAGCCTCATGAGGGCGATGTCGTATTCAGTTCCAGAGCCATATTCTGAGTGAGCCATAATTTCGGTGAAGGTGATCTCGTTGTCAGGCCCGTCTCTGTTGATGGTGCCTACATATGCGTTGTAATGCTTGGGATCTTCAGGTTCTCTTCCGCTGTAAAACAAACATAAAATATTACAAGCTGATTTTAAGCAGATTTCGTAAGAAATACTACCTATTACATTCTCCCCTATGTTGGAATTTCTGAAAATTTTTTGCCGATCTACACCAATCATCATCCCTAGAACCCCAAGCCATCCCCGATAAAAAACTTTAACTATCTATTTCTCTATATATATCACATTTTTATGGACACGATAACTGCCCGAAATCTCTTCCAAACAGATACACAAAATCAAGGGGATGAAAATCTCGGTCAAGTTAGTTAATGGGCAAAATCGGACGAAGGGAGTGAAAATGCGGAGGGTTTTTCTGAAAACAGGAAAAAAACTCATAACTTCTTAATTATGATACATATCAGATCAGTTTAAAATTATTATTACTTATAGGAAAAGGGCCAAAAATTTATGTATGACAGATTTTTGATATCCTTAAAAATGGGCTCAAGGGGCGCAAAAAGTAGGGCTTTAAGAAGAAAAAAATACATAACTCCGTCAATTCACAAGATATCAAATCCTTTTAAATGTATTATAAATCTATTTAATATTATCTACAACTTTTATATTGACAAGTTTTTTATAGGACCAATTCTTACAGAAAAAAAATTAGGGATGAAGAAAAAATATCGTATTAACATGATTCTGACAAAACCAGCTCTTACAGTAAAGATAAAATTGTTAAACTGAGTTTATCTCTAATCTTGATTTAGTTTATGTTGGTGAAATTAGTACTTAACTTCGAAATCTACCTGTGTCTGTAGGCCGAGCCGGTATGGATTTTTTAAGATAACCACTGAATGCTAGTAAAAGAATGGTTGTTGTTTGCTTACTTTTATTTTTATAGTTGTTTACAATCATTTTAAGAAAATATTTCTAATTTTATTTTCATTAAACACGCACTATTTTTTTGGATTATTTATTATGTTGCAAAACTTAGCTATTCTTTACTCATGCATATAAAGTATTTAAATACAAATATGTATGTGTACTAGAAATATATATCTTACAAAACAACGCAGTGAGCTGCAGTCATGAGTACTTTGGGTGTCACCAAGAAGGAACTACACACAAATCTTCCTTGATAATGCAGCGCAACCTGTGAAGAAATGTTAAAAATCATATTTATATTACTTATTATATGGTGTTGCAATAACAAATTTATCAATAAATTCAAATAGCTTATGATGTAATGCAAAAAAAAAGTTTTCAATTGAATACGAAGATATATTTTCTTTACATTTAACGTGCAGTTTAATTAGAAATTTTTATTTATTTATTTACTGTCAAAAAATGTAAAATAAATTACTAAATATAAAATTAGAGTGTTAGAAAATCGTACATTTTTAATTTAATATATTAAATATAAAATTTCACTACACTTACTAAGTAATTTGTTAAGTACACTTACTAAGTGATTTGTTGAAAAATAATTTGTTATTATAACCTACTGAAATTTTAAATGAACACAAAGTCATTTTTTGAATAGTTTCGATATTTATTACGTAATTATAGTTTTAATTTAACCCTTTGACTACGGGTCAAAACATATACGTTCTCGTGCACTATTTTTCTATTCGGGTACCATATTTCTACAATTTTTCAAAAATAGTCTCTGCCTTGATACTTTCAAGCGAAATCTATCACAAAGAAAATTTTTTTAACTTGTGGTACGATTGAATAAAAAAAATAATCGCCAGTTCTGGAAGTAATCAAAGGGTTAGTTAATTAATTTTTATTATTATTATCATTTTGCTGAAGATTGTGAAATATATATTAATATTGTTAAATAATAGGCTTGTAATCAGAAAAAATAGGCAATGTGGTTAAAAACCATTTTAAGACTTACGAAATATTTCATCGAATCTTACATTGCGTTTATTTTTGAACATGTATTTTATAGTTCAAAATCTTTTAAACCCATACTTTATATGCGAATTACATCGAAAATATACATTTCACTAAAATTGGGTTTTATGTGTCATTTTGTTGTCATTTTATTGTGTCATTTATACACATGTTGTAAATAAGAACAAAAGCTCTATTATTTTATTTTAAAATATGACACATATAAATGTGCTTTTAAAAAGAATTTTCTAATTTTAAGAAAAGATTAGGAGATGTTTGATAGTTTTTCAATTTATTCACTTACCATCCAAGGAAATTCATTTTCTAAAGCGTCTCGTCCTCCAATCACACGTGGATTTAATTCCTCATCATAATCTAAAAAAAGTTAGATAGTTTAAGAAAATCTAATTATGTGTTCCAGCTCATATGACTGGATTGGAACGGAAATAGTATAAGTAAAATTTTATGGGGCAGAAAAACGAAGTATAGCAATTGAAAACGTACACTGAGAAAAAAATATGGTTCTCGAATCTAGAATCTACATTGTGGCTCTAGAAAAATAGTTCCATGTCATACATATAAATTCTAGTTCTCTTTGCTAGAGAGTTCTAGAGTCTCCTACTAGAATTCAAGAGCGTTTTCCTATATTGTCGGGGTCAAACTTTTTTAAAAATGTCTGCAAATAGATGCTAACATAAGAGATAGTTTAAGTAATTATAATTCTAATTTATGAAACCATTCCAGAAATCAAGCAATAATTTCTCGCTAATGAAACGAGTCATTATCGTTTTGTCACCTAGAAAACAAGAGACTAGAAATTCTAGATAATTTGGTGTATTTAGCTTATTCGTTTACCCTATTCGCATAGCTCGGAAATCTATATTTCTATAGTTAAGGGGTTCAGAAAATAACTACCTATTCATTCCAGGTGAAGGCGGTATTATTTTTTCTCACTGTATTGCATAATATGCTGGGGATAGTGGAATATAAGACATTTCATGGATAGTGCAAAAATCTACCGTAATTTGTTTTATTGCAATAACTGGAGAAAACACAGTAAAACTTTCACAATAACTTTCTCCGAATTTCCCCAATACCACTTCTACCCGTCTGATTTTGACAGAACCATATTCACAAGAATTAAAAGAAAACAAATCGGATTTAAAAGCGAAAGCTACACAGCCTCTCTTTATTAAGGTTTTTAATACGTATTGCAATTTTACTCAATATGTATCGTTATTTATCCTTTTAAAACCCGGAAGGCTTGCAGTAGTACACGGCAAGGGATTTTAACACCTATATATAAAATTTAATGTTATGCTTATTTAATTCAAGGTCCAGTAGTAGCATATAAAGTAATAAACATCAAATTGAAAAAAAGCTAATTTAATTAGAATTAATATAACAGGGACAGTAGGTATAGTAACATAAAGACACGGGAGACTTACTCCATACGCCAACGCCCTTTTAAACTCTAAATATCAACGTATTAGACTAAATATCAACTTTTTTTAATGCAATGTCTAGTAATAGTTTAAAATTAATAAATATCAAATTTATAAAAAATAGTTTAATTGTGAAAGAAAAATGGGATAAATTACACAAATGCATGGGCGGCATATTTCGTACGCCTATGGTGAATTAACAATTAAAAACAAAAACAAAAGAGAGCAGAAAAAATTGCAAACTTTAATATTAGACGTTAGTTGAACACCGAAGAGTGTTTGGAAAGAGGGTAGATGAGATGTAAGTTTTTTAATTTCGAAACTATTTTGAAATTCGCAACTTTTTTTTAAAGATGAATGGCATATTTAGTACGCCATTCGTGTTTTTAAAAGTTAACACATATTCATCATTTCTCGAAGTCTTACGTTGAACAGCGTAGAAAAGGGAAATAGTATTCTACCTATTGAGGTTAGTCTACATTTAAACTGCATAAATTAGATATTTTGTAGTTGCCTCGTCAAGAGAATTCATTTCATAACGATGCAATTAGTAAATAAAAAAAGAAGCAGAAGAAGAAAGAAAAGATATTTTTCGTCTGATACCTTTTACATTAGTTCTGGGTCATTTAATGTGATATCCCTGTGCTCAGACTCATTCAACAATACCTCACTCGTCAAAATGTGAGCGTTTTATCGGCTATAGAGTTTAACAGATGTTCATAAAAACTTTTGCAACTCTAAAAATATGTACCCCTCTTTTCATTCCGCCATAGCCCGGTTTTAAACAAAGATCTGATTATATTACGCAAAAGGTAACTAAGTTAGAATATTCTCTCGTTTGTTTAAATGTTAGAACATCAGTCTGCTTTGCTTTCTTCCACTCCTAAGTATTCAAAAGGAAGAGGCCTTCCACGATCTTATTTATCTAATTATGAGTTCTTAAAAAAAGATTTTATCACAATACGCCTAATAATATTTATTATTTATTTATTTATTTAATGCTCAAGCAGTATAGAATTTTAATAATGAATTCTAAAAATTATTGTATGCCGAAAGTTAATAACCTTCACTTTTTAAAAACTACAGAAAGTTAATATGTTCTTCTGAGAAAATGAATTCATTTCAATATGCATATGTAACCGGCCAAAATATTTATAATTTATTAAAAAATGCTGAACATATTTTGTTATACATTAATTCCCTTATAAGTTCAACAAAGATTAAATTGCACATTTTTGTTGTTCTAACGTGACCTAAAACATGGATAAAATATTTGTAAAATTTAAAATATTACTTACCATTCATCATTATTCTGTCTAAAGGTGTAAGCACCTGGAAAGAAAACGTATTCAATCAAAATAATTTAATATTTATTAAAAGAAAAAAGATTTTATTAGAACATTTTACACTCTTGTTAGACTCTTCTTTTTAGTAAATTAAGAATAAAAAAAAGTATTCTGTCAAAACAGTTCAATATTTATTAAAAGAAAATTATTTTATTGAAAAAATTTACACTCATGATAGACCATTCTTTTCACTAAATTAAGAGTCTAAAGAAAACGTATTCAGCTAAGACGGTTTAATCTTTATTAAAAGAAAATTATTTTATTCGAAAATTTTACACTCTTCTGAGACTCTTCTTTTCACTAAATTAAGAGTCTGAAAAAAACATATTCAGCTAAAACAGTTTCATCTTTATTTTTTTTTAAATTATTTTATTAAGACATTTTACACTCTTGTGGGATTCTTCTTTTCAGTAAATTAAGAGTTTAACAGAAACGTATTCAGTCAAAACAGTTTAACATTTATTAAATGAAAATGATTTTATTGTAGCTTTTTATACTCTTGTTGAGATTCTTCTTTTCAGTAAATTAATAATCTAAAAGAAAACGCATTCGGTCGAGAAAGATTAATTTATTAAAAGAAATAGATTTTATTAGGAGATTTTACGCTCTTTTGGGACTCCTTTTTTTCAGTAAATTAAGAGTCTAGAGAAAATGTATTTAGTCAAGACAGTTTAATATTTACTAAAAGAAAATCAATATATTAGGACATTTTATACTCTTGTGAGACTCTTCTTTTCAGTAAATTAAGAGTCTAACGGAAATATATTCAGTCAACACTGGTTTATATTTTCTAAAAGAAAACGATTTTATTAGAACATTTTGCACTCTTATGAGACTTCTTTTCAGTAAATTAAGAGTCTAAAGAAAACGTATTTAGTCAAGGTAGTTTAATATTTATTAAAAGAAAATTATTTTATTGGGACATTTTACACTCTTGTAAAATTCAGTAAATTAAAATCTATTAGAGGAATAGAGAAAATCAATGAAACGTTGTCAAGATAGATATTATACTATCATGTTCGATATCTTTGGCGTTTCATTAGTCGTTATGGAAATCGTGTTATCCAGGGGACACAAATAAGAAAATATAAAATTCTTGCTATATCATTGGCTTTAAAAATATTATTAATAGCATGTAAACAAAAACGACATTCGTTACACATAGATTATGAAATACTTTTCAGCATTATGAGAATATTAGTTTGAAATCATATCTCGATCATTTATAAATATCCATGTTAATATCCGTTCAGATTTTAGCAATCTTAAAAACACGATAAATTGCCCAAATTTAAAAAATATTAATCTCTAAAATTTGTTATAGTGAGGATATATAATAAAATACCATTTGAAAGGATTTGCTTCGGCAGCATGATTATCTTTTATGATTAAACTTTCTTTAACCCTTAAATGCCTGATTTTTCAAAAATCATTGTAATAATGTTTTTCGGCTTTCATTTTTTAAATAAATCATGGGAAAAATAGTTAAAAAAATCATATTTTGTTTTAAGTATAGTTTACGGCTAAAAAACAGTTTGTTACTAATCTGCAATACTGGTGTTTAATTGAAAAAATAATTTCCCTTGATAAAATTCTATAATATTAAACACACAAGAATTTTAGGAACTATAATAAGAAATAAATTTTACTTGCACACTGCAGGTCAAAATAGGGTATTTCGCAAGCTTCCAAACAAAACAAAAAGAACACGTAGCAACAATTGAAAAATAAATCTATCTTTATTCTTAAACAGCACAAGTGTTGCCATCTGCATGTTGAAAATCGATTTAATAATATCTTCAGAATGTATTTTATTGGCAACATTAGGTATTATAGCTTCAATATTATTCTAATTGTATTTTAGAGCCTCAATTGGGTATGTTGCCGAAAAGCAACACCAGGTATTTAAGGGTTAAACTTTCTTCATTTCAAGAAATTAACAATGAATATAATAACTGAAAAAGTATATCTATACAAGAAGCTTAACTGAAGTCAAACGCTTTAGGACATTACATTACTCCGAGTTTATATCATTGGTCTGTTTTCCACGTTATAAATATTTTTGCATATTAATAAAAAAACACACACAAGTATGCTGTTTGATTTACCTGTTTCGAAAAAATATTTAACAACATACGAATGTTGTTTACTTGTTCAATTCAACAGTGTAAGTGAAATACAACTTTAATAGAAGGAAAAACCTCATTCCTATTAAAAAGATTATCTTCCCTTCAAAAGGGAAATTTTTGTGTTGGAAAATAGTATAAAAGGTAATTTTTTTAAATATTATACGTCTTTGCATAAAACTGGATAAATAAGTAATAAACCAAATCACAAGTGATTAAGTTTAAATGAACAAAGAAAAGTGATTGGTGCACCTTCAAATTTAAATCAAAGATATTTTTTGTGCGTTTAAGAAGACCTGTATTATGATTCTGAAAGATAAATACAAACTTTATATGGAAATTTAACTGCAGCAAATCTACACAAACTACATCTGCCAAAAAAGGTAAATAATAATCCGAATACTTGCTTTTTAAAGCGATTTTAATTAATATCTTACTTTCTACGAAAGCTACTAAAAATTCTAAACATCGATTTATCCTCTCGAAATTGAAAACGGGAAAAAATATTTTAGCTTCCAGCTCGGACTTCAGATGCATCAATTGCATTGAATATTCTCGTTGTCTCAAAATTTTCTTTGTTAAACGTGCAGTAATTAAGAATGCCTTATGAAATTTTCAACTGTAAAATAAAACGACCAATAATTTTACAAATCTATGCATTGAAATTCAAAATAATTGCATATTTTGATACAGTGGAATCCGGCGATTACTTTGTATTCCATTGCAGATTGTATCCATTTGATTTATTAAACCTAAATATCCTTTTTCTACAATGTTACTTTAGAATGTGCAACGATTTTAAAGTTTCATCCAGGTACGACTTTCTTTTAGTCAGTATCCCAAGAATACACTTCCTTATCAAATCCAAACACTGAATTAATAAACATTTTATAAAATCCAAAAATAAACATCCATTGACGAACTTTATACAGATATGTAATTTTCACTTACGGTTTTTGCTGTGACCAGAGCTACAAAAGCTGCTAAAAGAACTGTTACTGTTGCTAAAGCCATGGTGGATCTGCTTAACTCTTTACTCTCACGCAAGGGTTTTTATATCAGACGAATTCCTGTTGAGATATATGGTTCCTGATAAAAATCTTCTTAATTAATGGTCGATGCCATCACGTGATCGTCAGTAAGCTATTATTAATATATATAAAGCATGTGGGTGCCGGTATAAGGTGCATGTCTTTTCCTAGTATTAGTGAGTGATGGACTCTTTGATAAGGAAGTACTTTTTTTCCGGAAATAGAAATTGGGAGCACTTGATTTATGATTGCTTCAAAGGAATTGTGACTTATTCTTCTTGTATGTGAGTAAATGTGTAAATTCCATCGAGTGAATATTCATGCTGAAAATTTAATATTGTTGCGGGGGGAAAAAATGAAATCTGAAAATTTCGAGTAAAAATTAAAAATACAACAATGAAAAAATAAACGAAATAAAAAAGGCAAAACCTATCACTCAATGAAAGATAATTTGCAAGAAATCCTTAATTTTATTAGTTTTTGCTGAATTACCTAAAAAAGTACTGAACCAATTTTGATGAAACGGAAGTGGTATCAATTCGAGAGTATCCTCTTTCAATTAAAACAAAAAATCACATGAATCGGTCGCATTGTTTCAGAATTAATCGGTGAACATACATAAGAAAATAATTTTAAAAAAAAATGCATATGCGTCGAATTGATAATCTCCTCCATTTTTTTAAGTCTGTTAAAAAGCTAGAATGTGATTCAAGACACTACATAAAAATAAAATAAACATATGAGGACGTGAGTTTCAAAACTCGCTTTATCCAGAAAACCAAAATTAGGGAAATCGCAAAAAAACTCTGATTGCGTCTGTTGGTTTTTATTGTAAACCAAGATTTTACGATACCAAAAATACAAGATAAAACTATTTTTTTTTCTTGAGATTTTAGTGTTTGTTCGGTGCAGGTTCAGAAATAGAATTGTTTTGAAACAGCGAGTTTTGAAATTCACGTCCTCATATATCTGTACCTTGGAACAAAAAGGGCCAATATCCAAAATTGAGAAACTTAGTTAAATGCACGAATGAATTCAGGATGCGATATAAAGCAATTGTTAAAAGGGCCAAAGTGCTCCCAATATTAGATCATTGAAAACAAAATATTTTGTAGAGGCCAATGTTACTTACTATTAATGTAAAAATGGCCAATTTAAAATGTAAAAAAAAAAAAAAAAAAAAAAAAAAAAAAAAAAAAAAAACTAAATCAATGTAACATTATACTGTAGTGAGAAAAACATTACTGAATTGAAAGGTACAACTTTGAAAAATAATAGTACAGAAATCGTAGCAAAATTCTTATAATTCTCAAACTTAAATTGGGTTTCCTGCCATTTGAGAAATATGGACATTGGCCCTTTTTGTTCCAAGGTATAGATATAATTATGAACTCTCTTAGCCAAGTAGTTATTGTGAGTGTATGCATGTGTGGCTTCCTACAAATCAGAAGAGCTTAAAGTCTCAGGTTGATACTGAATGGTCCAAATATATTTTATAGTAACATTTTAGGATTTTTATTCCTTACTGGAAATTTGAGGACTTATCTGTGTTCGATAAAAATCCTCCCGCACGAAGATATTTTTATCATGACAATATCGATAGAAAGGAAGAATCCTTGATAAAATCTCTCAAAACAATCTCCCATTTGAAACATGTATTGTATTTTCTAGAACGTTGGTCGGGTACATTTTTTTCCCGCGAAGTCTCCAGAAATTTATACATATGTTTCCATACTTTGCACTCGATGATAGTAAATTTTGATTTCGAAATAAAGAAAAGGCTTTCTATCTTTACCGTGTTTATGTCAGAATTTACACACTCTCAAAAAAGACAATATTTTTGAGTTTTGCTACAATCTATGTGTCTTTGGTAGTAAAATATTTTTTTATTAATCATGAAATTTGTCATTTGTTTTACAAATGTAGATCTGTATCCATCAAAAAGTAAGACTTGCATGTATATTTCAATATTTCACTGTGGAATTGCTATTCTCTTAGCAAAATGTTCTGTTTATATTTATACTATTTGAGTTTAAAACTGTTTGTTAAACGGCTGATTTTTGCAATTACTTCTGGAATGAAAATTTAACTGATGAGTTTCCTTGCAGCTTATGCAGGTTTATAATATATATTCAAATTACGTGTATTACTTTAAATAATTTTATCACAATAAATGGAATTTAAAATTCTAGTGTTCAATTCACCTTGAGTTAAATAATTAAATTCCTATAAACAGTACAAATACCTGTACAAGAATTACTTTCAGGCCCAAATCCCACTGACGATGGCCTTGTAAAGATTGAAAACGTATTGTTTTTTTTTAAATGTATTTAAAGAAATTTTGGTGTATTTTAAATACCTATAAATTATATATATGCACCTGAAAGTCATCCTTGTACAGGTATTTGTACTGTTTATATGAATTTAACAATTTTATCACATTTATTTTTTAATTTTAATTCTGAAAACACTATTTTTTTCAGTTAAAGTTGTTTTCAACTTTTAATTTTGGATCTGAAAAATCTGAAAATGAAATAACTTCTTATAATTTTCTTATAAATGATTAAGCTTTCGGTAGAAGTATTATGATATCAGCATGTTATTCAAATAATTTATAGAAATAAATAGGACTAATAAATTTTACTGGGGAAAATAAATTGAAGTCCTATTAATCAAGTATTAAGATAGTACAATTATAACTCAATGAGATAACTTAAAAATGTGGAGAAATTCTTAAAGAATTATTTGGTGGCAAAACATCCCAATGTTTTGATCGCCATTTTACTGATCTTCTACGTTATATACACAATATGGCCAAAGGTGACCGGCCACTCGCGATTTTAGACATTTTGTTAAATATCTAGAAAAACACATGGGGAGTTAACCTGAAACTCCAGGTGTGTAAACAGTATAGTATAGGTCATATATTTCCATGAAGATTTTTTCTCGAAACTCCGTAGGAGGCCGTCAAGAAATTGAAAAAGAACGAATATCTTTTGGATAACCATGTCAAAACTAATGTAGCAAAAGCGTTCAAACTGTTATGATTAAGTGGCTTATTGTAATAATCAGTATTCCTTTTTATGAGGATAGCATGTATATTCGAAGAGAAATTGACGTTCTCATAAAAACAGTCTCAAATTTTGCCAAGTTTTTTGCTTATAATTTGCAGAGTTCTTAATATAAAAAAAAGTTATTTTCAAAAAATATGACAAACATCATTGTACAAAATACCCTGCAATCAGAATTAAAATATAGTAAAAATTGTATGAAAAAGGAGTAGGTTTACTAAATAATGTTTCACTGCTCATGCTCGAACGCAATGAAAATATAATGTGCATATGTGTTTGCTAAATGTATATGGAAAGTTTTGTAAAAGTCTCAAAAACATAGCTTGAAAATTCTGAAAATTATCGTTGATAGAATAAGTTCAAAATCCGTTGTTCCCAAAATGAAGCAAAAGTATGAGGGTCAGTATACATATATATATATTAATTAGTGCTAATATAGCATACACAACATTGCACGCACTACTGCATTTGGATAAAACCCCTATTCTTTTTCCTTCCTTCTGGGAATAACGCATTTTGAGCTTATTCTATCAACGATAATTTTCAGACTTTTCAAACTATGTTTTAGAGACTTTCACAAAAGTTGCTCTATACATTTAGCTAACACATTATGCAAATTATATTTTGGTTGCATTCGGGCATGCGCAGTGAATCATTATTAAGTAAATGTG
The DNA here is from genome assembly GCA_963932465.1 of Maratus speciosus. NCBI lineage: Eukaryota > Metazoa > Arthropoda > Arachnida > Araneae > Salticidae > Maratus > Maratus speciosus. The sequence continues at coordinate 524,422,435 of OZ010792.1, read as the reverse complement.
CTCAATTTTCATACAATTATTATTATTTTTATTTTTAATTCTGATTCCAGGGTATTGTGTACAATGTTGTTTATCATATTTTCTGTAAATAACTTTTTTTTATATTAAGAACTCTACAAATTATAAGAAAAAACTTGGCAAAATTTGGGACTCTTTTTATAAAAACTTATATAAATGTCTCTACTAGTATACATGCTATCCTCATAAAAATGAACACAGTTTATTAAAATAAGGCACTTAATCATAATCTACAATTTGAATTTACTACATTAGTTTTTACAGGGTTATCCAAAAGATATTCGTTCTTTTTCACTTTGTTGACGGTCCCCTATGGAGTTTCGGGAAAAAATCCCCACGGAAATGTATGACCTGCACTATTCTGTTTACACACCTGGAGTTTCAGGATAATTCCTTATGTAGTTTTCTAAATATTTAACAAATCGTCTAAAATCGCAAGTGGCCGGCCACCTTTGGCATATAGTGTATTCATTCATGAGTATCTTATTTTACATGTAAAAATGATGAGCGCGACTAAATAACAGTTTTTTCTGTATTAACTTTAGAAATTTCTTATTTTTCATATTGCGTTTGATAGTCTCCTTTCTCTAAAATTTACAGTGAAGCGAAAATATTATTTTAAATGGGTCTAATTCAAACAGTTTTCTTTGGTATATAATGTATTTATTATATTTCCCATCTGTCATTATCACTGGAGAGACAAAACAGTAGTGCCGCAAAAAAAGTAATTAACTCTGCCAATAATATCCCAAAAAACCTTTCAAACGTTCGAGAAGTCCGATAGGCAGCAACATTTTACACTTACCATTTTATACAAGTTGGTTTTCAAATGTGTAATTATCCTTTCTTAATTGCGAAATCGTCCGACAAATGACAGCGGTGGATGTGGTGTTGGGATCTGAAATGTCCAGGAAAGTAGCGCATTTTTTTTAATCTGCGAGGTCTGAATAGGGGACTGTCAAACGTAGCTCGTAGGGGGCAGAATCCCCAAGTTTTAGAAGAAAAAAAGTTACGTTGTTAAACAAATCACCCAATAACTATTAATTTGGGTTTTCCTTCCAGAAACTTACATTTTCAGTGCATTTTCAGTTTTCGAAAAAAAGCAAATTAAGCGTATAAAAGGGTATTTCTATTTAATTGGAGATTATGCCAGTATGATTCCAGATCACGAAAAAGATTATATTAAATTGCCGTTCTTCTATTTCGTGTTATTGTAATGCCCACATCTGACCTTTTTTTTTCCATAAAATATTTGCAACATATTAAATATTAGACTGAACTGAATGGTGCTCTTGAATTAAATTTTGTAAAGTAAATACTACATGTTCTCCAATTTAATTTTACTATGTAATAATATTTACCCGTTTTTATCTTGTCCATGAAACTTATTGCGTGATCTTTATGTTCGTGTAAATTTAGATACAATACAGGGTGCATAGAGGTTTGCAACAATTTTTAATACAATTTTTCGCCTTATATTATTATTCGCCTTAACAACAAATATTTTTAATAATTTTGTTAACACACCACACACCAGAAAAAAAGTGCACAAGTCAAAAAATAACAATTTTGAGGTTATGTCATTGAAAAATATGTATGAGGGGTCTCAGCGTGCACGAACAGAGTCAATCTCTATCTGGTAACTTGTCTACCTAAGGGCAGTTGTGTTAGTTTTGTTTAGACTAGTTGACCAGTTTATTTCAGACTTTAAGTTGATTTTTCTCAAATGTTGGATTTTTGAGTCATGTTAAATTTTATTACCGGTGTGCGATTACGAAAGCTGCAATTTAAAATTTAAATATAAATTTTCTGTTTTTAAATAGTGGTGGCAGACGCTTTGTAAATAAAAAAAAATAAATAAACGTATCTTGTATATATAACACTTTCAAAGTTTTTTCAAAGTTTAGTTATTTGGATGAATTTACATTTCTAAAATCAAAATGCTCCAAAACACAAAATAACGTTTTCGCTTAATAAAGATGCAAAAATAATATAAAACTAGTCGGATGTGGCAATCCCAAAACTTTCTTTTATTTCATACATGTTAATACTTCCTGAAAAATGCAGTCTATCAGCACCACCTGTTAGATGATTTACACCAAAATCTAATTATCAACAACTTTGACAACTTCTAACTGAATCTGAAGTTTGATGAAAATACGTGCATTAGTTCTTGAGATAGAGCTATTTCGGAAATTGTAAAAAATTCTGCATAACAGTGCCACCTGTTGGGCGATTTACACCAAAAACTAATTAAGACCAATTTATATTAAGAAGTAACCGAATCTGAAGCTTGATGAAAATACATGCATTAGTTCTTCAGATACAGATATTGCAGAAATTGTAAAAAATTCTGCATAGCAGCGATGGGCGATTTACACCAAAAATTAAACAGCACTAATTTCTATCAGGAATTATTTGAATCTGAAGTTTGATGAAAATTCTTGCATTTTTTCTTGAATTAGAGCTATTGCGATAATCATGAATAATGCAGCATAGCAGTGCCACCTGTTGGGCAATCTTCACCAAAAACTAATCAGGACCAGTTTATATCAATATTTAACTGAATCTAAAGTTTTGTGAAATTCCGTGCATTAGTTCTTGAGATAGAGCGACCACTAAATTTTTGTCACATACAGACTCACAGAGTGACAGAGTGACAGACAGAAAGACAGACAAAATGATAGACAGAGTGACAGACAGACATTTTCTAAAAACAATCAAATCGTGTTCAGGACATTCTAAAACGTATAAATCCGTCGAAAATTTTCACGAATCCAATACTTTCTTCTTGTAAAGATAGAAGAAAGTAAAAATATTGTTACTTTCAAATATTTATCTTATTAAATAATGCTTCGCGAATCCAAACAAAGCATGTCTTTTGCTAGTTTATAACTATACATAGATTGTATGGTTGTACTACACCACATTTCCATTACAACTTGTTTTCAACTGCAATAAATTTTTTAATAAGTTATTATTTATTATATTTTTATAGTAATGATGTATCAAGAATTCAATTTGGAATTCTTGGGTTACAGAACATAAGTGAAAAAAGTTGTAATCGCAAACTATAATTGATTTTCTTACATTTAACATATATTTTTAATTGCGTACTTAGCAGCACCAAAAATAAGTTTTATGTGAAAAATACCAACTATGTATTAAAAATTTATCAAACTCATTGTCTAACTTTATACTTTTCAATTTTGGTTCCAGTTTTTATTATGGAGATACTTTCACTTTTGAAACTAGTTCCGAAATTAAAAGTGCACTCAGAAAAAAAAAAAATGAAACCAAAATCGAAAAAATACGAGGATATCAGGTTATAGATCGACTTCATATATTTTATAAAAGAAAACAAATTATCGTATAAAATATTGGATGAGAAGGGGGAGGTAAATTTTAGCTATAAAATAAATACAAAATGATAATTAACCTTCATTATTAGCCAAGTGCACAAACCAAATCTGTCAATAAACCAGCTTTCTTTTTTTTTTTTTTTTTCATTCCTTTATTGTAATCTTTTTCATTTAGTAACCCTTCTTCTGTATGTAATGCTGAGAAAACATTAAAATCCGCCTCATCTACACATTTTATTGATATTTTAGCATGTGGAGTTTGTGGAAAATATACCCTTAAAAAATTGAAGTATTCACTCTTAGACACTCAGGCGTAGTGATCAAATCTGTCAATAAGAGTGATTTTTATACATTTTTCGTAAGCATTTTAAGTTCCTGCTCTTATTTTTTTTCCTAAAATTATATACAAGCATTCACTACCTTGGATTTGTTGCAACAACCCTGGATAAAAGCCTGGCTGCATGGACAAACAAGTGATTATTTTCTAATTAGCCTAAAACTGAATAGATTCATAGAGTCGGAAAAAAAATCAGACTGCTTGAGAAACAAATTAAGATTTTCCAGTTAGCCTTAAAACTGTATAGGCCTTTGTAATACACCTGAAAAATACGGATTGGAAAAAGGTGGCTGATTGTTCAATTAGGCTGGCTCTTTGCAAACTGCATTAGGCTCTTTTCAGAGATTTCACAGAGATTTTCAGAGATTTCTCAGTTAGCCTATGGAGTGTATATCTTATTAGAAATAAATGACTACGAAGTCACACAATATAATAAAACAATGAATTATTATTATAAATTAATATCTGCCTACGTATTTTGTATTATTAACAACGTATGTTTGTAATATTTTTATAATACATTATACAGGGTGGTTCAGCACATAGGTTACAAACTTTCAGGAGAAATATAGAGTACACCTAGACAATGGGAAATCACATAGCAATGCACGGTCGGAAACGCTTTCCTGGCGCGGTAGTGGCGACACAAAACACGCGAACAGGATGAGAAAACATGTTTATTATTCCGCAAAAATGCTGGGACAATGCTAGACAGTGTTGAGAAGCTTATTGCACGCATCGTGGCAGCTGTTGGGGAAGCCCGGAACACGACCGGCATTTTCGAAATCATTAAACCTTCCATTCGTCGGAGATGTGAGACCTGAATCACGGCCCGGGGTCGTAATTTCGAACACTTTCCTTGATGACGGTCGTTATCACTCTTTTTGTTCTTACTTCTTAGCTTTTTGCTATACTAAGAATAATAAACATGTTTTCTCGCCCTGTTCGTGTCTTTTCTTTCTTGTGTTTTCCATCGTCACTACCGTGCCGATAAAGTGTTTCCGACCTATGTGATTTCCCATCGTCTAGGCGTACTCTATATCTCCTGTGCTGAAACACCCTGTATTGTCTAAAGTATATATCTGTATTTGGTATGTAGTTTCGTGTATTATTATATAGAATTGAAATTATTATTGTATTAGAGTATTTGTTTTAGATTTGTATATTAATGTATTGCATATACAATGAAACCTCCCTGTGCGACCACCTCCCTGAACATCCATTTTTTCATGGTACCCAAAGGCTCAATACTAATTTTACCTCCATTCAAAGACTATCCTAGTTGAATTCCCTCCATGAGCGACCCATTTCTTTGAAGAAAATGAAACAAATTCGATTTTTTCCTGGTAGCTTGAAGAAGGTTTTATTAGAAAAACAATTCCAGAGATCGCATTATTCATCAAACTTCTAAATTAAGTTTAGAATTTATTTTTATATTTTATTTCGCTAACTTTTAAGTGTTTAAACCCCTTTGTGCCTTTTTAGGCAATGAATTTAACTCTGATCACATTTTAAGAATGACAGTCAATAAACTCCCCTTCCCTATTCTGTCAGGAAGCTCTCAAAGGAATAGATAAATGAATGAAATCGTCATTATTTGTTCACGTCAAAAAAAAAAAAAAAAAAAAAAAAAAAAAAAAAAAAAAAAAAAAACTGCATTTACTTACTGTTGTGTGTTTGTAATATCTTCCTCTCAACAGATGGCGCCTCTACTGAGCGTTTGTTGCGATCGGAGATCGCAGTTGTGCGCTAGTCGCTATGTAGTGAGGTTGTTCTTATTCCAATAAAGCTATGTTAGTTTATCCTAGAATCACGGTGTCTGTTCCACAACTTTAGTAAGCCCTAAAGTTATATCATTGGCGACGAGGATGCGATTCGATGTTAAAAGAAGAGAATTTTTTTTTTCTTCTCTCTTCCTTGATTGGAATGACGCCGCCGATCTTGCCGCGCCGTGTTAACCCTAACACGCGGTCGCCGGTAGCAGCGCACACCGCCGTACGAAGCCTAACGCATTGGTGCGTATTTTTTGCATAAGATGGGCTCTTTTGGGCAGATTAAAGAGTACGATTCATCAGCAGAATCGTGGACTTTGTACACGGAAAGACTGGAACAGTTTTTTATAGCTAATGGGATCGATCAAGCAGATCGAAAAAGGGCTATTTTTCTAACTGTCGTCGGCCCAACTACCTATGCCTTAATACGTAATCTCCTTTCGCCTGCGGCACCAAATACGAAGACTCTGGAGGAAATAATTCGAGTTCTGAATTCGCACTTTGATCCAGCGCCGTCCGAGATCGTTGAGAGATATAAATTCAATAGCAGAGTGCGACGCGCCGGCGAATCAGTCGCCAATTTCATCGCGGAGTTACGCAGCTTGGCTAAGCATTGCAATTACGGCGCATCTCTCGATGAAATGCTGCGAGATCGGATCGTTTGCGGGATCCAAGATGAAAGTATCCAGAGAAAACTCCTATCTGAAAGCCAGTTAACCCTAACGAGGGCTACAGAAATCGCGGTAACTATGGAGACTGCGGCCAGGGACGCTAGCAACCTACGGATGGCATCCGGATCCGGCTCGGAAGTAAATAAAATTCATTTAGAGAAGAATATTGTACCCAAAAGTCAGAATTCTCGTGTTTCAACGCAAAATACCGAAAAATGCAATCGATGTGGAGGTAATCACGTGTCCAGCGAATGCCGTTTCAAAAATTCAACTTGCCATGCGTGTAAGAAAATTGGCCATATCGCTAAAGTTTGCCGATCTAAGAAGAAAGATTCTGGAGTTCGGGTGCATAATGTGCAAGTGGAGGAGGCTGAAAATAAAGTACCTGTAACTTACACACTATTCAACATCTCAGGGATGGAAGAAACCTTGCCACCTGCTAGAGTTGAGTGTCCAGTCCAAGGTAAGCCGTTCGTTTTTGAAGTGGATTCAGGTGCCCCCTTTTCTCTAATGCCTTTAAATGAATTTAATAAAGTAAAAGAGTATTTTCCTCCTTTGGAGCAAACCTCAATTAAGCTAAATTCTTATACTAAGCATCCTATCGAAGTGATTGGTATGACTCAAGTTGAAGTGTCCTATGAAGCAAAGTCTCACTCATTACCTTTGATGGTTGTTGGACAAGGTAGTATTAATTTAGCAGGCCGTAACTGGATTTATCCATTGCAATTAATGAATGTTTTTAAAAATGCAAACCATCCTTATGCCATAAACAATCTGCCAACTTCTGAATTGTTGTTCCAGAACCTTTTAGAAAGATTTAAAGATCTATTTTCACCAGAATTAGGTCTTGTGAAAGATGTCAAGGTGCATTTAATTAAGAAAGTTTCTGCAACTCCAAAATTTTTTAAGGCACGTCCAATACCGTATGCTCTGGTAGACAAAGTTGACCAAGAGATAGTTCGGCTGGTTCAAGCAGGCATTCTTGAACAGTGTTGGGCACGCTCACAAAAAAAACGAACTAATTCAAACTCAAACTCAACTTCTCAAAAATGAGTCAAGTTCACGTTCAAATTCAAATTTTTTCAAACGAACTCGCTCAACTCAAACTCATCTATGAAAGTGAGCGAAGTTCACTAAAAACTCGTTTTTTTTTCTTTCTTTCTTTCTTTTTTTTTAAATTAGAACTTTATTGTTCAAATTTACAAAATTTTATGAGTAATCTTCTGGTTATTCGATGTAAGTGTCTTCATGGGCCCGGCCCAACTGTCTTTCCCGACACTCTGTCCGAGCTGGGTTTGAGGTAGAGGTCTGCACGGGCCGGAATTTCCAGGCCCGGGCCCGGCCTGGCCCGAAGGAAAGCTATTTTGGCCCGGCCCAGCCCGGTGTAAAAATTGAAAGTTCGGCCCGAGCCCGGCCCGGCCCGGCCCGTTTACATTTTTACCGTTCTCGGCCCGGCCCGGCCCGTACAAAAATCAGTGAAAACAGGCCCGGCCCGACTCAAATTTGTCAAAATGTCTACAAAAAATTCCGCTTTTTCTCGACATACAATTAAGATTCTTTTAATGAATACTTCATGCATATTTATGGGAACATTTTACAGTATATTTTAAATTACTATGTGTTCGCAAAATAGAAAACACACAATAGTAAACGTTAACGATTACTTACAGTGTTTTAGTCAACGTCTCTACAGACGTTTCAAAATTTAAATAAGGGTTCATTAAAAGATGATTGTAGTTTAGAATAAAGGGTTAAAAAACATGATAACTTTTGAAGCTTATAATAAAAGGTAGATTTGTGAAAATATTTCTGTCATTTTTAAGGCTTTTCTCAAATCCAAAGGGGCTACATTTTGATACATTTATGAATTCATTTCTTTTCGGAAACGCATGAGATTGGCAGGTATTCTTATTCAGAAACCATGTAAATGCCGTTTTTTTTTAGATAAAAGTAATATATCTTTCAGAAAATACTGCCAAAGTTAGCGTTTTGAATCGAATTTCCGGAAGCGATAGCACAGGAAAGGAGAAAACGTACAGTCACGTGACAAGAGTCTCTGTTATCTCTGTACGTAATTTATGAAAAATGGAAACGCTATTTGATCCCAATTGCCTTCAATACTCAGCCTGTCAATTTTATGCCTTTATAGTTAAAAATGAGTCAGAAAATGTGTCTGAGAGTTTCGCATTGTTGAGCAGTAAATATGAGAACCACCTTAAGGTACATTTCCAAAGATACTGTTAACAGAAGTTCATTATCGCTATTAATACTTTTAGAAAACATAATGCCTGTCCTACACATCCTGAGAACAATTAAGACCAGTTCCGTCCCGGCACAAGTCTGCCGAAAAAAATTAAACCCGGGATCAGGCATCATGTAACTGTACGATGCCGATCTCTACGATGGACATGTTACATTTCTGTATTGATGTTGTTAAACTCGCATCGGCTCGTAACGCACATTTATACTTCTCGAAAAAGTCATATTCATTGGAAATGACCTCGTATTTTATCTGCTCCTCTCAAATTCTTATATCGGGCCGATAGGCCCGATTAATTTTTTTTATCGACCGGGCCCGGCCCTTCAGGCCCGTTCAATTTTTTTGCCGGCCTGGCCCGGCCCGTTTATTTTGTCTGTCGGCCCGGCCCGGCCCGGTCCGTTGAAAAAATTGTCCTAATTCTGCCGGCCCGGCCCGTTTGAAAATTCTCCTCCATTCCGTCGGCCTCGGGCCAAGCCCGGGCCCGTGCAGACCTCTAGTTTGAGGATTACTTTTTTCTAAAGCTTCAGACCGAGATGGCCGGGACTGGGTTTATTTTCCGGCCCAAGTCGGGGCTGTACTGAATTCGTCTTGAGGTCTGAACAGGCAGAAATTTTCAGTCCCAGTTCCAACACAGCTCGTATGAAAATCATTGCACCGGCATGGCTCTGGCCTGTCCAGTAAAAATATCAGTAAAATTTGCCCCTGCCCATTTTTTTTTTAAATGCACGTGTTTTTAAATCGCTATTATTCCATAATTAAAATTGATATATTTATTTTTATTATTTTTTAAGGTGGGTAGATGCAATTCTAGGCAATAAAATTAAAATACGGTAAAACCTGAGAAAAAAAAAACTGCCTGTGACGGAAACCCGTGTTTAACGAAATAAAATAAAAATGTCGATCTATTTAAAATTAGAATAAGAGTACTTGTGAAAAGGATGCAATGCATTTACAATAGACAATGCTCATAGGGGAATCAGCCCATAACGTATTTTTCTTTTTTTCTATGCAATTCCGTCTTTGAACCTTTTATTGTATAGACTTTAAAATTTTTAAATCTCCAAGCCATAGAATGTGTATTAACGATATTAATGGTAACTGATATTCACATTAATTTTTTGTGCAGGCTAGGCCGAAGTTTTAGTTTTTGTACCGTGTTTGATCAATAATTTTTTGGAACTGGTCGAGTTGTGTTCGGAGCAGTTTTGGCCAAACTTGAACATTTTTACCGGGGCAAAAGAAAAATTGTCTACGGATCTACTCTATACGAGGGGAAACAATAATAAATTTAGCTATGCGCCAATAAAATTCGAACTATACGGAATGACTGTCAATATGCAACAATGAAACATTTTAAAGGCTTAATTAAAAGTAACAAAAATTATTATAAATAATAAAGGGAAGTGTGTGATTTAATAATAATAATACCCTTTTATTAATAATCACAGTTTACCATTATTTAATTTACGATTGCACATTGAGAAATCAATTTAGATATCCTAAAAAGATAGTTTAAATAATGTTTATTTTGTTTATTTCTTATTGTTCTATCTTAACTCATTCTCAAATTCCCTGTTCAACAGCACGAAACTTTCTGACACATTCTGTTACTAATTTTTTAAAGAAAAAGCATAAAATTGGCAAGTTTGACTGCTGAAGCGATTTCGAATCGAATAGCCTTTTTCATTTTTTCATAAATGGGTTATAAGTGATTCTTATGACGTGACAACAAGTTATTTCCCTTTCATTCGTTGCTGTGTCGGGAATCCGGTTCAAAACTCCCACTTTGACAATATTTTCTGGAAGATATTCTGGCTTTACCAAAAAATGAAAAATCCCATTCCTTTACATAATTACTGAACAAGAACACTAGCCAATTTCATGGATTTACGAAAAAAAAATTTCAGAAATGTCACAGAAAGTAGCTCCTTTGGAAAACAGCCTTAAAAATCACAAGTAAAATCATATATTTTTCAATAAATTCACTAGCTTGCGCTTTCCACCAAGCACGTAAAATAAGGGGGAATTTTTCATAATTGAGTTCGGTGCCCACGCCAAATTAATGTATTATAAAGGAAATTTTTAGGAAAGAACATGAATTGCTGTCAAAAGATAAGGCTTAAGTTTCAAGATGAGCATTATATGCTTATAAAAAAGTGTTTATATAAAAGAACTATTTTTACTCTTATGCTTATTTGTTTAAGGGTATTTGTGTGTGAGATCTTAAATTCTCTTCATTAATGTTAAACCTATTGACATGGAATGCATTAAAAAAAAAAAAAAAAACTATTGCCCCAGAAAATGAATATCTTTAACCGTTTTTTTTTTTTTTTTTTTTTCTGGGTAATTTTCTTAAAGGATTTCTCTTTTTCTTTTTTTGCTTATAAGCAATCGAAATTTTATTACTGAAATACACATATACATATATATATCAGGAAAAACTTTAGCATGTTTTAAGTTTCTTTATAGCTTTCATTAATTTAAAATAAATTAGATGTTCTTAGGTTTATAAATTTTACACAGTTGGTCATATGTTACAATCTATGGGCCAGATTTCGGGTCATTGCTTTCTAAAATTAAATGGGTAAAAAATTAATCTCAACTCCATTCTTCATAAAATGTATTTATTTCTATTTTGTTATATTTTTTACGACTGAGAGACATTTGAGGCAGTAATTCACTTATTTTTATTTATCTTTCAATTTATATCTTTAATTTCTTAAATCACTGTGTTAAAAATTGTGAAAAGGAATAGAATAGAAAGAAAAAGAAAAAACGAAAAGAAAAAGAAAAGATTCTTTGAAATGACGCTATATTTCCTTTTTCTTTTCTTTCTTTTATATTAGTTAAAATTAATGCAGTTTTTTAAATCAAATTCCATATATCGATTTGTAATCCCTTGCTCATGCAAGATTTATTTTAAAGATATTCTTGTTACTGTAAAATCCATGAGAGTATACGGCCAATTCTCAGTCTCTGCTTTTATTGTTTAAATAAGGGGTATGCAGAATTGGAGGGATAGTGCTGTCACAAAAGCTATCTATGACCTCCCGCAGCTCGAAAATCGTCACGGTGCCAGGGAGGTAGAATCACTACGTTTTATGATACCCGTGTATCAAGAACACAGATGAAGTTACAAACAATCAAAGGCCCCGAAGATAATGTGCCTCGAGGCTCTATACCCATCCTGAGTTCTGTTTTTGCGCTTATGGGAAGAATTCACCGAAAATAATCAGCTTGAATGTAAACGTTTGTCCGCCCCTTCCCACAATGAAATAACATGTATTTTGAAAGCCAATAACACGAAAATTTCTACAATAGAAAAGCTGTCTCCTTCGTTTTGTTGTGTCATTGTGAAATTTGGTGATTAAGAAACGTATATATATAAATATATAAAGAGATTATCTGATAAAATTTAACCATGGCAGAAAGTAAAACACAAAATGCTCTTTAAAGAGAACCAGAACCTTACAATTAAATAAATTTAGATAAATATTTTTTCCTCAATTTTAAGATATCCTTTTGCAGAATAAAATCTATGAGATTTTATATCAATGATACTTTAAACGAAATTAAAAGAATTTTTTACCTGAAGACTTTATCTAATTTTAGTTTGAACATTTTAATAATCTTCTTTGTAGAGTTTTTCATCTTAAATAATACACACCAGATAAAACATGAATAGTGAACAATGAAATTGATAAAACATGAAATTGTATAAATAACTTAACGAAAAATAATTTATTTATATTTAAGCAAAAGAATCTAGTAAATAGACTTTTTCTGTTAAGATTAAAAATTCAAAGTTTAATAAAGTTAAAACAAACACAGACTAGATTATTAAAAAAACTTTTATATATTTGTATTGTTATTTTTCGATTACTGGATTAACATACATGTGATTTTGATTTAGGAAAATCCGCTTCTGTCCCATCAACTCCCCCCCCCCCCTCCCCCATCCTTCCTTCTTGTGGTTGGTTGGTTGTGTTTATGACGGCCAATTATCAACACGAGGGATATAGGCCCTGAGGGGGGGGGGGGGAGTTCCCTCCGTGGGGGTATTTCTAAGGGAACCTAACCCGTATTTACGCATGAAAATCCACGGTTCGAAGAAAACAGCGAAACTCCGAACGATTAGGCCAACGGGCGCGATTGGGTTCGAATACAGCACCTTTCGTCTACCAGCTTCGAGAGCAGAACCTCTTGGCCACTGGTGAGGCCCTTCCTGTGAGTTAGTAGAGTCCGGCATCGGCTCGGGTTATCCGCTTTTATCCAAACCCAGCTGCGAGTCGGGTGTGCAATATACTTTTTCGTTGCGGGTCGTGTTGAATTCTACTTTTTTGCTGTGGGTTCTGCAACTTTCATTGTTTAGACATTGGTTTAGACTACTGCGGGTCGGGTTCGGTTTGAACCAACATTTTAAAAGAATGCCAAAAATAATTTTTTTATATTCAAAATCCATAAACAATAAGATCTTCATTATGGATATAACCGAAAAGTACACATCTATTCAGCGAATACTTTTTCAATTCTTAATATATTTATACACTTATATCGCTGCATATGGGCCCCTTCCAATCTACACACATACAACGGGTGTGTCCAAAGACTATCACAAACTCTATATATGTGTTTTGTGTGTGTAAAAACACAAATTGTTGATCCCATTTTTCATATTCCGAGAGAAGAAAAAAATGGTTCTTGACTGTACCGTAAAGAAAGAATAATCTATGATCACATTTCTTATACATTTTATTTCTCATGCAGTAATTTGAATATATAATCTTCAACCTTAAAAATGTATTTATTTTCATCTGAAACATAGTTTTGCTGAAACATTTTGTGAACATCCAAACAATCCAATTTGGAAAAAAAAAAAAAAAAAAAAAAAGAACTAGACCCTGCAAGAATTATTCTAGGCTAACCCAATCCTGAAAAACAAAAATTAATAACATTAAGGCCAGAAACAGAAATTTCTGGACAACCTGATCCGACGTAGGAAATCTATTTAATGATCCCACCATCTCTACTATCCAGAGGTTTTAATATATTTGAATAGTTAAAGAATGAATTTTATGAATATTTGAATATTAAATATTTGTACTCTTTTCTATTAAAAAAAAAAAAAAAAAAAAAAAAAAAAAAAAAAACCATAAGATTGGCAGAGGAGGTATAATTATAGGTTACTTTTCACAATTGCAGTAAAACATAATTTACTTTCCTTTCATTTCGGGTTCGATTCGGGTTGCTGGTCGCCGAAAATTATTTTGGCGCATTCAAGTCGGGTTGCAGATCTAGCTTTTTTTTTTTTTTTTTTTTTTTTTTTTTTTTGTCGTGTTTGGATCGGGTTGACTTCAAATAAATTTTCGGGACTATCTCTGATGAATTAAAAATTAGTATAGTAAAATTTACTCGTCGTAAATGACGCAAAAAATATTAAACACTTAAAAAACCAAGAATGAAAAGTTTGCTCCCTCAACACCCTGTGGGAAACAATTTCTTAATTATGTTTTTCTTTTTATGTTTATAAGTTTAATATTTATCTTAAACAGACACTTCAGGAGGCCAAGTAGAGTTCTGAGCTGGTCGGGTTGTACCCGAACCGAACCCAAACATTTCATTTGAAGTCAAGTCTACCATCAACCCCACCCGAATCCATCAAAAAAATTTCTGGACTTGCAACCCGACAAAAAAATTTTCGATGATCGCAACCCCACATATTTCAAGCCGCACCTGTCGAAATCGAAATACTTCAATCTGCAACCCGATCGAATCGAACCCGAAACGAAAGAAAAATAAATCATTTTTAATGCAATCATTGAAAATAATCCATAATTATATGTTTAATACCAATTTTATCTTTTACAGAAAGAAATGTACATATTTATTATTATTCTTTAATATTCAAATATAGTAAAACCTTTGAATAGCAAACAACTCGGGATCGTTGAATAGAGTCCTGCATCGGATCGGGTTGTACCTTTTTTTGTTGTTGTTGTTCGGGGCGGGGTTATTCTATTTAGAAGTCAGCACGGGCAGAAATTCCCAGACCCGGGCCCGGCCTGACTTATAGAAAAAAATTCGGCCCGGCCCGCACAAAAAAAATATTGGCCTGGCCGGGCCCGGTTAAAAAGTTAAAATTTCGGCCCGAGTCCGGCCCGGCCCGGTATAACATCTAAAAGTTCGACTCGAGCCTGGTCCGGCCCGAAAAGAGTTAAAATCTCTGCCCGACCCGAGTGAATTTCTACAAAACATTGATTTTTAAGTCGATTTGGTTAAAAATTTGTCTCGTACAAGGAGTTCAAGCCAAAAATATTTATCTTAACTTTCTTTTTCATATTCATAATATTCCTTTTTATAGAAGTGCCGCAGGGTGCGATATTCATTTTTTTAATGAATCTCTATTTCTTGTATGTAAATGTTTCAGTTGTCATTAATATTGTTAATCCATGTATTGAAGTGCTAAAAATCTGAAAAATGCTATAATAAAATCTAAGGCGGAATTACTTAGAAAAGAAAAAAAAATGCGTTGGAGACAAGTTTCCTTCTTAGCAAGTGTAAATGTATTATATATTATAAATGTATATCATTCTTTTCTTGCGTATTAGTATATAAATTTTGCATGGATGAACACTTTTTCAGTTTAAAACAAGATTCCGTCATAGGCATGCTCTTTTTCAAACGTTTTACTATATTTTAATAATTGTAGAAATCTACTATTCTTTAAAAATAATGAATTTTAATGTTTAATAGTAGTATAATGGCGATTTAAAAGTGTATGGATTTTTTGAAAAATTTTTTGGGCCAAACCTAATTTTACTGACCTTTGAATGGACCAGGCTACGCCGAAAATGATTTTCATACGGGCTGGGTCAAAACTAGGACTGAAAGTTTGGGCCTTAAAGACTAGGAATGAAATCAGTCCTGGCTCTGTACAGAAAAAATAAGCAAGGCCGGGCCCGATCCGAACCTTCAGGAAAAAAGAAGGGCCCGAGCCTTCAGTAAAAAGTATGGCCCGAGTGCCGTGAATGAAAATAGGACCGAACACCCGGGCCAGACTCGGGCTTCGGGGACACGGGCCGGCCCGTGCAGATCTCTGATTCTATTTTCTTTCTGTGGGGTGGTTTCACTCTACAATAATTCTTAGGGTTCAGATTTAAGTTTTTTGCTAATCGGGTTGTTGGGATTTTCATAAAAAGTTTGAGCAGAATTATGTTCCGGTTGAAAATACATAAGCATTTCATCCGTATGAGCGTATATTCAATTTACTGCTTGTGAAATAAAATGTATATATGAAACGCAATTATAGATTATTCTTTCTTTATGGTACAGTTAAGAACCATTTTTTCTTTTCTCATAATGTTGAAAATATCATTTAACAATTTGATTTTGACATGCACAGAACACATATACAGCGTTTGCGAGAGTTTATGCACACTTAGACGTGTCTATAAATTATAAGACGTGTAGTATACAGCGGTAAAAGCGTATAATACAAATACATAATTGTGTTAAAAATTGGAAAGTGTTTGCTAAATAGAAGTATCCGTTTTCTGTGGTTGTGTCCGCTATGTATGTCTTATTGCATATAGATTTTTAACCTTTTTATTTTCGACATTCTTTTGAAAAAACGGTTTACCCGAATTCAAACCGCAAGAGTCAAAACCCAATCCGAAACAGACACGAACCTGAAACAGAAGTCAAACAGAAACAGTAAACAAAGAAACAGTGTACTATTCTTTAAAGAGAATTTCAATTATAGAATAATAGTAATTTAAAAAATATGTATTTTAGGAAAAAAATTCTTGAGTCAAGGAAGCTGTTCCTTAAACAAATTTTTACACGGGTCAGACAGGGATGGGTCAATGATTTTCATTCAAGCAGGGTAGTGGAATGCCGATAAATTTCAGTCGGTGAAAGAATGAAAGGAAGAATAAAGTGTCTGGTTCGGTATTGATCGAGCTTGCAGAGAAAGCAAGACCCGGGCGCGACCCAGTAAAAGCTATGATCAGATTTGACCGTCCCGAGTCCGTGTAGGTCTCTAAATGGCATTTGAATGGAAAAAACGTGTTCTTAACGGCTAGAAATTTTTTAAATAAATTATCAAAAAAAGTGAGTTTGAGCTGTAAATTTCGTTCAAACTCACGGATTTTTTGAGTTTTTGTTCAGCTCACGTTCGCTTATCAAAAAGTGAGTCAAGTTCAACTCAAAGTTCACAGAAATTGAACGAAACTCATGAGTTTTCGTTCAGTGAACGCGCTCATACCCAACACTGTTCTTGAACCAGTGAAGACCGCTGATTCTGCAGCGCCAATTGTACCTGTGTTGAAGCGTGACGGCCGCATCAGGATATGCGGAGATTTCAAATTAACGACGAACAAGATGACTGAATTAGAGCAGTATCCACTTCCTAACATCGAAGACTTATTTGCCCAGCTGTCAGGCGGAGTCGTTTTCTCTAAATTGGACCTCCGTGATGCCTACTGCCAGTTACAACTGGATGAAGAGTCAAAAGATCTAGTCATCATTAACACACATAAAGGACTGTTCCGGTATACCAGAATACCTTTCGGAGTAGCCTCTGCTCCAGCTGTGTTCCAGAGAGAAATTGATAAAATTCTGTATGGTCTGAAGGCTGCTTGCTATCTTGATGATGTTTTAGTGTTCGGAAAAGATGAAGCTGAACATTTACAGAACTTGACGGCTGTTCTAACGCGGTTACAGGAAGCTGGTATGAAACTCAACCCTGACAAATGCGAATTTTTGAAGACTTCAGTTGAATATCTTGGTCATCGGATTGATAGTAAAGGACTTCATCCGCTAGAGTCTAAAGTCGAAGCAGTTGTCAATACACCAGATCCGAAGAATAAGGATGAACTACGTTCCTTCATCGGATTGATTACTTACTATGCTAAGTTCCTGCCAAACATGGTCACTTTGTTAGCGCCATTATATGAGCTCTTAAAAGATAAAACCAAATGGAAATGGGATAAATTACAGAAAGAAGCTTTCTCTAAAGTGAAAGAAACCTTACGAAATTCATCACTGCTGATACATTTTGACAATAAGAAGGAAGTTGTGTTGGCTTGTGACGCCAGTCCCTATGGTCTTGGAGCTGTATTATCTCATGTAACCGAAGATGGTGATCGCCCAATAGCTTTTGCGTCACGTTCCTTAACTGACTCTGAAAAGAATTACAGCCATATAGAAAAGGAAGCTCTATCTCTGGTCTTTGGCGTAACAAAATTTCGTAAATACCTGTTAGGACGAACATTCACATTACTTACTGATCATCGTCCCTTAGTTAATCTCCTTTCTGCAGACAAGCCTGTTCCTGTTGTGGCTGCTGCGCGAATTCAACGTTGGGCTCTGACCCTTGCAGCATATTCATACACTATCAAATACAGAAAAGGTAGTTTGCATGCTAATGCAGATGCTTGCAGTCGGCTGCCCTTAAATACGAAGCATCCTGATCTGCCAGCTCCGACAGAGTCAGTGTTGTTGTTGACACAGTTAGACGACACTCCAGTGACGAGGCATCTGATTGCAACAGAAATTAACAAATGTCCGGATCTACGCAAGCTAAAATCTTACATCTTAAACGGCTTTCCGAAGAAAATTGAGCAAAATCTGCACCCTTTTCTAAGAGTAAAAGATGAATTATCTTTTGAAGGAGACATCATTTTCAGGGGCTCACGTGTATTTATTCCACCAAAATTTAGGAAATTCATACTAGATGAGTTTCATTCATCTCACCAAGGCATAACGGCTATAAAGGCCCATGCTCGTTCCAGTGTTTGGTGGCCAGGATTAGATAATGATCTTGAAGCAAGAGTGAAGGGTTGTGTTGTTTGCCAGCAAAATGCTTCAGCACCTCCAGCAAAGTACTCTTCTTGGCCTGTACCAGAACAAGCATGGGAGCGGATCCACATTGACCATGCGGGTCCAGTGGAAGGCCACATGTTGCTAGTAATCGTGGATGCCAAAACAAAGTGGTTAGAAGTGGCACAAGTCTCAAGTACAGCATCTTGTGTAACCATAATGGTGTTACGTAGCCTGTTTTCTCGTTTCGGCATTCCCAAAAGTCTGGTCAGCGACAATGGCCCTGGTTTCAGCAGTGCAGAATTTGGTGAATTTTTAGCTAACAATGGCATTTCCGAGGTTAAAACACCACCATACCATCCACGTTCGAATGGTTTAGCTGAACGAGCGGTCCGTACAGTCAAATCAGCCCTGAAGAAAATGACTGGAGGGACTTTCGCAGAGAGGCTGTGTCGATTCCTTTTCAACTACCGCAATACACCATCGGCAGTGACGGGAATATCTCCAGCCATGGCAATGTTCGGTCGGCCTCTTCGAACACAGCTGGACCTAATTCGAGATCCTGTGACCCAGACATGTGAGATGAAAGAGACAGGGTCAAAGAAAATTTCAGAGGGCACCCCAGTTTGGGTGCGTGCATTTGGTCGTGGCCCACCATGGGTTGCTGGCAATATTTTACGTCCATTGGGAAAAGTTATGTGTGAGGTTTCAACCCCCATGGGAAACTGGACTCGGCACATCGACCAGTTAAGGCTCAGGCAGGAAAAGCTGACTAGTGAAATTCCTACTTCACTTAAGTTACCAGCTACTGCTGCACCACAATCAGAATGTGCTGACTTGCAGACTGAGGTACCCACTTGTGCTCCCAAACCTCCTGTGCTCTCCTCAGAGGTAAGTTCTACAGGCGGAGTGAGCAAGTCGCCTGCAGAACCCCCAGTGCTATCACCACAAGTGCTCACTCGTGATGAAAATAGTACTCCATTGATTAGACGTTCAAAACGTGTAAGAGTAAAACCAGTACGTCTCCAGTTATAAACTGGCAAACTGTTCGTTAGTTTTTGAACTGTTCTCTGTGAAATACTGTTACATCTAAAATTATAGACTGACAGACTGTTCGTTGGTTTTTGAACTGTTTTCTTTAAAAGACTTTTGTTTTGAACTGTCTATATGTAATGACATTTACATCTTGTACTTTCTTTAAGGAGGGAGGGAATGTTGTGTGTTTGTAATATCTTCCTCTCAACAGATGGCGCCTCTACTGAGCGTTTGTTGCGATCGGAGATCGCAGTTGTGCGCTAGTCGCTATGTAGTGAGGTTGTTCTTATTCCAATAAAGCTATGTTAGTTTATCCTAGAATCACGGTGTCTGTTCCACAACTTTAGTAAGCCCTAAAGTTATATCACTTACTAAATTTCAAAAGGATTTGGAAATAAAAGTTATAAAGGATAAAACCGTAAAATCACAAGAAACGTCAATACATTCATTTTTTAAACTCTGCAGTAACTTATGTACTTAACTTTTGTTTCTATACTTAAATTTTCATACTTTTTTCCTAATGTGAAAAATAAATTCTAGTAACATTAATTGTTACCTTTTTTCAACAATTAAAATTTAGATTTAAACATGACCTCCATTAAGCGACCACCTCTCGGAGTGACCAATTTTTATTGGATCGGAACGTGGTCGCTTTAGGGAGGTTTTACTGTAATTGCTTAGCATGTATACCATTTTCTTTATTACATAGCATTGTACCTTATTATGTTGTATAAAATATTTGTTATTTATAATATAAAATATTTTATTGTATCTGTTTGAATCTTTTTAGAATTATTCGCATGTTAAAACATGCACAGAAAACATATTGATCGAGTAGTGGATAATATTAGAGATATAGCAAGAGATAATGGTTTTTGCAGCAACTTTAGAGGAGAAGGTCCAAATACCGGCTACCACTTTTGTTTTCAATCTAGATCATACAATTTTCAAAATTAGTAAAAGAAAAAGTGACAGCAGGGTACCTTGACATATTTTACACCTGTTAAGAGAAAAAAAATCAGTTTAAAAAGCGTTTTCTGCTTATAAAAAGCAAAATTCTGAAAGTCTTCAATTTTTGAGTTTTGAAACCGGCTACCTAATTTTTTTTCCCCAAAAGATCTTACAAATAGAGCTAATGACAATTATTAAACAATTAGAATATTATTTAAATAAATTTTGTTGATTAACAACATTTCTTATGCCCAAAAATACATAATTTTTAATAAACAAGCCTTTTTGTCAGATTTATAAAATTCTTAAAGACTATCTCTCACACAGTCTTCTTTCCATTGTGTTTCTAATTTTGTTTTTTAATGTGTCAAAAAAACAGTTTGCTGATTGAAATGAGAATTATTTTTATGTATCTGAAAAAAATCATAAACATAATATTACTCTCTGCGTCGGTGCAGTCGCTATAGGCATCATATCGAATTCTTACCATTGAACCCAGAATCCCCTCCCCCCACCCTCTTGTCCACAGAGAAAGCACCCATGCAGAAGACACAAATTGCATCATCTTCCTCTGTTGGATATCTTCCTTTTCACTTTTTAAAAATCCAATTTCTGCCCCTTTCACCTGTTTTCCTCCGTCATTTTTCTTATTTCTCTTCACATTTATTGCAGGCAATTTTGGAGTGTCCAACAGCGCTTTTTTGTGAAGTGATCCGGTAATTAGAATCGCTGCTGAAGCATTACGACCACAGTTGCTTTTTTTCATATTGCAAAATGGGACTGGAACTATTTCTGAATTATTTAAAGTAATTTATTAATTATGGAACTATTTAAATTATTTTTTTCCGACCCTTCAAGCAGAGCAACCGAGAGAGGTCCAAATACCGGCTAGCCGGTACTTAGACCACTCTAGGTTGCCTGTATTCGGACCACTGCTATGTTTAAGTTAAAACCGGTATTACTCATTCATATAATAAAATACCAATAACGTGCGCGCAGCAATTAAGAACTAAATATATCTAGAAAATAACTTAATCATCAATTCAAGCCCATTTGCGATCAGTATATTTTAAAAAAATGCGAAACCCAGATCTGAAAAACTTTTTATGTTCCAGATTACGTCCTTTCGACACTTTTGCATTTGCTGTTTGTAAATGAGGCAGACTTCAGCGACGTACTTATCGTAACATTCTTTTCTCAATTAAAGTTACAAATTGTGCCTATCGCCCCTAGGCGGCGCTGCGCTCAGTTCTCAGAACACCTAGTAGCCGGTATTTCGACCCTAGCCGGTATTTGGACCTTCTCCTCTATTAATGGCACATTTAACCCTGAAAAATTTAAATTGCACAAATTTCAATATATAGCTGGTCTATTTGAAAGATTGAAATATTTTTAAAAGAAATGTAAAATAAATTTAATTGCTAATCCAAAAACGAAGCTAAAAATAAAAGTAAATAACAATGTGAACCCCCCTCATGGATGAAGCTACAGCAATTTACCTTATTCCAGTTACCACAAATGTTGACAAGAATAGTCAGTATTCTTACGAATTCTTTTGTATAAACCTGTATATGATGTACAGCATTTGCACACACAACGTAATATGCAAAAAATTTAGTTAGGCTTAAAAACTTATATCACAACTAAAAATACATTTCCAGCAATCATCGCTAATATACATTACTTCGGATACAGTGCAGTATCCGTAATCTTTTGTGTGTTCCCGCAAATACTATACACTTTCTATGTTACAGGAAGTAACTTGTAATAAACTTCAACAACGTATATCAATTTTCTTATATGTGAAATAGTTTAAGATGATAAAAATGCGTCGTAAATATTTCCCCCTATACCATTATGTAACGGAATTCTTTTGTGTGGCCCTGTAAATGAATAATAAATATTCTTTGCATCGCATATTCTTCAGAATGCACTTCATAAATGCATATCAATTTCATTATGCTCGAAAGGGTGTAACATCATTAAAATGCATTTGAAACTATTTTCCCTATTGGTCGTAATGTAGCGGAATACTTTTGACTGTCCTTGTACTTGGACTATGCATGCGATTTTCATAAAATTTGAAATAACTCGACAAATTTCTGCAAGGATTATATGTTTTAAATTTCAAACCATTCGGTTGGGTAGTTTTTGCGCTGTCATATGCGTACAGACGGACAGACGGACGGACCTGACAACGACTATAGGTGTTACGCATTTATATAATTACGAACGCACCTAAAAAGTTAGATTTATTGACATGACAAGATGGAAATTCAAGTTACATCTTACAGCACAGTGGTTAGGGAGTTGAATTCGGAAATAATTAGGGGAAAGCTGGAAATTGTTTTAACCCCTTCAGTTTAGATCTAGAAAGAATATGCTACGTTTTCCCCCTCGTACTAGGTGAGCGTTAGGAATTATACATTGATTTATAGTCAAAAACACGTTTTTTTAAAAAATACCATAACACTATCTCGAAATCACTAACTTTTTCAAAAACATTGTCAATACAAATGTGGTAGAGCTTAAAATTCTGAATAAAATGAGTACCTACACTTAATAATTTTGTTGAATATTAAGGTCAGAATTCTACTTTAAAGTTTTAGCCCCGTGGTCAGAGGGTTAAACTCAGAATTAATTAGGTAAAAACTTGAAATCGTCATAATCCCTTCAGATTAGGTCTAAAATGAATATTCTATGTTTTCCCCCTCATACCAAGTCAGCGTTAGGAAATATGTACGTATTTACATTCAAAAAACATGTTTTTCCTCAATATTTTTTACAATATCTCAAAATAGTTAATTCTATCAAGAAAATTGTCAATTCAAATGTTGTAGAGCATAAAACTTTGAATAAAATGGGCCCCCACATTAATATTTTTGTTCAAAATTAAGGTCGCAAGTCCATTTCAAAATTTTACCTTAATCACTAATCAAGAGCTTCAAAATAGGAGAGACCAGATTACCTTAACAATATCTCAAAACAGCTACCGGGTGTCCCAAAAAGGACTGACTGATTTTAAAATTCAATAACTTGTAAACGGTGACAGATATTTTAAAAATTCTTGCAGGAGGGTTATGCATAAGGTCAAAAGTTTTTTTACAGTGATTTTCAATTTTAGTTCGAATTACAAACAATAGATGGCGCTGCGATCAATAGACGCTAAATTCAGGCTCGATTTTTGGTACTTCGTGGCCCGGATAATACATTTCCATCTCCTTTTTCTGCATGGAACAAGATAAAGGACCAAAAATCGAGCCTGTATTTAGCGACTATTGCTTACAGCGCCATCTATTGTTTGTAAATCGAACTAAAATTGAAAATCACTGTAATAAAACTTTTGACCTTATGCATAACCCTCCTGCAAGAATTTTTTTAATATCTGTCACCGTTTGCAAGTTATTGAATTTTAAAATCAGTCAGTCCTTTTTGGGACACCCGGTAGCTATATCAAAAAATTGCTAATACAGATGTTGTAGAGCTTAAAATTCTGAATAAAATGAATACTCACATTAATATTTTTGTTCAAAATTAAGGTCGCAATTTCAGATATTGTTAAAAATATTAAAGAAAAACGTGTTTTTCGAATGTAAATACGTACATATTTCCTAACGCTCACTTGGTACGAAGGGGAAAACATAGAATATTCATTTTAGACCTAATCTGAAGGGATTAAAACGATCTCCAGTTTCCCCCTAATTAATTCTGAGTTCAACCCTCTGACCACGGGGTTAAAACGGGGGACCCACTGAGCTATTAAGGAACATATTTCAGGTGTAAAATCTGACCGCACCGCAATATCGAGATTAAATCAAATGTATTAATTTACATTTTTAACAAGGTCAAGATCATCAAGAAAATGCTTGGATATTACGAATTCATCTATCGAAGAATCTTTAAATATTATATGGAGAAATAATAACACTAGTAACAATACTTTATCCTGCATTATACCAAAAATTTGGATAAATTTACTAAGTTAGAATGGCAGTCTTCACCATCCAGCCAATCTACTGTATGCTTCATTTTGGAACATTCCAACATTCCAATGGATATGGGATTGGAACGAAATCGGTTATCCGATTTCGTATTTTCTATTTTCAACCCTGACGACGAGTGCGATTGTATTTGAAAGTACTAGATTTTAGCTATACAATTTTTGTATTCTATATTTTATATATTTAACAACGTATTAAACACTTTTTAGTAAAATTTTGACTGAATTAATTCTCAATTTATTTATGTAACATGTGTTTATCTGTACATTAAAATGTAGTTGACATAAAAAACTTACGCGTTATTTGTTTTAGTATTGCAAATATAGCTATAAATCATTGGGATGACAGTACTAGTTATTGGTTAACCCCACTAGTTGATAAGTTAATAGAATAGCCAATAGTCATGTACTTTACGTTTCAAACACTTTCCAACATAGTTGAGAAGTATTTATGAATTCGGTTTGTCTGTTAGTTTGTCCGCGCTCTAACTCGCGTAAATATAGTCCGATTGCCATGAACATAATATACGTTATTGGAGTTTACTATGGCTTGTTCGGAGTTGAAAATTAATCATTTGTGTGTCATTTACGGCTCATTTACCGAGACACTCAAAATAATTCCGTTACATTACAATCTATGGTGAAACATCGTTTGCGGTGCATTTTAATAATATTACTCTATTTTAAAAATATTGAAATTTAAATATATCACTGAAGTTTGCTACTAGATTTTTAATATAGAACGTGGTGAGCATAGAATTTATCGTTCATTTACAGGGACACACAAAAGAATTTGTCTGCAGAGAAAATGAACAATAATTGAACTTTTGAAGCCTACGATCAGTAATTGCTGGAAGTGCGTTTACAGTTGTGGTATGTGTTTTTAAATTTAATTTTCTTTTAATTATTACTTGGTGTATATAAACTCTCTCAATCATATACAGGACTGCACAAAAATTTTCAATAACATCCGTATATTTGTGGAAATTGCTGAATGAAAATTTTCAACTGTGCTATGCGTTTAACTGAACAAACTTTTAGACGTTGTATACATACATATCTATAGATAATATACAGGACTGCACAAAAAAATCGTATATTTTCCCGACTATACTTGGTAATAGCAGAAATTGGGTTTTCAAGTGCATTATGCGTTTTCCAAATTTTTCTTTTAGACATCACCTTTCAGTTTTATAAACTATGAAGTTTTGTTAGAGTATTCTGAATGTGTTGGAAAGTGTTTCATAATGTATGCCGTACGCATGATTTTTCGCTATTGTTTATGGCTTACTTCGTATTAGAAAACTTGATTTTTTTTTTACATTTTCCAACATAATTGAAAAGTGTTCATGACTTCGGTTTATCTGGCCGTCTAGCCGTGCTCTGACTTTCGTAAATATACTCGGATTGCGCTGTAATTTTAATATGTTATTGTCGTTTACTAAAGCATGGTCCCGATTGAAATTCAAGAGTGTTGGATTTATAGTTCATTTATAGGGAAAATCAAAAGTATTCCGTTACATTACGGTCAATCGAAAAAAAAAATGTTTTAAGTGCATTTTAATCATGTTGCGTCATTTCAGACATAATGAACTGATATGCACTAACACATGCATTCTGTGAAATATGGGGTGCAAAGCATTTATTATTTATTTACAGTGCCACATAAAAGAATTCTATTACATAATAGTGTACGGAGTTAAACTATTTGCCGCGTATTTTAATTAAATTACATTATTTCAAATATACTGAAATTAATATATATTACTGAGGTTTTATACTTGTCGTAGAACAGGATGTGTATATCGTTTATCGTTCATTTACAGAAACACAGAAAAGATTTTGGATACGGTACTGTGTGGGGAGTATTGTCTATTAGAGATAATTGCTGGAAATGCGTTTTTAAGTTTAATTTTAATTTTGCATATTACGCGTTATGTATAAGTGTTATAGATAATATCGCTCACCCGCAAGAAAAGTGACACATCTCTACAAAAGTAAATTTCACAGGAGAGGCAAAAGAAAATTTGCATGATTTTTCTGTGACATGAAATAATAACACTTAACTCTGCATGTAGGAGTAAAAACATGCATAAAAGCGTAAAACCCTGATGAATGAAGACATAGGATGAGGTTTGGAGGGTTGGATAAATTTACCTCCCCACACAACCCACCCCTCTTGTGTGATCACGAATGGACAAATAGCGTAATAAAGGGATTTTCCGTATAACTTCACATGAAATTTTTTGTGTACCAAGACACACCTATGACAGACCTATTAGTGGAATAAAACGCAAAATGAATTTTTGCGAGATGTGTCTTGCGGGTGAGCGATATACAGGGCTTCACATAAGAATTCGTAAGCATTACTGAATAGGAGCGGGAATTGCTTAAACTTGGTTTTTAATTGAGTTGTGTAATCGAAAACTAAACTATATTTAGCAATACTAAGAGATGTTTATAGAATATAAATAAAATCATGTACTGGGCAACACATAGAACTGGATGGAATACCGTTTACTTATGCAGCTCATATTCAAATATATTAGAATAATTACTTTTTTTTCACAAACTGGAAATATCGTTTGATAATTTAACATCTTTTAATGCAAATATGCAAACGATATTTTTATTAAGAACTTATTGTTGATTAAACTTACTTATTATCTTAAAATTAATATCATTTCTGAAAAGATTAATTGAAAAAAAAAGTTATTTTGAAAAGTCAAAATATTAGAATATTTATTCAAGTGGTTCAAAATATTAGAATATTTCGCATTAATTTTCCTTTAATTATCACCAATTCATAACTGGTGGCATCATGGATTAAATTCAGACGATTTTATTTAAAATCAATATTCTCTTTGATGTTTGTTTGCTTTTCGTCTTAAAATGGGTCGTGTGAGTGATATTCCTGAATCTATTAAACTTAGGATGGCTGATTTGTGTTGGCACGGTAAAAATCAATGTTATATAGCGAATTTTTTACACTGTTCGCAATCAAGCGTTAATAAAATACTAACACAATATTTAAAAAATGGAAAATTTCAAAATAATCGCCGAAATGGCGGCCGAAAATCAAACGCATCTGCTAGAGCTGACAGGAAACTGAAGCGTATAGTTAAGAAAAACCGTTTTTAAAGTGTGCCATTCTTGCACCGAAAATGGAAAAAAGAAAGAGTTGAATTTTCTACATAGAGAACATTAAGACGTCTCCATAAATTTAAGTTTGAATCTCGTAACAAAATCTCTCATGACTGCAAAACAAAAACATATAAGATTCAATTGGTGTAAATCAAGAAGCGAAGAAGATTGGAAAAATATATTATTTAGTGATGAAAGTATGTTTTGTATCTATACAATATAATTTCATCACTAACTAATATGTTTTTCCAATCTTCTTTGCTCCATAAACGTCTTGATTTCCACCAATTCAATCTTATACGCTTTTATTTTGCAGTCATGAGAGGTTTTGTTTTCGGTACACGAGATTCAAACTTAAATTTATGGAGACGTCTTAATGTTCTCGATGTAGAAACTTCAACTCCTTCTTCTTTCCATTTTTGGTGCAAGAATGGCACACTTTTAAAACGGTTTTTCTTAACTATACGCTTCAGTTTCCTGTCATCTCTTGCAGATGTTTTTAGTTTTCGGCCACCATTTCGGCGATTATTTTGAAATTTTCCATTTTTTAAATATTTTGATAGTATTTTATTAACGCTTGATTGCGAACAGTGTAAAAAATTCGCTATATAACATTGATTTTTACCGTGCCAACACAAATAAGCCATCCTATGTTTAATAGATTCAGGAATATCCCTCACACGACCCATTTTAAGACGAAAAAGCAAACAAACATCAAAGAGAATATTGATTTTAAATAAAATCGTCTTAATTTAATCCATGATGCCACCAGTTATGAATTGGTGATAATTAAAGGAGAATTAATGTGAAATATTCTAATATTTTGAACCACTGGAATAAATATTCTAATATTTTGACTTTTCAAAATAATTTTTTTTCAATTAATCTTTTCAAAAATGATATTAATTTTAAGATAATAAATAAGTTTAATCATCAATAAGTTCTTAATAAAAATATCGTTTGCATATTTGCATAAAAAGACATTAAATTTCCCAAACGATATTTTCAGTTTGTTAAAAAAAGTAATTATTCTAATATTTTGAATATGAGCTGTAGATGAAGTGTGATGTTAGTAGTTTTCACCACGAATTAAATTTTAGCTTAGTACGTGTCGTGTATAAAAATATGTAGGTAATATACAGGACTGTTCAAAATAATTAAAGTATTTTTTCGCTAAAGAATTGAACAAATTTTCCGGCTATGAAAGATAATTGCCGAATCCTGTTTTTCAAATATCTTATGCGTTTTCTATAACGATTATTTATGTATCTTACTTATTTTATTAAACAGCGAAGTATTATACTAATTTCAAATGCTAAAGGGTGTAAATATGTAGCAAATTAACACCTTGTAATAATATACTAATTTCAAATGCTAAAAGATGTAAATTAAAAGTTTAAAACCAGTAACACTAAGTTTATTTCGACTGTTGACATGTTTCGGCTCACTCCGAGTTATTTTCAAAACAAATAAATAAAACTATTATAAATTTGAACGGTCTATGAAACAATGACTAACAGCGAAGCATTGTTAAACTATTCTGGAAGTGTTGGAAAGTGTTTCACAATGTATGCTTGACGAATTATTTATCTTTCTTGTTTACATTTAGAACAGAATCACGAGTTAACGGCACGTTGTAGATGAAGGTTCTATGTACAGTGAACTTTCACTTAAGACGTATCTACGGTTAATTTCGTTTTTCCATCATTTTTTATTTGCAATTAATGTTAAACACGTATTTTAAAGCGTATGCTTAGTATAAGCCTAATCCATATAATATTTCACCAATTTGATCGGGCAGAATCGATGCTGCTGTACAATATTCTTTCAAAAGCAAGTTTGTTGTAACTATGGCTACTGAGAGATCGAGACATTGTCAGTGACTATAATGAAAAGAACGAATCTTTCTACTACTAAAAACGTCAGAGGTTGATAAATTTCTATCAGCTGTTTTCCGATATTACCTACCAAAGTATGATATAACACACCAAACTTTCGAATAAGTTGCCAAACTGAAATGATTCTTATATTTTTTCATACTTTAATTGTTTAAAATACTATTCGGTCGATAGGAGAGTCGTGTTGTGTTGAAAAAATCAATTCGTACCGGAAAATTCTATCATTTAATTATTAAACGTTGATTGCGATATCTAATGTCCACTAATTACCGGGCAGAATTTTCCGGTACGAATTAATTTTTCCAACACGACGCGACTTTCCTATCGACTCAATATATCACTAATTTTATAATTTCTTTATGCTGTGACAAGAAAAATATGTATTATTTTCCTTAAATTAATAATTTGAACTATTTTGTATTATGTATGTATTTGTATTTTGTGTATAAAACTATTTTGAACATTTAAAACTTTTTTGTTTCGGCGATTCAGCAGGGGTGTTGTGTGTCAGAATCATCTAAACATGAAACTTTTTTATAATATTCCAGACTCTAAAAACTATCCTCTTTAACTTACTTTTATTACTTTCATTTCAGAGTTTATTGAAGTACGTGTATGTGCCCAACCCAAAATTCCTGTGGATGATTGTTCCTACATTGGGCATGTGTGCAGACTTTGCCCTGTGCATCTGTACCGTTTTTTCATTCCGTCTTCTACACTGTAAAAAAAAAAACACTGTAAATTTGCCAGAACAAACTCGATCACAGTGAATGTGCTGTATCTTTCTTTGGCTTCCTGACTATCATGGAAAATACAGTAGTTGCGTAAAATTAACAGCACAATGTGCTGGCAATTTGGACGCATTTTTTTACAGCACAAACTGCTGGCGTCCAAATTGCCAGCACATTGTGCTGCTAATTTTACACAACTACTGTATTTTCCATGTTAATATAGTCAGGAAACCAAAGAAAGATACAGCACATTCATTGTGTAGAGTTTGTGCGCGAGATGAACAGTACTTTGTACTGTAAAAATGTCGTTTTTTTTTTACAGTGGATGATGTATCTTTGGAAAAGGAAGAGGTGTTTTTTTCTCCCTCTACTTCTGTCACTAATTTTATATAATCAAGAAACTAATTAAATCATCTAAATGAAAAGTGAACTGTTCTTATGTGTGAAACCACATACTCGATGGATTTAAAATGAAAAAAAAATTAAGTAATACATTTTACAACTTTCTTTTCAAAAACACTATAGGTCTTCTCCTGTAAGTGAAATATGCAGAAAGTTTCGCTGGTGACGTTGAACCAAGGTTCTGGGCGAACGCTGAATATTCTGAGGTAAGAGAATTTCTTATTTCTTTATCTAATTTTTGTGATATGATTTATTTGAATACATAATATCTAAAGAGGTCACTCCACTTATCCATATTATCACAATATACACAAATATATACACAAAGTAACGAACAGTCAAGACATTAAATAAATAAATAAAACATTTACAAAATAGGATTACACATAGCTGCAAAAACCTTGCACCAAAAGCCGATTGATCCAAATAAACTCCGCTTTAAGAAGCAAAAATAGGTCATTACTAGTATTCTTTCACATTATTATCATTATCGATATTTTAGTATTTCACTAACAATATTGCTCTTAACGTCTTCAGACTATCTATTATTTTCCCTATAAAAACTAAACTGTTTGTTTTTTTTTTTTACATTTAACCTTTACTTCTATATGGCTGAATGTTTTTATGCTTTGAAATAAAAACAACAATGGCAGCACTGATGCTTATTTCCTTATAAAATAAATGCTATTTTCATTTGAGTTTGCAAAATGCCTTCAGAACAGTGTGGCCAAGAAAGTGAGAAAATTTCACATTTATTTAACTTGATCCCTTTTCAGTAAAAAAATGCCGAGGTTTATTCACTTATAGTAGGACATTCACTTATTTAAAGACCTTAAATTTCTAAGTACGTGAAGTTAAGTTATGGATAAATGCATTGATATATTAAGGGAGCTAGCCATTTTAGATCCATGTCTGCGAACCTAAATTGCCAGTCTCCTAAAGTATCAGTTTCAGAAAGAGTGCTCTTGTTTTTCTTGAAAGAGTTTGGTTTGTACAAAAGCTACACTGAGAAAAAAAATGCTTCTGGCAGCTATAATCTAAATTGTGGCTCTAGAAAAAAATAGTTCCATGTCATCCCGATAAATTGTTTCTCTTGAAAGTGTTTAGTTTGTACAAAAGCTACACTGAGAAAAAAAATGCTTCAGGCAGCTATAATCTAAATTGTGGCTCTAGATAAAAATAGTTCCATGTCATCCCTATAAATTGTTTTTCTTGAAAGAGTTTAGTTTGTACAAAAGCTACACTGAGAAAAAAAATGCTTCTGGCAGCTATAACACTGCAAATAGAGGCGTCTTAAATTCAGACACATATGTGACTGAAAAAGAAATTCAGACACTTAAGTGTCTGAATATGAAATTTCAGACATCATAAGTGTCTGAATTTAAGACCCTTAAGTGTCTTATTGTGATCATGGTATAAATGAACTGAGAAAAATGTCTGAATAATGATCATGTGTCTGAAATTAAGACATGTAGAAATTCAGACACTTACATGTCTGAATGTAATACAATTGTATCATATGTATGATGAAACGACGATTGTATATGAGGAACCCCTGCGGCCAAGGGATACAAGGGAAAAAAATTAGATTTGGAATAAATTGAATTTAACGATTAACATCAATAGTAATTGACTGAATTAAAATATGAAGCTGTTGCTAATTTCATAGCGGTCTTTCAATTCTTATTTCAATAACTGTCGAAGGAAAGTGAAGTACAATATATTTTTTAAATTTTAAGTACAGATTAAAGAGGTTAAGTAGTTTATAGAGCTTAAGTAGTTGACCTCCAGAATGCAACACATAATTAGAAAATCTCTTATATTTTGCGTTTTAGTTTAGCAAACAAGGCAGGGGACTTCAGGCATATCTGTCCAACGCTTCCCCTCCCTACATTTTTCTTCTGAGAGCAATCATAAAAGAAATAGCTTTATTTCCAGATAGCCAGTATACTGATCTCAGTTTTTTCAATTTTGTCACTTACAGCCTTTCGCGTCTGGTGTCCTCATATGCAATTGTATCGCAATATATCTGGCAGCACCATCAGAAAACATTTTCGAATGGATAAAATGCTTTGCCATCCACTAAATTTGGTATTAGTGTGTAAAATAAGCAACTTAATTTGACCATGAGGACGTTTGCCAAAATTGTAAATGCCCGTTTACTAACTTTCGAACTAAATTATTTTTAGTGCAAAAGTACAAGCTAAAGAAACTTTTCCCAAAATATAAAGTTTCTCAAAAACTACTTCCACTCATAGGTATGCTCATAGCCCACTCATAGGCCGTTCCCTAAATACAAAGAGATATGATTGCTCTTAGAAAAAAATGTAGAAAGGGGAGAGGTTGGACAGATGTGTCTGGAGTCCCCTGCCTAGTTCGCCTAACTAAAACGCAAAATATAAATATGAAATAAGTTAAACCAAGATTCTTTTGTGAGAACACCTTGTACAAGATAATTTTTATATAAAAAAATTAACAAGTAAGAAGTATTAAATATTAAATAGATATATAAAAATAAATTTCTAACAATATTTTTCAAAATGCAGAACTTTTCTTTCCCTCTAGTGGAGGGTTTTGCCCTTCTGAACACCCCTTATCTAAGATAAATTTTAAATATACGAACGTCAAAAGGAAATATTTAAAAATTGATTTCTATTAGTGGTTTAGGAAGGGAGGGGTGGGGGCGGTGCTCCTCTTACGAAAATTTTAGTTCTTTTTTCTCTTAGTGTTCAATTATGTAATCATTTTGAAGAATAAATGTTAGTTTTTTAACTAGCGTTACGACGATTTTTTTAATTTATAATATGTTTTTCACCCTCTGACTGAAAGAATAAAAACTGCAATAATTATATTCATATAATTTATAAGTGTAAACATTACGAAAAACGCCAAATAAAGAAAATGAAATGCTTCTGATTTCTTCTTATACAACGTTCCACTTCCCGCTGATAAAAAAAGTTTTAACAACTTAACATACTGTAACTGACGTAATGATATAGCCATCTGTTTCCAATGGAAATGCTGACTCGCAGCTTTTTTTTCTTTGTGAAGCGAATCTGTGTTGTGAGTCCGGAGTCCGTTGTCGTATTCAAATTTAAATGCTCTTCGACAGTTCGCATCTTTGACCGGTCCGGATTTTTTACTGTGAAAAATTTTGTCATTATGTTATTACTGCGGCTGCGTTATTAGTGGAAGTGTTATATTTAGAATTTTCTTGCATTCTGGATGGCTGGAGGGATCTTATGTGCTTCATGTATCGATACAACGACTGAAATTACATCCGGATGACTCTACAAATAGTTCCCAACAGAGACAGTATTATTTTTCATTGCTTCTCGTCAAGAATATAGTTATTCATCTCGTTAAACAAGAAAACTAACCCCAGACCTACAAATTAGTCCCGCGGGTTCTGTTTTCAGAATGGAAAAATTCCATTATTTTAACAGAGCTAGCAGGATATAGGAAGGGGTTTTCTTCAAAAAATATGCAAGTTTTTGTCTCTCATTCACTATGACAGTTATTTTAAATCAAGTCAAATCTATATCAGTAAGTGTTTTTGATATTTTGTTTAAAGTACCTCATGAGATGTTGCATGAAATATAACTTGCATTTGAATTTGTTTGCAGAAAAAACAGCTAATTCTAGAAATATATATTCTTACATACATGTAATACTGCAGCTCCAAAATTATATATTATATTTTTTGTGTGAGTGTAGGCTAATTTGATTATGTAAAAATATCAGTAATATTATGTACAAAATTGGTTAATTTAGAATGTCTATAATAATAAAGCAAACACGTAAAATTGTCGAAACTTTTGTTGAAGAAGAAATACTTTGTTTGGATTTAAAAGAAGTAAAAAAAAAGGGTTGTTTTTTAAAAGGTTAATTTAGCGTTTTGATGAACATGTTGAATTCCTTGTAACGTTTTCTATCGCAGTTATAACCACATTTTATTTTAAACTTACTTTTAAATTAATTGTTTTTTCGCTATGAAGGATATGCAATTCACTCGAAGTTTAATATTGGATAAAAATTGGAAAATTAACAAACATCTATCGTGATTTATTTTTTATATTTTATAATTAGAGATGTATAATTTTCGAGGAAAACCTTTTTAGCCAAAAATCTGTTTTTGGCAAAATTGATTTGTGTTTTGAAATCCGATTTGTCAAAACTTTTTTGTGTCAACTTAAATATATATATATAGATATATATTCTGCATGATATTATTTGGTTTCAAAGCAATTTTTAATTATATGGCACATCCGTATATTCTCTAAACTATACAGTTGAAAGGAAAAAAATACTACTATTTTGTGATTATTATATATAAAATCAGTTTTCGAAATTTTCATTTTTTAATAGCATATTGTATAGAATATAAATTATTTAGAGTTATAATTCCGTTTCCTCAAATATATATATATATATATATATATATATATATATATATATATATATATATATATATATATATATATATATATTATTTACTTTGATTTTTTTGTTCAAAATTTTAAATTTTGAATTTTCAAAACATGAGAAATTGAAAACTAAGCTTATTTTATTTTAAGGCTGTTCTCAAATCCAAACGGGCAATTCTATGACGCAAGTTTTAATTTATTTTTGTTGGGAAATGCATGAAACTAGCTGGTGTTGTTGTTCAGAAACTATGTTATCGAACTGTTTTTTCCGTTGTTTTTTTTTTTTCAAACGCAACAGGTCTTTCAGAAAATAGTGTCCAAGTAGGCGTTTTGAACCGAATTTCCGCGTGAAAGAAGAATAACCACTCAAGAAAGGGCGAGAAACGTGTTTGTCATGTGACCAAAATCGCCTATAACTCAATAGATAATTTATGGATCAAAAAATGGAAAACACAGTTCGATTCCATGCTCAGGCTTTCCAATTTTATACCTTTCCGTTAAAAAAATGAATTTGTAAATGTGTCAAAAAGGTTTGTGCTTGTTGAGCAGAGCAGTTGAGAACAGCTTTAAGTTAAAAGGTTAACAAGTTTAAAATGGAAATTAGAAAACAGCTAGAGTTTTGTATATTTCCATGCATAACTACATTTCGCACAAAAAATTGCGGTTTTCCTCAAAGTTCATTTATACAAACAAGGCCAAAAAAAAAAAAAATGTATATTTAGGCAAAATAGGTTTTGAAACTAGAAATGACTTTTCCTGTATGTTATTACATGTGTGTGTGTGTGTGTGAACATGAAAACAAATCATAGAAGCATTAGAATGAAGCTATCGTGAAATTCCGAATATTTTATAATTAAATTCTCAACTTTTCTTATGGTAAATAAACCCCTCTTTAAAAAAAAAAAAAAAAAAAAAAAAAAAAAAAAATCGAATTTACTCTTTAAATGAAGAGTTTCATACTCAATTTTTTTAAATATTGGGTTCTCATATACTGCAAATTTTGGGGGATCTAGTATTAGATTTTATTTAACACGGAAATAAAAATGCAAAAAATGCTTAAACGGGGAATTGCACTGGGGATATGTTATTTAAATAGGAAAAAATTGAACTACAAAGGAGGGATGGAATTCTTTCTGAAGGAGTGAATCCTTTTTTATAAATGGGAATAATTTGTTACCATAAAGCGGAGCTGATTACAGCATGGGCAAACTGGGCTGTTTCTATGGGCCTTTAGCTTTACGGGCCCTAAATTCTGTATGAAATTTCCATAAAGCTGATATTTTAAATTTGTTTTGATCTTATACTTGTTTTAATAAATATTTTGTACTTTTAGAACATGATTAGGTTAAAGAAAATGATATATTTATCCAATTATGTATTTGACGGCATCGAATAGGCTTTTTTTTTTTTTTTTTAAGTTTTTTTTAAGTTTTTTTTTTTTTTTTTTTTTTTTTTTTTTTTTTTTTTTTGTAACAGCATACGAAGGCAGTGGGGGAAGGGGGCGAACGAATACTAGGTCTTCGGACTAGAATTAATCTG
Organism: Maratus speciosus; assembly: GCA_963932465.1. NCBI lineage: Eukaryota > Metazoa > Arthropoda > Arachnida > Araneae > Salticidae > Maratus > Maratus speciosus. Next base: position 524,386,066 of record OZ010792.1, on the reverse strand, counting down.
AAGTTCACTAAAAGTAATAAACATTTTTGATGCCGAAGGGCATATATATCACATAAATACATATTTATATATATATACATATAATTATCCTATTCTAAAACTACAAAATACTGATTACAATCCTCATAAGGTCAAAACTGATTTAAAATATCAGCTTTATGAAAATTTCGTATCCAATTTGGGGTACCCTAAAATCAGGGGGTAGAGAAGCACCCCATTTTTCCCACGCTGCAATCAGCTCTGCTTTATGGTAACAAAGTATTCCCATTTATAAAAAATGATTCAATGTGGTCAAACATGGCTGCGTATATGGCTTAGAAAGAAAAGTAGTCAAAGATGTTTTCATATTGGCCAAAAAAAGGGGGGGTGGGGCGGGGGTTCAAAGATGGCCGCAATTAAGACATTTGAAATGTCTGAAATTCAGACGTAAGATGTGTCTGAAAAATTTAAGACATTTTAAAACGTCTTAAAATTGAACACTCTTGTTTCAGACACTTAAGTGTCTGAAATTCCGACACAAGAAGTGTCTGAAAGTTTTAAGACATTTTAAAACGTCTGAAAATTGAACACTGCGTTTCAGACACTTAAGTGTCTGAATTTCAGACATTTCAGTTTACAGTGAATCTAAATTGTGGTTCTAGAAAAAAAATAGTTCCATGTCATCCCTATAAATTCTAGTTCCCTGTGCTAGAGAATTCTAGTCTCCAACTAGAATTCAAGAGCGTTTTCCTAATATTCTCATGGTCAAACTTATTTAAAAATCTCTGAAAATAAGTGCGAACACAAGAGGTTAGGTTTAGTAACTATAATTCTAGTTTATGAAACTATTCCAGAAATCAAACGATAATTTCTCGCTACTGAAACGATTCATTATCGTTTCGTCACCTAGAAAACAAGAGACTAGAAATTCTAGATCATTTCGTCTATTCAGCTTAGTTGTTTACCCTATTCGCATAGCTCGGAAATCTCTATTTCTAGTTTAGGGATTCAGAAAATGATTGCCTATTCATTCTAGGTGAAGGCGGTATTTTTTTTTTCTGTGTGTGAATGTGTATTTGCAGCATTATTTTAAATTATGGTGTCAAGAGGATAAATAAGGAAATCAGGTATCCTCTTTTGTAGAGGAAGCTGCTCATTTCGAAGGTACTTTACTCAGTTTTGAAAAACTTGGATACATTGATTGAAATTAGAATAAGTTGGCCATCTGCTCAATCTATCCTAATCTTCTATTCTGTCAGATATAGATATGCCTTAAAAATGAACATTTTAAAAAAAAGCACACACCTTCTAGTCACCTTACTCTAAAACAGTCGGCTCTACATTATCAAATAAGTACTTATTATATAGAGTAGAATGCAGTTTGAAATATAAGATGCATCCATGTCTGTGATGGAATTTGCAATTGGAAAAAAGACATTTGCATTAAATTAAGATAATTATTTTATTTCAAATGAAAATCAAATTTCAAATTAATTTGCTTAAAAGGCGCAAAGGCCAACCTAGGGAAAAAATTCATTTGAAATATTGTATGCAAGGCGAATGTTTCTCTCTCTGGAAAAATTTCCAATTATTAATATAATTATTTTAATAATGTATTAATAGAAAAGGATAACTTCAAAACAGGGTATTTTCTAGACTTTCTCCGCCAATCTGAATGACAAATAATGTTTTAAAACTGCATGTTAAAACCTATATCAAGTGAAGATAATTTTTAACTTCACAAAAGAATATTTGGGATCACGGCTATAGTTTAAACAGTAGTTAAGTATCGGATTCCTTCGTGAAATAGAATAACACATGCATATGCCACAAGAGTACAATGGTAACCCTTTATTTACTAGAAGTTTCAATTAATAGGATGGTATTTATTACGATTATTACTTTATACACATAATGACTAAGTTACATCTATTATATTTATGACATGCATCAATGTACCGGGTGTTCTAAAATGGACTGACTGATTTTAAAATTGAATAACTAGCAAATGGTGACAGTTATTGAAAAAATTCTTACAGGAGGATTATATAAGGTTATATAAGGAGGGTTATATAAGGCAGGAGATTTTCTACCGCGATTTCTGGTTCTAGTACCAAATAGAAACAATAGATGGCGCTGCAAGCAATAGGCGCTAAATCCGGACCCAATTTTTGGCCTCTCTCTTCTCTCAGTATTGATGCGGAAGAAGGAGATTAAATATATGGGAGTGGTTCTCAGTGGTCAATGAAATTTTGTTCTAAGGGACCCACTTCATATATTTAACGTCCTTCTTTCGCATTAATACTGAGAAAAGAAAGAGGTAAAAAATCGGGCCAAATTTAGCACCTATTGCTTGCAATGACATTTATCACTGCTATTTTAAACTAAAATCGAGAATCGCAGTAAAAATCTCTTGACATCTTACATAACCCTGCTGAAAGAATTTTTTTAGTGGCTGTCACTATTTGCAAGCTATTGAATTTTAAAATCCGTCAGTCCATTTTAAAACGCCCAGTATATATTGATATAAGGGGCATTCTTTAACATATATATTTCTTACCTATCCACAATAAGATTAACTTTCCTTACCCGAATTAGCGCCTCCTTTGAATGCATAATATAAGAAGTGCTAATTGCACAAAAATAAATTATTATACTCTTTAAAAAAAAAAAAAAAGATTGTTCTGAGAAAATATATTTTTCAGAAATTAGCTGCAGTTAAAATAGCATTGTCAACTCACAAAATTTCATGACATGTGTTCTTTGATTTTTACAGTGTGTACGGTTTTCTTCTTATTTATACAATGACGATGGTCTATTTACATATTCCTGTTAATCACTTCTTTTAGTGTATTTTCCACATCATCATCTATCGGTCGTGGATGTGACGTTGACGAAACAAAGGTCGTTTGCATCGTCACCCGTGTTCTGCAAGATCCAGTCCGTGTACATGGAGGTTGCCGTGTAGACGACAGGAACTCTATTGACCCCACATCTTAAAAATGAACCGAATGAAGACACTCCGATGGCAACTGGTTTATTATCGTTCATGGCTACTAAGGGTCCACCGGAATCACCCTGTAAGAAAAAAGAATTTTTAAACTATGAAGCACAATTACGTCCAAACAGTTACCATTTATTAAACGTGTCTATAATATTTAGTATGTTTAATAGACAGATTTCTATGCTTGTTGTTTTAAAATGTTATATTAACATTGATTCTAGTTTATCTGTACGAGACAACGGGGCGGTGTTGTATGCTTTAAATCAGGAGTCGTCAACCGCGAACGCATTTGCACCCAAATAGCCTCTGTTAATTTAAACGTAAAACGACAAATTTTACAATCATGGTTAACATTTGTATCCAAAAATACCGCTTTGGATTAAAAAATAAACGGTCAAGTGCGAGTATTACTCGTGCTCTGAGGGTTCCGTACAATAAATATGTGAATTATCAACTGTATTATAAAAAAGTCGTTGCTAAAAGAATAATAAGACTTCGTAGAAAACTATACAACGTAGGGCTGGATAGGGTTGTATATACTAGAAAAGTATGAATGGGCATACCATAAAAGTTCAAAGAGATATGAAGCCTAAATAATATCAAATATTGCTATTCTGTATAACTCGTTTTTTTAATCTTATCCTAATCTGTTCATGATGAACTTAATTCGGTAGTGACAATAAAAGTAGTGCATATTTAAAGTTCATTCGGCATTTCATAAAACTAAATTCAGCGTAGTAATAATCTTTTCCTTTTACAGTGTAGCTAAAACAAAACCCTTGTTCAAAGGTTAAACTTGGCATTGTGTTAAGCGCGCTTCGAAAGGAATTCGGAAATTTGCAACGCCACCTTGGTCGTTGCCGTGTTTTTCTAGATAGGTGCTTAATTAACTTATACAGACACGTGAGGCGTATTAAGAGGTCCACCCAATGCAAAGTAATCGCGAATCCCATGATATTTATGTGATTCATTCTAATTAAATTAGCCTATTTTTAACAATTTGACGTTTATTGCTTTTATACTGCTACTGGGCATTGCATTACGCAAATGTATAATTAAACGTTGTTAACTACACTTTAAAAGCCGATGGTACATAGAGTACGCCGCCCCTGTTATTATGTATGTACAAACCGTCCGTGTCTTTAAGGGTTAGGCAGCCTAAGAGAGACTGCTCAGGGCCGGCTAGGCCTGCCCCTTAGAGCTTAACGTCTCTCCCGGTATGTTCACCGACACGTTGGGGCTCGTTAGTGAGTCCAGCCCTGTCCGGCCGTATGCAGACGGACAAACACAAAATGCCCAAGGGGCGACGCTCACCCGCTAAGGGCGTCTATGCACCACCGACCACAGAACCCAGAATTTATTTGAAAAAGAACAAAGTGGGATTACAAAAATTAGACGAATGCCTTCCTGCCAGGAAAACGCCTACTCGCGACAGAGGGCGGGAGTATAAGAACATTTAAAGTAAAAATAAAATAAAATAAATAATAATAATAATAATAAACATCACTGATCCTGGCCGCCGGGGTATGAACCCCTCTCGCGACAAGGGGCGGCAGGAAGGGAAAAGAATGGAATGCGTGGCACAAGTAAGATGGCACGAGCAAATACTCAAGCGTCCATTGGAGATGTAATGATCTGCGTGGCACAAGTAAGATGGCACGAGCAAATACTCAGCGTCCATTGGAGATGTAATGCTTTGTGTGGCACAAGTAAGATGGCACGAGCAGATACTCAAGCGTCCATTGGAGATGTATCTCTTGATAGAATGGTCAGAAGCACGAGCAGAGGCTCTTGCGATCGTAGGAAACCACACATTGATGAGTAGGAGAATTTACTGGAGCCTACAAAGAGGACTGGATTCTGGTGCTGTTTGTCTCCAGTCTCACTGTTATATGGTAGCAGTGAGACTGGATAAGCAGAACCAGGGCTTAAGTTAAGTTTGTTAAGTATGTAAGGAAATTGTGAATGTGTTTTAATTTGTTGAGTAGGAGGGTGCGGGAAAGGACGTTTTGGAGCCAGTTGACTGGCAGTATGTCTGGACGCCTCAAGTGCCAGCGTTGCGTGAGAGTACAACTGTAGTACGGGTGACTTATAGCGCCATCTTCACCGCAGACGCAGGTGGCAGTGGATCTTATTTTGAAGCGGTCCATATATGCCATGAAAGGGCCATGTCCTGTTAAGAAGCTAATGGTGTAGGGTGTTAAGTTATATAGTGTGAGAGAAACTTTAGGAATTAGCTTATATGTGTGCCTGCCCTTTTATGAAGTATCCCAGTGCTCCTGCCATCGCGTCAGTATCCTTGCTCTAAGGACCCTTTTGACGTATGACTGGGGCACTGGGAAGTGTGTGTCTATTGTTTCTTTCTGTGTGGCCTTCTTCGCTAGATTGTCTGCTAGTTCATTGCCAAAGATACCTTTGTGAGCCGAGACGTGACCTAGTGAGATACGATGTAGGAGATTCTTAAGTTTTAGTTTGATTTGCAGTACTAGAGGATGTTTTGTCCTGTGTGCCTGTATTGCCTGCAGGCCAGAGAGGCAGTCGCTGTAGATGATAATACTATTGCTAGAGTGGGATTCCACCCACTCTAATGCGTTTAGTATTGCGAACAGCTCCGCTTGGAATACGGAGTTATTATCATCTAGCCTTGCAGACCACTGATGGACCACCACCATGCCCTCAGTGGCGCAGAAGGCTGCGCCCACGCCAGTGTCTGTGCCTGAACCATCAGTGAAGAGTGTGGTGCTAAGGGCAGGTGTGTAGCTGTTGCGTGTTGTGTTTACTTGAAAATGTGAAGTCTCCGCAGCGGGGTGGAGCTGCCAGCTCCTGACTTTGTATTGCAATGTTGTGTTTGGAAAAGAGTATCTATTACTGTGTCACGTTTTAGCTGTAGGATTGAGGATTTGGCGTGTTCGTATTCTAGTTGAAGTGTGATGGGTGGAATACCTGTAAGTATATGTAGTGCATCTGTGGAGATTGTGCGGTAGCCCCTTGAAATTTGTAGGAGAAAAATGCGTTGTATTGATTTTAGTTTAGGTTGTGCTATCGATGATAAATTACCCCCCCAGATACAGGCTCCGTAAAGTATTATTCTTTCGATTATTGTTAGGTACCAGATCTTCAGTGTTTTGTTGTCTACCCTCCAGGGCTTAATTTCTAAGAAAAAAGGTACCGGAGCCCTAATATTATGTGGTATCGGTACTACAACTGGACCGTTTCCTCTAACACCCCCCCCCCCGTGTCACTTCAATCTGCATATTTATATTTCGTACATTATTTGCAAAATTTAAGCATTCTTTTTCCTTTAGCAAAATGAAAATTTTAAAAATATCTATCAGCATATACTTAGCTGTCAACTATTCCACTTTTTAGTTATCACTCCTTCCGAATAGTAATCTTTGCCTAGATTTTGTGTTAATTAATTGCAGAATTCTGCGATTAAATATGGTAAGGATTGTGATTCGGAAATAGTGTTAACACAAAAGAGGGATAGTTCGTAGCTATGAATTTTTTCATAAAAATAATTAGCTACAAATTGCACTGGGCTCCGGAGCCCTGTATTTATGAGCTCCGGTGAATTCCGGCCAATATTTAAATATTTATTAAAAACAGAGAAGTACCGGAGCTGGGCTCCGGTGGGCTCCGGCGCAAATTAAGCCCTGTACCCCTCCCAATTTAGAAGTTAGTCTTAATGAATTATTATGATATGCTGTGAATTTAAGTTTTAGGTCGTTAATGTGTGGGATCCAGTTAAGATTTGCGTCAATGGTTATACCTAGGAGTTTTATGAATTGTACGTGTCGAATGGAGACATTATTGATCCTCATCACTGGAGGGCGTTTTGGATCATATCTGTGTGGTTTGGTGAATACTAGTGCTTGAGACTTTTGTGGTGAGAGTGTGAGGTGCAGTAAATCCAGGAGCCGGCAGAAAATAGGAAGAGCTTCGGCAAACTGTTCCTCCAGATGACGTCTGTAACGACCGGAGAAAATGAAGCTGAAATCATCGGCGAAGGCAAATAGTTTAAATCCCAGCCGATTTAGTTCTATTAATAGCACATTTGCTACAAGCAACCAGAGGATTGGGCCAAGGCACGAGCCCTGGGGGCAACCCTTCTGTAATCGGTGGGTAGATGTGCCAGCACCCCAGTTAATCAAGACGCTCCTCTGTGAGAGGTAGGAGCCGATGAGACCAGCTATGTTCCCCGGACAGTTGAGTGCTTGTAGTTGTAAGAGAATGTCTCGCCATTCTACGTTGTCGAATGCGCCTTGTATGTCTAGTGAAACGAGTGATGTTGCGTTGCCCTGGGCTATGCTTTCAGTACAGGCAGTCATTATGGCATGAAGTGCGAGCTCACATGAGTGGCCCTCGCGGAACCCAAATTGTCTGGGGTGGAGAAGGTTGTTTGACTCCAAGAAGTGTGTCAACCGCATAACCAGAAGTTTTTCCAGAAGCTTTCCCAGAGTGGGAAGAAGGCAGATGGGTCTGTATGACTTGGGTTCGGAAGGAGACTTGCCTTGCTTCAGAAAGTAAACTACCTCTCCCTGCCTGAGTACTAAAGGAAAGTACCTCATGGTGAGGCAGAGGTTAGCCCAGCGCGTGAATATGTGTGGAAGCTGTTTGTGGGTGAGTTTTAGTATCCGAAAATAAATTGAATCTGGCCCTGGGGCCTTCTTGTCATTCAATGTGTATAGTGCTGTTTTTACTTCTGCCTTTGCGAAGCGTTTGCCTTCGTGTGCTGTGAAAAGGATATCCTGGTTGTCTTGTTGGGGATAAGCCGAGGGGCCAAAGAGAGTGTGTGTCAGGAATTCCAGGTTATTTTGTCGCGAGGTTTCGTGCGTTGGTCTTTCTAGAGGTATTTCATCCGGAGTGAAGGGTTAATATCTCGGCTAATTACCCACGATTTTTTTCGAAAATCATTATCAACAGTGCTTTTATACTTCTGCTACGAAAGGTACCGCCAACGCTCCTCAAAACTTTGGCTGAATACCCGCAAATCGGAATTTGTGTCTAACGGAAAATGCGCTTTTCTCAAAAACTATGTGATCCAGGGCAATCGCTATAATTTCCCTGCAAGGTTTAAGTTAACATCTATTACTTCTAATTTTTTCATAATTTTAGTTTGAGTAGATTCGGAAATATGGGGGGAGGGGATATATTTTTGCAGTACATTTTCGACGATATCTCTGCAACTATTATACCTAAAATTAAAAGAAATATATTTTTGTGTTCAGCGTTACGAAAGTTTTCACATGATACCCCGCACGATAGACAAAGAAAATATTTTTTTCAAGTAGTTTAATTAGCCCCTCTACATTTTTCCTAAATATATTTGTGCATGTTTAATCTGTAAATATGTGGGTCAATAACCTGTATTAGTTGCCCCAAATGGATCTTTTCACGTTCCATAGTTTACGAGTAAAATGACTCTGACACACGGACAGAAAGACACAGGAGTGATCTTATAATGGTTTTTACTTTTTAAATACGGAACACTGAAAAGAATGTTTCTCCCTCTATGCGGTGCTTGCTTATGATTTTTGTTGTGAATATGCATTAAAAGATACACCCGCACTCAAAAAAAATAAAATAAATCAAAAATAAAGTATTGTTTCATCGTTTATAGCCTTATCACTTTTTGAAATTATTTTTACACGTATTTACAATTTTCACTTTTTTTTACACGCATCCATCTCAATTCATATGCGGGATTGTGTATGCTTTTGCAAAGTTCGCTCCAACACACGCACGCATAAATAAATGTGGGAGTTTGGCATTTATTTCATCTTTACTGGCTATCCAATGTACCCATGATAATATAAAAATTGATGAAGTTTAAAATGTGCCAGTCGATTTTTGAACACCTTTTAAGAAGACTGAAGCTAGTGAAAGCAATTGAAACTTTTTGAACCGCAAGAAGAAACGCACAACTTACGAAACTTTAAGACTAGTGCTTGCTGGCCGTCCTTTTCACTTACTTCATCCACAATTGCCGGAAGAAATTTATACACATACATTGTACAAATATCAACACTCTAACTCCCATTGTCCCCTCCAAGTGATATGTCTTTGATATGACCTCTAGGCTTTGATTGTAAGTTTTTTAGTTATAGAATAAAATTCCATAATTGTCGGATTTCCTTATATGATACTATAAACTTACTAAGTTTTGCTTCTTCTCCAAGCAAATAAGGGCTCATGTTGGTCTTCTTTTTGGAAAAAAAATGTCAAAACAGTAGTAAGTGTCATACTTTTTTCTTAGCATGTTAAAGATAGCTAAATGTTTAATCGATATTTGAAGGATTTTGATTAATTTTTGTTGTTGTGATCATTTTTTAAAAGTTGCTTATTTCCAATTAAAGGGGCACAGGGCCTTTGAACTTTCAAACAATCCGTTTTAGGTTCTTGTTGTATTCTGAATGTTTTTAAAATTTCTCGACAATATGCAAAAAACCACATTTAAAAATCTGCATTATTTCTTGAGTTACAATCATTTATACGCGGGGACTATAGTTGAAAGTCCGTAGATATTGAATCTTTAAAACGCGTTTTCTCAGATTTGTAAATTTGAAGATTATGCGTACTGTTACTTTCAAACTATGTAAGCTACAACTTAAAAAAAAAAATCAGATATGCGTTTCTTTATAATCCACATGCTAAAACCAAAAAATTCACATATTTTGGTTAGTTAATTTAATCTTTAATTTAAACTTTTCGTGTATATTTTGGTTTTAATTTAGAAGAAGATGTGTTATGATTCTATTTTGTTCAGAAATTGTTTTCTATATGCATAATTCAGAATCTTTTCATGCGTGCAGCACTTAATGATTTTAGTTCACTCATTAGTGAGATGAATTTTCATATTTAAACTTTAAATATTAATTTTGTATATACAACATTTATTTTTCTACAGATAATATAGTTAAGAATGTATACTGTAGACATAAAGGAAAATAAAGATGTTAATTGCATATTATTTGTGTTTTGGTACTTTGAAAAATCCCTGCCACAGACGGAGGTAGATTTCGAAGTTAAGTACTAATTTCAACAACAAAAACTAAATTAAGATTAGAGATAAACCCAGTTTAACAATTTTATCTGGCCGCTTTTGATGAAGTTTTAATTTCATTTTTCTCTGTAAGAGCTGGTTTTATCAGAATTATATTAAGGCTGTATTCGAAAAAATATTTTTTCACGCTCTACAACTCGGAATTTTCTGACACATTTTCAGACTCGTTTTTAAAAGTAAAAAGATGAAACTTGCTGACGTGATTTTTTGAAGAGATTTATAAGTGACCTGCTTTTATTTTTTTGTTCAATTATATAGAATTTTATTTACAAACAATTATTTTCTCAGTGCGACTATTTTTTTCGTTTTCAGCACTATCGCTTTGGAAAATTCGGTTCAAAATGCCCAATTTGACAGATTTTTTTAAATATATGTTCTGCCTTTATCAGAAAATCGACCCATAGAGAACATTATATAGCTTCTGAATAAGAGAACCTGCCAATTGGATCCGTTTAAGAGCAAAAATGAGTTTAAAAATGAGTCATAAAATAAGCTGTGGTTTTGGGTTCTAGGGGTCATAATCGGCGTAGATCTGGAAAAATTTTCAGAAATTCTAACATAGGGGAGAATGTAATAGGTAATATTTCTTACGAAATCTATCTAAAAAGGGGATGTTGTCGACAAATTCAAAGGTCCTATGCCCCTTTAAATTAAACTCTACAAAAGGAAATAACTGCCTCTTAATTAAAAACGAACATTTTTACCACATTTTAACGTATCATTTAAACTAACATATCAATTTTACGAATTGTTACACGTTAATTTTGGCTATCATTAATATAAAAGAGGTGGAAATGTTACTTACGGAGCAAATGCCTTTACCATGTTCACCACCATCGCAGACATGTCTCCTAGAAATGGGTATACTTAGGAAGGAATAAGTGAGGCTGCACAAAGAATGTAGCGGAACTTTCTCTATAGCTATTTGCAATGTTTCAGATGATATCCGACCTCCTAAAAATATGTGAAACATATTCTAAGAAAAATAAAAATCATAAAAGCATTTTTAGTTTTTCGGTTTTTTTTTTTTTTTTTTTTTTTTTTTTTGTAAAATAAAAGTATTTTTTTACATTTTAGCGCATCAAGTGCTTTTTTTCATTAATTTCTTTTCGTGCAACAAAGTCAATTTGTCATTCAACTTTCACAGGGTGTCTGAAAAGTAACTGAGAATTTTAATCTTCAATATAAAATAAAAATTATGGACATACATGTGTGATAATTGGACTAAAATGCATCCCATAATGAGCAATTTTGATTGAGCAAATAAAAACTTTAGTCCCAGATTTAGTCGACAGATGTGTTGTACTCAATAATACGAAGCAAAAAGTTCCAAAAATACAAACCAAGCAGTTGTACGGCATTTATTTTGTCACAAGCTCTTACAAAGAATTTTCTTTATGCAATTCATCACTATTATGCAACCATATTTCACTGCGTGCGCATGTAATTCAGTCCTTTACAAGAACACTTCTGGTGATCACGTGGATTGAAATTTTAAATTAAAAAGGGCACACGCATTGACGTTTGGGAATGAATTGTAGTTTTCTAACTCTGTCATTTCAGTTTCTGATTCCTTTTTCACAATTCTTTTATACATAACGCATCCATTGGCAATTTTGATTTTTTTTCCTTAACTATATTTCAGCACTAGTTGCATTTTAGTCCAAACCGTACGCTCGTATGTTTATTACTTGATTTTGTGATGAAGTTAAAAATCTACTAGTTTATTTTGGGGCAGATTTTTGGAAGACTGATGCTGGTGAAAACAACTGAAGCTTGCACAACAAGAGGAATCATATAGCTTACCAGACTTTAAGCTTCAGATAGACTATCATTCTACTTGCGGTTATTCGCGGTCTTTTTGTTTTGGGCCAGCCGGCGCTTTTTGTGGTTACGCGGCGTTTTTCATATTTTATGACTTTACAAGTAAAGTGCTGGAGTGAGCTTCCTTCAAGTACGATCTTATCTTATCCTCTGAACCATTGTTGAAAAATTGTTGATCTCCCGTTCTTTTATTAAAAACCACAAATGGGGTTAGAAAATAATGGTTTTATTGCTTTAGTTGCACACTCAGCCATTTTTGCTTTCTAAACGCAGCCTTTCACAAGTCTAGAACAGGAGTGTCCGACATTTTGACTTACCTCGACCAGAACTGCCGGAAGAAATTTGTCACTGTGCAAATATTAAAGGGTCGTTTCACTGATAGGGGCCGGTTCACTGATAAAGGGCCGGTTGGATTGATTGCAAAGTCGCATGTTAATAAGTCTATGGGAAATTTGAAATACGTGACCCCTCAGTATCTAACATGATTATCGAGATGCGGTTTCTTCCATTAGTGAGTAAATGTCAAATGCCGATTTTTTAAAAGTCCTCTAATTAAATTTTAAGTTAAATATAAAAAAAAAACGTTCTAAACTTTGAAATTTCTATTCGATGAAAATTTTCGAATTTTATGAGCTTCCTAAATATACTTAAAATTTAAGGTTGGTTGTGTTTTAACAATTATCAACACGAGTGATATAGGTCCTAAGGGGGGTTGGGGATGCCCTCCATCGGGTTCTTTCTAAGGGAACCTAACCCGTATTTACGCAAGGAAATCCAAGATTCAAAGAAAATCACGGAAAACTCCGAACGATTAGGCTGACGGACGCGATTGGGTTCGAACCCAGCACCTCCCGTCTACCAGCTTCGTTAGCAGGACCTTCGTCGGTCTAACCATTCGGAGTTTTCGTGGTTTTCTTCGAACCTTGGGAAACCTTGCGTAAATACGGGTTAGATTTCCTTAGAAAGACCCCCACGGAGGGCACTCCCCCTAGGACCTATATCCCAGATAATCGGCCGTCGTAAATAACACCGTCACGAGCAGCTGACTAGGGAAGTGCAAGAAGTGTTATGCGCCAATTTTGACGAGAGTGGTATCATTGGAAAGATCTCATCGTATTGAGTAAGAAACTCAGTAGAATTACCTGTCGTAAATCAGCCCTTTTCGAGATATCTGACAATTTATGTCATGCAATTCGTTTATTTATCATAAAGTATTTATGCTGTAACATTTGTTATGTCCTTAAATTTATAATTTTGCTGTTAAATGGCTTCCTGCACACTTCTATATAGAAGACCACAACCAGCAGTGAACACTACAAATGTCCAGCATCAACAAACACACACACAACGCACGAAATAATACATTTACAAGGCTACCATTGGGAACTATTTTTTAATTCCTCTTACAGCACTTTCTCAAATAAAAATCTTTCAAATGTACTTTGACAACATCTGCAAGAGAAATGTAGTACACAATTTATTTTTTTTTTCAAAAATAGTGGCGCGAATAGCATATAAAAATAGTCACCCATAGCAGTCATGCATTTACAGTCATTAACTTATCTTCATTTTTTTCCATTTTATTTTCATATTTAATTTCTAAACATAAGTAACATAATTAAGTTAACAGGAAGCCATTTAACAGCAAAAATTATACATTTGACAATATCCCAAATGTAAACAGCATAAATATGTACATTGAAATAAATAAACAAATTGTGTGACGTAAATTGTCGGATACCTCGAAAACGACTGATTTCCAACGGGTAGTTCCATTGAGTGTTTTACTCCCCACGACGAGGTCTTTCCAATGATACCCCTCTCTCAAAAATCGAGGAGTAACACTTCTTGCACTTTCCTAGTGAGTAGTACGGTGTGTTTCTAAATGAATATCGGGGTTTTAACGCGTGGTTGTATTTATTACATAAAATTTAAAATGATAATTAATACATTAAATGAAAGAGCAACTCAAAGAGTTTTACCTACAAGCTTACAAGTTTTCAGTGTGAGCACATTTCGTCACACGGTACACATCAAGTCGATAGCTCAGTTTTTCCCAAACGTAGATAGTGTAAACTGTTTGAGTTGCTCTTTCATTTTATGTATTAATTATAATAAATACTATATACAAATATGTAATAAATACTAACAAGCGTTAAAACCCCGATATTCATTTACAAAACACCCCGTATTATTATATTCCCTAACAGAAGATCGAACGAATAAACTAAGTAAACGAGAAAAGATCAAGACAAAATTTAGTTTCACCATTACCTTTTTCGGAAACACCCCAGCCGATAACTTGTGCAATTACGTCGTCATACACGGAATCTTTGGGGGGCAGGCAAATAATTTGGACATTATCACTCGTTTCAACGGGCTGTGCTAACTTCATGATAGCGATGTCGTATTCAGTTCCAGAACCATACTCGGAGTGACCGATGATTTCCGTAAAGATGATCTCATTGCCAACGCCGTCTCTGGCGACGGTACCTACGTACCCCTTATAGTTCTTGGGATCTTCAGTTTTTCCTCCACTGTAAATTAAATGAGAAGTTCCGTTTAAGACTAACTTTCTATGAAACTTTTAAGAACATGATGATCATAAATTAAGGTTTCATTTTTATAGTAATTTTAATTAAATAATTGTTATTTTAAAATTATAGTAATAGTGTACTTGCTGAATTATTTCCTATTTACTAAAAGTTAGTTCATTCAGTTAATTATACACGAATTGCTTAAGTATGTGTATGTGTGTGTGTTTAATGTATATGTACCATAGTGAACCACTTAAAGAAATTTACCTAATTATCGTTAAAATATTAGTGAACTCCAAAAGATATATATTGTTTTAGCTTAGTCCTAACCTTCAGCTATCAGAATAAATATTCCAGTAGTATTATCAGTGGCGGCTCGTGATTAATATTTTGGGGGGCACTAAATGCTTTGCTGCCAAATTAAATCCCTTTTCACCAATATTTTTTAAAAGAAATTTTTCTCTTATTTATTGTCTTATTTAGCGTGCATTTGCTCGGCAGATGGGAAGCCCCTTGAACTGTCAGCTGTTCGCTGTTTAAATTTTATATATGATTTTGGGGAATTGCGCGCAAGGTAGTTAAAAAACTTTTCAATATGTTTTCAATAAATTTTCAGAATATATAGTGTTGTGGTACATAACATGAACCTAAATGTTTATCATTTTTTATTGAAAAAAATATTTTCTAAAACATTTATAAAAACAACATACAGTTTTGTTTTTAAAACATAAAAATGCTATAAATAAACTATATTTTAGGTTCAGTGTAAGCACAGGCATAACTAGATTACAAAAATTTTGCTTTACATGCAGAAATTCCTTTGTAATCATGCTCTTAACTTGCGATTCCAATTTTCTGCTTGACAAGTTGAAAACAACCTATAAAAACTCATTACCTCTATTATGATCTGAAAAATATAAAATGAAAGAAGAAACATGTATTTATTACTGCCTTTAAAAATTATGATTTTGTAATGGATATTTTTTAAGGTCTAAAATGACAAAAATGATCGATTTTTTCCCCTTTTCGATGTTTTAAGAGAGTTAAATCCCTCTTTTAAAGACACGCTAGAAAATAAACTTCCCCCACAAATAAATAAACAAAATAAATAGATAGATAAATATTCTAAACTGTTTACATACAGTCTACTGCTATGGACTTTAATTAATTAAATTTCTTTTAGTTGTTTTGCAAAATTGTGTTCGGAGCTTGATTTTAAACTTTGAAAATTTCCCAAGTAGCACGGATTGTTGAAAGTTTGTTGAAATCATTGGGAAATGGTATGTACATAGATTCCTATAATTTGGAGCGTATTTGAGCAACGCTACCTATGGACAATGCCGACGAGTTCGATTTCGACGTCACGACAGATCAGCTATTAGCTGATCATTCATTGGACTCTATTCTTATGACGTTTCTAATATTGTGTGTTTAATGTACTGTGAAATCCCTGTAAATCCATGAAAAATGTAAATAATTATGCAATCACATTCAAATGATTCTCATGTAATCACTACATACAGTCATGTAAATAGTAGGTGTTTGATATTGTGTTGTAATGTGTTTCTAATTGTGATGTTAAATATTGTGTGTTAAATGTACTGTGACGTATATATATCCAAGAAAATTGTAAACAATTATGCAATCACATTAGGTGAAATGATCCTCATGTAATCACTACATACAGTCATATATCTCGATGTGAAATCTTCGGTTCGCCCAGAAAAATTGGGTAACCAATTGTGATTGTAATTTTAAATCTCACGGTAACCGAAATATATCTCAGCAGCTTGATCAGGGACCCGACGCTCCCTCTCAGACTCTGGTTGAGAGTCGGGAGGAGTGGGTGTGGTCTACCCCTCGGGATTGCACTAACACTCTAAAGCGAAAGGTGAGTTCCCGAGGTGGTCATCGCTGTCATTGCTGTAACACAAGAATAGACTCCAATGAATGAGCCGCTGATAGTCGATTTGCCGTGACGTCGAAATCGAGCTCGTCGGCATTGTCTATAGGTGGCGTTCATCTGAGCCAGATTCTGAAAAACTAAATGTTGGACCACTGCTGCCCAGCTTCAACCAACTTTTGAAAAGTATTGGGTGGAGTTAGATATTTTTCGGTTCAAAAGTAAGAAATTTCTTCTTTTCCGGGGAGGGAATAGAAAATATTTGTATAGTAAAAACTACCAAAACGGAATCTTATGGGACTGGAAAAATCTGTTTTAGACAAGTTCCATCTTAGCATGTATAGCTGCATAGGAATTTTTTCGCGAGAGTTATATAAAATACAGAGTTTGATAGGTTCCGTTTGTTTTACTACATTAAAAATACAGCCTTGCTATATTGGTCATTCAGATATTGCGTTGATTTTTCGTGCCTCTAGAAAACATTTCTTCCTTTACTGCGCTTAAGAAATAGTATTCCATGTACGTTGGTTATAATAACTACCACTTTCTGTAGTGAATTTTATTCAGAAAATTGAAATATGCATCTGTAAATTAAGGACATTCAGGCGTTAAATATAAAACGTTTTCTGGTAGGTTATCATCTTTCTTAAAGTTGGTATCTTCGGTTATATCGCTCTTTATATTTGCTTCCCATTATGCACGATATAACGAGAGGCTCTTGTATGATTTACTTAAAATATGTACATTTAGTATTTAATCTTCTTGGACAAATTATTAGGTGGCCTCGGGCCTCACGGGGCCATACATGTTGGCGCCACTGTCTGGGCCTCTGTTGGCAAATGGTTCGTTCACCAATGGTTCGGAAAAACAGACATTTCTTACTGTGAGCCAATATGGGACTACAATTAGCCAACGTTGTCCCAATCATTTTGTACTACTTGGGTAGTAGCTCACTACTGGTACATGGCCAACATAGGTGTATGCATATACAAAGAGTGTTTAAAAAATTTGGATAAAAAGAGGTAGTACTCTATACCATGATAAATATTTTTTGAGGAGGAAATAATTTTCGGAATTCATTTACTCAGTTAAAATTGCAGGTTGTCTCACACAAATCCGAACATGAATTTTTGTGCATAACTTATTTTGTAAATTACGTTATAATATCTCCACTCCACTCTATATATTCAATTGAATATATGGATTGCGACCATAGTTTCCGTCCTAAGAAATTGCCGTAATGTACTCTAACAATTCTTAAAACTTCTTCCAACTTTTTAAACATCCTTTGTGCGGTTTTGTTTCTTTTTTCTTTATGATATATGAAAGAAACTTACAAAACAAGGCAGTGAGCTGCAGTCATCAATACTTTATGCGCAACCAAGAATGAACTACACAAAAATCGTCCCTTATAATGTAGAGCCACCTGTAAAAACGAAGTTATGAAGTATTATGAAGTATTAAATATGAAGTTAGTCACGCATTAATTCAAATATTTCACGTCACATTTTTAAAAAGGTTTACTTTAATGAATGCAAACAATTGTTCTTATAGTTCAGTGGAGGATTTTTCCTCTGTTAAATACGGTAAATAATTAATTTCCATTGAAAATTAAATACTAATAATTGATACATAAGTAAATACTAGACAGGAAGTTTGAAATTTTCTTATTTTCTAATTTACTTGAGCTGGGCTATCGAAGTTCTCGTGCAACCACTCGAATAGTTTCTTTGGAGATGCCAATCCTCCTAAACTATTCGGCCGATTGTCAGCAATTTCAACACATGGTTAGTTGCTATGGCTAGCATGAATCATGCAAGAAGAAACAAGTCGAAAATTGTACGTCAAACGTGGCAAATGAGGTGCGTTCGTACTATAACTAGTTTTATGAATATTCAAATCTTGGTGCAATTGCTGTAACACTCTTATGAAAAAATGCATGAATATAAAATTTATTACGATTACACTGGACAACAGTGTTTTTGTCCTAGAACTAAAATTAGTTGATTCTAGATCAGTTTTTGGCGCTGATTCCGAATATGCTTTCCGTTTATCTCTAAATGGTCCAGGTTTTGAGAAATTCGCATATTTAAATTTAAGCTTTTTTGTGCTATTTTATGCAAATTTTAGATACAATATATGTCACATCTAATTACGTTTTCTAGATAATGACTACTTGACTATTTGTTTCAGATAAATGTCAAAATTTGCATATTCTTAACATTTATTTATCAGTTATTAAGCCTAATTTGCATATTGTTCAATGGTGTAATGTTTACATCACTATCAACTTTAAAATAGTTGCCACAGAATTGACGTAATGTTTTTCTAGACTAGATTTTTATGCTGATTTCAAATCTGCAGTCTGTTTTCTTATGTCATGTCTAGTTTTTGAGTAAGATGAATTTCTACTTTTGCACGGCATTAACACAGGTTTGATATAAGATGTTTTTTAGGGGTGTGTAATTCATTGACAAGAATGTGAACAGAGTCATATTCATGTCAGAGACATAAACAAAAATTTATATAATCGAAAAAAAAAATAAGTAGTGGAATCTATCCTAACTAGTTGATGTTTATCATACAAACTATCATAAAAAGCTATTTCTGGCTTTTTTGACCAAAAACTAAAATTTAATTTTTTTCAAAAACTAGACGTGATAGAAGAAAACAGATACAAGATTTGAAATCAGCTCAAAAAACTGGTTTATAAACATATTAGCGTACTCGTGCGACAGAAATACTTGAACGTCAAGAAACATTATTAGAAAAACGTGAAAAATATGCAAATTAGGTACAATATTTCACAGTCACATGTCAGTATAATCTCAGAAACAATGTTTTTGTGAAGTAAATTAGGTAGTAATCATAACATAAAACAAAAAACCCTGTCTGATATTGTTTTACACCTTAAATTTGCAAATAATTGTATAAAATTTACTAAATTTGCATAAATTGAAATATGCAAATATCTCTCAAACTTGACGTGCTTAAGTAAATCTAAAACTAGATTCGGAATCAGCACAAAAAACCGCATAACAACAAATTTCTGTTTTAGGCAAGAGCAAAAGTTGAAATTCGTTGACCAGTGTTATATATGAAATTCATTAATACGAAAATAATAGGGCTCCCTCTTAAATAGGACGCCATCATCATGGCAACGTAGAATCATTACCTACTCTCTTAAAAAAATTCAGCGATTTTAACTCCGACTGAGTGTATTTTCACTCCTTTCCAGTATTGAAAATGCACTTATCCTATAGGAGTGAATTTCATCCATCTTGCGGAGTGGTTTTTTTCATTCCTTTTTGATAAGCTGTTTTCGCTCTTTTTTCGACTAAATTAATAGGCAAAACGAGTGACTGCTCTCATTATTGACAAGTCATTTCAAACCCCTTTTTTTTGTCAAATTTAATAGGCAAAATAAGTTATTTCCCTCTTATTTTCAGAATTTTTTTTATAATTTTATTTTTTAACATATATAACTCCCCAGTTTGCAAAATGTGTTATTTTTAAAACTCCATTTTGGTTTATTTTAATCCAGATGCAGAAGAACAGAAGAAATTTTGTTTTTCATTTCCGAAAGATAAATTAAATAATAATAATAATAATAATAATAAAAGATGGTTCACGCTATAACAAGACAAGATTTTTTAACTTGTCAATATCCTGAAGTACGCTGTTTTTACTTTATCTTTCTTATTATGGTTTTCTTCTTTTTAATATTTTCACATTGTATATATAATTTTAACGTTATTAGTTTTAATCCGGAAATGTCGATTTCTTTAATTATTTCTGATATTATTATATGTTCTTAATATATTTTGCTTATGACACAGATAAATAATTATGGAATATAGAATTCATGTGTTACATAACTGCAGACTTTTTTTAGTTAAACTTTTGAATATGAACAGAGCGAAGTATAACACAAAAATAAAAATTCACAAAATCATAATTAAAAAAAACTAGTTGTGTCATAAAATAAATTAATCATATTTTTTACTAATCTATTATTTTCTGATACTTTTTAAAATTATCTTTTACATTTCGTACTATTTACATAATACTGTGTCAATTAAAAAAATAATAAATAAAGTGTAGATGTGTACAACTATCTAACTGAACACAATTTATTAAATACTTGTACTTACTGAAACATAAAAAAAAATAGAACGTATATTATAAGTTAATAATAATTTAATAATTTTTATAATCATGGGTTGTGTTCCGCAAATATTTCTGAGTGTCATGAGCAAAGTAGTATATTAATAATCAATAATATAAGCACAAAATGATATATATTTAATAATGTAAATACCAATTAGTGTAATTTTACACA
Organism: Maratus speciosus; assembly: GCA_963932465.1. Lineage (NCBI taxonomy): Eukaryota > Metazoa > Arthropoda > Arachnida > Araneae > Salticidae > Maratus > Maratus speciosus. The sequence goes on along the minus strand of OZ010792.1, from coordinate 524,365,411 downwards.
ATTTGAATACGAGAAAACTACATATCTAAGCTCATTTTATTGATTATAAAAATTATGGAACAGATGCATTAAAATAAAAAAAAAGAAAGAAAAAGAAAAGTAATTTAAGAAATTCATGTTTCCGGTTTTAAGTAATAACGTTAAGTAACGCAAAAAATCATATATACAATGTGAAAATACAACAAGGAATGGCGAAGGAATTACAAGAAAGATGAAGTTAAACAGCGTACTTTACCTTAGAATTTTCAGTATTAGTAAAATCCTAGAATCGTCGGTAGCCATCTTGGTTTTAGCTGGGAAACAAAAACGAAATTTATTCAGTTCTTTGTGATGATTGCCCCCTACCCCCTGCTTTCATGGGCATAATCCATCTATCTTATTCTATACCATTTTTAAACCAATCAAATTATAATTGTAATATTGTTTTTATCATGTAGGTAACGCTAAGCTTTGTCGTTTGAAACAAACAAGCGACTCCCTTTTCAAAACGGTCTCCCTCTGCCAAACTATATATCGCGTTACACGATTTCAACCAATGGGGAAGCTTCTTAAACCGCTCTTTTAGAGATATTTTTCTGTTCCGATTTGAAATGAGCGGTCCTGGGGATGCTACTCCTAAAAGGGTTATTTGGCAAACCAGTTTTTTGGGGAAAATGTCTCTTTTTGATAAAACAGATACTCAAAAAGAACAAAAACACGCCTAAAACTTTTCGTCCTTTTGTTGAGTTAATAATTCGTTCTTTTGAATTAAGAGTGTATCATGGGATATCATTTAGTTTTTTTTATTTATGATAGGATTCAATAGAATGAATAAAACTTTTTTAAATATCTTTTTAAGTTTTGATTCGATTTTCATAAGATCTGAAATGGCGCGACAAAATTCTCCAATGGATATGTACATTAAATTTCAAACCATTCGTTTGGATAGTTTTTGTGCTGTTACATGCGGACAGACAGACAGACGGACGGAACAGACAACGGCTACAGGTGCTATGTACGAACGCACCTAAAAACAGACACAAATCTTATCTTTGGGGAATAAGTATAGATTATAAGTGCTATAGACTTAACGTTGAAATTTTAAATTGAAAACCGCACGTGCCATTGTTTATATACTAATTGGGAGTGTGTGAAATTTCGACTCTACTCCATGGGCCATTGCACTATGAATGTTTGGAAAATAACTCACTCAGCTCATCTTTGTGCAGGCCCCGCAAACGCTTCCCTAATACTGTCATATATGATCGTTTATGAAGTAGTAAATGTTGTTATAATCTTTTTCAGAATAAAATATAGAATATATTTTATTCTGAATTAAGAGAAGAGAATTAAGAGAAGAGAGTTTAAACGTAACGTATTTTAACAATAATGAAATGTTTTATTAATTCTTATACGTTGTTTTGAAATGTGCATTTTGCAAAATAAAAATGCGTAAAACCGATCGATTTAATTGCATCTGTGTTTATAAAATTTGCTTTCATACAATTTATCAATTATATGTATAATACGTAAATAAAACAAAAAAAAGTCTATAACTACAATTCTAATTATTTCAAGAAAAAAAAAGCGTATCGTTTTAATTCGTATAATGTTCTTTATATTTATCTATGGCCTATTTTGTCTTAACTCATTACCCGTTGGGTTGCGCTGACGTAACGGTCAAAATAAGTGCGTATGCTTAAATTAAATATCAAGCTACCACTATTTTGGAATTGAAAAAATTTACTTATTTAATAACAGAAACTTTGACCGTTAAATAAAGCGAAGATCATCTTTCAAAATTTGTGGTGGCAAACGTTTTTCAGCAAAACATTTGAAGATCCCTGTGTTATAGTTTTGGCAGTTAAGGGTGTATTCCAATCAAAACTGCTTATTTTCTGATTTTTTTTAAATTCATTTTTGCTCTCAAACGCATCAAACTGACAAATTCTCTTATTTAGGAACTACATAATGTGCCATGTTTGTCGATTTTTTGATAAATGCAGAAAATATTGCACAAAATTGAGATTGAAAAAAAATGGTCATACTAAGTAAATAATTGTTTAAAAATCAAATTCTAATTAATTGAGCGAAAAATGAAATCACACGGTCTCTTATACTCTCTTCAAAAATCACCTCAGCAAGTTTCATGTTTTTACTTTTAAAAATGAGTTTGGAAATGTCTCAGAAAATTTCGAGCTGTTGAGGGTGGAAAATATTTTTTCGAATACACCCTTAATGGGTTAATACTAGAACCGCCGGAAATTTTACTCAAGTGTTATAAAACTATTTTACACCAGAATTTTTATTTAAAACTATTTAACTTGTTTTTCCATGGTACATTTTTAACTTATTTTAGAAAAAAAAAATCTGGTTTGAATTGAAATATTTTCATTTTTACCGGTCAAAATGACCTCTATGGCGGTTCTAGTGTTAAAGGATCAACTATAATGAAAAACCGAACTATAAAAAAATGGAACCTAACTTTTAAAATTTAATAGCAAGACCTACAATTTTATTGTATGTTTAGCTTTCCTGTGCCAAAACATGTAGAATTACAAATAGGTGTAAATTTTGATAAGTCGGTGAGGCATAAATTACTTAAAAATGAATCAATCCATGCTAAAGAAACCCGTCCATTATTTCGGAATAACTCGTACAATAATTTATGTATATCATTAATTTTGTTTTATATTCATTGTAAAACCTCTAACATAACGGGAATGCATATTTTCTATAAATATGTTTTTGCAATATTAATCCATTTCCATCATTTTGAAAAATGGAAAACTTGTCCTGATCATCAAAAATATTTTTTATGTTAACAAAATGGAAACAGTTTGTAACAAAAAAAAAATTAAAAACCAAATGGAGTAAACAAGAAATTCACAATTTTATTTAGAGCAATAAAGTTCACAGAGTTCGTAAGGATCAATGAATTCGTAGGATTTTAGGTGTTTTCACACCAGAAATTTCGTAATGTACTGGCCGCTATATCTGAAGACAATAATTTTTTCATTAGATAAGGCAAATATTACTTTACAAAAGTTCTGGGAAAAGATCCTTAAAAGTCCCTGAAGAATACGAACCCATGCTAAATCCATGAGGGCGTGTCTGACACTTTTCAGCATAAATTGACTCTGTTCTTAACCCACATTTGGCCATTGTACTATGTAGGACAGCATGCATTTTTAGACCATACTCATAAAACATTTGTGTTATTGTCTCTGTTTCAGTATTACATTACTGAGAAAGAATCATTCATTGAACTGGCTTAATCTTTAATTTTTAATTTTTTTAAAATTCATTACAATGAATTTTCAAAATATGCTAATTTTAAGAGAATGGAAATCAAAGTCGTTGTCAACTACATAATTGCACAGAAGAAAAAAAAACTTTTCTGCAAGAGAATGTGTTGTTGGATTGTGTTTGAACTATTTCCTACCATTTCCTTTCTCTGTAAATTAAAATGTCTGAAATTGAGACACTAAGCGGAGTATTCAATTTTCAGACATTTTACAATATCTTAATTTTTCCAGACACTTTTTGCATCTGAATTTCAGACACTTCAAGCGTCTTAATAGCATCCATTTTTTATATCAGTGCAATCATACGTAGCCATGTTTGACCAAGTAGAATCCTAGAAAAATATTTGGCTGTGGTCCTGCCCCCTCCACCCTCATACAGTCTGATTTTTTTGGTGCTCCCAATTTTGATATTCAATTTTCGTTAAGCTGACAATTTAAATCTTTTACGACATTGTACTGATGGTAATCAATATTTTGAACTTCAGGAGTAGAACAAGATTAAAAACAAAAAATATTTATCTAAATATTAGATTTTTTTTAATTTGTTTTGTTTTTAATCTTATTTTACTTTAAAAGTTCAAAATATTGATTACAATCAGTGCAATTTCGAAACAGGTTTAAAATATAAGCTTTACAAATATTGCACATCAAATTTTGGGGCCCTAAAATCGTAGGGGGACAGGGCACGGCTCAGTATGCTCCTTCTTTAATCAAGAAGTTCTTTTGAAAAAAATGCAACCCTGCATATAGCTATCTAATTTGAGATGTCCGGTATTCGGGAGTATCCGTTGTGGAGGTTAATGGACATTCCCGAATAGCGAAAACCCTTGTTTAGCAAATACTTTTTTAATCCGCAAGCATATATATTTGTATATTTTACCTCACAAAAGCAGACATCTCTGATTATCGGACAAATTCCACGGTCCCGAAATGTCTTCTATTAAGGGCTATTAAGGTACATGGATAAATATATATATTTTTTTATAATCTTGTCCTACTCTACTTCATATAATTTAAAAATTAGATTTTTTTTAAATTTATATTGCCACATAGGCAATTTTACATATATATCAAATGATAATCACAACAGTTTTTGAATGAATAACAATAAATAAAAATATATATATAAATAAATATTCTAGTTTAATATTGAGAAAAAATTACTTAGGTATTTTGTTAATTATATTTGTATTTTTAATCTTGTCCTACTCTAAAAGTTCAAAACTTTCATTATAACCAGTGCAAGATTAAAGGTATCAGCTTTACGAAAATTTACTACAACCCTCAGCCCCCCACCCCCCACCCCTCCCTGAGAAAAAATTAAAATCCTTATCATTTAAAAATTATATATTTTTTAAACTTATATTGCCACATAGGCAATTCCTTATCATTATCTTTCCTATGAGTTACTAAACCATTTTCATTAGACATCTTTAAAGCAAAATAAGTATAAAGCCGCAAAAAAGAAGACGTTAGCACATAATAATGACAATGATACACAAATGCGACGCTTATCATAAGTTCTAATTAGGAAATGACTTTCGTAGTGAAAGATATTTTCTACACACGCAGCGAAATCGAAATGAACTAAAGATTTGATTTTTCCTGAATATAGCTGTGCGGGTTACATCTGTTTCCAAGTCAAAAGATTTCCACGTTAAAATATTTAAAAGTTTTAGAAATATATGTAAAAAATAATTAAGATATATTTTCTTTTTCAATGATATATAAATTTCATAAAAATCAATTGATTTTTTTTTTCAAAAGCGAAATTCTATACATATATTTTTTTTAATTTCAGCTAAATATTTTCCATTGAAAAAAAAAGACAATTCCGAAAATCCCGGGATTGCCCATAAAAATACCGGGATTTTTGGTATTGAAATTAAAGTGGGACCCAGGGATCTCAATCCGGGATTCTAATCTCTAGCTAGGAAGTAAGAAAGCGTTAGGAGATCTATCAAAGCTTTTTTATTATTATTATTTCCTTGTGGTCGTTTACTGTGGGATAAGAATTAGCCATTGAAGAAAAAAAAAAAAAAAAAAAAAAACAAGAGATGAACTTAACTAAAATGTCTGTCTTTTAGTGATATTATTACTTTAAATTTGGGAAAAAACATGAGAATTTAGAATACATAATTTGTAATAAAAGGCAACGTCATAAGTTTAAAAATATATACTTCTACAATTAGTGGTATTTTTGCAAACAGATTCAAAACTAATTGAATTTCATGCAAGATTTTGTTTAATACAATAAATAAAATCATAAAAGACACTAATTTTAGTACTATAAAGAAATTATGCCACTTACTTCAATCGCTGTTTGCAAGAGGTAAGAAAAATTCCTCGATTTGAAATTTTAAAAACTACCACAGTGAGGGAGGAAAACTTGCATCATTTTAAAAGGAAATCCCATAATATATCCGGCTAGCCATATTTAAAGAATATAATGCTTCATCTTCAAAACATAATTCTCCAGACAAAAGTTTCCCTTTTTTTGCCAGCTTCGACAGGACGAAGACGAATAACACAATATTATTGATATAAATTAACACTAATTCCATTGCCCACGCTTTGTAGAATTCCCGGTGTCATCTATTTCTGTGTCTATCCCACCCTTATATCGACAACAGCTTATAAGAGACATTTGATGTCAAGCACACACGTCAGATGTATGTATTCAATGAATAAATAACACAAATGAATACGAATTAAAATCACAGAACTTCACATTCCGCAAAAAACGAATTAAAATACACGCGTACATAAAAACAAACTTTCAGTTTAAATTACAACGTATACCAACTTCAAACGAGAGACATCTAAAACGCATGCACAACTGAGAGTGCCCCGTGGTGGTTATTGCGTCGGAAGAATCAAAAGGTCTTAAATTAAGACACGTTTAAAGCAATGAAGTGTCTTAAAATCAGACGTTTGCGGATATTTTAGACACTATTCTCAGTTCGTTCACACCATGGTCATAGTAAGACACTTATGTATCTTAAATTAAGACCATATATAATATCTTAATTTTCAGATTAAGACACTTAAGCGTCTAAAATTCTTTTTCAGTCACATATGTGTCTAAATTTAAGAGGCCTCTATTTGCAGTAATTAAAACAGAAGCTTGAGTAATAATAATAATAATAATAATAATAATAATAATAATAATAATAATAATAATAATGTCGTAGCAGGTGGATTTGGCAATTTTCCTCATATCAGTGATGCAACAGTGTAGCGCCAGAGAATCAATTGGCACCACTAAATTTTAATTGTATTCTTCTTATTATTTCGGGATAGAATTTGCGAGATTTATTAAAGGCGAAGAATATTATAAAAATTTAGTAGTGACAATCACCCAAATGCTGCGCCACTGTTCCTTCACTGTCGTACACGAAGGAAAGCCTGTAAATTTGAAGGTAATAAAATTTTGGCGTTTTTTAATTTTATCTCTTTCTTTTTGTCGTTATGAAGCTAAACCATAATTTTTGAACTAAAAAATAAATAAATATTCTTTTTCAGTACTTTGTCAAATATGGGTTAAATTGTTTAAAGACCAATCTTTGAAATAAAATATTTTTATATTTACCCAACATTAATCTGTAATTATGCAGAAACATCGAAGTTCTGAATCATCATTTTTCTATTTAAAAAAATATATATTACTTTACTGTTGCGACTTTCTTTTTTATACACGAAGCTAATGTTCAGAAAACCGATGCTGCAGTATTATAACAGATAAATGTTGCGTAAATATAAAAATATTTAATTTAAAGGTTTGGGTCTGACACTACCCCATGCATTTGTCATTTACTAACTGCCTATACGTGATTTCTGGTTAGAATCTAACTAAAAAATGTGTGCGCATATATGCGCTTTTGATGATACAGACTAGAAAAATTCCGCGCATACACTGGTGTCCAAAATTAAGGACCAATCACAAAATGCTAATTTTCAAGTACGCGAATACTCAAAAGGAAATAATATAATTCGAATAATTACTATCTCTACCGCACAGCTAGTCCATATAACATCTCATTCATGTCACACATGGTCACAAGTGTCACAGTCACTACGGTGAAGCAAAAAATAGGAAATTCCATACATCTCACTATGAGTCTCAAATGATCAGTATATATGACTCCACTGAGACGTCACTATGACTGCTGCTTTCTGACGAGTCACCATGTGACTTTACAGTGTAGTTACATTGTGACTGTCATGTGACTGTCATCTGAAGACTCAATTTCAAAGTTATCATGAACGCTGCATTGTGATAAGTTACCAAATAATGTCACATTAAATTCACATGATGACTTTCAGGTGACAGAGAGACTACTGTGAAGTTACCATTGTGCTCTTTTGTGAAAAGTCACCATGTGACTATAATGTGATATTATTTGGTGACTTATAATGCAACGTTCATGATGACTTTGAAATTGAGCCTAAAATGACAGTCACATGAGAGTCACAATGTAACTACATTGTAAAGTCACCTGGTGACTCGTCACGAAGCAGCAGTCACATTGACGTCTCAGTGGAGTCACATATAGTGATCATTTGAGACTCAAAATGAGACGTGTGGAATTTCCTATTTTTTGTTTCACCGTAGTGACTGTGACACTTGTGACCATCTGTGACATGAATGAGATGCTATATGGACTAGCAGTGCTGTAGAGATAGTAATTATTTGTATTATATTATTTCCTTTAGCGTATTCGCTTACTTAAAAATTAGCATTTTGTGAATGGTCCTTAATTTTGGACACCAGTGTACTTGCGTTAATGATGCAATAGGTTAATTATTAATTAAAAATGCAATAACTAAAGATTCATAACTAGAAGAATAAATTTTTTTCGTCATCACTAAAATCTGTAAGGTCCTGAACCCTGCAATATAAATTTCCTTTCATTTCTGACCATAATTTGTCGAGCATATCTTTCATGCTTTTATGTTACCACTAGATTTAAGTATTTTTTTACTTCCACGATTAATAAAACCAATATTTACTGTTAAATTTTAGTGGTAAGAAAAAGCGTAAAAGTTGGAAGGTATGGTCAATTTATAAGTAGATATGTAAAACCGAAAACTTTAAGGGGCCATGTTCAAGAATAAGGTTGAAAATATCTTTTCTGCTATTTCATGCACATTAAATATACCAAGTAAAAGATATACAAACTTGGTCAACGCGCTTCCATGCTCCTAGATATATCCTATGATCACGAGTATTGTTACTCTCATTCTTCATTCATAAATTATTTTTAAATCTTTCTTAGTCGCAATATGCAAAATTTCAAAATGCGTTTTTCGATCTTTGCACAATCCCCGAAGACATTTTAACTTAATTTTACTGCTTTTTAACCCTTCACTGCACCACGTGCCATATCTGGGGGGGGGGGGGGGGAAATCGATCAAGCTATTACGGTAAAATTTACTTTCATTATATTTACTCAATACTTAAGAATATTAATATAATAAAAGTTTCAGAGTGTTAAGCAGATAAAATTAATTAATTTAAGCTCATTTAGTTGCAAAATATAGCAATACAATATTTTAAAACCCTAAATATGTATATATGGCAAACACCATAAAATATCAAATTTTAGCTGAAATTTTTAAATTAATTTTTTTTACTATTTTTCCCATTATTAGACTGATATATAGATTTTTTAAAAAAATCTTAAAAATAGAAAAATTTGTGTATTGGAGGGTTAAGATAAAGCAATGCGAATTTGTATTCGGAATAAATGTGGCATGTTAAAGCGGTTAAAATAGAATAAATATAGAGCTTTATATTGATATTTACATAAAAATAAATACGTATTCGGCCATTCAATAAAATTTCGCTATAATGTGATTTTAGAAAATTATGAACAAAATACATTGAGGTAAATTAGCTTTATTCTGTGACTTTCTAAATTGGAGTAACTATTATCATTCTTTTTTTTTTTCTTGCCTACTTACTACACGTGTGTTGTACAATATGATTGTGTGTTGCAAATAAAATGAAATAGTTATCTTTATAACAATCTAGATTTTTTAAAAATAAATTTAATAATATGACGTATATAAATGACCTTTTTAAAAACACAATTTACTTGTTTTATTAACATATTATTATTAAAAAAATCTTTCATGGGATTTAAGTTCATTGACTTACCATCCATGGAAATTCTCCTTCTAAAGCATCGCGAACTCTGATTATAAGTGGGTTTACCTCTTTATGGTAATCTAGAAAAAATAGATAGATTTTTAAAACTGGACTCATTAAAAAATACGTAGGTAAGTGCAATATTTCTTGATATATAAATCAAAATTAAAATTGACTTAATGCCTAATTCATTACTGTTTCCACATACATACATAGCTATAACATAGCAAACTGGTCACTTTGTAATTTCTTCAGAAAAATATACTGAAAAATATTTTCCTCTTTAATGAAACATTTGTGACAGTCAGACAGATTTTTTTTTATATGTTATTTTGTAAAGTAGATTTTGACATATTGTAATGGAAATTTTTCCTAATAGAATCCATACTTAGACGCGCACAGACATGCGCGATTATATTCATGATCTATATCATATAGACGATATGTTTACTTACTGCATTACTTGTTTATATTAAAGTTTTCTTAATTCCAATTGGTTTACTGTTTTGGAGGGGGGGGGGCGCTTTGGAGCGCTTCGTGTTCAATATTTAAGAGATGTTCTGGCTAAATTTGTTCACTTCTCTTGAATCGAGAAACTGGAAGTCTAACACATTTAGTGTGCCTCCAAATGGTTTTTCTGGTATGCGAGTACAAATTTTCTTATTTCTCTGGTTTTCTTCTTTTTTACTTCTGTTTTATTATTCCAAAGCGTTATATCGGCAGTGTAGACTATTCTTAGCACATTTATCAGTCTCTATACGAAATAATGCATTTATTTGGGGCCTGTGATATCCTGCCGACTGCCGCTTAGACATCCACATGTCGCTTTGATTTCTTAAATTTCTATCATCATCTTATATCTCTATTCCATTTGTTAATCAATTGATAAGTTTTTTATTCAAATTATAATAGAATTTAATAGTGGAATTATTTAAACTGTTGTTTTGTAATTTTCCTTCGACAGTTGAGTGGATTATTAATTGCTTACTCTAAATTTGGCATTTCGGTCACTCTGCTCGAATATGTTAGTTTTTTAACTTCATATTAGTTATTCTATGGGTCAATCCATTTCAAGTTGTCCAGCACTGGTTGCTCGACCATTTTAAAAAAATCTCAAATTTTTTGTACAACAACCCTAACATGATGGAAGTTCAAAATGACTATTACTTTAATTTTATTAATTTTTGTTTGTGCATGGCGGCCATCTTTGTTTCAACGTCTGCAGAAATTTTCTCACATGAAGGGTTTAAGGAATTGTAAATAATTCATCGTTTATTTCTCCAATTCAAGTTCGGATTAAAGCAACTTGTACAGAATACACTGGGCTAAAAATCTGGTAATAGAGTAGTTTCCGAAACTAACTGCTTATTGGTGAAATTTAAGCATAAAGTTTCAGTTTTTTTTTCCAAAATTTGCCCGTTTACAAGAGGAAATTATTCTAGCAAGAAAAACTGTGAACATGAGATTTTTTTTTTAAAGATAGGCTGAAAGTACTTGTACTCACACGCCAAGTTCCAAATCTGGGAGTTGCTTTCTCTTCGCTATAAAAAATCCCAAACTTTTCAAAAATGTCAAAAATCGCACTTTTGAGGCTTTGATATCTCTGGTGCGGCACGAGATAAAAATCTGAAGTTCTGGTTTCTGAGAGTAATGTATGGTAGTGTTATGCACAAAAAATTTCAGGAGGGAGATTTGACTACAAGCTGAGATATGGCAAGGGCAACATGTCAAAACAATGCTGCCAAACTATTGTTTTGTTGTAGTCACAGCTAAATATTTATCTCAGAGTCTCATTTAAATTTATTTTTTTGATTATCTTTAAATGATAGCAACAGAAAATAAAACCTTTTGCAAAGCTTCGCAATTAATTAAAAAAAAAAATTATGCCTAAGGCTTACATTTTGTATGATTTCAGTAATTTTTGTTGTAATTTTAGTAACTAAAAGAAACCTCAGCACTTTTACACAAAGAAAAAAAATATTTTTATGCAAGACCTGAGACAAAAACAGAACAGGGAAAGAGAAATGCTGTTAATGATGGCATACTTGTTGAGACATGATCAAACGTGTCAAAACACATTCCTGCTTGTTGGTTTAAAAACCACAATTTTAATGCTTCTTGCCAGTCCCTGAAACTTGTTCCTACCCTAAGTATGTTCCTGCAAATGAAATATTATTCGATATTACCATGCATCAGCCTCAAGTAATTTTCAGAAAGTAAAGATATCCAAAGCCCTTTCAAAATTTATACTGCAGAAAAATGACATTTTTGCATAAGGAGTAAACTAGGAATTATTAATGAAGTGAGACTGGCACATAGTGATTTCAGAGATTATTTCTATGAGCCAGCAAGGCCAAGATCTTCAATCAAGTTATCAAGAGATGACAAGACTTGGTTCCTACAAATAAAATTTTTAGAAAGATCAAAATTGTGGTTTTAAACCAACAAGCAAGAATGTGTTTTGACACGTTTGATCATGTCTTAACAAGTATGACAACATTAACAGCTTTTCTCTTTCCCTATTCTGTTTTTGTCTCAGGTCTTGTATAAAAATATTTGTTTTCCTTATGTAAAAGTGCTGAAGTTTCTTTTAGTTACTGAAATTATTTACAACAAAAATTACTGAAACCATACAAAACGTAAGGCGTTGGGCATAATTATTTTTTTTATTAATTGCTAAGCTTTGCAAAGGGCTTTATTTTTTGTTACTATTATTTAAAGATAATCAAAAACATAAATTTAAGCGACACTCTGAGATAAATACTTAGCTGTGACTACAACGAAACAATAGTTTGGCAGTATTGTTTTGGCATGTTGCCCTTGCCATATCTCAGCTTGTAGTCAAATCTCCATCCTGAAATTTCTCGTGCATAACACTACCATACAATACTTTCAGAAACCAGAACTTCAAATTTTTATCTCGTGCCGCACCAGAGATATCAAGGCCTCAAAAGTGCGATTTTTGACATTTTTGAAAATTTTGAGATTTTTTTAGCGAAGAGAATGCAAGTCTCAGATCTGGAACTTGGCGTGTGAGTAACAAGTACTTTCGGCCTATCTGAAAAAAAATTATGTCATGTTCACAGTTTTCCTTCCTAGAAAAATTTCCTTTTGTAAACTGACAAATTTTGAAAAAGAACTGAAACTTTATGCTTAAATTTCACCAATAAGGATTTATTTTCGGAAACTACTCTATTACCAAATTTTTAGCCCAAAGTATTCTGTATAAATTGCTTTAATCCGCACTTGAATTGGAGAAATAAACGATGAATTATTTACAATTCCGTAAACCCTTCTTGTGAGAAAAATGCTGCAGACGATGAAACAAAGATGGCCGCCATGCACAAACAAAAAATAATAAAATTAAAATAATAGTCATTTTGAACTTCCATCATGTTAGGGTTATTGTACAAAAAAATTCAGAATTTTTAAAAATGGTCAAGCAACGAATAGATGATTTTCTGGACCACTTGAAATGGATTGACCCCTATATATGAATCCAACATCTGCCATCTTAACACTGGAGATTTTTGTCAGGTTTTTTTAAGAGTACTTGTTAGATGACTTTCGATTTTCAAAGGTATTATATTTATGTATACATATACAGTATCCCCACTAAAATCCCTTGCCACCCTCTTAATTTCGAAACGGCTGCTGCTATATTCATGAAAGTAGTGTCTAGGTATAGTAAAGTGGCCATACGCTACTGAATAAAATCGCCTACGGCGCCACCTGAGGAAACACTGCAGAGTTCCTATCTCGAAAACGGAGCTGTTTGTCGAAAACTGTTTCTCGTATTAACCGAGTTCGACTGCGTATAGAGTATGCCCTCTAAAGTCCCTTGCCACCCTCTTAATTTCGAAACGGTTGCTGCTATATTCATAAAAGTGGTGTCTAGGCTTAGTAAAGTAGCCATGCGCTACTGAATGAAATCGCCTAGGGCACCATCTGGTATAAATCTGCGGAGTTCACATTCCTATCTCGAAAACGGAAAGAGATAGTTAAAAATAGTGAATTATAAAGTTGTAGAGCATTATTGATTTAGTATGAAAAGACACCTTGTGGACATTAATGCGAAGAATAGAAAGATTAAAATGTGCATTTGTTTTTCCGTGATTTCCAATACTGTGACGTCACGAAACTTGAATGGAAGAAGAAATGCAAAGTGAAATTTAAACAAAGATCCAAATGTGCATTGCAGCTGACGGTGAGAAGTTTGAACATATCGAATAAAGGTATATTGTTATAACTCGTTGTTCTTTTTCTTTGTAAGAGCGTTTTGTTACGTCACAGTGTAGGAAATCACGAAAAAACAAATTCGCGCTTTAACCGTTCTATTCTTCGCATTAATGTCCACTAGGTGTCTTTTCGTACTACATCGATGATGCTCGACAACTTTGTAACTAACTTTTTCCCCCTATCTCTTTCCGTTTTCGAGATAAGAATGTGGACTTCGCAGATTTATACCAGATGGTGCCCTAGGCGATTTCATTTAGTAGCGCATGGCTACTTTACTAAGCCTAGACACCCCTTTTATGAATATAGCAGCTGCCGTTTCGAAATTAAGAGGGTGGCAAGAAACTTTAGAGGGGACTCTATACGCAATCGAACTCGGTTAATATGAGAAACAAGGGAATTATAAATTACTCTTCCGTTATACCCATTAACTGTAACACCCGCGAAGATAGCAAAAAATGTTGAAAACACACATATAAATAAACTTATCTAAATGATAAAATTAACATAATGTCATAATATTTCCGCGAAAAACTCGGCTGACGTTGCAATAGTCAAATCAATTTTCGAGCTATAGATTTCACATGTTCTTTTCTTTTCAACCCAGCAGTAAGAAACATGAAAAGGCTGGTTAATATAACACATAGTTAGGATTTACTGAAGGAAACAAATAAAGGTTTTTTCTATGCTTGTTCTTTTCCAAGATTCAGATCTCAGTCAAACTTACAAAGGGAGGGCATTTGAAACGTCTCTATTTCTCCCTTCTTTCTTTCATTTTCAAGATCTCAGAAGATCTCTTCGTGTTTTCTTGTGCGTGGGAGATGGTCTTTGTGATATTGGAATTTTAATTGATAAAGCTGATAAATTAATGGATTTCGAATGCATAAAGGATATCGCTGGCAGAAAAAAAAATCAGAAATTGATTTCTTTACTAAGAATGCCGAAAATCACATTGAAATGAACAGATACTTTGCTCGTTTTAGTCGTGGTAATGCTTTTGCAGCTCACACAATGAGTGAAATTTTTAATATAATGTATAGTCGTGTAAGAAAAAAAAATCAAATACCCCCTATTGACTCTGCAACAAAATATTGTAGCAGAAAGTTACTGGTACTAAACGATTGGAAATAAGGTCTACTTTTAAATGATATATATATATAATTTGTTTAGGGGGCCATCTATATATCAAAACGAGCCTAAACTTTGTTTTTTTAATGGCAATACCCAATTTTGACAGTATATTTGAAATCTTCGGTTCAAATTATGCATAGAAATGAAATACCTAAGTTTGACACCAAAAACTATGACTCTATACCCTTCATTTAGCCTAAATCCAAATTTTCCTGAAATTCGTATGGTTAGTTTCAGAGAAATGAATTATTTTAAAATGAGCCTATTTTAGAGGCTGTATCCAGATCGACGTTCGGTATTCGATTGTTGAAATGCTACAGAATGACTATGTCACTTCTATTCTATTAATGTATTATTTCTTGGCGATAGGACCATTTTACTCTCTTATGCTTCGAGTATTGCCCTTCCAAATGTTTCATTATAATGAATAAAATATATATTTTTTCAAATTATGCTTTTCTGGACATCACAGACCCCTTAAACCGTCATTTTTTTTTGTTGTTTGTTTATAATTCGAAAACTACATGGAAGAAAATGTTTTAATTGAGAATTTCCATAAAGCAATTTTGCCAAACATTAATTTCATAATTATATTCATATTATAAAATTTTTAAAATTACAAATTTAATCTATTGGCTTTTTTAAATTTGGCTTTTTTAGTATTTTAATTAAACAAAAAATATCACATTAGGATTATAATTTCAGGAGATATTAATAAAAATATGAAAATGTAATTTAACATCAGAAGCTACAATTTTTGAATACTTATAATTCAAAAACCTATCATCCAAATGACTTGAAATTTCTTTTCCAGGCATAGTTTGAACCGAAGATTTAAAACATAGTGTCAAAATTGGGTGTTGCCAATGAAAAAAACAAAGTTTTGTCCGGTTTTGGTTTGTAGATGGCCCACTAAGCAAATTTTATATACATCATTTAAAGGTAGATTTTATTTCCAATTGTTCGGTATTTGTACATTTTTTCTATTATACTTAGCTGCAGAGTTAGTAGGGGGTGTTTACTTTTTTTCCACGACTGTACATGATGAAACATTCTTAATGGGATAATTGTTCGTTTAAACCGTGCCCTCGTTTTAGCGTGCTCATCATAAACGAGTTCGACTGTATATATATTAGCCCACAAATAAAGCCTGGCAGACTGATAGACAGAAACGTACATTGGTAGATATACAGATTGATATCGTCATTTATCATTATCAACTGCATCTGAGTCTTTCACCTCTAAGCACACTGAAATATATTACTATGTGTATATCAAATAAACAGTACTGAATTTTGTGGTATGTCAAAGGTGTTAAAAACCTTTGTAGGCCAAAATATATCATGAAAATATTGAGGTTTTTTTTTTAGATTTTAGTTACTTGATATGATTGTTCACATGCAAAAACTTTATTGGATATGGTTTAAAAATTAACAAAATAATTCATAGAAAAATATTGTACACATATAACAATATATAAATGCAGTATAAACATTCAAAGCCCAAAACTTTAGATTCAATTTTATACTTAGGATAATGCCATATAAACAACAATAAAATTTAAAGTCTGCTCCATTAAATTTTTTTTTTAATTTGAAATGAGACTTACTATTCGTCAATATACCATTTAAATGCGCCTGGACCTGAAAATAAAAAAATGCATCGAATCAAAATAGAAGAATTAGTATTTTTTAAAACTAAAATTACTTTGCTATAGTACAAATAATTTTTCCATTTGCCAAATCCAAAATTAGTAAATATGTTAAGAAAACATAACGCAAACAGAGATATAGAATTAGGTACTTTTCCAATATACAGGCCTTGGCATTTTTAAAAAAGCTTGGCGCAACCCGGGCTTCAGAATGTGATATTTGTTGCCAAAGAATATAAACAGCTTTGGAAACAAACCTAATGAACTTTTATGCTTGTTTATATATGAATTTATTTATATGTTTAAACATTTTAATTATATATATGCTATTGTTGTTTTTTAGGTATAATTTACTTCTGTTTGTATATTAAAAAATAATAAATGCCTTCTTTATATTAAATAAATTGTATAAAAAATTGCCTGTGTATATGAAACAGAGAATAGGTTCCAGAAAATATGCCGCCAAATCTCCTTTCTCGCCAAGAACGTTTTCTCTATCTCACCAATGCCCCTATACCAGAAAAATACCAAGATTTATATGAATGATCGCTAAAATGTTTGCTGTTATCTATCATTTCAGTAACTCATTTTGGAAGTCAAGGAAAATATGAGAGGAAACAAAGATTTATTTAGATAATAATTCTCAACAAGTCGGAAATTGTAACGTCAAACGTGACAATTGAGGTGCGCGTTCGTACTATAACTAGTTTTATAAATATTCAGGTCTTGGTGCAATAGCTGTTGCACCTGTGTAATATTAAGTTCTGTAATACGGGAATAATAGGACTCCATCTTAAATAGGACGTCATCACCATCGCAACCTAGAATTAGAATAATTTCCTATCATGGGATATCATTGAATTAATTACGTATGATAGGACATTATAGAATGAAGAAAACTTTTATTAATATATTTTTAAGTTTTGATTCAATTTTTATTAAATTAGAAATGACTCGACAAAATTCTGCAATGTTTCTATATATTAAATTTCAAACTATTTGGTTGAGTAGTTTTTGCTCTGTTATATGCGGACAGACGACAACTGTATCTGTTACTGTCAACGGGGTCTACTTTGGAAAAAAGGTTTTTTTCTTTGTATTGAACAAGCAATACAAGATAATTTGGAGTTTTTGCCCTTGAAAAATATTTTATACCCTACTATAGGATATTTGAATAGTTTGGGGGTAATTTAAATTATTTTAGTGGCAACACTGAATGTGTTTGTCAGCAACTGTTTTCATGTGTAAATTTTAACTCTCCAAACTTTCTCTAGTGAAACAATCTGGATAACAGCTACAAATAAGGTAAGTGTCAAAATATTACCTTTAGTAACCTGTAACCCATGTGTGATCATACTTTTTCCTTTAACTGTTTATTTTGAGAGCAAATGGTTGCGTTTTCATAAAGCTAACATGAAAACTAGTATTTCGGGGCTATTTTGTGCCAGGCCTTTTTTGGTCCGAACATAGCACAAATTACTTAGAAATACCTTTTATACAACCTAATCGCTTAAAACATGTTTTAAGTAACATTTTTTTCAAATGTTACTGTAGCAAAATGTTACATTAATTGTTTATGTTCCAGTTGCTGAGTATAACACGAGGAAAACTGTTTCTCGTTTCTTTAATATTAACAATTGGTTTATTGTGTTTAAATGTTTAAAAAAAATTTGTTTATCGAGTTTGCAGTGTTAATTTATTAGCAAATGCTATTGCAAGGGAGTTTCAATAAAAATGTATTCATTTACATATGAAATGTATTTATTTTATATTAAACTAAGGGAATGGACCAAAGAAGCACCCAGCAGGGGTTACTTTGTTCCAAAACTTTAAAAATAGTTAAAAAATTTAAAAAAATTAAAAATTTCCTCTTTAAAACAACACAGTTTGCTTCGTTGTTTCATTTTAGTTGTTTACAACTCCATTTCGACGTTGAAAAATCACACATAATATTTTTTAATAATGGAAATGTGAGTGGAACCAGGAAAAAGTGGCCCAAAGTACCGTTTGACGGAGCGTATTTATAAAATTACGAACGCGCCTAAAAAGTAGGAACATTTGGTGAAATGATAGTTTGAAATGTTTATTTTAAAACGTTATTTTTCTTTTTTTCTATCAATCAACATATAGTTTTAGTAACAGTGAAATACGTTTTCGAATAACTAAGGGATCCAATCAGGGCATCCAGGATTACAGAATATAGGTGAAAACCATTATTTTTAATTCAAAATTCTAATAGATTTTTTTACATTTAATATGTTTTTTTAGACTGCCCACTACCAACACCAAAAAGCAATTTTATATATAAAAAAATAAACCGGTCAAGCGCGAATATTACTCGCACACAGGCATTCCGTACAATTAATATATGAAATAGTAACTGGGCGTTGCATTACACAAATGTATCAAAAGTTGTTATCTAAGCTTTAAAAGCCTATGGCACAAGAGTATGCCGCACGTGTCCAAACCGATCGTGTCTTTAAGGGTTAATGTCTCGGCTAATTAACGACATTTTTTTTTCGAAAATCCTCATCAACAATCTTGTCATACTTCAGCGACGATAGGTACCTCAAGCGCCCCTCAACTCATTTGCTGAACGCCCGCAAATCAAAATTTGTGTCTAACGGAAAAAGGGGATCAAAAACTATGTGAGCTAAGATAATCGCTATAATATTCCTACAAGGTTTAAATTAACTTCTTCAACCCGAATTTTTTCATAATTTTAGTTTCACTATATTCGGAAATAGAGGCGGATGGGACATATTTTTGCACTACATTTTCGACGATATCTCTGAAAATTTAATACCTAAAATTAAAAGAAATGTATTTTTGAGTTTGGCGTTACGAAAGCTTTCACACGATATCGAACACGATGTACAAAGAAATTTTTTTTTTTCAAGTAACTTAATTATCTGCTCTATATTTTTCCTAAATATATTTGTTTATGGTTAACAATCTCTAAATACTTGGATTAATAGCCTTTATTACTTGAGTCAATTTCAACTTTCCACGTTAGTTTACGAGTAGCATGGCTGTAACAGACGGACAGACAGACTCAGGAGTGATCTTATAATGGTTCCGTTTTTACTTTTTAAGTACGGAGCCCTAAAAATATTAATAATGTATTCAAATAACGTTTTGACATATATTAAAATCGACACTTTCGTATAACCCACACATCATGAGTTAATAGCTGTCGAAATTGTCAGAGGTTTCACAACATACAACAGCCTTATCGATTCCGATAACTTCAGTGGTTTAAGCACATAATTTGATTACACGTGTATTGTGTGTTGTGTTTTATTTATATTTTATTTATTTATTTGCGGAATTTATTTTCGTTGTGAATTATTAGCCAGAGATAAATGCTGAACTATCTATACTGTTTAATGTAAACGAGTTCATCTTGCATAATCGCGCTGTACGCAATAGGGATAGATTCTTTTTTTAAATCATACTCGAAAATTATTTAAAAAAAATAAATCCGTAAATTGAAATATAGTTTTCAAAGAAATTGCATTTGAAAGAATTTTTTTTCCAAATTCGGCGGTACAAAAATGGAAATTGCGCTATGTTTAGAAGTTAAAAAAATTGCAGTAAAAGTGAAATTTATTGGTCAGGTTTTGCCACTGTTAATATTACGTCATCTTTTCTTACGGAGATGTTTTTGCTTAAGCTAAATAATGCTATAAAAAGTGATAAAATATCTTTATTTAGATTTATACTTATAACTTAATAATACATATATTTAGATTTATACCAGGGGAAAATTACATTTTGCTGGTTTCTTCGAACGTTTGAAATATAAACTCAATAAATTCAATATCTCCCTTGTTGCAAAACCTTCCATGAAATTAAAAAATATAGTATGCAAGAAAATAGATCCAATTGAATCAAACCAGTTATCAGGAGTATACGAAATACCTTTTCACCAAAGAAGATGGAACTATGCAGTTTTATATAGGTATGGCAAGCAAAAAACTTAAAACTACAATCAAAAAACATACAGCAGACATCATATACAACAGGAAAACCACAGCTTTGGCCAGATTATGCAGCAAAAAACCTTTATAAATCAATTTTTAAAATAACAGAATAATTAATCCATCAAGATTTTATTTGGCATCCATTATCCGGGAATCAATAGAGATATTTTTACGCAACGATAATATTTTCAATAATTCAATGTCCCTTGATTTACCTAAAATTTGGAAAGAAATGCTATGCAATTTTAGTAATAATAGTAAAAATTAATCCACGCTCACAAATATCCAGTTTCATTTTATTTTATCATTGCACTGATTTTCATTATGCATGAAGTCTCGTGACATTGTTTACCAAGTTATTGTTTTTAAATTTTGTGAAAATATTTCTATCATGAATGATTTTGAAAATGTCACCGTTTGTGCGATGAAACGATCGTCAATCTAAATAAAGATATTTTACCACTTTTTATAGCATTATTTAGCTTAATCTGTTTATAAGTGATTATTATACATGTTGTTATATCTTTTTGCTCTATAATATAGATTCACGAAGTTAACTGAACATGAACTTTTAAGGGGGTTCCCCCGTGTGATGGGCTCAAAAAATCGATTTTTTTTTCCTTGCATAAATTGATTCCTTAACATGTCTAAAATACGATGGTAAAATAATTTTCAAAAATTCGAATTCATTATAAAGGTATAGCATTTAGAAGAAGAAGATGTTTGGACCGCCATGTTAAGTGGTTTAACAGGTATAGAAGGAAATTTTTAGTGTCCCTTATTTTGCCAAATACGTTAGCTTATTTTAGTCTTTGAAGAACGCGAGACGAAACTTGAAGAACGCGAAAACGCAAAACAATAACAAATCCCTAAATTCCTTGATTTGGACTTTCGCTTCAAAACAGCTGCACTCTGGCGCCAAAATCGTTGAGATTGCAACGTATATTGCTCTTATTATATTCAACGAAGGTTTCCAAGGAGTATTAAAAAAAGTCCTTCCGGCCAATGCCGGGAGGAAGAGGTAGCTTTCATATTACTTATTTAAAAAAAGCCAACTTATATTATTCAAACACACGAAGCTCAATTAAGGGGAAACCGAATGTAGGAGATTCAATACTAATTTTTATCAATACTACATCATTATGAATGAGAATTTCGCGAAATTAGTCAGCTTTATCCAAGCTGCTTTTATTTAAAGTAACTTATATTTGGCTGCATAATTCGGCGATTCCTTAAAGTGCCTGCCATTTTAAGACAACATGGAGGATGAGGCTAACCAGTGAACTTGGTCGAGACCTTAGTAATTGCTGTGCACATGCTCACTCACATTGGAATCGGTTGATATATACGAGTGCTGTCGCAGGCAAAAAATCAGATTTTTCAAAATGTCACCCACGTTAGAAATTGAAACTGCTATATCTGAGCCATTTTTTAAGATAAAGACAAACAAAAAATGCTCTTGAATCCTTATATCAAGGTCAAATACTTAAGAAAGAAACCTTTTTCAATTTCTAATTTTTTTGCACCTCACTTTAAATATATATATTTTTTAATTTAATTGCCGCCATTTTGAAACAAGTTGGCTGATGAAGCTGGCCAGCGAACTTGGTCGGGATATTGATGTATACTATCCACATGCCTTCTTCCATCGAAATAGGTGAATACGTGTGGTATCGCGTGACAAATACAAGATCGTTTCAAAGTGTTATCCATGATAGAAATTCAAAGTGCTATAATTCAACCACTTTTTAAGATATAAACAAAAGAACAAATTTTCAGAAACAAAAACTGCTCCAGAATCTTTGTATCAAGGCCAAACACATAAAATATTTCTTTTTCATTTTCCAATTTTTTAATACCTCATTTTAAATTTTAAATTACATTTTTTTAATGGCAACCCTTTTGAAACAAGATGGCGAATGAAGCTGGTCAACGAACTCGGTCGAGACATTGGTATGTACTATGTACAGACCAAGTTACATTCAAATCGGTTCATAAATACGCCTGTTATCGCGTGACAAAAATCAGGTCGTTTTAAAATGTCAGCCACAATAGAAATTCAAAATGTTATAACTCAGCCATTTTTTTTAGATATAGACGAAACAAAACCTGTTCCGGAATCTTTGTATTAAGGTCAAACACGAAAAAACTCTTTTTCATTTTCCAATTTTTTGGTATCTCATTTTAAATTTAATTTTTTTTTAAATTTTTTAAATGGCCGTCATTTTGAAACAAGATGGCGGATGAAGCTGGCCAACGAACTCGGTTGAGTTATTTGTATGTACTATGTACACACCAAGGTACATCCAAATCGGTTCATAAATACGTCTGTTATCATGTGGCAAAAATCAGGGCGTTTCAAAATGTCAGCCACACTAGAAATTCAAAATGCTATAACTCAGCCATTTTTTAAGGTATAGACGAAACAAAAACTGCTCCCGAATCTTTTTATCGAGGTCAAACACATAAGAAAAAAATATTTTTTCAATTTTCAATTTTTTGGTACCACATTTCAAATTTAAATTTTTCTTAAAATTTTAAATGGCCGCCATTTTTAAACAAAATGGCGGATGAAGCTGGCCAACGAACTCGGTCGAGACATTGGTCTGTACTATGTATAAACGAAGTTACATCCAAATCGGTTCATAAATACGCCTTTTATCGCGTGACAAAATTCAGGACGTTTCAAAATGTCAGCTTCGCCAGAAATTCAAAATGCTATAACTCAGCCATTTTTTAAGATATAGACGAAACAAAACTGCTACGGAGTCTTTGTATAAAGGTCAAATACATAAGAAAAAAATATTTTTCCATTTTCAATTTTTTGGTACCACATTTCAAATTTTAAATTTTTTTAAAATTTTTAAATGGCCGCCATTTTGAAACAAAATGGCGGATGAAGCTGGCCAACGAACTCGGTCGAGACATTGGTATGTACTATGTACACACCGAATTACATCCAAATCGGTTCATAAATACGAGAGTTACAGTGTGACATAGGTCAGATATATATATATATATATATATATATATATATATATATATATATTGATATATATATATATATATATATATATATATATATATCAATTTTGAACGGAGGGTGGTTTCGGGGTCTGGGGGTCATGATCGATGAAAATATACCAAAATTTTTTGAAATCGCTTTCCTCCGAACGGCTGCAATAGGTAGCTTTTTGTAAAGAAAGCTACCTAATAATGGCAATCATGGGATGCTCCACTGGCCGCAAAGCGCATATTTATATACAAAACCGTGATGAAGCTCGTGTCGCGCGTTTCGAACGGCCGGCGCACGAGTGTCGTTGCGAAAGATGCCAGAATGGAAGCAAGAGCAGAGCAATCCGCATTGAAAGACCTCCAAGAGGAAGAGGAAGGAATGCTCTATGGACCAGGCATTGCTGATTGATGGTAAGTTGAGATTTTCATCGTTTTAACTGTACTTGAAACTTTAAACGCGTTTTTATCAAAACGCTGTTTTTCAAACTTTCCTCCATCATATCTCGAGAACAGTTTGAACGATTCACTTGAAATTTATAGAGTGGACTCAGCACATGCAGACACACGGAATGAACTAGGATCATCCGAAAATTCCGGTTATTTCTATTTTTGTCGTAACGAAAAAATAAAAAAAATCCTGAAATTTGAATTTTTTTTTTTTTCAAAAGTCTACCAAAAACCCAATTTTCAATAATTTTAAATGATTTTAGTTCATTCGATGCATTTAGGCTTACAGATTAAAACGCCGTTTGTTTTGTTTTTTTTCTTTCAGATAAGCCAATCAGCCGAAATCGTGAAGGAAGTGAGCGTCCTTTTTTTTTGGAGACAGGTGTCTCCGGAGTGAGACTTGTGAGACTTGTGTGGAGACAGGTGTCTCCGGATTAGAACTTACGTTCTAATAAAGATTTTTGTTTGAAATTTGTTTTACATATTCTTAAAATAGCAATATATGTATAATAAAAAAACTGAAAGTTGTATTTTTTCATTTATCGTCAAAAAAAATTTCCCCAAAAAAATGCTTAAAATACAGGCCGTCACACGGGGGAACCCCCTTAAGAATGCCTGAAGAAAAACTGCCTAAAATACGAACTTTAAAAACAGTTATAATGTCAAATCCGTTACTAGTTACCCAAATATTGCAAAGAGAAATAAAAATGAAATCTTACATAAAACCGCTTAATATACGCCTTCGAATCATTAGAAAATGTTTGCAGTAATTGAAGTTAGTGTATGTTAATATTTCATTTATACGTCGCAGGTCTGATATAATTTTAAAAATCAACTATTTTATTTTATATTTGGATCAGTTTTCTTAATTTATAAATATTCCAAGACAGTGTTTGGTTTAAAATACACTGAATTGATTTTCATTTCACTTAGACAGAAAAAAATTGCTATAAATCGAAAGCTGTCTAATAACGGATTTGACGATTTCCATTGGATTCTAAGTTTAAACTTAATTATCAAAAAAAGTGTATGTAAAATATTGGATTTTAACAGCAAAAAATACTGGAAATATGTATGTTATACAGTTAAAAATATTTTCTTTTAGTTTTAGTGTATCTAGAATCACTGAGAAATTTGAAGACCACCTATTAACAAAACCAAATATAGGTTTCTGCCACTAAAATTTATCGGCAAGGTGAATTTTATACGGGCCAATACATTATATTCATTATTCAGATAAACAAATTGTACGCCAAAAACTATGTGCTTCTGAGAAAGTCCTTTTCCGCGTTTTGTACCAATATTAAAAATCTGTATAACTTATAGAAGTGCAGTACTACTACTGAGCATTTCAATAAATGATAGCCCATAGCTATTAGTGCATTCCAATTTATTTTGGCAGAACTGCATTCGAACTATTAACAGTACTAGGGGATCGTACCCGGGCTTCCCGGGTTAAAAAATATATGTGAAAACCATTCTTTTTTTTTTTTTTTTTTTTTTTTTTTTTTGTAATTATTTTTTTACATGTAATATATATTTTAGATTTCCCACTAACATCAAAAAGAATTTTTATCTGAAAAATATCAATTATGCAATCAAATAAAGTTTTGAAATTTATTAAAAGCGATACTTTCACATGTCACCGCTTGCCAGGAGTTATTAGCCCAAGATTTTGCGACTTACGGCAGTCTTTCCTATCATTTTAGTGCTTTAAGTGAGTGGTTCAATCACATGTCTGTTAAATTTGTTACTTATTTACATTATTGTATTTATTTTTCTATAAAGGAAGTTTTAATTTTGTTATGGAACATTAGACGAAAACAAATGCTGAACTTTTTACATTGTTTTAAGGGCAAGCTGATTAATCTTTCGTAATAGAGCTACACGTGATAGATAAATTTAAAAATAATTCATGCTTTAAAATCTATATATATTATGCTATCGTCCCTGGCACAGAAATTGCGATTACTTGTTAATTGTTTAATGGCACACCTGAATGAAACGCATCTCATTGGTTATTGTGTAATATTTTTAAAAAGGGAATAGCAATAATTAAAAATGTTTAATTAATAACTACAGAACAAAACAATTTATATAATTAAAAAAATAAAATAAAAGTAAATAAACAATTTATTTATAAATAAACAACAATATCCGGGTTACCATATGAAGCAAAATAACGACACTTTGGCGCCAGTTAAGTACCCCGGTGCGTATATGAAATGGCGTCAGAAAAAAATCGCGCCAACGTGGTGCGTGTATGACATCTGTGCCGTCTTTTATTCATCTCATTTAAAATACAATAAATAAATAAATAAATAAAGGTATTTTTCCAGTTAAGGTACTTGGCGAAATAGAGAAAAGGTCCATGGCGAGAAAAGAAATTTGGCAACGTATTTTCTGGCAACCTATTTTATCAATTTTTTATTTTATTTTATTTTATTTTTTTCGAATCAAACTACATAAGTTGCTATGTTCGCCAAAAGTTCGTACTTTTATGTTAGCTGGGCGCAATTCTCGCCAATAGCATTTTTTAACTCGTCAGCAGCAGTTATTTTTCGAGGGGTAAATTAAAACAATGCTTTGATGTTGAAATTAAATGGTTCATGGTATTTATTCTTTTCTTTTCTTTTTCTTTTTTTTAAGATTTTTTTAAAAGTGAAATTCATGAATTTGAAATGTTTCAGTTTTAAATTAAAGTTAACCATTTTAAAATGAGTGAAAGGATTTTATTTTAATCTAAATTAATGAAATATGAAAAAATGCGACGGGTACCATGTCTGACGATTTATCACCTGTGCCCGACAAACATAACTATACCGAGTTCTTGATTTCTCAATCAGAATCTTCCGATTTGGCGAAGGATTGAGCAAGTAAATTAAATTATGAATAAAGATAACATGATACAATGCCTAGCATACATTTAATGGGAACCAAACTGGGAGCCACGGGCGGCTGCTTAATTTAAAAACCGTAATAACTCAGATAATTAAGATACAATTTTCAAACAAATTGCATTTGAAAGTAGATTTTTTTTCTCTGTTTAACGTTGTAAAAATTGAAAATATGCGATATTTGGAAACTTAAAAATCGCTGACTTAGAACATTATAATTTCAATTTTTTTTTCAGTTTTTATGAGAAAATGATGGCAACAAAAGGTATAGTAAAATACTTTTTTCTTTCCTCCGTGATTATTTTCCCTTTACTTTCAACCCCCCATGACTTTCAACAGAAATGGGGTACTTCAGTTGCCACAATTACAAAAAATAAATTGAAAACTACAAAAAAATTAATATCTCAAAATTAAATTGAAATACAGCTTTCAAACAAATTGCATTAAAAAGTACATTTTTTTCCTTATACGACGATGTAAAAATTTAAAATGTGCGATGTTTAGAAGTTTAAAATTTTGCAGTAAAGAAAATTGCAAAACCAATATTTCATTTCAAATTTCAAAGTATTGCCATTCGCAAAATACGTATGCGTTACGCACAGATATGTTTGTCCTTTATAATATAGATAGGGAACGCATAACCATGGCTGCCACTGGTAACTATTTTTTAATTTTATCTCGCACCACTTTCTCTTAACAAAAATTATTTACATATACTTTCACAACATGCGCAAGAGAAATAAACAAACAACAAAATTTATTTTTTAACCCTTTCATCGCGAGGGACGAGATCACTCGTCTTCCAGGAATATTAGCTATCAATCATGGAAAATCAATTCGTACCGGAAAAGTCTGTCATTTAATTATTGGACGTTGATTCCGATATCTGATGTGTAATAATTTTCAGGCAGAATTTTCCGGTGATAATTGATTTTCCAAAACGGACACGGCATTTTATTATTTTTTTATGTTTGTAAGGACGAACAAATCATTAGAGAGAGAAATGATATTGATTATTATTTTTCAAAGTAAAATAAACAAGTTTTAAATGAATTTGTGTTTTGTTTCAATTTTAGCGCTGCGAGGAGCGGCTCCTTGCGCAAAGGTTGGCACAAAGGCGCGCCATTGCCGCGATGAAAGTGTTAAAGATAGTGGTGCGACAGAAAATAAAAATAGTTGGTAGTGACAGCCCTGCAAAACCTATAATAATTTAGTTCAAATGAACAATACACAACACAATTGAGAATGCTTCTATAACAAGAAAACACTCAGCAACGAAATATAAGTACGTGCCATATTTAAAAGTTTAAATTTGACTCCATAAATTTCATATAAAAAAATATTATTAATAAAAAAAAAAAGAAATAGAAACAAAGTTGTTTCAACAACAGAAAAAGCACCACAAACACTCTAAATAAAACATGGCAACCGTATCTACATTTTAACAATTCCGACTTCCTTCCACGAACCTTCTGTTAAATCAACATAAAAAAAAATATATTCTTTAAAACATCTTTCAGATTATTAAAAAAATGTTGTATTAAATAATTTCAAATGTGTCTATTATTTATATAATTTTAAGTATTTTCATATAAACGTTTACACAGTACATGCAATTTTAATTTGAACCTCTGAATCGCTAAAAAATAGTCTAAATTCCGAAAATACAAAATTTCCAGTTCATCTTTCCATTGATATATGTAAATTTCACTTACTGTTTTTGTAGAAATCACAACTACAAAAGCTGCTAATAGAACTGCCACTTTTGCTAAAGCCATTATTAAACTGCTTAACTCTTTAGTCTCACATAAGTGTTTTTATATTGTAAAATTTTAAAGATATATATGACGACAGATAGAAAGTCATAGTTAGATGTCGATATCATTACGTGATCGTCCATAAGCTGTTAATAATATATGTTTAGAATGTAAGTGTCGGTAATGGGTAAATGTTTTTTCCCAATATAAGTGAATGAACTACTCTCTGATAAGCAATAACTTTTTTCAGGAAATAGTCAAAGGAAATAGATTTGTAATGATTATTAGTGGGGGAAAAAAGCTGTAACATTTTCTTCTTTCCTGTGATAAACTGATTTAATACTACGATGGGAAATTTTGGCTCGGAAAATCACATTGCTTAGAAAGTTATTGCTTAGAAAATGTAAGAATGGAAATAATGAAATGAATTAAAAAATATAGGTAAGCGGCAACCCAATGTGTTGCATCTTTATTGCGTATCATTGCATGCCATTCTATTTGTGATGGGGGGCGGGATAAAAGTGTAATTCTTTTCTAAATTTAGAAAATATTTATAATGATTATTACTTTAGAAAAACTGCGACATTATTTCTTGCCTATAATAAAAATGATTTAATATTAAGGTGAATGTGGCAAATTTCTGCCGGGAAAATCCTATTGTTAAGAAATTATTGAAGTCACAAATTTCTAAATAGAGATTAGGAAATGTAACAGTGCAAATAATGATTATTATTATTATTATTATTTAATATACAGGCTATTTGCTGAATAATAAATCGATGTGTGTTCACTTTGATTTGTATGAGATCTTTTGATTTTGGGGACAAATAAAAATCAGATTTTATTCTAAATTAAGAAAAGATTTGCAATAACTATTACTGGGGATGGGGGTGGATTAACTGTGGCATTTTGGTATTTCTCTTTCCTTTTACAAAATGATTTAATGCAATGGAGAGAAAATTTTGGTCGGAAAATCATATTGCTTAATAAGTAAGGTTTTGAACTCATAAATTTTCAAACAACGATTAGAAAATGTAATAATGGAAATCATTAAATGAATTATAATATGATAGATTACAAGCTGGGTAGCAATCCGATGTGTTGCATTTACATTGTCATTTTGGGAGAAAACAGAAATCTAATTTCATTCTACATTTAGAACAGATTTATGTTACAACATTCATTTTATAAAATGGGTACATCAACATTGATTTTTGCCCCCTGCCTTTCCTCGATAGGATAAAAAATATATATATGTCTTTTTTTCGAAGATTTTTTTGTTGTTGTAATAAAGTTTAAGACATATATTTATTACCTCACTGACTGATTTTTGTTTTAAGAAGGTTTATATTATGTTTACTAAACATCACAAACATAGGTTTATTTAGAAAAATTTTAATGTATTTCAATTGTATCGATTTATTTTTTATGTGTGAAAGGCTCATAACGTAGTTTTCGCATGTGGTAATATAAAAAAAAAAAATACCTAAAAACTTATATCGTGTTCTGTATCGTTTCATACTCCCCAAAAATTCAAATTTATGTAATGGAAATGCATTAAAATATGCTATAAAACCTTGTGTTTCT
This sequence comes from Maratus speciosus, assembly GCA_963932465.1. NCBI lineage: Eukaryota > Metazoa > Arthropoda > Arachnida > Araneae > Salticidae > Maratus > Maratus speciosus. The sequence goes on along the minus strand of OZ010792.1, from coordinate 524,335,263 downwards.
CATGGTATGTAACCCATTTAAACAATTTTCATACAAAAATTAATCAGAAAGGCAGTAAATAATCATCTTATGTTAAAGTAATCAAAACATATTATAAAAACGTACCCTAAGGTGGAGAAAAAATTGCTCATCTGCCAATCGTCTTTCTTACATCTAATACGAAATCGTGTATGCAAGAAAGGTTAAAAGAAAATTATGAAGCTTATTAAGTTATTTTGATTCAATTGGAGCGTAGTTTTCGCAGTGAAAATGAATATTTTCAATGACTACATTTTCACAAACAAAAACATTTTGTTCAGCGAAATTTTGCCCCCTAACTTTGAAGAAGTTGCATTAAAGTTTAAAAAAGTGACACACACAAAATATCCCTGTAAAATTACGGGCAGAAGTCGGCAGAAGAGATTCGAGTCATATCCCCTAAAAAAAAAAAAAAAAAAAAAAAAATATATATATATATCCAATTACCAATCCTTATTGTTGCTAACAGAAGGACTAGAGCTGTAAAAATATGTGGATTGCCCTTAATTTTCTAAGTATCTAAGGATAAGGCCGCTTATTTAATGGATCAGACCGTTTTTCATCAAATAAGGCTGTTGCCGGTGAAAATTGAAGGGCAAATGCTCATAAATTTACAGTTTTTTCTGAGAGTGGGTATATTATTCCCCATTAATTTCTCTTTTTCTTTTTTTAAATAATGGAATAAATCTAGTCGCCATCAGTTAAATTTATTACAGAAATTTTAATGGTAAAGAAATGCATATAGGAAATATTCTAATTGTAATGGAAATATCTAGATTTCTAAATTTTGAGATCTATTATAAGGTAGTTGGATAAGTATGATGTTGATTTAAGATCGCAACTCGTGATATTTTCAAAGGAGTACAAGCATACATACATATAGTGAATATATACATACAGTGAGATTGTAATATACATAAATTGCCTTTTCTTAATCAAACTTTAATTAAGCGTAATACTTATGCCCGTCAGATTGAAGTTAAAAAGCTCTTTTAATTTCCACTTATTCGTGTATTATAACATATATTGAATAAGTTTTCAGACACATAAAGGGAACCTCAGAATTTTAGAACAAAAACATAGAAATTATAAAAAATATACGAAATTTGAACCTGAATATTTCTGTCTTTGCAGTCGGAGGTCAAAGTGCATTAATTTTTCTACAACATAGTGAAAAGTATATAGGCCAGGATTCAAACTTGGGATCCTACATCAGTAGAGCAGTATAGCCAAGGTCCCAGGTTCGAATCCTGGCGTAGATATTTTTGCTCTGTGGGAGAAAAATTAATCAACTTTAATCCACCACTGTAATGAATATATATGTAATTTTAAATATACATACATTTCACGTATGTATTTTAAATTTTTAAATGACTACATAAAATAAATAAGGTAAGACAGACTTGAATACATTCCAAAATAAAATTTAGAAATTTTTTTAAAAAATATTAAAAACATTAAAAGCATATTTAGTATACGTTTCGCCCAGCAACCGCAAGGGCTCACCAGTACAAATCGGATTCGTGCGATGTTCATTTAAGATCGCAATTCGTTATATTTTCAGAAAAATACATACGAAATATATACATACAGTGAGATTTTAATATGAATGATTTGCATTTTCTTAATCAAAACCTTCATTAAGGAATCTCATACCTTTTAAAATCTCCGTCGCCAGTGCAAAAGTGAGGTGGTTTCAAATTCCCGTAACTTTTTAAATATTTATTGAAATTACATGAAATTATGCAATATGTTCAAGCCATATATAAGGCTTTATAAAAAATAAAAATAAACAATTACTCCCACCGTCCCATATTAGTTGCGACATTTAGGTCGAAAATTTTGTCCCAAATTAGTTGCTACATTTCAAGTAGGTGGAGTCATAAATAACTTCCGATGCAGTTTAGTAGATGACACCATTTTGTAAGGACTATACCACCAGTATACCATAAAGATAATTTTCTTCCTAAAGAATTAAAGATTCATGAGCTAGAAGATAGTTTTATGCGATTAATGGTGGAAGAATCCTTACAAAATGGAGCGTGGCTTAAGAGCGTGCGAACCCTGGATTTTTAAAACTAATTTGGTACTTATTTAACCCTTAAATGCCGGGTGTTGCTTTTCGGCATCATACCCAATTTAGGCTCTAAAATACTATTAGAATAATATTGAAGCTATAATGCCTAATGGTACCAATAAAATACATTCTGAAAATATTATTAAATCGATTTTCAACATGTAGATGGCAACACTTGTGCTGTTTAAGAATAAAGATAGATTTATTTTTTCAATTTTTGCTACTTGTTCTTTTTGTTTTGTTTGGAAGCTTGCGAAATACCCTATTTTGTTCTGCAGTGAGCAAGTAAAATTTATTTCTTATTATAGTTCCTAAAATTCTTGTGTGTTTAATATTATATAATTTTATCAAGGAAAATTATTTTTTCAATTAAAGACCAGTATTGCTGATTAGTAACAAACTGTTTTTTAGCCGTAAATCATACTTAAAACAAAATATGATTTTTTAAAGTATTTTTCCCACGATTTATTTAAAAAATGAAAGCCGAAAAACATTATTACAATGATTTTTGAAAAATCAGGCATTTAAGGGTTAAGGAGAGACAGAGGGAATGTAATGTTGTTATGTTGATTGATAGCACAGCACCCTGAAATCTCTGAAAAATGTTGAAACAAAATCATAAAATCATTAGTATCAATAATCAGTACAAAAGTAATCAAATGTAGCAACTAATTTGGAACAGAGGGAGTATAATATTATAAAAAAAATACAATTCAATTAATATTGCGAAATATTTTCATATGGTATGTCTCCATCTGCACGATGACTTAACTTCGAATAGATGTATTAACTTAAAACTTATGTGAAAATGAATATTGAACAATACTTTACAGAAGGAAATAACGACATATAAATTCTTTGACAGAAACTATATTAAAAATTCAATTAAATTTTTAAAATGGCAAAAAAATGAAAAAAAATTATTAATGATTAAAAAAAAATGAAAATATTTACTTATACCGCGATAATATTAATTCATTCTATAAAATATACCGGGTGTCCCAAAAAGGACTGACTGATTTTAAAATTCAATAACTTGCAAACGGTGACAGGTATTTAAAAAATTCTTGCAGGAGGGTTATGCATAAGGTCAAAAGTTTTATTACAGTGATTTTCGATTTTAGTTCGAATTACAAACAATAGATGGCGCTGTAAGCAATAGTCGCTAAATACAGGCTCGATTTCTGGTCCTTTCTCTTGTTCCATGCTGAAAAAGGAGATGGAAATGTATTATCCGGGCCACGAAGTACCAAAAATCGAGCCTGAATTCAGCGTCTATTGATCGCAGCGCTATCTATTGTTTGTAATTCGAACTAAAATTGAAAATCACTGTAAAAAAAACTTTTGACCTTATGCATAACCCTCCTGCAAGAATTTTTTAAATATCTGTCACCGTTTGCAAGTTATTGAATTTTAAAATCAGTCAGTCCTTTTTGGGACACCCGGTAGGTTAGAGGAATTTATTTTAACACACGTGTTATGTTTATATATCTATTATAAGTTATTGCGCGGACTGTGACACACCATGCGAAAATATTTGGCAATGTTAACTGAACTGTATTTTTTATTATATTGTAAGTGTTTAGTTTTACATTTTATAAAAGCCTTAAATATGGCCTAAATATGTTACAGAGATTTATGTAATTTTAATAAGTATTTAGAAAGTTATGAAAACTTGAACACTTTTGCACAGGCGACGGAGATTTTAAAAGCTATGCCCTTAAACGTAATACCTACGTTCGCCAGGTTGAAGTTAAAAAGCTCTCTGTTGTCATTTGAACAAAAATTTGGTGAAGAAAAAAACATGAATTTGTACTAATGAGGCCTTACGGTTGCTTGGTTCATAGGTCAAAATTAAAATCAACTCAATGTCTATACGTGTAGCTATAAAACATCAAACCTATCACTTTGTAAGATCTTCAGATAGATATACTGAAAGAGTGTTTTTAGATGCGCTCGCAATTATATAAATACCACCTATAGTCGTCGTCTGGTCCGCCCGTCTGTCAGCGTATAATAGCGCAAAAACTGCCCAACCAAATGGTTTGGTGGTCGAATGGAATGATTCTAAGTTGCTATGGTGATGACGTCCTATTTAAGACGGAGCCCTGTTATTTCCGTGTTACTGAATTTAATATATATAAAATTGTACTAAATTTTGTATTCATGCATTTTTATATAAAAGTGCAACAGCAATTGCACCAAGATCTGAATATTTATAAAACTAGTTATTTTACGCAGCGCATTTGCCACGTTTTATGTACAATTTCCGATTTGTTTTATTTTACGAAACATTAGCGATTTCCAGACATAAAATTTATTATATGTTATTTTAAAAACTATATTTTGACCTATTTTCATAGAAATACATTCCTAATAATATTCATGCATACATACACACAAACACACACACGCACATATTTACATATATATACAATCGAACTCGGTTAATACATAGGGTGTTCTAGATTTTGTAGTGATTTTGGAAAAAGAAATATTTAACCCTTTAAGCTGTGGTGGGGGATTTCCTCCCACTTAATTTTAGTCCCCAAAACGTCACAATGACACCGGAATTTGCGGTCAAATTTATTTCAAAATAAGTAAATGCATCTCTTCGTGTACATCATAAATCGAAAATTTCGTTTCAAAAATCTGATGCCATTGTGGCATTTGGGAATTACAATTAAGCAGGATTAATATAATCATGTTCATGTTAACCCTTTATGCCCGAATTATGAATTAAAAAAATTGCTCTACCTCAATAATCTTCGTTAACACGTTAGCGGCTAAGTCGTATGAGGTGAAATCATTCCTCGTGGCTGAAAGTTTTTTTTTTTTTTTTTTTTTTTTTTTTAATCTTAATGCAATGCTATAAATGTTCCATAACAAATTTTGCCGATTTTTATATTTTTGCCAGAAAAAAATCCGGTGGCGGGTAGCACAGGTATTAAGCAAAACTCTTTAAGAAGGCTAGGGAAAAATTTAAAGATGTTACCAGTTGGCTAGACAGATACAGAATGAATTGAAACAGCATTAACAGATGTCGAAGGGTCGTCGACGGCCGCCATTTGGAGAGGGGCGCTAGTGTCGAACACCCTTCGACAACCGCCGCCAACGTGTTAATATCTGAAGATATTCAAAACAACTTATATAATAACAATTTCATTTTTAGATAGATTTTTAAGTAATACTGATTTAATAAATCGGTAGTTAAAGTTTTGTTTTGTAAAATATTTACAAGAATAATTAGATTAATTAACAAAAAATATTGTTATGGAATATTGAAACCTCACAATTCTTACAAGAACAATGTAAATAAATGTATTGTGATCATTATCTGCAACTGAGAAGTGTTTTGTAGTTGCAAGTTTTTTGTAAAACTTCTTTGAATAGGATAAAATCTAAATCCATGTAAGTGGTGGAGAAAATAACCACATTAAAAAAAATAGTTAGCTTCGACTGTTTCGCTGTGCTTACTGAATGGGATCCAGCAAAGTATTTTGTATGAAAAGTACTCTATACTTTTATTAGTAGACGAATAAAATAAATTTTATATTGCATTTTCTTTAGAGGTAATAACCTCTTCGGTCCCTGGGTCCCCATATGGGGGCCTCTGTTCTTTTCCTTATAAAAACTAAAATGTCCGATTTTCACATCCCTCCTTTAATAGCTGAATGTTTTTTGCGTTCAAAGAAAACGAATAAATGGCAGCATCTAAGCTGATTCTCACATAAAATAAATGTTATTTTCATCTAAGTTTGCAAAATGCTGAATGCAAAATGACCAAGAAAGTGAGAAATTTTCGTAAGTTTTTAACTTAAATCTTTTTCGATAAAAATTCTTGAGTATTTGTAGATTATTTACTTGTTTGAAGCTTTTAAATTTGTGTTTGCATTCATTTAGGTTAATGGTTATTAAATGAATGTTTTTACGGGGGTTTGTAGTTTTAGATCCATATTTTTGAACCTAACTTACTAAGCGCCTAAAGGATCCATTTCAGAAAAGAAATTTTTTCTGTCATTTATGATGTCATTTTGTTTGGAAAAAACCAACGAATACGCATTTGTATCATAATTTTAGCTTCGGAACTGAAGAGATTAAATGTCCCGTCGAGGCATAAAGGGGTAAATTAGTTCGACTGTATACCATTTGTTTAGTTTTACCCTCCTAAAAATCGCATTTGTTAGTTTGAATCACTATGTTAATTTGCACTCCTCTCAGGTTCGTTGTTGAAAAATATCGAATATAGCATACTTGATTAGTTTGGCTTGTAAAAAAAGTATAATTCTATATTCTCTGTGAAACAAATAACATTTTTTTAAAAATAATTTTAACATTGAAAAGACTAAATTGATAGACAATAAAATAAAATAAAGCGTTGCATAAATTTTATAAAACATAGCTGACCGCCCGGAGTCGTCCGGCCCCCTGATAATAGCTTTAAATGAATCTCAAATTTGTATGATTTTATATCTTTAACTCCATTTTGTCTGAATGTATATTTTTAAATTAAAAAATCGCGAAAAAATATTGAATTGAAAGTATATGCTATTTGGTATTTTATTTTCTGCGTAATTTGATTTTTGGAGTCTATGAGTACCGAAAGCGAGCGAAACCGCGACGAAACACTCGGGTTTTTTTTCTGATTTCGTCGAAATTTTCAAACATTTTATTTGTAAAAAATATTTCTACCAGTCCAAAAGTTTCAAAATTTTGTTAGGTGATGTAAATCTGGTCTATTGAGCTCCTCTAAAAAGATTGGGTTAGTATACAGGCGTAACTTTCTTTTAGCATAGAAAAAATATCGTCTCCGTCAAGCGCGAAGGGACCTACATCCGCCGGTATATTTGAAAGGGTTAAACATTTCTTTTTTTAAAAAACCTATTGCATCATCGATTAGAAGAAGGTTTCGGCTTTAAGAACATATTTTTTGTTTGTCGGTACCTGTAAAATTGCGCTCTGGAGGGCCGTTGCCATAAGGTGTACAAACGTTTTTCAGAAAAAGTACCCCTTTTTGATTTTCTTTTCACAGGATTAACTGCGATACATTTTTTAATTGATTACGGCAGTTGAGACATAAGAGTACGATATTTTAGAATATGTCTTCCGTTTTTAACTTTAGTAGCGGTTTGGCCGATGGAAGTTAATAAATAATGACGTACCCCACCAAAATTAATTCTTTCCGATCTTCATTTCCTCCCGATGCGTAAATAGGGCATCTGCGCATGTGCGAGCGCTTTTTCCTTCTCAGAAGAACGGAGATGAGTTTATAATGAGGGTTCTTTGTATTTTTTAATTAATGACTCAGCTAATTATTAGAAATTTAAAATTCTGAGTCTCAAGTGCACCAGGAGACTAATCTCTTGCAAATTTCCAGCCATGTACAGTCGTGGGAAAAAAAAGTAAACACCCCCTACTAACTCCTCAACAAATTATTGTAGACGAAAGTTACTGGTACCGAACGATTGGAAATAAAGTCTACTTTTAAATGATGTATATAAAATTTGGTATGGGGCCATCTACATATTAAAACGAGTCCAAACTTCATTTTTGTCAATGTCAATACCCAATTTTAACGAGATATTTGAAATCTTTGGTTCAAACTATGCCTACACACGAAATTTCAAGTCATTTGAATGATAAGTTTTTGAATTATAAACATTCAAAATTTAGTGCTTCTAATGTTAAATTATATTTTCATATTTTTATTTATATCTCTTTAAATTATGCTCCTAATGTGCTAATTTTTTGTGTAGCAATAATACTAATATACCCAAACATAAATACGTTGAATTTGCAATTTTTATAATTTTCTGATATTAATTATGAATTATTAAATTAATATTCGAAAAAATTATTAATTGTAGCCTACAATTTTTTTGATGGATTTAGATTTATTAAGTCCTGCTTTATTGAAATCCAAAATTTCACATTTTTCTTCCAAGTAGTTATCAAATTATGCCTAAAAAACGGCAAAATGATGGTTTAAGGGGCCGTCTGCGTCTATGATAGAAGTGACTAGATATTTTGAAATTTCTGAGGTTGTCCTGTAATCTAGCAGACTTCATTGACTGCTTGTGTGACGCTTAAGGGCCCTTGATCAAGAAGGGAGCTCTCTGGGTTAACAATCGAGTACCGAACTTCAATTTGGATACAGCCCTTAAAATACGCTCGTTTTAAAATAATTAATTTCTCGAAAACTTGTGGTACGAATTACATAAAAATTTGTTTTTAGGCTAATTAAATGGTGTAGAATTCATTTATTCTGTCAGAATTGTGTACTGCTATTGAAGAAAACAAAGTTATGGTTCGTTTTAATATGTAGATGGCCCCCTAAGCAAATTTTATATGCATCATTTAAAAGTAGACTTTATTTCCAATCGTTCGGTACCAGTAACTTTCTTCTACGGTAATTTGTTGAGGAGGTAGTAGGGGTGTTTACTTTTTTTTCCCACGACTGTACGTGCTGTGTAGATTTTGCAAGCCACAACAGACAGAGAGAGAGACAAACACGCATACAGACAGAGAGAGAATACTTTTTTTTATTAGTATAGATAAGAAAACGAAGAAATACCGTTTAAATGCTTTGTGCCTGGAAAAAGCAGGAAATAGCTCATAGTAATTCATGATTGCTCTTTTAACATAAACGTGAAAAGTCATAGGTGGGAAAAGAATATTGTTTCTAAAATCGGTTTGTTGAATAAGAAATAGTTATTTAAAAGATTATGACGGAATACATTAACACTCCACCCATTTTTAGTATACTGGTTGCATTTTTTTGGGGGGGGGAGGGGGGATTTATTATAAGCAGATAATATTATTAACTATTTCAGTGGTTCTGAAGCTGGGAAGCGATTACTTCTGAGGATACATAGCCAACAGGTTGGGGGTACGCAAAAGTTGCATTGGTCATGGCAGAAACGCAAAACTTGAAATTTAAAATGAAAACAGAAAAACAAAACTGTAGAATTTTCGTTTAATAGAGACTTTCGTGAAAATCAGATATTCTACTCACAAAATACAATAAAATGTCTAAATCAAATAACTGGTTTATAATTTGTTGCCATTATCTCCGCCTGCTACAAATAATATTGTGCGATTTTACTTGTACCTCCCTCCACCCAAACTCTTTTATTTTATTTTATTTTATGTCTTCTTCGCGAGAACGTACATTGAGACCTTTAGCTAATATTTTGTGCTTTATGACTTTATGTTGGTATCGTGTTGCGGTTCAAAATGGATAAGTGGTTAAAAACTGACATTCTTAACCCTTTAAGGCCCATGGTAGCATATATATCATCAGTGTTTCCAATTTAGTGGATTTTTCAATTAAGATATTCCAAATTCCTGCCATAAATTTAAAATAGCAATATTTGCTTTATTTAATAAATATTATTTCGTCATTAAATGAAACGAAATTTTTGATTGAAATTTTCTGGTGTAAATTCAGATTCTCTGAATTACGGAATTTCTAGACCGTATTCTACCCTGGGAATTAGAGTGTTAAGGCCAGGGTTCGCACGCTATTAAGCCACGCTCCATTTTGTAAGGACTCTACCACCAGTAATCGCATAAAACTATCTTCTAGCTAAGGAGCAAGGCTCCCAAATGGTCCGCCAACTGAATACTAATAAATTTAAACAGAAAATTTTATGATAGGTTTGCGGTAGAATTAACTTTCAAAGGTGTTTCCGGGCGGTTTGTAAGAAAAAGCTAAAAAGAAAAATTTTCTAAAATAACATTGGTATTCAGTTGGCGGACCATTTGGAAGCCCTGAAGGAGTCGTGAAGAAAATGATCTTTATAATAATACTGGTGGCAGAGTCCTTACAAAATGGGGCGTGGCTTAATAGCGTGCGAACCCTGGTTAAGGCAAGACACAACTAGGATGCCACGCCCACTCATATTAATTTTATGCTAACATTTTATACTTGATTCTATTTTTATATTCTCATCGCACCACTATATTTTTTAAATGAATTTTGTAGTATGCACATGCTGTGAAAGTACAAGTAAAAGTGGAGTTAACCGAATAAAATTTATGTAAGAGATGTTGGTCCCGAAGTCACGTGGGAAGTGGCATAGAACAAATAAGTGTTAACCCCTTGAGGGGCAAGCAGTTACGTTTGTGAAATGATGAATTCCTACCGGAATCTTTGAAAATTTTTATTTCAAAATAAGTAAAAGCAATTTTACGGAAAGAAAAATTTAATAATTTTTTTCTGGTGTAAAACTTTATTAATCGTAGGTGGTATATAATATATACCAGTGCCCCTCAAGGGGTTAAAACATCACCTCATACGTAACTAAATTTTATCCAAGAGTTTATATATACTTTAATTCATACGTTTCATAAAACTGTGCAAGAACTTCACACAAGTTAGAAATGTCTAAGTTTTTTGCCTCTCTTGAAAAATCGTACTTTTCAGGTAAAAATCCCATTATCTCCTGAAGTACTGGAGCGATTTCGTTTTTTTTTTTTTTTTTTTTTTTTTTTTTTTTTTTTTTTTGTGGTGTATTATAAATGTAAGATCATATGTGGCAAACAATTTTAGAAAAAACAATTTCTGAAAATGGAAAATTTCTGAAAAATTGCTCGAGCGCTAAAATAAAAGTTTTAGTCACAGAAAAAAAACTGTCTGGCATAAGTCTTGAGCATAATCCAGTGAGTAGGGATTCAAAATTTCATCAAAATCGGTCAAGTAGTTTCTGAGGAATATTTCCCTTATGATTGCAACCAGTCGTGTCTTCCCTTAAGAGAACTATTGCCTCTAAAATTGATAATTAGCATAAGAATATTACTAACGAACAAAAAAATTATAATAATAAAATGGGACATGTTAATGCGAGGAGGATTACCCATAAACCATAAGTGTAACAGTGATGGCATTATCGACTTCTGTATATCCAGGCTATCAATTTTTGAACAGAACACTCCTCGTTTTATAACAAATAAATGTTTATTTAATATCTATGTAAACAGACAGTACAGGACGAATACATTACGATGATCACACAGAGGACACCACACTATATACAATTAATTATATGTTTCACGTGGATGCACACCACCTTCATATTATTCCTACGCACATAATACTCCTTCAATATACTATTAAATTTCTTCACTTTCTCGTGCACGTAACCCTTACAATCACTTTCGTTTTATATATGAAAACTCTCACCGGCCCACCGCACGGCATAAAAAGTACCTCTACCCTCCACTCTTCAAAACAGAATATCTCCCCCCCCCCCTCCCACGCACGCATGTCACATGACCAAAAGCGCGCCAGCTCTCAGAGCAACTAACGTCACACAGACATCACAGTAATCTATATTTGATTATCGTCTTATACATACACGGAGCTATTCTAATACCATAATCCTACATGTAGCGCAGCATACATTTCTAGCTCATGAAATACTTATTTACGCCAATTTTGAGAGCACGTCGTTGTCAACTACATAATTGTACAAAGAAAGCTAACAACTATCCGCAAAAAATGTGATGTTGGACTCTGTTTGAACTGTTTCTTACCATTTCATTTAAAGAAGAAGCTTGAGTACAAATAAAAATAGTGTCATAGCAGTGGATATGATTACCGTCCTATATATAGGAGAACCTGTAAAATTGAAGATAATAAAATTTTGGTAAGTTTTTTTTTAACCATTTGGAAAAATGGTTATTGTCCTCGTCAGGGTAGGAAATCAAAAGCATATCTGAAGCTTTTTATTGTTTAAATCCGCATTTTATTCGTTTTCTGATTGGTCTATACAGTAATCTATATTTCCCTTTACTTTCAACAGAGATGGATCTTTTGTTGCCACTATGACAAAAAAGTAATAAAAACCATAACAAAAAATTAATAACTCAGAAACAAATTGAGATACAGCTTTCAAACAAATTGCATTTAAAAGTACATTTTTTCCTCTATACGACGCACAGTGGAGTATTTGACCCCAAAACCTGGCCAAAAATGCAAAAATTAAAATTTCGTCAACAATTGTAAAAATCATATTTTTTAATAGCTAACTAATTGGTGCATCGATCTATGTCTATTTTAGGAACCTGAGTTATATCCGGTGGCTCCTGGCCTCAGCTGAAGAGGAAGTTTCTTTCTGAGACGACGTGGGTTTTTGTTGTTTTTTGGCATTGTTGTTATCTTTAAATATAATTTTTTTGTGGCTCAATTAATTGTTGAATTGAAACTAAACAGGGCTTACGTGTTTAACAAATGTCAGAGCTTAGTGTTAAACTATGTGTTAATTTAAATAGTTTTTTAATGTAATAAAAAAGCATTAAATGTGTAAAAGTGTTATTTTTAAAGCGTTTTTGGCTCTAATTTATACATATCGAAAGCTTTTTAAATATGTGCCCCGCTTTGCCCCGCCATGTTTGAATTATAATCGTATTAGTTATAGTCTTGAGTGTCAATTTCTGCAAAAAAATCTTCCGCATATTGTTGCCATTTTTTAATAAAAAAAAATTTTCGGGATGACTATTTAAATGCTCTGTTTTGCGGCCACTGAATTGAAGAAATAAGAACTATATATTTACTGTCGTATTGCAGGTGTTTAGTTCATAGTATATTACCGGAGAGCTTTTTCACCTACATATTCTGTCTGTATGCATGGACATACGTACATATGTACGTATGTAGGTACGTACATACGCAGGTAACTCGATATGTTTGATAGAAATAGCCGATCCCCTTCAAATTGTATATACTTATTTATTGAAAAAGGGTTCCCTAATTAGTTCTTGGGGCTCATGTGTGTAACATAAGTAGAGAAAGGAGGGAATTAACCCTTTCGAGGGCGGCGCCCTTAAAAAGGGACACTTAATTTTAATTCCAAAACTGACAAACTGCACCAAGAAAATGTAATTAGAATTTTCATTTTATAATTTACGTGAAAATAAGCAACTTTATATTTTCTAATAACTCCGTTTATCAACTAAAAAGAGAAAGCCATACAGTAGCGAAGCCTTAAAACTTCTTCCAGCAAGGTCTGATGGTAGTCCCGATAAAAGCTAAGAAGAAAGTGATATAGAAGATGAAGAAGAGTTCTGAAGAATCATTTTCAAACTGGTAATATATTAAATACATTCAAAAACTAGCAATCTATACTATATAGACCCCACTTTACTGAACCTACTATTAAATATAACACTATTATACATAAATTAAATGCAATAATTATTATTAAATGTAATAAGCATTATTAAATGTAAATAATAAGTTTTATATATAGTAAAATTAAATACATTTAATTAAACATTAATAGTAAATAAGACAAACCTATCAACAATTACTTTCCTCTTAAAAACAGTAAATAGTTAAAGTTATAAGTCGCTCAACTTCCAAACTCCCTTCGGTAATGTTAAGTCAATGAACATGTGATTTATTCGTATTTTTAAAATATCTACTTAGTAAATTAATATTTTAACTTTTTTTTTCTTTGTGCTCTTCTTAAATGATGACTCTTTTTTTTTCTTAATTGTCAAAATATTTATAAAATGTATATTTATTATTATGTGAAGTGTTAAAATCTTACTTACACTTCGTCAGCTTTTAAGATATAAAATATTAAACTAAGCTATGGATTTGTATGTATACTTCATAGTATGCTAAAAGTTAGTTCAGTGAAACGCATAGCACAGTTAAAAATGTCCATTCAGCCATTTCCGTGAATAAACGGAAATGTACTTGAGAACTTTTGTGCAATGATATGTGTATGATCTATAGAATGTATCCACACCAAGTACTATTAAAAAAAAAAAAATCTATTTTAAAACGCCTATCAAAACTACAAACGCACTTCCAGTAATTATTGGTCATACACTACAATAGTTAAATTTATTCTTCAGCCGTATTGTTTTGTGTGTCCCTGTAAATTAACGATATATTCTGTGCACAGCATATTCTACAATAAGTGCCTTAGTACACCTTAGTGATGTATATAAATTTCAGCACGTTTAACAGTGTGATATCATTAAAATACAGAGCAAACGATTTTTCCCCATAGACCATAATGTAAGAGAATTCTTTTGGGTGGCTCTGTAAATGAACCGTAAAGGTTATAGACTTCATTTACAATACCAAACATACCATAGTGATACTCAATAACATCTAAGAATTTCAAACCTATCGGACTATATTTACATCGAAAAATATTTTTGACCAGGATTTCGGGTCAAATACTCCACTGTGCGACGATGTTAAAAGTAATATTGTGGGATGTTTAGAAGTTTATGAATGAAATTTCATTTAAAATTGGTCGTCAGATTTCCAAGAAATCTGACGATGGAAAAGCCTTTTCCCGAACAGCCAATGAAATGCTTGGATAATACGTCAGTTTCAGGAAATCTTGCAATTTTTACGTGTAATAACACTATTAATGTTTAATTCATGGCGTACGTAATGTATGATCAACTCCGTGAGATTGTTTATGTCTTAAATTTTAGTCTTTGAAAAAAATCCTTTTCCAAATGGTCGTTGTCATTTGTTAAATTGCTTTTTTTATGTCTTTCGTTGCGTCTTTATGAAGTTAAACCATAATTTTTGAACAAAAAAAATAAATACATTTTTCAATACTTGGTCAAATAGGGGCTAGGGTACGTGAAAGATACAATACTAGGAAATACTAATCTATTTAATTAACCGTAGCTAAGTTAGTGCTTCTATTAAAAGTAACAAAATATTAAAATTAAAATAATGAAAAATAGTAGATAACTTAAATTTCAAGTCAATTTCATCATCTTCAATTTCGCTGAAATCGAATTCTGGTAAATAGTTCTGTATGAGAAATAAAGATTTTTGTTCATAAGTTAATAATTGTTAAAGATAATTTTTTTTACATTAGAAATTTGGTATTCTCTGTGTGTATGCGAAATAGGTTCTTTATTTTGTCTTCCCTTTTTTTTATTACAAATGTCAAAAATTCTTCGTTCAGAACGCACAATTTCATGAATATTTTTTTGATTCGCGTTACCGGTTTTGAAACTATATACCGTCACTAAAGTTATATTTCGTATCATTATGTTCCGTTGAAAATTAACCGATGAGAAAATTAATAAAGTTATCACAGGCTTTGTATTGCAGATGATGGTATTTTTTTGAAAATGCATTTGTACTACAGTCGGACCTCTATTTAACGAACCTCTATTTTGCGAACTTTTCCTTGGAACCAAGAACATTTTGCGAATTTCTTCGTAAAAAAACCTCCAAATAACGAAGTGCATTCTCTATTTAACGAACTTTTTCGTGTGATCAAAAAAAATTTTTGTCCCCATTTCTCAAAATATTTCTGGACATTTCAAACTTATCCTTTCTTTAAACACATTTTATGATATTCAATGGCCTTGAACTGGTTTTACCAGGCGCCTTCTTTGTCGGCAGTGAGAATTCGGTAAGTACGGAGGACGAAGACGATAATCCCTTAGAGTAATGTGGATCCCTTAGAGAAAATGTGGATACAGATGAGAAAAAAAGAAGAAATTAACCATGATGTGCTGATTGATGGTTGTATTTCACTTAATTGTGAAATTGAGACCTCGGAAACATTATCCGAATTGGATATTTTCGACAGTGTGAAAAATAAAAACAATACAGCAATGAATTGCGATGAAGACGAATATGATGGTGATGGAAATGGTCATTATGCAGGAATTAACAAAACTTCGAATGATGAAATGCTAAAATCATTTGAAACAATCCGACGCGAATTAGAGTTAGAAGAAAATACGTATGAAGGGGTTTTTGGTGCATTGCAAAGATGCGAGACGTATTATGAGAGAAAGCACTTTTTAAAATAAAAAACTCAGGCAAAATTAACAGAGTTTTTCAGAAATTAAATTTAAGGACGCATATGTTAATGTATGGTTAAAATTATTTGTTACAATAATAATAAATACGATAATGTCATTAAAATTCGTTAATTTTAATGTAAAACTATTTACTTTAAACAGAAAATAAAGTGTATTCCCGGACAATGTTTTGTTTTCCTTGCAGACTTCAAAGATTTAAACACATAGAAAAAATGAATTGATGATGGATATTGGTGGGTAAAATAAATAAAACAAATCGATATAATTTATTTAAAAAAAATGTGATTAATTACTTTTAGTAAAAATATTTAGTGTTTATGAATTAAAAATCTGTTTTATATGGTTTAAAGTATTTTAAAAGGTGAATCTCTATTTAACGAATTTTCCATATAACGAACTTTTTTCCGGGATTTAGCGACTTCGTTAAATAGAGGTTCGACTGTATTTAAATTTAACTGTTATATTGTTACTAAATTCTATTTGAAACTGAGATATATTTTCTTCGGCGAGAGGCGCTGTGGATATTTATTTTGGCCTCTGACCAACAAGCGATACAACGCTCTATATAAGTTATTCATAAAAATTTATTGTTCCTCTAACTACAAATAATATATACAAAAATAATTACAGTTTAGAATTTAGACTCATATTTTAACATTTTTCAAATGTTTAAATGGTCTTTGTCACCAGAAACAATATACTGTTTTATTATTTAGCATTACACTTGTGATTATATTTAATGTTGAGTTGAATGAACTAGTCATTTAATCATGCTTCCTGCTTCTTTCCCGTAGCAGATGAAACAACTAAGATTAAGAACAAGAAAGAGGGGGATGCATTGTGCTTACTTTATGAAACACCAACACTATCAAAAAATTGTTATGAAACTACATTTTATATATATATATATATATATACGATGAAGGGTCTCAAATCGATGTTATCTAAATAAATCATTTGTAAAACATAAAACTGATGAAAACCTATTTTCTGCAATTTACTGCTTGTAAACGATAAATTATTCAAATTATTTTGTGTAGCCTTGTATGTAAATATAACGATAAATTATTCAAATTATTTTGTGAAGCCTTGTAATAGATTTTTATGCATACCACATCCATCATCTATCAAGGCACGCAATGACACCGCTATTAAAGATAAGAAAATTTTCATTTAATTTTTAAAACGCAGAATTCGTAACCGCCTCTTTTAGTCACAGAATTTGAAAAAGTTTTCTGCAGTTAAACGTGAATAAAAAACTGTTACAAATTTGTGGTAGGACTGTGCGAACCCTGTCCTATCTATCTATCTATATTATAAAGGACAAATGTGTTTGTCCGTAACGCTGACGTAATTTTGCGAATGGCAACAGCAGACGATTAAATTGATTTTTACTGCAATTTTTTTTAACTTCTAAACATCGCACATTTTCAATTTTTGCACCGTCGAACAGAGAAAAAATGTACTTTCAATGGAAATTTGTTTGAAAACTGTATCGCTGTTTACTAAATTTTCATTGTTTTAAAAATAATTTTCAGGCATGATTTTTAAAAAGTCTATGTCTATCGCGTGCATATGATTACATAAGATAAATCCGTTAGTACTTAAATTAATATAAATATGTCAGCATTTGTTTCCAGCTTATATGACATAACGAAATTAAAACATTCATCAATCACTAAATAAAACAATAAAATATAAATAAAAAACAAATTTAAGACATTCATCAATCACTAAATAAAACAATAAAATATAAATAAAATACAAATTTAAGACATTCATCAATCACTAAATAAAACAATAAAATATAAATAAAATACAAATTTAAGACATTCATCAATCACTAAATAAAACAATAAAATATAAATAAAATACAAATTTAAGACATGTAAACAAATTATGCAGTTAAACCTCTAAAATAATCAGAATTAAAAAAGGCAGATTTTAAATAGTGATCTTTGGCGATTTCTTCTGCTGTTAACTCCGGGTGCGAGACCAATACAAAACTATCTCTTTTAATAAATTTCGAAACTTTATTTAAACTAATTACTATTTCTCATATAAATATGATTTTTGTAATTGTTAGCGCGTATTCTTAAAAAAAAAAAAAAAAAAAAAAAAAAAATACATTAAATGTAAAAGATCTAATATAGTTATCAATTAAATAAATGGTTTCGTCTGTATTCTGTAACCCGGGAAGCTGGGTATATCCCGCTGTATACACAGAGGTTGCATTATATAGGGAAAATTTTATTATTCCTACCAGAAACTTTAATCAATAATTTTCATGATGATTTAATTTAACATATACCAGGGACGGCGAATTTATGGCACGCGAAACAATAATTTTGGCACGGTGTTGGTTGTGGCTCTAAATTATTATACAGTATTTGTTATTGCACAAAATATACAAACTTAGATGTCCTGATCTTGTCAAAACTGAATTGGAAATTGCAGAATTTTAATTGCGGCTATTTAAAATACCGTAAATTACCGCGTAAAGTACCAATGGTAAAATTATGGCAACTTAGAAATTAGTTTTATAACTATTTAAGGAATCTGATGTTTGACCTTTTAATAATTTTTCCATCTATGACCGGAAGACCATTGCTTTCGCAAATGAATAATACAATAAATTAAATAAAAAGTAAATTGTCAAATAAATCCACTTCAGTTTGCATTCTGTTGAAATTAACTGAGTATGAACCTGATATTAATTATTTTTCATCCAAGATCCAATAACCAAATTAATCATATAATTTGTTTAAATAATTTCTAAAATATAATTGTTTTTAAGATTATTACATTGTAATGCTCATTTTTTAAAAATCTTTTTATGATTTTTTAATCCACTAAATTTGTTAATTAGTCGGTACGTCATGGTCATGTAAAATATTTTGGGGGGAAAATTGGCACGCGGCTATAAAAAGGTTCGCCAACCCTGACATATGCTATAGAAAGTTACGATGAGCATATTTTTTTTCAAAATAGTGGTAGGAACAATAAAATTTTCCGTATATAATGCGACTCCTGTATACATAAAATCCTTATGAAACGAATTTGTGAAAAGATTTTATGAAACGACTAATTTTATGAAAGGAATTTATGAAACGAGTATATTGTCGTATCGCCACTCGAAAAAGATTCACTACAGATTATAAACAATTAAATAAAAAACGCAATTCAATCTAAAATCATAACAAATTTAATTTTAAAAAAACAAGAAGTATTGCATCGCCCTTTAACGAAGCGACCCAGGTTCCTGCTGATTAATCTATCCTACTTAAACCGTGATTTTAACTGCTTTTTCGTTTGCTGTGGCTCTTGCTGTTTTGTGACTCTGCTCGTTTACTGATGAGGGCTATGAAAATAGCCGAAACTTTTATATAAATTTTAATTATATTTTGTTTTTAATAAAATTTTAATATGTATGTCTGTAGTTATGTAAATTGTGTTAATTATTAAGTAATCCAGACGTAATTATGTATTTTTAAATTTTAAAGAAGTATTTCATGTACAATCAAAGTAATCACATCAGTTCTCCACAAGCTAAAATCCTGGTTTTTTTCATATCATAGCATTTGACACGTGCTTACAGCAACAAAACTAACTCTGTCTCGTGAACTGAAAAAGAAAAATGTAAATTTAGTAAGATTTGGTTGGTAATAGTTATCCCATTGACCTTGTTAAGAAAATCTTTAAAACTACTTTAACCCCTTAACGATCGCTTAATACTTGGAAAAACCATCGAAAAGTACTTATTTTTTTTACTACAGAAATTGAATAATTATAAGGTTTCTAAATAAAATATGCAATTAGTTTTTTTAAGGCGAAAAAAAAAAAGATGTTATAGAACAAATTCACATTTGTAAAAAAGCCATCAAGCGAGAATTCTGTGCCTTAATGTTTGTTTTACACCATACAAATTAATGCGAATAAGACCTTTATTTTTCACCTCTTAGATCTTTATTTATCATCATCACACAATTTTTTACAAATAATACTTGAAATAATATATATATATACTAAATTTTGATTATTAATAATTTTTTTGAGCGTGATATAGTTCGAAACATGCAATACAAAGTCCACCACAATCATCGTCAAAAGCCAAACCAAACGGTAATATTTAAAGGCCTCATACGGAAATGCCAGTTAAATATTTCTGGTTGCAGAAGTTTTTCCCAGCAATTAAATTTCCAGCCCGGAAATATGACGGGCACGAGAAATAACGAACGACACCTCAGCCGTTGCCATCGAAATACTCAAGGCCTGAGGACACAAGTTGTGACGTCATCACTAATCGACCGAATTCTCACTATTGTTGGAATTCCTACCCGGAAATTTTGAATAGTAATTCCCTTTTATTTTATTAGTGGAATATCTATCATCTTATAAAACAATAGCAGCTACTTAAACTTACTGGTGAGAATTCGGAAACCCTAAATAAAAATTCAGCCAGATGCGGAACGCCACAGTGTTCCCGCATCTTGCTGATTTTTTATTAGGGGATTCTAGATTCTCACCAGTAAGTTTAAGTAGTTACTATTGTTTTATAAGATGATAGATATTCCACAAATAAAATAAAAGGAAATTGCTATTCAAAATTTCCCGGTTTGAATTCCAACACTAGTGAGAAGTCGGTCGATTAGTGATGACGTCACAACCTGTGTCCTCAGGCCTTGAGTATTTCGATGGCAGCGCCTCAGCCCGTGATATTGACGGGGGCGAGAATTAAGGGGGCTGGTCACTCAGCTTCCGATTTTCCCTCACTAAAGTAAAGTCTGTGGGCATTGGATGCATTCGTATATTTAAAATATCTCCTAGAGAAATTAATATTTTTAACTTCTATTTTTCTTGCACACTTCCTAAAAGATGTCTCTTTTTTACTTAGTTCTCAAAGTATTTTTAAAGTATAGATTTAATTTTATAGGAAGTGTTAAAATCTCATTCACAGTTCGCCCACTTTTAACACATAAAACGTTAAGTTTAGCATAGATTTTAGAAATATTTTGCAAACTAAGAAAAAAAGAGACACCCTTTAAGAAGAGTACACAGAAAAAAATGTTTAAAATATGTATTTCTCGAGAAGATATTTTAAATATACGAATGCATAAAAATATTTCAAATGAAAATCATATTTCAAACTTCAAAGTAATTGCTTAAAAGGCGCAAAGGCCAACATAGTGAAAAAGATTCCGAGCCTGGACTCGAACCCGGGCCATCAGTATAGCGCACTGACGTTCTACCGACTAAACCACTTGGAACGATACCTAGCTCGGAAAATTTCTCACTATTATATGTTGGCAAGGCTACAAACGCAGCACAAGATGGAATATTTATCGTGAGTCACCGACCTGGGACAAACACGAAACATAATTAAATCCAGCATCGATAGAAGAAAAGACATTAGTAGAATGCATTAATAGAATGCATCAAAAGTCCACAGACTTAACTTTACGGAGGAGAATTCCGAAGCTGAGTGACCAGCCCCCTTAAGGTGTTAAACTTTGTTAATTCTACTCCCCTTCCTTTTCAACCTAGTAAAATAAATTATTTTATCTGCCTCCCTTATTATAATAACATTTTCTAATAAAATTTCTAGCATTCTAAGATCATTCAATATTGGTGCTTCTTTTAAACCAATTAATAAAGTGTGTTCTTTTTTTAATAAGCATAAATTTAAATATGATAAGTAAAAATTAACGGATGTTCTTTATGCCATTCCCTGCAAAGATTGTGATAGTGTTTACATTGGTGAAACGGGTAAATCGTTGGAAATTCGCCTGAAAGAATATACTGTTGCTTGCAAAAGAGGAAATCTAAATTCGAAAATAGTCCAGCATTCTCCTCAAACGGAGCACATACCGCAATTTGCGAACGCCAGTATTTTAAAATCCGGTTGTAACAGTTATCATGGTAGATTGTTCCCCGAGCGCTGGTTTGCTCAATTGCGAACGTCGACTTTAAATGAAGCTTGTTCCATCCCTAATAAACATTGTTTGTTTCTAAAAAAAAAAAAAAAAATTAAAAATATTAAAAAAAAAAACTTTAACTGCACTTGATTTGTTCTGTTATTTGCTTTTACAATGATTATATTATACTGATCAGGCCTTGCGGGTTGCTCGGTAAAACGTCCACAGTATTGTATTTTAAAATGTTTTCAGTATTTTTAATTTTTTATAAATTTAAAAATTTTATTCCTTAACTGTAATCAAGTCTGCCCTATAATTTTATTTAATCTTTTAATTATTATTATTATCATTATTACTGTTCATTTGTAGATGAGCCCGCAATAAAAAGTTTAATTATTAATTAACTTTTGTTATTGTATTTTTAATTTTCAAATTTTTTAATGAAATTTCTTTAAAATTATAGCAATTGGGTTACTCACGTTGTTGCAAACAAAAGGGGAATAATTGAGAACATTTTATCTTTTTCGATTATGTCTTTGTTGATGTTTTTTTTTCTCATTACATTTAAAGATAAAGTAGATTTTCATCTTGGATAGATGGTTTTTGTCTCTAAGTGATATTTCAGAGGTTGAACTAATGCAACACTTATATTGAGTAAATTGTATGCCTTTGAATTATTTAATTTCTGTGAGTATGAACCTAATCATTGCCACGCTTTGAGTTAGTTGGCAGGATTTCTGGAAGTTTTGAAACACAGTGTAGTACCCAAATTGATGAGCTTTTGCAATTTGCTGGAATCCTAGTACTGATTTGATATAAATAGAGTACCCAGGATTTTATTTTAAAGGGGGCGGGTGGTGATTACAGAGTACCCTGGATTTTATTTTAAAGAGATCTTATAATATCGCTATAAGTTTTAGGTATGAGGACCATACTGCACAACATTTGTTCATTTTAATAACTTTTAACAATATTTAATGTTTGTCAATTTTGCCACTGTCATGGTAAAAATAACTTTTTGCCGGCAAAATACTCACCCATGGTAGCAACGATGTATACAGAATACATCAAAATTCATAGATCTGATTTAACCCTTTATGTACTGAATTATGAAATCATGAAAATTTTATCTTCTAAAGCTTTTTTTCGTGAATTTTTGAAACTACGTTAGAAGATTTACATAATCATTTAATAAATTTCAGAAGGACTTTAGAAGGACTGGAGGATTTAGAAGGATTAATTTAATTTGAATTTATAGGAATTTTGTGGAATATTTATAACCCCACTCAAATCTTTTATTTTAAATATTTTTCTTAGTATTTTGTAGAATTAGGAAATGTACAAATATAATGTTCTTACAATAAAAATATAGAAATATTTTCGAATTGAAAAATCCCTCATCCCCGCAAAGCCAAGAAAGCTGAAAAGATGCAAAGGCAAAAGAAATCAGCCTTTTAAACATATTTCTGTTTTGTGTAATCAATAATGCTTGAAACAAGGTAAAGTAATGCATCTATAACTCATTCTAACTTGTATTACTACTAATCGATGTATTAAATGAATTTTATTACAAGTTATTTTAATGGAACTTATCAGTATCGTCAGTAGATAAAGGGTTAAGTGACTTCAAGGCTGCCTACATTGGGGATTAAAACTTCATTTTACTTCAATCAAAATAAATATTTAGTCCATTTTAATATACCTATATTATAAAGCAAAAACATGCCAATAAGTAATTCTGACGTCATATCAATGGTGGCAACACCCGATGCACAAATTTTTCTTT
Organism: Maratus speciosus; assembly: GCA_963932465.1. NCBI lineage: Eukaryota > Metazoa > Arthropoda > Arachnida > Araneae > Salticidae > Maratus > Maratus speciosus. The sequence goes on along the minus strand of OZ010792.1, from coordinate 524,311,640 downwards.
TACTGCAATTTGTTTTCACTTCTAAACATATCACAATATATATTCCAAACGGAAAAGTCAAAACAAATTAAAGTATTTATTTGCTTAAAAGACGTTACTAAAAACACATTAAAAGTAAATTAAAAACCTATATTGATATGTTTCAACTCCTTCACTGAGTCGTCATCAAAAATGTACAACAGAAATTACAAACACAATGCATATGAAAAATGGAAAAAAAAATCATCGAATACAAACAAGTAAACATATAACCCTACATTTTCGCTATCGCACGTGTTCCCCTATGTCGCGACTCCTCAAGTTGTCCAACCATTCAATCCATATATTCGGGATGCGAAAAGATAACGTATCGCTACCAAGCCCTGAACTTCTTAAGGGGACAGTGGAGTTTAAAATCCTTAAAAATGACTTTTTCTTATTTTTGTAAATTTCACCTTAAATATTATTTAAGGGTACATTATATGCATTATGGCATGCATTTATCACAAAAAAAAAATTAATTTTTGACAAAAAAATGGAATTTTACGCGTTGTCTTAGAAATCTTCTAAATGCCCCCTGCGCATTCCATATCAATGAAAATCCCCAATATTTCTTATAAAAGTTTGGTTTATATATATAAATAAAATAGAGCATCGAATTTTATATATTTGAATTTAAAGGTTAAAAAAAAAGAAAAATAGAAGAAAAATTTCAAATTTTCAAATTTTTTTCGAAAAAATTTCAAAATTTTTCAATTTTTTTTTTAAACTTTTAAATTCAAATATATAAAATTCGATGCTTTATTTTATTTATATATATAAACCAAACTTTTATAAAAAAATATTGGGGATTTTCATTGATATGGTATGCGCGGGCATTTCGAAGATTTCTAAGAATATTTCTAAAATTCCATTTTTTTCTCAAAAATGAATTTTTTTGTGATAAATGCATGCCATAATGCATATAATATACCCTTGAATAATATTTAAGATAAAATTTACAAAAAGTAAAAAAAAAAAAATTGAAAATTTTTGAAATTTTGAAATTTTTTCGAAAAAATTTCAAAAATTTTCAATTTTTTTTAAATTTTTAAATTCAAATAAATAAAGCTCGATGCTCTATTTTATTTCTATATATATAGACCAAACTTTTATAAAAGATATTGGGGATTTCCATTAATATGGAAGGCGCAGGGGGCATTTCGAAGATTTCTAAGACGACGCGTTAAATTCCATTTTTTTCTCATTTTTTTTTTTTTTTTTTTTTTTTTTTTTTTTTGTGATAAATACATGCCATAATGCATATAATGTATCCTTGAATAAAATTTAAGGTGAAATTTACAAGATTAAAAAAAATTATTTTTAAGGATTTTAAACTTCACCATCCCCTTAAATAAATTTCAGTGGACTATCTTATAAATAATTGTAAATAAAAAAAGTCCTTCCGGCCAGTGCCGGGAGGAAGAAGTAGCTTTCATATTCCTTATTTTAAAAAAGCCAACTTATATTATTCAAACACACGAAGCTCAATTTAGTGGAAACCAAATATAGGAGATTCAATACTAACTTTTATCAATATAATGAATGAGAATTTCGTGAAATTAGTCAGCTTTATCCAAGCTGCTTTTCTTTAAAGTAACTTATATTTGTCTGCCAAATTCGGCGATTTTTTAAAGTGCCTGCCATTTTAAGACAACATGGTGGATGAGGCTAACTAGTGAACTTGGTCGAGACCTTAGTAATTGCTGTGCACATGCTCACTCACATCGGAATCGGTTGATATATACGAGTGCTGTCGCAGGCAAAAAATCAGATTTTTCAAAATGTCACCCACATTAGAAATTGAAACTGCTATATCTGAGCCATTTTTTAAGATAAAGACAAACAAAAAATGATCCTGAATCCTTATATCAAGGTCAAATACTTAAGAAAGAAACCTTTTTCAATTTCTAATTTTTTTGCACCTGACTTTAAATATAATTTTTTTTAATTTAATGGCCGCCATTTTGAAACAAGATGGCTGATGAAGCTGGCCAGCGAACTTGGTCGAGATATTGATGTATACTATCCACATGCCTTCTTACATCGAAATAGGCGAATACGTGTGTTATCGCGTGACAAATACAAGATCGTTTCAAAATGTTAGCCATGATAGAAATTCAAAGTGCTGTAATTCAACCATTTTTTAAGATATAAACAAAAGAACAAATTTTCAGAAACAAAAACTGCTCCGGAATCTTTGTATCAAGGCCAAACACATAAAAAAAAATCTTTTTCATTTTTCAATTTTTTTAATACCTCATTTTAAATTTATTATTTTTTTTTAAATGGCAACCTTTTTTAAACAAGATGGCGAATGAAGCTGGACAACGAACTTGGTCGAGATATTTGTATGTACTATGTACACACCGAGGTACATCCAAATCGGTTCGTAAATACGCCTGTTATCACGTGACAAAAATCAGGACGTTTCAAAATGTCAGCCACGCTAGAAATTCAAAATACTATAACTCAGCCATTTTTTAAGATATAGACGAAACAAAAACTGCTCCAGAATCTTTTTATCAAGGTCAAACACATAAGAAAAAAATATTTTTTCAATTTTCAATTTTTTGGTACCACATTTCAAATTTAAATTTTTCTTAAAAATTTAAATGGCCGCCATTTTTAAACAAGATGGCGGATGAAGCTGGCCAACGAACTCGGTCGAGACATTGGTATGTACTATGTATAAACGAAGTTACATCCAAATCGGTTCATAAATACGCCTTTTATCGCGTGACAAAATTCAGGACGTTTCAAAATGTCAGCCGCGCTAGAAATTCAAAATGCTATAACTCAGCCATTTTTTAAGATATAGACGAAACAAAAACTGCTCCGGAATCTTTGTATAAAGGTCAAATACCTAAGAAAAAAATATTTTTCCATTTTCAATTTTTTGGTACCACATTTCAAATTTTAAATTTTTTTAAAAAATTTAAATGGCCGCCATTTTGAAACAAAATGACGGATGAAGCTGGCCAACGAACTCGGTCGAGACATCTATATGTACTATGTACACACCGAATTACATCGAAATCGGTTCATAAATACGAGAGTTACAGTGTGACAAAGGTCAGATATATATATATATATATATATATATATATATATATATATATATATATATATATATATCAACTTTTGAACGGAGGGTGGTTTCGGGGTCTGGGGGTCATGATCGATGAAAGTATACCAAAATTTTTTGAAATCGCTTTCCTCCGAACGGCTGCAATAGGTAGCTTTTTGTAATGAAAGCTACCTAATTAAACATGTGGATTAATCTACTCTCGTTAAAAAGTAAGTTAATGCCCTCTATTTGATTCAGCCGGAATAAAGCAGTATTACCTCTATTATATTTTATATTCGCTATATGTTCTTTACATTGATATTGAATTTTCGTTGGGTCATACCTATATGGGGCATTCTCACAATCTTTTGGCTTTCGAGAATAAAAATCTGGTGAAATTAAACTTGCTAAAATAACATTTTAATCTGATAGACGAATGCCTTAATGATTCAAAATGAAGAAAAAATCGTCATCAGCGTAAAATTTTATTTAACTGAGGTTTAAGTTAAACATTTTCCTGACCATTTTACCAATATAACTTTCTATTTTCATCTAAATTTTTACTTATAATGAATTTGCATAGTACCCACAGGACATTCAAATAAGAAATAATAACAATGTAGTATTTTTAGTACAAAATTTTGGTATAACATAGTCTTAAAGGGGTGTTAAAGAAGGGACGGAAGGGAAAAAAAAAGGGATGGTATAGGAAAAAAAGGGATAGTAAGGATGGGACGGTAAGGAAAATTACCACTATTTTTAGGCAAATCATGTTAAGACTAAGTGATAGCTACAATGTTTATTCAATTTTAGAAACAGTTATTTACATTGGATTAAAGTAAAAACAAATATTAATTTACCTCGAAAAGTCATGAATAAACCTTGGAGACGCTAAGACTACCCATAAAGTCACGATGATTGAAATTGATATTTAAATGCTGATTTAAGTTCTGCAGTAAATTTCCTGTCAAAGAATTTTAGACTTTTTTCTATAGCACACTTCTGCATGAGAATAAAATTGAAAAAAAGTCCTTCCGGCCAGTGCCGGGAGGAAGAGGTAGCTTTCATATTCCTTATTTTTAAAAAGCCAGCTTATGTTATTCAAACACACGAAGCTCAATTTGGTGGAAATCGATTATAGAAGATTCAATACTAATTTTTATCAATACTAAATCCTTATGAAGGAGATTTCGCGAAATTAGTCAGCTTTATCCAAGCTGCTTTTATATAAAGTAACTTATATTTGGTTGCCAAATTCGGCGATATCTTGAAGTGCCTGCTATTTTAAGACAACATGGTGGATGAGGCTAACCCGTGAACTTGGTCGAGACCTTAGTAATTCCTGCGCACATGCTCACTCACATCGGAATCGGTTGATACATACGAGTGCTGTCGCAGGCAAACAATCAGATTTTTCAAAATGTCACCCACATAAAGAAATTCAAACTTCTATATCTGAGCCATTTTTTAAGATAAAGACAAAACAAAAAAAGCCCCGGAATCCTTATATCAAAGTCAAATATAGAAGGTCAAATAAGAAAGAAACCTTTTTCAATTTCTAATTTTTTGCACCTCACTTTAAATATAATTTTTTTAATCTAATGGCCGCCATTTTGAAACAAGACGGCTGATGAAGCTGGCCAGCGAACTTGGTCGAGACAGTGCTATCCACATGCCATACATCCAAATAGGTTAATAAATACGTGTGGTATAGCGTGACAAATATCAGATCGTTTCAAAATGTCAGCCATGCTAGAAATTCAAAGTGCTGTAACTCAACCATTTTTTAAGATATAGACGAAACAAAAACTGCTCCGGAATCTTTGTATCAAGGTCAAACACATAAAAAAAATTTTCATTTTCCAATTTTTTTGATACCTCATTTTAAATTAATTTTTTTTTAATATTTTTAAATGGCCGCCATTTCTAAACAAGAGGGCGGATGAAGCCCTGCCAACGAACTCGGTCAAGACATTGGTATGTACTATGTACACACCAAGTTACATCCAAATCGGTGAATAAATACGTCTGTTATCGCGTGCTAAAAATCAGGTCGTTTCAAAATGTCAGTCACAATAGAAATTCAAAATGTTATAACTAAGCCATTTTTTTAGATATAGACGAAACAAAAACTGTTCCGGAATCTTTGTATTAAGGTCAAACACATAAGAAAAAAATCTTTTTCATTTCCCAATTTTTTGGTACCTTATTTTAAATTTTAAATTTTTTAATTTTTTTTAAATGGCCGCCATTTTGAAACAAGATGGCGGATGAAGCTGACCAACGAACTCGGTCGAGACATTGCTATGTACTATGTACACACGAAGGTACATCCATATCGGTTCATAAATACGCCTGTTATCGCGTGACAAAAATCAGGACGTTTCAAAATGTCAGCCACGCTAAAAATTCAAAGTGCTATAACTCAGCCATTTTTTAAGATATAGACGAAACAAAAACTGCTCCGGAATCTTTGTATAAACGTCAAACACATAAGAAAAATATATTTTTCCATTTTCAATTTTTTGGTACCACATTTCAAATTTTAAATTTTTTTAAAAATTTTAAATGGCCGCCATTTTGAAACAAAATGGAGGATGGAGCTGGCCAACGAACTCGGTCTAGACATTGGTATGTACTATGTACACACCGAGTTACATCCAAATCGGTTCATAAATACAAGAGTTACAGTATGACAAAGATCAGATATATATATATATATATGGATATATATATATATATATATATATATATATATATATCAACTTTTGAACGGAGGGTGGTTTCGGGGTCTGGGGGTCATGATCGATGAAAATATACCAAAATTTTTTGGAATCGCTTTCCTCCGAACGGCTGCAATAGGTAGCTTTTTGTAATGAAAGCTACCTAAAATTCTGTGGCTGCATCTGAAGTGATTTTCTGTATAGGTTTAGCAAGAGGAATGGTAAGGAATCTAAAACCCAGGGACAGAGTTAAAAAAATAATATCAACCGTAAAAATGTGTGCAGGTTCATTATTTGCTACATATTTATATAAAATATTAGTCCCAGTTTCGGAAAAAAATTACATCGAATCACTTTTATTGAAATAATTTCATCCAGACAGCTCCAAACTTAAAAATCAGCATCAGGGACACGGGACGGTATAGGAGTTTTCCTGGTATTTGGACCCCCAATATCGTCCAAAACTTATTTATCTCGTTAATATTGTTATGCAATCATGTAATGGGATGTTCCCCAGTATATGAAAAAAAAAAAAACACAAGAATATGTATTAAAATAAAAATTATTATTCAGGGACTTAAAAGTCAAAAGATTGGGAGAATGCCCCATATAATGATATCTGATCCCCCCCCCTCCCTAATAAATGGAACCATATAAACTCCTGAGAGGTCATCCCTATTAATAGGATCAATTTTAGTGTTTAAAAGCATCTTTAATTTCGTAATACTTCTAAACATTGTACAATTTAAATTTTTACACTTTCGAATAAACAAAAAACAAAACAAAACAAAACAAAACAAAATTGGTGGCCTCTCTGTTAAGGATCGATCGAAACAGGTTTTTAAGACCTAAAACGAATTTTGGTAATCGTCCTGTTTTCGACCGAAAATGAAAATGCCATAAAAGAAATTTTTAAAGTAATTAATACATACATAAATATACATAATTATTAATTAATTATACGCGTCGCCCAAGTTGGCTCTCTGTGCCCCTGGTCAATTTTTTTATTTTCATATGAAAGATAACATGTCATTAATTCATCAACGACACAAAATGATTTTATAATTATAAGAATTTCATCTAATTTAAAAATGTTTTATGTAGATATACCTCGATATATCTTTTATGATGATTTTTGTAAATGATTATATGTTATATTAGAACTTTCGAGTATTCGAAACACTTCTGCGGTTTCAATCTAAAAATTTTCTATTACTGTTAAGTCTGCAGCTTTTAATAAGCACGTGAAAAGCGCCTTCAAAGTTTAGTCATATATCCGTTGCTTGTTTTACATCATAATTTCCACTCACGTCTTGAGTCCGTCATGACTGATAATTATAAGCAGTGACGCTTATAGCAATAAATAAAGAGTCTCATTTGAGCCGATACAGCTCAAATCAATGAGTAATGTTGAAAATTTCCGAAGGAAGAAACGAAATTTTTGGATTCAGGTAGTTTCGATCGAGTTTCGGTCAAGCCGAATTTTCTGAAGCATTTTCGTCAAAAACGAATTTTTGGCGAAAATCAGATTTTGGACCGAAAGCGAAACAGGATATTTCAGTCGATCTCCACTTATTGAAATGGAATAAATTGTGCACATGATTAACTAAAAAAGATTGATTTCAGGTATTTTAGTGGGGAAGTGATATAGCCCCTACCCCCTCCTCCAGATACACTCCTGTTTGATATAGGTAAACAAATTGTAATCACATTTTGGTATACAGTTACTTTTCTTAATCTTTAGAAAATATTTTTTAGTATTCTTCTCCAAATTGGAGCAATATTCAAAATAATACTAAATTTATGAATATACTAGCTGTTACCCGTGACTGCGTTCACGTAGCATTTAAAGAAGAAGAAATTCATCAATTAAACAAAAAATTTCGATATTTAAAAGCATATATAATTAACCTTTTATCACATTTTATAGTAGAAACGCTTCTGATGATCCCAATTTGCTTATTTTTGTTTATGTATATAGGACCATTTAAATTTCTTTTGTGAGCATGAAATTTCATACACCTTTTCTAAGATTAAATGAGGAATAAATTTACATCTCTGTTATTCTGTTTTATTATTTATATTTATTCTATTTTATATTTATTCCGTTCAAGGATATTGATTTATTTTATGTTTTCGAGACAAAAATATTATTTAAAGATATATATTAATAAAGAATTTTAAAGGAAAGTGGTTATTAATAGGTCACTTCAGACGTGAATTTGATATGATTAGAATAAGCGAAAAATCAACATGCACCATTATAAGGTTATATTAAAAAAAATCACGTTTTGGAAGAGAAAAAAAAAGATAAATGGTATTAAAAAAATAATCAAACGTGGTGATAAAATAATCAAAGTTCAAAGTAAAAAAATAACCAAAGTTCAAAAATAAATAATAAGAGCACGGGAAATATCTTTAACTTTCAAATATTTATTACATTTTAATTTCACGGTACCACACTTTTATGAGCTCTAGATCTACCAATAATATCAAAATGTTTATCACGCTCCAAAGACTCTTGAGCCTAAATACTTATTATTAAAGCAATAGAGTTAACTTATTGCTTTCGAGGAATAAATCGATTTAGGTAAAAGCACCACAATTATGAATAAACATTTTCATATCTATTGTGTGTTGTAATTTTGGCTTATGAAAGCTTTGAAATTTGCAGGAATATGCTCCAATGGGGTAACAGTGATAGATTGTGTTTCAGAGAGATTTTTAACTATAGATTTCGATAATTTAAAATCTAAAGAAAATTTCCCTTCTTCCTTTGCGCTTTTCGATAAACACGGTGCCTTTATACATTAGAGGGATGTGAAGTGAAAGGCAAATTTATTGCTTAGTTAAGGTTTTGGCTCTTGTGTACACGTAAATGATGTCACATGTAAAGCCTAATCTCAAATTGAAATTACTTGCTAAACTTTTTTAAGTTGACTTTCCTGTGCCATTTATTAAATTTTATTGAAACCAGTGTTATGGGAGATTGTACTGTAAAAGGATGTTAAACTTATATATTTGCGATTTTGAATTCTGTGCAAATCACGCCATTTTGTATAAAAACTGCTATAAAATGCTAATATTTTTTGAAAGAAAAGCAGCTAAGACTAATGTCAGACGAACGTCTTTTGCACGCTTTTTCCTTGCGTATTATCCCTACACAATGCTAGCGGCATATACGTGAGGAAAAAAGCATGCAAAAAGACGTCCGCCTGGCATTAGTTTCATGATTTAAAATATGACGACACTAGGTTAGTTTTTCCTACGGAATGTTACTTGTCGAAATAAATAAATATATATATATATTCTTACACTTCATGAATCATTTAAAACTATGCATTTTACTTTATTTAAAAAAAAAAGGGAAACCGATTAATGAAATCCAATATTATTGTACATTTAGAAAAACATTGAAAAATTATTTTTATTAAATATACTAAATTTCATGTAAGAAAATGTATTTAAAATGTAAGCTAAAATTTCATTTTCAAAGAATGCGACTTTTGATACAATATTTTATTTCTGAAAAGTATATTGTTATTTTAAGATTTCGTTTTAACTTTCGAAGCTGGTGTAATGAAGACGACATCGCTTTGACGAAATTAAAATAAATCTATGTTAATGTTTTCGTATTAAAATTAATGCTTTCCATGAAAAAATATTACATCATTTTTAACCGATAAAAGCTTTTACTAAAAACGCTTTTGTGACAAGTTTTAACTGCCATCTTTTAAAATTAATCAATTAAAATAGTATATGATTATTTTAATCAAGGCCTCCTGATAAGGGAGTCTTGATTTTAATTTTAATTCGTATGAATAGTGGGCAATAACTATCAACTTAAATGCACAGAAGTTATATTTACTCCTTGGTTGCGTCAATATGTCGACAGACGATTTTTGTTTCTGTGGAATAAATTCATTCATGAAGTTTCGATGTGTGTAAATATGTTTTCAATTTGGAAAATTTAATTTAATCAAGTTTTTGCACCATTTATACTAATTGAAATTCAATTCTTTTTAATTTTAATGAGGAAATAGCGTCAAAAAATATATTAATCCGTTTTAATTCCCCTTTTTTCCACCAAAAATATCTTCTCATTTGTGATAATCATAACGTGAATTTTGAAACGAAAACTCTCATTTGTATGCAACTTACATTCAAACTTTTTAATCAGTATGGACAGTATTCCTGTGACGTCACAATTGGTAAAATAGCGGTTTTTATAGCCTCGAATCAAAAGCGAGAATAGGGTCCATTTGTAAAAAATATTTCTGTTATTCGTTTTGATATGACGTCATTATTTATCTATTTTCATTAGTTACTGATATTGATGCCCATTGTATTTTTAACGAATATTTGGAAATACCTCTTTTATTTCAAATTTGACGTCATATTTTTCCAATCGAATAAATTTATTAATAATATTATTCTTTTTCATTCTTTTTCCTTCTAATTATGACACCATTTTTGGCAGAAAACCCCTTATTAACGTAACCGATATTCATCCTTCATGCATAATAAAAAATACCCCATTTTTTGTTTCAAGTATGACGTCATATTTATTTTCTTTTGAATTCTTTTTATTTTAATTTTTAATTGTCGAGGAGAAATTATTATTCCAGATTTAGTTTTTCTTGGCAACAAGAAAGAAAGATGGTTAAATTTATCGGGAAAATGTCAATTGATTCTGTATGAAAAAGAATGAAATTTTGAATTATTAAGATAATTATTTGAATAAATTAAATAAACTATAGCCTATGTTCATTTCCGGGTTGTAATCCATCTATATCAGAAAAATACAGAAGCATTAATTCATCCGTTTAGATGCTGACTTCATTCAAACATTCGGACACACATTGACATTTATAATATTACTAGCAAACCCCGCGGCTTTGCTCGCGTAATATTTGAAATATGCCAAGTGATATTTATATGTCTAATTTTTACTAAAAGGTACTAACTAAATTTTTATTTTATTAAAAGGTAATATTTTATTTTATTAAAAGGTACTTATTACTTTTAGGAATAATTCAAAAATTACTATTTAAAACACAGTTTGATTAAACATCATTATTACACTGCATTAGGCAGAAATGAGACTTAAATTAATAAAACGAAATAAAACTGAATAAATGATAATTTAGAAAATATTTCGAAACTTTTATGCTCAATTAATACGCTCATTTAAGTATTCATTTGAAGTTTTGAATTTTTTAGAAACCATCTTCTTACATCTTAAAATTAACCATCATGTCAAATTCCAAGTCCTACCACCTCTCTCAACATAAAGGGCTATGTTGAAATAGGAACTGTCACCATTAATTTGCCAACATTAATTTTGAAATTGGTTTGTTATTTCCTAATATTCCACAGAAATGTAATTTAGAAAGCTTTTAATGGCCTTTTTCAGAGCGTTTGTTGTTTCTGTGAATCCCAGGTGGTAGAATTATCGGCATAAAATATAGCCTATGTAGGATCAGAGACTGTTACCATTGATTCGCAACTATTACTTTTATATTTGGTTTATATTCTCTGAAATTGCGTAGAAATCGTAATTTAGGACTTTTTTAGAATGCTTTTCGCACCTCCCCTTCACATCACCCCTTTTTAATTCGAATTTATTTTCTACAGTCCTTCGAGGGCATTTATATTTTATAAGTAACTACCATGCCATATTTAAAGTTTCTACCCTTTTCAGTATCACAGAAATCGCAATTTAGAAAGTTTTTAGCTACTGCAATCCTCTGGTGGTAGTGGCACAGACATAAAATGTAGCTTATGTTTGAGCAGGTTCTATAACCAACAATTTCTTATCATTATTTTTTTAATCGGTTTGGTATTTGATAAGATTACATAAAAATTGTAATGTATAACGCTTTTCGCTCACTTTATCGTTTTAAATTTGAAATTTTCTTTCGACAGTTCATAGAAAGCAGTTGAATCTTGTAAGTTAAATAACATGCCATATTTCAAAGGGTTAGACACTTCAGTTATGCAAAAAACGCAAATTAGAACATGTTTTGCTTTTGCAACCCTTAGATGGTAGTGTCAGTAACATAAAATATAACCTATGTTATAGCAGGGACTGTCACCATTAATTTGAAACCATTACTTTTGAAATAGCTTTGGAATTTCCTCAGATTGAGTAGAAATCGCAATTTAGAACGTTTTTAGAACGCTTTTCGCGCATTTTCACCCCTTTTTAAATTTCCAATTTTTTCGAAACTGTCCTTAAAGATCATTTATATGTAAAAAATATGTACCTTGCCTGATTTTAAGTTGCTAGCCCCTACCGATCACAAAAATCGAAATTTGGAACGCTTTTTTGCTCCTGCAACGTCTAGGTGATAGTGATACCGACTTAAAATAGCGTCTATGTTAGAGCAGAGGATGTCAGCATCAATCACTTACCATTACTTTTGAAATCAGTTTGATTCTTCCTGAGATATTGGTGACAAATCGGCATTTAGAACGTTTTTAGAACGATCTTCGCTCATTTTGCTCCTGCATCTCCTCTGGGGTAGTGGAAACAGATATAATATATAGCCTATCTTGGAGCAAGATCTGTAACCATCATTTTAACACCATTATATTTGAAATCGGTTCAGTATTTCCTGATATTGCATAGAAATTGCAATTTAGAACGTTTTTTACAACGCTTTTTGCGCATTTTGAACCCCCCCCCTTTTAAATTTTGATTTTTTTAGGAAATGTCCTTAGAGATCATTGATATCTTATGACTAACTACCATTCTAAATTTCACGATTCAAGGCCCTTCCGTCACGCAAAAACCGCAATTTAGAACGTTTTTCTCCTGCACTCCCTTTGGGGTAGTGGCACCGACATAAAACATAGCCAATGTTGGAGCAAGGATTTTCAACATTATTTTGACGCCATTATTTTTTAAATCGGTTTGGTATTTCCTGAGATTGTGTAGAAATCACCATTTAGAACGTGTTTTAGAACGCTTTTCGCGCATTTTCACCCCTTTTAAATTTCGAATTTTTTAAGAACTGTTCTTTGAAATCTTTTATATCTAATAAGTAGCTGATACTTCAAATTTCATATTTCTAAGCCCTTCAGTAACACATAAATCGCATTTTTAGAACGTTTCTTTGCTCCTGCACCCCCTTTGGGGTAGTGGCACCGACATAAAACATAGCCTATCTTGGAGCAAACGTTGTCCCTATCATTTTGACACCAATATTTTTTAAATCGGTTTGGCATTTCCTGAGATTATGTAGAAACTACCATTTAGAACGTTTTTTAGTACGCTTTTTGTGCATTTTCACCTCTTTTAAATTTCGAATTGTTTAAGAACTGTTCTTAGACATTATTTATATCTTATAAGTAACTAATATTCCAAATTTCATATTTCTAGGCCCTTCAGTAACACATAAATCGCATTTTTAGAACGTTTTTTGCTCCTGCACCCCCTTTGGGGTAGTGGCACCGACATAAGATATAGCCTATGTTCTAAGTTGGGCGAACACCATCATTTTGATACCATTGCTTTTGGAATCGGTTCGGTATTTCCTGAGATTATGTAGAAACTACCATTTAGAACGATTTTTAGAACGCTTTTTGTGCATTCTCACCTCTTTTAAATTTCGAGTTGCTTAAGAACTGTTCTTAGACATCATTTATATCTTATAAGTAACTAATATTCCAAATTTCATATTTCTAGGCTCTTCAGTAACGCAAAAATCGCATTTTTAGAACGTTTTTTGCTCCTGCACCCCCTTTGGGGTAGTGGCACCGACATAAGATATAGCCTATGTTCTAAGTTGGGCGAACACCATCATTTTGATACCATTGCTTTTGGAATCGGTTCGGTATTTCCTGAGATTATGTAGAAACTACCATTTAGAACGATTTTTAGAACGCTTTTTGTGCATTCTCACCCCTTTTAAATTTCGAGTTGCTTAAGAACTGTTCTTAGACATCATTTATATCTTATAAGTAACTAATATTCCAAATTTCATATTTCTAGGCCCTTCAGTAACGCAAAAATCGCATTTTTAGAACGTTTTTTGCTCCTGCACCCCCTTTGGAGTAGTGGCACCGACATAAAATATAGCCTATGTTCTAAGTTGGGCGAACACCATCATTTTGATACCATTGCTTTTGGAATCGGTTCGGTATTTCCTGAGATTATCTACGACAAATAAACAATTTTTTCCTCTTTATAATATGACTAGCAAACCCCGCGGCTTCGCTCGCATAATATTTGAAATATGCAAAGTGATATTTATATGTCTAATTTTTATTAAAAGGTACTAACTAAATTTTTATTTTATTAAAAGGTAATATTTTATTTTATTAAAAGGTACTTATTACTTATAAGAATAATTTAAAAAAATTACTATTTAAAACACAGTTTGATTAAACATCATTGTTACACTGCATAAGGCAGAAATGAGATTTAAATTAATAAAACTAAATAAATAATAATTTAGAAAATATTTTGAAACTTTTATGCTCAATTAATACGCTCATTTAAGTATTCATTTGAAGTTTTGAATTTTTTAGAAACCATCTTCTTGCATCTTAAAATTAACCATCATGTCAAATTCCAAGTCCTACTACCTCTCTCAACATAGAGGTGTATGTTGAAATAGGAACTGTCACCATTAATTTGCCAACATTAATTTTGAAATTGGTTTGTTACTTCCTAATATTCCACAGAAACGTAATTTAGAAAGCTTTTAAAGGCCTTTTTAGAGCGTTTGTTGTTCCTATGAATCCCAGGTAGTAGAATCATCGGCATAAAATATAGCCTGTGTAGGATCAGAGACTGTTACCATTGATTCGCAACTATTATTTTATATTTGGTTTATATTACCTGAAATTGCGTAGAAATCGTAATTTAGGTCTTTTTTAGAATGCTTTTCGCACCTCCCCTTCACTTCACCCCTTTTTAATTCGAATTTCTTTTCGACAGTCCTTCGAGGGAATTTATATTTTATAAGTAACTACCATGCCATATTTAAAGTTTCTAGCCTTTTCAGTATCACAGAAATCGCAATTTAGAAAGTTTTTTGCTATTGCAACCCTCTGGTGGTAGTGGCACAAACATAAAATATAGCTTATATTTGAGGGTGTTCTATCACCAACAATTTGTTATCATTATTTTTTAATCGGTTAGGTATTTGATAAGATTACATAAAAATTGTAATTTATAACACTTTTCGCTCACTTCACCTTTTTAAATTTGAAATTTTCTTTCGACAGTTCATAGAAAGCAGTTGCATCTTGTAAGTAAATAACATGCCATACTTCAAGTGTTAGACCTTTCAGTTATGCAAAAAACGCAAATTAGAACATGTTTTGCTTTTGCAACCCTCAGATGGTAGTGACAGCAACATAAAATATAACCTATGTTATAGCAGGGACTGTCACCATTGATTTGCAACCATTACTTTTGAAATAGCTTTGGAATTTCGTGAGATTGAGTAGAAATCGCAATTTAGAACGTTTTTAGAACGCTTTTCGCGCATTTTCACCCCTTTTTAAATTTCCAATTTTTTCGAAACTGTTCTCAAAGATCATTTATATGTAATACATATGTACCTTGCCTAATTTTAAGTTGCTACCCCCTACCGATCACAAAAATCGAAATTTGGAACGCTTTTTTGCTCCTGCAACGTCTAGGTGATAGTGATACCGACTTAAAATAGCGTCTATGTTAGAGCAGAGGCTGTCAGCATCAATTTCTTACCACAGCTTTTGAAATCAGTTTGATTCTTCCTGAGATATTGGTGACAAATCGGCATTTAGAACGTTTTTAGAACGCTTTTCAATCATTTTGCTCCTGCATCTCCTCTGCGGTAGTGGAAACAGATATAAAATATAGCCTATCTTGGAGCAAGATCTGTCACCATCATTTTTACACCATTATATTTGAAATCGGTTCAGTACTTCCTGAGATTGCATAGAAATCGCAATTTAGAAAGTTTTTTATAACGCTTTTTGCGCATTTTGACCCCCTTTTAAATTTCGATTTTTTTAGGAAATGTCCTTAGAGATCATTGATATCTTATAACTAACTACCATTCCAAATTTCACGATTCTAGGCCCTTCCGTAACGCAAAAGCCGCAATTTAGAACGTTTTTTGCTCCTGCACCCCCTTTGGGGTAGTGGCACCGACATAAAACATCGCCTATGTTGGAGCAAGGGTTTTCACCATCATTTTGACGCCATTATTTTTTAGATCGGTTTGGTATTTCCTGAGATTGTGTAGAAACCACCATTAGAACGTTTTTTAGAACGCTTTTCGCGCATTTTCACTCCTTTTAAATTTCGAGTTGTTTAAGAACTGTTCTTAGAAATCCTTTATATCTAATAAGTAACTAATATTTCAAATTTCATATTTCTAGGCCCTTCGGTAACGCAAAAATTGGATTTTTAGAACGTTTTTTGCTCCTGCACCCCCTTTGGGGTAGTGGCACCGACATAAAACATAGCCTATGTTGGAGCAAGGGTTGTCACCGTCATTTTGACTTGACACCCTTATTTTGACACTATTATTTTTTAAATCGGTTTGGTATTTCCTGAGATTGTGTAGAAACCACCATTTAGAACGTTTTTTAGAACGATTTTCGCGCATTTTCACCCCTTTCAAATTTCGAAATGCTTAAGAACTGTTCTTAGAAATCCTTTATATCTAATAAGTAGCTAATATTTCAAATTTCATATTTCTAGGCCCTTCAGTAACACATAAATCGTATTTTCAGAACGTTTTTTGCTCCTGCAACCCCTTTGGGGTAGTGACACCGACATAAAACATAGCCTATCTTGGAGCAAGCGTTGTCACCATCATTTTGACATCAATATTTTTTAAATCGGTTTGGTATTTCCTGAGATTGTGTAGAAACTACCATTTAGAACGTTTTTTAGAACGCTTTTTGTGCATTTTCACCCCTTTTAAATTTCGAATTTTTTATGAACTGTTCTTAGACATCATTTATATCTTATAAGTAACTAATATTCAAAATTTCATATTTCTAGGCCCTTCAGTAGCGCTAAAATTGCATTTTTAGAACGTTTTTTGCTCCTACACCCCCTTTGGGGTAGTGGCACCGACATTAAACATAGCCTATCTTGGAGCAAGCGTTGTCACCATCATTTTGACACCAATACTTTTTAAATCGGTTTGGTATTTCCTGAGATTGTGTAGAAACTACCATTTAGAACGTTTTTTAGAACACTTTTTTGTGCATTTTCAACCCTTTTAAATTTCGAATTGTTTATGAACTATTCTTAGACGTCATTTATATCTTATAAGTAACTAATATTCAAAATTTCATATTTCTAAGCCCTTCAGTAACGCTAAAATCGCATTTTTAGAACGTTTTTTGCTCCTACACCCCCTTTGGGGTAGTGGCACCGACATAAGATATAGCCTATGTTCTAAGTTGGACTAACACCATCATTTTGATACCATTACTTTTGGAATCGGTGCGGTAGTTCCAGAGCTTATCGCGGACAAATAAACAATTTTTTCCTCTTTATAATAGGAGTATAGATGAGTATGAGTATAGATAAGGATATTTATGGTATTTGTGAATTGCGGTTCAGAAAAGCTTCTTCAAAGATCCAAGAATAAGTCTGGGATTTTTTTAATAATATTTTCTGGATAACAATGGCAAGTATATTTTAGTGAGGAAGTGACATAGCCCCTCCCCCTTCTCCAGATACACTCCTGTTTGATAGGTAAACAAATTATAATCACATTTTGGCATACAGTTACTTTTCTTAATCTTTAGAAAATATTCTTCTCCAAATTGGAGCAATATTGAAAATAATGCTAAATTTGTGAATATGTCTATGGTATTTGTGAATTGCGGTTCAGAAACGCTTCTTCAAAGATTTAAGAATAAGTCTGCGATTTTTTAATAATATTTTCTAGATAACAATAGCAAGTATATTTTAGTGAGGAAGTGACATAGCCCCTCCCCCCCTCCTCCAGATACACTCCTGTTTGATAGGTAAACAAATTATAATCGCATTTTGGCATACAGCTACTTTTCTTAGTCTTTAGGAAATATTCTCTAGTATTCTTCTCCAAATTGGAGCAATATTGAAAATAATGCTAAATTTGTGAATATATCTATGGTATTTGTGAATTGCGGTTCAGAAAAGCTTCTTCAAAGATCCAAGAATAAGTCTGGATTTTTTTTTTTATAATATATTCTAGATGGTAAGTATTCGAAAGCTTGTAATAAAATACAGTGAAACCTCCCTGTGCAACCACCTCCATTAAGCGACCACCTCTCTGAACGACCATTTTTTCATTGAACGAAATTTATTCCCATTAGCTCAATACTAATTTTACCTCCATTCAGATACCTTCCCAGTTGAACTCCCTCCATGAGCGACCTATTTCAGTAAAGAAAATTTCGTCTTTTCCTGGTTGCATGAAGAAGGTTTTATTAGAAAAATAATTCCGGAGAGCGCATTGTTCATCAAACTTTTAAAATAAGTTTAGACTTTTTTTTGTTATCCCGGTAACTTTTAAGTGTTTAAACACCTTTGTGCCTTTTTAGGCAATGAATTTAACTCTGATTACAAATTAAGAATGACGGTCAATAAACTCCCCTGCCCTATTCTGTCGGGAAACTCTCAAAGAAATAGATAAATTAATAAAATCGTCGTTATTTGATCCCGTCCAAAAAAATTGCATTTATTTACTGAACTTCGAAAGGACTTGGAAATAAAAGTTATAAAACATAAAACCGTAAAATGAACGAAAATGTCAATGTATTCATTTTTTAAACAATGTAATTAACTTTCATTTTGATACTTAAATTTTTACATTTTTTCCTAATGTGAAAAATAAATTTTAGTAACATTAATTGTTACCTTTTTTTCAACAATTAAAATCTAGATTTAAGCATGACCTCCATTAAGAGACCACCTCTCGAAGCGATCCATTTTTATTGGAACGGAACGTGGTCGCTTAGAGAGGTTTTACTGTACAAGTGTCATTAGTTGGTTATGTGTATGAATATTTATGTGTGTATGTCTAAAGATTACACTTGGAACTATATATAAATGATGGTATTACTTAGATATCTTTTAATATTTATTAAATAATTTATAGTCTCTAATATTTTATTACTTAAAATATAATCCATAGATGGCAGCATATGCACTTGGTTATTTAAATGCAGTTCATAATAATAAACTCTAGATAGCTACTTCTAGTTCCCAATTAGTTCATAGATGGAAGTGTCGTAGCTACATTTTGAACGTGGAGTTGGTACATTTCAATATTTTAGATTTGAAAAATAAGTTATTAAATTTATTTCTATTTCTTTAATTATTCATATGGGTTGTAATATTTAATAATTTAATCTGTTTATACTTATTTCATGTTTTCTCTAATATAAATTTATTTTATTTATTTATTTTTGTGCTTATTTACAATTAAAGTTAAATTAACTTCAAACTGTAACTTTACTTATAATTCCATGTGCTTCTCAGTTTTAAGGTAAAATGATGGCTATATGCTTCTCTGTTCATCATTTCGGTATGAAATTGGTTAGTAAATAATTTTGGTACTACTTGATTATCCGTCGACCAATTTCGCCAAATTATACAAATCACCAAACTATTCTCCAGATTATTCAAATTGACATAATTTTTATTTTACATAACGGAAGAACAAATAATTTAGTAAAACATTAATAAAAATACACATAAAAAGTCAACTTAAAAATCACTTGATGCCGTTTCAAACACGTGCATTGTATTTAATGTCAAGTGAATATGACATTTACGATCATCCATTATTGGCATTTAATCTTATAGTTTGGCGATAGCTTTTTGGTCGACGGGATAATCACGTAGTACCATAATTTTTTATGTTAATTTTTTATTCACAATATTTTTTTTTCATTATATTTCATGGAATTTTATAGTTAGTGTATGAATATTTATGTGTGTATGTCTAAAGATTACACTTAGAACTATAGATAAATATATTTTAATTAAAATACATCAACCTAAAATGAACACAATAAATAATCAATAAAAGCTTCCACAAATTACATACAGATCACAAAGCAACGGTGGTACAGACAAATAACTAAAATCTCATTAATACGTCATAATAAATAAACCCATTATTGTTATTAGAAAAATATACAGAATTTTAACCCCACCACCTCTTTGTAGGCTGGTAGGTCTTCTCCAAGAAACACAAGTCTTTGGCGTCTTCTCCCATCTTTTCCTCGATCCAATCGGTGTACATGGATGTAGCTGTGTAAACTGCAGGAACTCTGTGAGCAGCGCAGCCTAAATAGGAACCAAAAGAGGCAACACCGATTGCTACAGGTTTTGTCTCATTCATAGCTACTAGGGGTCCACCAGAATCACCCTATTACACAAAAATTAAGTTAATGAAGTATTTAAACCAAACTTATTCAAAAGTCCGTTTCGCTGTAACAGCTTCACTTGCATATTTAATTATTCTAAATTATTCAATTTTAAAGCGAGTAAAAGGCAAAAACTTTTTTTATTTAAAAATATTTAAGTATCAGAAATATTTAACAGTAAATTTTATTATTATTTGAAAACCGCGTGTAATCCATGACTTTTTTTATTTCTTAAGTTTTTACACATACACATACATACATACATATATATATATTACATAATAAAACATAAATAAATGTACAAAACTACTATATTTTATTTTTCACATTTATATCAGTACTATTATTAACAATAAAAAATTGTATGGTTATCTTTGGAAAGCGCTCTACTGCCCTTTCCTTCTCAATCTCGACTGTTTTGAACAACTGAACATTTTGTCAGTACTTTATTTTTTACTGTTTTGTCTTTACTTTTTCCTTTCTATTTTATTGTGCTTACTATTTGTTTGCATTTTTTTCTAATTTAATTATAATTATAATTTTTATCTTATCCTAAACGCTTTTCTATCTTTAATTTTAATTATACTGAAACTTATAATTTAGACTACAGTTAGATATAGTTTGTCTTATGGCTCCCCAAGTCTTACAAATGCCGAGACTGAGCGTAAAATTGGCATCAACTACGATGCGCAGGAAATGCCTGAACAGTTAAACTGCTCAAACACCGCAGTATAAACAGTTAGGTATCGTTCTCAACGTACTTTGCCAAAAGCTGCCCGTTTAGACCTTTTTAAAAAGTTAAAATTCAAAATAAAAATCTGATTTTACGTCAAAGCCATTTTGATTTATATTAGCAGAATTCAGTTTTAGCGCTAAAGTGCGACGTCTTAATCCTTAAATGCGTGATTTTTTTTATTTTGTTTCGAAAAAATTATATATAATTCTCTGAAAGGTGTATTACAGAGGAAAAATAATGAAAAAAAAAATCAGAGATACATTTTTCATATAATACGTG
The DNA here is from genome assembly GCA_963932465.1 of Maratus speciosus. Taxonomy (NCBI): domain Eukaryota; kingdom Metazoa; phylum Arthropoda; class Arachnida; order Araneae; family Salticidae; genus Maratus; species Maratus speciosus. The sequence goes on along the minus strand of OZ010792.1, from coordinate 524,290,426 downwards.
AATCTTTTCTTCTGTTGCACATCTGCAACACAAGTAAAAACTACTCTCGTGTGGCTGTTTTACACTAAAATATTGCAAATTAGTAAATATTTTAATAAGTATGCCTCCAAATACCTTATGATATATAATTATTTATTTTATAAAACTTAACCTTTAACCCTTTAATTCCCATGACAGAATACGTTCTAGAAGTTACGCAGTTCAGAGAATCTGACTTTACACCAGAAAGTTTCAATGGTTCATTTCGCTTTATTTAAATCGGGAATGTCTGTCATTAATTAAAGCAAATATTGATATTTTAATTTTCTTGTGTGAATTAGGTATATATGAATAAAAAAAAATTTATTAAATTCAAAACACTGTTGTTTGCATATATGCAAAGCTGCGCACTAAAGGGTTAATTTTAATCTTTCACAAGAAGATCCATAGCAAAGGCATATTTGACCAAATGTGAATTGGCCAATTACTGTTTTTTTTTCTTTTTGTTTTTTAAATCCTTTAATGATATTCATAGTCACTTTACACCCTTAAATGCGTGATTTTTTATTTTGTTTCTAAAAAATTATATATGATTCTCAGAAGGATCTATTACCAGGAAAAATAATGAAAATAAAATATCAGAGATACATTTTTCGTATAAGACGTCAACCTTTTCTTATGTTTCAGATCTGCAATACAAGTAAAAACTAAAATATTGCAAATTAGTAAATATTTTAATAAGTATGAATCTAAATACCTTATATTATATCATTTTTTATTTTGTAAAACCTTAAATGCACGAATTATTCTTTTAGAATTGTGTTTCTTATTCTTTTATTAAAGATTTGACACCGGAAATTTTAAGACAGATTTTTAAATTTATTTAATAGCATATTTTTGTATTTTCTACAGGATTAATATTTCTACATGAATATAGTGGTTGCTAAGAGTTAAATAAAAAGTGATGCAGACATGCCTCACAAGGCATTTAAGGGTTAAAGGACATTGTAGCCATTATGTCAACACATAAAAGTAGACCCAATTAGAAAGCATTATTTTTGTTTATTTATTTTATAAATAAATTAGAATTTTGCTATTAATACAGCCAATACGTATGCGTGCAAGGAATAAAAGGAATTCCCCCCCCCCCCCTTTTTCAGACTTCCAGGAAGAATTAACGGGAAAAGTATGTTTTCTAAGAGTACGGAAATTATTTGTTTTAAAATAACGAATAATTTAATGTATAAAGACAAATTTTTCTGACAGCATACCCGTTTTCTCCTTAGTTACTTGACGTTGTCGCAGCAAATAAATGTTTATTGTTGAGATATATTTAATCGAAAGTGATTCTAGAAAATGATTTAAAAAGTAATACAAAATCAGCGAATTGAGCTACATTTTTCGAACAAATTTTATTTGAAAATAGTTTTCTTCTTATTCGATGATGAAAAAATTAAATTATACAACATTTAAGAGTGATTTATGAAGGATAGATTAGATCGTTACTACTATCATTATTACATCGGCATACCTACTACTTTTGGGGTACATTTCTAATATTAAGTTGCAACACATTTCTGGTGACGACAGAAATGTCTGTAGTAAAAAAAAATAAGACTGTCACTAAAAATTAAAATTTACTGGTCATTTATTATTGCAAACCAGCAGTATTGTCTAAGAACTGCGAATAATTCTAAAACAGTAAAGCACAGATATTATAATAACATCTATATATATAACAGAGGATATAATCACATCTTTGTAAGTTTTAGCACCTTTTAATTAATTTTATGCTTGTTTTTAACTTTTTATATTTCAAGGGATCAATAATAAAAAAAAAAAAAACACATAAATGAAAAAAAATCCTACCGGTTCAGCCTACAGGCACAGGTAGTTTTCGAAGTTAAGTACTAATTTCACCAACAATAACTAAACCAAGATTAGAGATAAACCCAGTTTAACTATTGTAACTGGTCGCTTTTGACGAGTTGTTAATTTCATTTTTCTGTAAGTGTTGATTTTATCAGAATCGTGTTAATAGGATTTTTTTTCTTCTACAACTCTGCTACTTTTCTGCTGCAACAAAACATATTCCTCGAAATAAAAGTTAGTCTCAAGTGTCCTCATTTTTTTTTTTTTTTTTTTTTTTTTTTTACATTTATTGTAAATTTTGTGAGTAATATAAATCCAGATAATTTTATAAATCCGGAAGACAAATTAACAAAAAACCTTTTCTGAACAACATAGTGAAAAAACTAACAAAATCTAGCAAGTACTTAATGAGTTATATAAAAAATTATGTAAGTTTAAATTTAAATTTAAAAATATTAAGAAAATATTCAAGGCTGGAGTAGCACAGTTGAAGTTTATTGAAAAAGAGCGAAAAATGTCCAAACCAAGAATCGAACCGGGATACTTGGCCTCCCGTACCAATGCTTTACCTGCTTTGCCATGCCAATGCCTTTTACAGGTAAATCATTGGCACGGCAAGCCAAGTATCGAAGTTCGATTCTTGGTCTGGACATTTTTCGCTCTGTTGGAATAAACTTCAACTGTGTTACTCCAGCCGTGAATATGTATTTGTCCAGTTGAAAAAAAAAAAAATTCGTTCTCTTCATCATGACCATATTAAGAACATTTAGTTAAGAGCAATATTAAGAACATTGAGTTTCAGATAAACTATTTATCTGAAAAGTAAGCTTCGTAGAAGGACATATTTCAGGAGAAAAATGCATTAAAAAATGCCTATAAATAAATAAAATAAAGTTTTGATCCCCAGACCCCTTTAATGAAATGATTTAAAATTAAATTGTATTAAAATGGGTCGGGAGCATCATGAAACTGTGCATAAAAGGTGTACAGTTGTGAAAAAAAAAAAGTAAACACCCCTTACTAACTCTGCAAAAAATTATCGTAGAAGAAAGTTACTGGTACCACACAATTGGTAATAAAGTCTATTTTTAAATGATGTATATAAAATTTGCTTATGGGGCCATCTACATATTAAACTAATCATAACTTTGTTTTTTTTTTCAATAGCAGAACACAATTCTGATAGCATAAATGAACTCTACACCCTTCAATTAGCCTAAAAACAAATCTTTATGCAATTCGTACCATAAGTTTCCGAGAAATTAATTATTTTAAAACGAGCGTATTTTAGGGGCTGTATCCAAATTGAAGTTCCTTACTCGTATTGTTGACCGAGAGAGCCCCCTTCTTGATCAAGGCATCGTAACCCTCATAGCATGCATGGTCACAGTGACGTCATTGTGACGTCACTGTAAGTCACTGTGTTCACGTCACATCTGTGACCAAAATGCCACCACTCAGTGATGTCACATTGTGACTGAGATGTGAACTTCTTAGAAAACTTTAAACAATTACAAAAATTCTTCAAAACATGTTACTTATTGTAAAATTTTATTCTTCTGGCAATTAAAAAAAAATTGTAACGTCACTGTTATGTCACTGCATGTAACGTACGTCACGTCACATATGTGACAAAAAAACCACCATATTGTAAATCACAGTGTGACAAAAATATTAACTTCAAAAATTTTTGAAAATGAAGAGAAATATTTAAAACATGCCCTAGTTACAGCGGCATAAGGAATTAATATAAATTAGTGGGCAGCAAATAGTAAATTCGGACACGAAAAGAAGGGGGAGGGGAGAAAAAGAAAAATGCACGGTACAAGTATCAACAAACTAGATTTCCATGCTGTATTTTATCAATTTGATATCTAAGACAGTGAAAGCATACATTTTTCATGATTTCAATATTATCTAGCATTGCAATTTAATATAATAATACTTCACGGATTGTTATTATTATAAAAGTATTTCTCAGAAAAATGCTACGTGCTGGAGCAATTTGGATAACATATTTAGAATTAGAAATATTAAATCTATACACTTTACATATTTAGATTGCAGGGAGGAAATTTTTTAATTTTTTGGCCGACCACTGGTCGAAACACTTCTGTGGTTTCAAACTAAAAATTTTCTATTACAGTTAAGTCTGCAGATTTTAATGAGCACGCAGAAAGAATCTTCAGAATTTAGTCATATATGCATTTATTGCATTATAATTTGCATTCAAGTCATATTTTTTCCTGTTAATCTATTTTTGCTGTTTAAAAAAAAATTTTTTTACTTCTTTCAGTCTTTTTAAATAAAATTAGCATTTTCCGAAAAAAAATATATATATACAAAATTTATGCAAAACACATGATATAATTAATTTTTCGCATTTCCAATTTGTGTTTTAGAGATATGACTTTTAAAAAAGTTATTTTACAAATTGTTTTATTCTGCAGAAAATTAACGTGAAAAGATTGACAGATTGACAAAGAAAATTTTTTTTATCCTCGAAAACATTTTTCTTATTTATTAAGAAGATATTTTTTTATTTATTACGTGTGAAACAAACTTTACTTAAAAAAAGGGGGGGGGGTGGTATTATTACCATTAAATTTATTTTTACACATTTTAAAAATTTAAGCAATGTTTTATCTAATAAACTTCCATTTTCAAATGAATTTTTTTTAAACTGATAAAAAAGAAATGGTAAAATGCATTGGAAAACTCTTCAAATAGAAATTTTTAATTACAGACTGACTCATAAAACTATTGCGCATGAAAGTTAGGACTGCAAATAAACAGTAAAATCACCTGCTGAAGATCGTCTGCGTCGGATATGACCGCAACCGCAGGGTAAACAGAGAAAGAATTTTTTTTAATACACGAGGGAAAAGAACATCTCGAAGTCTACAATGTCAGCTTTTGTTTATGCTTTTTTAAATGTAAGAGAAAGACGTCTGCCATTTCCGGGCAAAAATACTCGGATATTATTAATTCATAGCATAAAAGGTAAGTCTTATTTAATTTAAATTTTTTATTTCTGTTTTGTGTATTATGAATATGAATAAAATAGTTTTATGTTATACATATAGAAAGACACTGATCTGGAATTGTTTTGAAGCGAAATTTTCCTAATCGATTCTATTTCGTAAAATGTGTTAATCGGCCATCGCTCAAAAAAAAAAAAAAAAAAAAAAAAAAAAAAAAAAAAAAAAGCTGACGCAGAAATTCATGCCTACATTCATAGTGAGATGCATATAAACATTAACTTGTAGTTACTTGAGATTGAGACAGTGATGTGGAATTTTTTTCAGCTTCTTACTTTTTTTCTGATTACTAACACTCATATAACAGTATTTATCGTCATTATTGTTTTGGAGTTAAATATTATATTCGAATATTATGATATTACGAAACTGTTTCAGTTCTACCTTTGAAAGATTTTTTTTTCATTGCTAATAATATTTTAAATTATTATTTAAAATCCTAAATCTTCATACCAATGTTTTCAGATTTAACATTTGCCAAAATTATAAAATAATAGGAATTCCTTATAACATATCCAAAGATTTTTCAGAAATTGTTAAATCTAATAATGCATTTAATTCATCTATTGTAGTTTGTTGTTGTTTAATAGTACAATTAAAAATACTAATTACTATTTTTAGTGTTTTTGAAATAGGTATATTTATTTATTTATTTTTAATTGCATGTAAGCATTTTTTTTTCTATTTGTGATTTTAATCAAACATTTAATTATAGACATTCAGAATGAGTTATTAAATTTTCTTCGATTGTAAGCTCATTCTCTACGTTTTCGATACACATAAATATTGGCATTAAGGGTGTATTCGAAAAAATATTTTTCCACCTTCAACAGCTCGATATTTTCTGTGACATTTTCAGGCTCATTTTTAAAAATAAAAACATGAAACTTGCTGAGGTGATTTTTGAAGAGATGTTTAAGAGGCTGTGTGATTTCATTTTCACCTCAATCAATTAGAATTTGAGTTTTAAATAATTATTTTCTCGTATGATCCTTTTTTTTTCATTCCCAGATCTTCCGCTGCGAAAAATTCGATTCAAAACACATACTTTGACAGCATTTTTTTGTAATATTTTCTGCATTTATCAAAAAATCGAGAAGCACGGCACATTAGGTAGTTTCTAAATAAGAGGAATTCCCAGTTTGATGCGTTTGAGAACAAAAATGAATTTAAAAATGAATCAGAAAATAAGCAGTTTGGATTGAAATACACCCTTAAAAAATAAAATATTATATTTAAGCATTGAAATAAAGTGTTTTTCATGCCTGATAGCAAGTTTATAGATTAAACTGCTTTAGTATATATTTTTAAAGTTGATATATACATGCATAATATAGGGCTGAATATTTTTTTAAAGAGATTAATAACTACTTTTTACATTAAAATGTTTTTCAAACAATAAAAATAGTTCATACATGCAGTCATTTATTTTACATTTATATTTCCTTTTTAACACCTTTCAACAAAGTTGAAAAGTGTTTATGACTTTGGTTTGTCTAGCCGTCTGTCCGCGCTCTAACTCTCGTAAATATACTCGGATTGCCCTGAAATTTTTAGATGTTATTGACGTTTACCATAGCACGGTCCCTATGTGTAACGACGTTTATAGCATGTTTATTTCATTTACAGGGACAGTCAAAAGTATTCCGTTACAGTACGGCCTAATGGAAAAAAATCGTTTCAAAGGATTTTTCATGATTTTACACGTTTTCAAACAGAAAAAAATTGATATGCATTTATGAAACGTATTAAAATATGCATTCTGGAGAATACGCGATGCAAAGAATAGTTATTGTTCATTTACTGGGCTAAAAAGAAATTCCAATACATAATGATATAGCGGTGGAGGGAATTGTTTGCGGCGTACTTTAATTATGTTAATCTATTTCATATATAAGGAAAATTATATACGTTGCTGAGGTTTACATACTATAAATTTTTCATGTAGAATACGAAGTGTGTATAGCATTTACAGGCACACACAATATAGTTCAGATACTATAATGTATCCGAAGTACTGTTCATTAGTGATGATTGATGGAAATGCATTTTTAATTATTATATGCGCTTTTATGATTCACTATATTTATGCATAGTATATGGTGTATATAAATGCTATAATTCATATACAGGGCTACGCAAAAGTATTCGCAAGGGTTACTGGGTATGAGCGCAAGTTACTTAAAGATGGTTTTTAAATGAGTTGTACATTTTTACGCTGAACTGAATTTAATTTACTGTTTGTAGAATATAGATAAAATGATATACAGGGTCATGCAAAGAATTGGATACATGGCCGTCTATAAATTATAATTTCTGGAAATGTGATTTCAGCTGTTTTAAGTGTGTTTTAGTTTGAATTAAATTTTAACTAAACGGTGTCGTGTAATGAAGGTTCTAGCGCAACTACAGGGTTGTACAAAAGTATTCAAGTTTGTTTCCATGTATTAGTATAAATTGCTGAAAGAGAGTTTCAACCTGCTATGCGTTTTCTTGCTAAACTAAATTATCCCATTATATAATATATATATCAACCTATAGATAAAATACAGGGCTGTTCAAAAGAATTGGAAAACCTATTTAGCTATGGACAGTAACTGCGGAAATCAGTTTTTCAAATGTTTTATGCGTTTTCTAAAATGTTTACTTAGTTATCTTATTTACCTTATTTCCCTAAATAACGAAGTTTTGTTAAAGCATTCGGGAAGTGTTGGAAAGTGTTTTATAATCTATGCTTAACGCATGATTTTTCTTACTTGTTTTTTCTATTTCCCAGATCAGTCTTTTCCTATAGAACATACCAAATCTATTTAAGTTCATATTCACAAAATACAATATACACGGAAATAAAAAATTTAAATAAATATGGCTTACGTCGTATTTAATAAAGCAAAGATTAATCACAACCACAACACCTTAAAATCTTACACATTCTTAATATCAAGCTTGAACTCAAGAACAAGCTTAGAACATAATAAAAAAAGATGTCAGTTGACAAACATTGTTCTCTAAGTGGAAAAATTAAAACTATTTTAGAAGAATAGGACTCCAAAATAGCTATATTTTGCTAAAAAGTACGGTAAAAAGATACGATTTTATGTCTCAAACAACACTTTATTTTAAAATTGTGCATTTTAAAATTCATCACAATATTAATACTTGGAAATTTTTCCACAGAGAAATATTCGGTTTGCATACAATATTTCAAATGAAAATCAAATTTAAAATTAATTGCTTAAAAGGCGCAAAGGTCAACCTAGTGAAAAGAGCCCATGCCGGGACTCGAACCCGTGCCATCAGTATAGCGCACTGACATTCTACCGACTAAACCACATGGAACGACACTCAGCCTGGAATTCTCGCTATTACATATTGGCAAGGCTGCAAAAGCAGCATAAGATGGGATATTTATCGTGAGCCACCGACATGGGGCGAACACGAAACTTAATTAAATTCAGCATCGATTGAAACTATATTAAGACTTGGAAATTTTTCCAGAGAGAAACATTCGCCTTGCATACAATATTTCAAATGTAAATCAAGTTTCAAATTAAAATTGCCTTTTAGGCATGTAATTTGAAATTTGATTTTCATTTGAAATATTGTATGCAAGACGAATGGTTCTCTCTGGAAAATTTTCCAAGTATTAATATAGTTTCAATCGATGCTGGATTTAATTAAGTTTCTTGTCTACCCCATGTCGGTGACTCACGATAAATTTTCCATCTTGTGCTGCGTTTGTTGCCTTGCCAACAGGTAATAGTGAGAAATTTTATAGGCTGGGTGTCGTTCCATGTGGTTTAGTCGGTAGAATGTCAGTGCGCTATACTGATGGCCCGGGTTCGAGTCCCGGTATGGAATCTTTTTCACTAGGTTGGCCTTTGCGCCTTTTAAGAAATTAATTTGAAATTGGATTCGCATTTGAAATCATCACAGTGTTTATGACAAGTTCGCCTCAAATGACACATATTTCACAAATTGGTCACAATGTGACTTCAAAGCATTGTCGCTTTCGTCACATGTTCGTCAAAAAATTAATGCCGAAGTAATCACAAATGTCACACTTTTCACAAATTTGTCACACTGTGACTTCACAGATTGGTCACAATGTGACGTCACAAACGACCTCTAAAACGGCCATAACGACTTCGCATTCTAGTCACTATGACGTCACATCGACGGTCACAAAGTCACAGTGTGACTTCACAACGACGTTGCCGTGACGTCACCATGCCTTACGGGAAGTGCCACTCAAGCAGTCATTGAAGACTGCTAGATTACAGGATAGCATAAGAAATTTCAAAATATCTAGTCACTTCTATCATAGACGGCCCCTTAAACCGTCATTTTGTCGTTTTTAAGCATAATTTAAAAACTACTTGGAAGAAAAATTTGAAATTTTGGATTTCCATAAAGCAGGACTTAATAAATCTATATCTATCAAAAAAAAATAAATAAATAACTGCAGGGTGCAATTCATAATTTTTTTCTAATATTAATTTCATAATTCATATCATAAACTTATAAAAATTGCAAATTCAACGTATTTATTTTTAGGTATTTTAGTATTATTGCTACACAAATAAATAGTACATTAGGAGTATAATTTCAGGAGATATTAATAAAAATATGAAAATGTACATTAGAAGCACTAAACTTTGAATGTTTATAATTCCAAGAATTATTCAAATGACTTGAAATTTGGTGTCTTGGCATAGTTTAAACCGAAGATTTGAAATATCTTGTAAAACTGGGTATTGGCATTAAAAAAAAATGAAGTTTGGGTTCGTTTTAATAGGTAGATGGCTTCCTAAGAAAATTTTATATACATCATTTAAAAGTAAACTTTATTTCCAATCATTCGGTATCAGTAACTTTCTTCTACGATTATTTGTTGTGCAGTTAGTAGGGGGTGTTTACTTTTTTTCTACGACTGTACATAGAATAGGGGAGACTAGGGAGGGTTGACCCACTTTTTACAAAATGATTTTTTATTTTTTAAATATTGTACATTCAATAAAGTTTTATAAATCATTTTATTCGTTATACAATCAGTTATCAAAATAAAATTACTACATAAGTGTAATATATAAGAAATTTAAAAAATGATTGATTTTAATCGTGAGAAAGTAATGGTCAAGGCTCCTCACATATGGGAGGGTTGACCCACTATATGGGAGGCTTGATCCACTTTGTTTTATATTGAAATATTTGTGAAGAGAAATAAAATCAGTTTTTAAAAAGCAAAATAACTTTATGCTACATGCTTTAATTATTATAAAAAATATTTTTGAATGTATGATGCTTAAACAAACCTGTTTAGGCGCAATTGCATGTCAGAGGGCAGGATTTTGTCTGAGCAGGTATAATTGTACAAGGAAAAATGAAATTTTAACATTTAAGACAGTATTCCGCTAGAGACAGGTTCCGTTTTCATACGGTTTCATGCATTATAATGTCCGGATTTAGTAGCCACTGTCCTGGTTTTTTCTTTGTCTCCTTGTCCTACTTTTTGTGACATTCGACCTGACAACTCTAGTTGTCACATAGATTGGCTTCATCTCCCTCTATTCATCATGTTGAAATTTTCCTACATACCTTCCTAAAGTTTTTCGATCAATCCTATGTTCTTTTGCAGCCGCATGAGTGCTTAACTTATCATTAACATCTTTTAATCCTTTCAGGGGCAAAATACTTTCAGTACTAAAACGTTGAAATAAATGACTGGCACTGGAATATATGAAAAAATTTATTTGGGAATATGAAAAAGGCTGTATTTCACATACATAATAAATGGAAAAGAGTCTAGCAAAATTCTGGTGCCATTGCGGCGTTTGGGAATTAAAATTAAGTAGCTTCATAAATATACCACTGCCCCTGAAACTGTTTAGACTGCTGCTTTCGTACTTTCTAGTCTTTTCCATGTTTCTATTTACCTATTGTAAGTAATATTTAAATGGAAAAATGTTCCTATCAACTTTCCCATTTATATTTCATTATTTTGTTTTCGTGCAGTGGATACTATAGCAATTTTTCACGTCTTTCTTTAATCAGTTTTACGCGTTTTATTTCCCATCATCCCATTTTACTGTAGTTTTCCAGAATAAATTTACATTCATTTTTAGATATAGACATTAAGCTTTCATTATGAACAGTGTATAATAAAAAGATTTCCAAAACCCCTTAATTAATACATTGCCGACGGGCAGTTTTTATCAAATATGAATTTTAAAACAGTAGAAGCTCCTCCCTTTTCTGAAAGTCTTTTGTAAATTCGTGTTCTAGATAGGTTTTCCTACTTTATATATCGGTAAGTATCTTTCAACGCACGAATTTAGCATAAAATGTCTTACAATCTAAACAAAATATGGACAACATGATATAAATGCATTTCCTGTAAAGTAAAAGCCACGCCCTTAGTCAGTGATGTTTTTTGAATGAAAAAGAGAATTCTCGTTTCTTGTCGTGAATGTGTTAAGGGAGCCTTGAACATCTGGTCAACCCTCCCTCACACTGACTGGGTCAAGCCTCCCCATATAGCACTTTTCTAAAGAATATCACATTGTTATGTTAAGGCTAACTTAGTGTATAATCTTTATGCCTGGAATGAAAGCTCGATATCTCCGCATTATTTAAAACCTACTTACTTACATTTCTAAGACATATTTTATCTGAAAAAATCTTACAAATTATTTCTAAAAAACACAACTTTTAGGTTGAAAACGCCTCACAATGGATTTTTTCCACACCAATTTTGATTATCTGTACGAAACAGAGACTGATGTTTGAGCATTCCAGTAGCTTTGGTTGACACCTATTGATAAAACCCTGAATTTTTTTTTTATATGAAAACGGATGGGTGGTCAAGCCTCCCGTATGGCCAACCCTCCCTAGTCTCCCCTAAATGAAAAATGTGTAAACTGTGCTCTGTTGAAGGGCCATCCAATGCAGCTCCAATGCGCCATTTGAATGTTCTTTTTCAGACGTTCCTTGTTGCTAAGCTTTAAAAAAAATCTATTTTACAATATGTTTTTCTTTAAAAAAATTAATTTTTGTAACTGTTTTTATTATAGGCGGAATTAAGCTAGTTGACTTCTTCCTCTGCTAAATATTTTTGTTATAGGCTTCTATCGGAAGATAAACTCTGACCTTGCACGATTTATGCTTTCTTCTGAAATTTATTTTCCCATGTGCCTTCTGCATCGTCAGAGCCTTATGACTACAGTGGTGGAAAAAATTATAAAGTCACTTGAAAACATGGTATAATTAAAAAACAAAAGATAGAATATTTATGAAATTTCATACATATATAAAAAATAAATTCATTAATAACTACATTAATAAAAGGTTAATATACTTAAGAAAATTTTCTGTACGAAGAAAGTTAGAAACAATTATAAAGTCGATACATGTATTTCATCAATAATCGATCTGAGACCCTTTTTTTCGATGACTTTGACTAGTCTCTTGTTCATTGAATCTATCAGACCATTCAAAGTATTTGCATGAATATTGTTCCAGCAGTTTTTAATAGCATTCATCAAATCCAACTAACTTTGAATTGAATTGTCGTCCATTTTTGTAAAAATTTCGGGCTAAAATTCCCCAAAGATTTTCTATTACATTCAGATCGGGGCTACGAGCTGGCCATTGAAGGCATTTCACCTGATTAGCTTCCAGATAAGATTTAGTTGACTTCGAAACATAAACGGAAGCGTTGTCCTGCTGAAATGTCCAATCTCCTGAAGTTACAAGAGGATAAATGGGTAATAAATTATCTCCTATCATATTTTGATACATAGGTGAATTCATTTTGTTATGCATGGAAACAATTGGAGTGGTTCCACAGGCAGCAAATGCAACCCAAACCATTACCGAGTCACCTCCAAATTAACGCTTTGAAAAAATATGAAGTTCCTATCGTAAATCACACCAAAAGAATTTATAGCCATCGGGTCCATCGAAATTAAATTTCTTTTCGTCGGAAAAGACAACATCTCTCCAATTTGTGCCTTCAGTTAAATGTTTTCGTGCAAAGTCTAAGCGAGCATTTTAGTGGCGCTTAGAAAGAGGGGGTTTTCCTTTAATTTTTTTAAATTGAACAATGGGATTGTTACTTAAAACATTTCTTATCGTTAGGCTTGTACATGGTAATTGTAACTGTTCTTGAATTTGGGCAGACGGCATTTTTTGTAAACAAGCTAGCTTCCGGATTTGTCTTGATTACTTTACAATTAAGGATTTCGGTCTTCCTGTACGCTTCTTACTGCCGTAATCATCAGGATTTCTGAGAAAACTGTTTACCGCAGTCTTGGACTTTCCTATTTTTCTTGCAATATTAGAACCAGACATTCCAGCTTCATCTAAAGTTAATATTTTAATTTGTTCACCATCGGATAACTTTTTTCCTCTTGGCATTGTATTAAACATACCAAATACAAAATGAATGCATGTAACAGGTTTACATTTACCTAAACTTTTCTGGCGACCTGCTTTCTCAAATCTGATATTATGCTGAATGAGGCTAGAACCATCGGTTTTATAATTTTTTAAAAGTTGTTTTTCATTGGTTGTAAGAAATTAGCATCATTTATGTCCCCCCTTCCGTTTTTCTAAAGAAAGTTTATGCCTATTATTGTGATGTTGATCATGCAAATTATAATAGAATTTACGTTATCAACAATTCCGTTACTTTTTGACTTTTATAAATTTTTCTATCGGCTTTATAATTTTTTCCAGTACTGTACTACTGCAAGACGCATGTGCATGTGTGTATGTTGCTATCCCAACAGGAAAAAGCTTATATTACTCCATCTTTGTAATCATATGAACAAAATTCGCTCCTACAGAACTCTGATTGTAACTTTTTAACACTTTTCAAAGTAAGAGTTTATGAATTCCGTTTGTCTGTCCGTGCTCTAACATGTTATTAGTTTTTACTATGGCATGTTCGGTATCGAAAATGAAGTGTGTAGCATTTGCTGTTCGTTTACAGGGATATTCAAAATAATTCCGTTACATTACAGCCTATGGGGTAAAAAGCGTTTGAAATGTATTTTAATGATAGAGTATTTTAAACATATTTTGAGTTTATACATATACATATATATAACTGAGATATAATACAAGGCGCTTACTGAAGAATATGGTGTGCATACCGTATTCCCCCGCATTAGTCGGCATGCCGGAAAAAACCGAGGTACACCAGCATGCCGGAAAAACTCGTATTTACCGGCATGTCGGAAAATATGAGTTTTCAATACTGGAGGACGAGCGGCTTATTTATTTTGTTTTCTCTAACAACATTTTTCCTTTTAAGGAAAAAACATCAATACTTTTTTTTGTCTCTGTCTCTTTCTCTCTATATATATATTCCTTTATATTTAAGTGATTATTGGATTCTATTTATCTTACTAGCTGAGCCGCCCAGCGTTGCCCGGGCCCGTAATAATATTCTAAAATTAACCTGAAATTAGTACTACAAAATATCATAAAAAGACTCAATCTCGAACCGAGCGAACCTCGAACCGGATCCCCAGTGCCTACAGTACCGTGCAAAATTTTGCACCCCCCCCCCCCCAAAAAAAAACAACAACACATAATCTCGAATGTTTTAGTTCCTCATTCCACCCCCAGGATGCGAACTATATTCTTAACAAAACTGTTTTTGAACGAAACTCCGTTAAACAACCTACCTGTAGATATACTATTCAAGGGGGTTGTGGAGTTAAGCAAGAATTTAAAATATTTGTTGAAATTACTATTCGAAAATAGTGGTAAGTACACTTTTGAAATTTTATATTAAATAAGTAATATTTATTCCAGGGCCTGTCAAAAATCCCCATCTAAAACGGTAGAAAACGGTAGTTTTAAATATTTGATCGCACCCCCTAAAAAAAATTTGTCAGCAAGTATTTAAGATATTTGTTGAAATTACTATCCTCGCTTTTTCCGGCATGCCGGGAAAGACCAGGGACTAATATTCAAAAATCTGGTCTCCCTCGAATTTTGCGGCATGCCGGCTAATGCGAGGGAAGAATTTATCGTTCACTTATAGAAACACACAAAAGAATTTGGTTACAAAAGAAAATTAACAATAATTGAACCATTGGAGCCTATGACAATACTTACTGAAAGTGCGTTTTCTGTTTTGGTGAGAGTTTTTAAATTAAGCTTTTTTTTCTTTTTCTTTCTTTTTTTTTTTTTGTAGTACTTGGCGTGTATAAATTTTATAGATCTTATACAGGGCTGAACAAAAAATCGGGAATTTTTCCTACTTTGATGGTAATAGCAGAAACAGAGTTTTTAAGTACATTATGCGTTTTCTAAATTGTTTATTTAGACATCATCTTTCACATTAGTAAACTATGAAGTTTTGCTACAGTACTCTGAATGTGTTGGAAAGTGTTTCATAATCTATGCTGAATGCATGATTTTTCGTTCTTGTTTAAAAAATGAACCTTGATGTGATTTTACCATCTGAACTTTTTATACTTCAAATACAAATATCTAAAAAAATCAATATTTCTTTAAAATACACTTTTTGAGTAAATAAACATACACATTAGTATCAATTGGAAAAATAACTTGTATTTATGAGTATCTATGAGGATGTCACGCACCGGCAGAATTTTTTTTTAAATCAACAACATTTTTTTAATTTTAAAATACTTCTCAATGATGCCATATTTATAAATATATTTGTGTATACATATTGAAATATATTTATTCGGATTCTTCTTAGTTGTAGAACAGGTCTTAATTATTATGCGACATCAACAGTAAAGGTTAATTTGAATAGAATTCTGCATATATATGTATGTTAGAAGAAAGACAAAATTAACCCTTAAATGCCTGGTGTTGCTTTTCGGCAACATACCCAATTTAGGCTCTAAAATACTATTAGAATAATATTGAAGTTATAATGCCTAATATTGCCAATTAAATACATTCTGAAAACATTATAAAATCGATTTTCAACATGTAGATGGCAACACTTGTGTTGTTTAAGAATAAAGATCGATTTATTTTTTCAATTGTTGCTACTTGTTCTTTTTGTTTTGTTTGGGAGCTTGCGAAATACCCTATTTTGACCTGCAGTGAGCAAGTAAAATTTATTTCTTATTATAGCTCCTAAAATTCTTGTGTGCTTAATATTATAGAATTTTATCAAGGGAAATTATTTTTTCAGTTAAACACCAGTATTACCGATTAGTAACAAACTGTTTTTTAGCCATAAACTATACTTAAAACAAAATATGATTTTTTTAAGTATTTTTCCCATGATTTATTTAAGAAATGAAAGCCGGAAAACATTATTACAATAGTTTTTGAAAAATCAGGCATTTAAGGGTTAAATTAGATCTATTGGGTCGTTCGGAAAGTCGTGTCCGTTTGGGAAAATCAATTCGTACCGGAAAATTCTATCATTTAATTATTAGACATTGATTCCGATATCTAATAATTACCTGGCAGAATTTTCCAGTACTAATTGATTTTCCCAAACGGACACGACTTTCCGAACGACCCAATACATTACCTCCTCTAAATATTGCTTTCATAAAATCAGTAATTGCCTTATGTTTAAGTGTTATGCAATTAATTCTTTCTTTTATTTGACTGTATAGGTTTTTAATGTTCAAATCTATACATAAATGTTAAAATAATTTAAAATTAATAATAATGCTCTTTTTAATTTCAGTTAACTCACACTGTAAAAAAATATGTAACGTTACTTCATAATATTGGTGACAGCCTTGCTGCCTCCATTTTATTGAGTAATTTAACCAATATAACTGGCATTACGTTACAGTAATGTGTAATATTACATCAGTTTAAATTACACCATTATATTACTCCATAAAATTGGAGGCAGCATGTTGCCACGAATTTTATGGAGTAATGTTACATAACTTTTTACAGAGCATGATCTTCGGCTGTCTTTTAATAGAATTTCGATAAATTCTAAGAGTTGATGCTTTAATTTTACCGCACACTGCGATTAGAAATATTGACAGGTCGCTATTTGCAAAACATTACAGCAGAATGGCAACAAGGTGTCATTAGATTTGGAATAATGCCTTTCTAACCAACGCATTTTTTTTTAATGATAAAATCCACTATTTTCTCTTTATTTAGATTTCTTTTTATTAAATCAGTCCGTAATAATAAACGGTTTCTATTATAAATCCCGTGAAGTTAACACGTGCCAAATTTTGAAGATGTCACTTGTACTATTAAAATCACTTCAAAAAAATTGATTTATATGTTCTCCTTAAAAATTAAAATAATACATCACCATTTGAAAAAGTAATATTCTAAAAGAAGAAATATTTTAATTTTAAGTCTGACATCATTTTTTTGATTTTGGTCTAAATTTGCCTAAATGTCTTTATACATGTGTGGGTGACTGCGTAGGAACTGGTGGAACCTAAACGAAAGGACTTGACGCATAAATAATTTGAAACATCTATTTAAGTAACTCCAAACCCAAACTGACGTTTATTTTATACTGACCGATCTCCATATCTCAAACAAAGCGAAGAAATTTCTCACGATGATGGGTCTCGACATATGCGCAAGGAATAATAAGGATTTAAAACACACACACACAAAAAAAAAAAAAAAAAAATCACAAAAGCTTGCATTCTTTGTACAGGGCAAGACTATAGCTGAACATCTATCAGGGATTCAGAGATGAAATTTTGTAGAAAAGTGAATCACAAGATATAACAAGGAATACATATTTTTTTTCTCTTAATTTGGTCTTTCCGCCTTGTTTGAGTACACACCATTGCAAAACTGTACTTCAGATTTAAATCAGGGCCATACAATACGGCGAACACTCGTTCGAGATTTTAATGTAAACCAATCTACGCGTGTCTCAATCTCTTTCGAATGTGATCTTTTTAAAAATGTTGTCCTATACTGACAAAAAAAACCCAGTTACAGTACGTCTCAAAATTATATGCACAGGGGATTTTTGGAAATAACAGTTCATAAAATGAAGCAATAGCCACGAAAAAAATAATCAGCCTATGGAATCACACTATAAGTTTATTACAAATGTGAGACTATTACAGGTTGTTTGTAAAAAAATAAAATTCAAAATAACCTGTCTCAAAAATATATGGACAATGAAAAGAATTGCTATTATTACCACCGTATCAAAGAAATTTGCATATTTTGCGTTCTGTAACATGTAATGTAACCACTTTGAAATATAAAATCTCTGCTGGTTCTTCAATTCTCGAATAGTCGAAAAACGTCTCGCAATTTTCAATTCTCTGCAGCTGATATTGGCATTTAAAGGCTCAAAATGTTAAAAGTTTCCGATATTCCTAAACTGATGAAGTGTAAAAGATCTGTAATTTGTGACATTTTACCGAATGGTGACAATGCGATTGCAAAAAAGCGTTCAGATCGATAAAGAAAACCATCGCAACGACGAGATAGAGATATTTTTCGAGCCGTTTCAAACCAAAAGAAGTCTTTTCTAGAAATTCCGAGGGATTTAGGGTTTCCTATATCGAGATCTAATGATACTGGCAATCAAATTTTATAAATATTTCAGAATGTGTCGGATACCTATGCTGAAATTGCACCTTAGAAAGACACGCGTTCTTTGGGCTAAAAAATACATAAATTGGATGGGTGAATAGTTAAATGTTTTCTTCTTTGACGAAAAAAATTCAATTTGGATGGTTCTGATGGCTGGGCATACTACTGGTATGGTCTACGACGAGAATCTCGCGAGTTCATTAGTCGACGACGAGGAGGTGGTTTATCGTGGTATGAGGCGCGTTCTGTTTTAATTGAACAAGGAATACAGTCATTCAGAGTAACTTTGAACCATGGAGTGTAACTTTGCACCACCTCCTAATTTTCAATATTTTTCGCTCCAAAAGACTAAATAAGCTCCAGAACTGTGCTCTGTTGGCAAAGTTCTAAACTGGGATTTCTACTCTTTATTTTAGAAAATAAATTAGCAACATTATACGCAATTAAATGCATCATCTAACTATTTTTGTGAAGTACTGTTTTCAAGTTAATTGTAAATGCTGTTTTGAAGATGTTGTAATCCAATAAAATTTTCATAGTAAGTAACAATATACTCATTTATCAGACATATTATTATCTAAATGTTGTAAATGTGATAATATTTTGTGATTATTTATTTATTAATAGTTCATAAAATGTAAAATAAGAAGGCACTAACATTTTACCACATTTTCAGGGTAACTTTGAGCCGGTTCAAAGTTGTACTGATGTTTATAATTTACTGATTATAGGTGCTACTGTAAAAATTTTCCCATATTTGCACGTATATTTTATATAAATGCCGAAAGTGAGCATTACATAGAACATGTAAATATTTTCACAAATATGTGTAAAATACATAAAATTCATTTAAAGGCGTTATTCGGAGCGGAGCTACTCAAATTTGACATTTCATACATTTGACATTTTTTATTTTTGCTTGAATAATACTAGTACTATTATGTATTACTGTAACTATGGGTATATTATTGAGTTAAAACATTAAAAATTGTTTTCCACTGCATTTTTATGTTTTATATGAACAATAAACAAGTTTTTTTTTTATTTCTAAATATTCATGGTTCTCTTCTTCCACTTTTCTTATGCCCGATATTTCTTGTAACATCATAAATTATACAAATCTTGTGGTGTTGGGAAATGTAAATTCGGAGTCTTTACATATCTGACAACATTTTTTGGGTGTTCAAAGTTGTCCTAACTATAATACTTTTTTTATAATGAATTATTTTAGATAATATTTATCATATGGTGCAAAGTTACCCTAAATGGCTGGGTAACTTTCAACCAGGTTAAAAAATCATTTTTTATAGCTTTTATCATTATTATTTTTTAATTTTTCATAGTCATATAATAATTTAGGATCATTTCTTCTCTTTTATTCCCCTAGTTGCAACAATATTCTTAAAATAAGAGTGTGGCATATGAAAATAGAGAAAATGCGGATCACAGTTACCCTGAATGACTGTATTGCTTTTCTTAATGGTCGAAGGTGCTCAGAGGATTGTCAAAATGTCCTCAAAAGCAATCAACGTCTAATTGGAAATATCTTAGGAAAGGAAAACTGAAAATTCCAACAGGACAGTGCGTCAATTAACACCTCCCACTAAAAAAAGCGTGGTTTACGCAGAATCAAATAATTGTTATAGACTGGCCAACCATCAGTCCAGAGCTGAATCCAATTGAAAACATTTGGGGAGTACTTGCAAGTGGTGTAAGCCCATTTTCGTGAATTTTAGACTATTCAGGAATTAAAGGAACAAGTAGAGCGGAGTTGGTTCTCTTTACAACCCCACATTCTCCAAGTACTAGTTCGAAGCATGCCTAATAGAATTTTCGAGATAATTCAAAGGGATGGGTACAGAACTTGAATTTAAATACAAATAAACAATTAAATTTAAAAAATCAAAAAACCCGACAGCGTAAAAAGCGAACTAATTGATTATTTCTCATCAATGTGAAACTATTTTTTTTTTTCAATTCCTACTATTAGCTCACACTCTCGCTATATATATCGTGTACAATTTTTCAATCGTTAATAAAATGCTTATTATTCATCCAATCAAGCTCAAATATATTTTTTTAAACTTGTAGTGGATGGCACTTGATGTTAATCCAGTTTTTTTTCAAATATTAATTCATTAATTAAATTAAATTAATTAATTTTCAATAATCGAGAGAGCCCTCTTCTTGATCAAGGTATTTTAAGACCAAGAGAGTCCTCTTCTTGATCAAGGTATTTTAAGCGCCACTCAAGAGGAAAAAGAATGGGAGGAAAAAATCTCTTATTGACCTAAGAAGGAATTGACTTAATTTTTTTTATTTTACTTGTTTATATTACTTACCTATTTTTTTTATTTACTTGTATTGATGAATTTTAAGTTGTGTTTAATTGTTAGCTCCTATCTATAAACACTGTTTTGATGAGGTCTATAGATGTCTATGATGGTTAGAGTTGCAGTAAAGCTAGAGATCCTGCCTACACAACTTCCAGGTTGTATAGTATTTTAACGGAGCTTCTGAATGTAAAATAGTCAATGAAATATCGTCTTCATTTTGAAAGACCTACCAATGATATGCCACTCAATAGGGTGCGTAATTTTTTTTTCGTCTCTACCGTCATTTTGTATTTTACGAACGCCATTTTGAATTTATAAAAACAAAACCTAGCCTATAACCATCGGGCCGTTAAGACAAATTGATAGAGACCTCATTCATTAAAATCCATCCAGCCGTTGGGATGTTTCGAGGGTATTAAGAAATCCACATACACAGATACGCGTGAAACACATAACCCTTTTTTTCAGTCGGGTAAATACTCGAAAATTACATATATTTTTGGGACAGCCTATTTTGATTTTGCTTTTTTACAAAAATTCTGTAAAACGTATACTGTATTTCTTTGTTGTAACAAACTTATGTTATGATTCCACATGCTTATTATTTTTGCGTGATAATTGCTGCATGTTTTGAAGTGTTATTTGAAAAAATCTGCTGTCCATATACTTTCGAGATGCACTGTAATGTATTGCATGAATATTTGAGCTCATTAAACAAATTTTTGAGAAAACTCGTAAAGTTTTTCTAAGTGTTTGAATTAATAATCTGATTTTTTACAGTTTTGAAACGCTGGAACTGAACTGTACCAGAATATTTTAAATTAAAATATCCATGATAGATATTAAAAAGAATTATTTATATGGTGTTAAGTAAAGCTCTTAGCAGTCGAGATTTTTGCTTTAAATGCATTTTAAGCTTTGATTTCATTTCTTAATTGCTAATTTCCTTTTGTTCATTTTTCTCAATTTTCCTTTTAAATTTTTTTTTCGTGTTTCTGAATGTCTCATAGGCCAGATGACTAAAAGCAATATGATGTCATTCCACTAGATTGTAAAGGTAAATTTAACGAGAGATAACAATTAGTTAAATGTAGTTGTGCAATTAATTAATTAATAACAATTAGTCAATAGAGGTAGAGATTACTACTGAAGAAATTACTTTTTCAACAAGAACGTGAATGTTATTCGCTTATTTGGATTTTTTCCCCAAACTTTAGGTTGGAACGTTCTAAAGAACTTCCTTGAGTATTTCTAATTTGGTTCAAGATAAATCTAATTTATAATTTAAAACACTAAGAATTTTTTTATTTTTTCTTCTCCATCAAGGAATGTGATTTATCTGTACAAAAGTTTATATATTTTTTTTTAATTTGTGTACGTGTAATTGGTGAATAAATATAATCAACATAAATGATATTTACTTTCTTCCAGGTCTTAAATCAGCTGGAATTCACTAACTCATCAAAGCCAGTTGGCAAGAAAACTTGCCATGTAAGGCGAACAAAACTTTTAAATTTGAATACCATTATTTTAGTTTGGAAATTTTCTCATTATCTGATCTCAAATTTTGAGCGATTAAATAATTCAAAATTACAATGTGGAAAAAACTGGTGTCGAAGAATTAAAAGAAGTGTAAAAGAGAATCGTCCTTAATGGGCTAATACTTCTTCCTTTTTTTAAGTGACAAAGTATTAGAGTTACACATTACAAAAACAAAAATACCACTACTTTTTAAATTTTGAATATTTTATTTTTGTATAAAAAAACTATAAAAAATGTATAACATGACAAACATAAAACAGCAATCTTAAGAAGTTTTTCTATCGAGAACACAAAGCTTGGAGGCTTCATCCTCCCCGATTTTCTCAGTGATCCAGTCCATGTAGGAGGCGACGTCCGTGTAGACGGCCGGAATGTGTTGCCTGGCACATCCTTTTCGGGAGACGAAAGAGGCTACGCCAATAGCAATCGGCCGTGTTTCGTTCATGGCCACCAGGGGTCCTCCAGAGTCACCCTGAAATGACACCAGACATCGCCTTAGAAAACGACTACAAGGACTGGACATGCATTGTTTTTATTACTAAAATACCGCTTTTGTTCCTAATGTCTCCCTATAGGGTCCTCCGTGGCCGAGTGGTTCAGACACCACACTGCTAATCGCTTTAGAGCGTAGGAGGCTTGTCGGGTTCGACTCCCGCTGGTTCCATTGCACACTCTTTGTGGATCTCCCGGGTGTAAAATTTCTCTGTGTTGTAAATTTTATTGTGCTATCTCGTCCCTGTATATCGACGAGGACTTATAAGCGGGCCTTGTTGTCAAGCACACAAGTTTGATGTATGTGTCCAATAAAACAAACAAACAAACAATGTCTCCCTATACCCTAATCTGGCGCATGGACAAAACGCAAGAGGGGGTTCAAAAGTGACAGTTAGCTGGAGAAGTTTACGCTTAAATACACACTTTCTCATTGATATATAATACCGTGTTCATACTACGTGATTTAAGTTAACTCAGACACCTCCCCTAATAACCTATTCACACTGGGATATCGGAACTATCTTAAACCGCCGAACTCTCTGAGAGATTTTGTGAAACTCTCTCAGAGAGTTTCAACTTGCTTCGGGCTAGAGACATTCACGACTATTCACTCTCGCTGGCTGTAAAGCTTCGCATTAACTGATTGGGTGTCGCGGGCGGTTTTATCTTAAGCGCATGCGCAAACAACAGAGTTACGTTCACTGATCTTAGGTGTGTTTGTCGATGTAAACAGGTTTCAATTCCGGGGGGGGGGGGGGTACCACCTCACAATTAAGAGAGTTCGGTGGTTTAAGACAGTTCCGATATCCCAATGTGAACAGGGTATTACTCACTTAATGAGCTAAAAAAACTCACTTAATGAGTATAGACAATCTATGGTTAAATACAGTCACTACTACTCACTCTGATTGGCTGTAGAGGCTTGCTTTAACTTATTGATTGTTGAAGTTCGTTTTAACTTATGCGCATGCACATATTTCCAATTTATTCAGATCTCAGGAATAGGGAGGTTCAAAGAGTTAATTTGGATGAACTTTGAAATGTAAACAGGCATTTTTAATTCCGGGCGTACCATCTCCAAAATTCAAGCCAAGTTAACTTAAATGTTGCAGTGTGAACGGGGTATTAAGGCGACTTACGAATATAGCCAGGGATCCAGATAGATTTTTCAGTATTTTCGAAACGAAATTGACTAATGAAGAGTTTGTATTTTGCGAGATTTCCGCAAACAGTGAAAATTTCGCAAAAATTCAGGTTTTTGATTGGGCACTATTGTTTCGAAAATAGCGAAAAATATATCTAGATATGCTCACAAATCCCTATTTAGAGATCGCACAATTCTCCTCACTGATCCAGTTAAAGTATTGACATCCCAATTGCTGGCACCTTTTGTGAGTTTTTCCTCAATATTTTTGGTTATTCCTTCATCTTTTCATTTCTTTTCTACCGTTTTTCATTCCTTTTGCAAATTGTAACTTTTATATGCCATACAAGACAAATATAAAAGCTGTTATTGTCGATTACTCATTTAGTATTTTTGTGAAATTTTCTTTTGCTTTGTTATATGCGGACGAACGGACCGAACGACGGCTATAGGTGCTACATATTTATATGGTTACGAACGCGCCTAAAAAGGGGAAAGTTGAATTGAAGGAGAAAGCTGAACTAAAGTTGGAAGAATGGACACGATCATCAATAAAAGTGTATAAATATCTAAACAATATAGTATATAATTTAAAAGGTTTTATGTTTTTATGTCTTGTACATCTTTAAAATTCTCTAAAATAATAATAAACTCAGAAAAAAAAATCTTTATCTTGTCTTCAGAATTATTTTCTTGTGGGATATTTTAAATAAGTCACGGTAATTTCTTTTTCACGTTCTTGAGTACCACTAATATGGTGATATGGATTTTACGGTCATCTAATTACTAAAAAAAATTGTAAGTATGCAATGCATTCTATGTCAGTGTACACTAAACTCTATCAGCGATAAATAGCAATTTACTCCAAAGAAAACGTATTTATGAGAGTGAATTTAAATGTTTCTTCCGGGAATAGTTTTAAAAAGTTATGTTATTTGAAAATGGAATTGTTTAGAATACTAAAGACAGTGAAAACTGATGATATTGCAATTGTAATCTATTCAGCTGTAATAATTGTTACTCCGGATTTTTATAGATACTCTTCTTTTGAGCGAATGTTTTAATTGTTCGTAATGAAATTGTAGGATTCTAGTCAAGTAGCAAAATACTAGACAACTACGTTATTCGCAAACTGAATTTTGTATAATAATAATGATCATGAAAACTTATGATCTCACAACCTAGATATATATAATTATAGTCCAATATCCAACACCATAAAAACCTGTGTTATCCAGCACAAGAAAAAAAAACTTTATTTTATGGAAGAGTAGAAGTAGGGGAATCTAATGATCGATATCTGCCGGAAGTGAAGTGTTGCATAACCAAAAATTAATACCACCAGTGGTAGACTCATAAGTTTATCATTCAAACA
Organism: Maratus speciosus; assembly: GCA_963932465.1. Taxonomy (NCBI): domain Eukaryota; kingdom Metazoa; phylum Arthropoda; class Arachnida; order Araneae; family Salticidae; genus Maratus; species Maratus speciosus. The sequence continues at coordinate 524,265,082 of OZ010792.1, read as the reverse complement.
AAGGTGTGAAAACATGGAGGATAGTTGTAGGACAAACACAATGATAAATCTACGAGTCAACCACTGGTGGTATTAATTTTTGGCTTATGCACCACTTCACTTCTGGCAGATATGGATAATTAGGTTCCCCTAGTTCTACTCTTCCATAAAACAAAGTTTTTTTTCTTGTGTTTGATAACGTAGGTTTTTGTGCTGTCTGCTCTTGGACTATTTTAACAATTGATACTTTTTGAATATTTATGAATACTTTTTATTTTGTCAGAGGACATGTTGATAGCTAGCTCTGAAAATAATAATAATTGAACGTAAACTTCTATAGATCTCTTTTATATTTTTCGAAATCTGAGAAGTATCTAAAATCACGAATCTGAACTTTTTCCATATACTTCATTATCGAAGAAAAGCATTCCTGCCCATGGCAACAGTACTTTTCCCTCTTATTGTCTTTGACACCAACAATGACTTTTTGTCAAGGAAATATCAACAGTGTACAGAACATCACGTTCTTAATCTTCGTAAGTGCAAATTATACGCTTTCAGATAAGTTAAAGTTCATTTTTTAATACTAGGCTTTTGGATATTTACATTAAACTTAATTTGGATATGTATGTACCTTCCATAGATTGGACTTTCAGCTATTTTGTAAACTGTCAAAATTTCAAAGTTGGTTTGTCTATATTACTAAACATTTGTTGTTCTTCAAACCTTTCTATTAACTGAAAGATGCACTAAATACTATACAAAATGTTATAGGTTCTGGTTCTGGTGAGCTAATGTCCACTTTTGGAAAACAATTAATTTGGGGAAAAGCTTTCAGTTGAACATTGGGTTAGGAATTTTTACTTCAAATCCCAATACAATTCAGTTTTTAAAAAGCCACCAATTATAAGTACTTGTATTAATTTAGAGACTACATTAATATTGAGAGAAAAAAGCAAAAGATATGAATTAAAGATATGAGTTTAAAAAAAATTAAATAGGCGAAAAATACCCAAATATCTAACGGTAGTCGAGAAAAAGAACTTAAAAAAAGTTGGCACTCTAACCAATTTGATAAATTTCCGGAAGGATTATACATGAATAGGTATTACAAATTAAAAAGCTTAATTTTGGATTTAAAATTTTGAACTTACGAAACAAATTCCTTTATCTCTTTCTCCGCCGGCACAGACGTGCTTCTTGGTGACAGGAATACCGAGGATTCCATAAACAAAAGAACATCTTTCATTGGTTGGTACGTTTTCTGTTGCAGTCTGCAAGATTTTTGCTGATTCTCGGGCTCCTGTAAATAACGAGTATGTTACATATAGATTCTACAAACATTTCAGGTTGTTATATCAAAAAAAGTTGCTTTCAGACAAAATAATTTTTATCCATCTGGGATTCAGCCTATGTCATTCTCATTCATATTTCAATTAACTTAAAATATATATATATATTTCATTTCCCTAAAGCTTTTTCAACATGAAATATATAAACCAATTTTAATTACTAGCATTTCAATATTTTAAATATAAATATTTCCGAATAGTAATCATTACCTTTAATTCTTCAGTCGCATAAATTATGTGATGAAATAAGGAGAAGGTTTTTATTCGAAAATATTGGTAACCTGGGGTGCCAGGTTCGACAGTCCTGCTGTAAAGATCACTTTACATTAAGGCTTTATAGGGATGCTTTTGGCGTTCCTGGTGTTAAATCATACCCAACGAATAAGCAAACGACAAATGTAGCACGTTGATTGGTTGAAAAATCTGTGCCTCACAGATCTCGTAGACCTGGATAGATGGTTACGCCTTAATGTAAACACAGCATAAGGAACCTGGTAAGCAATATCAGCTGCATATTTTCAAAAGGCCAATAATCCAATAAGTAAAGGGCAGCTGACGTGTGGGTAAAATTACTGTGGATCCCACAGTAACTTCCTATCCGTCTTTATAACTCCTACTGTTGACAAGAATTCAGGCGATCTGATTGGCCTACGATAAACAGCTCTGTGACACAATTAGTCAGTGTCACCATAATGATTCCTGCAATGACCGCTAAGATTGGTTGACGGAAGTTTTTGTTTGAAAACATACCCTTTCCTTATATTGGTGCAATATTGCACAAAATTGGATAGAGTTTATTAACTAGTAGGCTACTATAGATATGTTATGATTTACTTTTTTAAATTCTGATAGTGAAATACAGTAACATTTTAAACAATGCACCTATACTCACCCTTTTCGCTAACTCCCCATCCGATAACCTGGGCAGTCATGTCTTCATACACGGAGTCCTTTGTAGGTAGGCAGATTGTCTGGACTTTGTCATTGAGTTGGACGGGCTCGGCCAGTTTCATGAGAGCGATGTCATACTCTGTATCGGATCCGTATTCGGAGTGTGCAATGATTTCGGTGAACTTAATCTCTGTGTCGGGTCCGTCCCTGTGAATGGTTCCCACGTATCCGTTGTAATATTTCGGATCTTCTGGTTCATTGCCACTGCAAGCATAAAATACACGGTTAGCATAAATGAATGACCGGATTTAAAAAAAATTATGTTTTCAAAACTATTAAATACATATCATATTAAGTGATATATGGAAATAAAGAAAAACATTCTTTTTTCAGTTACAAATGTTCGATGTGAGGGCACTTGCAGCATTTGCATCAAACTTTTCAGTCGTTCGACCGTTTTTATAGGTAACGGTTGAGAGTGATTTTAATGGATCCTGATCATAAAATGTTTATAAAATAGTCATGATATCTTCATAATATGGTCAAGTAACCGTTATTTGTAAAAACGGCCGAAAATGACTGCATAGTTCGCTGCAGATTTTTAACCATGTATCACAGTCATATTTCTATAATTAAACTATATTTCTGTCAGTAATGGAATGTTAAAATTCTAATGCTAAATTCACATTGAGTAAATAATTAAAATTCATATAAAGCACAGATAAAATGTACTTAAATTGCTTGTAGGTGCATACATATAACATAAAAATTATTAAAAATACATTAAAATCCCAGAACGTTTGCAGCCAAATTCACATGGCCAACTTCATTGGTTATTTAAATATTGTTATTTCTCTTTGCACTTTTATGTCAAGGACAGACCACTGTAATTTAAGGGTGGTATTTTGGGTTTTCGCGTTAGCAATTTGGGTATTCAGAAATAAAAAACATTCGCCAAATGGAAAAAATGTTAACAAAATAAGTTCGTCGTAAAACATTTAAAATTCGATCTTTAACACCTTAATGCACCGCCCCCTTTTTTTTCAATATGTTCTAAAATAACCTAAGATTCTGTGACTATTTATACAGGGTGTCCCAAAAAGGACCACCTATTTTTAAAAAATGAATAATTAACAAACGAATAGAGTTATTAAAAAAATTCTTGCAGGAAACGAATATGTGAAGTCTGGAATTTTGTTTAGAACTCTTTATTATAATAGTTCAAAATCTGACCGACAGATGGCGCTACAGCACATTTTGATGGCTATATGAACAAAAAGAGCATGCGTGAAGACCAGACAAAAGTAGACATGGTCAATGAAAGTTCAGTAGTAACCATTTCAGGCGAAACAGTAGTTGTCGTTGCGTAAATTCTTCAAAATGGTGTATTCGTTGGCGATATAGCAACCAAAATGTGCTATAGCGCCATCTGTCGGTCATATTGTGAACTATTATAATAAAAAGTTCTAAACAAAATTCCAGAATTCACACATCCGTTTCCTGCAAGAATTTTTTTAATAACTCTATTCGTTTGTTAATTATTCATTTTTAAAAATAGGTGGTCCTTTTTGGGACACCCTGTAGATCAGTTATTCATATAAATGTAATTATCTGCGCCAGAAACTAAAAATAAAACTATATTTTAAATGTTTTATGTTCTGTTCTAAATTTATTCTAAAACTTTTCTATATCTATTCGGAATAAACCATATTCTAAAACGTTTGAACAACCAAAAATAAATAAATAAATAAATAAATAAATAAATAAAATAAAAAATAAATAAAAATAAATAAAAAATAAATAAAAAAAATCCAAACTTGATGTAGCATATTAAAATGTTATGAAATAAAACTTCCAATCCCTATTTACTCAGGATTTTAAGATATAACATTCAATCATTTCTGAAAAATTCAAAATATAGACTACAAAGTACCTGACAAAAACTTTTTTTTTTCTAGAATTCTTCGGATTTTCATTGAAACCTTTTACAGACAGTTTCGAAATTGTAATGTTACCTGTTGGACATGTTAACACTTACTAAAATGAGATTTTTCACATTTCTTATTATACATCCGATTTCTCAATTTAAATTTTGTTGGGTTCAGCACACTGAAACCTCTCTCATAGTTTATTGAATGTAAGTGGCAATATTTTAGCAAATTGTAGCATGTTCCATGTTATAGGATAAAGTTTCTGCAAATTGTTTTTTCAAATGAAATCTATGGTATCTCATAAATTCATGTTTCTGCAGCGAGAACTCAAGAAAGTTTTAAATAATTTCCATTCTGACAATACCTCACATAAGGAAATGTCTGTATCACCCAAACGTATAAGGTTAAAAACTAATTCAGTTTCTTTTATACCATAGTTTTAAAAATTGCTCATATCCGTTACTAACGGGAGATTTTGTAAGCAAAACATACTAAAAATCTCTAGTTTGTCTGAATCAACAAAGCGTTCATTTAAATTTTATAGGAGATACCTTATTTAATCTTGCTTTAAATTTTCTAAAACACGACGTTCTTTTTTCTATCACGGACTGAGTAATTTTCATAAACAAAATCTTGGATTCCTTCAGGCACATTCTCCATAAACTTTTTATAGTTTTCCCCATAACCAGGAGATCCTCTAAACATTTAATTGTAATGTAAGTTTGACATTTTGCAAAAGCAAAAACAATAATGCAAATGAACATGTCGCCTGTACTGACACACACAGAAGATGAGTAAAAATCTAGCACTCGAAATTTGGCGAGTCAAATCTTCAGTTTACTCGTCAAATGAAGCATTTTGTCGCAATTTGGCGGAATGGCGAGCGGTAGCGAGAACTCAGGTGAAATGGAAGCAAGTTGAGAGAAAAAGTTATTCAAATTTTAACAAAACAAGCCTTCATCTACTATGTAGCAATTCTCTCCAAACTTCATGGACTTCATATGATAATACATCGTTACAAACTATAATTTTATTGGAAAATTATTTCAAGGAATTCTCTTATAAAGGCTTCTTGGTAATTACTTGTACGAAAGATAATTTTGGATTTATTAAAATCAACTTTTATAGGTTGAATTTGAGCTAATCTTGCTAATGCTTTATAAATATAAGAACACGGGGCAGATTTCAGATTAAATAGATTTTAATGTATTTTTAAGGTAATTTAATGTATTTTAAATAATTTTATATCATATGTACGCAACTAAATGCAATTTTAGTACATTTTATTTGTGCTTTATATGGATTTTAATTATATTTCTGTCTTTGAATTAAAAAAATAAATTATTCCATTATTCGGTGAAAAACATCCAAATTTTACTATGACATTTTATTCATTTTTATGTATGTTTTTGACTTCTTACAATTTTAGTTCAAGTGAAGTAATTATATTCAAATTGGGTACAAATCTAGATTAGATTCAGATTATTTCAGATCAGGTACCTAGACTTAGTAAAAGATATATATTTTTTTGTATAATCACTTTAATATTACTATAATTAATTCCTTTGAATTCAAAACATAAAGTATTCGATTATTCAATGATTTATATCTAAATGTTTATCATGACTTTTTTTTTTTTAAATATGTTTTTAACTTTTTCTAATTTTGGTTTGGATCAGTTAATTAGATTCAGATTAGGTACTAGTCTAGATTAGATTCAGTTTACATCAGATCAAGTACTTAAATTTAGTACAACATGTATATCCTTTGTATTACCGCATAAATATTTCTATAACTAAGCCATATTTCTGGCTTTGAGTTTAAAAAAAATTAGGCACTCCACACTGTAAAAAAAAATGGTAACTTTCCATGTAAAATCCAGGAACGTTTCGCCTTTTATCAGGTTTTCAGAATAATTTAGCTCTTTCCTGTGAAATTCTGGTTTTCTTATCTGAAACGTTCCTGAACAAAAGTTGGAAACAGCAAAACGCTGCGGCCGCCATTTATTATTTTTTTTTCCTATAATCCGTTGCTCGCGCGAGTGTCGAAAACGAATTCCTTAAATGAATGTAAAAAAATCAATATGGAATGCAAATAAATCAATAGACGACATAATCCTTTACGTCTCTATTGTCAAGATAATTCAGATGAAAATACAATACCTCTGTGACATCACTAAGAGATTATCTCTCGTACTTGTCTGTGAAATCTTTAACGAGCAGACTGTTAAAAAAAAAAAAAATACACCTATTATTTGGATCTGCATTAACCAGGGGACAATCAAATATGATTCTCACCTATTTTGATTAATTTAAAGTATGTTTTAGAGTTCTTATCTCTAATTATTCGTGTGAAAGTATTTCTTCAAATGGGCCTTTGATTTTCAGAAATTAGATGCCGAGTTTTAGCATACGTTTCAAATACCCATTAGTTTGCAACTCTCAACGTGTCTTTCGTGATGTGGACGCAGAAAGCTTGCACGCCACCCGTACGGCCCGGGTTCGATGCTACCTCTTGACTTTTTTTTTCCTTTTTTAATTAATTTTATATTTTAACACTTTATTACAATTTGATTTAAATTTGACATATATTTGACACTTTGAATTGCTGCAAATTTGAATTTTTTTTTGTATTTTCGGAAAAAATATACAATTACGTTTAGGTTTTTTTTTCATGAAAATTTATATGTATTTTATCTAACTTGTAAACTAACATAATCACTGACGAAAATCCAAAATATTTTATGTCTAGATTTTTTTTCTAATTATTATTTACATTTATATATTTTTATATTTTAAGCAAAGTTCATAAACAATATATCACATATATATTTACTTTATTGAATTTTAACTGAAAATTTATTTTTTCGTGTAAATTATAAATAATAATTTTGATGTCAATTTCAAAATATTTTTTCATTCTAACAAATAATGATAATAAAGCGAAAATTGTCAACTGGAAATGTAAAAATCGTCTGCGGATCCCGCATGCTGTGAAATGTCAGTAATGTCATAATGAAGGGAACGAACATCCAGAGTGAATTATGTCAGCCAGGTATCGGTCCGGATAGCCTAACAGGTAAGGCATTGGCACGGCACGCCAAGTATCCAGGTTCGATCCCTGGTCTGGACATTTTTCGCTCTTGTGCTACTCCAGCCTTGAATATGTCAGTAATGTTTTGCTGTCAACAGAAATATTCCTGGTATTTCGCAGGAAACTTACTGGCATTTCTGTAGAAAGTTTTTAACATATACAGTAAATTACCAGTCATTTTCAAGAAATGTTTCTTGGAAATAATGGGCAACTCAGCTGCCCATTTTTTCCCAGGAACGTTGCGGAATTTTTTTTACAGTGCATTATTAAGAGAAATACATCCAAATGTTTATTTTGGCATTTTTCTGATTTTTCTGCATGTTTTTGATTTCTTCCAAATCTGGTTCAGATCGGTTAATTGAATCTCTACAGAACACTAATAACTTAAACGCAGTTAAATGAATCAGATTTTTTTTATTTTTCATTTATTTCTTTTTCTTTTTCATTTAAAGCGATATTCCACATAAGAGGAAAAATTTATCGACAAGCTGAATCTGTGACTATTTGTTGAGTTAAATTTATTTTACTAGGTACAAATTTGCAATATATAGGGTGTTTCAGAAAAGATGGGCAAAACTTTAAGAGGTAGTAGTACACATCGAAACAAACAACTTTCATCAAAGAATGCATGGTCCGAAATGAAACGCAAGGGTACTAGAGGGTGCCGAAGGTGATGTTGTTATACGAGGCAAGGCAATCCAGCAAAGAGGAAATTGCTGACCATCAGCAAGATAGGTGCTGGCAATGATGGAGAAGTGCTGGCGGATGGTCTACCACTGCATAACCACTGCTGGACAGCTTCAGTCAACTTTGCTGTTGGAAATCATCAGATAAAATTCTGGTGGGCATCCATTTTATCTCATGCGCTGGCCCACCACTACATGGAAGTGCACGAACTTTTGCAGTATTATTGCTGGGAAACCTTACGCTAGGTGGCGCTGCGAATGTCGAAGACATTGAATATTTGAACACAAATCTGAAATGAATATCTTAACACAATTTAAGCTGTGAAGCTAATTTTTTTTGAAACTGTAAAAAATATAGCACCACCGCCACCAACAAAATAAATAAGTAAATGAATAAATAAATAAATTCTTTATTTCAACGCACTTTTTTTTCTCCTTAAATCTGGTTTTACTAGGTTACAAAGGATTTCGGTTTTCATAATTTACGCAGTTCAGAATCAATAATAAAAAAAAAGCGTATAAAATACATAGAATTTCTATACAATAGAATAATTTCTATACCAGTTTAATGATTGGGAACGTAAATGACAAAAGAAACAAACTTGAAATAGTGTAATGAGAGCTGGAAAACTACGAGCAATCGTAGCGTACGCTGAAAGCACTTGTTCATGTCCGATCACGAAAACCAAGCAGCATCGAGCGCGGTCAGTACTTGGGACGGTGACCACATGCAGTTCAAATAATTCTATAGACATTTCTATTATAGAAACTTCTACAGATGTTTCTATAGCTCTTGGTGAAACAAGCTTATTGAAAAAAGAGCCTTAATTATATAATACTTTGCTTTTTTATAGAATTCTATAAGAAATTTTTGTAAGGGAAAGTGCTGGGCCAGCAAAGGAATAGCAGTGGGATAGGTGCTAGCACTGCAGGAAAAGTGCCGGATTGAAGTAATGTGATGGCATACCAATGCTGGCCTTCTGTTGGCCATCAATGATGGGCCAGCTGCATTCGGCTTGGACACTTTTCGACAGGTTTAAGTAATGGCACCCTTGCACTTTACCGCTGATAGCACTGCTGGCTGCCATCTTTTCTCCGGCTGATGGCCCACTGTTTCTTTCTTTGCTTGGAAAGCACACAAAGAACGATAAGTGACAAAAGCAAGGTGGCGAACCGCTCTCCGTACAATCGTTGAGCCTCTGAGCCATTTCCATTTGCAGTTCCGTATATAAAATTCATATCAGCCTTTTCCCTATTAGTGAAGGACAAGATCGTCCAATTCGTTCCTACGCGATTGACAGTTGCACACTCAGATCAGCGGATTTTATGTATTAATCCAGGCGACATTTTGCATACGCATTATTCTTCTTCCTCATATGAAATTTGCATGCTATTAGTGTGGTTCTTCTTTTGATAACTCGCAACAGTAATGGAGCTTTAATGTTTGCATGACCAAGATTCCAAGTGCGCCAGCACCTTTGCGTTTTATTTCCGACCATGCATTCTTTCATGAAAGTTGTTTGTTTAAATGTCTACTATCATCTCTTAAAGTATTGCCCATCTTTTATGGAACACCCTGTATATATAATTAAGATTTCAAAAAATAACAATGGAAATTTATACTTACAAGACAACACAATGTGCAGCTGTCATCAAAATTTTTGGAGTGATCAAAAATGAACTGCAAATGAATCTTCCATGGTAATGCAGGGCAACCTATGAATTGTAAAAGAAAGAAAATAGTTTTTACATAAGAAAACATTACCGAAAGGTGCTAAAAGTAATAGAATAAATAAAACTATAACCATTTTCAATTTATAAACTAAAATTTATTTTTTTTTCATTCATTGAACTAAGGTGTGTTTTGCAAGATATGACAGAAAATAAATTAATTAGCAAAACTGCTAATTATTTAAGTTCATTTACAAGCAAATTTATAATACATTTACAAATTATATTAAAAAGATTAAAAATGCATGATTTAAATTCGCCATGAACGTTGAAAATTAGTCTATATGGAACTGATGACAACCTTTCATATTTCTTACTCACAAAATAACGCTGGCTTGCCATGAAACATTTTTCTTGAAAGAGAGGATTGCTTCTCATGTCATTTTTATACAGATTTCGAGAAATATATTCTAAATCTTCTATCATGTACAGTCGTGGAAAAAAAAAAAGTAAACACCCCCTTCTAACTTCTCAACAAATTATCGTAGAAGAATGTTACTGGTACTGAACGATTGGAAATAAAGTCTATTTTCAAATGATGTACATAAAATTTGTTTAAGGGGCCATCTACATATTAAAACAAACCATAATTTTGTTTTTTTCAATAGCAGTACACAATTCTGACAGCATAAATGAACTCTACACCTTTCAATTAGCCTATAAACAAATTTTTATGCAATTCGTGCCATAAGTTTCCAAGAAATTAATTATTTTAAAACGAGCGTATTTTAAGGGCTGTATCCAAATTGAAGTTCCGAACTCGATTGTTAACCGAGAGAGCCGCCGTCTTGATCAAGGCACGTTTAAGCATCAATGAAACCTGTTTGATTACAGGATAGCAGAAGAAATTCAAAAAATTTAGTCACTTCTATCATAGACGGCCCCTTAAATCATCATTTTGCTGTTTTTTAAGCATAATTTGAAAACTACTTGGAAGAAAAATGTGAATTTTTGGATTTCCATAAAGCAGGACTTAATAAATCTAAATCCATCAAAAAAATTATATGTTGCAATCCATAAATTTTTCGAATATTAATTTCATAAATCATAATTCATAGCATAAAATTATAAAAATCGCAAATTCAGCGTATTTATGTTTGGGTATATTAGTATTATTGCTACACAAAAAATTAGCTAATTTGGAACATAATTTCAGGAGATATAAATAAAAATATGAAAATGTAATTTAACATTAGAAGTACTAAATTTTGAATGTCTATAATTCAAAAACATACCATTCGAATGAATTGAAATTTGGTTTCTAGGCCTATTTTGAACCGAAGATTTGAAATATCTCGTTAAATTTGGGTACTGCCATTGAAAAAAATTAAGTTTGGATTCGTTTTAATATGTATATGGCCCCCTAAGCAAATTTTATACACACCATTTAAAAGTAGACTTTATTTCCAATCGTCCGGTACCAGTAACTTTTGTCTACGATAATTTGTTGAGGGGTTAGTAGGGGTGTTTACTTTTTTTTTTCCATGACTGTACGTTACTTCTACCTAAGGTACTTTTTTAGGGTTCCGTACTTAAAAAGTAAAAACGGAACCATTATAAGATTACTCCAGTGATCACTCCACAGCCATTTTACCCGTAAACTATGGGACGTGGAACGTTCAAATCGGCGAAAGTAATAAAGACTATTGACCCATATATTTACAGAATATTAATCATTCACAAATATATTTTTAAAAAATGTAGAGGCGCTAATTAAGTAACTTGGAAAAAAACATATTTTCTTTGTATATCGTGTTGGGTATCTTGCGAAAGCTTTCTAAACGCTGAACTCAAAAAGGAATTTCTTTTAATTTTAGTTATTGTATTTTCATAGATATCGTCGAAAATGTAGTGCAAAAATATGCCCCCCCCCCTCTAATTCCGAATCTACTGAAGCTAAAATTATGAAAAAATTAGAATTAATAGACGTTAATTTAAACCTTGCAGGAAAATGATAGCGATTACCCTAGGTAGCATAGTTTTTGAGAAAAGCGCAATTTTCTGTTATACACAAATTTCGATTTACGGGTATTCAGCAAAGGTGTTGAGGAGCGCTGGAGGTGCCTATGGTAGTAGAAGTATAAAAACATTGTTGATAATGATTTCCGAAAAAAAATCGTCGGTAATTAGCTGTGATAATCCTTAAAGACGCGGATAGTTTGGACATGCATAATGACAGGGGCAGCCTACTCTACGTACCATCGGCTTTTAAAGCCTAGATAACAACTTTTAATGATATATTTGTATAATGCAATGCCCAGTAGCAGTATGTAAGCAATAAACGTCAAATAGTTAAAAACAGACTAATTTTATTACAATTATTTACACAAATACTATGGGATTCGCGACTCGTTTGCATTCAGTTGACCTCTCAATACCCTTGTCTTTAAAGGTTAATTAAAAAGCTATCTGGAAAAACGCGGAACGGACCACGGCGGTGTTGCATCTTTGCGACCTCCTTTCGAAGCGCGCTTAGCACAATGCCAAGTTTAAACTTTGAACAAGGATTTTGTTTTTGCTACACTGTAAAAAGAAAAGATTATTACTAGGCTGAATTTAGTTTTATGAAATGCTAAATGAAGTTTAAATATGCGCTAACTTTTAATGTCAGTACCGAATTAAGTTCATCATAAACAGATTAGGATAAGATTTAAAAAAAAAGTTATACAGAATTGCAATATTTGATATTATTTAGGCTTCATATCTTTTCGAGCTTTTATGGTATACCCATTCTACTTTTCTAGTAAATACATCTATATCCAACCCTACGTTGTACAATCTTTTACAAAGTCTTATTGTTTTAACAACAATTTGTTTTAATAATGCAGTTAATAATTCATATATTTATTGTACGGAACCCTCAGCGCACGAGTAATATTCGCACTTGACTGTTTATTTAAAAATTCAGATTGCTTTATTGCTATCACTTTTTTGAAATAAAAATATTAGCCTTGTTCAATGACAGATTATAAATACAGAATATTACAATTTCAAGAAAGTGGGGGCTATCAAGTATCTTAATAGTAATAATAATAATAATAATAATAGCACAACTTGCAATTGCATTTCTGCCCGATTGATAAGTTATAAATTAATCAAACAGACGACAGAATTTTCAACTGGTAAATTGAAACTCATAAAGACGCAATATAACTATGATTTTGAAAACGGCTTGCTGCTGATTGCTGCATAGAAAACGTCCACAAGCAGTAGTGTTCAAAAGAAAAAAATCTACAAGTGTTAAAGAGAAAGGTATCTTTCTTGGAAAGAAAGAAAAAGAATTTTTCACTTTGTGGCAGCTTACAGCAAGCGTAATACAGTGATAAAAATGTAGCATACAGTTTATTTTTAAGTGTTTTTTCAGTAAAGCTTTTTGAAGTTGATGGATCTTTCCGTGAGATTCATCCTCATTTTGTTGCAGAAGCCTTATTCCATAGAGGAAAAAGCCCTATGTTTTTTAACTCAGCGTATCGAAAAATGTAGAAATATTTAACACGGTGCAGAAAAAAATTAAAAGAGTAGTATATTTTAGGGCTAATAAGGATTGTGTCTCACAATACTCAACTTTTTCTTTATTTACCACATGTAAAAGAGAATTAAAGAACGAACTCACCATCCAAGGAAATTCTCCGTCAAGGGCATCCCTGCCTCCAATAACTCTTGGATTTAAATCATCATCTGTATCTGTAGATGAATATAAATTTAAAACAATAGATAATGCAGTGAACAATCATTTCATATTGATTCTCCACTTAAAATATTTTTATACTTTCAACGGCTTTCCAATTTGTATAGAAAAGATATAGCAAAGATACACACAATAATAAGTAAATACCACAACAGTTAGCTAATCTGTCGCCAAGAGGAATCCCGTAAAAAAATTCTTAAAACATGGAAAGAAAAATTAAATTTCTGTGTAAAATTATTTAATGATAGAAAGAAATGTCTTTTCAACTATATTCGGTATAAATCAAACGCTACTTAAATGATTTCAACTTTTTATATCCTGAATTTCGAATACAAAAATTGCTTCACCTGATTAATTATTTACGTTAATGTCTCATATATCCAGAACAACATATATAACAATAATTTGATTTTTAGATAATTTTTTTAATTCAAACCGATTTAATAAATCGGCAGTTACAGCTCTTTTTGCAAAATATTTACAAGAAAAATTAGATTCATTAACAAAAAATACTGTTATGGCAACCTCACAATTGTTATAAGAACAGTGTAAATAAATGTATTGTGATCTTATCTGTAATACAGAAGTGTGTTTTAAAATAGTATATGAAAATATAGTGCATAATAGTATTTGAAAATAGCATGTTTTCGTTTGTAGTTAACTTGTATTTTCATAGATTAAGAAACATTTTTTTTCCTGTGTATGGATTCACATAACACAGTAGAACTGCTTAAATGCATTGAAGTTAACAGAAAATATATTATTCAAACTTGCTAAATTATTTCAAACAGGATAAAATATTAAAAATTATTTTCTAATAAAAAGTGAGGTTTTACCTGGTAGCATTTGATCCAAGTGTAGTAAATCCTAAAATGAAGAAATGAGAAATTATTTCAATGTGAAACTTTTTGCTTTATCTGCACAAATATTTTTTTATTTAAATAGTACTTATAAATGCATGGAGTTCCCACGGGGTAAGTGTAAACTCTTAAAATACTTTCCCACAAGTGTTTGCTTTATCATGAATTTATTCTATAGACTACAGTTCTGGGAGCATTTTGGCACAAGTTGTATGTTACATTCTGAACTAATCCATCATACAAGATTCATTTTCTTTTTATTCCGTTATATTAATTGTGTTATAATTTTATCTTAATCTGTTAAAAATGCTTATTTTATAGTTTACTGAGAATTGAAACCGGTTTTGAATATCTTACAAATTGTTATGCAATTTGAAAACGTATTTAACCCTTTATATCCTAAATTATGAATTCATGAAAATTTCATCTTCTAAAGCATTCTTCGTGAATTTTTTAAATTACATTAGAAGATTTACACAATCATTTAATAAATTTTAGAAGGAGTTTGCCAATTAAAATGAATTAATTAAATTTGAATTTATAGGGATTTTGTACAATATTTATAACTCCACTCAAATCCTTATTTATTTATTTATTTTTTAATATTTTATAAAATTGGGAAATGTACTCCACTGAAATCTTTTATTTAAAATCTTTTTTTAGTATTTTGTAGAATTAAGAAATGTACAAGTATAATGTTCTTACAATAGAAATTTAGAAATATTTCCGAAATGAACCCCCCCCCCCCCCCCTCCACAATCTTTCAATGTCAAGAAAGCTGAAAAGATGCAAATGCAAAAGAAATCATCCTTTTAAAATATTTTTGTTTTGTGCAACAAATAATTTTTTTGTACAAGATAAAGTAAAGTATCTATAACTCATTCTAAAGTTTATTACTACTAATAATCGAAGTATTAAATTAATTTTATAACAAGCTATTTTAATGGTAATTTAAAATAGCGTCGGGGCATAAAGGGTCAAAACTTGTGATTAATGGAATTATCAGACGCTGTTTTCACATTCACTATGATTCTTTTAAGCATATGGGACACCTTAATGTGACAATGAGTGCACATAATCTTAGGAAATAGTTTGTTCTAATCGGTTACCAAAGTGAAAGTATCCGTATATAAAAAAACAGTAACTAAAATCGGAAAACTACAACCACACAATAAAATTTATCACCTTCAAATACCCTATTTAAAAAAAACCTTTAAAAATATTAAAATGGTAGCGAGAAATCTGTAAACAACGCTCCCATAGGATTAACATTAGCTTGGGCGTTTCATTCCGTGACTAGTGTAGTCTCGAGCAGACTGTTAGATTTGAGCAAATTTTAGTTTAGGATGATTTTTTTTAATAGAATAAATCCCTACGACAGTATTTTCGTTCAATCTGCCAATCCAATCCATTTATTCTAAGCATAAATACCTCATCCTACGGCATAATCATGATGATAAAGATCAGCTCAAGTCTGATCAAGTCGTATGGAAAAAGACTGTATTTTGTAAAATAACCGTTTGGCTACACCGCGTTTAGGCTACCTTTTATACAAGCTACATACGTGATAAGGCTCCGCGGTAAGGAAAGTCCTCTCGTTAGGAGGGAGGTTGTTAGCTGGGAAAGGGGACTAGACCCATTCCTGAAACGATCAAAATTGTAAACCTTCATCTCGGCCAATGAAGCTGTCTTGTCTACACTTACAGATTAGAAGTCCATAAAGTTTATGATACGTATATGAACTGATTGGAGACGGAGTTCACTGATTCGATTCCACACAATTTAAGTAGTGTGAGTGAAATTTACAAGCCTTTTTGTCGCTAATAATAAGAGCTCAAGTCACTTTTCCTTCGAAAACGCTTCTTGAAGATAATCCTTTTAGCTGATGTTCAATAATACTTTTGTACAAAGCACACAACTTATATGCCCTTAATTCCAAGCTAAACTTTTCTAAATTAATAATTATAAAACATTTAACACATATTCGCTATTGAAAATGTTAAACTACTTACGTTGATACTTTTAGTTTGAGATAGAGCGGCAAAGGCCGCCAGGAGGAGTGTTGTTGCTGTGATAGCCATGACTGAACTGTTGCCATCTTACCGTCGCGCATCAGCTTTTATACAAAAATTTCTAGCAGGAAGGGGGCTCTTCACCCCAGGAGATATTAGATATCCTGTTAAGAAAACATAAAATTTAATGGTCAATGACATCACATGATCGGCTAAAAGGCAGTGATTATTTTGTGCCGTGACAATGGCCTACATCGTGTGCGGGTACCTCCATAAAAAATAAACTCTTATGTTCCAAGTTTAGTAATTAATTCGCCGATGAGAATTGTTTCTTTATTCCGTCAAAGGTGCTTTAGTGAGTTTTGATTCATTTTTTCATTGGAAAAATTTGAGAAGTATAGGGTAACATTGCTTTGAAAAATAAAACCCGATGAAATACTTTCAATTTGTCCGGAGAAAAAACCAGTAAAATGTGCAGTTTGTGTAGAGTTGATTAAAAAAGATGCGATACATTTTAATAGGGGGTAGAACACACTAAATCAATGTTTTTCCATGGGAAAATCGGGGCAGTAATCCACTTGGTCAGCAAAAATACGGGGTTTCTCATTTCAAGGCAAACTTTCATAATAATGAAGATATTTTGTAGCCATTTCCAACAGAATAACTTGACTTTCTGTGAAATATTAAGATATTATGATAGGAAATTCTGGAAATGCAGTGTAATTTATTGGGTGCAGCTTAAATCGAATTATGAAACGTCGGCCTTACTACTGTTTGGACGCGAATATTGGCTGTTTCCAGCAATTCTCATGAAGTCATCAAATTTCAAAGGAAGCTAAGTGAATCTACGGAAAATAACGTTATGGTATCTTCGTTATTGTTAAAGTTGTGAACAAAAATTGGTGTCCAGTTTGCAGTAAAACATCCAGTCTTTTTCGCTGAATAAGTGGATTTGGAACCCTGATTTCCTACATCTGTTTTGATGCGCATAATCAACTCTAAATGTTTGTACTAACAATTTTAAAACACCTTGTTTACATTAATGTTTTTTGCGTACATTCTTTATGCTGAAAGTTACTTTATATAAAATAAACAAGCTCAAATTACTTATAAACGTGATTTGGGATTACTTATTTTCTACTTTGATGCACGAAAAATATTTACAGCTTTATACACTTAAGGGGCTACTTCAGTAACCTGGACTCGTTCGCTAATGCTAACACTATGCAAAATTTTTTTAAAAGATGTCTCGTTTGTATTTTAATATTTTTAAATGTTTTTTTACTGGATAGCTCAGATTGATCTCTACATCTGCCCTTTTTTACTTTTTCTATTTTGTTTACAGATTTTGTTTTTCAAGAGGATGACCGGTCACTTTCGAAACCGGTTCAGAAAATGAAAGTGTCCAAATTAAAAATATATGTAAACAAAATCGAAAAAGTAAAAAACGCCGTTTGTACAGATCGATCTCAACTATACAATGCAAAAAGAATTGTTTAAAAATTCTGAAATGCAAACGAGATATCTTTAAAAATTTCTTTCATAAAATTAACATTAGAGAGCGGGTCTTTTCCGGTGACTGAAGTAGTCTCTTAATCACAGATCATTGAACATTAGTGGTTTAATTTGATACTACAGTATACTGAAAACAAAGAGGAGTGTTTCTTGATCTAGCTAAAAGCTTTGGAAAAAATAATTTTATTTCGCCCGAGTAACCCACGATTCTAAAAAGCTCTCCTATGTCTTCAGAAACATCAGAATCAATAGATTTCCGAGATTTGAAAAGACATTTTTTGAACAGAAATATCTTTTCATAACCATAGTTTTTGGAAACGTTTCCGAGTAGTTTTTAGCTCACAGACTATCAAAGCCTGAGAGCTTATGTGCCCACAGGCTCTGTATGTACGTAACGCCATAACACTTAATAGAACCATCCGATTTGCTTCAAATTGTGTAAATAAGTTCATTCTCATGTGTCGCTTCCCTGATTAGTTTTGAGGGTTTATTGGCTAAGTATAAAGTGGAATGGGGGGCGTAATCCCCCCCTTAATTTAGATAAACAGGTTTCTCGTGAAGAATTATCCGATTTGCTTCAAATTTAGTATACCGGTTTATTCTGATAAGGCGCTTCCTTGATGAGATTTGGAGGCTCATTGGTTAAGTATAAAGGGGGGGGGAATGGGGGAGCTAATCTCCCCCCTTAATTCACCTAACTTGGTTTTTGTCGATTTCTTTATTTTTCGAGGAGCATTATTCTTTGAAATAAGAGTATAATATACAATTAGTGTGAATAGCCTGTGAACTCAATGCCATCAGTTTAACTGGGCACTTTTCTTTTTATTACAATGTATTAATTTTTCTCAACTCGGTATTTATAAGAAACGTCGGTTTTTCGGCTGTTTATTAATTCTCAAATAAACATTTTTAGCTGCGTTATAGAATTTATTCATGCAAAAGTAATAAAATAATGTTGATTTTGCGTCGTTAATTTCACATGTTTGTCTTTTGAACATGTTTATTGCACATTATGAAAATATTTACCTGAGAATTGATAGCAATGAAAAAACGGAAAATTCGTGTTATTAACTGGTTGGGGAAACTTATTAACACATTATAAAAACTACTCCCACGCATTTCTAAAAATTCGGGGCAGCAAAAGAGTTTTTAATTGGGGGGGGGGGGGGGGGAATATACGAATATTGTTTGTTTCTAAGATTTAAGGGGGTCCGGGACACAAAATTCTTCAAAATTTCTAAAAAACTTTAATAGGATTAAAAATTTCTTTCTTTTTTTTCTGGTTAAAATGACGTATAAATCATGTTTCTATCTTAATTAGAATAGGAAATACGTATTAATTTTTTCGTTTTGCTGTGTTTTCAAAATCTAGCTTTCAAGCAATGGTTGTCGTGGAAATAACGACTTCTTCCGAAAATGCGTTTTTCTTCATGGTGGGTTTTTTCACCATTTCTCGAATTTATATTGTTATAAGTCCAGAACTTTAAAGATAAACAGTTCAAACTTGGAACATGTCTTTTTTAATTGGTTTACTTTTATTTTGATTCAGCAAATTTGAAAGAAACATTTACTTTTGAAAATATGAATTTTTCAGAAAAAGTTACATCATTTTTTAAAAAATGTTTACTTTAAATAGTTTTAATTTTTAGTTAAATTAATATTTTAAAAATTCTGAATCAAAATTAAAATTTGTATATTTCTGTCTATTTAAATGAAAACAAATTGAAATTCTACACATAATATTTTGAGTTATAGCGAATTTAAGTTACCCCACTTTTTTAATAAATTTTAAATTTTAAATATTTTTAAAAAAATTATGAGAAGTTTTATCTTGTGATTTTGTTTACAAATGATATGGTTAACCATCACAAAAAGTTTCAAAATTTTAACTCAATAAATAAAAATTATTTTAAAATTTATCCCGGACCCCCTAAAAAAAAAAAAAAAAAAAAAATAGATCCAATTATTTTTTCATCTTTCTCTGCGGTATATGAAATTCCCTTTAAATTTACAGATGGGAGAATGTCTACCTATATTGGTATGACTAAACGTCGATTTTTTGAAAGATTGAAAGAACACAAAAATGATCTAAAGTTTAGTAAATTGTCTACAGCACTCTCAAGAAGTTTCTTTAAAGGACTTATTTCTTTTATTGACTTCGACCATGCTAAAGTTATTTCCAAGCTAGTTGTTCCTTTTAATGCTATTATTCGTGAATCATTAGAAATTCGTTTAAGGAAACAAGAAATTTGTAATGATAATGTTTCCTTTCACATTCCTGAAAACTATCTTTCTATTTTGAAAGATCTATGAAAATCCCCATGGTTTTGTACAGCCCTTTCTTCTTCGTTATTTACTTTGGATAACATATGGCGCCCGAGCTGTTTTTTGGGATTTAAGACGTTTCCGTTGAACTGTTTACCAATTAGAATTAGATTTTGAAGATGTAGCATATAAAGTGTTTTTATAGATTTATATTTTAGAAAATTTTACTCCTAATGAAGATTTTAAAGATTAAACCGAAACATAGAGATTTATTTTTTTCATATGTTTATTTTACATCTTTTAATTTCTGAATAAACAGTACGTTGGATAGCAACACCTATTTGTTTTGTATTAGATCAGTCGTTCCCAACCTTTTTTTGGCCGCGCCCCACCGAAGCCTCTCTGAAATCATGATGTCCCCCCTCCATTCTATATATCGTATAAAACTTATTATATAAAAAATAAACTGCCATTTTCCCGGAAGGATCCAAAAATTGCACTAACTTTAATAAGTTATTTCACATTCTTTAATTCATCAAAATCACATTTTTTTATTACAAGTAAGTTTTTAATGTAACTCTATGAATGCAATGAGGCCATGGATCTTCGTATTTACATCTACAAACGTTTACGTGTTTTTTTGGCAATTTACCTCAAAATTGATAAATAGCCAGCATTTTTATCTTCGTAAAATTTCTTGAAATCTCTCTTACATTTTGTGTTACATCTCATAGAATTGATACATTTTATAATGGATTTTAGTACTTCATTAAGAACAAGTGACATTTGTTTATCACCGAGATTGTATGGATAACGTAATTCACAAGTAACATTTCCAGATTCGTGCTTTTATTCATTTTAAGTAACTATTTTTCTTTCCCCTCAGAACATACTTCTTTGATAGCGGGCTTTCTTTTTCTCGTTATTAATATTTGGACACCATGTTTTCTATGATTTCAAATTTTAAAAAGCATATGTCATGAAGTTTGTTTACATATTCCGTATGTGATCTGCAGAAGAGTCATAAGAAGTTTACTTTCTACCATTTCCTTCCATGATGTGCACGGGGATTTATTCATTTCACAAAAATAATACGTCATGTAGATAATTCAAAACATTTTTTAGATTAAACATATCCAAATAGTCAATTTTAGATATACCCTACAAAATTTCATATGTAAAAGTTCCTTATGAGGCATATTGCACTATGAATAAATGTATGTAAGTTTAAAAAAATAATAAATAATAAAAAAAAAGTGTGTGTTTTACTGAAATAACATTAAAACCAGAAAAATTAATATGATTTTCTATTATATAAAAGGTAACAATTTTGTTGTTATTATTATTCAACTCAGTCTTAGCTTCCCACTGCCCACTCTTAATTTTCACTTCTTCCCAAGGAATCGCATATTGTCATCCAATTCATATATTCAGTATACGGGGATGATGAGTTATAAAAAAACAAAAAACAGATACCTTTTTATATATTAAAAAACCATGTTAATTTTTATGGTTTTAAAAGATCAAAATGTTTTCGCATCATCATAAAACGATTTCAGATAATTATTCCGGTGTGAGTGTATTTTGAATTTTTAAATGGGAACGTTTCGAAACTTAATTTTTATTAAGTTATTTTTAATTTTTTTCATATATTATTTCTATTTTTAAACTACAGCAATACTTTTATCAGAAAAAAAATGACAGAAAATTTGTTAGAAGAAATCTGAAATTGCCCCCCTGAAAAGCCATATGGCCCCCCTGTGGGGCGTATGCCCCACGTTGTGAACCACTTTATTAGATATTACAACGGAAAGTCCTTTATTATTATTTTTTTTTTTAAGGTTAAAAAAAATATTCTCACTTAAAATATATTCTAAACGAACACAGTTAAAAAATATAATGCCGGGAGTGTAGCCCAATCTTAAACGATTTCACCTGAAAATTTAATAGAGAAATTCATTAAGTTTAAAACATCGATCAATAAGATCGGAGGGGCTAAGGCGTAATTTACTTTTCTGCCACTGATGTTGACAACGATTTCCTCAAAACAAAATCTTCAATATTGTGTGAAATATTTCAAGCACATTTTTTTTTCAGTGAAAAATGCTTTGAACGAATTTCAATGTTTAACATTATCATAGTGTTCTATAATTTTTAGTAACAATGCTTTTCAAAAAGCGAAATCAGCACCTAATTCTGCCGCAAAGGGAATAATTTAAAGTGAAAATAATCTATTTTTTTTAGGAAAAACACGCTTTTATAAGCATCCAGTGTTTAACTTAAAAATAAAACCTAATTTCCTAAGTGTCCCTAAGTCCAAGCATTTCATGTTGTTCCAAAAATTTCCGTTAAAATACGTAAATTTGACATGTGCTTCGATTATGGAAAATTCACCGCTTTTATTTATGTTTAGTTGAAAGTTACGAACTACAAAATTTATTAAAGAAAATTAATTTTTGTCCAGTTTCTTTTTAAGGTATGGCAACTGGAAAATAGCATTATTAAACTATCTATTCAGGATTTGATTTGATTTGATTTGATAACCTAAGAGGAAACCTCAGACGAAGAAACTAAGTCCGTACGGCATAATGTCCCTCCCGGATTCCTCTATTAACGACTTAAAAAAATCAAAATTGTATCAGTTAGCAAATTTCCAAATGTGTGAAAAAAGTCGGGCTAGGTTTCGAACCAGGGACTACCAAGCTTCAACCAAGACGCCCCTGGTTCAAATGCTAGCCCTGAATTTCTTCACCCATTTGGAAATTTGAAACTGGTCTGATTTATTTACCAACTGAATAATCGTGTTAAAAATTAATCTAATAGAATTACGCATGCAGCATTTACGTCAATTCTATAAAAAACGATTTGTTCAGTTGAGCTGATTCAGATATCATACCAGATTATTTAGTCCGCCAGATTCGTCCGGGATGGCTCAGTTGGTAGAGCATTGGCGGCTTCAGCCAAGACATCCCTGGTTCGAATGTTGGCTCGGACTTTTTTCACCCATTTCGAAATTTGCAACTGATAGGATTTATCCCAGCAAAGAGGAAATTGCTGGCCAGCACCATGATAGGTGCTGGCAATGATGGAGAAGTGCTGGGTCTACCACTGCATGAGCACTGCTGGACAGCTTCAGTCAACTTTGCTGTTGGAAATCATCAGATAAAATTCTGGTGGGCTTCCGTTTTATCTCATGCACTGACCCACCACTACATGGAAGTGCACGAACTTTTGCAGTATTATTGCTGGGAACCCTTACGGTAGGTGGCGTTGCGAATGTCGAAGATATTGAGTATTTGAACACAAATCTGAAATGAATATCTAAATACGATTTAAGCCGTGAAGCTATTTTTTTAACTGTATATAATATAGCACCACTGCCACCAACAAAATAAATAAGTAAATGAATAAATAAATAAATTCTATATTTCAACGCACTTTTTTTTCTCTCCTTAAATCTGGTTTTACTAGGTTACAAAGAATTTCGGTTTTCATAATTTAAACAGTTCAGAATCAATAATAAAAAACCGTATAAAATATATAGGATTTCTATGCAATACAATAATTTCTGTACCAGTTTAATGACTGGGAACGTAAATCACAAAAGAAACAAACTTGAAATAGTGTAATGGGAATTTGAAAGCTACAAGCGGTCGTAGCATACGCTGAAAGTACTTGTTCATGTCCGGGCGCGGTTAGTACTTGGGAGGGTAACCGCATGGAAACCGCTGCAAGTTCAACCATTTCTATAGACACTTCTACAGATATTTCTATAGCTCTTAGTGAAGCTAGCTTATAGAAAAAAGAGCCATAATACTTTTTTTTTATAGAATTCTATAAGAAATTTTTGTAAGGTAAAGTGCCGGGCCAGCAAAGGAATAGCAGTGGGATAGGTGCTAGCACTGCAGGAAAAGTGCCGGTTTGAAGTAATGTGATGGCATGCAAATGCTTGCCTGCTGTTGGCTATCACTGATGGGCCAGCTGCATACCGCACGGACACTTTTGTACTGGTTGAAGTAATGGCACCATTGCACTTTACCGCTGATGGCAGTGCTGGTTGCCATCTTTTTTCTAGCTGATGGCCCACAGTTTCTTTCTTTGCTGGGATATACCAACTGAATAATTGTGTTAAAAATTAATCGAATATAATTACTCATACAGCGTTTAGTGCAGTTGCATTAAAAAAAAAAACTACGATTTATTTTGTTAGGGTGATTCAGATATCAGGCCAGATGCTGTCATCGTTAACGGTTAGCTGGCTGAAATAGTCCTCCAGATATGCCCGGAAGGGCTCAGTTGGTAGAGAATTGGCGGCTTCAGCCAAGACATCCCTGGTTCGAATCCTGGCCCGGAATTTTTTTTTATCCATTTAGAAATTTGCAACTGATATAACATACTTACAAATTGAATAATTATGTTAAAAATTAATCTAATATCAAAATTGTGTTATCCACAACCACGTATAATCATAATTTAACTAATGTTAATATTATAATAAAATACACATACTACAATATATATTAAAACACACATATACACATAAATAACGCCTACATTCAACAGTTAAATGTATATATAAATATTATACAGACATACATACAATAAATACAATAAACCCAACTGTAGTGAAAAATTAGGCAATTAATTATAGGCAAAACAATTCCAGACTCTGGGTAATTTTTCACTCCAGTTGGGTTTATTGTATGTATGTATAATATTTATATATGCATTTAATATTAATATTAGTTCTTAATATTTAAAAATATTGGGGTTAATCTGAAACCCACAACTGTACACAATTTCTGGAAATCTGGCACATCAGAAGAGGGTAAAAATGAGTTATAAATTTTCATCTTTTTATACAAGGACAAAGTTCAGTTAAAAACTACTCGTATGTCACAATCCTAAAACTTTTTTCTATCTCATACATGTTGATACTTTAAAATTCGCTATCACAGTGACTAAATTAAATGAAAATCCATGGCCACCATGAGGATTATAAAGATATAGGTTCGTTGAATTGCGTGCATTTAAAAAAGAGATACAAGACTCACATCTCATATCATAATATTAAAATACTTATTTGCTTAAAAGACGTTATAAAAACACATTAAAAGTAAATTACAAACTCTTTATTTACATGTTTCAACTCATTTTCTGAGTCGTCGCCAGAATGTATAATAGAAAATTACAAATGCATAATGGAAAATGGAAAAAATCATCGAAAATAAACAAGTAATCATGTAACGCGCCCTATATTTTCGCGATTGCTCGTGTTCCCTCTATGTCGCGATGCCGTAATTTATCCAATCATTCAACTCATAAATTCGGGATACGAAAATATAATGTATCGTTACAAACTCCTGAACCTCTTAAATAAATTTCAGTGGACTCTCTTATGAATAATTGTAAATAAAAATTAGACCTGTAGATGATTTTACTCTCGTTAAAAAGTATGTTAATGTTCTCTATTTGATTTAGTCGGGATAAAGCTGTATTACCTCTATTGTATTTTATGTCCGCTATATGTTCTTTACATCTGATATTGAATTTTCGTTGGGTTATACCTATATAATGATTTTCGTAATTTTTCAGATGTAAAGAACATATAGCGGACATAAAATACAATAGAGGTAATACTGCTTTATCCCGACTAAATCAAATAGAGAACATTAACATACTTTTTACCGAGAGTAAAATCATCTACAGGTCTAATTTTTATTTACAATTATTCATAAGAGAGTCCATTGAAATTTATTTAAGAGGTTCAGGAGTTTGTAACGATACATTATATTTTCGTATCCCGAATTTATGAGTTGAATGATTGGATAAATTCCGGCATCGCGACATAGAGGGAACACGAGCAATCGCGAAAATATAGGGCGCGTTACATGATTACTTGCTTATTTTCGATGATTTTTTCCATTTTTCATTATGCATTTCTAATTTTCTATTATACATTCTAACGACGACTCAGAAAATGAGTTGAAACATGTAAATAAAGAGTTTGTAATTTACTTTTAATGTGTTTTTATAACGTCTTTTAAGCAAATAAATATTTTAATATTATGATATGATTAGAAATGGACGCAATTTTGACTTCTTACTTAGACTCACATCTTTCAAACAAATCATTGAATTTTGGCAACCAGCCTCTTAGATGTCTGCAACCGAAATTCGCAGCCCAAAGTGCATAAAAGCGACACTTGTCGCGCTGTATGCACTCAAACCTAATAAGGGTCTATTTATAAGAAAGTGTAACAGAATGTAAAGTTTAATTAAATTCCGTTTATTAATTTTTTAGATAAACCTATCGTGAAAATCGTGAAAAAGGTGGCCTAGCAGCGCCACCTATTACATAATTTACGCGAGCACCTAACCAGCACCAACTTACAGAAAATGAAGTTTGTTATCAAATTTCGTGCATTAGATTTTAGATATGACTATCACTAAAACCGTGTAAATCCTGAAAAATGCAGCATAGCAATGGTCGATTTACACCAAAGACTAATCAGCAGCAACTTATGTCAAGCCCTAACTAAATCTGAAGTTTGATAAAATCCGTGCATTATTTCGGCTATTGCAGAAATCGTAAAAAACCTAGCATAGCAGCGCCACTTGTTGGGCGATTTCCGCATAAATTTAATCAGCACCAACTAATATCAAGATATAACTGAATCTACAGTTTTATTAAATTCCGTCCATAAGTTCTTGAAATAGAGCGCCCACAAAATTTGTGCATACAGGCAGACTCGCAGACAGACGTTTTCTAAAAACAGTCAAATCGTGTTCAGGACCTTCTAAAACGTATAAATCCGTCGAAAACCTCAAGTTGCATTATTGCACGAATCCAATACTTTATTTTTGTAAGGATAGAAGAAAGTAATGACAGTATGTGATAAAGGAGTTGTCATGTTGTAATTTCCTAGCTACTGAATGCATTTTTGTATTGACCGTCATGGTGAAAACGACCCGCAGAAAAATTAAAGCAAAGGATACATTTATCTAGCATTACGAGAAGTGCAATGATTCGATGAATGAGAACTCAGCAGGAACCCGGAAAAACTATTCGAAATGAGGGAATCTGATTTCAATTCCTTAATAATACAGTTTGTCTCAAAAGTTTTGTCCTAATCAGAAAACGTCGTTTACTAAATAACATTACAAATTTTTCCCATTTTCGTATTAGTAATTTATCTATTAGATTCTGTTACGTTATTCAAATGAATCATATCAAAATAAATAAATGGATACACTGTTATAACTTTAATAAAAACTCATAAAAAGTATAATTGTAGAGCATGCCCACTAAAGTCCCTTCCACTGAATAATACACTTGTGACTGAATAATACACTTGTGACTGAATAATACGGTGAGTCATTTGTTCCAGTACAGCGTGTACAATTCAAGTCCAATTCATTCTGACATTTTTATGGTGTGTTTTTATGCACTATTTGGAAGACCATTTGTTTTGAAACAAAATTCTTGCATTCTGTTATGCGACTATGTATTTTCTCCTTTGAGATATTGACACCGATATTATTTTAACTTGACTTATGGACATACTTATTTTAATATCAATCTTTCATTTTTTCAGTCACTCTGAACACTTGTTACATCTGGCCGCAAGTTTATGGTTTTCGATCGAAATTGTTATTTCCAGTGCACGTACATAATATATTCCTTGCTTTTAAAGTTTTTAAAGCGGTTTTTAAAGTTTTTAAAGTAAAGTTTCCTTGCTTTTAAAGTGATTTATAGGACGTTAAAACCTTAAAAGCCGAAGATACCGAATTTAAGATATCGATATGTTTCACAAAAGAGAAAATTCTAAATATTTTAAAGTTGAAATCGAAAGGTAAGACCTTTAAAGAAATTTATAGAGTGTTAACTCTCGCCTCTCGATTGCCAGTACAGTTTCCGCATTTTAGTCCGTTTTATTTTTACAGTGTAGGGCTAGTTTAACAGATGATTCAACGTAACTTGGATATCGAGTTGTCACTGCAAGAGCGGATCAAACAAAACAAGAAAGTAACAAAGTTTAGAAAGTCATTGGAATGTGGGCAAAAATTCAAGCATGCGCGTTAATCTTTCTCCTTCCAATATGCACAGTGGTGCCTTTTTAGAATCACTACTGCGCTTGGGAAAAATCTAGGCCCTATTGTTATCAGACAGACCTCGTTCAGTACTGCGGACCATGTAAATGATGCGAGAAATACTTTGACTATAATAATCTATATTAACTATCTTGAACTAAACCTCTGTAATGTAATCGTGTTTGTTATATTTACGACAGTGTAACATAAGTAAAATGATATAAAAAACTAGTGGAACCAGAGAGGAAAATAAAGCTCGATCTAAAAAAGTTACAGTAAAAAATTGGCAAATAGTTTCAGTCTAAAAAAGTAAGTAGTGCGTAGAAAAGTAATGGAACCAGATTATCTGTAAAGCTCATGAAATTACCCAAATTTTTGTTGATAGCTGAAAATGTGGACTGAGCTTTACTGGTGCCTTAAAATCAATCAGGGAAGTAAAGGCTATCATGGCCGGTTCTAGTTCCATGATGTTGAAGAAGGAAAAACAAATTGAAGAGATTCAGTGCTCCGATTAAAAACATTTAATATGTACATTAGACGACACAGTTACAACTCCACCCTGGCACTGGCAACTTAATCATCATATGTTTGGTCTCGTGTGGCACTGGAAGAACTGGCCTAAAAAAATTAACAAAAATTTCTACAAATTTTGGAAAATATTTTCCTCGAAATCACTACTGACGAGTTTGGTCCACCTTGGTTCTCAACGCTTCAGTTACAGCGTCAAGAATATATAGTGTGGAAATCAGCTATCCCAGTAATACTTTTTAAAAATGCTAAAATATTGGATCCCTTAAATGTCAAAAGATGCTGAAATCCTAATAATCGATCGCAATGACATCTGCAGGATATTTTCTAAAACTCCAAGACGATTAATTTGGTCTAGACGCTGTAATACTACGATGTTTACATTGAAATTTCAAAATATACAGCAGATGTCGTTGCGGTCGGTTCTTTGGATTTCAGCATCGTTGCACTGGCATATTTATATGATACAAATTTTTAGCACTGTTTGGATTGCAGATTTCTACACTATTTATTCTAGGCGCTGTACTTCAGTAAGTCATTATCAACTGAATGATATAATTTCATCGGGCTGCAACTGCAAGCAGAAAAAATAGGTAATGTTTTCGGCCATGTAATGTTCACTGTCAAAACGGCTTGGACAATGTAAGGTTCTTTATTGACTGATAAGATGGAAACGCGTAGATAGATTTTAACAAATGTGACGCCAAAATATTTGTCTTCATTCCCCGAAAGTCATAGGCTGTAATTAAATAGCCGATATATCTCGAATTAACTGGATATATTCGAAAAGCCTATAAATGGTTATTCTATTAACTCTTACCGACGCGGATTCTGTTTATAAACTGATGAAATAATGGACTGACACCGCAATTTTTAACGAATCTATTAGAAAATACGAACTTGCTTATTTTCATGTACATTATAATAGGAAAATTTTAGTTAAATATTCTTGGTGCCGTTTGTCAGTTTTGGAATTAAAATTAGGTGTCCTTTTTTAAGGACACCGCGCCGGTAAGGGTTAATAAGTATGTATGGAAGTTCTGAAAATTTTTAATTCTTCATCGCCAATCATACTAAAATGTTAATAAAGGCTAGTTACATGGGTTTTTGTAATGCAAGTCACATAACTGATAACTGCTATGCTTGTTGGCCACCGTTATTTTCGTAAAGTTTGCTAGGCCTTATTCAATTAATGAGACATCTCCCATAAAATAAGTCACATTCTTCCGTTCTAAAATACTGGTAGCTAAAAATCGTCGCATGTGACTTACACTACAATTACTCATGGAAATAGACTAAATATAAATAATAAACAAATTAAAGAAAAGAATGGGAATAATAGTATATGAAATCATGAGGCTCTAAATATTCAAATAATTTTATTATATCATGAAAATGGAATCTTTGTGATTTCCTAGTATTATTTTTTTCACAGATTTTTTTTTTCTTTTTTACTAATAAAGTTATTTGTTTGAGATTTTTTATACAGGCGAGCTATTTGGATTTAATGCAGAAATGTCATTAAAAATCTGAAATTGTGTTCTTATTTATCTTTATATTGTTTGATTTTAGATAACAAATTGTATCGAATAATTTCTTTAGGAGGAGTAATTGTTTCAGCATGATATTCTGCGCTAGTGAACATAAGAAATGATTTTATATTTAGTTTAATTAAGTTATATATAGCGATGAAAATGGAGCTGAAAAACAAAAATTTTATAATTCGAAAAGGACAGACAGTAGCACAATGCAATTTTTCGCAAAAATACATGGACATTTTTTAATAATGAAAAATTGTATAGTCATAATATTTACGTTTGTTATTTGCAATTTGCATTGTTGTGGTTACAGAGCGATCGCTTGTCACCATTTTGAGCATCATATGACAGAATTTACAGAAGAAATCTGTCTTCGATACTCTACAGAGTATCATACCATGTTTAACAGCCAATCTCATTTATAGAAGTCATCTAGCTGCGTTGCGAACTGCGCTGCATCAAAATTTTAAATATAGACATACAGCTGAAGCACTGCTTATTAGCTGCAAATGCAGATGTGCCAAATTGTAACTAATCTTCCTTAATATGTGGATTAATTTAACTTAGGGTTAATATGTTTCGCACCATATATATTTTTTTAAGATTTGAAATTTAAATAAGTTCCGTGTAGAAATCTGAAATTAAATAAATAAAGATTGATCAAATAAATTTTCTCGTTCGAAACTTAAATTGATTCAAATTTATCCACGTATTACGGAAGATTAGTGGGAACTTGGCACCTCTGAAAATGTAACAATTCAAGCAGTAAAATTTTCGTTGCTAAAATAAATCTCTCTCATTTTTTGTGCATTTCTGCAAAAACCGCATCGTGCAGCAGTCTATATCGAATTACTGACTTTTTTTCTTCTTGTGTTAGTTTTATATCACCTGGCATTTGCAAGTTATTATTTCTCATCATCTTACTAAAACAGCGTATGCCAGCGTAAACCTTTTTTTGATGTTCAAAGATAAAAAGGCTATAGGTGTTTCTGAAGCACACTTAATTATTTTAACACAATCCTACTGATTGGTAAAGAAATTACATTAGTTGTAAATTTTTAACTGAGTGTAAAATTGCCCAGGACGGGATTCGAACCAAGGATCTTGGCTTCAGCCGCAAACACTCTTCCAATCCAGCTATCCTGGACAAATCCGGCTGACACGCTTCACTCGGACAAACTTTTGACAGTGACTTCTAGTCTGTTATCTGAGATAGTTCAACAGAATAATCCGCCGGTAAAGGAACTCCAATAAACAGTGGATACGTAGTTACGCCTAATTATTTTAGCACAATCATATTTATTGATAACGAAATAATATGTTACACTTGATTAATTTTTAACACATTTATTCTAATTGGTAAATAAATCAAAGAAATACCTGGTTTGAATCCTGGTCCGGACATTTTTCGCCCAGTTGGAAATTTACATCTCATTTGATTTATTTACCAATTAGAATAATTGTGTTGAAAATTAATCTAGTGTAATTACGTATCCAGCATTTTCTGGAGTTCCATTACCTGCGATTTATTCTGTTGAGCTGATTCAGATATCAGACCAGATGCCATAATCAATAAGGTTAGCTGGACGAATTAGATCCACCAGATTCTATGAAATATGTTTTGTACTATCTATATTTATATACATATAATTTTTTTTTATTTTTTTATCGAGAGCGACACTAAATTATAAAAAAGCAGAATTCCTGTTTTCTAGTTTAAGATTTTTATTGTTATTTTATTTTTTTTTTACAATAAATTAAAATTCTCTATATCAAGTTCATGTCTGTAAATCTATTCTCCAATACCGTTAAAACAACATCTGTCTAAGAGAATTCTTTCTATCTCTCCACTGTCTGTCCATCTGTCGATGCAGGAGAAGGAACGGGATCGGCGGTAGGCGCTTGATTTCTATCGACAAAACAAAGGTCCTTTGCATCGTCTCCCATGTTCTCTAGAATCCAGTCCGTGTACATAGCTGTTGCTGTACATACTGCAGGAATGTGCTTAACACCACACCCTCGAAAAGATCCAAAAGATACAATCCCAATGGCCACAGGTTTTGTTGCATTGAAAATTAGAGGACTTCCAGAATCACCCTGTTAGAAAAATTCAACTTTAAATAAAACTGAATTGCCCCCTTTTTTAATAATAACATGAACACTGCTAATTAAAATTCATATAAAAAGCACATATACATGTACAAAACTTACTTTCGGGTGCATTCATGTAATATAAAATTATTAAAGGGGTCTCAGGACTCTTAAAGCTCTAAATTTTTCGATTTTTTTTTTTTTTTTTAGATGTCAAACTCCTTTCTTTTTTGAACATTTTGATATAATTATTTCCTTAAAATTCTCATTAGAGAAGAAGTTGTTGTTTTTAGAATTATACCCGCACAATAGCTCAAGCGGCATTTCTGAAACTCTGAAGTTATTTTTCTCGAAATGACGCAGGTTATCTCAAACACTTCTGAATACTTTTTCATGAAATTTTCAAAACATATGTTTCATGTTAATTTGTAAAAACTGAACCTAAAATTTCCTTTTTTAGTATTAAAAAAATGTATACTTTTAGGTGATTATACTGTTGAAATTTTCAAAATTTTGTATTAGCTAAATACAACTTTGCATTAAAAATATAAAAATGCTTTACATACAAATTTATTTAGGTTCAGGATAATTATCACAATCTGAAGCATAATTAGACACAAGAAATTTCATTTTAGTTGCAAAATTTATTTTGTAATCCAGCGCGTAAGCTGTCATGCCAAATTTTTGCTCGACAAATGTCTGACAGTTTGGAGCCCCTTGTAAATACTAATTCTGCATTTTGCAATTTTTAAAATACATGAATCGAAAGAACATACTTATATCTTTCATCCCATTTAAAATTGTGTTTTTAAATCATATACATTTTAAGATTTTAAATGTTGAAAATAGTCCTTTTTTTCATTTTTTTTAATTTTAAGAGTCCTGGAGACCCCTTAAAATACATTAAAAGTATCTTAATATACATTAGAAAAACCCAGAACATTTTCAGCCATTACAAGGCCGTCATCAATGGGATTTAAATGTTACTATTATTTTTCTTTGCGCTTATTCGAGAATTGCCTAGAAGAAATCATTGTAATTTAAAGGTTGTACGTCAGATGAGATGCCAGATAAAATAATTAAAATTTTCAACAAAGCAAACTTTCGTCTATTTATGCAGCAGTTCTCTCCATACTCCATGGATATCGTATGGTAGTGCAGTAAGGAGCATGGATAGATTTGCTGCATAATAGATGAAAGCTCGTTTTGTTGAAAATTTGAATAACTTTATCTGGCATCTCATCTGACGTACAACCGTTAAATTACAATGATTTCTTCTAGACAATTCTCGAATAAGCGCAAAGAAAAATAATAACAACATTTAAATCCCATTGATGACGGCCTTGTAATGGCTGAAAACGTTCTGGTTTTTTTTTTTTTTTTATGTATTTTAAATAATTTTATATATATGTCTGCGCCTGAAAGTGATTTTTGTACATTTATTTGTGCTTTTATATGAGTTTTAATTGATTAAATCAAGGGGAATTTAGCACTAGAAGTTTAACTTTTATTTACGAACACTGCTTTTTAGCTCACAGGCTATCAAAGCCTGTGAGCTTATGTGCCCACCGGATCTGTATGTACGTACGTATGTACACACGTATGTACGTACGTAATGCGATAACTTTTGATAGAAATATCCGATTCGCTTCAGATTTTTTTCCCAGGTTCATTTTGATAAGACGCTTCCCTGATTAGTTTTTGGAGTTCATTAGTTAAAGATAAAGGAGGAAAAAAGGGACGACCCCCCCCCCCCCCTTAATTGAAATAAATGCGTTTTTCATGCAGAAATATTCAATTTGTTCCAAATTTGGTATACCGGTTAATTATGTTAAGGAGCTGCCTTGATTACATTTGGAGGTTCATTAGTTACATATAAAGGGAGTAAAGAGGGGCTAACCCCCCCCCCCCCTTAATTCAGACAAATGCGTTTTTCATGCAGAATTATTCGATTTGCTCCAAATGTGGTATAGCGGTTTATT
The DNA here is from genome assembly GCA_963932465.1 of Maratus speciosus. Lineage (NCBI taxonomy): Eukaryota > Metazoa > Arthropoda > Arachnida > Araneae > Salticidae > Maratus > Maratus speciosus. Next base: position 524,230,846 of record OZ010792.1, on the reverse strand, counting down.
ATGTTAAGGAGCTTACCCGGTTGGATTTTGAGGTTCATTAGTTAAGTATAAAGGGAGGACGGGGGCTAGTCCGCCCTCTAATTTAGATAAATGGGTTTTTAATGCAGATTTATGCGATTTGCTTCAAATTTATATACCAGTTTATTCCGATATGTCTTTCTTCATTTGATTTGAAGGTTCATTGTTTAAGTATAAAAGGGGGAAAGGGGGGAAGTCTCCCCTCCCCTTAATTGAGATAAATGGGTTTTCATACAGAATTATCTAATTTAGTTTAATTTTTTTTTTTCTAGGTTCATTCCGATAAGGAGCTTTTCTGATTAGATTTGAAGGTTCATGAGTTCAGCATAAAGGGAGAAATGGGGGAGCTGATAGCCCCCTTAATTATGCGAAATGGGTTTTTCATGCAGAATTATCTGATTTGCTTCAAATTTGCTATACCAGTTTATTATGTTAAAGAGCTTCCTTATCAAATTTGGAGGTTCTTTGGTTAAGTATAAGGGATGAAAACGGGAGCTAATCCCTTCATTTATTTTTTGAGGGTCAATATTCTTTGAAATATGAGTATATTATATAATTAGTGTGAATAGCCTGTGAGCTCAATGCCATCAGTTTAACTTGGCAATTTTCTTTTTATTTAAAATTCTGATGGGATTATATTTAGAATTCGACAGTGTTTGTCAAGTTAATTTTTTCTTTAAAAAAAAATTATTTTATCATAATAAAAGGAAGTGAATCGTTGTTATAATAAAAACAGATAGATATTAAAATTATAAAAAACGATTGCGCTTTTGAAACAATTTTTATCAGTAACCATTAGTAATTATTAGTAACCCTATTTTAACATTTATGTAAGTAGGTATCTCCTAGATTTTTATGACTTCCAGTTTGATGCATTTTTTATCTGATTTAAATGCCATGAAGTTAAATACCATTTTCATTAGTATTCTGACATATTTTCTATGTGCTAATTTGTAAAAAGGGTTCCCTATTACGTGAATGCACTTGATTTTTTATGAAAATTAGTATTAGTTCGAACATTTGATCAACACTATGTTTTTTTTTTATTTACATTCCATATATGTATATTATAATGCATATATTGCTGAAGAAGTAGCACTTTAAAAGAAATATTTTCAGTACATTTCAAACATTTATCAAAATGGTGTTCCAAAGAATATTTTTTGCGACTTTTTACCGACTTTTTTTTTTTTCAAAAACTGGGAAATATTTGGATCGGCAATGGCTGTACATTCTCACGCTGTATAATACTATAACCTATAAAAATTCGGCCAAATACTGCGCCAAGAATAAGAAAATAATGAGAAAAGAATTGTTTGCTACTAATGATTGCACCCATAATACCATAACAGTCAGATTTTGTTTGAACTTGCAGAAGTAGCAGGTATAACTTTATGATCGAATTATAACAATTTTTCACTTATGCAGCTCAGAGTACTTTTCAGATAAATGTGTGCATTTTTAGAGAAATGGATGCTCAAGTAAATGCTTCATCAATTTTTGTGAAAGACGAGAGTAGGCTTTTGCAGCTCTGTACTATAAAAAAGCGATGTAACGTTACTCCATAAAATTGGTTCAACATGCTGTCTCCAATTTTATGGAGTAATTTAACTTATATAATGGTGTAGATTAAACTTATGTAAGTCTAATATTACACATTAGTGTAACATAACACTAGTTATAGCTGTTAAATTACTCAATAAAATGGAGTCAGCAAGGTTTCCACCAATTTTATGGAGTAACGTTACTTATTTTTTTATAGGATGAATTTCCATAAAATCACTCATTCTACTGAAAAATTGTAGTTTTTGCAAAAAGTTTTACTTTGTTTTTTAAAAATATACTCACAGAAATAATTACAATTGTTAAATTACAATTGTTTTAAAATCCAGAGAGTTGTCGTGTGAAATTCACTATGCCAGTTGCTTTAAAATTAAAGTGCTACGATTGTTTGAATTTTTCATTTATTTCATCAACCAAAAAATAAATTATAAATTACACTTTGTATAAACTAATAAATAATGCAATCTTTTAAGACGTTTCTTCTTTTTCGCGAATACAAATATTGGATGCTTCCTCTTCTCCGACACTCTCGGTGATCCAGTTCAAATAAGGAGGGATGTAGGTATACACTGCCGGAATATATTTCTTTCCACAACCCCTTCTTGACACAAAAGAAGCGACGCCCAGGGCTATGGGTTTCTTTTCGTTTGTGTAAACCAGGGGTCCGCCAGAATCACCCTGAAACGACACGTTCCAGTAAGTAATACTGAATGGAATTTGTTGGGATACATGGGTAATAAAGCGTTAAAGTTAAGTATATATTTAATCCTGCATTTCGCAGTGAAGCATATATGAATCATTTAAAATTTAATCTTTATAATAATAGCCTAAGTCGTGTGACTGTCATCAATAGTTCCGGGTTACTCGCTTCGCTTTTTATATGCCAGACGGCCCTTTTGGCACTAATGTTAGCCGGGCGCAGGTGATAAATCGCCAAACTGTTCCATCGTCATCGTTTCATCTATATAATAAAAGCGCAAAGCATGTGACTCTCATAAACAATTATGGACTGACTCCTTCGCTTTCCATATGCAAGACGGCCATTTTTAATTAAAATTATTTTTTTTTAATAAAGGTACGTAAACGTTGGCATGATTGCAAAGATTTCATTGTACGTTTATGTTAGCTGTGCGCAACTATCGCCAATAGCATTTTTTAACTCGCCAGTTAGCATTTTTCTTTATTTTTCGCGTGGTAAATTAAAGCAATGCTTTGATGTTGAAATTAAATGTCATAGTTTAAGGTATTATTTATTATTAGGTAGCTTTCATTACAAAAAGCTACATATTGCAGCCATTCGGAGGAAAGAGATTTCAAAAAATTTTGGTATATTTTCATCGATCATGACCCCCAGACCCCGAAACCACCCTCCGTTTAAAATTGATATATATATATATATATATATATATATATATATCTGACCTATGTCACACTGTAACTCTCGTAATTATGAACCGATTTCGATGTAATTCGGTGTGTACATAATACATACAAATGTCTCGATCGAGTTCGTTGGCCAGCTTCATCCGCCGTTTTGTTTCAAAATGGAGGCCACTTAAAAATTTTAAAAAAATTTTAAATTTTAAATGTGGTACCAAAAAATTAAAAATGGAAAAATATTTTTTTCTTATGTATTTGATCTTTATACAAAGATTCTGGAGCAGTTTTTGTTTCGTCTATATCTTAAAAAATTGCTGAGTTATAGCGTTTTGAATTTCTAGCGTGGCTGACATTTTGAAACGTCCTGAATTTTGTCACGCGATAAAAGGCGTATTTATGAACCGATTTCGATGTAATTCGGTGTGTACATAGTACATACCAATGTCTCGACCAAGTTCGTTGGCCAGCTTCATCCGCCATTTTGTTTCAAAATGGCGGCCATTTAAAATTTTTAAAAATATTTAAAATTTGAAATGAGGTACCAAAAAATTGAAAATGGAAAAATATTTTTTTCTTATGTATTTGGCCTTTATACAAAGATTTCGGAGCAGTTTTTGTTTCGTCTATATCTTAAAAAATGGCTGAGTTGAAGCATTTTGAATTTCTGGCGTGACTGACATTTTGAAACGTCCTGAATTTTGTCACGCGATAAAAGGCGTATTTATGAACCGATTTGGATGTAACTTAGTTTATACATAGTACATACCGATGTCTCGACCGGGTTTGTTGGCCAGGTTCATCTGCCATCTTGTTTAAAAATGGCGGCCATTTAAATTTTTAAGAAAAATTTAAATTTGAAATGTGGTACCAAAAAATTGAAAATTGAAAAGATATTTTCTTCTTATGTGTTTGACTTTGATAAAAAAATTCGAGAGCAGTTTTTGTTTCGTCTATATCTTAAGAAATGGCTGAGTTATAGCATTTTGAATTTCTAGCGTGGCTGACATTTTGAAACGTCCTGATTTTTGTCACGTAATAACAGGCGTATTTATGAACAGATTTGGATGTACCTTGGTGTGTACATAGTACATACAAATATCTCGACCGAGTTCGTTGGCCAGCTTCATCCGCCATCTTGTTTCAAAATGGCGGCCATTTAAATTTTTTAAAAAAATTAAAAATTTTAAATGTGGTACCAAAAAATTAAAAATGGAAAAATATTTTTTTCTTATGTATTTGATCTTTATACAAAGATTCCGGAGCAGTTTTTGTTTCGTCTATATCTTAAAAAATTGCTGAGTTATAGCGTTTTGAATTTCTAGCGTGGCTGACATTTTGAAACGTCCTGAATTTTGTCACGCGATAAAAGGCGTATTTATGAACCGATTTCGATGTAATTCGGTGTGTACATAGTACATACCAATGTCTCGACCAAGTTCGTTGGCCAGCTTCATCCGCCATTTTGTTTCAAAATGGCGGCCATTTAAAATTTTTAAAAAAATTTAAAATTTGAAATCAGGTACCAAAAAATTGAAAATGGAAAAATATTTTTTTCTTATGTATTTGGCCTTTATACAAAGATTTCGGAGCAGTTTTTGTTTCGTCTATATCTTAAAAAATGGCTGAGTTGAAGCATTTTGAATTTCTAGCGTGACTGACATTTTGAAACGTCCTGAATTTTGTCACGCGATAAAAGGCGTATTTATGAACCGATTTGGATGTAACTTAGTTTATACATAGTACATACCGATGTCTCGACCGGGTTCGTTGGCCAGCTTCATCCGCCATCTTGTTTAAAAATGGCGGCCATTTAAATTTTTAAGAAAAATTTAAACTTGAAATGTGGTACCAAAAAATTGAAAATTGAAAAAATATTTTCTTCTTATGTGTTTGACTTTGATAAAAAGATTCGAGAGCAGTTTTTGTTTCGTCTATATCTTAAGAAATGGCTGAGTTATAGCATTTTGAATTTCTAGCGTGGCTGACATTTTGAAACGTCCTGATTTTTGTCACGTAATAACAGGCGTATTTATGAACAGATTTGGATGTACCTTGGTGTGTACATAGTACATACAAATATCTCGACCGAGTTCGTTGGCCAGCTTCATCCGCCATCTTGTTTCAAAATGGCGGCCATTTAAAAAAATTTAAAAAATAAAAAAATTAAAATGCGATACCAAAAATTTGGAAAATGAAAAAGATATTTTTCGTATGTGTTTGACCTTAATACAAAGATTCCGGAACAGTTTCTGTTTGTCTATATCTAAAAAAATGGCTGAGTAATAGCATTTTGAATTTCTATTGTGGCTGACATTTTAAAACGACCTGATTTTTGTCATGCGATAACAGGCGTATTTATGAACCTATTTGGATGTAACTTGGTCTGTACATAGTACATACTAATGTCACGACTGAGTTCGTTGGCCAGCTTCATTCGCTATCTTGTTTCAAAAGGGTTGCCATTTAAAAGAAAATTAAATTTAAAATTTAAAACGAGGTATTAAAAAATTGGAAAATGAAAAAGATTTTTTTTATGTGTTTGGCCTTGATACAAAGATTCCGGAGCAGTTTTTGTTTCTGAAAATTTGTTCTTTTGTTTATATCTTAAAAAATGATTGAATTATAGCACTTTAAAATACTAGCATGGCTAACATTTTGAAACGATCTTGTATTTGTCACGCGATAACACACGTATTTGCCTATTTCGATGTAAGAAGGCATGTGGATAGTATACATCAATACCTCGACCAAGTTCGCAGGCCAGATTCATCAGCCATCTTGTTTCAAAATCGCGGCCATTAAATTAAATATATATATATATTTAAAGTGAGGTGCAAAAAAATTAGAAATTTAAAAAGGTTTCTTTCTTAAGTATTTGACCTTGATATAAGGATTCAGGAGCATTTTTTGTTTGTCTTTACCTTAGAAAATGGCTCAGATATAGCAGTTTCAATTTCTATTGTGGGTGACATTTTGAAAAAATCTGATTTTTTGCATGCGACAGCACTCGTATATATCAACCGATTCCGATGTGAGTGAGCATGTGAACAACAATTACTAAGGTCTCAACCAAGTTCACTGGTTAGCCTCATCCACCATGTTGTCTTAAAATGGTAGGCGCTTTAAGAAATCGCCGAATTCGGCAGCCAAATATGAGTTACTTTAAATAAAAGCAGCTTGGATAAAGCTGACTAATTTCGCGAAATTCTCATTCATTATATTGATAAAAATTAGTATTGAATCTCCTATATTCAGTTTCCACTATATTGAGTTTCGTGTGTTTGAATGATATAAGTTGGCTTTTTAAAAATAAGGAATATGAAAGCTACCTCTTCCTCCCGGCACTGGCCGGAAGCACTTTTTTCTTTTCTTTTCGTTTCGTCGTGAATTTAAAATTTTTCCGTTTTAAATTAAAGTTATGTATTTTAAATAAAATGAATGAAAGTACCATATTTTAAATGAAATTGATGAAATATGAAAAAATGCGACGGGAATAATGTTTGACGATTTATCATCTCCTCTCGGATAACATAAAAACACAGATATCTTGATTTCGCTATCAGAATCTTCTGATTTGTCATAGTATTGAGCAAGTAAATTAAATTAACATGATACAATGCTTAGCATACATTTAATGGAGGTCAAACTGGTCGCTAAGGACGGCTAGTATTTAGTAAATACATTTAGTTACAATATGCCGCTAAATATAAATAAAAATACTCGCCTAAAGCAATTTGTTAAACAAATCGGCAATTGTACGTCAAGATTCTGGAAATCATCGAAATTAAAACAGCGACTGTAACTTCTTCTTCTGAAAAACTATGTATTGTTTATTGGTTTGATTCAGTGATCATTAGGATTAAGAGCAATTCACTGGGTTAAACTATAAATTGTAATTAATTTTACTCTTGATCTTTTTTATGTCAGATGGTATGTCTGAATTAAAAAGTGTTCATGCCTAAATATGAAGAATTTGTTTTGAATGTTTGTATTATTTAGTTATAAAGTAATTCAAGTTTTTAAGGTTAATTCATCTGTCGCACATAGAACACAATTAGATCATCAAAAACACTCGGCCCTGGACTTTTTAGATTTTCTAACTGGCAAGAAAACAAAAATTACTGCTTACCTAAAATTTGAGCTTTAATTTGAATTAACTGAAAATTATAGAAGAACATTTTTAGACACCGGGCAAATAAAAGCCAGTGAATTAATTTAATGACTTCTTTGAATTGAGAATTTAATTCAGGGATTGCTACGCCAATATTCTCAGGGATGGGCAATATCTGATATTAATATTTCCGATACTTGCCAAAATATAGCCAATATAAACAATACGTGTCCAATAATATTTTGCTAATAGATCTATACAGGTTTCTCTCCATTAGTGCGATTAATTATTCCTGCAATATTACCACACTAATCTAAACATACATTGAATGCATAAACTGTAATATATCCACGGTCAACTTTCTCAAAAACCCAATGTGCATAAATAATGTATTACGATATTGTTTTTTGTGTATAACTGTTAGAATGTAAAAATTACAGTTTGATTTAAAAATAATTTAAAATATCTAATTTTCCTCAACTTTCGTTAATAGAAGAGTGTGAGCTAATTTAATAAGTAACAATAAAAAATGAAAAAAAGCCAAATATTAATACTGCATCACAACAATTCTTTAACCCTTAAATGCCTGGTGTTGCTTTTCGGCAACATACCCAATTTAGGCTCTAAAATACTATTAGAATAATATTGAAGCTATAATGCCTAACGTTGCCAATAAAATGCAGTCTGAAAATATTATTAAATAGATTTTCAACATTTAGATGGCAACACTTGTGCTGTTTAACAATAAAGATAAATTTATTTTTTCAAATGTTTCTACTTGTTCTTTTTGTTTTGTTTGGAAGCTTGCGAAATACCCTATTTTGACCTGCAGTAAGCAAGTAAAATTTATTTCTTATTAAAGTTCCTAAAATTCTTGTGTGTTTAATATTGTAGAACTTTATCAAGGGAAATTATTTTTTCAATTAAACACCAGTATTGCAGATTAGTAACAAACTTTTTTTTAGCCGTAAACTATACTTAAAACAAAATATGATTTTTTAAAGTATTTTTCCCATGATTTATTTAAAAAATGAAAGCCGAAAAACATTATTACAATGATTTTTGAAAAATCAGGCATTTAAGGGTTAAATTGTTTCTGTTAGTTTATTTACAGTTAGGTTATTATTATTTTTTAATTTATATATTTCGATTTAAAACTTATTATAATACAGTTTGATTGTTTCAGACTTACCTATATTTTAAGTTATTGTGAAAACGTATCAATTTCCAAAAAACACAGTTATTATATAATCAGGAGGGGGGGGGGGGATTTTCAGAAAATATTACCAGCCAATTATTTATTTTACCAGCCAGCAAGATGCAACATACAGTTGAAAATAGTTATGACAAAATCGTACGCAACTGCACAAATAATTAATTATTATTACTATAATGCATTTTCATAACTCTTTTTTTTTTTATAAAATTAAGAAATATATCCAATAGAGGAAAGCTTAATATAGGATAGAACTTAGTACCATGTTTACATTACAAGAATTTGGAAAGTTGCAATATCTAGGTTTTAAAAAAATGTTTTTGGTATATCTCAATAGCCTACAGTTTTTCAAAACTACCTAAAAATTAACTCGTCCTGTCAGAAAATCCATTCGCCACTGGCGAGTAAAAGGATGTATTTTCCCACCCCTGTACATACAGTCAAACTTCCCTTTAACGAAGTTTTCTACTTAACGAAATTTTCTGCTGAACCTTGACTTTGAGCACTATTAACATGCAAATTAATCTCCCTATTACGAAAAATATATTCTTTATAACGAAGTTTGTTCCAATTTCGTGCATGTACAGCATCTAAACGGAGAGATTGCTGTTGCGATGGATGTATGAATTTATTTCAGTTGATTGTAGGAAAATGAAAATATTTATATATTTAATCATTTCCATTTAAAAGAAGAAATGCTAAAAGCCTTCGATACGACAAGAAGGGGGTTCCAGTTTCACGTAAATGTTACAGATGATTGCTCATATACTTACAATAGTGCGAAAATTTTTATGAACAGTTTATTTTTTATAAGAAACCTATGCAAAATAATATTACAGACTTTTTTAAGGCGAATAATTTTAAATACTGAGAAAAAAGAGAAAAAATACGTTACACTTCAGTTTTTGTTTACCTCTGTTTATTGAGTGTTTTTTTGACATTATTCTAATTATTTTTTTTTCATATATCTACATTACATAAAACAAAAGTTACTGCTCGAATTAAAATACATTTTTCCCAATGTTTCCATTTTAGATGTATTTTTCGTTTTATGCATGTGTATATTATTATACAAATTTCATGAATTTGACTTGATTTCTATTTAACGAATTTTCTTCATAACGAAGTGTTTAAGTGGAACAATGATACTTCGTTAAATGGAAGTTTCACTGTAGTAATTTTTAAACGATGAATTACGCCCGAGAAATCTAAATTTAATTACGTGAATTTTTATTCACATAGCTAACAAGGCGTAAAACCAACAGAGTGAAAAAGTATCCAGGCCAGGGTTCGATCCTGGGACTTTAGTTCAGTGCACAAACGCTCTTCCATCTGAGGCACTTGGAACAACACACCTAGCCTGGCACCCTTCACTCTGTGTCGTTCTAGGATACTCAGGGGGAAGAGCGTTGGTGCGCTGAACTAAAGACTGAGCCAAAGACCCAGGTTCGAACCCTGGCCTGGATACTTTTTCACTCTGTTGGTTTTACGCCTTGTTAGCAATGTGAATAAAAATTCACGTAATTGAATTTAGCACATTTATTTTTCCTCTGCTTGGAATACGTCTTGGGCTAACACAAAATTTGTTTTTCTAATCGTCGTTGCACTCGCATCTTTCTACTTCTGTCTGGTCTGTCTATCAAATGCTGTTTGAGGAATTCTCATTTTTGAAAGGCTTCTTAAACTTTTTATGTTATTTCTTTCTTCAGATTTTATTTTCAAAAATTCGACGCCATCTTATTAGAAAAAAAAGTATACCTCATGTTGAGCATTGCGCACTAATCAAAATTTTCTCCACACTAATCGTAGGAAGTATCAAATTTTTTTTTTACCTCACTAACCGAAAATTGAACTAACTGAAACAGCCCTAAGACAGGGAAACCTGTATATTCGTTTAAGGTCGAATTCGTATGATCGTGTCTGTTTCACTTTTTATTTAATTTCGTGTCTTTCTGAATTGTCAAACGGTCGTCACTTTTTCATTCCTGTATGTTAAGCGCTGTCTGAGGAGTAAAACATTTAAAAGGCTGTGCTACTTAGAAAAGATAAGAAAGATCAAAATTTTTGAACATAGCAACTTTCAGTTATAGGCTTTAGTTATTTGATAAACTTTCTAAAAAATGCATCGTGGTGTAGCGACACCATCTTGCGCGGTCAAAAAAACAAGTTTCTCGCAGGAAGCGATGGAGCTAGCCTTTTGCTCGGCACGAAAGATCTCGCTTTCTGACCGCGAGTTCTCGTGTTCGATCCTTATCGCCGCACATCTCCTGCAGTGGTAAGATTCTAGTTGCAAAACCTTCCCATTTTTTTCAAAGTCAAATAAACATATTTTGAATCAGAAATTTTACTTAATAAAGGAAAGCCTCCTTTAATTTAACTAGAATTTTGCACGAGATGCTTTATAAATTAAAACTTTATGGATATAATAGTTCACGTTGACATATGACCATTTTTATTAAAACACCTACTTTCATTATATTTGCGAACTAGTGGTTTTTGCTTATCATGTTCATTTTTGAAATTTTTGCGTAAATAGTCGGTTGGTTGGTTGGTTGATTTTGTGACGGCCGATTATCTACACTAGGGATATAGGCCCGAGGGGGTGTGCCCTTCGTGGGGGTCTTTCTAAGGGAACCTAACCCGTATTAACGCATGGAAATCCATGGTTCGAAGAAAACCACGAAAACTCCGAACGATTAGGCCGACGGGCGCGATTGGGATCGAACCCAGCACTTCCCGTCTACCAGTTTCGAGAGCAGAACCTCTCAGACACTGGTGGGGCTGCGTAAATAGTTTATTTATTAGTTTTGATAATGATAATGTCGCCTATTGTATGCACGAAACACATTCATCTGTGTATTAAAAGGTATTTATAAGTCTTTAAATGGGCTGTTTTTACTTTTAACGTATATAACTTTTAGTTTAATTAATGGAAATTAAATAGTACCTTATAGAAAGAAGACAGTTTTACTTACTAATATTTCTGCTTCAAATCATTTTTTTTTTTTTTGTCATGGAAAAAATCAAAAGGTTTTGTAGTTATGGACGATACTTACAAAGCAGACTCCTTTGTCTTTTTCTCCTCCCGCGCAGATGTGCCTGCGGGTGACCGGTATACCGAGAACGCCATAAGTGAATTCGCACATCTCGTAAGTAGGAACGTTCTCTGTGGCCGTCTGTAAGATCTTTGCAGGTTGGGTACCCCCTGCAATGGGAGAGAAAAATTTCACAATTTTCACAATCAGAATTTAAAGTCTTAACTTCATATTTATTTGTTTGCACTTTGTTTTTCATATGGATATTTGTTTGTTGTACCTTAAGGCTGCTCGTCACTCCGCTTCCGAATTCCCCTCACAACTGCTAAGTCTATGGATGTTTGATGCATTCGGATATTTAAAATATCTCGTCGGGAAATTAATATTTTTAACTTCTTTTTTCTGTGTACTCTTCTTAAAGGATGTCTCTTTTTTCCTTAGTTCTCAAAATAGTTCTAAAATCTATGCTTAATTTAATATTTTATGTGTTAAAGGCGGACGAACTGTGAGTAAGATTTTAACATTTCATGTAAAATCATGTATATATTTTAGAAATATTTTGAGAACTGAGAGAAAAAGAGACAGTTTCAGAGTTAATGTGATATTAGTTTGCTGCAAAAGTATACTATTTCAAAAATTATGGGTGAAGGTAAAATTAAAAAAAAAATTTCGAGAGTAATCTTTATATTTATTTTTAAAATCTGGTTTTTTAATAGCATAGCAAGTCATGTCACTATGACATCAAAAATTGTCACAAGTGTTGCAAGCAGAATGTTTCAAATTTCTTTAATTCGTAAAATTATGACTTTCAATTGAGTGTCATTTAATGACTCCAATATGAAGTTTCCACGACCTTATATTTAGTCATTTTCGTAATAAAATAGGATATATCGACAAGGTCAAAATGAGTTGGAAACGACTCATCTAACACGTCGCATGACGAAAATAAGAATTATCAACGAAAATAAGGATTTCGATAAAGTGCATTCACATTTTGGTCAAGATGCTATAAGGGTTATATGGATTAATGTTTCCATACATTTTTAAGTCACTTCTGAAAAATTGTTTATAAATCCTTCAGCAATATGAATGAGAAGCTTAAGCATGAGAAAAAAACAAGAGTTGAGGACTAAGAATGGAAAACGTTGAAAGTACCAAAAAATCGAAAAAATATTTTTAAAAGAAAAAATGTCTCAGGCTTAATAAACAGGAGAGCGCTTGAGGTGCTAAGCCTGGTAATAAGAGTCCAAACAAGTCGGAAATTTTACATCAAACTTGGCAAATGAGGAGCTTTCGCCTTTTTTTTTTTTTTTTTTTCACTCTCTTGAAAAATTTCCTCTTTTGGACTTTCAGCGTTTACCATTCTTAGTCCTCAATTCATATCTTACAATTTGGCGATTTCGATAGGTCCTTTCTTCGCCAAATAAATCATTTGTCGGAATTTGACCCATTGGCGATAAGCAACGAGTACTCTGGTATGATACATTGATTACAGTGTTGAAAACTATATTGATTGAAGACAATTGACTAAAATAATTATCCATACAAAAATCCACCCAAATGATACTATATTTCAACTTTTCTGTAAAAGAATCTTGTATCATAGATTAACCGTTTTACAATGAGCAAATGTGAAGTTTACACAATAATAATATGAAATTTACATGTGTTTTTACATTACGAGTGTTAAATAAAACCGTAGTTATAATATTTATAAGAAAAATCAGATTAATTAACAAAAAATATTATTTTGAAAATCTCACCATTCTTATAAAAACAATGGAAATAAATGTACTGTGATCCTATCTTGTAAAGGGAAAGGATGTTGTACCTGCAAATTTTTCATATAACATTTTTTAATAAGTGAAAATCTACACTTATGTAAATGGTTGAGAAAATAATAATTTTAACACTCTGCCTATCAGACGGGTTCAATGGACCCGACAGGTACATTCAAAATGCTTTTTCTCATTAAAATTAAAAAAAAAAAAAAAACTGAAAATTTACAAAAAGATATTTACAGAATTTTCAGACTTTTTTTTATTCATGAGAAAAATCATTTTGAATGTACTTCTCGGGCCCATTGGAACCGTCTGGTAGGCGCAGGGTTAAAAAAAAAACATTAAGTTTCGACTGTTTTGCTGTCGAGAAAAGTAATTTGTGAGAAAAGTAAAATCTACTTGAATTAATGACGTGTTAAATAAATGTTATGTTAAATTTTCTTTAATGGTACTTATAAGTAACATCAGACCATAAACGGTTATGATAAGTTTAAATGAAAACTGTTAATTTTAACTTTTATTTTTAATTTAGGTTCCTTAGCCAGTAAATGGGACATTATTATGACATCATAACGTCCCGTAAATGTTAGTCACAATGATGACAAAAATGTGACTTTTTTATTGCGGATCAAAATGTCTCACCATTGAGCTTCATTTGAAATCTCCGTAACCGAATTTGGAACTTTTGCGTTATAGCGGGTCCTCACCGTTACGATTATGCAAGGCTGCAGTTACGATTTCGTTAAGATTATCGCAAAGTTTACATATGCTCCAAATACTCATACATGTACCATAAACGTCATAATAGACATATTATTTACGTCATAAATAGCATATATAACTGACACACACGGCATATATACACGTCATATATGCGCTGTATATGACTATAACTGCGCCATATGAGTCAGGAAAGGTTATATACATCATATGATTATATACATCAAAGGCTATATGCATCATATGATTATATACATCAAAAGTTATATACATCGTATATGCTATAACTTGGCGATAAATTTTCCCGACTGGCGAATCATCTTCGGAGACCGCTATAACCCAAAAGTAGCCCGAATCGTTTAGTCATTTAGAGCGCGTCACAGAATGGGACATATAAAATCCGCAATGACTTGGATGGCACGTGATAACAATAAGAATTGAGTTTCGGCATCGATCATTCATATGTTGGTCACATCGCTTACCAGCAAGAAAAGTGACACATCTCGCAAATATTCATTTTGCTTTTTATTCCAGTCTTTCATAGGTGCGTCTTGCTACACAAACACTTTCATAAGTGTAGTTATACGAGAAAATCATTTTATTACATTGTATAGCCATTTGTGACCACAGAAGAGGGGGGGTGGGATTCTCTAGGGAGGTAAAATTATCCATCCCTCCAAATATCTTCCTACGTCTTCACTCTTAAGTGTTTTATGCTTTTATGCACGTTTTTATTCCTGCATGAAGAGCTAAGCGCTATAATTTCATGTTACAGTAAAATCATGCAAATTTTCTTTTGCCTCTCCTGTGAAATTTACTTTTGTCAAGATGTGTCACTTTTTTTGCGGGTGAGCGATATTTTGGTGATAATGCTACAAAGGCTGTAGTTTTCATGTTTACTTACATTGTTCTGTCACCCCCCATCCGACGACTTGGGCGGTTGTGTTCTCGTAGACCGAATTGTTGGAAGGCAGGCAGACAGTTTGTACTTTGTCATTCAGCTCGACCGGCTCGCTCAATGTCATCAGCGCAATGTCGTACTCCGTATCATAACCATATTCAGGAGGAGCAACTATCTTGTTGAATTTGATCTTCTGTTCTGGTCCATCCCTGTTAAGTGTGCCTACAAATCCAGTGTAATGCTTTGGATCTTCAGGCTCGTCGTCTTCACTGTAAAAGAAAGCAGATTTGAAATTCTTTTTAATGGGGTCCGAGACACAAAAATATTCAAATTTTCTAAAAAAAACTTTTATTTCATTAAAAATTTCTCTGTTTATTTTTGCTTACAATGACGTATAAATTATGTTTTTATCTTAATTAGAATACGAAATATTAATTTTTCCCTTTTGATTAGGCTTCAAAATCTAGCTTTCAAGCAATGGTTGTCATGAAAACGACTTCTCTTCTTGTGAAATGCGTTTTTCTTCATGATGGGTTTTTTCAATATTTCTCGAATTTAAATTGTTATAAGTCCAGAACCGTTAAAGATAAACGGTTCAAACTTGGAACATGTCTTTTTCAATTGGTTTGCTTTAATTTTGATTCAGCAAATTTGAAAAAAATATTTACTTTTAAAAATATGTTTTGTTTTTAAAGTTACATGAATTTTTTCGAAATTTTTACCTTAAATATTTTTAATTTTTATAAAAATGCTGAATCAAAATTAAAACTTATATATTTCTGTTTACTTACATGAAAACAAATTGAAATTCTACAACTAATATTTCGCGTTATAACGATTTTAAATTGCCCCACTTTTTTAATAAATTTTAAATTTTAAATTAAAAAAAATATGAGAAGTTTTATCATGTGATTTTGTTTACAAATGATATGGTTAACCATCACTAAAATTTTCAAAATTTTAACTCAATAAATAAAAATTATTTTAAAATGTCTGTCGGACCCCCTTAATAGTGCTCACGAAAACATTAAGGAATAGAAAAAAGAAATAAAATCTTCAACAAATGCAATTAGTTTTTCTTTTCACAATACTTAATTGTTTAAAATTATGATTTTCAGAACTAAATAATTTCTTAATTTGTATTTTGCTGTTATAAAATAATTCCCAATGAACAATCTTTTAAAAATAAACAGTTAAAATATTTAAAAATTTCGTTGCATTTTTTAAAAACCAAAATCTCAATTTTTAAATTTTCTTTTCATTTCACTTGCTGAAATTCTTTATTTGATAAAATAAAAATATGGCAATTCTGTAATGCATTGACATGTGATGGAATATGAATGAAATAGGTGTAGAGATTTTTTTAAAGAGAAAATAAGAATTAATAAAATAGTAAAATAAGAATAAGAATAAAGAGTAAAGAGTAAAATAAGAATAAGAATAAAGAGTAGCCTAAAAATAAAGAGGACAAATACTATAAATAATAACATTGCATTAAAGCTAAAGTTTTATGGAGGGTGTGATGTAAAAGTATAAGAATAAGAATAATGAGTAAAATAAGTATAAGAATAAGAATAAGAATAAAGAGTAAAATAAGAATAAGAATAAAGAATAGCATAAAAATAAATAGGAAAAATACTATAAATTAGAACATTGCATTAAAGCTAATGTTTTATGGAGAGTGTGATGTAAAAGTATAAGAATAATGAGTAAAATAAGTATAAGAATAAGAATAAAGAGTAAAGAGTAAAATGTGAATAAGAATAAAGGATAAAGAGTAAAATAAGAATAAGAATAAGAATAAAGAGAAAAATAAGAATAAAGAATAAAATAAGAATCAGGGAAACAAATACAAATAAATTGGCACATCGCATTATAAGAAAACTTTTATAAAGGATGTAATTTTTTATATATTATTAAATGTACTGTAAAATAGTTTCCTGAGTTACAGTAGTCAAAAGGTTTCTACTTACAACACTACGCAATGTGCAGCAGTCATCAGAATTCTGGGTGTGATCAGGAATGAACTGCAAATGAATCTTTTCTTGTAGTGAAGAGAAACCTGTGAAGAAATATGGAAAAATGAAAACTTTGTAATTTTAGGAAGATGTTATAAAGGAAAAATATGCCCATGAGTAACGCTGACATCATATCGACGGTGGAAGCGATTTAAGCAATACCTTTTGCTCTTTTCTAAGCATTAATTACTTCCATACACAACGCATAATTTTAATTTTACACACCGTCAAATAGAGGAAAATACGTACTTTCCAATGCAATTTCTTTGAAAACCATATCTCAATTTATATATTTTTAATGTTTTTTTAAATAATTGTCAAGCATAATATTTTTTAAATCTACCGCTATCGTGTGCAGATCGATTACAGGAGATTGTTTGCAGCTAATATTCCATAACGAAATTAACACTTTATCAATAAATAAATAAATAATATAACTGAAACACAAATTTAACAGATATATAATAGAACTATGTACTTCGCGCTGAAATAATGAGAATAAAAAGGGTTGCTGTAAGTAGCAAAATCTTTGGAAATTTCTTAGGCTTGCGGTGAATATGAAATGTGGCTAATACAAAAATATCGATTTTAAATCGATTTTAATTTTTGAACCGTCAAATAGGGGGAAATATATGCTTTCAAATGCAATCTGTTTGAAAAACGTATCTCAATTTAATTTTTTTAATGGTTTTTAAAACATTTGTCAAGCATGATTTTTTTTTTTATCTACGTCTATCGTGTGCCGGTCGATTACGAGAGATTATCTCCAGCTAATATTTCATAACAAAATTAACACTTTATCAATAAATAAATAAATAAATAAATAAAACACAAATTTAACAAATATGTTATAGAACTATGTGCTTAAACACTGAAATCATCAGAATAAAAAAGGCTGCTTTAAGTAGCAACAGCTTTGGCGATTACGGCGACATTTGAAATGTAGCTAATATGAAAATATCGATTTTAAATCGATTTTAATTTTTGAACCGTCAAATAGGGGGAAATATGCTCTTCCAAATGCAATTTGTTTGCAAACCACATCTCAATTTACTGATTTTTATTTTATTTTTTTTTTTAAACATTTGTCAAGCATAATATTTTTTAAATCTACCTCTATCGTGTGCAGATCGATTACAGGAGATTGTCTGCAGCTAATATTCCATAACAAATTAACACTTTATCAATCAATAAACAAAAAGATGATATAGTATAAATAAAACAAAAATTTAACAAATATGTAATAGAACTATATACTTAAACACTGAAATAATCAGAATACAAAAGGCTGCTGTAAGTAGCAAAATGTTTGGCTATTTCTTAGGATTGCGGCGACCTTTGAAATGTGGATAATACGAAAATATCGATTTTAATTTTTGCACCGTCAAATAGGGGGAAATATCTGCTTTCAAACGCAATTTGTTTCAAAACCGTATCTCAATTTACTGATTTTTATGGTTTTTAAAATCACTTCTAAGCATGATTTTTTGAAAAATCTATTAGCTCTATCACGTGCCTCTAGATTATGGAGATTGTCTTCAGTTAATATTTCATAACGAAATTAAGTTTTAAGACTGTATCGTAAATGTGTAATTCTTTATAGAGGGTGCGAATGACGTCATTTTATATAAAATAAAAGCGTGTGTTTTAAGTCTTAAAATTGAAATACGTTTTGTATTATCTATATTTATATACATATTTTTTTCATCGGGTTGGGGGGGGGGGGGGATACTAAATTTTGAAAAAGCAGAATTCCTGTTTTCTAGTATTTCTTTTTCTCCTTCCCAGTCTATGCCTAAATGATTCATCTTGCTATTATCTGCAAAAACTAAAGTTTTGTTTTTTGTACAGGAGACTTGTAATTTTTCTTCTTCTTTTCTTCTCTTTTTGACCCTCTCACTGACAAGCCCGTGTTAATACGTTCACTAAGCTCCAGGTTTCACGGCAGTGTCAGCAATATTTAAAATAATATAATTCTGTTGATTTAATGGATTTTTAATACATTGAACAAGGATTAATACTCTCAAGGATTACATTCAAATTTTTAATTAAATTTTTTTATATAATGTTGAAAGAATCATCTTTTTTAGCATTTAAAACAAAATGCTGAGAAAACAACATTACAATTTTGCCCTTTTGCGAAGACTGTCAGAAGGTTTAAAAAAGAAATTAATAAAAGCCTTGAATTTTAAATGTTTCAATTTTCAACGAAAGCTTTGTATTTTAAATAAAAGGAGTGAATGGATTATATATTAAAATTAAATCAATAAAATACAAAATAATGCGACGAGAACAATGTTTCGCGATTTATGTATTTTTTTTTTCTCTCTCTGCTGGCCAAGGAAGATTTTAAAGCTACTTTCACGATAAGGTTGTAAAACAATTTCCCAAACCTTTTTTTACGTTATTTCAATAATTCTTTTTATGCAGTCACTTATCTTAAATGTCTCAAAGCAATTGATTTGATAAATGTGGTATCGCACTTCTTTTTTTTTAATTTAAAACTTGAGTGAATTGCAGGAAAAACTAAGGATCTGTGAATGGGATATTACATGTATGACCACCAGTAGATCAAGCAGAAACCGGTTAAAAAAAATTTATTTTGCATTTTCCAATTCATATTAATTTTCAGCAAAAATAAATAAATAAATAAATAAATAAAATAAATAAATAATGCTTATTTTGTTTCTGAAATTCGAAAAAAAAAATCTGACTAAGAAGCAGTTAATGATCGACCTTTCGTGATTAAATAAAGCAAACTACTAAAAAGAAAAGCGGTTGAACGTCCAAAAAAATGATTTTAAAAATCTAGATCCAGAGCAATAACTAGTTTGGGATTGTAATCTAAATACAGGATTATTATACCAAAGAATTTAAATACACTTCATAGTATATTTTGATTTCAAATGTTCGTTAAATATTTATTTATTTATTTTTATTTGCCAAATCATAAAATATGATCAGTGGAGACTCACCAGATATGGAAACTCTCCTTCTTCAGCATCTCGCCCACCAAGAACTCGGGGATCAAGTTCGTCATCCTCGAGATCTTAAAAAACAATTTTTTACAAAAATTAAACACTTTTTATACGAAAAATATGTCTGAAAAGTGAGATTTTTTTATGTTTATTTCCATAAATTCTGACCTATATTAATGAGGTAATCAGATTTATAATGAAAACGATTAGAAAATTAAATATCATTTTCCCCGTTAATATGACCTAGTCATATTAATTTTTCCACTAAAAAAACCTGCTAGGGTTTATTTATAGGATATGTGTTATTTTTTATCTGTAACAATTTACATCTATTCACTTACAAATCTCTACTCTTATTCATCTTATCTTATACAGAAATCTACATTTATTCATGTAAAACAATTTAGTTTAATTTAAATAGAGTCATGCCATTTTCTTTTAGAACGTCCTGATGATTAATCGAGAATTCCTCGGAATTCTAACTTTCAATACAAAATCGTCACATCAGTGATTTCTTTCCATGATCTGTTATGATTTCATCGTAAACCGCAGGATGTTTTCAAACAATTGAAAGTAATAAGTAATTCTGACGATTAATAATGAAAAAAGGGGAACTTTTCGCCTTTTAATCATGCTCATGGCCGTAAAAAAATTAAATTGGATTTTTTAAATATTATTTTTCATGAGATATACATATATTAGATTAATTTTTAACACAATTATTAAATTGGTAAATAAATCATAACAGTTGTGAACTATTACGTGCGGGGTAAGGGGGGGGGGGGAGTCAGGACCAAGATTCGAACCAGGGATGTCTCGTCTGAAGCCGCCAATGTTCTACCAACCGAGCAATCCTAGTCCTCCAGATATATCCGGGATGGCTCGGTTGGCAGAGCCTTGGTGAATGTACTATTTTAATAAAATGTTGTGTGCATAAACGCCATTGCTCAGTGTAAAGTAAAACATTATTGAAAAATTATTATAGAAAAATTTCAATTACGTATGTATGTTTAGCTACGAAATTTCTTTCAAATTCCTGTCTGTCAAATTTTCCATGTCAGAAAACAAAGAATGAAACATTGTTTATGAGGATAATAAGCAACAAATGTTCTTGTAATTACTGTTTGGTAATTTTGTTTAATTCTATACTCTCAATATCTAAAAGCAGCAAGAACTGCAACTGAATATAGAATTAAAACATTATGTACACCCAAGCTAAAACCAGGATTCCTCTTTTGGGTCAGGTGACTTAACTGTTAGACATTTAATAATCCAAATTCTATAAAATATCTGAAAATTATTAGAGTAATTTAACACGTTGACTGCGGTTGTCGACAGGGGGTGAAAAACCCCTCCATTTTCCCTGATTCGTGTGTTGTATTATTTTTAAATCAATCCCACTCGTACAGCATAGTTGAAGCACATTGCAATGATTCATACGTATAGGTGTGTTAAAGAAAGTTATTTGCCATCGACCCTGAATTACTGTTAATTTCAATTTTTTAGAATATTTGTACTAAAACTGAAACAATTTCATTCTAGTTTATTTTATTAGACGCGTAATTAATAATAGTTTTTGTCGCTCTTTGTTGAAAATTACCGGGAGACAACAGTACAATAAATAAACGGCTATATAGAGTATAGAGTCTTTTGTCATTTTTTACAAAATTGTTAGTAACTTTTGTACTTTTATAAAAAATTAAAATAGCTGCCGACAGTCACATCACGACAAGACGCCCTTTTCTAATGCAGCTGTCGACAATATGTCGCACCTTCCATTATCTCTAAAAGAGCTCGAAAATTGGGAAAATATCTCACAATATAAACAATTTATGTGCAAAAAGAAACGATTTTTTAACAAATGCGATTCGGCGCATGGGATTGATACAGGTCTAAAGAAGCAACAGTCAACGTGTTAAAATACAGGGTGTCTCAAAAATGTAGTGACAAACTTTTAAGGGAGGTAGGGTACATCATAAAGACTAAGAATTGCAAAGCAACCGATGGCCGGAAACGTCATCGTACGCCGGTAGGTGGTGCTGTTCCCGAGAGCATTGAAGAGAAAATATATGCTTTATCGTAGGCATTCTATCGTAGTCGCCTTGAGAACAACATGCAGCATTTTACGGACAGGGTACATTTCTCTGTGGGAACCATTCTCGATACAGTCCCTGAGCTTCTGGTGCATTACCACTAGCCAATCCATACACGAAGTAAATGTCTGCCAGCTCTCTGTCCGTAAAAAGCAGACAGTTCTCTTTCAGTGTTCTCGTGCGCCACCTAGCGGCGTACGATGACATTTCTGGTCATGGGTTGCTATGCAATTCTGAATTCTTATTGTACCCTACTTTCCCTAAAAATTTGTTGTTACATTTTTAGATACCCTGTATACAACTAAAAGAAATCTGTTTCTAAAACAAGCCTATTAAATCGATTAAACTGACAATAAGTAAACTGAAAAGTTGACTTACCTGCAGTATCATCAGGTGATCTTATTAAATCCTATAAAATAAAACGGTGAATAAGTCAAAATGATAAAACTGAAATTGTGCAGTATATTGCTTATTCCAAAGTATAAAATTAATATATATCGTATCCGATGATATATCTAAAAATTTTGCAATAATTTGGAAATTTGGGCTAAAATTCTAATATTTTTTGTATCCCATGATCTAGCCAGCATTGCATACTGGCTGAGCTACAAAGAAAGATTTCACTTTGCTAATTAAGTTCTTTTATTTTGAGCTGTCTAAAATATACCTGTATTTTTTTATGTATTTTTTTTTTGTTTTTATATTTATTTTTTAGATTTACAGAAAAAAAAATCAGAAACATTATATCTTCAACGCTTTTCAGAAACTTTTCCGGAAATTCAATGTAACCACATAATTATCTTTGATTTCGGAAACATTTCCCATATTTTTCGAAAGCGTTAGAAAAAAAATCAATCAGAAACGTCAAAAACACATTGGTTTCGAAAATTAACGGATAGCAAAGGAAAACTTTCATTTCACAAACTTTGCTGTAAACCTTAGAAAATTACTATAACTTGAGGTTTCTATTTATTCATCCTCGAAATTTTTTTTCAAGATTAGATAAAGGTATATTTAGTATAATAGATATCTATAAGGTTACAAGGAATTTTCGTAAACGTTTTTGGAAATATCAATCATTGTTTACAGTGTATGCACACATGTTGTATGTTGCACACTTTCATTAGATTTCCTACTAGTTGATGTATAACATTTGTAAAAAATTTTAAACATGATTTAAACAGTCTGCTATTTTCTTATATTTTATAGTTGAGCAGATATTTAGCAGACATTTGATTATTATAATGAAAAATTCTGTTTTTATAACAAGAATTTTTCATTTTGAGCTGTCTAAAAAAACTCATTAGATATCCTATGAGTTGATGTATAACATTTGTAAAAATTTTAAAATGTGATTTAAACAGTCTGATATTTTCTTATTTTTTATGATTGAGCTGATATTTAGCAGACATTTGATTATTATAATGAAAAATTCTGTTTTTATAACAAGAATTTTACATCTAGACCTAATCTATTTTTTAAATAATATTACTTTTACTACAAATAATAATAATAATAATAAATACAGTACAATACTTACAAACTCACAAAAATGTTATTTGAAAAAAGCTAATTGTTTTGCCCCAGCGAGAAATGTGAATGCATATTTAAAAATGCGTTTTTTAACTACATCTGTTACCAGTGTTCAACATTAAATTGCTTTTTTTAACCGACTGCCAAGAAGGGTCATGTGTTTCAAGTGTATCTGGGTATGTGGATTTCTTTATACCCTCGAAACATCCCAACGGCTGTATAGACTTTAATGAATGAGGTCTCTATCGATTCGACTTAACTGTCCGATGGTTATAGGCTAGGTCTTGTTTTTATAAATTTAAAATGGCGGCCGTAAAATACAAAATGGCGGTAGAGACGAAAAAAAAATTACGCACCATACCCAGTGGCATATCATTGGATAGGTCTTTCAAAATTAAGACGATGTTTCATTGACTATTTTACAGTCAGAAACTCCGTTTAAATATTACACAACCTGGAAGTTGTGTAGGTAGGATCTCTAGCTTTACTGCAGCTCTAACCTTAATAAACATCTATAGGCCTCAACAAAACAGTGTTTATAGATAGGAACTAACAATTAAACACAACTTAAAAGTCATCAATACAAGTAAATAAAAAAAATAAGTAAGTAATATAAAAAATAGTTTTCATTGATGAGAAATAATTAATTAGTTCGCTTTTTACGCAGTCGGATTTTCTGATGTTTTAAATTTAATTTTTATTTTCATTTAAAAAGACTAATTATAAAGTCTGAAATGTGAATTCTTCGGATTTTCTTAGTATGTAAGGATAGAGAAATGCGGTATATCTAAAGTTGGTGAAGTACCGACTTAGAATTATCCAAATATACATGGTTTAAATAGGAAATAATAGTTTTAAGGTAAAAAATGTACACATAGCTAAAACCCTTTTTTTCTCTTTTGTCAGATATTTATACTTTAACCCTTTGTATCACTGCGTTGGATATCTACAACATACCCAAAAAGTCAATGATATTTCCCCATGAAGCTTCAAAAGACGATTTTATTGATTGCTGCTTTTCTGTAATACTGCTATTAGCACAATTATTTCATAGAATACGTAACCTATGGAGATACTAAGTTTACCTGTTATACCAAAGTTTCCTTTGTCGCTAGATGAATTGCGCATGATTGTTTCTGAATATAGTTTAGAAGACTGGAGGCCTCCACAAGTAGATTGTTTACAAATGTAAGCTTGAATTCTTTATTTAAAAACAATTTTTGAGCTAGGAAATTTGCAATATTTGAATCTTGTTTCTTGTAAGTATGCAACAACGCGTAATTTCTACCCTTGTACTGGAGTTTTGGAAATATTCATAGAACAAGATATAAAGTTTCTTCTAAGGGTTATTTGAATTGTATACTTATTTCTATAGAACATCTAAATTTGCCAATAAAATCAAACCATATTAAAGCAAAGAAAATATTATAAACTCGGCAGACACAGAGCTTGTTGCAGCATTGAACAATGTACTGCGGCATATCCCATGACATAAAAATTACAGAATGTACTTTGATAATTTTTCACGTCAATCCCTTTCATTATATATTTGAAGGAGGGTATTCCAAGCTTAGGAACAATAACAAGAAACCGTATATCTAACTACAAGTCATCTAATGTCAGAAGTAAGAATTAAAAAAAAAAAAAGTGGATGGCCTACTGAATGCTGTGAAACAGCTGAAGAAGTGGATGTTTCAACAACAGCACAGAAAGACAAAAAAAAAAAAAAAAAAAAAAAAAAAAAAAAAAAAAAAAAAAGCAATTTATCAAATTACAACAACTATTTGGAAAATGATTTTTTCAAAGACTAAAATTTAAGACATAAAATCGCACGGAGTTGATCCTACATTACGTACGCTATGAATTAAACATTAATAGTGTTATTACACATAAAAATTCCAAGCGACAAAAATCGCCTGCGACTCGTATGTATTATCCACCTGAAACTTATGTTTTATCCAAGCATTTCATTGGCTGCTCGGGAAAAGGCTTTTCTATCGTCAGATTTCCAAGAAATCTGATTCCAAAATTTAAACCGAAACTTGATTCCAAAAAAGAAATCTGATTCCAGATTTCCAAGAAATCTGACGAGCCATTTTAAATGAAATGTCATTCTTAAACTTCCAAACATCCCACAATATTACTTTTTACACCGTCGTATAGAGAAAAAAAATGTACTTTTAAATGCAATTTGTTTGAAAACTCTATCTCAATTTGTTTCTGAGTTATTAATTTTTTTGTAGTTTTTATTACTTTTTTGTCATAGTGGCAACAGAAGGTATCCATCTCTGTTGAAAGTAAAGAAAATACAGATTACTGTATAGACCCATCAGAAAACGAATAAATGCGGATTAAACCAATAAAAACCTTCAGATATGCTTTTGATTTCCCATCCTGACGAGAACAATAACCATTTTTCCAAACGGTTAATAAAAATTTTCATTTAGTACAGTAGAGTCGCAGAAGTCCGAGGTTCCGCTTAATTCGAGGAGTCAAAAATGAAAATTTCTATTTTTTTTTCTTTACCCGAAAGAATGCATGAGAGATATTGTTTACTGGATAGCTGATACTTGGGAAGAAATTCAGTCTACAACACTGAATAAATCGTGGTTGAAAATGTTACCTAAATTGGTACCATCCACTGAGAATTTTAATGATGACGATGGTGAGAACATTGTTCTGAAAGATTTGGTAAAGGAAGTACCTGGCTGTGAAAATTATAATGCAGATGAGAGATGACGTTAAAAAATGTCTAAACAGTGGTGAAATGCAGGAAATAACTGAATCGACTATTGTAAAAATGATAGAAGATTAGGAGGAATGTAATGATACAGAAAAAAATGACTCTCTATCATTTGAAAAATAATCTCTTATAGTGAAGATTCTGCATCTTTAGAACTGGCTTTAAAATATGTAGAACAACAAAATGAAGCCACCCTTGCTAACGTTATGCATTTTAACCGTTGACTAGATATTGCATCTAAAAAGAGAAGTAATGTGCTAACGCTGCGAAAAATTGATTTTTTTTTTTTTAATTTTGAAGTATCCTGTATATCATTACAAAAGGAATAAAGATGTGTACATTTTTTGTCATTCTACTTGGGTAAAATTATAACTGGTAAGAATTTTCTACTTTTTCAGAAAATCTGAGTTTTCAGTAATCCGAGGTGGTGTCAGCCCCAATTATCTCGGATTTTCGAGACTCTACTGTATTACCCTTTGCTGGTGAAGAACCTAAATCATTTGGAACCCCGATTTACGCGGTACACCAGGCAACACTAGGCATTTCAGAAATTCTAAACTTTTGTAAAAAGTTAAATAAAAAAATTATTATTTTCGGTATTGTCTTCTGTGTGTCCGATGACAATTTTCATAAAAACAATATACATTTTAAAGAAAATAAAATAAAATAATGAGCTTTTATTTTACAAAATAATACCTAATGCGATTGCAGTTTGCAATTGCAATTGTAAACTGAGAAAATAAAATAAAATAATGAACTTTTTTTGTTATTAATATTGCAATTTACAATTGCTACATTAAATAATAAAAAACTTAAATATAATTATCGTAATAAACATTTTTGGTATTTTTTTTTATTAAATTCACTTGAAGCAAACACTAAATTCAAAATTCCGTTTATGTTATGCATTCCATTTATGTTATACAATATTTTCAAAGTCTTTTTACAATAAACGAAAAGGAATTTTTGATTTTTAACATTTTATATTTTTGACATGTTAAACATAATCTATGAAATATTTCTGCGTAGTTTTCAATGAAAGAGCAAAATGTTTTTACATCGCACTGGTGGGGGACATTTACATTGGTAATCGTGAGCAAATAGTAGACCGGGGAGTACAATTCATAGAAGGTACTAGGTTGAGCAAAAAGTTCTGGGAAATTTGTGAAAGTTGCGTTAAAAATTTCCCAGAACTTTTTGTTCAACCTAATATCATCTTATAAGTAGATGTATCATTACATTATAGCTGCTATACATTATAAATATTTTATAAAAAAAAGTTATCTTACCTTCACACTTTTTGACTCCGCTATAGCTACCCATGTCGCCACCACCAAAACTGTTATTCGAAATAAAGACATATTTTCACTTTTCTACAAAATTTCCTCTTTCCAATAATTTTTATACTCCCTGTCCAGTCGAAAATAAGGTCCCACAGATGATAACACAATCACGTGATTTACCTAATTTTATTCACTTGCATATATAGGAATTTCTTTCTAGAGCGCATTGTTCCAGGGACAGAAAATCAACATACGCGATAAGCAAGAATTTTGATTTTCGTTCACACATAACTGAATTCGCAAATAAGTAAACATTGTATAAATACTGAGATAACGTTAGTAACAAAGTGATCTAGTTTTTTTTTTAACTCTCCCTTAATTTATTATAGTAGATAATTGAAACAATGACGCGAAAATGACCTAAATTTTCAATATTTTATCATTTCTTTTCGGTATATGAAGTAATACGGCATTTTACATAATTGTAGAATAAGGTTTTTTATGAAAAAAAAAGTGTATTTTTATTTTATTTAATTTTTTTTTCACTTAAAAGAGGCAAAGTTTTATTTTTTGTATGTTCAGTATTAAGACTTAGATAGTAAAAAATCTTATACGTATATTATACGAAACTATTCAAATCTCAACATATTAGATAATAAAATAGGATAATTTTAGTATTTGATAACTCCTTATGTATGTGTCTCAAAAACTTCTTCTGCAAGTATGTATTCTGAATCATCTTTGTATTTACCAATAGCTGTAGCTAAAAATCTCCTTTGGAAATCTGACAAATTTTATGCTTCAGCAGATCAATAGATGTTGTTGCGAATTCTTTCATAGCTGGAAGTCTTAGTTTAATTTATTTTCTAAAGATTTAGGAGGTACAAATGCATAGGTATGTAATTATTATTATAGGTATAACAATATTAGGAAGCATATTACTAATTATATCTCATCTTTCACCTTTTTAAAGATTTATAAGTAATCGCATAGTTTTTCCAAATTCTCATTATTTGGTGCTTAATTTATTTTCTAAAGATTAAATAAGTGTTGCGAATTCTTTCGTAGCTGAGAGTCTTATATTAGGGTAGCCTGGGGGTAATTTTCAGACAGAGGAATCTGGGGTAATTAACAGACAGCAGTAATACTTGCACAGTAATCGAAAACTGGCCAAAATAGTTTTATTTCTAGTTGAATCAACTATTTTTCTATTTCAATTAATATTTTCTTAGTACCAAGCAGGTTTCTCTCTTTTGTACACAATTGGTTTTCTAAATGCTATAAAAAAAGTATTTAACTTTTTACTTTACTGATTTCAAATTTCGATTTCTCGGTTGTAGCAACGCTAGCATAAGTTCTACTTTATTTTTGGATTCTAACGTATGTTATCTTTCTGAAAACAATGATATAACACTATTGGGATGTCCATCTGGAAGAAAACTGAAATTTTAAAAAAGTGCTGCTTTTCAGAGACACCAGAGTAATTATCAGACAGTCTTCGGGGTAATTTGCAGACGCTAATATGTGTTACAAAATGTGTTTTGAGTGATCCTACATCGTAAATTGATTGCTTGCAAGTGACTTGTGGAAGGTTCCATATTAAAATATAGCTTCCAAACGCCATCTTCAAATTAAAATGGAAATACTAGGTGAAATTTAGGCTAGCATGTTGTTGATATCTGTTTTCCAAAGGATATTTTTGAAACCGGGTATAAATAGGCTTTTATCTGAAATCCACTTCAGAATCAAATAGATATGCATTATTAAAAAAAAAAAAAGAAACTGAAGATATTTCGGAAAAGGGATGAAAACGTTTTTCAGAAAGGAGCCAAAACGTATTAGACGATGCATTACTTGTTATATAACATATTTTTAAGGCCTTCCGAAATATATGTTTTTAAATAAAATAAGGGAATGTGTCTTAACGTTTTTATGAAAAAGTAAAGAAAATGTATTTTATGGAAATTGATTTTAATATGTATACAAACAAGATAAAGAATTTTTAAATGAAAAATAAGATGTAATGATTTTTTATATATTAATGTAATAACAGATAAGAAAAATATGTCTATACTGTAATGGCTACTACAATAATAATGCCTGAAATATTGGTATAAGATGAATATAGATATGCACTATATTATGATCAAACATTCTATCTAAGACAGGTATGGAAGTTATTCCACATAGTAGGTGATGATGAAAAAAGTTTGTTGGAAGTTGTAATATTTTTTTTTTTTTACTGGATTGTTGATGATCGATATTAGTGGCCAAAGAAAGATCAAGATAAAGTTGTTGCCGAGTCCTTTTTTCTTTTTTTGGAGCTATTGAGACTCCATCTGATGATCCATTTCCATGTTAAAGCTACTAACCCTTCAATGCACGAATTTTTCTATTTTTATGATTTTTTTTTAAAACTCTTATACCAGTCTAATAATGGGAAAAATAGTAAAAAAAAATTTTTAATTTCAAAATTTCAGCTAAAATTTAATTGGATTTGATATCTTAAGAATTGACGAATTTGTGAATTTTTTTCTCCCCAAAACGCTAGTTTTTTCGCCCCTGGAGCCCATTTTTTATTTTATCAAAAATCTGTCATACATAAATTTCTGGCCCTTTTTTTAGATCTAATAATAACTTTAAATTGATTCAATATGTATTATAATTAAGAAGTTATGGATTTTTTTTCGGTTTAAACAAAACCCCTCTCTATTTCCACGCTCTTGGTCCGATTTTGCCCATTAACAAACTTGACCGAGATTTTATGCCCCTTGATTTTATGTATCAGTTTGGAAGAGATTTGTGCAGAATTATGGAAGTTATCGTGTTCATAAAAAAGTGATATGATATAGATAGATAGGTAGGTAGATAGAGAGATAGATAGATAGATAGATAAAATTTTTTACTGAGGGCGGTTTCGAGCTCTAGGGGTCATGATCGATGTAGATTTGCAAAAAATTTTTACAATTTCCAACATAGGGGAGATTGCAATAGGTAGTATTTCATTCGAAATCTACCTAAAAATAGTCATCAATTCCTGAGTAATTACAAAAGTTTTGTTTTTGTTTGAAAATTACCCCAGGATCCGCTATCGGTTTTAATTACGTCATATTGAAAACAATACATTTAAAATGTCTTATTTAAAACAATTTTCTTATACTTTCTTATATCGTCGGTGTAAAATTTCGGGAGGCAGCGACATTGTTTAATTAGGAATTTTTACAAGCTGATTTTCAAATGTTTAATTGATCGTATTTGATCAATCACGAAAATAGCTGTCGCGACAACAGTTGATTCGCCCTTAAAATTCTCTAGTTAAAAGGAAATGAATGGATATACGATTACAGAAGATCACTACTGATTGTTTAACCCTTTAATGCCTGAGTTTTCAAAAATCATTTTACAAATGTTTTTCGGCTTTCTTTTTTTAAATAAATCATGGAAAAAATACTTTAAAAAATCATATTTTGTTTTAAGTATGGTTTACGACTTAAAAACTGTTTGTTACTAATCGGCAATACTGGCGTTTAATTGAAAAAATAATTTTTCTTGATAAAATTATATAATGTTAAACACACAAGAATTTTGAGAACTATGATAAGAAATAAATTTCACTTGCTCACTGCAGAACAAAATAGGGTATTTCGCAAGCTTCCAAACAAAACAAAAAGAACATGTATCAACAATCTAAAAAAAAAAAAATCTATCTTTATTCATAAACAGCACAAGGGTTGCCATCTAAATGTTGAAAATCGATTTAATATTATTTTCAGAATGTATTTTATTGGCAGCATTAGGCATTATAGCTTCAATATTATTCTAATAGTATTTATAAGCCTAAATTGGATATGTTGTCGAAAGTCAACACCCGGCATTTAAGGGTTAATAATAATTTAATCTTCCGTAATCTTTTTTTTTTTTTTTTTTTTTTTTTTTTTAAACAGGGAAAATTAGCCTGCTTTTAGTGCTTACTGTGTCCGAACGAGCGTTGGTGAGCGTTGCTAGTATGGGCAGAGCCAGGGTTCTTCCTGCCGCTCACCATTGCGCCAAATCGCGACAAAATTCTTCATTTGGCGAGTAAACTAACAGTCAAATTCGCCAAATTGCGAGTGCTCAATTTGTGTGTTTGTGTGTGTGGCGTGCCAATACAGTCGAGATTCTCAGCCGCGTTATTGAATGATTGATGTCGCTTTAACATTTTCAATCGCACCGTGCCATTTGCATTGCTCTATTCAAAGCCTTCTCAAGACTATCAAGCCAGACACGATTTCATTCCCCCACATATGTGACGTAACGACCCGGGGCTGGCGCCAATGCCGAGATTTTGAAACTTGTATCTGTTGTTTAGAATTAAAATGTAACGTATGCACGTGTTGTTTACTTAACTAATAGAACATATTCTTTTGAAGGTTTTATTTTCAAATTACCTACTTATATTTTATTAGTACTAGCTCAATTTTTTGTGTTCAGAGTATCTTTTATTTTTAACTTCTTTAAAATAAATTAACTATTAAATCCCAGTATCGTATTGTCAACAATCCCGTGTACGTGTTTCAAAACAAAACGATATTATTGTACTTCTGTTTCATTTCAAAAACAGCAGTAATTTAAAGTGGCAAAAATCACTAAATCGTATCGAGACATATCATTCCCTGTCTATCGTAATTTGCTAAAAATTGGTGCTTGAATGGTGCGAATCGGTGAATTATCACAAAAGTTATTAATTAATAAAGTTTTCATTGTTTAATTATAGTCTTTATAAATATGTAAAAATAGCTTCATTTTAATATGTGCCAGAGCTAGACAGCTCTGTTCGGGCCAACACATTTCTCCTTATAATTTGGAAGCTATACGGCCAATTCAGTTTGAAATTTTAATGTCCTATGCGACATATTTTTCTACCTCAACTATTATATTTTCAAGTGGAAATTTTAATTAGTTCTTTTAATTTAAACAAATTAATAAAAAAAAACTTTAAAATTATTATTACTCAGAAATTTACCACTGAAAACTGATGAAATTTTGTATACAGTGAGTACAGCATAAATATTATTAGTTTAAACTTTACCTTTCTTGCTATTCAATAATTTCGATTAAAACTTCTGACTTTATTTACTCGGAAATACTGGCACCAGATAGCTGAAATTTATGTCAGACTGAGTTTCTTGGATACTAATCATGCTAAAACATTTTCAGCCAAAAGTCTTAATTACAAGCTTAATTATTATGTAATTTAGCTTGTCACACCTTCCTATCTTTTTAATTTGCTTTGTTTTCTCTCATTAGAGTGACTTTTAATGATCGACTTTTATTAGAAAACACTGGTCGTGAGAATAGTATAACTCTGATTATTCTGTTGGCAGAATTGATTGAGCTTTAATTTGATACCAAAATTTATGTATTTTTATAGATATTTTCATACTTAAAAATTTAAATGTACTAGAAACTTTCATCATAATTTCTGTGGATGCATAACATTGTTATCTTGTTTATTACTTTTAAAGCCCGATCAATATACATACTAATTTATTGGTGTTTTTTAATCTTAAACTCTTAATAAAAATTCATTTTATAATATTTGTTACACAGTGCATGCTTATACATGACAATTACGGATATGGGAATGATATGTCTGAATCTCGTTATTTTTACAATGACTGTAAACAATTTATTCCCCCCCCCCCTTACGAATTCTCAAAAATTTTGTGTGTTTTATATAACTTTTAACGTTTAATTAAAAATAACAATAAATAAAATTATTGTTACATAATTATAAATTTACTTTTCTGTGTAGTCAGGACCCGACTTTGTTTATCTAGATCCTTGGAGCAAGCACCATTCTGGGACCCCCCTTTTATCTATCGGTATAAATTATTCGCGAATAATGCATAAGTGGTTATTGCTAAACTTCATACGTATTGTATGCATGCATAAATTTCGTACCAAGTACTATTTACATTTGTATACAGGGTATCACAAAAAGATGGTCACAACTTTATGAAAAAATATTAGTAGAATAATAGTAGAAAAAATCATGGATTTGTTGCAAAGGAGTATTTGTTTGCAAACTTTTATTTGTTTTTCTATTTATGTTATAAGGTGTCTAAAAAAATACCCCCAATTGGTCCATAATAAATGATTTCAACTTGACTCGTTATGAGGAAAACGTGTATGAAGAATTTCTTTGAAAACAATGTAATATAAGTTGTTATAATAAAATTTAAATCATTAGTTTTCTAATGATATATAGTACAAAGTCCAAAATCTTAATTCTTGAATATCTGAACAAAATAAATATATGTTAGGAATATTTCAATTCCAATTGATTAAAGTGTTTTCTTTCTTTCTTTTGTTCTCACCAGGTTTCAGTACACTTTTTAAAAACTGTATTGCTTGTACCTTGCATAATATCTTAAAATAATACAAAAATTAAGAAAATAATAATTTTCTGTTTCATGACCTTGTTTTGTTTTATTATGAGAGCTTTGTGTTTTTTCAATTTAATCGATTTTATGTGAAAATTACCCACTTCTGCTAAGTAAAGTTTACAGTAAGAAAAATTTATCTGTGTTGTTACCTAATTTCATGCACTCTGTAGTTTTACTATTTATTTATATTAAATTTATTATACTCCTTTGCATGTTAATATGCACTAAATATTTAATAGGATATTTATTGTATAATTTCAAGCCACAATGAATAATAAAAATAGCATACAACTTGAATTTGTTTTCATTTAACAATCATTTTTCATTCACTTTAATTTAATTTTAAATGTGGGTTTTGATTGACAGAATATTGGTATTTATTTATTTATTTTTGAAAATGAAATAATTAAAAGCAAAGTAATTCTCTCTATGTGTTTAAAACTACGTATATATGTTTATATATATATATTATATACATATTTGTAGATTTTGCTTATATATATTTATTAATGTCTTGTTTTAGAATATATAGAAAATAGATAATTGATATTTTTGTAAATTTCAAAGTAGAATAAATAATGAAAACTATTCACTAAATTAAATTTAATACTTCGATTTTTTTTTCATTAACCAATCATTTTTCTTTAATGTAACTTTAATTAAGTGCACATTTTGACTGACACAGTGATATTATTTCATAATTTTTGTTTTTGTGTTATCGTTATTATTATTGTTTCGAGTGATCGAAATTGATTAAAAAGCACTTAATTAGCGTCTTTAAACTATACGTTTTTATTTTTTCCTCATATGTTGTGATAATAAGTTGGTATATAGAGGAAAGAATTAATATGTTTTAAATAACGCATGTGCTCTTCACGTCTGATCTAAGCCCCGCGTCGTGACGTCACGAAACCTCGTGTTTGGCTTGTAGTCTTGAGGCGGCTTTGCTCTATTCATAGAGATGCTGACTCAACACCAATTGAGTTTAGCAACAGCCAAAGACACAAAATGGATTATGCGATAGGTATTTCTCTATTGTCAGTTATTCACTATCTATGTGCCAGCATCGTGGCAGTAAAAACGCAAATAAAATTACTCGCATTAAGTGTCAAATAGAGAAAATTTTTGCTGGAATGCGGAGATGAAATTAGCCATTTACCATACTATTTATTAAATGCATGCAAAGTACCACTGGCGGATCAAATTTTTTCAATCGATTAGGAATCGAAATCTCATAGAAATTTTTAGTGCATATTTTCACACCGGTAAATCAAAGATTGCTGTTTTTAATTTTTATTTAGAACAGCTAAAAGAATGTCTGAAACATTTACCCATTTAGGAGACCTTTAGAATGTATTTATTTTTAATAGTTTCCGCAGCGGATAGTCGAATTTCTGCAATTACAAAAAAATAAGTTATTTTAAAATATAGTAAAGTGGGGACAGATTCCGCAGTTTTACTTTTCTTCTTGTAAAATGTACAATAAAGCAAAAAGCAACAAACTAAGTACCTGAAATCATTGAATTAGAATCTAATTTCTTTGTTAAACAAGTTAAAACCCTCTTAATAAAGTAGACAAAATTATTTTCCCACAGGTACTTTTTTAGCATCATTTTTTATGTGCTGGATAAGATGCCACATGGGGTGTGGGACAGATGCCGCATGGAGAAAAATGCTAGGTTGTTTATTTTTATTCAAGCAAATCACATTTTTATTTTCTCAAACTACTTAAAATGATAATAAATAACAGTAAACTTACAAAAATAATATATATCACTAAATTGTGAAAAGTTTAACGAAAATGGAAAAGTGTAATCTCTATAAACAAAACTTAACACAAAAAGTGAAAATGAAAAGAGAATCATTTGAATTTACGTGAATGGATAGCATAATTACTGGAAACAAAAAACAGCATAATTCCAAAAACAATATAAATCACTGATTTACATCCAAGCGAACATTGCAGTTTGCTCTTAATGTAAGTATTAGTTCTATTCTATTTAGGACCTAGTCTGTTTATTTTTGTCCTTTCTTCTCATTCTTTGATTTCGTATTTCCTTTCGCCCACAATCACATCACACTACCCGTTGCAAAAGCAAAGTAAGCGTTTTCCATGCAGCTATCGATTGAATTTGATGCACTGAATCCTGTCCGCTTTAGGCTTTGCTCCTTGATAAGACTCCAGCCACTCAACATAAGCAGAGTCATCAAATTCCAATCCAGTTCTGCCACCAGAATCCATAAGAGGAACGATTAACCCATTGTCGGAAGATGACTCATATTTTACTCTTTTCCTCAAGTAAGGCGTTTTCAAGTTGATCTTTTCCTTCCTTTTTTTTACACATTTTTTTCCGCCAAGTTGTCGTTTTTGACGCTTTCTAGTTTCTTTTGTTTTTCATTTCCATCTTCTTTTTTATTGTTTATAAATTCTGTACTTGTAATATTTGCATCCTTTTACTTTCTCTTTCTTCGCTGTATAAGTCTTTTGACCATTGGGGTAGGAGATATTTTGTTTAACAGTTTAGATAGTGAGAATTGTAAAAGGACTACGTTTTCCTTATTCACACATGGTGAACCAACATTGTTGCTGAGAATATTTTGATAAGTAGCAGAATGCGCTAATATACATTCATTTAAATGTAAGTTCTACTTAAATCGCAGTGATGAATTTATTGAACCGAAAAACAAAAATATATTTTGCGGCATCTGTCCCTCAACCTCGATGCCGCATCTGTCCCATAGTGGCGGGTAAGATGCCGCGCCGCGATTTTGTGTCATGTGAGCGACGCAAGAGAAAGGCAAGCACATGTCTGTATTCTACGTAGATCTAGTATTATGCAATCACATTAGGTGAAATGATCCTCATGTAATCACTACCTACAGTCATATATCTCGATGTGAAATCTTCGGTTCGCCCAGAAAAATTGGGTAACCAATTGTGATTGTAAATGTAAATCTCACAGTAACCGAAATAAATCTCAGCAGCTTGATCAGGGACCCGACGCTCCCTCTCAGACTCTGGTTGAGAGTCGGGAGGAGTGGATGTGGTCTACCCCTCGGGATTGCACTAACACTCAAAAGCGAAAGCTGAGTTCCCGAGGTGGTCATCGCTGTCACCGCTATAGTTGCAATCGATTTTGGGATGAAATCTCTGTTTATTTTTCTTAAAATATCTTATAAAACTTCATTAGAATAATTTTAGCAACTTACCACGTAGGTTTGAGCCGTAAAAACTGGCATAAATATGTATATGCTGACAATTAAGCGGTGGAAACGCATACAACACATTACACAGCACAGAGGAATACTACGAACTTCTAAAATTGGTCTAGGGAAAGCTAGTGTCGCCTACACAATCTCTGCGGCATCTGTCCCACCGCGGCGTCTGTCCCCACTTTACTATATATTGAAAAAAAAGGATACAATAAAGGGTTGAAGATAGATTTTTCGGTGTTTCAAGCTGAATCTATTTTGCTAACATTTCCGTTCATTTTGCTACTGTTTTTTATTTCTTATTCGCTAAATCGCTAATGTTGGTCAAAAGCCAGCGAGAACACTGGGCATAGATCCCCCTAGTTAAAAAATAATCTAAGCTAGGCTTTATTGGACCTTGTAAACAAAATAGCACAACCAGTCGATATATGGCGTCTCTATGACCCTATACATTGTCATAAGTGTGGAAGTTACAACAATAATCAAACTGTAACTTCATGAAATTTCTCACTCAATGACTCGCAATTGACGTTATTTGATATCTTCAGTGTAAGGTTGCCGTAACATGTTTTTTAGTCGTTTATAACTTGCCCAAAATGGAACATATTGACGCCATAATGACTTGAATACTATTCTTCTTTTATGTCAGGTGACGATAATAACATTTTGAAATATCATAAAATCCAACTACTATGATTTGATGTCACCACAATTTAAAAATAGAATTTTTAGCTTTATTTAACCGCAAAATCTACGATTACATAAAAACAATTACTATTTTTGAAAAGTCGTGACAAAAACCATTGCATTTGGCAGTTATGCTTATGGTCATGACGCATCATATATTGGGCAGGGTGGTATAAATGATACCGGCAAATTGGATGCAATTCACGTGTGGCGTAGCGTAGCAAAAGAAGGTATGTGCTGGAAATTATGATGCAAAAATATACTTTAATTAAAACTTTTAAAATTAAATTATTTACAAAGTACAAACACATCTTGGCGCCAACAACATTCGAGTGTACATAAACTTTCCGCGTCGTTCTCAAAACATCGGATAAGAGTTGTTTCAGTTCGTCTCAATTATCGTCTGCCGATAAAAACAATCGAATAAATAAATTTATTGCCTTTTGCATTGCCACACACAAATGAGAATACTTGAAATTTTCATAAATCGAGAAGCAAAATATATTCTTTAATTATGTCAAAAAAGTTCGAATTCTTGAACAAGTAAAATGGAAGTTTTGAGATTTTTTTTTTTTTTTTATAATAACATTAAGTAACTTGTAAAAGAGAAGTATTTTTATCCTTTTTTTCCAAATTTTGATTTAAGGAAGCACAGGACCTTTGAACTGAAGTTTTTTTTTATTATTATTGATTTTTTGAAAGTTTAAAACTTTTTAAGTATAATTCTAAAGTCATGAAGCAATTTTTTTATAGCCGCTTCCTCATCATCATCAGTTAACTATGAAATGGTAAAATGCATCTCAGAGTCAGTAATCAATGTAAGTTATAATTTATTAATAAATATTTTCGATTCGAAAAATAACAAAATAAGATATTTTGAAAGGCTATGATTAAATAATATTTTAGAAAAATTATTCACGTTCATTAAATAACAAATCACAATGTTTGGTAAAGTTTGAAATAAAAATTCTTTGCACGATCACTGTTGAAATAAGTGGCGCGTTAGCCTAAATCCAAAATTTCATTAAATTCGTACGGTTAGTTTATGAGAAATTAATTATGTTAAAATTAACATATTTTAGGGGCTGTATTCAAACTGAAGTTTGGTACTCGATTGTTGAAATGCTACAGAATTCCTATGTCACTTCTATTAAAGTAATATTTCATGCCAATATGAACGACTCACTCTCTTAATATGTTTCGACTATTACCAGCCCAAATGTTTCATTAAATTGAGTAAAATATGTTTTTTTTTTTTTTTCAAATTATGTTTTTCTGGACATCATAGACATCTTAAACCTTCATTTTGACGTTTTTATTCTCATAATTCGAAAACTACTTGAAAAAAATATTTGAAATTGAAAATTTGCATAAAGCAGGACATAATAAATATAAATCTATCACAAAAATTGTAGGTTGTAATACATATTTTATTCGAATTTTAATTTCATAGTTCGTAATTAATATAATAAAATTTTTTAAATTACAAATTCAATGTATTTATGTTTGGGTTTTTAGTATTATAATTAAACAAAAAAATTTCATATTAAGATTATAATTTCAGGAGATATTAATAAAAATATGAAAATGTAATTTAACATTAGAAACTCTAAATTTTGAATGTTTACAATTCAAAAACTTATCATTCATATGGCTTAATATTTGGTGTCTAGGCATAATTTGAACCTGAGATTTAGAATATATTGTCGAAATTGGGTATTGTTTTTGAAAAAAACAAAGTTTGGTCTAATTTTGATTTGTAGACGGCCCCTTAAGTAAATTTTATATAATCACTTAAAAGTAGTAGAATAGTAGAAAAGTTATTTCCAATCGTTTGGCACCTGCAAATTCATTCAATTATAGTTGGTTGCAGAGTTAGCTCATAGAATAGACGGATATCAAAAACTTCTTCTCTCCGTAACAAATTCCGGCGATCAACGACGAAAAGGTTAACATCGGACTTCGTATATAAATACAAATCAAGATCAACAAGAAAGAAAAATCATGCCTTAAGCATACAGGGCCCGATTAACCTCTGAAGCCATAAGAAGCAGAGTGTCATCTCAGGGACCCCTTTCATTCCAGAAGAATTTCCTGAATTTGACATATCCGGAAACTCACCAATGCTACAAATGTTATTCGAAAGAGATTCGTCTCAGTTGAGTTCTCATACACTTCACTTAACTTTTTTTTTATGTCCGCTGTATATATGTACAGAAAGTGGATATAGTCAAGAAAAATATGGAAAAATGATTTTGCATATTAGCATAAATATGCTGCTTGGATAAAAAGGTTAAAATTCAGCATGGTGCAAAGCATAAAGCATCAGTATTTTAAAATACTTCTTTAAATTTTGGAAATCGTTTAAATTATTAATTTTTTATGTTGTGCATACAAGCCAAATTCAATATGTAAAATAAACATATATCTAAGATAATGGACAAGCTGAAGAACATGCAAAATTAATTTGTTATGAAAGATATTTTTATGAAACACTTTTTAAAATATATATATGTATATAAATGAGTTAATAATAAGAAAAGAAATTAAATAGAATTTTGGAATGGAATTAATTCAATAAAAAAATTAGGGCCCCTTGTTTTCTCAATTTCAGGCCATTCACAATTTTCAAAGGGAAGCACGTGCTTCTCGTGTCAATTCAATAATCAGGGCCTGTAAGCATAGATTATGAAACACTTTTTAACACTTCCAGAATGCTTTAAGAGAACTTCGTTATTTAGAGAAATAAGGTAAATAAGATAACTAAGTAAATATTTTAGAAAACGCAGAAAACATTTTAAAAATTGATTTCAGCAGTTACCGTCCATAGCCAGTAGTACCTTTATTACACGCCACTATTTAGCTAAAATTTAATTTAAACTAAAACACTCTTAAAACTACTGAAATCACATTTCCAGATATTATCATCGATAGACGGTTATGGATCCAATTCTTTGCGTGACCCTGTTTATCATTTTACCTATATTCTAAAAACATTTCTTAGTAAACTAAATGCAGTTTAGCGAAAAAATGTATAACTCCTTTAAAAACCACCATCAAGCAATTTACGTTCATACTCAGTAACACTTACGAATTCTTTTGTGTAGATGAACTGTATATGAACTATAGCATTTATACACACCATATACTATGCATAAATACAGTGAAATATAAAAGCGCATATCATGATTAAAAATGCATTTCGAGCAATCATCGCTTCTGTACAGTACTTCGGACACGATATAGTATCTGAAATATTTTGTGTGGACCTGCTATGCACTTCTTATTATACATGAAATAAGCTATAGTAAACCTGAGCGACGTACATCAATTTCATTATATATGAAATAGTTTAACATAATTAAAATACGCCGCAAACAACCCCTCCCCCTCCGCCATATCATTATGTAACGGAGTTATTTTGTGTGGCCCTGTAAATGAATAACAAGTATTCTTCTCGCCACATATTCTTCAGAATGCTTATTTTAGTGCACTTCATAAATGCATATCAATTATTTTATGCTTGAAAGCGTGTAACACCATTAAAAATCATTTGAAACTATTTTTTCCCATTGGCCGTAATGTAACGGAATACTTTTGACTGTCCCTGTAAATCAATAATCATGCTACAAACTTAATTTGAAATAGGGATCGTGCTATGGTGAACCTTAACAACATCCAAAAATTTCAGGGCAATCCGAGTATATTTACGAGAGTTAGAGCGCGGCCAGACGTACAGACAAACCGAAAACATAAACACTTTTCAACTTTGTTGGAAAGTGTTAAAAATGGAAGTTGACTATGTTATTTAGATCCTTAGCTCTCAAACAAGTAAATTAACTACAGTAAAAATTGAAATACGTTTCACCATAAATACAATAAGTCACAAAAGTCTGCATCCATCCATCAAAATAGAGCTTTCACCAAAACTACTCGAATTTACAAGCAAAAAAGCACATTAGTATATTCTTCTGACACGAAAAATGATTCCGAATGCTTTGAAAAAGCTTAAAAATGATAATAACTAGTAAAATTTGCATATTTACTGCAATCAGCATGTCAGAAAAGTCTACATACACTTGATTGGCTGTTAACAAAATTTGCATATGAACCTCTATGTAACCCCTGAAAGTAAAAAACCAGAAATCATTTTCGATTATTCAAGATTCAAAACTTTCTCAGCTTCAACAAGATGGGAATTCTTGCGGTCGCCTCGCCTTCTTTTCCATATACCTACACTGCAAGGGTTGCAGTTATTTTGACGTCACGGACTTAAGACTTTGAACTTATTTCTTTTAACTCTCTTTTAATATATTGTGTCAGTCTCCTTTTAGTCGCTGTATAATGTAGTTGTTTTTGTGAAGATGTGCGGGAAATATTATCCCTCCGTGTTAAATTTTATTCAAGAATCACTATTAAACGGATATGGAAACAAAAGGAATGATCAATTCAACAATAATCTACATAAAAATACATACACCTAATATAAGGAAAAATCTATTTTCGTTTTTATACACACTTTAGTCTAATTTTGTGAATATGCCCAGCAGCGACTGTGTGAAGGAAGATATCGACGTATATACGGGTGACGGGACCGGGGTAGTGTTTCCGAGAAAACAGGTAAGAGAATTTTCTTATTCCTGTTTTGTATAAATGATGATATATTTGAAAAAGGCACAAAAATTGAAGGAAATATTAAGTATATAAATATTTTTTTTTATAAAAATTTTCGCTTTTCAATTTTAGCAGCACGTGAGGTTTAGTTACGCTGATCTTTATTTCCCAAGATAGTTGGAATATTTAATTGTATGTAAACGGTTGAATATAATGTGAAAGATGAGTCAGGGAAAAGAAACGTCCTTAGATCTGCATAATCTGGTCGTAAAATTAAGAAACTAAAATAAATCTTATGGCAAGTTTGCCGAAATTATAGAAAAAAGTCGTGCAGCTGTACAAACTATACTTAGAAATTTGAATTTAAGTAGAAATTTGCTAAACAAATCTCGATGAGGTCGTCCAAGGAAACTTAAGGACCATGATGCAAAAATTATAGTAAGAAAAGTAAAAAAAAAAAAAAAAAAAATCCGAAAATTAGTCTCCCACAATTAACCACGCACATCGCAATGGAAAGTGGCAAGAAAGTTCATCTAGAAACTGTTCGTAGAATTCTTCGATCGGCAGGCTTCAGTGGTAGAGTTCCCAGAAGGAAACCTTTCATTTCATTTGCAAACCAACAAAAAATGCTAGATTTTGCATCTAAACATATTGATAAGGACTTTCACTTTTGGCAAATACTGTTATTTACTGGTGTGAGAAAGTTTAATATTTTTTACTGTGATAGGCATGGAAAAATTTGGCGAAAAAACCCCACAAAAATTAAACCAGAAAATTTGACACCAACTGTTAAACACGCTGGAAGAAGTTGAATAGTTTAGGGCTCAATGGCGGCGGCTAGGATAGGTAATTAAGTGTTTGCTGACAGTGCAGTACAATGGACCCATTAGGATATTTAAAAATACTACAGAGCAATCTATATTCCTCCGTTCACAATTTAGGCCTGGAAAATAGCTGGAGTCTTCAGCTGGAAAAGTCTGGCTAGGCTGGAAAAGTCTTCCAACAAAATAATGACCCGAAGCATACTGCTAAGATCATAAAGGAATGGCTCCTTTATAAAGTACCCAAGCAACTGTATTCGCTACTACAGACACCAGACATAAGCCCCATTGGGCGCATTTAAAATGAACTTGATCGTCGAATTCGTCTACATATACAATTACAAGTAAAGAAACCTTGAAAATCGCAATACAACGTGCATGGTCGGACATTACTCCCGATATGACAAAAAGAACTTGTTTTTTCAAAGCCAAAAAGAATGCAAGCAGTTATTAGATTCCAAGGGAGGTCCTAAAAAGTATTAATTTTTAATTTTGAACCCTTAGTTATGTATAAATATAGTATACATTATTTGTATTTAAACTTTTGTGACTATATAATATCGACTTTTGCACAATTTCGCTAAATTTTAATGAGTGTTTTTTTAATTTTCTTTAATGGGCATATGTTAATGTCTGAAATGTTTACTAAAATAAAATTTTACTTTCTAAAATATTAGTATTGTGTTAAATTGTTGTAATTTTATGGGTGTACGTAGACCTTTGTGAGTGACTATATACAATATATTTTATAATCACAGTATTTTAATTTTTAACATTCATTCAAAATAAGCAGCTGAAAACAATTTTATGAAATAGTATTCAACATTACGATTGTTTTTATAATATAATTTTAAAAATTCTATCATTCTTCTTTGGTTTAACTGTCTACCGATTTTTTTCGTGTGTGTATGTGTGTAAATGTACAGTTCCTAGTAAGTAATGGATGAAATAAGTATTTACTGTATTACATTTCGTTTACAGCTTATTTATTTATTTACTTGAGAACATGCATCAGACTTTTTTCCTTGACACCAAATCCCGCTTATAAGCCTTCGTCGTCCGTTACAGTTTTTGTATTCTTAAATAGATAAATAATCAGAAAAATAATTCAATTTGGGTTTAGGTCCGATTTCCGTTCCATCAGAAATACGATTTTTATTTTCAAATTCCTGTCTTTCTGTTCAGTTTCGGATATTGTCTTCTGTACAGGCGACTGCTTATCGTATATGTTTGCATAATATGACCTTTCATTT
Organism: Maratus speciosus; assembly: GCA_963932465.1. Lineage (NCBI taxonomy): Eukaryota > Metazoa > Arthropoda > Arachnida > Araneae > Salticidae > Maratus > Maratus speciosus. Next base: position 524,186,457 of record OZ010792.1, on the reverse strand, counting down.
TAAATCGATGATGCCCTGTCATTCTTTTTACCCGACTGCCAAGAAGGGTTATGTGTTTCACTCGTATCTGGGTATGTGGATTTCTTTATACCCTCGAAACATCCCAACAGCTGGATGGATTTTAATGAATGAGGTCTCTATCTTTTTGTATTAACCCTCCGATGGTTATAGGCTAAGTTTTGTTTTTATAAATTCAAAATGGCGGCCGTAAAATACAAAATGGCGGTAGAGACGAAAAAATTTTTACGCACCGTATTGAATGGCATATCATTGGATAGGTTTTTCAAAATGAAGACGATGTTTCATTGACTATTTTACAGTCAGAAGCTCCATTTAAATATTACACAACCTGGAAGTTGTGTAGGTAGGATCTGTAGCTTTACTGCAACTCTAACCTTCATAGACATCTATAGGCCTCATCAGCGTTTATAGATAGGAACTAACAATTAAACAATACTTAAAAGTCATCAATACAAGTAAATAAAAGAAATAGGTAAGTAATATAAAACATAGCTTCACACTGATGAGAAATAATTAATTAGTTCGCTTTATAGGCAGTCGGGTTTTTTAATTTTTTAAAATTAATTTTTACTTGTTTGTCATTGTATTTTGGGTCGTATCTACTATACTTTTCCAGATCTTATACCTAATTTTGGAACTTAACGCTAGGAAGCGCTGCCAGAAACCTCGTTAAATAACACATAGTTGTTTTAATATATTTAGACATTCCATTGATGGCTGTAGCTAACTTGGTTCACCAGTTATTTGAAGTGAAATGTACTAAAGAAATCCTTCTGTATATAACTTTTATTGTTACGCCGTCATCATACTTACTGTATATACTCGAGCATAAGTCGGCCCCCACTTTCATGAAGAATAACTGGTGTAATACTAGTACTTCCGAATAGTTATTGAATCGCAGAATTCGAAAAATTTCCCTAAAATAAGGCAAGGATAACTATTCGGAAATACTGATATTCAAACTGATATTCCTCTCAAATTTAGGGGTCGAGTTATACCGGAGTATATATGGTAGTTGTTTATTTACTTACTGTATATACTCGAGCATAAGTTGGTTCCCACTTTCATGAAGAATAACTGCTTTAATATCGGTATTTCCGAATAGTTATTAAATCGCAGAATTCGCAAAATTTCCATTTGTTTAAACAAGGCAAGGACAACTATTAGGAAATACTGGTATTCAAACTGATAGTCCTCTCTAATTTAAGGGTCGACTTATACCGGAGTATATATGATATTTGTTTATTTAGTTACTGTGTATACTCGAGCATAAGTCGGCTCCCACTTTCATGAAGAATAACTGGTTTAATATCGGTATTTCCGAATAGTTATTAAATCGCAGAATTCGCAAAATTTCCCTGCGTTTAAACAAGGCAAGGACAACTATTCGGAAATACTGGTATTCAAACTGATAGTCCTTTAAAATTTAGGGATAGACTTATACCGGAGTATATATGGTATTTGTTTATTTTAGTCGTAGGGCACTATTGTGTTAAATAAAATATAAACATAACAAAAATTAGAGAGAGAAAATTTGCATTTTATTAATCACAAAAAATTAGAAATTGGTCTGTTCCGTTCCAAGCGGTCATTGGCGAGTGCTTCTATTTTGTGCAGATGGACGGGTCATTTGCAGTTTGCATGATGAAATCGTAGAAAGAACTGACTCGAGTATAGACGGCGGGAACAATTTTACCGCATCCGGCAATGGCGTTGATGTAGGAGGTGATGCCAATCTGAACTGGACGTTTGTCCTGTTTGTCCTTGCTTAGGATAACCAACGGTCCACCGGAATCTCCCTGAAATATGAAAAATAAATACTATAACAGATTCGAAGTGAATAAAACGCATATACACAGCATTATTCCTGCTACATCATGAACCCCTACAGCTTAAAGCTGCTAATTTCTAAGCTACTAAAGCTCCTGAAACTCCAATTTCCCCTCCCTAATGTTAAAAATATGGCAGTAGAATACATTCATAGATTTAAAATATCTCTTCGGAAAAATAATATTTTTAACTTCTTTTTCCTGTGTAATCTTCTTAAAGTCTCTTTTTCGTTTAGTTGTCAAAATATTTCTAAAATTTTATATGAAGTGGTATAAACTTACTCACATCTCGTCAGCTTTTAACACACAAAATGTTAAATTAAAAACAGATTTAAGAACTTCGTTCGACGGCAGAGGCTCCGAGGAGCCCATATGAAAATAAGCAACAAAGTAAAAACAAAGAAGAAAGTAAAAATATATATGCAAAATGCTTACATGTATCGGCTTCACCAAGCGTTATTATTCACGTTATTTTATTTTATTTTTACATTAATGCTTATTTCCACAATCACTATGGAAACCTCAGTATAGTTTACAAATATGGAAATAAACATCAAAGTAAAAATAAAGGAGAAAGTAAATATTTATATGTAAAATGTTTACATGTATTGGCTTGACCAAACTTTATTACTCACGTTATTTTATTTTATTTTTATATTAATGCTTATTTCCACAATTACTATGGAAACCTCAGTATAGTTTACGAGTATCGAAATAAGCATCAAAGTAAAAATAAAGAAGAAAGTAAATATATGCAAAATGTTTACATGTATCGGCTTTACCAAGCGTTTACTCACGTTATTTTATTTTATTTTTACTTTAATGCTTATTTCCACAATCACTACGGAAACCTCAGTATAGTTTACGAGTATGGAAATAAACATCAAAGTAAAAATAAAGAAGACAGTTTAAATTTATATGCAAAATGTTTTTATTACTCACGGTATTTTATTTTATTTGTACATGAATGCTTTATTTCCGTACTCACTATGGAATCCTCAGTATGGTTTAGGAGTATGGATACAAGCATCAAAGTAAAAATGAAATAAATTAACGTGAGTAATCTGAAAGAAATTGTGAAATACTTGAATGATGGTGTTTCAAACCATTGCATTATATAGATCGTGCATCTATATAATAATCTCATTCGTCTTTAAAATGGCTTCGGTGAAATCGAAACATGTAGATAGTTTATATATAGTAAAACTTTTTTTATTATATTATTTACTATTTTATTTAATATCTTTCTGCAATTAACGAAGTAGCCACTTTATTTACTTTTTCAAAAACGAGTAATAATACGTACGTTACAGACTCCCATTAAAAATCCAGTTGCACAGAGCTTGTCTTCGTTCACACCACCGTTCACCCATGAGCATAGAGAATTGGGAACAATAGTTTGGCCCGTATACTGGAGTTTGTCTGGTATATTGACGACACCTGAAAAGAGAACTCATTTTAATGGCACTTTTTTAAATACACATTAAATATCACAAGGCTCACAAAAATTTTCCCCGCTCTATAGCAGGAACTTTCTGACGAATTTACAGGAACATTTTTAAACATTAAAGCATGAAATTCGCAGCCATGATATAAATTCACATAGTTTTCTACGCCAACTGCCATATTTGTTCGAAAGTTGCAACTCCATTTTAACATTATTTCGTTAGATGTTCTACTCCACTTGAGCTGCACTATGCCAAAGAAAAACTTTTTATTTTAGAGATGAGCGTTATTTAACATAAGAGGATAAATAACAATGTTATTGTGTTAGAATCTGTTACCGGATTAATATGTTACTGGAAAACCCCTGTTAATTAAATAATAATTGACGGAGAGAGCCTCGGGCACCGCCTCGGTCTGTTATACCCGGAAAGTCGGTTGAAAACTTCAACTTTGACATAATTTTCTGATATATCCTTTATCGAAAAATTCAAAACTTTATTCGATTTCATAATTTTTGGATAAGAACACTTGAAAGTGTTTGCGTTTACGTTTAAAAATGTCTACAGGAAAGTGTCAGAACGTAGCTAGTTTTTATTTGAGAACATCCTTAAAGAACCGTAACACAGTGTTTGAGAACAGAAAACTCAGCGTGCGAAAACATAACTTTCCACATAAATGGAACAGTTTGAAAAAAAAAATCTCTGCCAGCTCGGCCTACAGGCGGAGGTAGATTTTGAAGTTAAGTACTAATTTCACTAAAAACTAAATCAAGATTAGAAATAATCCCAGTTTAACAATTTTATTTGGTGTTTTTGACGAGTTTTTAACTTCATTTTTCTGTAAGAGCTGCTTATGTCAGAATCATGTTAAGCCTCTTAGCAGTACGATCAAAATAGTACTTAAATGCCTAAACTTTAAAAAGGTTTAACCCTATAGGTAAATTAGGCCACCATCTTGACCCCATAGGAAATTATAATGTTTAAATGACGCGATGATTTATTTCGATGAATAGCGAACTGAACACAAGAACGAGAAATAACAAAACGAAGGAGGCGCCTACACTCGCTTGCATGATAACGCTGCACCCACAGCGCCATCTAGTGAACTACATTTGGCAGGATGCCAAAAACTCTCTTCTTTGCTCTTGAAACGTGCTAAATGATAGAAATCTTTCATTTACTCCCTCATTGCCTAAGATGGGGTCCATGTGACTCCATTCGCAATTTCTACAAATAAATAAAAAAATTTAACTATGCGAAACTTATTAAGTCGACAAAATTATGAAAGAGACCTTTATAGGATAATTCATAGAAAATAATTTTAGCATACATGTTCTAAATTAAAAAAAATCTACAAAATGTTCAGATGGAGTCAAATTGACCCCATCTTAGTACGGCGAGGGTTAATACGATAATGTTTTCTTCCACCCCTATTTTTGTTAAATTTGTTTTTGCTGCAGGAGTTGGTTCAATCAAAAACTTGTCAATATAAAAGTTGCAGATAATATTAAGATTTATAATAAATTTAAGTGGATTTGATATCTTATGAATTGACGAAGTTATGAATTTTTTTCTTCTTCAAGCCCAATTTTTTGGCGGTAAGAGTTGCTCCTATCAAAAAACTTGTCAATATAAAAGTTGTAGAAAGTACTAAGAAGATTTATAAGAAGTTTAAGTGAATTTGATATCTAGAAAATTGACGAAGTTGTGAATTTGCTTCTCCCTAAAACCCTATTTTTTTCGCCCGTTAAGCCCATTTTTAATTTTATGAAAAATCTGTGATACATAATTTTTTGGCACTTTTTCTAGAAGTAATAATAACTTTAAACTGATTTGATATGTAGGTATTATAATTAAGAAGTTAAGGAGTTTTTTCGGTTTTCACAAACCCCTCCCTATTTCCACCCCATTGGGTCGATTTTGCCCATTTGCAATACCCGCCGAGATATTAGCCATCTCAATGCTTTTGGTGAGTTTGAAAGACGATCCGTGCATAATTGCGACTTTTATCGTGTGGACAAAATTTACTACGTACATACATATAATATACCGAGTGAGCCAAGAGTTCGTTAAAACTTTAAAAACTCATAAAAAAAGTAAGAAATTATGATAAAGGAGTGCGGTTTGCAAGAAAGAGCTCACAAGGCAGTCGGATTTTTTTAGAAAAAAAATTAGTTAAAAAATCACATATAGAGGGCGCTGACGACCCGAAAAAGAATGAACAGGACAACAGTTGTGTCGTAGAATGTTCTGGAGGTCATGTTGCAAATTTTTTATTGAAAGAACAAATGAACTGAGCGTGTCGTTGTCCTGTTCATTGTGTTTCCGGTCGTCAGCGTCCTCTATATGTGATTTTTTAACTAAATTTGTTTTTGCTGCTAAACAAAATCCGACAACCTTGTGAGACCTTTCTTGCAAACCGCACTCCTTTATCATAATTTCTTTCCTTTTTATAAGTTTTTAAAGTTTTGACGAAATTTTGGCTCATGTTGTTGAAAGATCGAACAATTTCTGAGGAAAAGTCCCATGCACCTGCTTTTTGTCATAAGGCGATTTACACAAAATCATGACGCCGCACGCGCTTTGGCCAATGCGAGAATAAAGGGCACGCGTAAAGCTTACGTCACGACCAGTGGGAGTGATTTCGTAAAGAGTCTTGACGACTTCGAGCGGATGCAATTTGTAGTAAAAAATGCTCCAGCGCGCAAAATAATCTCGGAATAAGATAGGCAAAGAAAAAAAAAGAAACGGTTCTACCTGTGTGCAGTTGGCACCCCTCATTATGAATTTAAATATGAAAACTACCCAGAAGTTTTGCCCAAGTTTTGCCCAGTTTCGCACACCCATTAATTAATTTTGACCACCCTTCGTAACGCTGTAAAACAAACTTTATTTTTTGACCCACTTTGAAAAGGCTGGCACCCCTCAATTTGAATTTTAACAAAGCAATTGTACAGTTATTTTGCCCAAGTTTCGCCCACCCATTAATTAATTTTGCCCACTTTTTATAACGCCGTAAATCAAAAAAATCCTCGTTGACACGTGTGAAGCTCGCACCCCCCATTACGAATAAAAATATGAAAACCACACTAAATTTTTGCCCAAGTTTTGCCCAGTTTTGCCCACCCATTAATTAATTTTGCGCACCTAATTTTGCGCAAAAATTTGGACAAAACTTTTGTGTGATTTTCATATTTTAATTCGTAATGGGGGGTGCCAACTTCACACGTGGTCAACAAAGATTTTTTGATTTACACCTTTAGGATAGGTGGGCAAAATTAATTAATGGGTGGGCAAACTGGGCAAAACTTGGGCAAAACTTTTGTGTGGTTTTCATATTTTAATTCGTAATGGGGAATGCCAACTTCACACGTGGTCAACAAAGATTCTTTTGATTTTAGATCTTCAATTAGTCAAAATTAAGCATACGGTATGAATTAATCATTAGAATAATATTTAAAAAAAAAATGCGTAAAAATGGAGTAAATGCTTAAAAAAGGCCCTTAGAGTCCCAATAAAAATATGAGGGTGTTGGTCTAGGGAGAAGAGTCCAAAACTCAATTTTAAAATTATGCAATGAGAAGGTGAGAAAATCAGGGGGTGAAAAATGCATGGCACACAAAAAGTTCAAGAGGCCCCGGATCGGGCCCTACAGGACCCTAGGGTGCCCCAGGATTTTAACTGGAATATAGAAAAGGGGTAATAACTAAATGAAAAAAATGGTTCCAAAAATGAAGATCGGATTAAGAGGGATAATTTATTAACAATTTATGGGGCAAAAACTTCAAGGGGCCCTATACTGGGGCCCAAGCGAGAAGGGACTTAAGTGGCATGTAGTTTGGTATAAAGATACTTTTTAGTAGTTTTTAAAGTAATCAGAGGATGCTAGAACTACATTAAAGAAAATTACAAGCAATGCGGATCATTTTAAAAGAAGCTGCACCAAGGACCCAAGAAGCGATTAATATTCAAAATTGGTGGAAACTGAAGTCTGAATTTTTTTTTTTTGTCGTTCATGTAGTAGCTGGAGAACCCAAGACGTTGTTAGAAATAAAAGCTAGTGAATCAGACTATTTAGAAGGGAGCTATAATAGGGCACCCAAAAGGGGCCAACCAATAGTTGAGAACAAGGCCCTAACGTGAAAACATGTTTAAATATTTTAGTACTTCGGGTTTTAGATCTTCAATTAGTCAAAATTAAGCACAGGGTATGAGTTAATCATTAGAATAATATTGTAAAGAAATGCGCAAATAATGGGTTAAATGCCTAAAAAAGGGTCCTAGGGCCCCAATACAAATATGAGGGTGTTGGTCTAGGGAGAAGAGTCGAAGACTCAATTTTAAAATTATGCAATGAGAAGGTGAGAAAATTAGGTGGTGAAAAATGCATGGCAAACTAAAAGTTCGAGAGCCCTCGAATCGGGCCCCAGGATATTAACTGGCATGTAGAAACGAGAGAATAACTAAATGGAAAAATGGTTCCAAAAATGAAGATCTGATTAAGAGGAGCAATTTATTAACAATTTATGGTGGAAAAGCTTCAAGCAAAAGCTTGGTGCAAAAGCATTTATGGTGCAAAAGCTTGGGGCCCTGTACAGGGCCCCTTGGGTCAGGGACTTAAGGGGCACTTAGTTTGGTATAAAGATGCTGTTTACTAGTTTTTAAAGTAATCAGAGGACGCTAGAGCTATGTTAAAGAAAATTGCAATAAATTCGGGTCATTTTTAAAGAAGCTGCCCCAACTGCCGAAGAACGCGATTAATATTCAAAATTGGTAGAAACTGAAATCTGAATTTTTTTTCGTCATTTATGTAGTAGTTGGAGAACCAAAGAAATTGTTAGAAAAAAAAGCTAGTGAATCGTACTATTCTTAAGGAAGCTTTAATAGGGGGCCCAGAAAAGGCCAACTGATAGTTGAGAACAAGATCATAACATGAAAACATGTTAAAACGTTTTAGTACTTAGCGTTTTAGATCTTCAATTAGTCAAGATTAAGCATACGGTATTAATTAATCATTAGAATATAATTTAAAAGAAATGCGCAAAAAATTGGGGAAATGCTTAAAAAAGGGCCCTAGGGACCCAATAAAAATATATGAGTGTTGATCTAGGGAGAAGGGTCCAAGACTCAACTTTAAAATTACGCACTGAGAAGGTGAGAAAATCATGGGGGGGGGGGGGAATGCATGGCACACGAAAAGTTAAAGGGGCCCTGGACCAGGCCCTACAGGACCCTAGACAGGCCTATGGTCATAACTGGAATTTAGATACGGGAGAAAAACTAAATGGAGAAAGTATCCGACAAATGAGGATCGGATTAAAAGGAAGCAATTTATAAACAATTTAGTGCACTAAAATTTCAAGGGGTCCTGTACCGGACCCCTTGGTCTTAACTGAAGGGTCTTAACTGAAATGTAGAAATGGGGTAGAAACTGAATGGAGAATTTACCCCAAAAACAAAGAAAATCGGATAGAAAAGAGGCATGTTATTAACAATTTAGCGCATAACAAAGGGGCCCAGGGGTCCCGGCCCTTAAAAGATTAAAAATCTGAACATCGGTGCATCAGGTCCTGTCTTGGACTACTCACACCTAAATTTTCATACTTCTACGTGCAGTAGATTTCGCTAGCCATCGCAGACAGACAGACACACACACACACAGAGAGAGAGCGATTTGCTCTTTTATTAGTATAGATGTACAGAACTGTAACCGAAATATTTTGTCTGTCCCTGTAAATGATCGATAAATGCTATACACACCCTATTCTATAGTAAACCTCTTGTAGTGCACCTCAGTGATTCGTTTCAATTTCAATACATTTGAACAAGTGTAACATCATTAAAATACACTGGAAACGATTTTTCGTCATAGACTGTAATGTAATGGAATTCTTTTAACCTTGTAAATGAAATATATTTCATTTTCGATACTTGAAATGCCATAGTAAACCTCAATAACATATATTAATTGCGTGGCAATCCAAGTATATTTACGAAGTTAGACGTCGGACAGACCACACGGCAGACAGATAGATAAACCGAATGCACAAACACTTTCAACTATGTTGGAACGTGTTAAAAATTATACTTACCATTAATAGGACTTGTATTTCCCCATCCCATGACTGTGGCTTTAGTTCTCCTGTATTCATTCATAGGTGTGTCCGGTCGAGCAAGGCAAGTAACATTGACTTCTTCGCTGAATGGGATTTGCTCAGTGGTCTTGAAGATTGCAACGTCATTGTTGATATTTGACTCACTGTATTCAGGATGGGGTGTAACGCTTGCGAATTGTATTAAGACACTTTCGGCGCTTTTACTGACATTGGCAACAGCGTAATAACTTTCAGCCGGTTGTTCTACTCCATTGCTATAAGTTAACAAATTTAGAATACAATTTAACTGACTTATTCATAGTTTATTGATTTTGGATAATCGATTGGGATAATTACTAAAAATAATTATAGATTGAAATTTGGTCTTATTTTCTATTAATCCGTAACAACAAAAATATAAAACAGAAATAAAAAATAATTTTCGCACTAACCTAATTTTCAGCTCAATCCAAATACAATAATTATTTACAGCACAAAACATTTACGAAAAACAACGCTTAATATTTGTGATAATGTGTGATAATTGCCCTTATAAGCAATAATTAAATATTCCACACTGAAAGAAAAAATATCCTTGCTCATCATTGGTTAAAAAGAGTACTTTTAGCTTAACAAGAAGTACTTAAAATATAGAAAACATAAACAATCCCGCTCATGTTGTTGTTGTTTTTTTCCTTTTCAGTCTTCCCAAATTTCAGTCCTTGTTTGTTCAATACCTGACTCTCTTAACCTTTTATCTACGGACGGTACTTATAAGTACCATTAAAATACCTTGTTATAAAATTCATTTAATACATCGATTAGTTGTAATACAGTTTAGAATGAGTTATAGATACATTACTTTATCTTATTCCAAAAGCTTTATGGATTACACAAATATTTTTAAAAGGGTGATTTCTTTTGCCTTTGCATCTTTTTCGCTTTCTTGGGGTGGCGGGGGAATTTTTCAATTCGGAAAGATTTCTATATTTCTATTGTAAGAACATCATATTTGTACATTTCCTAATTCTACAAAATACTAAGAAAAATATTTAAAATAAAAGATTTGAGTGGGCTTATAAATATTGCACAAAAACCCTATAAATTCAAATTTAATTAATCTTTCTAAATCTTTCAATCCTTTTAAAGTCCTTCTAAAATTCATTAAATGATTATATAAATCTTCTAATGCAGTTTAAAAAATTCACGAAAAATGCTTTAGAAGATAAAATGTTCAAGAATTCATAATTCAGTACATAAAGGGTTAAAACGTTGTCTATTGTGATGCAACACACAATATAATTCAGATGCTGACTTTTTAGGGTTCCGTTCTTAAATAGTAACAAGTTGGGAGTTGCTCGTCAAACGTGGCAAATGAGGTGTGTTCGTACTATAACTAGTTTTATAAATATTTTTTGCACCACATATTGTAATGAATGTATATTTTAATGCACTTCATCAGTGCATATCAATTTCATTCTGTTCGAAAGGCTGTAACATCATTAAAATGCACATGAAATAATTTTTTCCCATTGGCCTTAATGTAACGGAAAAATTTTGACTGTCCTTGTCATTAAACTATACATCCGATTTTCATAAAATTTGAAATGACTCGACAAATTTTTGCAACAATTATATATTTAAAATTCCAGACCATTTGGAAGGCTATAACATCACTAAAATGCACTTGCGATAATTTTTCCCGTTGACCGTAATGGAACGGAAAACTTTTCACTGTCCCTGTAATTAAACTATACATCTGATTTTCATAAAATTGGAAATGACTAGACAAAATTTTGTAACAATTATATATTTAAAATTTCAGACCATTTGGTTGGGTTGTTTTTGCTCTGTTATATGCGGACAGACAGACGGACTGAATGACAACTATAGGTGCTACGCATTTATATAATTACGAACGCACCTAAAAATGGAACCATTATAAGATTACTCGTGTGTCTCTCAGTCTGTCTGCCACAGCCGTTTTTATCGAAATCTATGGAACGTGGAAAGTACAAACTTGGTAGAGTTATAAAGGCAATTGACCCACATATGCATATATTATTAGCCATTCTCAAATATTTTTAGGAAAAATTTAGGGGAGCTAAATATGTTACTTGATTTTCTTTTTATAGAGTAGGGTATCGTTCAAAAGATTTCGTAACACCGATCTCAAAAATATATTTATTTTAATCTTAGGTATTATATTTTCAGAGATATCGTCTAAAATGTTCCTCAAAAATATGTTCCATACCCCTTATTTCCGAATCTACTGAATCTAAAAGTATAAAAAATATAAGGGTTGTAGAAGTTTATTTAGGCCTTTCTGGAAAGCTATAGTGATTAACCTAGGTCACTTAATTTTTCCATTTATGCATTTTTTCGTTACACGCAAATTTACTTGACACAAAATTTACTTACGTGTGCTCAAGGAGCTAGCAGAAGGAATCTGAAGTTACCTATCGATGAATCGGTGGGGGATCATCCAAGGCTTATTAATAAAGATTTGTCGGTTATTAGCCGAGATATTAATTAAAATCTTACCTAGAAAAACACGGAACGGACCAAGGTGGTGTTGCAACCTCTTTTCGAAATGTGTTTAGCACAAACATAATTTAAACTTTCTACAAGATCTTTGTTTTAGATAAGGCGAATCATATTGATAAATAGTCAACTCGCGCTTGACCGATTTATTAATTAATCATTCACCAATTTATGCATCGATCACACAAGCAGGAGTGTATCTGCGCAGAGATCGATAACATAAATTTAAAAAGACTTCGCTAACAATAAATAAAATCTTCTCTAACCGTTACAATTTTTACAACATCCCTGCGCATGATGTCGGAGATTACAATGCCAATTAATATAGGAACCAGTGAGAGTTCTGTTCATGGTTTCATCACACTCTGAGACAGTCATCAACTCAAGAAGATATATACAGGGTGGTTCAGAACTATATATCTAAAATATAAAGGCAGGTAGAGGGGACCTAAATAAGCAGATTTCATACAGGGATGTGGGTGGGGAAATGTAGCGTTGAGGCAGTAGAGGGCGCTGTTGAGTTAGTCGGATGAAAGTGCTTTGCTGACTCGAATCGTCATTTCCAGCACAAATTTCGAGCAACATGCATCGTTACATGAATGCGGTGCTTGCTGACATGCATTTCATGTATGAGGCTGCGCAAGGAAATGGCTCATAACCAACGCACTTCCTTCCAACAGCTCTCGAGCTTGTCGAAGGACTATATCCTCTACTGTGCATAATACTGCTTCTTCCACTGCATGAATTCTGCGATAGCTTTCAGTGCCAGTATAACGCTTCGAAGCATAAAATGATCCACTCGCACACAACTCCCGATAAAGACGCCCAAATGTTTGGAAATCCGGCAAATTCCTACCCTGGAATCACTTCATGCACATCCTTTGAGCAACCGCTCCATTTATTAGTGCAACCCCATACATGAAATGCATGTGGGCAAGCTCCGCATTGGTGAAATGACGCAAGTTGCTGAAAATCCGAGCGGAGCGTGATGATTTAAGTCAGCTAAGCACTTTCATCCGCCTAACTCAACAGCGACCTCTACTGCCTCAACGCTACATCTCCGCACCTACATTCCTCTAACCAAATCTGTTATTTTAGGCCCCCTCTATTTGCCTTTACTTTATTGACATATAGTTCTGAACCAACCTCTATAGAGAGGCAGATATATATATATATACTATATATACTTTTCAAACTATGGTTTTGAGACTTTCAAAAAAGTTGCTCAATACATTTAGCTAACACATTATGCACATTATATTTTGATTGCATTCGCGCATGCGCAGAGAAACATTTTTTTAGTAAACCTGCTCATTTTTCATCAATTTTTGTTATTTTTTAATTTTGATTGCAGAATGTTGTGTACAATGTTGTTCGTCATATTTTCTGAGAAGAACTTTATTTTACATTGAGAACGCCTCAAATTATAAGCAAAAAACTTGGCGAAATTTGGGACTGTTTTTATAAAAATCTTAATTTCTTTACGAGTATACATGTTATCCTCATAAAAATGAACACAGTATATTAAAATAAGCCACTTATTAATAATCTCGAGTTTAAAAACTTTGCTTTATTAGTTTTTACAGAGTTATCCAAAAGATATTTGTTCTTTTTCAATTTGTTGACGGTCCCCTATGGGGTTTCGGAAAAAAATCTTCGCGGAAATATATGACCTATACTATACTGTTTACACACTTGCAGTTCAGGTTAATTCCTCATGTATTTTACTAGATATTTAACAAAACGTCAAAAATTGCAAGTGATCGGTTCCCTTTGGCCATTTAGTGTATATATGCATGCATATATAGGGTTATCGGAAATGATGGTCAGAACTGTAACCGGTGATAAAGCATGTCAAGACAAACATTTTTTGTATAGGAAACCAAAGTCGAAATCGACTTATTCAGTCTAAAATACAGGGTGTCTCCAGCTAGTCGAAACCTAATTTTCGTTCATGACTGTAACAAAAATAAAGCTATTTTGGCGAAATCTTCAACAGATTTACTTGCTGTCTATGAAATGTGATGAAATCGCAATAAATGCTAGAAGTGGCCATCATTCGCGTAAAAAGAATACTGAGCTAACCGCTTCAAAATTCGGATGATAGCTGACAATACATACGGTGTCACTAACGGAAATAAACTGCAGCTCTAGCACTTCCCTTGATTGCCATGACATTTCACAAAAAGTAAAGTTATTCAGTTGAAGTTGTAGCTAATTTATCTTCATTAGTGTAAAAGCTGGCTTTTATTGTCATCTCTTACCTTTATGACCAATATTTTTGATACACCTTCTACATGTATGTGGATATGGCTTGCGCTTTCCAAAACATCCTGACCGCAGCAAGAGGGTGCAGTTAATTCTCATGAGAACTAACAAAGCTTGCAAATTTCAAAAGACAATAAACTTGATGACTTAGTGATTTTGCATTTCCTGCCTGAGAACCGAAGGTTAAAATAAACGGCAGAGTTCTTTTGCGAGCTGAACTGGAACGACGTCCCAGTCAGGCTCAGATAGCGTGCCGAAGTATTGACGGCTGGTAAATCTCAGCAAAAGACCTTTCCATCCTAAAATTGTAAATATTAATTGTATATAGATTGTATTGAAGTCTTTAACATTAGTCCAGATCTGCATTAAACTCTTAATATCTGCTATCTATTGAGCCTGTCCCTTCTGACATGTTCTCACATATATATATATGTATAGAGAGAGAGAGAGAGAGAGAGAGAGATTTATTAAGCTGAATCAAGATCATGGAAGATTCTTCATTAGCAACTGAAAAGGCACTATTTACTTTCATTTGTTGAGAAAATGTTGCTGTATGTATTGTGTGTAACGTTTGTATTATATGTATTTCAAGTTCAACATATTATACTTTGCAATATATATGTAAGTTGTAATACTGCAGCATGTTCATGACTATAAGATGGATATATTTAAAGTACGGTAGTAGCGGCGATATGGTTACTAAATAGGAGGTATTGAGTATATAGATAAAATATTATATTCTAGAAATATTTTAACTATTAAAAAGTATAGGGCTAAATGAAGGACCCGATTTTAAAAAATCATATTTTCGAAACTACTGCACGTATTACAATAAGTTACACATGAATTTAAAGAGAAATATACCAAGTTTTTTTTTCAGTTACAAATGTTCGATGTGTGACCCTCTTGTTACATGGCATACGTCCAATTTGTAATCCAGTTCGTCCCAAACATTTTTTAGCATCACTCTGTCAATGGTTCTGAATTCTGCACAAATGCGTTCTTCAAGTTCTGACAGTGTCAAAGACGTTGTTTATGTACCACCAATGCCGAAAACAAAGTGTTCAGAACTTAAAGAACGCATTTGTGAATCTTTCAGAACCATTGATAGCGTGATGCTACAAAATGTTTGGAACGAACTCGATAACAGATTGGACGTATGTCGTGTAACAAAAGGGTCACACATCGAACATTTGTAACTGAAAAAAACTTAGTATATTTCCTTATAAATTCATGTATAATTCATGTATCATGTATTGTAATATGTGCAGTAGTTTCGAAAATATGTTTTTTTTTTTCAAATCGTTGTCCATCATTTGTATTAGACCTGTATTAATCCTAGCTCTGGTACGTAAATAATATTTACCAGTAAGACAGTTTTTTTAGAGCAGATTTTTTTCTGATGTAAATGTTTTTTTGTATAGAAAACAATGTAAATAAATGTTTTGCTGTAATTATATGATCTTATGGACAAACTTCAGCCAATTTAAATAAGAGTTTATTTTCCTCTTTTAAATTTAGTCTTCTGTCCAATAACTTAACAATTACGGATATCATTTATTGGTGATGTCTATTTTCGTTCTTTCCATTTGCACCTTATTGTGAAACTCTTCCACTTTCACTTCCCTTTGCGGTATGCCATATTATGTCATTCCTTCTATACTATACGGTGTTGCTAATTTAGACTCGTTCTTATTCAAAATATCCACAAGAAAATTCTGTGTAGTAATCTTTGCTTTATTTAATGACAGACATTCTGTGATTAAATAAAATAAAGATTACTATACTGAAATTCTGTTAGGTATTTTGAATAAAAGAAAAGGGCTAAATTAGCAACATTGTCTATACTCTCTAAATTCACGGATGTTTTCTTAGTTTTTCATCACTGAAGTGCACATTTACGTGTTATGGTGGTCGTGGATTTAACGAATCATATTTTTAGAGATTTCTATACAGCGAAGTATCTAAATGTTTTTTGGTTTGAAGCCACTCTAAAAATGTAATATATAATCATATACTGACCACTGCTTTACCGAATTTCACTTTTTCAAAACTCCTTTACAGCGATTAATTTAATAGTATTGCGAACTGTTATACGAATGTTATGAACAATGAATGTTTGAGAAAAGATATTTGTAGAATATAAGACATTAAGATTATTATTATTAGCTAAACATTTAAAATGAAAATGGCAAAGAGTCTGAATTTGGGAGAACTTCACTACCAAATGAAAATGAAAAATTTGAATCCGTAACTAGCCGATTTATTTTATATTTCGTATTAATTATTTTAAAAACTGCTGCCATCTCTGAAATATGCTGTGCTTTGTATATTAACTTTCAAATCATCAGATTATAGCTTTTACTAAAAAAAAAATATTTTTTTTAAAAGATTATAGTAAATATAACTTACAATACGACACAACGAGCCGCAGTCATAGCAGTCGATGGAGTTTTTATGTTTCGTATGCTATTATGTTTCGATTTATTTTATGTTTTGTATTAATTATTTTAAAAACTGCTGCCATCTCTGAAATATGCTGTTCTTTATATATTAACTTTCAAATCATCAGATTATAGCTTTTACTTAAATAAATATATATATATATTAAAAGATTATAGTAAATATAACTTACAATACGACACAATGAGCCACAGTCTTAACAGTCAATGGAGTTTTTACGTTTCGTATGTTATTATGTTTCGATTTATTTTATGTTTCGTATTAATTATTTTAAAAACTGCTGCCATCTCTGAAATATGCTGTCCTTTATATATTAACTTTCAAATCATCAGATTATAGTTTTTACATAAGAAAAAATATATTTTAAAAGATTATAATAAATATAACTTACAACACGACACAATGAGCCGCAGTCATAACAGTCGATGGAGATATAATCGAACCAGTGCAGATAAATTGATCGTTGTAATACAAGGCAACCTAAAAAAAAAATTAAAACTATTAACAAAAATATTTATTTTGATCGTTGTAATACAAGGCAACCTAAAAAAAAAAAAAAAAAAAAAAAAAAATTAAAGCTATCATCAAAAATATTTATTGATATTTCTGGATATTCAAGATTTGTCTCATATTATTTATAATTTACCAATGATTTAAGTTTTATCAGTGGCGGTACGAATAAGAAAATCTCCTTTGAAAAACATAAAAACATCCAAATGAATATAGATCAGGAAATATTTAGCATCATAAGTTAAATTGGTTCATACATTTATATGCGGTTTTTAAGCACGATAAATCAAGATATTTTGTATAAAAAATAATATTTTACTATTATCCCTAAATGTAATAAATAAATTGTATGTCAAATTTCCTTCAATGGGGCTTAAAAGTTCCATAGGAAAATGAAAGGTTGAAATGTAAACTGCCTATTATAATTTTGTCCTGATATAGCACTCTGTACTGCAATATCTCGATTTATAAATGAGTAAAAAAAGGACCCATTTTGTAAAACTAAATAAGAAAACTATTTCGTTTAATACTTTTATAATTGTCATTTAGACCAAAATTAGACTTTTCAATACGCTCAGTTAAATTAATGTTGCCACATATTTATTCTAAATTTTTGAAAATTTTTTTCCTTACAAAAGTAAATAAAAAAAGTAAAAGAAGGAAAAAACAAATCTTATCTATTTTACAAATTTCTACGCAGCTTTTATATTTAAAATTCATAATTCATCAAATCGAAATTATTTGTCGTATTCACTACTATTATGGTTAAATGTTTGTACAGGCAAAAATTTCGGCGAATTTTTTCTCTTTTTTCCCCCTTAAAATCCGTGAATTTTAACAAAAATTGCTTAAAATTCCAAAATTTTTCTGAAGGATTCCATATTTTTTCTGTCTATAAGTAGAGTTTTTATTAGTTTAATAGTAACATATTTAGCAAGCAAAAATTAACATACATCGAGTATCGATTTGATACGAATAAATGAAACTAACAAAATTTAGAAAGATAACATAATCTCGGGAAATATGATTTATTTTGAATATTAATAAAAGTTTTATACTCCTCTGAAGTATATTAGTTAGGATTAATGCAGTAAGAATGCAAAAGGATTAGTTCGCAAAGTCACAAAAATTAATTTTGCTCAACTGTTAGTAACGGTTTTACAGCAAAATAAACACAATGAAGTGGTTAACGCATTTATAAGTATTATATAGCACTGTGCATCTAAAATAAGTTATTATTAAAATAAATTCTAATGATAAAGATAAGACATCCTACATAATTTGATTCTTTTAAAAATGTACTAATAACTTTTCAATTGTGGCTACAACAGGTCAGCACTGGCGTTTTATACAGAGCGTTGCCGAATTAGACAAATAAATTTAAAAGGGTGGTAGGCATCAAGAGCATGAAAAATTGACATAGAACATGGGGTCGCAAACCACTTGTTTGGTCACAAATACAGGGTGTTTTATCCTAACAGAAGTCGGCTTCAAAATAATAATTTTGCAAAAAATTAAAATATTGCAATAAATATGTAACGATATGTACTTTGTTTTTATGAAATGTGATACTATCACGAAAAGTTCTGGAAAAACCGGGTGCTCTCGATGATACCGTTTGAACTGATAATCGCATTCCAAAATGTGGATCGTCAAGTGCATACGGTTGCACATATAATGGAATGTATTACCACTTTTTTGTGATATTTACAACAAAGGGGAGCTTGTCTATTAAAAGTTTCATTATAATATACTTCAATTTTCTGAAAGCTATTTTGGTCAACCAAAGTTGGGTTAGGTACAACATGGTGTTTTTTTTTAATTAAATGGGTGGTTTGAGACTTCGTGCCTTATGGTAATTTTTCATCTTCTTGATACTACAATCACACCTCTGAATTTGTTTTTCGAATTCAGGAACATTCTGTATAAAAGAATGGAATGAAATTTGGGGGTCATAAACATGTAGCTTTTAAAGATAAACATTGAAAACGGTAAAGGAGGTGCAAGTATTAGTCCCTAAAATAATTTAATGTTATTAACTTTTTTCCTTTCGCATTTTCTTTAGTGTGAATCTTCTGCGGATTTTGAACATTTTTTTCAGCGGCGAACGTTTAAGAAAAACTGTGTTCATTATAAGGTAGGAGTTACTCAGAAAGATAAAAATAATATTAAAGGGTCTTTGCATATACAACATTATCACTTTAGGGGGGGGGGGGCACTTGTTATCGTAAGATATCTCTAGAGGAAAGGGGTTTTGCTTTTCAATATCGTTATCATTTTTTATCCAACCAAACTCCTCTTTTTTGAGTAACTTTACATACAAATAGTCTGTTGCCTTTTATTTATTATTATTTTTATATCTTTTTATGAAAATAAAAAGCTATTATTAAAGCCATTAAATGTTTATAAAAGCACTTCATTCAAAAATTTGGAATACTCCAACGTTTTACTTTTGGCCTTCCTGCTTTTCTGCCAAATGCGCATACAATTCGCTGTTAGAGAAACCAGGAGCATAATATGTTGGGGAAAAAAATACTTGCGTTTACAGGTAAAGAAAAAAAAATGTTATCCACTGTTTTGTTGATAAGTTCTTCTGTTGCCCTCCCAAGGGGCAAGTGCAAGAAGACAATACAACATTTGAATGCATTATGTAACAATAAGCTATTGTTAAATATTTTTAAATAGTAAATAATTCTTTTAGATGTTATTTGATTTAAATTTGTTCCATGCATTGGTATTTTATTTATTTCTTAAATCCGAAAAGTATGCGACTAACAGATGTATGATCATATGTGTATGTCACTGCAAATGTATAAAAAGAAAGAAAAATAATGTAAAAATAAAAAGAATTTTTAAACATTGATAACGATATCACCGGGTGGGAAGGGGTCGACGAATGATAACACTATTCTGCATGATATCTGATGATTAAAAACCAATGACTGCCCTTAATGCATTTCTTTATGCTGATTACAAAACTGTTCTTAGTTTTCTTGTATCACGTATAGTTTGTTTGCAATAGGCCCGGTTTGATTGCGAAGATCCATTGCTGAGAACAAGCATTATGTGGTAGTCGCACATAACGTAACCCTTCATCGCACAGGAAAAATTAAAATCCGGAATTTTCGTTTGTCCTCAAATCAAAAAACTGATGAAGGACAAAGATTTTGAAAAAACGATGAATGTGACAGAAAAAGACGCATGGACCTCTTTTAAATGTGTTATCGGAAACTTTCTAAGGAATAAGAAAGATCCAAATTACAGGAATATTGTTGAAAAATTTCAAGAAGTTGGGCTGTAATATGAGTGTAAAATTGCATTTCTGCATTCCCATATCGACTACTTTCCAGAAACTCTGGGACATTACATTGAAGAGTACAAGGGAAAATGGGAAGTACAAGGAATGGAATGTAAATATGATGTCAGACTATTGTTGTATGTTGAAGAGGGACATAAACGATGAAGGAGGATTTGCAAGAAAGTCAAAAAGGAGAAAGTTTGTTTAATTGAAAACTGTTTGCTTTTCGTTTTATTAAAGAAATTTCATGAACTTATAAAAACGTTTTTTACAGTATTTTTAACGTGTTTAATGAAATACCTTGTATGAAATTGTAATAAATTTTTTATTGCATTAATTAAAATAATAAAAGCACAACTTCTTATTTTTTTTTTTTTTTGTAAAATCCTGACGTGATAGACAAAAATGGAGGATATTTCCAGAATCAGCATCAAAAATTGATTCAGAAAAACTTGTTCATAAGAAATCATCTGACAAAAAGTTTAAAAATGTAGGCTAATGTAATGTATGATATGGTAAAGGGAAGAGGGGATCCAAAGTTAGCAAAATGTTAATAACGTTATACATGTATAGCCTCAAAAGAGTGAAAATTCAAATAGTTTCTTCCTGCTTTTCTATATGGCAAGTTTATAAAAAACCAAAAAGAATATTAATATTATGAAACTTTCGGATACTTACTGCCCAAGGAAATTGTCCACGTCTAGCAGTTCTTCCTGCTACGATACGTTCAGTTTCAGCTGCTGTAAATAGTACTCAAAATTAAAAATACAGTCTTCCTTCATATTTGAAAAACCAAAAATTATATTTAATTGAATCGAAAATTGAATATAAAATCTATATTTAAATTTTAAAGGAGAATTCCATTATTAATTACTAGCTCCGCGGCAACCCGATGTGTTGCTTTTGAATTGCATGAGATCATTAGATTTCATTTCCCCCAAAATAATCTAACGTTATTATAAATTTAGAAGGCAATTATAGCATTAATTTTATTAAATATAATATTTTAAATAGTAAATTATATTTTCAAGTTAAGTCAAATGCTTTCCCAATAAAAATGCACATATTCTATAACTTTATTTGCCCAAAACTTTTCGTTTTTCCAAGATTTGGCTTCTAATTTCGAAGTTGGTAGAAATGACGTCATTTGGATGAACTTATACAAAAATGACTTTGTTTTGTCGAATTTATTTAAAAGCATTTTATATTTATGAATTAAAATAAATGCTCAGAAAAATATAATTTTTCTCGTTAAAAAATTTTGTTTTTAACTTCTTTGTGAAAAGTTTTAATCGCCATCATAAGGAAATAGTTGAAAATCTATTTTTATACTTTAAGGCTAATGTCAGACGGACATCTTTTTGTACGCTTTTTCCCTTACGTATTATCCCTACGCAATGCCGCTAGCATTGTGTAGGGATAATACGTAAGGAAAAAAGCGTGAAAAAAGACGTTCGTCTGACATTAGCCTTAGTTAAATTAAAAACGATACGATGATTTTTTTTTCGTTTTACGTCATTGAAATTTATCTCAATGTTCCAGTTGACAGACGATTTTTTGTTTTCTAAAGAAAGGGATTCTTGAAGCTTGAGTATGTGAAAATAAGTTTGTATTTTTGGAGAAAAAAAAATGTTTTTTTTTTGACACAATTCAATCACAATATTTTTTCACTGTCTATTCGAATAAATGTTAATTTCAATTTGAAAATGATGTCAAATAAAGAAATCTAACAATCCCTATCGTTTTTACTTTTCTCCCTTTTCTCCACAAAAATACAGCAATTTATTACAAAAATGTCATTAAAAATTATGAAAAAATTAATAGCTCGAAAACCATTATGAAAAATTAGCCAGAGACAAGTGCTGAACTATTTATACTGTTTTAAGTGCAAATGAGTTATTTTGTAACGGAGACTGCACGCGATTAAAACATGTTATGCTTGAAAATTATTTTAAAAGACATAATACATCAGTCAATTAAGATACAGTTTTCAAACAAATTACATTTGAAAGTAATTTTTTTTCCTATATGATGGTGCAAAAATTAAAATTGTGCGATGTTGAGAAATTAAAAAAATTGCCTTAGCAAAGATTCTAAAACCTAAATTTCATCGTCATGTGTTGCCATTCGCAAAATGACGCAAGTGTTTCGCATGGACACGTTTCTCCTTTATAATATAGAAAACCCGGGATGCCCGGGTTAAAGATACATGATATACTGCCCGGTGTACAGAACCAATTTGAAAATCTTTCTAATCGAAAAGTTTAACTCTCTCGCTGCCTAATTGTTTTATCAAAATAACTTCCAAAATTGCGTTTTTATAGAATTTTTATTCTTTTGTCGCCGGTTTTTCAAAACAAAAATTTTTATCTAATTTAATCGAGATAATGTTTTGATTAAATAAGGCAAAATTTACAAAAAAAAAAATAACTGGTGGTAATAATCAAAGAGGCTTAATTAGGAGGAAAAAAATATCCCCGATAAAATCTCGGGTTGCGCAGCAAGAGGGTTAATAGATTTTTTTAGATTTAGTGTGTTTTATTAGATGACCCACTAATAACACCAAGAAGCATTCCTAATTCTTTCGTAACAGCCTTATACGAGCGTTAAAGTGAAAGATTTTGCTATCAATAGCAACATTTTTTATTGTGATTATTTCGGTGTTTAAGTGCGTAATTCGAAATTACATCAGTAAAATTCCAGTTTTATTTATTTATTAATTTGTGAAATTTTATTTGCTCTTGGCAGTTCACCATGGAATATTAAACGAAAGCTAACAAATGCTGAATTATTTACAATGTTTTAAGCGCAAACGATTTAATCTATCTTAGTCGGATTACAAAAAAAAAAAAGCCCTGAATTATTTACGCTTTTCAAACATTTTGCATTTGAAAGTACGTATGAGGACGTGAGTTTCCAAAACTCGCTTTATCCAAAATTAAAACTATTATTTTTCTCTATCAATCTATTCTATTGATCGAAAAAACACAAGAATGTACAGAAAAGGTAGTTGCCTGTGTAGTTGTCAAAAATTGTGCCATTGTAAAATCTTGGTTTACAATGAAAACCAACACTGAAAAAAAATGAAGTATTCAAAAATGAATAAATCGATGTACTCATATCGAATTGAGTATATGTTTGGATCAAAAATGAAACTAAGCTTTCTCAATTTTGAAACATCGCATGTTATCAAACGCAAACAAAACGATAATTTTGTAATTTGTAATGGTATATGTCATTCATTGCGGCATAAAAGATGTTTATTAATGTGAATATTAAATTATGCACATGCACAGTATTTTTTAAATAATTTAAAAGTGCTCGCAAATAATGCTCTTGTTATAAAAATATTCGATTTGGGTATATTGATAATAATTTTGCTATTTTTCTTAATAAGTATTCAATTATACGTTTTTTGTTAATAATTTTGAGAAGAAAATAAATGTCCGTACATTTTTACTTTAATTTGTAGGTTCAGGGAGGCGATAAATAACGATTCATATCTGAATACAACCATGGAATCAAAAATGAGTACACGTGTTTCTTAATTTTGAGTACATTTGGATCGGAGCTATTTTGAGTATGTGACGTATTTAAAATTGAGTACTTTTTACTCAGTTTTGAGATCTCATTTTTTTCAGTGAATGGACGCCGTTAGAGGTTTTTCGCAATTTCCCAAAATTTGATTTTCTGGACAAGGTGAGTTTTTAAGCTCACGTCCTCATATATAATTTTTTTTCGGAGGTAGAAAAATTAAAATTTAGTAATGTTTAGAAGTTAAAAAAATATGATAAAACAAAATCAATTGCTTAGAGCATTACCACCGTCGATATAGCGTCAACGTTAACCAGAGATTAAAAAAAAAAAAAAAATTCATTCTATCTGGTTATTTAGTTTTTTCTGTTAAATAAAATTTCTGGTTTTATTTGAAACGAAACAAAAAACTGGAAGATGAGCTGGCAGGTATATGCTGAGTTATAAGCGATTCGTGTTTCATAGCAAGCTTAATCGATGTGTCGAGTCGGAAAAATTCGGTTCAAATACAAAATATGATAGCATTTTCTGAAACATCTTCTGTTTTTATCGAAACACAGATTAAAACTATTATATTTTAAATTTTCTGATTAAGAGCAACTAACTATTTTCACGCGTTTACGAATTAAAATTAATTCAAGAATTTGTCAAAAAGTAGAAAGTTTCAGTTTGAAAGCGGCTTTAAGATTTCCTTGTGATAGAAGTTTTATATTAGTTTAAGAATGCCGAGACCTGAAAACATCGGCGTATAACTGAGAGAGTCATATAAATAAAAGGTTACTGTGTATAAACCGGATGTCCCAAAAATAACTAATGGATTTTAAAATTCAATAACTTGCAAACGGTGACAGATATCAAAAAATTCTTGCAGGAGGGTTATGTATGATGTCAGGAGTTTTTTTACTTTAATTCTTGATTTTAGTTCAAATTGCAAACAATAGATGGCACTGAGAGCGTTGGGTGCTCAGTCCAGACCCGATTTTTGGAACTTCAGGATCCATACAATGCATTTTAAGCTCCTTTTTTCGCATGGAAGAAGAGAGAGGCCAAAAAATCGAGCCTGGATTTAGCGGTTGTTGCCTGCAGCGCCATCTATCGATGATATTTGTGACTAAAACTGAGAATCGCAGCATAAAAATTCCTGACATTTTACATAACCCTCCTGCAAGAGTTTTTTAAATATCAGTCACCGTTTGCAAGTTATTGAATTTTAAAATCCATCAGTCATTTTTGGAACACCCGGTATATAGATAGATATATGAAAAAGCCTTACCTTCACGTGATACGACATCTTCAATCTAAAATAAAAAAGGAAGGATTAATTAATTTTTTAAATGATTATTGATTTTAGAATATTTTGAATTTAGATAATTAATATTGAATTTAGAATATTGATTTTAGTGGATTTATGTCCGGGCATACTCAGAATAATTTGAAAAAAATACTAATTAAACTACTTATGTATGTAATAAAGGATCAGTCAAGTTTAGCGACGGATTTACAGTAGAAAGTATATAATAGTTTTAGTATATAATATGACCTTTAAAATGTTCGCTGTTTTACTTAAAAGGCGGCTAAAATAATGAAAGAGATGTTACAAGTTTAAAATATACATTTTATTTAACTTCTTACAAGGAAGGTCTCCTTCCCGGGCATACTCAGAATAATATGCAAAAAATACTAATTAAACTACTTATGTATGTAATAAAGGATCAGTCAAGTTTAGCGACGGATTTACTGTAGAAAGTATATAATAGTTTTAGTATATAATATGACCTTTAAAATACTTCGCTGTTTTACTTAAAAGGCGACTAAAATAATGAAAGAGATGTTACAAGTTTAAAATATACATTTTATTTAACTTCTTACAAGGAAGGTCTCCTTCCCGGGCATACTCAGAATAATATGCAAAAAATACTAATTAAACTACTTATGTATGTAATAAAGGATCAGTCAAGTTTAGCGACGGATTTACAGTAGAAAGTATATAATAGTTTTAGTATATAATATGACCTTTAAAATGTTCGCTGTTTTACTTAAAAGGCGACTAAAATAACGAAAGAGATGTTACAAGTTTAAAATATACATTTTATTTAACTTCTTACAAGGAAGGTCTCCTTCCCGGGCATACTCAGAATAATATGCAAAAAATACTAATTAAACTACTTATGTATGTAATAAAGGATCAGTCAAATTTAGCAGCGGGATTACAGTAAAAAGTCTGTAAAAAAATAAAATACTTTCGAGTATTTGGCGCGAAACGACGAAAGCGTCACGCGATTTGGCGAGCATTACTTTTCCACGGCAAAAGCGAACGATTTTAATGCACCTAAAAATTGCTTGTTAATAGATTTTTAGAATGCGTGTGTAATTAGAATGCGTATTTAATGAATTTAAACTTAAACAATGAGAGAGTTTTATAAATACATTTTTTTGTATTACCTATTTATGTTGCTTGTTATTTAACTTTATTACTTTAAAAATAATTTCCTATATAAAAAATATTTTCATATGTTTAAGCGTATTCCGAAAGAAAGGCAAGATGATGAACGGTGCGGTTATTCATTTCAATATCAAAGAAGTTGTTTTATAGCAATAAAATTGAATTGACAGTGCTCAATTGGATTTAATTTTGAGATTGAAACAATTTTAATTAATTTAAATTTTGTTTTAATTCGTAAAACTTGACAGTTATCTTTCATTATAAAAATATATGTATGACAAAACTACAGTTAAATCAAACTAAAACTGACAAAACTAAAGTTATTTACATTAAATTTATTTAAACAAGTTCAATATGAAACAATTTTATCTTAAAGAGCATTTGACATAAAAGAGTATTTCTTGGAATTGTATTCACCCGCCAACCGGTGATAAATTGCAAAATATCGAAATTTTCATTATTTTTTTACGGACACTCTATAGAGTTTCCGCCGAAATTTTTTTATAAACATATCTATCTTCATGAGTAGAAAGAACATTCTATAATTTTTTTCAGATTTTTCGGAGTATGCCCGTATGGAGACCTGCCTTGTTAGTACTTTCAAGCCTTTCCAAGCTCTTCATCAGAGAATATTTTAATAATTAATTGTTGTTTATATATACAAAGCTATATACACAAATACGTCACTGCGTTTTGAAAATGAGAGAGCGAATAATTATTTCAGTTGAAAGTAGAAGTAGCAGTTTCTTGTATTAAACTTAATTAGAGAAATATATATCCTTATTAATTGCAGTTCTATTTATTCTATTACATCACTTTGCTCTCATTCGTCATTTTTCATTTTAAATGCGTAGCGGGAAAGTCGAAGTAGCAGTGTTTCAGATTATATTTGGGTAGAAGACTTTGACTTTCCAGCTACGAATTTAAAATGAAAAGTGATGAATGAGAACAGAGTGATGTAATAGAATAAATAGAACTGCAATTAATAGTAATATATATTTCTCTAATTAAGTTTAATCCAAGAAACTGCTACTTCTACTTTCAACTCTAATCATTATTCTTTTCTATTCCTATATAAAATTGTCCTGTCTCATCCTATTATATAGTAATGACAAACAGAAAGCTTAAAACTAGGACGAAAAAACATATAGCAGATATCAAATACAGCAAGAAAACTACAGCTTTGGCCAGACTATATAACAAAGAAGCTTTACACATTGATTTTAAAATAGTAGAATAATTTATCCATCAAGATTTTATTTGCCATCCATTATCCGAGAATCAATCGAGATCTTTTTGCGTTGTAAGAATATATGCAATGATTCAGCCTCCATGGAGTTACCTGAAATTTGAACAGAGATGCTCTGCAGAATAATATACAATAGTATAAAATAATTCACGTACACAAATATCCATTTTTATTATTGCATTTAATTTCATTATACATGAGATCTCGTTATTTTTGTTTACCAGTTTTCAATTTTCAATTTGAAAAAAAAAATTAAATTAAATTTAAAAAAAAGAAGAATTGCGAAAAAAATTTGTAATTATATGCATATTGAGACTGTCGCCGTCTTAGCGATGAATCATGTCAATCTTAATAAAGGTATTTATTTGCTTTGTAAGTGTATTTTTATCACTTTGAGCAAGTGTCTAGTTTGATGATTTTAAGGGATTTTCATATATAATTTTATAAATTGTAACGTTAGGTTTTAAAAAGATTTTTAAGAAAATTGCATTTTTAAGAATGAAAACATAACCTCGCATTCCAAAAAGCTTCTTTTTTTTTCTTAAATGCAATTTCATATATCGATCTGGATGTCTAAAGTTCAAATATTTGGAGTTTTCAAATATTAAAATAAGTCATTTTTAAACATAATTAAACACATTCTTACCGATTTGGCTGAAACAACAAACACGACCACACTGAGTATTACGACCGGAGAAAACATTTTACCAATTGCTCAAAGGTGGTACTAAGAGTAAGACTTTCACCTATTTTGTCTATTTTTATAATAATCGAAATCTTTAGAAATGGATTTCCACAGGTGTCTTTACAATTGACATCTATTCATTGTAAACACTTTGCTAAAACTGCTGCCTTTTCATTCATTTTATCATTTGAAGTAATTTGTTTATCCATCATAACATGTGCAAGTTCTTAACTTCATAATGAGATCTAATTAAAAGTTAGATAAAAGCAAATACTGTCCACGAAGTTACGAAGCTGCACAACAAAATTTAATAATTGGATGACATAAGAATTTCTTCAAACGTTATTTTTAATATGTGTTTTTTAAATAAATAGGCAACAACCAAACTCGAACAATATTATAATTTAAATAAATATTATTGTTATAAATTTGAAATATTTATTTTCCCTACCTAATTCATTGAATAAGTTTAAAAGTAAAAATAGTTTTTATTAAGCAGTATTTTATAAGCATTCAATGTTTATCTTATATAGTACATTTCGTGATGTTCTTTTAAAAAAATCGTTACAATACGTTAAGGGAATATACAGGAACTTTGAGTTTGTCGAAAAATCAAAAACATTGCCTGCAAAGTACCAAAAAACAAACAATCTGCAATTAAGAACTTTTTTTTCCTTTCTGCCTAAAGTATAGATCTTTAATTACATTATCCAGAAAAATAAACGTTTTATGTACAAAATTAATATTTAAATTTTAAATTTAAAAATTCATCTCACTAATGCCTGATTAAATGCTGCACGCATGATAAAACTCTAAATTATGCATATAGAAATTTTTTTTTGAACGAAATAGAATCATAACACAACTTACACATTTATAACTTAAAATCAAAATATATGCGAAACATTTTGTTTAAAATTTAATTTTAGAACCAAAAAAAAAAAAAAAATTCAAAATTTTAGAGTGCAAAAAAATAAAAAAATAAAAAATAAATAAATAAAAATAACCAGAATATGTGATTTTTTTTTGTTTCAGCATGTAGAATTTAACCCTTTATCTACTGACGGTACTTATAAGTACCATTAAAATTACTTGTTATAAAATTAATTTAATACATAGATTAGCAGTAATACAGTTTAGAATGAGTTATAGATGCATTGCTTTATCTTGTTCTAAAAGCATTATTGGTTAAACATAACAAAAATATTTTTAAAAGGATGATTTATTTTGCCTTTGCATCTTTTCATCTTTCTTGGCGTTCAGGAAGGGGGGGGGGGAGAATTTTTATATTCGGAAATATTTCTATTGTAAGAACCTTATATTTGTACATTTCCGAATCCTACAAAATACTAAGAAAAATATTTAAAATAAAAATTAGAGTGCGGTTATAAATATTGCGCAAATTCTCTATAAATTCAAATTCAATGAATCCTTCTAAATCATTCAATCTTTCTAAAATCCTTCTAAAATTTATTAAATGATTCTGTAAATCTCCTAATGTAGTTTCAAAAATTCACGAAAAATGCTTTAGTAGATAAAATTTTCATAAAATCATAATTCAATACATAAAGGGATGAAGAAACTCATATCTGGTTAATTATTTATAAGCTGTGGCTCACATAGTTTAAAAGCAACAGTGCGCGCAAACTCCACATTTACTAATCGGAGAAAAAGCTTTTTAAAGTTTCAATATCTACGGACATTCAATTAAACTCACTGTCTATAAATGATTATAACTCAAAAAATAACGCGGATTTTTGACTGGGGTATATTGCATATTGTTGAGAAATTGAAAGTTTTTGAAAATTTACAGATCCTGTGCCCCCTTAATTTGGTGTAGGTCCCGATTATGAAAAATTCACTGCTTTGATTTATACTTTGTAGACAGCTTGAACGTATGAATTTATTTTATGAAATCTTAATTATTGCTGTGTTTCTTTTAGGTAGCTTTCTTTACAAAAAGCTACCTATTGCAGCCGTTCGGAGGAAAGCGATTTCAAAAAATTTTGGTATATTTTCATCGATCATGACCCCCAGCCCCGAAACCACCCTCCGTTCAAAATTGATATATATATATATATATATATATATATATATATATATATCTGACCTATGTCACACTCTAACTCCCGTAATTATGAACCGATTTCGATGTAATTCGGTGTGTACATAGTACATATCAATGTCTCGACCGAGTTCGTTGGCCAGCTTCATCCGCCGTTTTGTTTCAAAATGGCGGCCATTTAAAATTTAAAAAAAAAATTTTAACTTGAAATGTGGTACCAAAAATTTAAAAATGGAAAAATATTTTTCTCTTATGTATTTGACCTGTATACAAAGATTCCGAAGCAGTTTTTGTTTCGTCTGTATCTTAAAAAATGGCAGAGTTATAGCATTTTGAATTTCTAGCGTGGCTGACATTTTGAAACGTCCTGAATTTTGTCACGCGATAAAAGGCGTATTTATGAACCGATTTGGATGTAATTCGGTGTGTACATAGTACATACCAATCTCTCGACCGAGTTCGTTGGCCAGCTTCATCAGCCATTTTGTTTCAAAATGGCGGCCATTTAAAATTTTTTTAAAAATTTAAAATTTGAAATGTAGTACCAAAAAATTGAAAATGGAAAAATATTTTTTTCTTATGTATTTGACCTTTATAACGGATGTTTATAACGGATGTTTTGTTATGTTTCGGAGCAGTTTTTGTTTCGTCTATATCTTAAAAAATGGCTGAGTTATAGCATTTTGAATTTCTAGCGTGGCTGACATTTTGAAACGTCCTGAATTTTGTCACGCGATAAAAGGCGTATTTATGAACCGATTTGGATGTAACTTCGTTTATACATAGTACATACCAATGTCTCGACCGGGTTCGTTGGCCAGCTTCATCCACCATCTTGTTTAAAAATGGCGGTCATTTAAATTTTTAAGAAAAATTTAAATTTGAAATGTGGTACCAAAAAATTGAAAATTGAAAAAATATTTTCTTCTTATGTGTTTGACCTTGATAAAAAGATTCGGGAGCAGTTTTTGTTTCGTCTATATCTTAAGAAATGGCTGAGTTATAGCATTTTGAATTTCTAGCGTGGCTGACATTTTGAAACGTCCTGATTTTTCTCACGTAATAACAGGCGTATTTATGAACCGATTTGGATGTACCTTGGTGTGTACATAGTACATACAAATATCTCGACCGAGTTCGTTGGCCAGCTTCATCCGCCATCTTGTTTCAAAATGGCGGCCATTTAAAAAATTAAAAATTTTTTTTTAAATGAGATACCAAAAAATTGGAAAATGAAAAAGGTTTTTTTTGTATGTGTTTGACCTTAGTACAAAGATTCCGGAACATTTTTTTTTTCGTCTATATCTAAAAAAAAATGGCTGAGTAATAGCATTTTGAATTTCTCTTGTGGCTGACATTTTAAAACGACCTGATTTTTGTCACGCGCTAACAGGCGTATTTATGAACCGATTTGGATGTAACTTGGTCTGTACATAGTACATACCAATGTCTCGACCGAGTTCGTTGGCCAGCTTCATTCGCCATCTTGTTTCAAAAGGGTTGCCATTTAAAAAAATTTAAATTTAAAATTCAAAATGAGGTATTAAAAAATTGGAAAATGAAAAAGATTTTTTTTATGTGTTTGGCCTTGATACAAAGATTCCGGAGCAGTTTTTGCTTCTGAAAATTTGTTCTTTTGTTTATATCTTAAAAAATGGTTGATTTATAGCACTTTGAATTTCTAGCATGGCTAACATTTTGAAACGATCTTGTATTTGCCACGCGATAACACACGTATTCGCCTATTTCGATGTAAGAAGGCATGTGGATAGTATACATCAACACCTCGACCAAGTTCGCTGGCCAGATTCATCAGCCATCTTGTTTCAAAATGGCGGCCATTAAATTAAAAAAAATATATTTTTTTAAAGTGAGGTGCAAAAAAATTAGAAATTGAAAAAGGTTT
Organism: Maratus speciosus; assembly: GCA_963932465.1. NCBI lineage: Eukaryota > Metazoa > Arthropoda > Arachnida > Araneae > Salticidae > Maratus > Maratus speciosus. The sequence goes on along the minus strand of OZ010792.1, from coordinate 524,154,102 downwards.
TTGACCTTGATATAAGGATTCAGGAGCATTTTTTTTTCTTTACCTTAAAAAATGGCTCAGATATAGCAGTTTCAATTTCTATTGTGGGTGACATTTTGAAAAATCTGATTTTTTGCATGCGACAGCACTTCTATATATTAACCGATTCCGATGTGAGTGAGCATGTGCACAGCAATTACTAAGGTCTCGACCAAGTTCACTGCTTAGCCTCATCCACCATGTTGTCTTAAAATGACAGGCACTTTAAGAAATTGCCGAATTTGGCAGCCAAATATAAGTTACTTTAAAGAAAAGCAGCTTGGATAAAGCTGACTAATTTCGCGAAATTCTCATTCATTATATTGATAAAAATTAGTATTGAATCTCCTATATTCGGTTCCCACTAAATTGAGCTTCGTGTGTTTGAATGATATAAGTTGGCTTTTTTAAAATAAGGATTATGAAAGCTACCTCTTCCTCCCGGCACTGGCCGGAAGGACTTTTTTAACATATGGAAATAGGAAAGAAAAAAAAACATTATTTAAACTATAAAATTATGTATCACTTAAAATCATTCAAACTGAGCTAAAAATTGTTAAATGTGATAAAAAAAAATACACTTAAAAGCATATAAATACCTTCATTCGGATCGACATATGTTTCATCGTTCAAACGGCGACATTCCCCATATCTTTGTTGATACTAATATCGCTTTTCGCAAAACTTTTTTTAAAAACAGGAAATTGGTAAATAAAATCTCGAGACCACATGTATAATGAAAATCAAGTGTAGACATAAAATAAAATAAAAAATGCATATTTGTGAAAATGAATTAACTTCGATTGCTTCTTATTCTGCAGAGCACCTCTTTCCAAACTTTAGGCAACTCAATGGAGAACTATTATTTTAACGCAATCAAACTGATTGGTTAATAAGGTTTTCTGAGCGAAATATGCTGGCTGGTTGTCCGCACAGTTAGCTTAAACGGAAAAGCATTGGCCTTGTAAGCCAAGGATCTGGGTTCGATTCACAGCCTGGGCATTTTTTCGCTCAGTTGGAAATATTCAAATTCGTATGATAACTCAATGGAGGCTGAATCATTGCAAATATTCCAACTGCGTAAAAAGATCTCTATTAATTCCCGGATAATGGATGGTAAAGTTTTTCGGTATACATGTGATCTCGTGATTTTATTTACCAATTTCTTGTTTAAAAAAAAAAAATTAAAATATTTGTATGAACAAATATCTTGAGAATATCGTCGTTTAAGCGATGAAACATATGTCGATTTGAATAAAGGTATTTATATGCCTTTTAAGTGTACTTTTTATCACTTTTAGCAGTTTTTAAACTACTTTGGATTATTTAACTAACTATTCATTATTTCTAAATTGTTTTTTAAAGTGTAATGGTAATTTAATATCAATATATATTAATAAAAGCATATTAAAAAAATATATTGCTATTAATTATTTTATATTTTCTACTTTTTAGTTCTTAAAATATTTCATTATTGCATGGCGTATTATCGGGAGTGTAGATTGGCGCAAAAGGAATTCAGTTGTTTCTGTAACTCGCATACAGTTGTAATCCTAAATTATATTTGGCTATTTAAATGCCTTAAAATTCAATTATTAATTTATAATTAAGTTCTAAAAACATTAAAATGACGTATTACCATCGGAAGTATATAATTGTAAGTACATACTGTACATAATTGTTTCATAATTCCAGTATATCGGGAAATGAGTGAAAAATCATTTAAAAATTCCATCTTTACGAACAAAAAATCAAGTTTAACCCTTTATCTACGGCATTATGATCTACTGCAATTTTTTTTTTTCAGTTACTATAATGAAAATTAAAGGTCAAACATAAAAAAAATACTCACCGGTGAGAAATTTAATTATTTAGAGGTAATTAATTAAAGTGGTACTTTAAAGTACTGTCAGTTCACTATGACAAAAATAAAGTAACAGAAAATCCACAAGGTATTTCAACTGGCACCAGAAAATATTTTCGATTTAACAAGTGTGTGAAACATAGGCCTTTTTCATATTTACAAATAAAGCGTTTGGCAAATTCCGGTGCCAATCATTCATTTTAACACTTTAGAATTGAAAATGAATGGGTTAAAAAATGCTATTTTTTTTCTTTAGGTTTCGATCTTGTTACCAGTGCTTAGGTTATGCGACGTCAATATTCCAGGGACAACATGTTCTCTCGCATCTCCACATATGCAATATATGAATTTACATATGCCATTTCTAGCATAGCAAAAACGAGCCGGTGCCACAACTTTTTCGATTTCCTATAAAAAAAATAACAATGAAACAGAAAATAAATACTAAGGAAATCATTACTACACTACATTTTAGTAATTACATTTTAAAGCAGATGAAAACGATGGATAACTACACAGACGAAAAGTAAACAAGAAGTTTTTCTCCAACACCCAGTGTACTGACGGTACTTATAAGTACCACCGAGTAATTCAACAGATAAATCAAACACATACACCGTTCCCCTAAAACAGCTAGTGATATAGTATTCTAAGGTCATAATGAACACATAAAAAAAATCCAACACTTATCTTATATCTTTTACTGTGTTTTCAGCAATGAAAAGACGAGGGTGGCAATCTGTACAAAATATCGGCACAAAACGCATCGACTGCTTCAAAGATAGCCTCATTCCTTTCTAAAATAACAAACCTAGAACTACTGTTGCCATGTATTCGGATAAAGTGGAGTTAAAAGTACCATTATAGAATATTAGTAATATATCCACTATGGTATAAAAGTTTAAAGTGAGTGGTACTTATAAGTACCGTCAGTAGATAAAGGGTTAAAAGAGCGTAAAAATACAGTAAAATGTGTTAAGGCGGAACCACAAGTAAACGGAGAAAAGTTTCGCTTTAAGGCAACTCGGTACCCTTTGATCTTTTTCTTTAAATTTAAGCATTTAATGGTACTTTTTGGCATAATAATAAGGACTTAATGAAGGAAAATGATTCTATCAAGAAATTGTTCGATTCCCCTATAGCGTTAATAGATAGTGTAAAAATCGGCTATTCCAGAAATACTTAAGGCGGGTCCATTGCTCAACAATCCTGAAACTTTTTGACACCTTTACCGACTCATTTTTAAACATAAAGGCACAAAATTTGCAGGACTGACTATGGAAGCGATTTGGAATCGAAAGACGTTTCCATTTTTTTGATAAATAAATTCTTTATCGAGTTATAAGTGATTTTGGGGACGTGATGACTGTTTTTTCTCCCTTTGCTGACTGGTATTTCTGCTTCCATACGGAAATTGCCCCACCAGTGGCTGAGAGGTTCTGCTCTCGAAGCTGGTAGACGGGAGGTGCTGGGTTCGAACTCAATCGCGCCCGTCAGCGTAATCGTTCTGAGTTTTCGTGGTTTTCTTCGAACCGTGGATTTCCATGCGGAAATACGGGTTAGGTTCCCTTAGAAAGACCCTCACGGAGGGCACTCACCTCCTTAGGGCCTATATCCCTCGTGTTGATAATTGGCCTTCATAAACACAACCAACAAACATTCGGAAATTCGGTTCAAAATGCCATTATTTTCTGAAAGATCCTCTGTGTTTACCAAAAATTGTAAAATCACTTTGTTTCTGAGTAAGATAACACCTGCCAATTTGATTAGATCGCAAATTTGTACTCTATGTATTCTAGATGCTGTAGCTCATTGGTAAAATCTAAGAAGAATCTTCATGTGAATGATGACCATGGAGCAATGATTGGAAAGGAGTAGACATATATGACGTCACTTGAAACTCTTCCTATCCCCCTCCTGCGTTAACCATATTTAACTGCGTCTTGCACAGGAGACTGCTGACTGGGCTGCTGTCGGTCAAAGTCAGGTACGGTGGACGCTGAAAAGTGGGGAAATAACCCATTTTTCGGCTTCCAGGCTTTACACAAGGGAAGATTGGTATGTCTACTGTTCTCCTTTCATAGCTCTATGGTGGTAACATAAACTTTGGTTGGTTAAGACGAGTTTTTGGATAAAATCTAATCAGGAAGATAATGTTTGTTAACTTGTCTGGTTAGTTCAGTCGAGGACCCATCGTGGCTGAATGGTTAAGGCACCACACCACTAATCGTTTGAGAGCGTAGGTGGGCTGTGAGTTAGACTCCCGCTGACTCCGACGGGCACCCGATGTCAAACACACAAGTGAGATGTATGTGTTCAATAAATAAATAAATAATTCAAATGAAATCTTAGGGTCCCCCGTGGCCGATTGTTTAAGACACCACACCGCTAATCGCTTGAAAGCGTAGGTGAGTTGCGGGTACGACTCCCGCTGGCTCCGTTGCACACTCTTTATGGAGCTCCCGGCTGTAACTCTCTGGTGTTGTAAATTTCCTTGTGCTATCTCGTCCTTGTATATTGACGATGACTTTTAAGCGGATACCTGATCTCAAGCACACAAGTCAAATGTATGTGTTCTCTAAATAAATAAATAAATAAATGAGATCTTTCAGGTCTATTCCTGAAAACGAAGTTACCGTTCCTTGGGCAAAAACTTCAATATGAGCCTGCTTCCTATGCATATGTCACCGCGTTTATGTAACGAATGTCGCCTGTTATAGGCCTGATTCTAAGCCATTTGGTTAAATTTTAGTATATGGGTGGTAGGGAAAACAATAGTGAAAAGTACCGTTGCTATGGAAACAACGATTTCTACGGTATCGAAATGTACTATATGGTAACAGTACAGAATCAGTCGCTCAGATAATTTCAAAGAGATGAAAACATATTCTTGTTATGACAACCAATACCTTTCCTCGTTGAGAACATGCAAGATTGTGTTCGGCATTAGATTTCTACAAGCATTCTACTTCATTCATGGCATAAGAGAGAGACACAAAACTTTCGAAATGACAAAGGCCTGGATCCAGATAAACTTTGCGCTGTTACCGAAAGGAGATTAACCAATCAGAAGTCTGCATGTTTACGAACTCTTCGCTGTTTTAAGTAAGTAAATTTTCTGGTTGGTCTCTCTCGTTTCGATAACAGCGCAAAATCTATCTGGATCCCAGCCATAGTTTTCTTCGATGAAATCATTGTAAAAAGAAATGAACACACGTTTTATAAAATGTTTTGTCGAAAGGTTACCAATTGCTGAACATTGGCAGCCTTCAATTTTCCGTAATAAAATTATTTGAACTTAATTTTAAAATACAGATTATTCTTGTATTCGATAATAGAGGTAAACTTTTTAAATAACTACTAAAAAAAACTTCCATTAGGTTTGACCTCGTCTGTGACAAAGCAGACAATTATTTTCAATGAAAGCGATGCAGAATGATATAAACGGCACTTTATAAATTGTTCCTGACTGTTTAGTGTATTTTTCTAAAAGGAATTCTAGAAGAATAATGAAGAAATTGTCTAGGAACAGTAAAGATACTCACTTATTATAATACGAACCCCCCCCCCCCCTCAAGTTTTACTTTTGATTCAAATAATCAAAAGTATAAAATTCAATATGCAATATTTTATGAAAAATTTAGACACATAAGCTGATTATTACAAATCTTTAATTCGTATAGAAAACTAATGAATCAAAAGGACTCAAGTTTAAAATGTAGGCAAATAGGCAAATAGTCTGAAAATACTCATGGCGCCTATATAGTATTTTATAAAAATATTTAATAGGTTCACATGATGTATAAGTTGATGCAACTATTAGTTAATGAAAATTCTGCAACAAGACTTATATAGGTAAATGTTTTCAATGACTAATTGAGAAATCTAAGAACTAAAAGAAGTTCTTAAGATGGCTTTCTACGCCCTCCACCCCCCTCCCACACATACACACACACACACACACACACACACACAAAAAAAAAAAAAAAAAAAAAATCCGATAGAAAGATATAAGTATTTTGTTAACTTTCTTATGTCAGAGTTTCGAGATGGAAACTGGGTATATTTAAAAGAAAATTCTGACGAACGATATGTCTCCAGCTATCAGGCAAATTTTTACCGGAAAAAAAAATATTCAATTGTAATGTATATGCAGCTTTAATAAAAGACTATTAAAAAGAATCGATTTGGTGGAATTTTTTATATGAAAATAATATTCTCACATTTATGTAAATAGGTACGTATAAACAGAGTGGTGTAAAATTACATATTTATTCTTTCTTCTTTACAACACGATCTAAACGAAGGTGAAGTTTTATGTACAGTTTATTTCTTTCAATTTTTTTATATTTTTAGCCAATACATTTTTGTTTATTATGGATAAAATTGCTAGATTTACAGATCTTTAAACTGATCTTCGATTCTCTAGATGCCTGCTGTGCCTATTATCCGATTAGCCGTAGGTATTTATAGAGATAAAATAATTTTGAAAAATAAATTTATTGCGAAATATTTTTTTTTAATTATTATAGAACAAACAACTAACTATCAGTCTAACTATAAATCTATATTTTATTTCGAATCTATCATATTTTTACTAAATTTTTATCCTTCATAAAAATTTTTAAGAACATATAAATTGAGAAAGACTGATACTTTGAGAAAAGAATTTGATTTTCCTTCCTTTTAAATTATTAATTTCTCTAAAATATGAATGATATGTAAACCAAATGTACATATATATTATGTTCGCTCGCTGTTTACAAAGGCTATATGAGGACTCATTTTAATTTGAGTGAGTAGAATTATTTAAATTATATATAATCTGTTTATTTTTTTTTAAGAAATGATATTCACTAAAAAACAACTTTTCAAAAGTAAAAAAAAAAAAAAAAAAAAAAAAAAAAAAAAAAAAAAAAAAGAGCCAAACTTAAAAAATAAAATAAAATCATAAATAAAAATAAAGTTTAAAGTTGTGACTAAAACATAGTCTGATATCAAATTTCCAAGCTTAAATTATCGTACTTATTTAACATTTTTCATTAAAAAATTAACATATGTAAGTGGAGTGTTTACGTAAACATTGATAGAAAGCCTTTTCTCCTTTACTGAATACATCATAACGTGTTTCTGAAAATTCCAATTTTTTTTTAAATATACATGAAGGGCTTGAAGCCCATCTTTCTATATTTTACACAAATTTCAAAGCACGCTAATCCGTAGTTAAAATTCAAAGTTCTAAATTGTTACTCAAGCAAACATTTTATTTTTTCCCTGTATGGAGGTGTGTATCTGGAAATTTGTGTTTTAAGATAAGGGATCATCCATATATGATGTCACACTTTTTTTCAATATTTTTGACTCCCTTCCCCCCTTTGTCACAAAGTGTCACACTTCACCATACCCCCTATCCCCCTCTTGTCACATGTCACGCTATATTACATAAACATATTTGCAGTTCAAAAACAAAGCATTATGCTATAGAACATATTTAAAATTTTATTTTGAAACTTTTAACTATGTGTTTTAATGACATTTGTGAACATAATAATAAAAATGTATTAAATCTTATTAAAATGTATTATAATCTTATTTTGTATGAAATAAGATTAAGATTTACAACAAAGAACATAATTACTATACAATAGTAATAAAATATTAATATAAAAGAACAATTAAAAACAGTAGTATTTTGGAATTTGAAATGGAATTTAATATACTTGGCTTTAAATGTTATCTTTACTGTAAGAACACAAAATACTTTAATTTCAAAATAACTTTAAAATTTAATCTGCTGATTTTTAATGCTTTTATTTTAATCAAAATGTGTGATGTCACACTTCTTCTTACCCCCTCCCACCCCCTTGTCACAAACTGTCACAATTTCATGAACCCCCTCCCCCCCTCCTCCAAGCGTGACATCCTTTGTGGATGACCCCTAATGGTGATATATCTTCAGGATTCATCTTATGATTATTTTTTGGGGAGTAATTAATTATTTAAAAGCAGTGAAAATCAATTTGTTTTCTCAAAATAAAAGACTTTCTTAATTTATCTTTCCGTAGTTAAAACAAGAAGTTCGAAATTGTTAATAATGCAAACATATTACGTTTTTCCTAGGCGAATTTGAGTGCTTAGAAATTCGTGTAATATAATGGAGTTATGAATAAAGGGGAGAAGACATATAATGTATTGTCTATCAGTAGCGAGTGAAGTAACTCAGGAGGTTGTCACAAGATGGCGGCTGGTTTTTTAAAAATCTGATCATCAGTTTCTGATTTGCCGACGTAAACTTCCCACCAGTAACTTTGAATCGAAAATTTCGTATTATTTAACAGCCTTATTTATAGAATTATTTTCTTACAAATCTCGCAATAAATTCGATTTGTTTTTACCGGTGTCAGTTTATCCAAGCATTATAATATTTTTCATTGACACTGGCAGGAAATTGTCTAGGTTGTCACAATATGGCAGAAACGCAGGTCCTGACTACTGCCAAAGTAAACATCCACCAGTAAAAATGAATAGCTGTTTCTGCTATTATTTATGACTGGAATTTTGGATGAATAAGTAGTTTAAATAACAAGAGAATTTCTATTTAAATTTTCTGGCGGAAGTTTCTTCCGGCTTTAATCAACCTCTGCGAAAACGGTTACAGTTGAAGCTTCAGTATTTTATTAATACTTCCATGTGTAAAATATGGAAAGATGGCCGCCAAGCCCTTCATGCATATTTAAAAAAGAAGGGAATTTTTAGAAAAACGTTATGATATATTTAGTAAAGGACAAAAGGCTTTCTAACAACGTATACGTATACACTCCACTTATATATGTTAAAGTTTTAATGAAAAATGTTATATAAGTACGATAATTTAAGTTTGGAAATTTCATATCAGACCATTTTTTAGCAACGATTTTTTTTTTTTTTTTTTTGAAAACTTGTTTCTTAGTTTATAAATTATTTGCTCCCAAAATTAGTCCCTATTTTAATTTTAAAGAGTGAAACCTATGTTTGAAATAAAGGAATCGCCAACGGTGTAAAGAAAACTAACCAAACTTATCATTATTATTATTACTAAATATTGAAAAATAAACGAAGTCATGCTAATTAGTACAGGTAAAACAGGGTTCTTTTAAAACGACTGATGGCCATTCACGAAAATTTGGGAAGAACATCGTTTTGGCACTAGAAATGAAGATCCGATGAGTCCCCAAAGAATAAAGTTGTTTTATCATGTTTTGGGAGGAACGAAGGGTTTTTTTAACCTAAGGAGAGGAGATTCAAATGTTTTTAATTAGGTCGAGTGAAGTATCCTTTCTGAAGCATTTTTTAATCGTGAATCAAATGACACCAGCCGCAAGTCGATACGGTCATTTGTTACAAACTTACGGCAGGTTTTATGAATGCAATGTCGAAAATGATACTTTATACAAATAAAATAGGCTTTGACGGTAACAAATGTGGTCATTCAAAAAATTTGGGAATAACATCGTTTTGGCACTAGAAATGAAGATTTGATGAGTCCCCCCCAAAAAATAAAGTTGTTTTACCATGTTTTGGAAGGAATGAAGTGGGTTTTTAACCAAAGGAGAGGGGATTCAAATGTTTTTAATTAGGACAAGTGAGGTATTGTTTCTGATGCATTTTTTAATTCTGAATCGAATGACACCAGCCGCAAGTCGATACGGTCATTTGTTACAAACTTACGGCAGGTTTTATGAATGCAATGTCGAAAATGATACTTTATGCAGATAAAATAGGCTTTGACGGTAACAAATGTGGTCATTCAAAAAATTTGGGAAGAATAACGTTTTAGCACTAGAAATGAAGATTTGATGAGTCCCCCCAAAAAAATAAAGTTGTTTTACCATGTTTTGGAAGGAATGAAGTCGGTTTTTAATCAAAGGAGAGAGGATTCAAATGTTTTTAATTAGGTCAAGTGGGGTATCGTTTCTGATGCATTTTTTAATTCTGAATCGAACGACATCAGCCGCAAGTCGATACGGTCATTTGTTACAAACTTACGGCAGGTTTTATGAATACAATGTCGAACATGATACTTTATGCAGATAAAATAGGCTTTGACAGTAACAAACGTGGCCATTCAAAAAATTTGGGAAGAACAACGTTTTGGCACTAGAAATGAAGATTTGATGAGTCCCCCCCAAAAAATAAAGTTGTTTTACTATGTTTTGGAAGGAATGAAGTGGGTTTTTAACCAAAGGAGAGATGATTCAAATGTTTTTAATTAGGTCAAGTAAGGCATCGTTTCTGATGCATTTTTAAATTCTGAATCGAATGACACCAGCCGCAAGTCGATACGGTTATTTGTTACAAACTTACGGCAGGTTTTATGAATACAATGTCGAAAATTATACTTTATGCAGATAAAGCATCATTTAGGCTTTGGTTTTAGGCTTAGATAAGGTAGGCTTTGACAGTAACAAACGTGGCCATTCAAAAAATTTGGGAAGAACATCGTTTTGGCACTAGAAATCAAGATTCGATGAGTCCCCCAAAAATAAAGTTGTTTTACCATGTTTAGCGAGGAATGAAGGGGATTTTAACCCAAGGAGAGGATTTTTTTAATTAGGTCAAGTGAGGTATCGTTTTTGATGCATTTTTTAATTCTGAATCGAATGACATCAGCCGCAAGTCGATACGATCATTTGTTACAAACTTGCGGCTGGTTTTATGAATACATAGTCGAAAATGATACTTTATGCAGATAAAATAGGCTTTGACGGTAACAAATGTGGCCATTCAAAAAATTTGGGAAGAACATCGTTTTGGCACTAGAAAGAAAGATTCGATGAGTCCCCAAAAAATAAAGTTGTTTTACCATGTTTAGGGAGGAATGAAGGGGATTTTAACCCAAGGAGATGGGATTTTTAATTAGGTCAAGTGAGGTATCGTTTCTGATGCATTTTTTAATTCTGAATCGAATGACATCAGCCGAAAGTCGATACGATCATTTGTTACAAACTTACGGCAGGTTTTATGAATACAAGGTCGAAAATGATACTTTATGCAGGTAAAATAGGGTTTGACAGTAACAAATGTGACCAAAAAATTTGGGACTAGATATTTGTTTTTGGCACTATAAATGAAGATCCGATGAGGCTTCAAAGAATAAAGTTGTTTTACCTTTATTTTTTGGGGGGGGGGGGGCATTTTAACTCGGGAGAGGGAAAATTCAACTTTATTTTTTTACGTCAAGTGGGATATAGTATGTTATGTATTTTTTAATTCTGCATCGAATGACATTATTCGCAAGTCAATACGATCATTCCTTCCAAAGTTATGGCAGGTTTTATGAATACAAAGTCGAAAATTAAAGTTTATTATTGAGCACAAGTTTGTCAAATTTATTTTACTTTCCAAACATACTCTTTATATCATATAAAATAATCTCAAGCTTTTTAAATGTCGTTAAATTAACAATAATCAAAATCAGGTCATCTTAGTCTTCTTGAAGGTCATTAAAGTTGTCAAAATCCGTGTATTCTTAAAACTATTCATGACTTTACTTTGTATTAATAAAATCTGCCTAAATTCGCAACTAATGATCGTATCGACTTACGGTCTTACGGATAGTGTCATTCGATTCAGAATTTAAAAAATACATAATATACAAACCCCCATTCGATTAAATTTAAAAAGTCGAATTCCCCCCCCCCCCCCACACCACCACCACCACCACCCAGGTTAAAATGCACACCCTTCCCTCCCCCAAAACACGGGAAAACAACTTTATCTTGGGGGGGAGTTATCGGTTCTTCACTTCTAGTGTCAAAACCAAGTTATTCCCAAATTTTCGAAAATGGCCATCAGTTTTTACTGTAATAACCTATTTTACCTGCATAAAGTATAACTGTCGACTTTGTATTCGTACACTCTAAAATTGGGAGAAGTGAAAAGCCCACTCTTTGAAAGAGTGACAGGCATTTTCACTCTTTTTGGAGTGTATTTTGTAAAAATACACTCCTTAAAGAGTGGAATTTTCCACTCTCTAGAAAGGAGTGCAATATCTCACTCCGTTATCGAGAGTGAAACAGTCACTCCCGAAAGAGTGGCTTACGTATGCATTGCTTATTAATAGGTACATTTCACTGGCCCCGCCCCATACTCATTTTGAAAATTCAACAGCACCATTCGTTTGTGCTACGTTTGTGCTGGTTTGTGCCGCAAAAATTTTCGTTTGTGCCACTTCCGTTCTCTCGTTATAACGAACACAATGGGGCGGGGCCAGTGAAACGACAGCCCCGCCCCATCAATGAAATCAAAATTTTATTACTGCATTCGTTTGTGCTAGGTTTGTGCTGGTTTGTGCCGTAAAAATTTTCGTTTGTGCCACTTTCGTTCTCTCGTTATAACGAATACAATGGGGCGGGGCCAGTGAAACGACAGCCCCGCCCCATCAATGAAATCAAAATTTTATTACTGCATTTGTTTGTGCTACGTTTGTGCTGGTTTGTGCCGCAAAAAGTTTCGTTTGTGCCACTTCCGTTCTCTCGTTATAACGAATTTTTATAATTCAAGGTCAAATAAAGAAAATCACTTATAAAAATCGTAAATAACTACATGTCACGAAATGAAATATGTAAATCTTTAGTGCCATGTAAATGTCGGTTTGTGCCGCAAAAAGTTTCGTTTGTGCCATTCTGGTTCCCTCGATATAACGAATTTTCCACTATTTCAACACAGAACGACCATTTCAGTGGCCCCGCCCCATCAACGAAATCTAAATTGTATTACGGCATTCGTTTGTGCTACGTTTGTGCTGGTTTGTGCCGCAAAAAGTTTCGTTTGTGCTACTTCCGTTCTCTCGTTATAACGAATTTTTCAATTTCAAGGTCAAATAAAGAAAATCACTTATAAAAATCGCAAATAATTACATGTCACGATATGAAATACTTAAATCTTTAGTCCCATGTAAATGTCGGTTTGTGCCGCAAAAAGTTTCGTTTGTGCCATTCTGGTTCCCTCGATATAACGAATTTTCCACTATTTCAACACAGAACGACCATTTCAGTGGCCCCGCCCCATCAACGAAATCTAAATTGTATTACGGCATTCGTTTGTGCTACGTTTGTGCTGGTATGTGCCGCAAAAAGTTTCGTTTGTGCCACTTCCGTTCTCCCGTTATAACGAATTTTTCAATTTCAAGGTCAAATAAAGAAAATCACTTATAAAAATCGCAAATAATTACATGTCACGATATGAAATACTTAAATCTTTAGTCCCATGTAAATGTCGGTTTGTGCCGCAAAAAGTTTCGTTTGTGCCATTCTGGTTCCCTCGATATAACGAATTTTCCACTATTTCAACACAGAACGACCATTTCAGTGGCCCCGCCCCATCAACGAAATCTAAATTGCATTACGGCATTCGTTTGTGCTACGTTTGTGCTGGTTTGTGCCGCAAAAAATTTCGTTTGTGCTACTTCCGTTCTCTCGTTATAACGAATTTTTTTCATCCAAGAGCACAAATAGAAAATCGCCTATGAAAAAAGGCATGGCATGAAATGAAATACGTAAATATTTAGTCCCATGTAAATGTCGGTTTGTGCCGCAAAAAGTTTCGTTTGTGCCATTCTGGTTCCCTCGATATAACGAATTTTCCACTATTTCAACACAGAACGACCATTTCAGTGGCCCCGCCCCATCAACGAAATCTAAATTGTATTACGGCATTCGTTTGTGCTACGTTTGTGCTGGTTTGTGCCGCAAAAAGTTTCGTTTGTGCTACTTCCGTTCTCTCGATATAACGAATTTTTATAATGCAAAGTCAAATAAAGAAAATCACTTATAAAAATCGTAAATAACTACATGTCACGAAATGAAATACGTAAATCTTTAGTCCCATGTAAATGTCGGTTTGTGCCGCAAAAAGTTTCGTTTGTGCCATTCTGGTTCCCCCGATATAACGAATTTTCCACTATTTCAACACAGAACGACCATTTCGGTGGCCCCGCCCCATCAACGAAATCTAAATTGTATTACGGCATTCGTTTGTGCTACGTTTGTGCTGGTTTGTGCCGCAAAAAGTTTCGTTTGTGCTACTTCCGTTCTCTCGATATAACGAATTTTTATAATGCAAAGTCAAATAAAGAAAATCACTTATAAAAATCGTAAATAACTACATGTCACGAAATGAAATACGTAAATCTTTAGTCCCATGTAAATGTCGGTTTGTGCCGCAAAAAGTTTCGTTTGTGCCATTCTGGTTCCCTCGATATAACGAATTTTCCACTATTTCAACACAGAACGACCATTTCAGTGGCCCCGCCCCATCAACGAAATCTAAATTGTATTACGGCATTCGTTTGTGCTACGTTTTTGCTGGTTTGTGCCGCAAAAAGTTTCGTTTGTGCCACTTCCGTTCTCTCGTTATAACGAATTTTTCAATTTCAAACTCAAATAAAGAAAATCACTTATAAAAATCGCAAATAATTACATGTCACGAAATGAAATACTTAAATCTTTAGCCCCATGTAAATGTCGGTTTGTGCCGCAAAAAGTTTCGTTTGTGCCATTCTGGTTCCCTCGATATAACGAATTTTCCACTATTTCAACACAGAACGACCATTTCAGTGGCCCCGCCCCATCAACGAAATCTAAATTGTATTACGGCATTCGTTTGTGCTACGTTTGTGCTGGTTTGTGCCGCAAAAAGTTTCGTTTGTGCTACTTCCGTTCTCTCGATATAACGAATTTTTATAATGCAAAGTCAAATAAAGAAAATCACTTATAAAAATCGTAAATAACTACATGTCACGAAATGAAATACGTAAATCTTTAGTCCCATGTAAATGTCGGTTTGTGCCGCAAAAAGTTTCGTTTGTGCCATTCTGGTTCCCTCGATATAACGAATTTTCCACTATTTCAACACAGAACGACCATTTCAGTGGCCCCGCCCCATCCACGAAATCTAAATTGTATAACGACATTCGTTTGTGCTACGTTTGTGCTGGTTTGTGCCGCAAAAAGTTTCGTTTGTGCTACTTCCGTTCTCTCGTTATAACGAATTTTTTTCATCCAAGAGCACAAATAGAAAATCGCCTATGAAAAAAGGCATGGCATGAAATGAAATACGTAAATCTTTAGTCCCATGTAAATGTCGGTTTGTGCCGGAAAAAGTTTCGTTTGTGTCATTCTGGTTCTTTCGATATAACGAATTTTCCACTATTTCAACACAGAGCGACCATTTAAGTGGCCCCGCCCCATCAACGAAATCTAAATTGTATTACGGCATTCGTTTGTGCTACGTTTGTGCTGGTTTGTGCCGCAAAAAGTTTCGTTTGTGCTACTTCCGTTCTCTCGATATAACGAATTTTTATAATGCAAAGTCAAATAAAGAAAATCACTTATAAAAATCGTAAATAACTACATGTCACGAAATGAAATACGTAAATCTTTAGTCCCATGTAAATGTCGGTTTGTGCCGCAAAAATTTTCGTTTGTGCCATTCTGGTTCCCTCGATATAACGAATTTTCCACTATTTCAACACAGAACGACCATTTCAGTGGCCCCGCCCCATCAACGAAATCTAAATTGCATTACGGCATTCGTTTGTGCTACGTTTGTGCTGGTTTGTGCCGCAAAAAGTTTCGTTTGTGCTACTTCCGTTCTCTCGTTATAACGATTTTTTTTCATCCAAGAGCACAAATAGAAAATCGCCTATGAAAAAAGGCATGGCATGAAATGAAATACGTAAATCTTTAGTCCCATGTAAATGTCGGTTTGTGCCGCAAAAAGTTTCGTTTGTGCCGTTCTGGTTCCCTCGATATAACGAATTTTCCACTATTTCAACACAGAACGACCATTTCAGTGGCCCCGCCCCATCAACGAAATCTAAATTGTATTACGGCATTCGTTTGTGGTGTTTTGTTCCTCAAAAAGTTTCGCTTGTGCCACTTCCATTCTTTCATTATAACGAATATTTATAATTCAAGGGTACATACAGAAAATCGGTATCTACTGAAAATTATGAAATATATTTTAGGAAATGATTACTATATTTACATTTGCAGATGAGGCAGACTTTTGTTGTTTTTCACCTTTGTGTACTAGACAGGTGGGTTGCTGAATCAAAACAATATAAAAATAAGTAAGAAAAAAAGTGTAACAATTACATCCGCATTTGAAGAAGATTTTAATATTTTTCGAAGAGTTGCACGGTAGGTGATTTACCGATTCTAGTTGGGCAAAATTATTTTTCGCGTCAGTATAGTCGCATCGCCATGAAATTGAAAAATGTTATTGATATTCACTATTGGATGTTAGGTATTTCCAAATGTAGCGTGTAACAGTCATAACTTTTTTACATGGACATTCAAAAAAATTCATTAATAACGGCCTATGGGGAAAAATCGTTTGCGATGAATTTTAATGATGTTTCATGGTTTCAAACACTTTGAAATTTATATATTGATCTATGAAGTGCACTACAAGATGATTGCTATAGAATATGTTATGGATAGCATCATTTATCGATCATTTTACAGGGACACTAAAAATAATTTTGTTATATTATGGTCTACGGAGAAAAATTGCTTGTGGTATAATTTGCTCATGTTACACTATTTCAAAAGTATTTAAATTGATATATATCTCCGAGGTGCTTTATAAGATACTTAACTATTGAATATGATGTGCATAGCATTAGTCTTTCATATACATGGGCACACAAAATAAATCAGTTATATTTCTCTCTCTATGAACAATGATTGATGGAAGTGCGTTTTCAGTTCTGGAATACTTTTTTAAATTATAAAAATTGCATACTATTTAGGGTATATAAATTCTATAAATCATACACAGGGCTACACAAAACATCTGAAGTTTTCCGTTTATTGACGGAAATTGCTGAATTTTCAACTGTGCTATGCGTTCCCTAACTTTTCTAAATTTTAGCATTCTGTGATTTATATGATAAATTTATAGTTCATATACAGGGATGTACAAAATTATCAGGGCTTTTTTTCTTGTTATAAGTGACATCGTTTTTCACGTTATTAAGCTATGCAGTTTTATTATAGAAGTCCGAATGCGTTGAAAAATGTCTCATAATCTGATTGACGCATAATTTTACGTTATTCCTGATAATTTTAATGGTACTTTCTTAACGATATTGGAAGCTAAAGATATAAAACTATTTTTGTGATATTATAACAAATCCTAAAATTTCTTTTTCTAAAATTTAAGATACGGGACAAGCATTCGACAGCTTTTATGAAAAATGCTATGTTGTATATTCTATTGTATATTTATATTTCTCTCTGCACAGATGAACGTTATGTAAAGAAAGGGAATCATAAGATATCATGGGAAAATACCTACATTATGTTTTGCATTATATCAAATCTGAATTTGGAGAATTTGTTTGGATCAATATTGTAACTACTCGAAATTTGCAGCCAAGTAATATATTTTACATCATTTTGCCTGAGATATTTCCATACAACTGGCAGCTTTTGTCCAAATTTGATCATAAATTTAAACATTTCGGGCTTGCAAAACTTCGTGTGCGCTTCATTGTAATTTTCCTCTAAAAACAAAACATTTTCAACCAAATTAACGTTTTCGTTAAATTTTAAATCTTGTTGCCGTTGTATAATGGTGCAAATGTTTGTTTATGTGACTAACTTAAATTCTGCTGTCTTTGAAGAAAAGAAAATGGTACTTAAACTAAAATTTCGAAAAAAAATATCTAGTCTTAATAAGCTAAAAACACTTCTAAAAACTGGGGAGGCACCTAAAGGCATACAAATTAAAGTGAAACGAAAAAATAATAATCTAAGCTATTTAATCATATGAAAAATTTAGCTTAATCGTTCTTTATCATATAACATTTTCTATATTAAAACTGAAAAATTGTAAAAAAAAAAAAAAAGTTTTTTTCGACATTAAATATGAAATAACAGCTCATATGTGCTTAATTTATGCACACAACTCCGATAAAGTAAAGTCCATATATTTGTTTGGAAGCGTCCATAATCGAGCAGTATATATTATTCCGGTTCAAGTAACAGATTAAAGAACTATATTCAAATTAATTAATTAATTCCCAACTAAGAAGCACCAACTTTGCACTAGTCTATGGACCATACAATTATATTTATATCAAAACCAATATCAGGGTAAAACGCCGTAATTATTGAGCTATAACAGCCAAAAAATAAATTACGGTAGGATGAACTTTTAAAAATCGACTTTTGACCAACTAGAATCGGTAAATCACCCACAGTGAGTTTATTGGTTGCTGAGTAAATTCAATTAAACCAAAAAAGAAAAAAAGAAAAGAAAGAAAGAAAAAGAGAAAAGAAAATGACAACCTCTTTATTGGCAGATTCGATTTATGCAATAAATAAACACTTTTTTTTATTGACAAAAAATGATCCCCTCCCCCGCACGTAACGATATAAAATAATGTGCAGTGAAGACAACGACTAAGATTATAAGTATAACTTCAAAGGGGTTGACTTAAAATGAAATTTTCAGGTCTGCCGAATTACGTTTTGACTTAAATGATTTAGTGTTGCATAGACCGGGTTACGGTTGGATGGAATTTTCTTTTCTCGGTTTCCGGTCGGGTTTAAAGTAGACTTCTATTGGAATTTTCAGGGTCTGGTCGGGTTGAATTTCAACGAAAATTATTTTGTCTTGCATAGATCGGGTTGCGATTGCATGGACTTTTCTTTTGGTTTGTTCCCTTAAAGCCGAAAAGATTTTAGCCGAAACTCATTAAGAGGGCGAAATGTAAGGGGTCATACAGGAGTTGCATAGTGTCAACGCTTTAGTTCTGATTCCCTCTGAATCTGAACAAAATCACGAAGAGTTACTCCATTTTAGAAAAGAACCCTGTGCGGTTTGCTGTTGCGGATTTTGCGGCTGTTGCGGTTTCGGCAGAATTTATCGTTTTATTTCTTTTTTAGGGTTTCGTTCATCTCACGGAACCCTATTCGTCTCGCTCCTTTGTCTGTCTGTCTGTCTGTCTGTCCGTCTGTCCGTCACAGAGCCCGTTCTCAGAAACTATACATGTTAGAGACTTGAAATTTTGGGTACTTATAGCTGAACACCTCACATCAAATAACAAATCATAAAATTTTGAAAAGGTTGGTAATTAACCGAATTACGGGCTAATTAACTTCTAAAATTAACCAATCCACCTTTTTAATTTATCAAAAGCAGCTCTCTGACTACAATTGGACCCTTTTTGCGAGGCTAGCTTCGGAGCACTACCATTGGAGGATTCACGAAAGCTGAAGCCCGATTTTATCTGGCGAGGCTAGCAAACTGCAGACTTGATTTTTTATCTCAGACATTACGGCGCGCTCGCGGTTTTTATTTTAATAGGAAATTTAAACTTTTTAAATATTAAATTTTTTGATTAAATTTTTTGCCATCCTGATTTGAAATTCTTCGGTGATTTCATACATACCCAGTTCAAACTCCTAGCTTAATTACAAGCGGAGATATTAATTATTATTTAATTAATTAGGTTTCATTTCCATGAAATGCGGGTGACACGTGCTTTTTAAACCACGAAATAATTTAAATTAGGAAATATTAGTGATGGGCGATTCTCGAGATTTTACCATTCGAGAAAAATCGTCATCGTAAAAAAATACAATCGATACAGTCATCGATTACTTCCCGGAATCTACAATCGAGACAATCGAGATGTTTTTACAATCGATTATTGATTATTATTTTACAGGCTTATAGAGTAATTTTTAAGTTTTTAGTAAATACGTGGCAACTAAAGATAGATGGAGTAAAACAACATACCAAGAAATCGATGTAAATTTAACACTGAGATGCTCTGAGAAAAGATCTTCCTTTGAAGCTAAATGAAAGGTTGTGAAAAAACAGAAGCAGTAATGTAGTTTGCTGCTATCGTTTTCATTAACTCTTTCATTCAACTTCAATTGATGGAGGGGCACCTGATATGAAGCCTTTAGAAAGCTGTATTCTAACATTTGTTAATAATCTTAATGCAACTTGTTATGTAATATATCTTATCAGTTTTTAAGCCTTCTGAAAGAAATATTAATCCCTAAACCTACCCCCTTTTCTGTACTAATGGTTTATGACAATTAACAAATTGTTAGAAATGCGTTTAAGAAATTAACTTTAATGTTGCAACATCTCCGCTATAGTATTTATCTTTCGAATATTATGTGCCATTCTATATTTTAATACAGGCCAATAAACTCTAAATGATTAATATCTTTAAGATATGTTCCGTATAAATTTCTTTAACTAGGACTTCCCTCAGAGGGATTAGTCTGAGCGATGTTACTGAGAACATAGATTTAATAATAACATGTGGTAGCAAAGAAAATGAGATGTTATCTTTAATTGTCCATATACTGCGAAAAATTGAAATGATGAAAATAAACGAATTGTAGAATTACAAAATCTTATATATAAATTCGTATACACTGTGTAAAAAAATGGGAAATCAAACCATTCAAGACAGTCATGCATGGATATAAAATTGAAAGTACGCAATATATTAAAAGTAAAATAGAAAATGAGACACTAATTTACTTATATCGCAATTTTAACTGTATAAAATGATGTCAAGAGCATAATCAGACGCTCCGCACCAATTTGAGTAACTGTAAATGACAAATATATGATGTTTAAAAAGAATGGACTATACTTTATATGGCGTGCGCTCCGCCGGAATAGTTAATAATTACAATATCTGTTTTCCACGGATGCAATGAGGTTGTCGATAACATTTAAGGAATTCTCTTCTCAAAATCTAATATAGTATCAAAGTACCGAATACATCAAAAGTGGCATGCAATGCTTCGTTAGATTGTGTTTTAGATATGCTCGATCGGATTTAAATGATGAGTGTATGCTGGCCACTACATACGCTGTATTGTTTTGTTTTCAAACATACACTGCAAATAGAAGCGTCTTAAATTTAGACACATATGTGACTGAAAAAGAATTTTAGACACTTAAGTGTCTTAATCTGAAAATTAAGACACTATAGATGTCTTAATTTAAGATACATAAGCGTCTTACTATGACCATGGTGTAAACGAACTGAGAATAATGTCTAAAATATCCGCAAACGTCTTATTTTAAGACACTTCATTGCTTTAAACGTATCTTAATTTAAGACGTTTTGATTCTTCCGACGCAATAACCACCAGGGGGCACTAGCACTCCCAGTTGCGCATGCGTTTTAGATGTCTTCGTTCGAAGTGGTATACGTTGTAATTCAAACAAAGTTTGTTTTTATGTACGCGTGTATTTTAATTCGTTTTTTGCGAAATGTGAAGTACTGTGATTTTAATTCGTATTAACTTGGAGTATTTATTTATTGAATACATACATCTGACGTGTGTGCTCGACATCAAATGTCTCTTAGAAGCTGTCGTCGATACAAGGGCGGGATAGACACAGAACAGAAGTAGACGACGGTTGAAGATTACACCCGGAAATTCTACAAAGCGTGTGCAATGGGCTTAGTGTTAACTCGTATCAATTTATATCAATAATATTGTGTTATTCATCTTCGTCCTGTCGAAGCTGGCAAAAAAAAAAGAAACTTTTGTCTGGCGGGTCCTGTTTTTAGGATGAAACATCTCATTCTTTAAATATGGCTAGTCGGATGTATTATGGGATTACCTTTTAAACTGATGAAAGTCTTTCTCCCTCACTGTGGTTGTGGTAGTTTTTAAAATTTCAAATCGAGGAATATTTCTTACCTCTTGCAGCAACTCAAGTAAGTTTCTTTATAGTAGTAAAATTAGTGTATTTTATGATTTTATTTATTGTACTAAACAAAATCCTGCATGAAATTTAATTAGTTTTGAATCTGTTCGCAAAAAACCCCACTAATTCTAGAAGTATATATTTTTAAACTTATGACGTTCTTTTTTATTACGAATTATATATTCAATGTCAGTTCTTAGTTTCAATGGATAATTTTTATCTCGCAGTAAATGACGGCCACAAGGAAGTAAAGAAAAAAAAAACTTTGAAAGATGACCTAATGCTTTCTTACTTCCTGGCATAAAACCGCAGATTAAAAAAAGATAAATAAAGTAAATGAGACTGGTCTATTATATGAAGCTGCCTGTAAAAATATACATATGTATTTGATTTGCAATCAACTCTAATACTGATTTTTTTATTATTTTTAATAAAAAAGTAATTTGAAATTTATAATGGGAAAAAGTAAAAACCTCTAACTAGATTTCGTATTTAAAATTGTGGTAACTTTATTTATATGCACTTATACGAAAAATACAAAAATGACAGATGTTACTGTATATATTTAAGACGAAAGAAGTTTGGAAATCATAAGTTATTTTTTCCTCATGTTTTTAATATAGAATATGTACTTATTTGTTTTTATTGATAGTTGAATAGCTTTTGTGAGTACCCTCTGATCTACATGAAAACTTGCTTATGTGGAAATATAAATTTTTTAAAAACATAATTTTTAAATAAGTATTTTCATTTTTTTTTTTTTGAGGGGGGGGGGGGGGGGATTTTGCATGAATTTTTGTAAAGCTGATATCTTAAATCTTGCACTGATTATAATGAAAGTTTTGAACTTTTAGAGTAGGACAAGTTTAAAAACGCAAATATATTTAACAAAATACCAAAGTCATTTTTTCCCCAATGTTATTAAAGTAGAATATTTATTTATTTATTTTCATTATTCATAGTTAAATGGCTGTTGTGATTATCAAGTGATGTATATGTAAAATTGCCTATGTGGCAATATATTTTTTTATATTTTCATTTTTTTTGGGGGGGGGGTGGGGTGGGGGTGGGTGGGATTTTTGCAATTTTCGTACATCTGATATTTTAAATCTTTTTCCACATTCAACCGAGTATAATAAATATTTTAAACTTTTAGAGTAGGACAAGATTATAAAATATATATATATATTTATCTATGTACCTTAAAAGCCCTTAATAGCGAACACTTCGGGACCGCGGAATTTGTCCGATAATTGGAGATGTCTACTTTTTTGAGGTAAAAATATACAAATATGTATGTCTGCTGATTAAAAAAGTATTCGTTAAATAGAGGTGTTCGCTATTCGAGAATGTCCATTAACCTCCACAACGGATACTCCCGAATACCGGACATCTCAATTTAGACAACTATAATGCAGGGTTGCGTTTTTTGCAAAAGTACTTCTTGATTAAAGGAAGGGCAAACTGGGAAGTGCCCCGCCCCCCTACGACTGTAGTGCCCCCAAATTTGATGTGCAATATTTGTAAAGCTTATATTTTAAATCTGTTTCGAAATTGTACTGATTATAATCAATATTTTGAATTTTTAAAGTAAAATAAGGTTATAAAACAAAATAAATTTAAAAAAATCTAATATTTAGATAAATATTTTTTGTTTTTTAATCTTGTTCTACTCCTGAAGTTCAAGATATTGATTATAATCAGTACAATGTCGTAAAAGATTTAAATTATCAACGTAACGAAAATTGTATACCAAAACTGAGAGCACCAAAAAAATCAGGCTGTATTGGGGGGGGGGGGGAGGGGCAGGACCACAGCCAAATATTTTTCCAGGATTCAACGTGGTCAAACATGGCTACGTATGATGCTTACAAAAAAATGGATGCGATTCAGACGTTTGAAGTGTCTGAAATTCAGACGCAAAAAGTGTCTGAAAAAATTCAGACATTTTAAAATGTCTGAAAATTGAACACTCCATTTCAGACACTTAAGTGTCTGAATTTCAGACATTTTAATTTAGAGTGTATTCTGCACAAGTTGAGCTGTATTTAGCATGTATTAAATAAAAGAAATCGGCAATGATTACAACATAAAGTATGACACAAGATCTGAATAAATCGTCTGCATAACTTTTGAGCTGTAAAGTGTCATTTGAAGTAATTTACAAATCCATACATATTTATACAGCAAATCATGCAAGCTAACATACGCCAATATGAACCCGATTACAAAATTTCACCAGAATAAGTTAATATATAAAAAATATACTAATAATAATTGAGTATATGACCTTATGATAAAATGTCTAGAAAAATGAATCGGATAAAAAATTCATATCACATTTAAAACGGCACTTCCCTCTGTTAGTGGCCTTGGCGAGAGAGAGAAAAGCCTAGTGAAGGAACACTTTAACAAGTACTTTCGGGCAACCTACTCACTGTTTCATACAGGTCTTTATTCAATATTTACACAATTTATTTAATGCTAGGTGGGTATCTATCAGTTTTGTTGCGTTTAAATCGCATGTTTTGCAAAGGAAATGCAGCATTATGAAATATTTAAAGTTGCTGTACCTAATAATTCCAAATTAATGGTAATTGAGATCGATTTCCGTTAATTTCATCTTTTTAAATTTTAAATTTTTTAGAAACCATTCATAGAGACAATTGTATATTTTAAAACTAACCCTAAGCAAAATTTCAAGATTTTGGGCTCAGCAGTAACAGAGAAATAGAAAATTTTTGAAAGTTTTTTGTTTCTGCACTGTTTTATATAGCGACATTTTCAGAAATTGTTCTATTGCGGGAATTTACGTCATGATAAATGCAGCCATGTCAATTTTCATGGTTATATTCCTAACAGTTCCATGTTCTTCGTTACTTAGATCATCTTTAGATCTTTTTCCGCTTTGTTTAGTCTTTCTATTTTTTAGAATTCGTTCTACAACGAGCATTTACATCTTATTAATTACTACCATGCAAAAGTTCTAGTTTCTAAACCCAACAGTATCCCAAAAATTTCAGTATTCCAAATAAATCATAGTTTAGAACCTTTCTAGAAATTTTTACGTTTTTCCGTCGAATTGAATCTTTTAGAGAGCGTTCATTACGAGTATTTACATCTTAAAAGTAACTACCGCACCAAATTTAAAGTTTCTGACCCAATCAATATCGCAGAAATTAGAATTTTAGAATTTTTTTGCTCCTGCAGCGTTGTAGGTTCTTGCACTGACATAAAATAGTCTTTTTTTCGGAGCAGAGATGGCCACCAACATTTTTTTAAGTTGGCTATGTAGTTTCAGAGATAACACCTCACAAACGTACAAGCATTAATAATATTATATAATTTATAATATTACAACGCTTTATAATATTAGCATTAGGTGTACAGATACAAAAGCCATTTATCTGTTACAAACTAAAGTGCCCAGAATTTGAAGGATGTTTGTTCTGAAAAATCAATTTCAAAATTTAACATACAACACAAAACAAACATAAAAAAAGCAGTCGAAATGTTGTTGAATGAATCATATGAAAACGCTATATAAAAATGTATAAATGTATGTAACAGACGCAAAAAGAATACAGCTATAAATGAACTTATTTCAATTTATAATTGGAGCAATAATGTTAATACTCCAATATTTAATACTCCAATATTTCCCTAATCGGGTTTTTATCATGCTTCAATACATTTTTCACACTCATATGACGTTATACTATATCCACCATGCCCTTTATATTTCCAATATGACGAAATATTTTCCTCTTTCACGTGGAAACCTTGAAATAGAAAAGTTATGAAGTTATATTCACTTTCATTTAAATTCGTCAAACCATTTATTCCATTTTCATATTTCACGTGAACATCTTGCAATAGAAAAGTTATGACGTAATATTCACCTTTTTTTTTATTCGGCAAACTATTTATTTCATTTTCATTTTTCACGTGGAAATCTTGCAGTAGAAAATTAATTGTTGTAGTAATAATTTTATTGTTTTTTTTAATTGTTGGCAACTGCTATAACGAAAAATGTTTAAATTTGATAAGAAATTGCTGTTAAATTGGTGGTCTTTTATTAATTAAAAATTAACTATAAGTTATTTCGATTCCGGATTAATTTAGTTGTCTCGGCCATGTTTTAATACACATGTACGTATCTCTTCACAATTTTGGCTTCCAAATTGTGGATTTTTTATAGAATTACAAACAGACAGATAGACAAGTTTTCATTATTATATATCTCTCTATTCTATAAAAAGTAACTAACGCTGTCACCGCCGCCGCCGCCGCCGCCGGTTTTGAATTTTTTGTGACCGGAGGACTTTCTTCGTTAATATTAAGAAAACTATTGCATACAAATATATGAAAATCGGTGGTATTAAAGCGAAATGTTTGATCAACACACTAATGTATACAGTTTTCAAATCGAAGAATTATTTTAAGAGATATTTAATGCTAAAGTTGGTCAAAATCGTTCCGTTAAAAAAAAATTATAAGAGCAAAAGCTATACATGGGAATTTAATCATTTTTAGATCATTTTATTCAATAGAAGATCCCGGTCTGCAGATTTCATTAATTTTTTTTTAATTTGACTCATTTTTTGAGGTTTTATTTCTATTTTAAATTCAAATATTCAGCATTTTGACAGATATTTTTTACATATTTTTGAAAATGGTATTAATTTAAACTGTTGCCAACTGTATAAACAGCGCAAACAATAATGTTTGCTTCAAATAAAAAAAAAAAAAATATTTACACGTTTCTATTATAAACAGAAAAAAAAAAACTTCAAATTAGAATTAAATAAATAGGTATAAAAAGCAGGCACTTATTGGAAATTACGCCATAAAAACTATATTTACATGTGAATTTTAAAAGAGAAAGGATATTGTAAAATAAATAAATTAACATGCGTTAGAAATCTGAAATAGAACAAATTACGTCACATTACACTTATTATGCAAAATGAACAAAAAATAGTATTGCAAAACAGTTTAAATTTAAAAATTGCGCGAGACAAAATATTAGAGGTTAAATATTAGATTTTTTCAAAATTTTATTATTTGTCGTTTGATGTGAGGTGTTCAGCTATAAGTATGCAAATTTTTATGTTTCCAACATAATTAGGGGCTGAGTTAGAAAAATTGCTTAAAATACACAAGTTAGAGCCCAGAGGGTTAAATAATAGACTTTTTCAAAATTTTATTATTTGTCGTTTGATGTCAGGTGTTCAGCTATAAGTATGCAAAATTTCATGTCTCCTACTTAATTAGGGGCTGAGTTAGAAAAATTGCTAAAAATACACAAGTTAGAGCCCAGAGGGTTAAATATTAGACCTTTTTCAAAATTTTATTATTTGTCGTTGCATGTGAGGTGTTCAGCTATAAGTATGCAAATTTTTATGTTTCCAACATAATTAGGGGCTGAGTTAGAAAAATTGCAATAAATACACAAGTTAGAGCCCAGAGGGTTAAATAATAGACTTTTTCAAAATTTTATTATTTGTCGTTTGATGTCAGGTGTTCAGCTATAAGTATGTAAAATGTCATGTCTCCAACTTAATTAGGGGCCGTGTTAGAAAATTTGCTTTAAATACACAAGTTAGAGACCGGAGGGTTAAATATGACTTTTTCAAAATTTTATGATTTATCGTGTTATCGCAAGTGTTCAGCTATAAGTATGCAAACTTTCATGTCTCCAACTTAATTAGGGGCTGAGTTAGAAAAATTGCTTAAAATACACAAGTTAGAGACTGGAGGGTTAAATATGACTTTTTCAAAATTTTATGATTTATCGTGTTATCGCAAGTGTTCAGCTATAAGTATGCAAACTTTCAAGTCTCCAACTTAGTTAGGGGATGAGTTAGAAAAATTGCTTAAAATACATAAGTTAGAGCCCAGAGGGTTAAATATCAGACATTTTTCAAAATTTTATTATTTGTCGTTTGATGTGAGGAATTCAGCTATAAGTATGCGAAATTTCATGTCTCCAACTTAATTAGGGGCTGAGTTAGAAAAATTGTTTAAAATACATAAGTTAGAGCCCAGAGGGTTAAATATTAGACTTTTTAAAAAATTTATTATTTGTCGTTTGATGTGAGGTGTTCAGCTATAAGTATGCAAAATGTCATGTCTCCAACTTAATTAGTGGCTGAGTTAGAAAAATTGCTTAAAATACAGAAGTTAGAGACCGGAGGGTTAAATATGACTTTTTCAAAATTTTATGATTCATCGTGTTATCGCAAATGTTCAGCTATAAGTGCAAACTTTCATGTCTCCAACTTAATTAGGGGCTGAGTTAGAAAAATTGCTTAAAATACACAAGTTAGAGCCCAGAGGGTTAAATATTAGACCTTTTTCAAAATTTTATTATTTGCCGTTTGATGTGTGGTGTTCAGCTATAAGTATGCAAATTTGCAAGTCTCCGACATATATAGTTTCTGAGAACGGGGTCTGTGACAGACGGACAAACAGACAGACAAAGGAGTGAGACATGTAGGGTTTCGTTATATGAACGAAACTCAAAAAACATGCTGCGGATGACTGTAACAATATCCTAAAATTATATTACCATCAGCGATCTACCAATCCCGAATTTAGTTTATATTCGTTTCATATATTCTTATTCTTTTGTGCGGCCCTGTAAAATAATTAACAATATTATATACAGTAAAACCTCTGAATAGCGGACACCCCGAGAATGCAGAATTTGTCCTCGATTTAGAGGTGACCGCTACTGAGAGTAAAACATGTACAGTTATTTAAGTGTGGTAATCGAAAAAATGTCCGCTAAATAGAGGTATCCGCTAATCGGGTGTGTCCGCTATGGAGGTTTTACCAGTAAAACTTCTGAATAGCGAACACCTCGTGAGGGCAGAATTTTTCCTCTATTTGGAGGTGTCCGCTACTGAGAGTAAAAAATGTACAGTTATTTAAGGGTTGGTAATCGAAAAAATGCCCGCTAAATAGAGGTGTCCACTAATCGGGTGTGTCCGTTATGGAGGTTTTACTGCATAATAATATGATCCTTTACAAGAAAATTGCATGCTGTATGATAGACAGACAGACATCCAGAGAAAGATAACCTCCCGGATCAATAAACACTCATGTCTTTTGTTTTAATCATCCACAATTGTATGTCATACAACATGCCAGATTTTATACAACAGGCTAAAAACGGTCAGCATGGTACGGAATACTGTATTATTAATTGTTTGCCCACCAAAACTGGTTGCCACGGGTTGTTGCAAGGTTTGTGATCAAGTGGTTGAAACTGATCTATTCAATATTACTGCGTGCGTATTTTTTTTTTTTTTTTTTTTTTTGCTCCATGTGTTTAAACCAGTTGTCTACGAAAACATCAACCGGTGAAAGTGACGCACACCAAATTTCTTTGACGTATGCAGATAAATTGTGCTTTTTTAAGAGTTTTTTCTATATAATTTTTAAACGGTTTGGAACTTATTTTTCATAGTAAGTGCATTCAGTAGGCGACCCTCATAGGTACCTTCTGGTGCAATCAGAAACGAAATCCGACAAATATTTTTTGAGTTATGCTTGACGAAAGGTTTTTATTAGGCTTTTTTTTTAGTAGGACATGGCGTTAATATCCATCGTAGTAGTAAAGTGTCCGGACAGTAATATTTCGCTGAGTATTAGCCTTCGCTTCGCTCAGACAATAAAGTGTGCATACTAATGTTTCGATAAAACACTGTAAAACATTTTAAGTTTGTAATGTTTGAGCATATTAATAATAAGTATCATGGATTTTCATATCAAATTTTATTTTATGTATGGCAATGTGTATTATGTATGCAAGTCTAGTAAATTGAGAGTACTACAGATGAACCAGATGCCAGCAAAATGAGTTGAACACGTTAATCCCAACACCTCAGAATTTTTCAAAACACTCTTTTCAAACAAGTTTTTCAAATATAAGATCAATATGTTATCAAGAAATATGTTCAAAGTTTTAATGGTAATAACAACGCTATTTTGGAACGCTAAATAACTTAAGAAAATACTTTCAGTTCATTTACCTACTTTTAAAAATATTATTTAAATTATTCAACGATTGTAATATCTTTTTGCTAATTTTGTTTTGTTATAAGTTCCCTTTTATTTTTAATGAAAGTGCGATGTCTAAATCGCGTAATTATGGCGCATTCGATAGAATTGAATAGCTTTTTTCACATTTTCGATAAAGGCAAAAATTTGATGCAAGTTAAAGTTCCCCTAAACATCTAATGCTGTAAGATTTCCCGTTGATCGAAAAAAAAGAGCTTTATCGAAAAAGGGGAAGAAAAACCAGACAAATATACTTGCTAAAAAGGGAACCTGTGTAAACCGGAAACTGCTTACCACTCCCTATCGATGTCAAAATGATTCTTTAAATTTGCATTCCAATTGAAAATAGTTACTTTCTGACACATTAACGAACTTATTTTTATTCTCAAGCGTATTAGCTAGGATCGAATTTTTTCCTTTTTCGCTAAAGGCAAATGTTTCAAATTTTCGTAAATGCGAGCCTAATATTGGGGAATTTCACCATTAATCGAAAACAAAAGAACTTTACCGAAAAACAGAAGGATAACCGGACTCATATACCAGCTAAGTGGGAATTTACCTAAGACGGAAACCGGTTTCCATTCCCTAATGATTCCAAAATATTTTTTTCTGTTTGTACTTGTACTTAAATTCAAAGTAGTTACTTTTTGATTCATTTAAAAACTCAATTTTATTCTCAGGTGCATTGTATCCAAAAATGGAAGGATAACCGCATAAAGATACCAGCTAAGAGGGAAACTGTCTAAAACGGAATTGGTCTTTGGTCCTTAGCGATTGAAACATAACTCTTCGTTGTCTGTACCCAAATCTAAAGTAGCGCCTTTCTAACTCATTTTTATTCTTAGGTGCATTAGCTAGAATCGATTTGAATTTTCACATTTTCGATAACAGTAAAAGGTTTGATTGAGGAAAAGTTCCTAAATGTTGAATGCGTGTCTAATTCTGTGGAATTTTCTGGTTGGTCAAAAGAAAAAGAGCTTTATCAAAAAATGGGAGGATAACTAGACAAACCAGCTAAGACGGAATCTGTCTAAAACGGAATTGATTTCCAGGTTCTAAATGGGCCCCTAACATGACTGTTGCCCATCTGTACCTAAATCCAAAGTAGTATCTTTGTGAGACATTCGGGAACTCATTAAAATCGAACAGCATTTTCCTTTTATCGGTAAAGGCAAACGATTTAATACAGACCAAAGTTACCCTAAATGTGTAATGCTGTAGAATTTCAAAGTTGATCGAAAACAAAAGAGCTTTATCGGAAAGGGAACCAGACAAATATATTTGCTAAGAGTGAACCTGTCTAACAAGGAATTGGTTCCAATTTCTAGCAATAGCTAATGAAGTTTGATTAAATTCCGTGCATTAGTTTTTGAAATATAGCAGCGTTACCTGTTGGGCTATTTGCACAACAAACAAATCAACACCATTCTACATCTAGGTCTAACTGAATATGAAGTATTATTAAATTTTGCGTATTACTTCTTGAGATAGAGCGTTATCAAAATTTTTGTCACATAAAAGACAGATATTTTCTAAAAACTGACCAATTTATCATGAATCCAAAACTTCCTTCTTGTAAAGATAGATGAACGTAAAAATGGAAAAATGACCCACACAAACTGAATTAAACCCTTTGCAACTTAAGTATATGTAACAAAATCACACGCCTCCTAATCTGTATCCTTCTTTGAGAAACTATGACTTAAACCAAAAACGCACCAAGTGTCAATCTGACTGTGAAAGCTAAATAAATACCCAAAGAACTTCTAACTCATAAGAAAGGGCTCCATTACTGTTTTTCTAAGCTGGGATTTACATCACATTCATTTCGGTGACTTCCCTCCTTTACGCTAGCCAACCCAGCCTACGCAATCATGACGTAGATGGAATATGCTCATTCATTTCTCTCTCGCTCTCTCTCTCTCTCTCTCTCTCGCACCTCAACTAAAGTCTGCTCGATGCAAACTTTTCGTTTATCTCGAGAGATACCTCTCCTCCTTGAAAACCTCGAGAGATACCTCTCCTCGATGAAAACCTCTCGCTTACCTCGAGATATGTCTTCTCGGTTCTAACTAAGGACGAGAATGGGAAATCACTTTTCTTCCATTCTCGACGTGTTACTCTCGATGATTGTCAAGAAAACTGATTTCTCGTTCTCGGTCAAGAAGGGCCGAGAAGAGATATCGAGGGGAGAGCTGGAAAGAGAGATAGGTATGACAATGAGCAGTGAAATGATGGAGCCTTCCGATAAATATTATGTATTAAATAAAAAAAATTCAAAGACAGAGATTGGTGAGTTTCGGGGGGCGCAAGAATGGACACACGGGGGGGTGGGGGGGGGGGATTTTCAAATTTTTACCGAACACGTCATGTGATACATCATCGGAATTTGACAACCCTTTCATATTATGAACCTTTCTCCCATTCACAGTTGAATTTCAGGATGCGGGGGTGAGGGTGTGCGCGGACAAATCTTTAAAACTGTAGCGATATCTAGAATAATTATCATTTAAATGGGTTTTTTGTCGGAGCCTTCAGAAAAATAATACTTATTAAATATAAAAATATTAAGAGTTGGGGGAATTCCGGTAGTATTCAAGGGGCGTGAGAGTGGACCCACAGGGGTGCAATTTTCAAACTTTTATGAAACCTCTCATGTGATATATCTTCGGAAATCTTTCTGACTACTCTTTCATATTATGAACCTTTCTTCCCCCAAAATTGAATTTTGGGGGTGGGGAGGGGCGAACAAATTTTTAAAACCGTAGCGATTTCTATGATAAATAGCATTTTAGATGTGAATTTTTTTTATGGAGTCTTCCGGTATTTATTATTTATTAAACATAAAATTTTTGAAAGTGGGGGCTGCATCAATTCCGGGGCAAAAAAGTGGACCCACTGGGGAGAGTGGTCGGGGAAGCAATTTTCAGACATTTTTTGAACCCGTCATGTGACATATCATAGGAAAGCTCTTGGATAACTCTTTCATATTATGAGACTTTCGTCTCCCCCCCCCCCCAATTTTTCTCTCACTGTGAGGGGGGGGGGTCGTTTTCAAACTTTTTTGCATTCTCATCATTTTAGATCGGATTTTTTTACGGAGCCACCCGGTATTATTTATAATACATGAAATTTCAAAAAGTTGGGTTGTATTCCGGGGAGTGCGGTAGTTGGCCCCTTGGGGTGGGGGGGGGGGGAGCACTTTCCTAACTTTTGTCGACACTCTTCATGTGATACATCATTACAAAATCCACTTATTCATATTATGCACCTACCTGCCCCTTTCCCCACTTTGCCACCGGGGCATTTTTAGGGTTTCGTTCATCTGACGAAACCCTATTCGTCTCGCTCCTCTGTCGGTCGGTCTGTCTGTCCGTCCGTCCGTCCGTCTGTCTGCCT
Organism: Maratus speciosus; assembly: GCA_963932465.1. Classification (NCBI taxonomy): domain Eukaryota; kingdom Metazoa; phylum Arthropoda; class Arachnida; order Araneae; family Salticidae; genus Maratus; species Maratus speciosus. Next base: position 524,121,002 of record OZ010792.1, on the reverse strand, counting down.
GTCACAGAGCCCGTTCTCAGAAACTATACATGTTGGAGACTTGAAATTTTGCATACTTATAGATGAACACCACACATCATACGACAAATCGTAAAATTTTGAAAAAGTCGTACATTTAACCCTTTGGGCTCCCACATGTATATTTTAAACAGTTCTTTCTATGTAAGCCTCTAATTAGATTGGAGGCGTGAAATTTTGCATATAGATGAATACCTCACATCAAACGACAAATCATAAAATTTTGAAAAAGTCGTACATTTAACCCTTTTTGCTCCCACATGTATATTTTAAACAGTTCTTTCTATGTAAGCTTCTAATTAGATTGGAGGCGTGAAATTTTGCATATAGCTGAATACCTCACATCAAACGACAAATCATAAAATTTTGAAAAAGTCGTACAGTTAACCTTTTGGACTCCCACATGTGTATTCTAAACAATTCTTTCTAAGTGAGCCCCTAATTAGGTTGCAGGCATGAAATTTTGCGTACTTATAGATGGACACCTCAGATCAAACGACAAATCGAAAAAGTTATACATTTAACCCTTTGGGCTCCCACATGTGTATTTTAAACAATTCTTTCTATGTGAACCTCTAATTACATTGGAGGCGTGAAAATTTGCATACTTATAGCTGAATACCTCACATCAAAGGACAAATCATAAAATTCATAAAATCTTGAAAAAGTCTTACGTTTAACCCTTTGAGCTACCACACATGTATTTGAAGCAATTCTTTCTAAGAGAGCCCCTAATAAAGTTGGAGACATGAAATTTTACATACGTATAGTTGAATACCTCAGACCACACGACAAATCATAAAATCTTTAAAAAGTTTTATATAATATAACCCCTCCCCCCGGGCTCTAACTTGTGTATTTTAAGTAATTTTTCTAGCCTCCGCCCTTTTAACCCGGGGAGAAATTTTCCAACTTTTGCCGACACTTGAACCTTCTTTCATATTATGCATATTTTACTTATTTTAGTTCCATTTTTTACTGCCAGGTGCGCCTACTGATCTCGGGTGCTATGGGCCCAATCCCCTCGACTAATATATCTACGGATAGTATGTAAAACGAGTTTTCGTTCGGATAGATATTTGTTTAGAATCGAGTGTGCCCCCTGGTTGCGAAATGTGGAACTAACAGATTTTTCAAAAAGAAAAAGTGTTTTGAAAGGAATATTAAACGAAACCCTTTGTGCGATCTGTGATCACACTTACCCACTTGTTCTAAATTTTGCTGACACTCCTCATGTTACATATTGGAAAGGCCTGTGACCACTTATTCATGTTATGCACCCCCCTACTTTGCCCCCCACGGGGAACTTTTCTAAATTTAGCAAAGACCCCTCATGTGACGTATCGTTGGAAAGGTCTGTGACTACTTATTGATATTATGCACCTCCGGTGTCCACCCTCCCCATTTTGCCCCCACGGGTGTACTTTTCTCTATTTAGCCAAGACCCCTCATGTGACATATCGTTGAAAAGGTCTGAGACTACTTATTGATGTTATGCACCTCCGGTAACCGCCCCCCCCCCCACACACACACTTTGCCTCCATGGGGATATTTTTCTAAATTTAGCCGAGACCCCTCATGTGACATATTGTTGGAAAGGTCTGTGACCACTTACTCATTTTATGCACCTCCCGCGGTCCTCTTCCCCCAACTTTGTCCCACGAGGGCCATTTTTATAAATTTAGCCGGGAACTTTCATGTGACTTTTCTAAATTTACCAGAGACCCCCCTTGTGATATATTGTCGGAAAGGTCTGCGACCACTTACCCACGTTATGCACCTCCCGCCCCCCCCCCACTTTGCCCCCACTGGGAGGGCATTTTTATAAATTCAGATCGCGATCCCTCATGTGCCATGTGACATATAGTTGGAAAGGCCTAATGCCCCATGACGATTTATTCCTATTATGCTGCTGCTGTGCTCCTCCCCTCACCTTGACCCCTCCCCCCCAGGGATCTGGTTCGAGATTATTTTTTTACAACATTTTATAGTCCGTACACACCACGCCTGCTATACAGTGCCTTATATAGCGGGAAGCCAGTTCGAGATGTCATATTACAAGATTACGTATAAATTAGAGGCCCCGACTAAAGGAAGGGCCCGCTAGCGGGCGAAACCACTTAGTCCTTATTAACGCCGACTCATTCCAGTTTACCTGCAGACGATCCTTGATAAATTTATGAAGTATAAAAGCAGTTGGCAAGCTGGAGTCATCGAGAAAATATTTACACAATCGAAAACTATCGAGATGTTCATACAATCGAGAGAATCGAGAAAAACATCTCGTTATCGCCCATCACTAGGAAATATATCAATTTGCATGAGGTTCAGCGCTATCAGATAAGTATATTCGAGGTGAGAAAAAGCGTGCTTCGCCCGCTATTGCATAATTTTTGTTAGGTTTGTATCGATGGGAAGGGGGGGGGGGGTAATACTTTTGATTAAATATCCCAATTAAATCGAATTACAGATATTATTATGACAAAGACCAGCGTGCTTCGCCCGTTATCGGATAATTTCTATCTTTCTGTACGTGATAGCTTATTTGTAAGTTGCGATATTAATTTTTATTTAATGAATCTGCATGTGTAGTGGACAATGAGGTGCGTTTTGGATCCTTTTTAGGCAAACGGGGAGAGGCGCTGGTTTTCTTTTTTAAAAATTAGCTTTTATGACCTTTTTAGATACCGTTTTTCAGGGAGTCCTCAGATATATGCTACTTATTAAATATAAAAATGTCAACTATTTAGTTACCACTATTTCCGAATAGTAATTTTAGCAAGTTTCTTAATTTCTAGCTTAAGACCACCACCAAGTCGAGTAACATAGCCACTGATAGGTTTTTTAACACAGTTTCGTTCAGATACACTTTTGTTATGAATAGTGTGCGCTCCCTGGTGGTGGAATGCGGAACTAACAGAATTCTTGGTTAATAACGCCACCATTACGACACCTGTATCTACGGAAAGGTTGCGTGAAGGAGTTTCCTTCAGATATGCTTTTGGTACAAATAGAGTGCGCTCCCTGGCGGCGGAATGCGGAACTCACGTAACGCAATTTTGTTAAAATTAGGAAAAATAACAAGTAGATGTGTCTTGGAACTTTAAGATAGTTCATAATACATTGAGATATATGCTACTTATTAAATATAAAAATGTCAAAAGTTTAGTTACCACTATTTCCGAATAGTAATTTGTGCAAATATCTTAAATTCTTGCTTAAGACCGCCACCACCTCGAGTAACATATCTACTGGTAGGTTGTTTAACGGACTTTCCTTTCGACACAGTTTTGTTATGAATAGAGAGCGCTCCCTGGTGGTGGAATGTGGAACTAATAGAATTCTTGTTTAAGACCGCCACCATCCCGACCCATGTATCTACGGAAAGGTTGCGTGAAGGCGTTTCGTTGAGATATGTTTTTGTTAAGAATACAGTGCGCTCCCTGGTGGTGGAATACGGAACTAACATAACGCGATTTTGTTAAAATTAGGCAATCTAACAAGACGATCTGTTTAACATATCTACTGATAGGTTGTTTAATGGACTTTCCTTCCGATACAGTTTTGTTATGAATAGAGTGCGCTCCCTGGTGGTGGAATGTGGAACTAACAGAATTCTTGGTTAAGACCGCCACCTTCCCGACCCATGTATCTACGGAAAGGTTGCGTGAAGGGGTTCGTTCAGACATGTTTTTGTTAAGAATAGAGTGCGCTCCCTGGTGGTAGAATGTGGAACTAATATAACGCGATTTTGTTAAATTTAGGAAATATAACAAGGCGATCTGCTTGCGACTTTAAGATAGTTCATAACACATTGAGATATATGCTACTTATTAAATATAAGAATGTCAAAAGTTTAGTTACCACTATTTCCTTATAGTAATTTGTGAAAATATCTTAAATTCTTGCTTAAGACCGCCACCACCTCGAGAAACATATCTACTGATAGGTTATTTAACGGACTTTCCCTCCGACACAGTTTTGTTATGAATAGAGTGCGCTCCCTGGTGGTGGAATGTGGAACTAACAGAATTCTTGGTTAAGACCGCCACCTTCCCGACCCATGTATCTACGGAAAGGTTGCGTAAAGGGGTTTCGTTGACACATGTTTTTGTTAAGAATACAGTGCGCTCCCTGGTGGTGGAATGTGGAACTAACATAACGCGATTTTGTTAAAATTAGGAAATCTAACAAGTCGATTTGTTTGAAACTTTAAGATATTTTATAACACATAAGATAAAGTGTAAGAAAGAATGACACGCGAAATTCCGGGGAGGGGGGGGGCGCTGGATTTCTATTTAAAATATTAGCGTTTCTGACCGCTTTAGGTGACTTTTTGAGGGAGTCCTGAGATATATGCTACTTATTTAATATAAAATTGTCTAAAGTTTAGTTACCACTATTTCCTAATAGTAATTTCAGCAAATATCTTAATTTCTTATTAAGACCGCCACCACCTCGAGTAATATATCTACTTATAGGTTGTTTAACGGAGTTTCCTTCCGATACAGTTTTGTTAAGAATAGAGTGCGCTCCCTGGTGGTGGAATGTGGAACTGACATTTTTGTTAAAATTAGGAAATATAACAAGGCGATCTGTTTGAAATTTTACGATAGTTTATAACACATTAGAAAAAGTTTATAAAAAATGGCGCGTGAAATTTCGGGAAGGTGGGGAGAGGGGGAGGGGCAAAATATTTCTTTTTTGTTTCATACCGTTTCAGGTGCGTTTTTTGATGGAGTCCTCAGATACATGCTACTTATACTTATTAAATATAAATATGTCGAAAGCTAAATTACCACTATTTCTGAATAGTAATTTCAACAATTATCTTAAATTCTTGCTGAAGACGGTCACCCCCTCGAGTAACATATCTACTAATGGGTTGTGTAAAGGAGTTTCGTTCAGATACGCTTTTGTTAAGAATACAGTGCGCTCCCTGGTGGTGGAATGTGGAATTAACAGACCGCGATTTCATTTAAAGTAGGAAATCTAACAATTCAATCTGTTTTAAACTTTAAGATACTTTATAAAACACGATAATAAATTATAAAGAAGAAGGGCGCGTCGCATTTCGAGGAGGGCGGGTTGAGGGAGGTGCGCGAACAAAATTAGGAAATATAACTGGACGATCTGTTTGAAACTTTAATATGGCTTATAAAACATAACATAAACTTTTAAAATCAGGCCGCGTCAAACATCATGGTGACCATCTGCCCACTCCCCCCCCAAGGGGGGCACTTTTCTAAATTTGGCAGATACCCGTCATGTGATATATCGTAGCTTTTTTTTTGGGGGGGGGGCGAACAAAATTAGGAAATATAACAAGGCGAATATGTTTGAAACTTTAACATAGTTTAGGATGTGTTTGCCAAAATTTAGAAGGTATTCTATGGCGATAAATGTACTGGACGTTTTGAAAGAAAGTGTTTTGAAAGGAATATTAAACGAAACCCTTTGTGCGATGTATGATCACACTTACCCACTTGTTCAACTTAGCTCAGTAGTGTTTTACTATGCATTATATCATCTAACCAATAAAAGGGTAACCAGACAAAAAAATCTAGAAAATTCTGTCAGAATTATCTTCTCACAATTAAAAAAAAAAAAAAAAAAGAAAAAAAAAAGAAAACATAATTTAACTTTATAATCAATGATTCGTGAAACTATAAAAATTTTCTACTGAATGAAATCTATGTCGAATTACTAATTTGTACGAAATATTTTTTGAATTCTTAATTTTTAGGCGTAACTAATTTACAAATTCATAATTAGTGTCGACAATAAAGAGAGAATTATAAGCAACAGCAACAAAGTACGTGTGCTGTTTCTTTTATTGTTTTAAATTATTTTCATGAAGCTTTTTTTATTAATTTTTTTTTTTTTTTTTTTTTTTTTCTGAATGCCATGTGGCTATTTTTGGAAAATATTTATCTGTTTTTCTGGCGTCTCTCTATGCGTTACTCAAATTTTGTGGGCGCTTTAGCTCTTTTTAATAATTAAAAAATGTTTAATTTTTTTGTACTGTTTCCTTATTTACTGATTTGTTTCCTTTTGTTTTGTTTGCCAATTTTCACATGAAAATCATTTGAGTAATACTTTATTATTTTAAACGTTTTGCCAATGAAATTGATTTTTGGCTGAAAAAATAAAATCTTGCTAAGAAAGGATTCCATGTAGTAATACTTTACTTGTTTAGTCTTTCAAAGTTAGTTGGAATTGATTAGGGAATAGGTGGAATAGCTGGCCAGTGAAATTGACACTATGGTTAAAGGAAAATATAGAATTTCATTCAAAAATTTAAAGTAAATTAATTAAATTCATTGAATACATTTATTTTTCTTTTTATGTTCTATGATTAAAATTCTACTGTTTTAATTTTATGAAAATATGCACAAAAGTAAATTTTTAAATATATTATATTTAAATATACAATTATTAAGAAAAATAGGCGAAAATTATGCCACTAATAACACAATCATGTTGAGAATCTTTCTGTGTACATTAAATTTAATCTATTATTTTAATCTTATTTAAATTATTTAATCGGCATTTATTTGCATTATCTACATATACATACATTTCAATGTATGTGAAAAAATATTAAAATATCTAGAAAGGGTGAGTTCGCGATTAGCGTGAAGCTAAGGACCCAGTATAAATATAAAATTGTTATACCAAAAGTTTTTTCATTAATAATGAAAGATAGAAATTTATTTTCTTACCTTTCTGGTAAAGCAGACATACGCTGGTTTCCTTCATGTGAAAACAACCTATAAATTTTTATTTAATGAGTAGATATTGTAAATCGTGAAAAATATCTTCTTTGAATAATGCAGATGTACTTGTAGAGAAAAAAAATATTTAATTCTTGAATATCTTGATTACATGGTTCCACACACACACACTAAAAAATATAAAGTAAAAAGGGTTAGATATGAATACTATAAGAGTAATAACATTGGAAATCCAGTAGGAGACCTTAGTCTTCCATAAGACAAAGAGTTAACGCACGAAAAACCGTGCGTCTTGGCCTCACAAAATCGGGCCTTCAAGTGAAGAAGTAAAAAGGGGCCCACAAGAGTTAAAACAGAGTAAAAAAACTTGAAACAATACAGACTGCTTAACAAGCAAAAAAGGTTCTATTTAAAATCAGTCTATCAGAAAAGTTCTGTGGTGCTGCGATCTGTTGTCGCCTTTTCGAAACAAAAGTCTTTTACACAATCCTTCGCTAGTTTGTGATCTTACGCCACGATAACTCAGGGAAGTGTCGCCATCTTGGAACATATTTCACAACTAAAAAAAACGCGTTACATATTTCACGAGGAAATTGTCATTTCACAAGCGAGGTGATGTTGGACATGAAATCACTTACACTGTGACGTTTTCCAACAAAAAATATGACTGTAATATTTTTGCATGTGTTTAAAATTCGGGTTTAAAAAAAGAAAAATATATACATTCTCTACTGAATATCACATCACTTTTGCATATAAAAGCATGCATTAAAGATTCCAATTTAATATACTTTATCGAAACATTTTTATTTTTCTTATTTAAGCTATGGCAACAAAAAAGAAAATGGAAGACAATTTTAAATTAAATGTATCATTTGAAATATTTATTCAAATAATGAAATATTGATATTTATGAAAATTATAAAGAAATTAAAAAGGAACCTATATCCTATTGCGCTATTTTGAATTATATTTTGTAATATAAATGATATATTTTTCTTCATTTACTTTTAAGGTTGGTTGTGTTTATTACGGCCAATTACCAACAGGAGGGATATGGGCCCTAAAGGGGGGGGGGGTGCCCTCCATGGGGGTCTTTCTAAGGGAACCTAACCCGTATTTATGCAAGGAAATTCAAGGTTCTAAGAAAACCACGAAAACTCTAAACGGTTAGGCCGACTGGCGCGATTGGGTTCATTTACTTTTAAGAAAAAGTAATATTCTAGATTATTGTCCAAATTTCGATCCCAGAAAATATTAATACACATAAATACCAGTTTAAGCCTAGTTAGTGCCCTTTTTATGGAGCCTTGAGACAATTGATACATTAAACAATTTAGTATATATATATATATAAAAAAACTATTTTTGCTTTTACTTTGGTTGTTTATTTTTACAAATCGATTGCTGATCATACCACAGAAGTTTTTACATTTAGTTTATACAGTTTTAATTTACACGGGAAGAGTTTTAATCCCCCCCCCCCCTTCTTTCTTCGCTGTTTCAGTGTCTATATACAAAAACCTTATTAATGCAGTTATTTATAAATACACTTCACAAAAGCATATATTTTTATCCTTACAAGTGCATATACGTCTTTTTGTTTGAAAAAAAAAAAAAAAATCAAAGCACTTTTTCAAGGACTTTAATTTCTTATTTTGCAAGGAATAACCACAAGTATTTATAAATTATTTTCTATTTTGTTATATTGAATTCATTTGTTAAAATGGTTCATTTTTAAAAAAAGGTTGACTGTATTATATATATATATATATATATATATATAAGAGCAATAGAGATCCATGTTCATTGCACATATAGTTCCAAAAGGTTTAACATTTATTTTTTTTAATTTACAAAAGAGAAACATTAAGAAAATTAAAAAAGAGAATAAATATATGTAATTTAATAAATCAAAATAATCATAAAAAAAAATCTTTGAAAGTTATTCTAAAGACTTTATACGTATGCAGCCGTTTAAACATTTTATTCATGTAAGGGGAAATAAAAAATAAAATTTTGATAAAATTATAAATTAAGTTTCAATTTAAAGTATTTTTGATTTGTCTTCTAAAGTATATTTAGACAACCAAACTATACGTTTATTTTTTCAATACACTGATAAGTATATCACTTTCCCTAAACCTATATTATGCATTGAAATGTATTTATTGAATAATGTGGTTTATCTTTTGCGCCATGCTATCCGAAACCTTAACAAAAAATTATGTAAATTATTTCATTGCGTCATATTATCCATTCCCATACATTTAACTTAATTTGGATACTAATGACGCAAAATAACCATTTACATATTAGGGTCAATCCAGTTTAAATCACCTAGGTGGTGTCGCTCGATATTTTTAATTTTCCCAATCTTTTAACAAAGATTTCTTCATAGTTTTCTGAGTTTAAAAACATGACTAAAATTTTTTTTTTATCATATAGTTTTTTTTGAGGGGCCATTTTTAACAAACTACACAGCCATTTTTGGGAGAAAAACCTGTTTTACGGAAAATGCTGTAACTGCTTTATTTTTCTACCTGTCAAGAGGAATCTAAAACCAAAATGTTAAGCATAAAATTGTCGACATTTTATGTAATTATAAAATTTTCATTAGTCTTAAAATTGTCGACATTTTATGTAATTATAAAATTTTCATTAGACTTAAGGATCTAGACCAAAAACATGCTGAAAAACCGAAGAAATAAAAGGTCAAACCCCACATTACGCTGCCATTGTTTTTTATGAAGGAAATGAGACTCACCTTAAATATATATATTTTTTAAAGATCTCTTATAGGACTATTCATTTTTATAAATTTCAATCCTGAAAACATTTTTTTTTTTTTTTTTTTTTTTTGTACAGCTCATTAAAAACTGTGTTAAGTCTGCTTTTGGCAATTTTCACTAATTAATATCTCAAAAAGGACTGACTAAGAAATTCTGAAAACTTAGGATAATAAACATCTTTGTACTATAAAGTTAAATTGTAAATTTTATGATTGAGACTTAACTTGTTTTTGAATAACAGTTCACTAAAAATGCACCGCCCCCTCCCCACTTTCTTTTCCTTTTTGTTTTGTTCCAGATACATAGCATTACAGGTACTTTTTGCTTAGGTACGCTCAAATTGACGATAAAAACAAATTTTACGCATTATTGCTTAGTTAAATAGGGCAGTGGCCTCTTTTCAAAACTTTCTTGAATGGGGGAGGGGGGGGGGCGGTCTTTTGATTTTATCGTACGCATCTGAGGAGCACCTGATATAGTTTTATTCTAATATTTTTTGAAATTAGCCTAAATACTCGCGCTAAGAATTTTATAAAATATCTCGTTTGTATATGCCACTGCCCCTAGATTTTTACGCATATTTGCCTTCCCCCCCAGGGCCGAAACTAAGACCGCCCCCAGGGATGAAACTAAACTACATAATTTTTTTTGTCAAAAAAAAAAAAAAAATATGGCCATTAAAAAATTATGGCCATTAAAAAATTATGGCCATTTTTTTTTCTTCCCATTCTGACCAGAAAATCAGAGTTCTAACTTTTTATGACTGCTCTTTCATCTTCACCTAACACTTCATTTATAATGGCTGTTTCATAATAATAGAAGCCATCAGTCCATCAGAAGAAAATAACTCGGTAAAAGCGGAAACTCGGTTAAGCAGGACTCGGATAATCGGGACTCTGATTGTATATTTCATTTTAAAAATGATCTTTAGAATATTTTTGTTGTGTTCAGAGGGGGCTAATGACCCCCGTGACATCCGCCATTGTAGATTAAGTAGTTCAGTATTACATGTTTTATGCTTACATATTTTAAATTTTAAAATAAGTCGGCGATTGGAAAATTAGTAAAATTCTCTTTGTAAATATGGTTTGCGGAAGAGGGGGGGAGGGGGGTTTGCCAAAATTCATGTTTGCCCCGGGTGCAAAAAAGGCTAGTTTCGGCCCTGTTCCCCCCCCTCCCCCTCCAACACACACACAAAAAAATACCGGTTATATGAATCACTAATTAATCAACTTTATGCAACGTTAGCAACTTTTATGAATCAAATCTAATAATCTTCCATAAGGTAAGAGTTATTTGAAAAGAAAAAAAAAACAGTATGTGTCTTTTGCATTTCAGTAAGGAGAAAGAAATAGTGACCCCTCGTGACCTCGGAGATAAGGATTTGGCTGGGGTGTGGAGAACAGTAATGAGACAGGGTTGAGAGGGAGGGTGAAAAGGAAATAAGAAGAAACTGAATTCCTTATCTCAGTTCCGTATTTTAATTTTTAACAGTCCCCTGTAGGTTTCGGCTAGAATTTTTTCGGCTTTAAAGGAAGTCACGTTTTCTTTTTTGACTTCTTCGAATCGGGTTTAGGGTAGACTTCAGTTGTAATTTTCAGGTTCTCTTCGGTGCTCGTCGATGGACATTATTTTGTCATTCTCGGACCGAGTTACGGTTCGATGGATTTTTATTTTCGTGTTCGGATAGTTTTCGGTTTGACTTTCAAGTTCTAGTCGGTGTTTGTCGACGGTAATTACTTTGTCTTTTTCCGATCGGGTTACGGTTCGGTGGAATTTTTTTCGTTCGGATTGAATTCAAATGGATTTTTCAAGTTCTGGTTGGGTTGCGTTTCGACGGAAAATATTTTATCTTTCAAAAATCGAGTTACGACTGGATTTTTTTTGTCGGGTTCGGATCGGGTTTAGGGTACACTTCAGTTAGAATTTTTAGGTTCTGGTCAGTTCGTGATTGGATCGGGTTCGGATCGTGTTTCTGGTTGAATTCTAATAGAATTTTCAGGTTCTAGTCAGGATGCGTTTAGACGGGAATTATTTTGTCTTGCTTGGATCGGGTTATGGCCAGTGGTGTAGTCGTAAAAAAAGCAGAGGGTATACGCTCTAAGCAGAGGGTATACGCTCAAGGCAGAGCGTATACCCTAGAGGGTACATACTATAGCTTTCTTGAGAAACAGAGGGTATACGGTGTTCCTTAAAAAAATCCAGAGGGTATACGGCGTATACCCCCGTAGCCCCTCCACTACATCCCTGGTTATGGCTCGATGGAATTGAAGCAAGTGGACATTTTTCAATTAGCCTAACGCTATCTAGGCTCTTTGCAATGAGCCTAGAAAAATTTAGACTGTTTGAGAAATTAATTACCTTATTGCAATTAGCCTAACGTTCATTAGTCTCGTTGCAATAAGCCTGAAAAAATATCAGACTGTTTCGAAAAACAGAGATGATTCTCCAATTAGCACGGCTTTTTGCAAACAGCCGGATTTCTCAATTAGCCTACGACGTATACAGTGTGGTTCATAAATATCGAAACAATGGGCTATCTTTTTAACCCCTTAACGCTCGAATTAAATTACGGTTGAATAATTCAAATTGCTTATTGGCACCACTTTTATGAAAAAGAAATATTCACCTTATTTAATGACAGTAAAAACGTTACTAAAATATAGCTAATTTCACTATTTTTTAAAACCGGTGGGAATCAAACAATTTGAGTAAATTCAGTATGTGCCATATATGTCACAGTAGGCAGGAAGGGGTTAAATATTGTCCCTAGGCGCATACTTCCAATTACAAAGTTTTATGAAAAAAAAAAAAATGTGCAAAATTTGATGAGATAAATTGCAACTCCTTTGGGGGGGGGGGGGGTCTATTTGAGAAAATACAAAAATTAAATTTTTATAGGGCCTCCGTAGGGTAAAATTTCCAATTAGGAAAAATTTTCTTATCCATTCCTCAATTAAACACAAAAAATTCCACTTCTATATCTATAAAACTCACAGAGTTATGCCCGTTTAAATAATTCGCCAGGTTTTAAGGGATTAGACACAAATTGAAATGCGTGTAATCCAAAGAAAAATGTTACTTTAAGAGTTCCAGGAAACCTGTAAAAAATATATTTATTGAGTTTGAATTTTGTTTTTTTTTTCTTTTTTGTGATGGTTAACTGCATAATTTGCAACCAAAGTCACATCCTGAAATTTCTCATAAATTTTTTTAAAAAATTTAAAATGATTATTATTTTTTAAGTGTGGTAATTTAAAATTATTATAACTCGAAACATTATTTATCGAATTTGAACTTTTTTTCATTTAATTAAAGATTAGAGGTCTGCATGGGTTTGAATTTACAGGTCGGGCCTCAGCTTGGCCCGAATAAAAACTATCTTCGCACGGTTCGGTGTAAAAATTAAAAGTTCGGCACGGCCCGTATTAAAATTAGTGAAAACAGCACCGGCCCTAACCGTGAAAAAATCAATTAAATCAACCAGTCAATCAAATTAATTAAATCAGTATAGGCCTCGGGCCAAGCCCGGGCCTATGAAGAAGTCTAAAAGAGGAAAATATAATTTTAAGTTTGTTTCAGGATTTGTTTAAATATTAATTTTTTAAAATGTTAAAAATACAAATTTAAAAAAATGATGCAAGTTATTTAAAAAAGATCATATTTTGAAAAATAAATATTTTTTTCTAATTTGTCAAAAAAAATTAATTTAAAATAATCCAAAAAGACATGTTCAAAGTCTGCACCTTTTTTCTTTAACGATTTTTGACTTATAACAATTTAAAGACGAGAAAAGGTGAAAAAAAACCATCATGCAGAAAAACGCATTTAAATTTTTAAACAAAGATTGTTTCCTAAAAAAATGTTTTAAATAGCTTTTAAAAAAATTGCGGGGGAGTAAAGTAACTCCTTCCTGTAGCTGAAACTTCTGATTCAGATTAACGTTTGCCCTTTCCACTTTCTTTCTGTACTATTTAAATATCCGTCAGTTGATTTAAAACAAGGTTTTTCTTTAACATGTCGATTAAGAGTTTTTTCATAATTTAGATCTCACAACTTCAGATTTTAAATCGTCCCGACGAGGTTGTTAAAAGTGTCTGTATTCTGGAGCCGAGCCAGGCACCGACCTTACTTTTTTTCTGAAGGCTCGGCTGGGGCGGGCCCAAGGTATATTTTTCCATACCGAACCGAGATTGGATTTTTTCTTCCTAGGTCGACACGGGGAGAAATTTTCTCTTGAACTAACCCGTATTAAAATCATTGCCTCTGACTGACCTGATCCGTGCAAAAATCAGTAAAATTTGGCTCAGCCTAAAAATTTTTACAAAAAATGCATATATTTTTAAATTGCAATTATTTTACAATTAAACTTAAAAATTCATTTTTTTTAAAAAGAACAGTTGATTTCTAGGCAAAAAAAAAAAAAAAAAAAATACAGTAAAAACCAGTTAAAAAAAACCTGCCAATGACGGAGTCCTGTCTGAAACGAAAAAAATGTGTTGAACCATACAAAATGAATATAATAATACCTAAAAAAAAGAATAGACTACATTTAGACCTGATAAGAATGGAACTTGTCTATAACGCATTTTTTTTTTTCATTTCCTATATTATTCCGACTTGGAAGATTTTAGTGTATAGCGTTTTTCAAAGTCTCCAATACATAGAATATGGATTAACGATATTAATGATAAGTGAAACATTTACATGCAAATAGAGATTCATAAAATAATATATATATCACAGCCTACGACGCTTCTTTACAAGTGAACATTATAAAAATGAAAAATAAAAGCTATAGTAAGCATTTTTGGTCGGAACTCCTCCTAGAAACAATTTTTAACCATATCGACATAAAAAACTATGTTTTGCAGAAATTCAGTCAGACCAGTAAATGTAAACCGGTCCAAGCTCGGGCTTACATTGTAACTTTTTTACAGGCCGGGCCGAATTTTTTTGCTATGGGTTGACCAAGCACAGACCTGGATATTTCGACTCGTGCAGACCTCGAGCATATTTTGAAAACAAGTTTAAAATAAAACTTGTATGCTGATATTTTATGTCCAAAGGAGAGGCGCTGTCTTAAATCGACGTTTAATAACGTACAATTTGTGGATGATCCCGCATTAAAAATAAGTTAATACTCGTCGCTCAGAGGAACGGGTATATGGTGTAAGTCACGAAATTTGGTTTTCAATACTTCTTTGAATTTTGGAGACACCGAGATGATTTTTTTTTTTTGTTGTTGTTTTTTGTTTAATTCAGGAATTGGATAAAGAAAAAATTCCTAATTGGAAATTTTACTCAAAGGGGGCAGTATAAAAATTTAATTTTTTATTTTCTCAAATAGTGCAAAATCTCATGAAATGTTGCACTTTTTTATGAAACTTTGCAATTGGAAGCCTGGAGGCAATATTTAAGGAAATAGCCTATTGTTTCGATATTTATGAATAACACTGTATATATTTTTAATGTTCCGCAGTGAACCATTCAGTTTATAGTGTTTACATGAATGTTAGATAAACAGTCACTTATTCCTCTACAATGTATAATAAGAACCATAAGATTTTGAAAAAATAGAAAAACATTCTAAACAACAAAAATTGGTTTTAAAATTTCAAAAACAAGCCCCAAATATTAATCAAAATCGTGCAATGTGCAAATTTCCATTTTGTGCAAAATCCCTTTTCTCATTATTATTAAAAAATATATAAAATGAGTAAATAAAATGTTTTTTTTTAATATATAACACTATTTTCCCTAATTTTTAAAATACAAGTATTTTTCTGAAGGGGGAGAGGAGGCATGCTGTTCCAACAACATGGAAAATATTTTATTTGACATATTTTGCTAAGGTGGTAGAGGGGAGAGGTAATATTTAAAAAAAAAAAAATAATGCAATTTTTTTTTAAATTAATGACAGGGCTATTTCATTGACATATTTTTATTGACATCTTATTTTTGGAAAATTTTGCAATTTACATTGTCTATTTGTCTCCAACAGCTGCACAATTATTGCATGTTTCATAATCTTTAGGTTCCTCTATCTGCACTAAGAGAAATAAACATAAACTTAAAAAATGTATCATATCATGGCTGAATTTATATTTAAAATATTTATTGTAAAAAAGGGGACATTTACAATAAACAAATTCAGATTTTCTTTTCTTTTCTTTTCATTTTCTCTTATGTATGAATAAGGAAAATAAGCTGTAATAATACGAGATACTTTTACCTTGACTTACTGAAGGATAAACCTGAATACTTCGAATATTTCGCAAAGTAATAAATAACTTACAGTTTGTGAAAACTTGCGTAATGAATACACATAATACCTACATCAAAATAAAAATAAAAATTTACAAACTTTAAGTGATACAAGGATTTATTGGCTGCATTTATATAAATATTACTCCTAATGTGAAATCATTGCATATTTACAGTAAATAAAATAGGATTTGAGTTTAAAAAAATACAACTACGTTAAAACGAAATTATCTTTCTTCACTTTAAATAGGGAAAATCCTCAATGAATGAAATATTATGAAGTAAAGAATAATTTAACGTTTAATAAATTTAAGAAATGTGTGTACAAAATCTATACACCAAAAAAAAAAAAATTGTATATATTCGCAAATTTTATATTATAAGGTATATTTCTCATATAAATTTCAAAATATACATATGACATAAATAATGGATATATACAAATATAAATATTTTTCTCCATGAATGTGCTAAGTAAGCTAAATTAGTATGAGACTATTTTTAAAGAGATAGTGTGGATACCTGTATTGTTATTAGATAAATTTGCAGCTTTATAAGATAAAGAAAATATATGCACATTATCTATACATGATGAAAACAGAAAACACATTCGAAATAGCAAAGTACATTTGCAAATTTCATATAATAAAGTACACCATGAATAAATTGTATAAAAAATAACAATAATTCAACAAGTAACTTTTTTTCTGTTTAAAAAAATATGCTAATGTAAAACTGCTCTTTCCTCATTTTAGATAGACAGAAGCACGGATGAGTGTAATTTTATAAAATAAAAATAATTCCCAGTTTTAAAATATGTAAAAAATATATGCACATTATCTATACATGAAAATAGAAATACACATTTGCAAATTTCATATAATAAAATATATAATGCATAAATCGTATAAAAAAACAATAATTCAACAAATAATTATTTTTCCTGTTAAAAAAAATATGTTAATGTAAGAGAGTTTGTTCTTTCCTCGTTTTAAAGACATAGCAGCATGGAATAATAAATACATTAATACAAAACATCGTTTCTAAAAGAATAATAAGACTTTGTAAAAAACCATACAAGGTACGGTTAGGTATAGCTGTATATACTAGAAAAGTATAAATGGATATACCATGAAAGTTCAGAGAGATATGAAGCCTAAGTAGTATCAAATATTGCTCTCTGTATAACTCGTTTTTTTTTAAATCTCATTCTAATCTGTTTATCATGAACTTAATTTGGTGCTGACAATAAAAATAGTGCATATTTAAACTTCATTTGTCATTTTATAAACACAAATTCAGCGTAATAGTAATCTTTTCTTTTTACAGTGTACCTAAAACAAAATCCTTGTTCAAAGTTTAAACTTCGAATTGTGCTAAAAGCGCTTCGAAAGGAGGTCGTAAAATTGCAACGCCGCGTTGGTCCGTGGCGCGTTTTTACAGATAGATTTTTAATTAGCTTTTAAAGACACGGGTGGCGTATTGAGAGAGCCACTCAGTGCAAACTAGTATCGAATCTCATAGTAATTATGTGATTAACTCTTATTAAACTAGTCTGTTTTTAACACTTTGGCGTTTATTGCTTTCATACGACTACTGGACATTGGCATTATACAAATATATCATTAAAAGTTGTTATCTAGGCTATCAAGCCGCTAGCGCATAGAGTCCCCCGCCCGTGTCTTTATATATGTCCGAAACTTCCGTCTCCTTAAGGGTAAATATCTCGGCAATTACCGACATTGTTCTTCGAAAAGCATTATCAACAATCCTTTTATATTTCTGTGATGATAGGTACCTCAAGCGCTCTTCAATACCATTGCTGAACGCCCGCAAATAAAAATTTCTGTAAGTAGTGTGAGAATGACAGTTCTACGCTCCCGGCGTTCACTCAAGGTCAAATGAAGGTCATCCGGAAGTTTTTTTTTTTAAATCGTAGAGTACAAGGCTGATAAGAGCGTTTCGGAAGGGAAATTTCGGAGGGGATTTTTTTTTCTTCAAGTAACTTAATTAGCTGCTCTACATTTTCCCTAAATATATTTGTGAATGGTTAATAATCTATAAAGATGGTGGGTCAATAGCCTTTATTACTTCAGCCAATTTGAACTTTCCACGTTCCATAGTTTACAAGTAAAATGGATGTGACAGACGGGCAAACAGACACCAGGAGTGATCTTATAATGGTTCCTTTTTTACTTTTTTGTACGAAACCCTAAAACTAATCCACAGTTTATACAATATGTACAAATATGCACATTATCTTTATATGAAAACAGAAAAGTATATTTTCAAATTTCATATAATAAAGTACATCATGAATAAATTATATAAAAAAATAACAATAATAAGTAATTTTTTTCCTGAATAAATCAAATATGTTAATGCAAAAATGTTCTTTTCTCGATTTAGACAGATAGAAGCATGGTTGCAATAAATTTTATGAAATAACAAATTATTTACAGTTTAATAATATTTACAAAATATATGCACAGTATATATGCATTCAAACAGCAATACAGATTCGAAATTTTAAAATGTTAAAGCATATTTTGGATAAATTGGTGTAAATACATTCGATGTAAAAAAAAATATATTACATTAAAAAAATATCCATAAGATAAGCTATCTTAATATTAGGTTGTTCTTTCCTTGCTGATGATAAGCATGAATGATGATAAGTATGATATAAGCATGAATACATAAAATTAGGCAAAATAAAAACGATTTTACAGTGTAATAATATTTATAAGTTATATGCACATATGCAGTATAGGAAAATGCAAACATAAATCGTAAATTTCGGAAGGATAAAGCATGAATGAGAAAAAGTGAAATTAAAAAGAAATTTACATTTCAATAATATTTACAAAATATATACGTATTATCTAGGTATGAAAACAGAAAAGCAGATTCGCAAATTTCATATAATAAAATATATCATAGATAAATTGATATAAAAAATAACAAGAATTTAACAAGAAAATTTTTTTTTGTTCTTTCCTCGTTATAGAGAGATATAACTTTGGATCCTTGAAATTTCAGGCCGTAAATATAATTTTCAATTTTTAAAATGTTTTCAAAATACATGCACAATGTACTTACTTACAAGCGGAAATGCACATTAGGAAATTTCATATAATAGAATTTATATTGGATAAATTGATGAAAAAATACTTTTGATATAAAATAATGGATGTGTTTAAAAAGTGAAATTTTCTTCTCTTTGAATTAATTATGGCAATGTGAAACTGTTCTTTCCTCACTTGAAAGAGATAACCATAAATGAGCGAAAATTGTTGAAATAAAAAATAATTTACAGTTTAATAATTCTTAAAAATATATATGACAGACATAAATACAAACAGTAATGCACTTTTGCAAATTTTAAATACGTGTACCTTAGATAACTATCTAAGCGATATATGCCCGTCTGCGATGGCTAGGGAAATCTACCGCGCGTAGAGGTCTGAAGATTTATATGATGATAGTGCAAGGCAAGTCCCAATCAACCTGAGGGTTTTTTTTAATTAGCTGATATATTAATTAAAAATTCATCGAAAAAGCATTCTTAAAAAAAGAAAGAAAAGAAAAGAAAAATCACGGAGCGCGCCCGCACTTGCTCAGTTCTGCGTTTTGCGAAGTCTTATTAAAAATTAATATTAACCGTCTTTAAAAATAATTCAAAAGATTCGATTTTGGTCGGTGTTTTTTTC
Source organism: Maratus speciosus (assembly GCA_963932465.1). NCBI lineage: Eukaryota > Metazoa > Arthropoda > Arachnida > Araneae > Salticidae > Maratus > Maratus speciosus. The sequence continues at coordinate 524,101,475 of OZ010792.1, read as the reverse complement.
TCCCTTTCGCCGGTAATGTCTAATAGGGTTTCATTTCAGAGATACCAATTAACAAAAAATGCCCACTTTAACAGGAGTTGCAATTAATTTTTAAAGTAAAAATTTTATTTTTTTTTTCCGACTGCAGGCCATTTTACGCCTCCAGTAGTCGCTCTTTTTTCTACGCTTACAGAAACTAAATGTCGGTATTTTGACACAATATTTTCACACATTCTCAGCACACCGGATTTACATCACATAAAAAAAATTCGTGAAACGTTCAGACAAGTAGAAGTGTCTATTAAAAAAAAAAAATCGAAATTTTTATTTAAAACGGAAAAACGCAGCTAGCTTCGGCTCATGTTTTTACAGCGAAATTTGCATATTTTTTCACAAAAGTTTTGCGAATACTTTGAAACCGTTTTTTTTTTTAACCGATAAAAATTTCAGAGAGTTCGGAGAATAAGAACTATTTATTCTTATTATTCCGTTAAGACCCGATGCGAAAACAAACAAACAAAAGGGGGGAAAAAGCAAGTAGAAAAAACAGCACTTTTAGAATTAGATATCAATATTTTTTCGATTTTTTTTTTTTTTTTTTTTACACAGACTGAAAACAGTTTTATTTAACATTTTAACCCTCTCTTTTAACTCTTGTTACTTTGCTTTTACATAGAAGTGTACAGACACGCCTATTTCCGATCTGTTTGCTCATTAACTATTATCACCATCTTGACAAAACGGATAAGAATTTGTTTCACAACTATTTCCTCTAAAATGTTGTTGAAAGTTTCTCAGTTTATAATTAATTCACTGTTTGAAGTACTTTTTATTCTAATAATTTAAATGTCTATTCTTAAAAGTGATCAACACAGTGAACTTAGATATCTTTGTGAAGAATCAACATGAATTATTTTATTTGGTAGAATAATTATCACAGAAATTGTGTATATGGAAAAAAAATCTACGAATTCAGGTCTGACACCATACATCAACATAAGAAAAAAGTTGCATATCAGTTCAAAAACGGGAATGTGGAGAAATAGAGATTCAATTACATTAATTTAGAATTTAATGAGCTTTCATTTTATAATTTTTATTTAGAACACACAAGTAGATTTACACATAAATTTAAAGGTTTGTTTTTTTTTTTTTCTTTTTTCTGAAATATATTCAATTCGAAAATATTTTGTTTTAATTCTTACACTTTTGGAAGAGATCTTAATAGTTAAAAAGAAACAATGATTTGTTTTGGATTCTCCGTAGCTTTTCTTGAAAAATCCTCTCCTTTTTCTTCACCTCCCCCCCCCCCCGCGCGCCCACCCAAAAAGAAAAAAATATATATGTATTTTATTTTAGTAATGCATTAATTATTTTACTTAATAAGGTACTGAAAAAAATGTCTACTAACTAGTTAAAGTTTGTTTACTAAAAATTTCAATTACTGTTATATCCTAGTAATATTATATAAATACCCTATCTCAAATGACAATAAAAGCTCGCCAAGTGGACGTTTTAAGGCTTTTTAATTTCTCTAATCGATTAACACGAATACATCCTGTATAAAAAGGTGGAAATTGATCGTTTTATACAGAAATATATGATCAGAATGTATTGAGGCAAGCACTTTTTAAATCGAAGAATTATGCAAGTGCTATTCAATGTTGAAATCTGTCGATACAGTTCAGTTGGAAAAGTTTTATATGTTCAAAAAGTGTAATTTAATCAAAAATAGCAATTTAATTAGCTTTTGGATGCAAATATGCTTGATTAGATTGTAAAGTTCAAACATTTTTTAAATCTTATTATTTTTTCGATTTTTTTTTTCAAATTATTTTCTTTACAAATAACACATATCTGTTTTTATTTACAGTTGCCGAGTTTTAAAAAAGCTCGTGCACATTTTCATAGCGTTAAATAATTACGAATTTTATTTCATGACACGCATTTATTTAGGATTTTCATAAGTGATTTTCTTTACGTGACCTTGAATTATAAAAATTCGTTATAACAAGAGAACGGAAGTGGCACAAACGAAACTTTTTGCGGCACAAACCAGCACAAACGAATACCGTACTGCAATTTAGAATTCATTGATGGGGCGAGGCCACTGAAATGGTCGCCCTGAGTAGAAATAGTGGAAAATTCGTTATATCGAGGGAACCAGAATGGCACAAACGAAACTTTTTGCAGCACTAACCGACATTTACATGGGACTAAAGATTTACGTATTTCATTTCCTGACATGTAGTTATTTACGATTTCCGTAAGGGATTTTCTTTATTTGACCTTGAATTATAAAAATTCCTTATAACGAGAGAGCGGAAGTGGCACAAACTAAACTTTTTGCGGCACAAACCAGCACACACGTAGCACAAACGAATACCGTAATACAATTTAGATTTCGTTGATGGGGCGGGGCCAGTGAAATGGTCGTTCTCTATTGAAATAGTGGAAAATTCGTTATATCGAGGGAACCAGAATGGCACAAACGAAACTTTTTGCGGCACAAACCGACATTTACATGGGACTAAAGATTTAACTATTTCATTTCGTGACATGTAATTATTTGCGATTTTTATAAGTGATTTTCTTTATTTGACTTTGAAATTAAAAAATTCGTTATAACGAGAGAACGGAAGTGGCACAAACGAAACTTTTTGCGGCACAAACCAGCACAAACGTAGCACAAACGAATGCCGTAATATAATTTAGATTTCGTTGATGGGGCGGGGCCACTGAAATGGTCGTTCTGTGTTGAAATAGTGGAAAATTCGTTATATCGAGGGAACCAGAATGGCACAAACGAAACTTTTTGCGGCACAAACCGACATTTACATGGGACTAAAGATTTAACTATTTCATTTCGTGACATGTAATTATTTGCGATTTTTATAAGTGATTTTCTTTATTTGACTTTGAAATTAAAAAATTCGTTATAACGAGAGAACGGAAGTGGCACAAACGAAACTTTTTGCGGCACAAACCAGCACAAACGTAGCACAAAAGAATGCCGTAATATAATTTAGATTTCGTTGATGGGGCGGGGCCACTGAAATGGTCGTTCTGTGTTGAAATAGTGGAAAATTCGTTATATCGAGGGAACCAGAATGGCACAAACGAAACTTTTTGCGGCACAAACCGACATTTACATGGGACTAAAGATTTACGTATTTCATTTCGTGACATGTAGTTATTTACGATTTTTATAAGTGATTTTCTTTATTTGACTTTGCATTATAAAAATTCGTTATATCGAGAGAACGGAAGTAGCAGAAACAAAACTTTTTGCGGCACAAACCAGCACAAACGTAGCACAAACGAATGCCGTAATACAATTTAGATTTCGTTGATGGGGCGGGGCCACCGAAATGGTCGTTCTGTGTTGAAATAGTGGAAAATTCGTTATATCGAGGGAACCAGAATGGCACAAACGAAACTTTTTGCGGCACAAACCGACATTTACATGGGACTAAAGATTTACGTATTTCATTTCGTGACATGTAGTTATTTACGATTTTTATAAGTGATTTTCTTTATTTGACTTTGCATTATAAAAATTCGTTATATCGAGAGAACGGAAGTAGCAGAAACGAAACTTTTTGCGGCACAAACCAGCACAAACGTAGCACAAACGAATGCCGTAATACAATTTAGATTTCGTTGATGGGGCGGGGCCACCGAAATGGTCGTTCTGTGTTGAAATAGTGGAAAATTCGTTATATCGAGGGAACCAGAATGGCACAAACGAAAATTTTTGCGCACAAACCGACGTTTACATGGGACGAAAGATTTACGTATTTCATTTCCTGACATGTAGTTATTTACGATTTCCGTAAGGGATTTTCTTTATTTGACCTTGAATTATAAAAATTCCTTATAACGAGAGAACGGAAGTGGCACAAACGAAACTTTTTGCGGCACAAACCAGCACAAACGTAGCACAAACGAATACCGTAATACAATTTAGATTTCGTTGATGGGGCGGGGCCAGTGAAATGGTCGTTCTCTATTGAAATAGTGGAAAATTCGTTATATCGAGGGAACCAGAATGGCACAAACGAAACTTTTTGCGGCACAAACCGACATTTACATGGGACTAAAGATTTAAGTATTTCATTTCGTGACATGTAATTATTTGCGATTTTTATAAGTGATTTTCTTTATTTGACTTTGAAATTAAAAAATTCGTTATAACGAGAGAACGGAAGTGGCACAAATGAAACTTTTTGCGGCACAAACCAGCACGAACGTAGCACAAACGAATGCCGTAATATAATTTAGATTTCGTTGATGGGGCGGGGCCACTGAAATGGTCGTTCTGTGGTGAAATAGTGGAAAATTCGTTATATCGAGGGAACCAGAATGGCACAAACGAAATTTTTTGCGGCACAAACCGACATTTACATGGGACTAAAGATTTACGTATTTCATTTCGTGACATGTAGTTATTTACGATTTTTATAAGTGATTTTCTTTATTTGACTTTGCATTATAAAAATTCGTTATATCGAGAGAACGGAAGTAGCACAAACGAAACTTTTTGCGGCACAAACCAGCACAAACGTAGCACAAACGAATGCCGTAATACAATTTAGATTTCGTTGATGGGGCGGGGCCACCGAAATGGTCGTTCTGTGTTGAAATAGTGGAAAATTCGTTATATCGAGGGAACCAGAATGGCACAAACGAAACTTTTTGCGGCACAAACCGACATTTACATGGGATTAAAGATTTACGTATTTTATTTCGTGACATGTAGTTATTTACGATTTCCGTAAGGGATTTTCTTTATTTGACCTTGAATTATAAAAATTCCTTATAACGAGACAGCGGAAGTGGCACAAACGAAACTTTTTGCGGCACAAACCAGCACAAACGTAGCACAAACGAATACCGTAATACAATTTAGATTTCGTTGATGGGGCGGGGTCAGTGAAATGGTCGTTCTCTATTGAAATAGTGGAAAATTCGTTATATCGAGGGAACCAAAATGGCACAAACGAAACTTTTTGCGGCACAAGCCGACATTTACATGGGACTAAAGATTTAAGTATTTCATTTCGTGACATGTAATTATTTGCGATTTTTATAAGTGATTTTCTTTATTTGACTTTGAAATTGAAAAACTCGTTATAACGAGAGAACGGAAGTGGCACAAGCGAAACTTTTTGCGGCACAAACCAGCACAAACGTAGCACAAACGAATGCCGTAATGCAATTTAGATTTCGTTGATGGGGCGGGGCCACTGAAATGGTCGTTCTGTGTTGAAATAGTGGAAAATTCGTTATATCGAGGGAACCAGAATGGCACAAACGAAACTTTTTGCGGCACAAACCGACATTTACATGGGACTAAAGATTTACGTATTTCATTTCGTGACATGTAGTTATTTACGATTTTTATAAGTGATTTTCTTTATTTGACTTTGCATTATAAAAATTCGTTATATCGAGAGAACGGAAGTAGCAGAAACGAAACTTTTTGCGGCACAAACCAGCACAAACGTAGCACAAACGGATGCCGTAATACAATTTAGATTTCGTTGATGGGGCGGGGCCACCGAAATGGTCGTTCTGTGTTGAAATAGTGGAAAATTCGTTATATCGAGGGAACCAGAATGGCACAAACGAAACTTTTTGCGGCACAAACCGACATTTACATGGGACTAAAGATTTAAGTATTTCATATCGTGACATGTAATTATTTGCGATTTTTATAATTGATTTTCTTTATTTGACTTTGCATTATAAAAATTCGTTATATCGAGAGAACGGAAGTAGCACAAACGAAACTTTTTGCGGCACAAACCAGCACAAACGTAGCACAAACGAATGCCGTAATACAATTTAGATTTCGTTGATGGGGCGGGGCCACCGAAATGGTCGTTCTGTGTTGAAATAGTGGAAAATTCGTTATATCGAGGGAACCAGAATGGCACAAACGAAACTTTTTGCGGCACAAACCGATATTTACATGGGATTAAAGATTTACGTATTTTATTTCGTGACATGTAGTTATTTACGATTTCCGTAAGGGATTTTCTTTATTTGACCTTGAATTATAAAAATTCCTTATAACGAGACAGCGGAAGTGGCACAAACGAAACTTTTTGCGGCACAAACCAGCACAAACGTAGCACAAACGAATACCGTAATACAATTTAGATTTCGTTGATGGGGCGGGGTCAGTGAAATGGTCGTTCTCTATTGAAATAGTGGAAAATTCGTTATATCGAGGGAACCAAAATGGCACAAACGAAACTTTTTGCGGCACAAGCCGACATTTACATGGGACTAAAGATTTAAGTATTTCATTTCGTGACATGTAATTATTTGCGATTTTTATAAGTGATTTTCTTTATTTGACTTTGAAATTGAAAAACTCGTTATAACGAGAGAACGGAAGTGGCACAAGCGAAACTTTTTGCGGCACAAACCAGCACAAACGTAGCACAAACGAATGCCGTAATGCAATTTAGATTTCGTTGATGGGGCGGGGCCACTGAAATGGTCGTTCTGTGTTGAAATAGTGGAAAATTCGTTATATCGAGGGAACCAGAATGGCACAAACGAAACTTTTTGCGGCACAAACCGACATTTACATGGGACTAAAGATTTACGTATTTCATTTCGTGACATGTAGTTATTTACGATTTTTATAAGTGATTTTCTTTATTTGACTTTGCATTATAAAAATTCGTTATATCGAGAGAACGGAAGTAGCAGAAACGAAACTTTTTGCGGCACAAACCAGCACAAACGTAGCACAAACGGATGCCGTAATACAATTTAGATTTCGTTGATGGGGCGGGGCCACCGAAATGGTCGTTCTGTGTTGAAATAGTGGAAAATTCGTTATATCGAGGGAACCAGAATGGCACAAACGAAACTTTTTGCGGCACAAACCGACATTTACATGGGACTAAAGATTTAAGTATTTCATATCGTGACATGTAATTATTTGCGATTTTTATAATTGATTTTCTTTATTTGACCTTGAAATTGAAAAATTCGTTATAACGAGAGAACGGAAGTGTCACAAACGAAACTTTTTGCGGCACAAACCAGCACAAACGTAGCACAAACGAATGCCGTAATATAATTTAGATTTCGTTGATGGGGCGCGGCCACTGAAATGGTCGTTCTGTGTTGAAATAGTGGAAAATTCGTTATATCGAGGGAACCAGAATGGCACAAACGAAACTTTTTGCGGCACAAACCGACATTTACATGGGACTAAAGATTTACGTATTTCATTTCGTGACATGTAGTTATTTACGATTTTTATAAGTGATTTTCTTTATTTGACTTTGCATTATAAAAATTCGTTATATCGAGAGAACGGAAGTAGCACAATCGAAACTTTTTGCGGCACAAACCAGCACAAACGTAGCACAAACGAATGCCGTAATACAATTTAGATTTCGTTGATGGGGCGGGGCCACTGAAGTGGTCGTTCTGTGTTGAAATAGTGGAAAATTCGTTATATCGAGGGAACCAGAATGGCACAAACGAAACTTTTTGCGGCACAAACCGAAGTTTACATGGGACTAAAGATTTAAGTATTTCATATCGTGACATGTAATTATTTGCGATTTTTATAAGTGATTTTCTTTATTTGACCTTGAAATTGAAAAAATCGTTATAACGAGAGAACGGAAGTGGCACAAACGAAACTTTTTGCGGTACAAACCAGCACAAACGTAGCACAAACGAATGCCGTAATACAATTTAGATTTCGTTGATGGGGCGGGGCCACTGAAATGGTCGTTTTGTGTTGAAATAGTGGAAAATTCGTTATATCGAGGGAACCAGAATGGCACAAACGAAACTTTTTGCGGCACAAACCGACATTTACATGGGACTAAAGATTTAAGTATTTCATATCGTGACATGTAATTATTTGCGATTTTTATAAGTGATTTTCTTTATTTGACCTTGAAATTGAAAAATTCGTTATAACGAGAGAACGGAAGTGGCACAAACGAAACTTTTTGCGGCACAAACCAGCACAAACGTAGCACAAACGAATGCCGTAATACAATTTAGATTTCGTTGATGGGGCGGGGCCACTGAAATGGTCGTTCTGTGTTGAAATAGTGGAAAATTCGTTATATCGAGGGAACCAGAATGGCACAAACGAAACTTTTTGCGGCACAAACCGACATTTACATGGGACTAAAGATTTACATATTTCATTTCGTGACATGTAGTTATTTACGATTTTTATAAGTGATTTTCTTTATTTGACCTTGAATTATAATAATTCGTTATAACGAGAGAACGGAAGTGGCACAAATGAAACTTTTTGCGGCACAAACCAGCACAAACGTAGCACAAACAAATGCAGTAATAAAATTTTGATTTCATTGATGGGGCGGGGCTGTCGTTTCACTGGCCCCGCCCCATTGTGTTCGTTATAACGAGAGAACGAAAGTGGCACAAACGAAAATTTTTGCGGCACAAACCAGCACAAACCTAGCACAAACGAATGCAGTAATAAAATTTTGATTTCATTGATGGGGCGGGGCTGTCGTTTCACTGGCCCCGCCCCATTGTGTTCGTTATAACGAGAGAACGGAAGTGGCACAAACGAAATTTTTTGCGGCACAAACCAGCACAAACGTAGCACAAACGAATGGTGCTGTTGAATTTTCAAAATGAGTATGGGGCGGGGCCAGTGAAATGCACGTCTTATTAATCAATCAGGAACAGCAAGGCGACAGCGCCCTCGTAAGATAAGAAAAATGATCACTTTTTCGTCCGCCATTTTACGATTAACAGATTAGGATATCATTAAACTTATTCTTAATGGAATACATAAAATAAAGGTAAGTCTTATTTAATTTTAATCATTTATTCGTGTAGATATGTTAGATGAGCCAAATAGTTGTATTTTGTATAGAAAAAGATTGATCGAGGATTCTATTCCTAGAAAATTAATTTCCTAGAAAAGAGATTGTCTATTATGTTTCTTCATGTAGCGGTTTGAAATATAATTGTTTTAACAATTGAAAAGCACACAAATGCTTAGCAAAAGATAATGAAAACTTCATTAATTCGGCCAATGTGAATAAAAAAAAAATGGGTGTAAATACAGTAAAATCTGTCTAAGGCGGACTCTGTGTAAGCCGGAAATCTGTCTACTGCGGAAATATTTTGAAGTCCCGGCGAATCCATAGAAAATAACACTAATACGTGCTCCATAAGCCGGAATCTGCCTAACGCGGAAACGGAAAGGATTTTAAGCTCCCGCGGTAAATAAATTTTTCCATAAGACGGAAAAAAAAAATTTCTTAAAATAAAAAAAACATTCAGTAAACGAAAATTTAAAACTGATTAATAGATCAAATACATATAAATAAATACATATAAAATACAAATATTAATAAAAACAGATTTTTGCTCATTCATTTTTTTACAGCGAAAGAATTTTTATGAAATTTTGCATTTTTGCGGATTTAATAAAAAGCAAAATAAAATATGCAGTTTCCATTTGTTTAGCCGACAACATTTTCTTTTTATTTAGAATTTTGAACACAGATTTCTGTTTTTTTTTTTTTGTTTGTTTTTTTACAGTGTTACTTTTAAAATATGCGTTTTTATTTTTTATTTTTATTACCCTTATAACAAAAATTAAAAAAATTACAGACCTATATTCTAACTGTAAATACAAGACTGCGAGATTTAAAAAAAGTCATACATTTAAAATTTAAAAAACAAAGTTTTAAAAACCATAATTTTTTTTTCAAATTATTAGGATAGTTGAAAAAAAATATAATTTAGAATAGCATAGTTTAATTTTATATACCGTATTTTAATCCATTTCGCTGAGAAAAATAGGAGCTTATTTGTGTGAAAAACTGTAAACAATTGTAAATAAAAAGAAAATGCCGATTGAACAAATAAAAATCTGTACATTTTTTACTTTTATACTTTTCATTAAATTCATAAAATGCAAAATCTCATTTATAAAACTCTCTCTATATACATAAAAAAATAAATAAATAAATACATGTGCAAAATCGTGTTTTTTTTTTCATTATTTGTCAAAAAAAAAAAATATATATATATATATATATATATATATATATATGTATACATTATTATGGTGTGAAAATAATAGACCATTTGTTTGTTGGGAAGCAATAGTTTTGCTGAGATTCAAACTCCAAAAATATTTATACTACATAATATTTCACGTTAAGAACGGTTCTGAAGATTACAAACGTAAAAAATACGCAACAGTCTTTTTTTTTTTTTTTTTTTTACTATTTGCATAAGGCGGAATATTGTCTACGGCGAAAATTTTCTCGATCCCAATCGATTCCGCCTTAGACAGATTTTACTGTATTTATTCTTCCCATTCAATTTTTCTAATCCCATTCGAACGTTTTCCAACGATCGAAAAAAGAAAATAATAATAATAATAAATTTTATCTGTTTCGTTTGCAAAGCTGAGCGACTCAGAGGACATCTGGATTTCTTCCAATTCATAGCAGATGCGAAGTAATCAAAATTAATTTGCCGTTCTGTGAGATTTTATTTTTTCGTTTTTGGTTTATACTGACATCAGATTTTACACACTTAGAGTATTTATCATCATTATTATTGTTTCGGAGTTAAATATGATATTTCATGATTATGATATTACGAAAAGGTTGGTATTAGAGGTGTGAACGGACCGAAATTTCCAGGCCCGGGCACGGCCCGAATCATAGAAAAAAATTCGGCCCGGCGCGGCCCGATACGAAAATTAAAAGTTTGGCGCGAGCCGAGCCCGACCCGTAGAAAAAATATTGGCCCGGTCCGGTAAAAAACTTAAAAGTTCGGCCCGAGGGAATTTCTACAAAACATTGATTTTTACGTCGATTTTGTTAAAAATTTGTCTCGTACGAGGAGTTCTGACCCAAAATATTTATCTTAACATTTGTTTTTCATGTTTATAATCTTCATTTTTATAGAAGTGCCGCAGGCTGGGATATTTATTTTTTTTAATGAATCTTTATTTCTTGCGTGTAAATGCTTCAGTTATCATTAATATTGTTAATCCATATTCTATGTATTGAAATGTTAAAAATCTGAAAAATACTATACAGTAAAATCTTCTAAAACGGAATTGTATAGAAAAAAAAAAAAGAAAGAAAAGAAAAAAAAGAAAGAAAGAAAGAAATGCGTTATAGACAAGTTCCCTTCTTAGCAAGTGTAAATGTATTATATATTCTTTTCTTACGTATTAGTATAATAATTTTGCATGGATCAAGACGTTTTACAGTTTAAAGCAGGGTTCCGTCATAGGCAGGTTCCTTTGCACACGTTTTACTTTATTTTAATTTAGTTATATTTTAATAAGCGTAGAAAACTACTATTCTTTAAAAAAAAAAAAAAAAAAAAAAAAAAAAAAAAAAAAAAAAATTATGCTTAAGAGTAGAGTAATGGTGATTTAAAAATGTATGTATTTTTTGCAAAAAAATTTGGACCAGGCCTAAATTAACTGACCTTTGAATGGACCAGGCAACGCTGAGAAAATAATTTTCATACGGGCTGTGTCAAAACTACGACTGAAAATTTTGGGTCGTGAAGACTAGCAATGAAACCAGTCCCGGCTCTGTACAGAAAAAATAAGTTGGCCCGGCCCGGCCCGAGTACCGTGAATGAAAATCGGCCGTCTCTAGATGGTACATTAATTTTTTTAAACTGTATGTAAGCTTTTTCTGCGGTTTATGATTTTAAAATTTCGAGACTGAGTAGCATAAAATAAATTAATTATAGACATTCTGTATAAATTATTAAATTTCCTTCAATTTAAACGCATTTTCTACGTTTTTGATGCACGTAATTTTTGGCAGTAAGAAATAAAACATGATATTTAAGCATTGAAATAAAATGTTTTTTATGCCTATTTTGAAGTTTATCGATAAGACAGCTTTAGTGTATTTTTTAAACAGTTCGTATTTTCTTACATAATCTGAATATTTTTTTAAAGAGATTAATAACTACTTTTTTACATTAAAATGTTTTTCAAACAATAAGAACTATGCAGTCATTTACTTTATTTTTATTAAAATTCATACAGATACAAATAAATGTAATGTGTTTATTTTTATATTTATTTTTTTCTATTTCTTAGGTCAATCTTTTCCTATAAAACATATCAAATCTATTTTGCTCATATTCCAAAATACAATATCTACGGGAATAAAAAATTTAAATTAAATATGGCTTACTTTTTGTTTCATTAATAAGTATTGTTTTCAGCAATAATGGGCGAAAATTAGAAATTATGATTAAGTTAAGGAATATGTTTAAAAGAAAAATATATACATATTCCAGAAAACTTAAAAATTAGACTCCATGCTCATATTAAATAAAACAAAAGCAAATCACAGCGGATAAAAAAAAAATACACATACATTCTTAATGTTTAATTCATGCTTAGAACTCATTTAAAAAAAAGATGTAAGTTTATAAGCATTGTTTTTATGTGAAAAAATGAAAAATATTTTAGAACAATAGGACTTTGCAAAAATAGCAACAATTCACGGGAAAAATACGGTAAAAAGAAATTTATATTTAAAACAAAAATTAAAATGAAATCAAACATTGTTAAACATATAACATCCACCTATTAAAAAGTTATTTATAAAACTTTAAAAGTAATATTTTTATAAGGCATGCAATAAAAGCAAACACAAAGGATAAGATTGGAATAAAATATATTAGTTTATTTCTGTCAGTAATCTAATTTAAATTCATATGTAACTTTAACTGACTTTTTCCTTAAAAGTTCAACTAGTGTTACAAACTATGAATAAATATTGCTAATAAAGTATTTTATTTCAATCTTTACCACGGTTGTATCTATTTTCATTGCATGCTGTAAAAGATGTGATTCTTTTAAAATGCCCATAAAAGTAAAATAAAAAAAGAAATGACTACATAAAAAATGAACATTACCTCCTATGAAAGAGTGACTATTCACTCCTACCAGGGGTGAAAAACCGCACTCCTTTAGCAAGAGTGAATAGTCACTCCTCTGAAAGAGTGATTATCCACCCCTGTTTACAGTGAATATTCACTTCCCAGGAGTGACTATTCACTCTTTCAGAGAGTCAAAAATTTCACTTTTGCCCAGAGTGAATAGTCACTCTAAAGAGGTTGGGCATATTTTGACTCTGCGATAGAGTGACTATTCACTCCTCCGGAGTGAATAGTCACTCTTTTTTATTTAAAGTGTAAAACCAGCCGTAACTTCGTAAAAAGTTATCGTATCGACTTGTGGGTGGAATCATTCGATTCAGAATTAAAAAATATACTATAAACGATACCCCACTTGGCTTACTTAAAGAAAATAATTATGTTTCCCTCCATAGCGTAAAGAGAAAGAATAGAGATGAAATGCGGTGGCTGGAGGTGACGCCAAAAATGTAACCCTAAAATCCACTACGTTCGGCCCAAACTCAACCACATGCTTTCATAAAAAAAAAATAAGAAAACTTTTAGTAATACATTTTTTAATTCATAATAGAATGAAATGCTACTTTAGAATGCTTAAATATGAGCAGATCATTTTCATTTAGAGAAAAAATGCACGGGTGATGTCAAAGAATTCGATCCTGTTCCACGAGCTTGTTTTGTTTGGGCCGAATGAGGAGATTTAAGTTTGAGCGATAACGCACATCATATTACAAAACCTTTTAACGGCCTACTGCATTTCCATCTATTTCTTTCCTTCATGGTTTCCCTCCCTGAAGCAAAATCTCCCCCCCCCCTTTGTCCCCACCCCCACCAAAAAAAGGGCAAAACAACTTTATTTTTTAGGGACACATCAGATCTTCATTTCTAGTGCCAAAGCGAAGTTTTTTCTAAATTTTCGTGACTGGTCATCACTTGTTTCATTTTACTCAATGTTTGGTCTATTTTGTCTGTACTAAATAGATGTATAGACATATATACTATTAGTACGATATGCAGAAAATAATATAAATATTTGTTAAGCCAAAATAATACTCAATGAAAAAACATGCCCTATCAATAGGACGACAGATCCGAACGGGTTAAGCCGTATTACGTAACGACCACCACCCTCATTTTTAGTAGGTGATCATAATTTTCGTTGACAATGTCAAGCGAAATTCGGTCACTAAATTTTATGGCCCGTCTTTCAAAGCTACGAAACTTGCCCTATAAACGACAACGCTTACCGTTTCTTATCTCTCTCACTTATTCACGACTGCATACGGGTCTAAGCATTACTTTATTGTTACACTATTTTATTTATCTCAATTTAGTTTTTGTATGTTTAGATGGAATTTTGTAATCCAGTTTTTACAATACAACATTGTTAATACAACATTTTAATATTTATAGAAATTAATTAGAAATTAATAAATATATTTTAAGGCATTTTTCCGTAAAAATAGGCCAATTGACTATGAAATTCCAACAACAAAATATTTTAAACCATAAAACTTAGAAAATATAAACAAAAAATAAAGAGTGTTAAGTATTTTTGTTAAAAAATATACGCTATAAAGAATTCATAGTTTCATATTAATTAAATTATGATTACATTGAAATGCATTAACACGAAACTGAGGAGACCGAAAAAATTTTTCGTGTTAAAAGATTTGTAAAAAAAGAACAAAACTCACCAATATTTTCGATGTCGTCAAATTTTATTTCGATTTCATGTTAAAGTACTAGTAGGTTGCATCCATTAGGATTTAAAAAAAAAAAATTGTTTTTTGGGGGGGAAATTAGATATATTTTTTTGAAGTGCCTTTTTCAGCACCATATTGTTCACAAATTGCTTGCGATCATCCATTGTTTTAGTCATCTCTCCATTCGAATGCACATCTAAATAACTGCGCATACTTTTTATCATTTTCTGTATTTCTGAAGTAGAGGCGACGGGAAATGCATCGTTGATTGCGTTATCAGATTCGACGTCGGAATCTACATAGGTGGAATCATTTTGATTATGAACGATTTCCAAAATCTCTTTGTCTGTTAGAATCTGTGCTGTAGACACATCATCATCGACTGCAACATATTCATTTAATTATATTGTAGGACAGTCTAGTAAAGTTGTGATTTTCTCAAACATTGCATTAAATATCGGCTCGGTCTCAATAACGGCTGATTCTTGACGTGGCAAAGAATTTGCTACTTTGGAGAATCTCGCATCGCAAAAACAATTTTCAATTGTTTTAAACTTCACTAAATTCCATGCTGAAAGCAACATATGTAATATAATATAATTTCTCCAATAAATTAATGGAGAAATCTTTTGCTTTGATTACGACTAAATATTTTTGAAGCAATTGCTTTCGATAATTTAATTTCAAATTTTGTATAATGCCTTGATCACATGGTTGTAAAACAATTGTGGTATTTGGAGGTGAAAATACACACTTTACAGCTTTTAATTCCATATAAAGGTGTGCTAGATAGTTATCAATAATAAGTGCGACTTAATGCTTTCAACACTGTTAAACAATTCCATACATAAATTCTACAATGACTTTTAGCAAGCATGCCACTGAAGATCGAAAGCCATTGTTTCGTGTTAAACGATTTTTGTTTCGTGTTAAAAGAAAAAAAAAATATATTAAATTGCATAGTATACTATCCGGACCGCTATATCATTTCGTGTTAACTGATTTTTCATGTTAAACGTATTTGACTGTATGCATTGAGAAATTAATTTAGAAATCTTAAAAAGTGAATAATGCTTACTTTTTAAATAATGTTTGAATACCTTTTAAATAGCGTTTCATTTTTTTTTCTTTTTAATTGCCATCTTTTAAAAAAGAAACAGAGCAAAAATTATATATTTTAAAAAATATATACGCTTTAATCCATTAGTTTCATATCAATTAAATTATGGTTATACTTTGAGAAATCAATTTAGTAATCTTAAAAAAAAATAATGCCTTTCTTAAAATATGTTTAAATCACGTATCATTTTTTCTTTCCTGTTGCCTTATGTTAAAAAAGAAACAAAGCAAAAATTAAATAGTTTTTTTTAATATATACTCTTTAATCAATTAATAGTTTCATATTAATTAAATTATGATAGTACTTTGAGAAATCAATTTAGTAATCCTAAAAATAAAATAATTTTTATTTTTTAAATAATGATTTTTTTCCTTCTTTCCTGTTAAAAGAAACAGGTCAAAATTTATATATCTATTTTAATATATATTCGCTTTAATCAATTAATAGTTTCATATTAATTAAAATATGATTATACGTTGAGAAATAAATTTAGTAACCCTAAAAAGAAAATAATGTTTTGTTAATAAATAATATTTAAATAATGTTTCATTTTTTTTTCCTGTTGCCACATGTTAAAAAAGAAATAAAGCAAAAATTATATATTTTAAAATATATATACGCTCTAATCAATTAATAGTTTCACATTAATTCAATTATGGTTATACGTTAAGAATTTAGTAATACTAAAAAAAAATAATTTTTACTTTTTAAATATAGTTTCATGTTTTCTTTCCTACAACAAAGAAACAAAGTAACAATTATATATATATTTTAACTATATATGCTTTAATCAATTAATAGTTTCATATTAATTAAATTAGGACTATACGTTGAGAAATCAATTTAGGAATCTTAAAAAGAAAATAATGTTTACGTTTTAAATAATGTTTAAATAATTTTCAAATACGTTTCATTATTTCTTTCTTGTTGTCATGTGTTAAACAGAAACAGAGCAAAAATTATGTATTTAAAATATATATATACTCTTTAATCAATTGATAGTTTCGGATTAATTAAAATATGATTGTACGTTGAGAAATCAATTTAAAAATCCTAAAAAAAAAAATAATAGTAATTTTTACTTTTTCAACAACGTTTAAATAATGTTTAATTTTTTCTTTCCTTTTGCAATATGTTTAACAAAAAGCAAAAATTATATATTTTTTAAAAATATATGCGTTTTAATTAATTAATAGTTTCATGTTAAATAAATTATGATTATACGTTGAGAAATCAATTAAGTAATCCTAAAAAGAAAATAATTTTTACTTTTAAAATAATGTTTCATTTTTTCTCGTTCCTATTGACATATGTTAAAAAAGAAACAAGGCAAAAATTATACATTTTTAAAAACATATACGCTTTAATCAGTTAATAGTTTCGTATTAATTAAAATATGATTATACGTTGAGAAATTAATTTTGTAATCCTAGAAATAAAATAATTTTTGTTTTTTAAATAATGTTTAAACAGTGTTTCATTTTTTCTCTTTGATGTTGCCATATGTTAAAAAAGAAACAGGGCAAAAATTATATACCTTTTTAAAAACATATACGCATTAATCAATTAATAGTTTCATATAAATTAAATTATGATTATACGCTGAGAAATGAATTTAATAATCCTAAGGAGAAAATAATGTTTACTTTTTAAATAATGTTTCATGTTTCCTTTCCTGTTGCCTTTTGTCAAAAAAGAAACAGAGAAAAAATTTTATGTATTTTTAAGAAATTTACTAGCTCGCGCATTCTATCAAGCGGTGAAAAAGAAAAAAAAAACTTTGAATTTGCCATAATCGATGTCTATGCCAAATGAATGTATTGTAATGGAAAGTTATGGGAAAAACATGAATGGCGGTTATGAAAAAAGGTTGATCTTCATGATAAATATTGGATGTTTATAAATGAGTGGGTTTTTTTTTTTTTAATCTTTTTTTACCATTTTTTTATTATTATTTATTAGTTTACTAAAATTTAAATGATATAGGATTCACCTAAAATGAACATACTGAGACGATAAAGACATTCGAATTATTACTAATTAAGCAATAAATATTTTCTTAAAAAGAAATTTTCATTTACTTTTTCGTGGAAATCACCAGTAATTCTGAAGAAAAATATTCTCTTTAATTGGTGACAGAAATTCCTCGATAAAAAAAAAAAAAAAAAAAAAAAAAATCTATTCTGAAAAAGTAGTGTGAAATGCAATATTTCCTTTTTGATGAGAAAAATAATCCCGTCGTTTAAGAGTTAACACGTATGTATCCCTTGCTTTTCATTTAGCAACAGTTTTTAGCCCCCCGATATGCTATTTCCTTCAAGCAGCAATTAAAATACAGTCCCTAAAAAATAACATTATGTTACATAAGACAGCCGTAAAACGAAGCAGATGTATCATTCTACGGCTAAATACTGACCATCTCTATTGCAATTTTATAAACTTCTAAGCATAGCATATTTTCATTTTTTACACCTTCGTATAGGGAATAAAATTAAATTTAAAAAATCAAAAAACCCGACTGCGTAAAAAGCGAACTAATTAATTATTTCTCATCAATGTGAAACTATTTTTTATATTATTTACCTATTTTTTTTTTTTTTTTTTACTTGTATTAATGACTTTTAAGTTGTGTTTAATTGTTAGTTCCTATCTATAAACACTGTTTTGATTAGGCCTATAGATGTATATGATGGTTAGAGTTGCAGTAAAGCTAGAGATCCTACCTAAACAACTTCCAGGTTGTGTAA
Organism: Maratus speciosus; assembly: GCA_963932465.1. Lineage (NCBI taxonomy): Eukaryota > Metazoa > Arthropoda > Arachnida > Araneae > Salticidae > Maratus > Maratus speciosus. The sequence continues at coordinate 524,082,963 of OZ010792.1, read as the reverse complement.
TATTTAAACGAAGCTTCTGACTGTAAAATAGTCAATGAAACATCGTCTTCATTTTGAAAGACCTATCCAATGATATGCCACTCAATAGGGTGCGTAAAAAATTTTCGTCTCTACCGCCATTTTGTATTTTACGGCCGCCGTTTTGAATTTATAAAAACAAAACCTAGCCTATAACCATCGGACGGTTAAGACGAATCGATAGAGACCTCCTTCATTAAAATTCATCCAGCCGTTGGGGTTTTTCGAGGGTATAAAGAAATCCACATACCCATATACGAGTGAAAACCCTTCTTGGCAGTCGGGTAAAAAAAAGTGCGTTTAACTGCAATTTGTTTGAAAACTCCATCTCAATTTATTTTCGAGATAATCTTTTATATATATATATATATATATATATATTATGTCTTTCCTGTAATGGAGGCAACTGAAGTACTCCATCAGAAAGTAAAGCGTAAATAGTTGGAAAATAGTAGATTACTATATCTTTTTGTTGAAATTTTTTCATAACAACTGAAAAAAAAATTGTAAATAAATTACGTGCTATGCCAAGAATATCGGCTTCTATAAAAATGTATTTTAAAGAATATTTGTGTGACTTATTTCCCCTTATTTAAATAAAGTGACGTTATATGCATACTTTTCTAAACGTGGAATTCTTCAGCGGATGCAAATAGCGTCACTTTATATAAAACAAAAACGTACTGAAATATGTTTTGTACTATCTATATTTATATAGGGTAGGGGAGTACACAGTGAGACATGGTATACAGTGAGACAGCAGCCATTTTGACATATAGTTATAACTTTTTCTCCTAGCTGGAACACACACTGAACCACCTCATCTTATGCAGCACGTGGATGTAGTTTCTTCACTTCGGTTACTCGTCCAACAAAATAGTAAGTATTTTACTTATTTTACAGGAGTTAAAGTTACATAAACGTCCATTTTAGACTTTATTTATTTCATTATGACATATTCTTACTTAACCAAACCTAGCTATTTCTAATGATAGACTACGTCGACGAAACGTCACAAGCATTCAAAGCTATGAAACTCATGATCAAACAGATATGGCATCCATTTTGTTACAACGTAACGAAAATACACAGTGATACACACAGTTGTGGTACACAGTGAGACGTGTCTCATTGTGTATCTACTATGCGGTTCTGACGTAAAAAAAATTATTTATTAATAAAAGAAGGGTTTTTTTTCTCTCTCTCTCTCTCTCTATCTGTGTGTGTGTGTGGGGGGGGGGGGGGGCGTGCGATGGTTAGTAAAATGTACTAAACGTAAGAGGCTGAAAGTTTGCATGAAGGTAGCCCAATGTCTGCCATTGTCCAACCGAGGCTCATATTTTAAAATTTTTTTAATCTGGAAATATTAGTTAGAAGTCATAAACTGCAGAAAATTATTGATAGAGTACAAAAATGTATGATTTATGAAAATATATACATTGTCTCACTTTGTACCACTTGTGGTACACAGTGAGACAAATTTCGATACTCCTTTATGCTGCTTCTGTGCTTTTATAAATAACTTTTTAAAAACCATTTATACATTAATGTGTAGCGCATTTGTGTAGCTTAAAGTTGTAGAACTTTTTTTTTCAAAAGAATAAAAATCGTTGCCATTTGTTAAGTAATAATAATTTTCGTCTCACTGTGTACTACCCTCCCCTATGTATATTTTTTTTTTCATCGGGGCGACAGTAAATTCTGAAGAAGCAGAATTCCTGTTTTCATTTTTTTTTTTTTTTTTTTTTTACAATTTTTTTAATTTTTATTTATTTATTAGTTTATCAAAATTTAATTGATATAGTATTCACCTAAAATGAACGTACTGAGACGATAAAGTCATTCGAATTATTACTAATTAAGCAATAAATATTTTAATTAACCAATAAATATTTTCTTAAAAAGTGGTTTTAATTTACTTTTTCGTGGAACTGCTGTTTTTAACCCATTAAAGACCAATGTTGCAATAGAGTCACAGCATATCTGAAAGTACGTTTGATTTTTGCACATCAGTAATTCTGAAGAAAAATATTTTCTTTAATTGATCACAGAAACTACGATAAAATAAAAGAATTATATTCTGAAAAAATGGTGTGAAATGCAATATTTCCATTTTGAAGAGAATAATTATCCCGTCGTTTATGGGTTAAAGACGTATGTATCCTTTGCTTTTCATTTACCAACAATTTTTTTAAGTTTTCATTTAAGACAAAAGTGAAAGAAAAAAATATTGAAAATGCGATGCTATTTTTATTTGTCTTCCAATAGACATGATAAAAAATTATACGAAAATAAATGTCATAAAATTTGATTTGAATTTAAGATACTATTTTAATACTCAAAGTTTTATTCCTAAACCTAAAATAGTTCATTTAAAATTTATAAATAAAATAATATTTTACTGGACTTTTCTAGAAACAATGCATTTTATGTGTGTGATATATTTTAATAAGAAAAAAGTCAGGTAGATTTTTTTGTGTAGTGTTACGTATTTGCGCTCTTAGCATAACAACAAGAGCACAATGCAGTCATCAACGCATTGAAGACATTAGCGAATGAATGGCGAACAAATTAAGACCATTTGTTGGAATAGTGTTTATGCATGGAAAATCATTGTTTCACATCTGTGCGTAGAAAAGTGCTTGAAAGGTAATTTACGTGAGACAAGTCAACATCTAAAAGCAATTTATAAAAATTAATTGATATTGATTATTATAATTGAGTGCTTTCGAAACCAGTGTTGATTTCAGGGGGTGGCCCGGGGGGGACATTCCCCCCCCCCCCCGCGGAGCAATGAGATGTCCCCCCGGAAAATTTGAGGTTTTGTGTTTCTAATGGTAAAAAAGTGCAATCCCCCCCCCCCCGGAGCCACAGAAATCCCTCCCGGAGAAAAGTGTCTGAATTCAACACTGAGAAAACAAGTTTTTCGAATGTTACGTCACCTAATACATTATTGAGTTCCAGATTGGTGAACAAATCTGGAAGAGAGGGGAGGAATCACCGCACAGAAATTGTTTCAATTCCGTTAAGTATTTCTCAGGGGCGGATCCAGAGACTCGTTTTTTTTTTTTGGGGGGGGGGGGCGATACCGAATGATATATAATCAACACAGTCATAGTTTCTATTGGTTAAACATTCCTTGCAGTTAATTATTATATGAATATGAAATAATTAATGCTGTTTAAAATTACTATAGACTCTCGATTATTCGACTTTCAATTAACCGACACACTCGGTTAACCAACCCTCTTATTATATAAGCCTCCTCTCTTCAAAATATGACTTATTGTTACTTATTGTGTCAAAAAATTAAAAATGTTACCATAGAATTCATTTATTAAATGTCTTACTTTTATTCTTTTCATTCTTACTCTTTTACTCTGGTAATTATTTATCTTATCGGTTTATTCGAAAAAGGGACTGAATAAAAATGTCAAGGTGGTTTAACATTTTTGAAAAGTCGAAATGTATCATTAAGCGGTGCGTATACTTCTACATAATCTACACATTATTAGTCGATCAAGGTTAACATTTGTTACTGAGACCCAGGTCTGTTTCCATAGCTTCTCTACAAGAGGCAGAAAAATAGTGAAAAATGGTAGAAAACTAGCGCTCGCAGGAAGCTGCGAGCCTTCGTTTGGCGACATAGGCCTCTCAGGGCCCAGACTGACGCGCAACTGGCACGGAATGAGCCCTCCCTAAAGAAGTTTCCTCATCGTGATGACGCCGCCAGCGCGCGGTCGCCCAAGGATGCGTGCCGCCTATCGCGCACCACACACCCTGCGCCCAACAGTTAGACGTCCGGCCGAAACAACAGAAACCCCATCCAGCCCGAGGAGCCAGATGGTTCATTCTCTTGGTCCCTCCGCAATTCACCCCGACGACCCGCAGGATTCGAACACCTATAAAGGAGTCGGGCCCACGAGTTAATGCCGAGGATCCCTACGGGGGGGGGGGGGGGTTGCTTTACGGAAGTCACTCAAGATCAGCTACCATTATCCGGCAAAGACATCTTAATGAAGCCCCTAGCTAAAACCCTTGGAGGAACGGAGAAAACTCCTTCTAGCGGACATCGCCTGGTTCAAGGTTTATCGCCCGGCTCCCGCAACTCACGACAGAGCCTCTCGCGGCTCGGCGTTGGAGGCCCGGGAGTCCCAGCGACCACAGGAGATCACGAAAAGCTCCTCCTAGACGGGATAGACCCCGCCTCGCTAGGGGGTTGGACGGCCCGGAGTCCCTCCGGACCCACCCAAGGACGGGGACGACGGGAGGGGCCGGCAGAACTCCGGCCTCCTCTACCTTACCTCACGGCCGCCGAGGGTACCTGAGCATGAATGCTCCCGACCCCGTGGAATAGCGACCGCTATATGCTAGTTCACCGAAACACAACTTCGGTCGGAGGCTACGAACACGAACAGGCTGTCAAAGCTAGCTCGCGGACCCAGCGAACCGACATCCTTGCGTACCGAGACCCCAGGACGAACCCAAGAAAGGTTGGCAGCCGGTAGACCGAAAACGCGGATAGGAGAACGAATCTCACGCGACTCGCTCGATCGGTACCCAGCTCCCGACCCAAATCAGGCCCGTTCGGATATCCCGGGGCTTGCGTTCGAAAATTATGTTTAGAAACCGCTATGACCACACCTTCGGGCGCGGTAAACTCCGAAAGCGTCTAGACACGCCGGTCATGAGTCGGACTAAGAGTTCGTTCGATATTCAACGCGCCTCCGGACCGGTTCCCTGCGGAGGCGGATCAAAGAGAAGATACCGTAGCGTCGTTCAGCCACTGCGGGACGAATATTTCCCAAGACAAGACGACATGGCTTCGGTACGCGTTAACCTCCCTCCACGGTCGTCCTTTGGTACGAACGGGGTTCTCCTCTCTCCGCCAGCCTGGAGACGACTCACAACTACCTTAGCTACTAAACTCTCGGCGGAATGAGCCACTTGACACAAAAAGTAAGCCAGGCGCCGTTCGGACCTCACCCATCGGGAGTTCCTACGTGGCGTTCCCGCGAGACTGCCGTCGTCACAAATGAGCACCGAGACCTAGTTCTTCAAGGTCCGCAATCTCTTCTCAGGTTCCCTCCCGGTCAGAGACCGGCTCTAGGATCAGGCCATGGAGCGTCGCTATCGGGCTTACCTCGAAAACCAAGACCCCGGGGTGGAGCCCATGGTACCCACCGAGATGGACCTCCAGCCCCATCTTGGGAAATATTCGTCCCGCAATGGCTGAACGACGCTTCGGTATCTTCTCTTTGATCCGCCTCCGCAGGGAACCGGGCCGGAGGTGCGTTGAATATCGAACGAACTCTTAAGCTACGTTCTGACTTGTACTTTGCCTCCTTTTCTAGTATTCTTGGAAAATCTTTTATTCTGAAATCATCTGCGGTTTATTCACAAAAGAATGAGGGGAATCAACAATGGGTCAGGAGATAAGGAGCTCGACTCTACTTGAAGGAAAGGTTCCTCTTTTGCCGGACATCAGTCCCTTTCCTGCTAAAGTCGTTAAAAATCAAAGACACCGAAAAGCCACAAAAAACGAAGCCGACACTGAAATCAGTTAGAAGGGTAGTGGGTACGCAGCCTTAGTCCGACTCATGACCGCCATGTCTAGACGCTTTCGGAGTTGGGGCACGACGTCCGTTACCCGTGGACGCCGAATTCATTACATCTCGGCTTTGAGTCTCTCGATGAGGCTGTGGTTCGTCCCTGTCTTGCCCCTCTGGCTCGACACAACGAGCACTGCCGGGCTGCGTATTTCAGAAGTGCACATTCACAGCGCGACCGGAAGAAATACTGTCCTTTGATTGGTTGAACGAATTTCGTTTCTACCGGCAAACGATTGTGTTTTGTTTACGTTTGCGTGATAATGTGATATTGTCATGACGGAAAATAATGGGGGTAGTTTTTTATTTCTTTTTTAAGAGAAAGGCCATTTCTCTGCAACAAACAGATAATAATAACTACATTTAATATACTAAACTATTCTATCTCCATCAAGAATTTCATTTCCTGAAATCATGTTAATCTTGTACAATTATGTTTAAAAATGTTATTTAAAGTGAAAGGTTTAATGTAGAGGCTTAAATTTAAACTTAAGAAAAAATGTTCAGAATGTTATGAGATGTAATGCCGCATTGCTTATAGATGACATTAAAGCAAGCATAGAATGTAAACAACTAATTTCTGAGTGTGAGTACAAACTAAACACATAAAAAGGTTTTAAATTTTATACCTTAAACTAAATAGCATGTTATTAGTTAAGATATTGCTCAACAAATAGCAGAACTGCTAAAGAAAGTAAACTAACTAATAAAATAAGTGACATTCAATAAAAAGTAAGTAAAATTAATTTGAATAAGAACTAAAAAAAAAAGAAAGAATTCCTTAACTTATGGTGTGAACAATACATGAGAGAATGGAAATATTTATTATTATTTTAAGAGAATATTTTGAGATTAAAAGCAGCATTGTTTATGTATGATATGCAATTTTTTATATGGGGCATGTAAATAACTAATTTTTGACTACAAATTAAACACATTAAAAATTATATTAAAATATATGTTTTAATTTTAAAAAACTAGTGCGCTATTAGTTAAGATATTTCTCAATAGATGGCAGAAATGCTATATGAAAGTAAACTTACTAATAAAATAAGTAAGTGAAATCAATTTGAATAAGAACTAAAAAAAAGGAATAATGCCTTAACTTATGGTGTGAAAGTCACATGATAATAAGTAATGGAATTATATATATATTTTTTTAAGCAAAAGCATTTTTTTTTTTTTTTTTTTTTTTTTTTTTTTAAAGAATAGATAAAGTAAAAATACTTTTAATATACTAAATAATTCTATCTTCATCAAGAATTTCATTTGTCAAAATCACATGTTACTGCAGTACAATTATGTTTAAAAAGTCATTTAAACAGATAATTTTAATTTTAATCTATTAAAAAACTATTCTGAGATTAAAAGTAGCATTGCTTATCGGCGACATGCAATTGGCATGGAATTATTTAAGATGGCATGTAATTGCATGTAAATAACTAATTTCTGACTACAATTAAAATGTATACCTTAATTACAAAAACTCTTATCGTAACTATCTTTTTGGGCATGTTTTTAGATCAAATAACCGCATATTTATAGGCGGCAGAACTGCTCTGTGAAAGTAAGCAAACATTTGCCGGTAGTGACGAAATTCATTCAACCAATCAGAGGACAGTATTTCTTCCGGTCGCGCTGTGAATGTGCACTTCTGAAATACGCTGCCGGGCTTCAAGTCTCCTTTCCCACTCAAGGGCCCGGTTTCGGACCACCCGGAGGTCGACCACGGCGAAAAATGGTAAACCAAACAATGAACCAATGAATGTGACAGTAGAGCAGCATTTTTTATTCAAATCACGTAGGCCTTCGCGAAGGCCTTTCATTAAGTAAATACATAAAGGAAGATACATTTTTTATCCAAATCACCTAGAAGGCCTTTCATTAATAAATACATAAATGAAGATACATAAAGTATTTACCAAGTTGGCTTTAAAGAAATTAACACACCATATGCATTTTAGCTTTTAACTGACTAAGACATAATCCTTTTTTTTTTGTTGTTCGTTCATCAAACACCGCTTGAAGTTCACAAATGTGGGTGGCATTAGCAGTGCATTTTCTTAAAACATTAGTGGCTTTTTTTCAGAAAACATATAATGCTTGAAGTTTTAAAAGGTCCTTTCTTTTTCTTGTTTCTTTCTTTCTTTGGAAATTGCTACAAATCCCATTCTTTTCTCAAACAAAAGAGCTCTCTGCAAAAATATTATACAGAAATTAGAAGTGCAGCTTCTTTGAAAAGATGAAAATGTTTCCACACTTTAAAGGGATCCGCATAACGGTGTCAATTTTCTGTTGTAGAAATTCAACAAAAGGTACACGAAGTGGCATCGTCCCCAATCTCAACCCATAGTGTCTAAAATTATGGCGCCCTATGCCTTTTGACAGGACATAATCCTTTTCTGCTTATTAATTGCCGAAACGTCAGTGAGGTTTAGCATTGACACCGGAAAAGTGTTTGGTTTTCGTTGTCTTGTCTGCCTGTTCCGCGAAAACTGCCGTTAAAAGCGTTGGATACATATCTTGGGGGGGACGATCGCCCCTCCCCTGGATCCGCTCCTCGAGGACTCTCCTCCTTGCGCTAAATATGCATTTTTTTCGCGGCCCTTTGACAAAATTCGCGTTTTTTCAGGGATTCTTTGGCAAAATTCGCGTATTTATTTGGCGATCTTTTGACGAAATTCGCATTTTCCGAGATCTCTTGACGAAATTTGCGTTTTTCCCGCGATCCTTTAGCGAAATTCGCTTTTATGCGATCCTTTGACGAATTTTGCGTTTTTTCCGCGAATCTTTGACGAAATTGGCGTTTTTGCGATTTTTTCTGCGATCGATTGACAATTTTTTTTTAGGTGACCATTTGTTGGAATTCGCGGTAAGCGGTGGATTTTTTTTTAGGGGGGCGATCGCCCCCTCCCCCCCCCCCCCCCCCGTGGATCCGCGCCTGGTATTTCTAGTGTTCCGGAAAATTCTCGTGCCAAATTTTGTACGAATGCGTTAGAAATATATTTTCAATATATTTTATAATAAGCGTTTAGTTACATGCATTTTTCGGTGCGTTCGTAATTATACAAATACGTAGCACCTATAGTCGTCGCCTTATCCTTTCGTCTGTCCGCACGTCACAGCGCAAAAACAACCCAACCGAATGGTTTAAAATTTAACATATAGAATCATTGTAGAATTGTGTCGAGTCATTTCAAATTTTATGAAAATCGAATCAAAACTTAAAAAGATATTAATAAAAGTTTTCTTCATTCTATTAAATCCTATCATACATCATTAATTCAACGATATCCCATGATAAGTAATGATCCTAGGCAGGGCCCGACTAAGGCAGGGGCATGCGGGGCAGCTGCCCCGGGCCCCCCGATTTGAGGGCCCCCCCCCCCAAGGGCAGATGTAAGTTTTAGTTAAAGGAGAGCCAAATGATAAAAAATATCCAAAAGTGACCAGATTTTAATTTAAAGTGTTTTTCATTTTGTGATATTTCATTTCTTCCTTACTGATTTCATATTTTTTTTAAATACATAATTTTAATTAAAATATTACAGTAATATCACACATCTGCTATCTGTTGCTTTCTGTTTTCATATTATGAAACTTTATACCAAAGTACTTTAAGGTATCATGGGGAATGCAGAAAAGAAACACATAACAAGTATTGAAATTTGTTGCTATTATTATTAAATGCATGTCACCACTTGACTTTCTATATGATGGAATCACCCAAATGCATGTTGATTGAATGCAAAGATTAAGTTAAATAGAAAAGTATTAACACAAACAGCCAATAATGCCTGAGAGAACTGTATTTACATTTTAACGGCTCACATTTATCCTTATATTCCTGTAACAAAAAAAAAACAAAACTAGTATGTTGTGGCCATCACAAAACTTTCTTCTATCTCATACTTGTCAATACTTCAAAATTCATTATCACAGTGCATCTATTCTCATCATGAGGATTCTAAAAAGATAAAGTTCCTTGCATTAGTTCTTGAGATATTACTGTCCCTTAAATCGTATAAATCCATCAAAATGCAGCATAGCAGCGCCACCTATTGGGAGATTTACACCAGAACCTAATTATCATCAACTTATGTCAATGTCTAACTGAATATGAAGTTTGGGGAAAATCTGTGCATTAGTTCTTGAGATAGAGTTATTACGCAAATAATGACAAATGCAGCATAACAGCGCCACCTGTTGAGCGATTTACACAACCACATAATCAGCATCAACATTTATCAAGGTGTACTTAAATCTGAAGTTTGATGAAAATTCGTGCATTAGTTCTTGAGATAGAGCTATTGGGGAAATAGTGCAAAATTCAGCACAGCAGCGCCACCTATTGGACGATATTCACAAACACGTGGTCAGCATCACTTCATATCAAAGAGTAACTGAATTTGAAGTTTGATGAAAATGTGTCCATTAGTTCTTGAGATAGGGCTATTGCAGAAATCGGGAAAAATGCTGTATAGCAGCGCCACCTGTTGAGCAATTTACACCAAACTGTACAAAATGTCAATTCATATAAAGGATTAACTGATTCTGAAGTTTGGTGAAAATTGTTGCATTAGTTCTTGAGATACAGCTATAATGGAAATTCTGAAAAGTGCAGCATAGCAGTGCCACCTGTTGAGCGATTTGCACCAAAACACAAACAGCACTAATATATATCAAAGTATACTTGAATCTGAAGTTTGTTGATTTTCCAAGCATTAGTTGTTGAGATAGAGCTATTGCGGAAATTGTAAAAAATGCAGTATAGCAGCGCCACCTGTTGAGCGATTTACACCAAAATGTTCAAAACTTCAATTCATGTCAAGGACTAACTGAATCTGAAGTTTGATGAAAATCCGTGCATTAGTTCTGGAGATTGAGCTACTGCGGAAATCGTGAAAAAGGCTGCATAGCAGCGCCACCTGTTGAGAGATTTACACCAAAAACTAATTAGCACCAATTTATATCAGGGACTAACTGAATATAAATTTTTATTAAATTCCGTGCATTAGTTCTTGAGATAGAGCGCCCACAAAATTTGTGTCACATACAGACAGACAGACGGACAGACAGACAGACAGACAGACTCACAGACAGACATTTTGTAAAAACATGTTTTTTGGAATCTCTGACCCATAAAATGTGTAAATCCGTCGAAAACTGGAATTCGAAAATTTTCATGAAACCAATACTTTCTTCTTGTAAAGATAGAAGAAAGTAAAAAGATGCATACTATAGTTTCTTTAAGTAATCTTTCTTGTACTATACTGTATACAGATGTGAATAGTACTTGGTATGAAATTTAAGTATACATACAATAGGTATGAAGTTTAGTTTTATTCATTTCAACATAATTCACGAAAAATTTCAAAAGATCGAAGGGGGCCCCCCGAATAATGTTTGCCCCAGGGCCCCCCACTGTCTAAGTCGGGCCCTGATCCTAGGTAGCCATGATGATGAGGTCCTATTTAAGATTGAGTCCTATTATTTCCGTATTACTGAATTTAATATGTAGAATCGTAATAAATTTTGTATTCATGCATTTTTGTATAAGAGTACAACAGCTGTTGTACCAAGATCTGAATATTTATAAAACTAGCTATAGTACGAACGCACCTCATTTGACACGCTTGACGTTACAATTTTCGCAGGGTTGCTACGCTACCTGGAAAACCTGAAAAAGTCAGGGAATTCAGAAATTTGTCTGGTAAGTCAGGGAAAAGTCAGGGAATTTCTATATTTTATCCAAAATCCTGGAAAGGTCAGGGAGTTTAATATAATTTCATGGATATCGCCAACATAAGTACAACCTTTGACCCATGGCAAATGAGAAAAATCTTCCACGTTTTTGCAAATAGAAGTTTTATTTAATCGGGTCTTAAAATTTCCTCTTCCCTTTTTCTTCCTCTTTTCTTTTTTCCAACTGTCATCTCCACACATACTTTAAAATTTGTAACTTTTTAACGTAATTTTTTGAAATTTTTCTGCAATACTTTTTTATTGACATTTGATGTAACTAATAAATCATTTCAAATCTGCTTAACCTCCACCCTGAAATGTTTGCCTCTCAACCCTCTTTGCATAAAGTTGAACTTAAGTGAGATTGTGAACGGTGAAGTGAATTATCATTCAATGAAAAAATATTGTATATGTATATATATATTTTTGCTTTTAACAGGACACTTACTTTGAAATATTCAGAAATAATTAAGGAAAGCAATTTCTATAGCAGTCCTAAGCGGTTTTTTTTTTTTTTTTTGGTGAGGAGGATGCATGTGTAAAAATTTTAATTAATATTGTATATATAGTTGAAAATTTTTATATTTTCGTGTGGTACAATATTTTACTCTCGGCTTGTTCAGTTCACATTACACCGGTAGGCTGAAATTTTTATAAAAGGCACCTGAAAAAGTTAGGGAATTTCATTCTCCTATATGAGCAGCAACCCTGTTTTCGACTTTTTTTTTTTTTTTTTTTTTTTTTTTTTTTTTTTTTTTTTGTGCGTGTGTGTGTTTTTATCTAGAAAAAAAAATGTCATTATCTGCGAGTGTTTAAGGCAATTCAGCTTTCAAAAACTTTTGCAACAATTTATATATCCGAGAGATCAATTTTTTCTATTCTTCTTCCTTGATGACTTAATTGTAATAGACTGAGATACAACCCGCACATTTCCCGGGATGATTGATTGATCAAGAAGATATCGCATATGTTTAACACCCCTATCTACTTAGTTTTTTTTTTTTTTTTTTTTTACAAATGAATGTATTTTCAGTATTTCTTGATCCTAATGCTTCGTTTACAGCTTAAAACTTGATTTGTGCAGTTACAAAGGAAACAATGTCTTGGACATTCATAACGTAAGAGACATAAAAAATATTTTACTTAAAAACTTTGAAAATCCTTTTCAAAATTTTTTAGTAAAATATTTTTTATTTTAAATTCTTTTAAGCCAAATTGAAAATCGCTTCATATTATTCTCAAATAGAGTTAGTTATACTATTTTGGAAAGTTTCAACTATTTAACTAAAATAGATTTTTAGAAAAGTGTACCGAAGCATAAAAAAAAAACACTTTTTTCGAAAAGGCAAAAAAACTGTATACACACCCACAATACTGAACTACATTATTTAAAATTTTTCTAGCATCATAATCATATTGATCTAATATTTCATCATCAACTTCTTTTCTGTTTTATCAATTTATAACTCAATTCAAAACTCAAAAATTTGAACCAATTTATGTTCCACGTGCCCTTAAAAAATCATCATTGCATCCCTAGTAGCAAACCAATATTGGCCCATTAGTGCATTTATTGAAAATATTTCCAATAAAACGCCAATATTCCTAATGATACGCCAATATTGGCAAAATGTTGGGATTAGGTTGGAAATATTGACAATATAACCCCATTATTTAGCCAATAGTGGCGTTTCATTGGAAATATTTCGAACCTAATGCCAATATTTAACCAATATTGGCGTTTTATTGGAAATATTTTCAATGAAACGCCAATAGTGCACAAATATTGACGTTACGTTAGCAATATTTCCAATTAAAGCCAATATTATACAAATATTTATGTAAACCGGGTGGTTTGACTTCTCACATCTAACTGTTATATTTACTATGACTTTATTCGTTTTCATCGTTGCCCCTTGCTTCTCTTTTCCGGCAATGGTAATACCGTGTACTATTGTATTTTTCACTGCTTTTGCTATATACATTTATCTACTGTACACCATTCCGGCCTATGTCGCGCATACTAGCGGGCTCAGCTTCGGCTTAATCTTGCATTTTTTAAGACATCAGTAAAGGAGACCGGGAGGGAGATCTATGCTCTACAGACGTAATTTCCTAGTCTGAGTACGAGCAGTCTCTTTAGAACAGTCAATTTTCCAATATCATTTCTCCCATTGAGACTCTAGATCCATCTTTATGATAAACTTCATAAGTTCGTTGCTCTGTTCTCGCTGACTTTCCGAGTCTGATATTATTCATAGGTTTTTATGCATTTCATTGAAATTTATCAGCATTTTTAATTTCTTTGGCGCATGTTTTACAAAATATAACCATTTTAAAATCTCGTTAATATTTCAATTCTGCGCATATTACTTGTTACATGTTTAGAAAAAATGTCAGTATCTTTATTCCCGCTTTGATGACATTACATTTAAACTATTCAAATTTATTACGAACATTTATTAATGTGTCATTTGAATTTACTTTAAAATTGTACACATCTGGGTTTAGTTAAGCAATATTCGTGCAACTCCAGCCAATGTTGTGCAGTATATTTGTTAGTATAACAATATTAACATCAAAACTAATCTTAACTACCTTCACATCTAAAATGTTAGTATTCTATTAGGAAGTATTTACGATAAAATGAAAGTAAGCTATTTAAAAGATAAATCAAGACTAATAAAATACAAATATTTCAAATACAAAGTCTATAACACGTTGCTGGTGCAATTTAGATTAATGCTAGGAAGATCGGTTTCAGGGTTAGGTATAATAACTACAATCTTCGAGCGACTTTGTATTAACCTTTTCTAAGGCAGTGAGAAGTATTTTTCCAATTTAAATACCAAAATGCCGAATTTGCACCAGAATTTTTTTAAACAATTTTTTTTATAACCTACACATGAAGGAAAACATTTAATTACCCTTAAATCATATGTTTTCTTAAATTCTGGTCGCATTTAGTCATTTCAACTTTCTGGCAATAGACTTAATTTGCCTTATGGTTTCCTTCGGTTAAGGCGCTTCACAATGGTTCCAACAAAGAATTGATTTCTTTTTTGATTATTTCCCATTATTAATGGTGTAAAAAAACGCCAATGAAAAAAGTACCTAGGCGTACAAACTTTGAACAGGCTTTGAAGAATGATTAGTTAATAGAGATATAAACAAATATTTTTAGAAATATTGGAATCAACATTCAATTTTGTACAAGTTTGAAAATATTGTGGTCTTAATATGTCTGAAATGGGAGTCCAATTTTGACAAATATTATATACTAGATTAATTTTAACACAATTATTTTTTAATTGGTAAATAAATCATATCAGATGTAAATTTCATACTGGGTTAAAAATGCCCGTACCAGGATTCGAATCAGGGATCTCTTGGCTGAAGCCGCCAATGCTCTACCCTCTGAGCTATCCCAGACGAATCTGGTGGAACTTTTTCACCAGCTAACCTTATTTATTATAGTGTCTGGTTTGAAATCTGGTTCATCTCAGCAGAATAAATCGCTGGTAATGAAACTCCAGAAATCGCTGGATACGTAATTATAAAATATTATGTACTCAATATTTGTGAAATGTTAAAAAAACAAAGATATTTTAGATGAAGTTCGACTTCTCTCGAAGTTAAATTGAACACATTAATTTAATTTATAGAAATATTTAAAAAATCATACACACGGATCTTAGACCAATGCTAAATGTCAGACCAATACTGTTTTGTTAATGGCGATGTCAGCTAATATAAAGGAAATATTTGATACATATTTTATTTATGTTTTTTTAATTTTATATTAATGTTACTTTATGTTGCATAGAAAATTGTCAACAATGTAAATTAAATTGAAAAGTGTACAATACACAATGAGCAACAAAGTCATTTTTATACTTTATTTAAAATTTCATGTACGTTATGATGAGAAGCAAACCGATGTTTCAAACTCTTTTTCTGCGTCAAAAATGAAATCCTTGTAAGAGTATATCCTTGCGTACAATGACAATGTCCCACATCCGAACTTAGAATTTATATAAGAAGCAATGGCTACTTGATAAGGTATTCCTCTTGCGTTAAAATCGATTAAGGGTCCACCGGAATCTCCCTAAAAGGCAAACGAAATAATATTTAAACTTTAAAAATGAAATGTAGAAACAAAAACATCAGATGGTTTTAAGACGGTTTCACATTTTAAAACAAGTTTGAAATTGCACGTCAAACGCGACAAATCAGGTGCGTTCGTACTGTAACTAGTTTTATAAATATTTTTTGTACCGCATATTGTTCTGAATGTATATTTTAGTACACTTCCTGAGTGCATATCAATTTCATTCTGTTCGAAAGGCTGTAACATCATTAAAATGCACTTGAAATAATTTTTTTCCCATTGGCGTAATGTAGCGGAAAACTTTTGACTGTCCCTGTCATTAAACTATACATCCGATTTTCATAAAATTTGAAATTGCTGGACAAAATTTTGTAACAATTACATATTTAGAATTTCAGACCATTCGGTTTGGTAGTTTTTGCTCTATTATATGCGGACGGATAGACAGACAGATCGAACGACGACTATAGGTGCTACGCATTTATATAATAACGAACGCACCTAAAAAGGGATGGGGTGAATTACAGCAGAGCCAGTGTATAATGAACCTTGTTAAATCGATTTATGGGGCAATGCATATTTCCCCTATTCTCTTTGTTTCGTATAGTATCAATAATAAGGTTACAGATACAGAGGACTGAAATACAATTTTCACACGGGCTTCGATGAACGAAGTTACGATGCGATTTACTTACATTAATGACACTCAATATATTAAATATATCCATTGCTTCAGATTTGGAAAAAGGCTATTATTTAACAGTAAGTAAAAAAAGAAAAAATAATTCGAACGATGGCCATTAATTACATTTAGAAATATTAATTGTACATAAATATAACAATTTTATTGCTAATGCACAATTAAAAATCTGTATTTACTTTATTTATTAAAATATAAAATATGTTAAACATTCACGTAATTCTATTTAGTAATATACGTAAGTTTTATATCCCATAGCAACACAGTGTGGATTAGTTATCCACTTTAAGAGACGTTCATGACTACAAACACCGCTGAGGTGCGAAAATGATCATCTAAATAATTCACAACTTGAAAACAAAGAATTAGACTTGATAACAGGGCTGCCACAGACTATTTTTTAATTCTATTTTGACCCATTTTTTAAAAGCAAATATTTTTCATATACACTTTGACAACATCTGCAAGATAAATATACTACGAAATTTATTTTCTTAAAATAGCTTTGGGAATAGAATATAAAAATAATCGCCTGTGGCAGCCCTGTGATAACATACTTATGGTTAATGTATTTTAATTTAAGTTACATATCTAGATTAAATATTAACTAAATGAGGTTGCACTGTTCAATTTAAGAGAGCTTACTAGATGTGTTCCATTATTAACGAGTTCTACACGTTCATTAAGAAAATTGAGCGGGATAAAAGTTCTTGGGTAAAACAGTTCTGAGATGTGCATGCACAAAGAGAGAGGGGAGAGAAAAAGAGCAGGATTAACTTCAACAATCATGCAGTGAGCAAGAAGAGAAAGGTTGAGAATTGAAAATGGTCTCAACTATGTTTTTCACGTTCGGGGATCACATATTCTAATAATTATTTCAATTTTAAAAGAAGTAGAATAACGCTGTTTGCGTCAAAATTTCTTCTTTATGATTTCTACAATCCTGTAACAGTGAAATTTTATTTTGCGGCCATATGCATATACCAGGGTGTTCAAAAATGATCTTTACAACTTTGATCACGTATATTTCAGAAATGGGGAAAGGTAGAATGTTGCGGCTTGCGACATAATGTTCACACACACCTTAAGTTTTCTTTTTTTTTTTTCAGTTTAGTTAATTGACAAAAATGGCGACCCCTGAGCAGATGGCACAATGTGTGAAATGGCTGATCGAGATAAAATCTGACACCCAGATGCAGCGGAACGTCGGCACGTTACAACAGCACACCACTATCAGACAGTGGTACACGAGGCTCAAGGATTAACCCTTTATCTACTGACTGTACTTATAAGCAGGGATGTAGTGGAGGGGTATACGCCGTATACCCTCAGGATTTTTTAAATGAACACCGTATACACTCTGTTTCTCAAGAAAGCTATAGTATATATACACTAGGGTATACCCTCTGCCTTGAGCGTATACCCTCTGTTTAGAACGCATACCCTCTGTTTTTTTTTACGACTACACCACTGCTTATAAGTACCATTAAAATAACTTGTTATAAACTCATTTAATGCATCGATTAGCTGTAATACAGTTTAGAATGAGTTATAGATACATTACTTTATCTTGTACCAAAAGCATTATGGGTTACACAAAGCAAAAATATTTTTAAAAAGGGCGATTTCTTTTGCTTTTGCATCTTCTTTTCAGCTTTCTTCACGTTGGGGGTGGGAGTGGGGGGGTGCGATTTTTCGATTCGGAAATATTTCTATTGTAAGAACATTGTATTGTTACATTTCATAATTCTACAAAATACTAAGAAAAATATTTAAAATAAATTATTTGAGTGGAGTTATAAATATTGCGTAAAATCCCTATAAATTCAAATTTAATTAATTCTTCTTAATCCTCCAGTCCTTCTAAAATTATTTAAATAATTATGTAAATATGCTAATGTAGTTTAAACAATTCAAGAAAAATGCTTTAGAAGATAAAATTTTCATGAATTCATAATTCAGTACATAAAGGGTTAATACAGACATCCTACGCCGAATATGGCAGAAAGTGGAATATCGCTTAGAAATCGTACGTGCTACAGGTGGCGCACACATTGAACTCTGTTAAACGGCTACCAAAATTTTAGTTGTGTGTGAACATTTCTCATTTCTGAAATATATCTGATCAAACTTGTAAAGATCATTTTGGAACACCTTGTATTTTTTATACGAACATTGACATTTTCCGTGCGCATTAAAAGGACGAAGCCCTGTATTTTTCAATTTCATTCGATTTGTCGTGCTGCATTTACAAAGAATATACGTGAAATACTGTGTGACCAATGATGACCGTCACTTACGATGTTAGACGTTCTGTTAAATATCTAGAAAAATACATGAGGAACTCCGGATGTGCATACAGAATAGTATAGGTCATATTTCCGCGAAGTTTTTATCCCAAAACCCCATAGGGGACAGTCAACAAACTTTAAAAGAACGAATATCTTTTGGATAACCCTGTAAAAACTAACGTAGCAAAAGCGTCCAAATTGTAGAACGTGATTAAGAGGCTTATTGTAATAAACTGTGTTCATTTTTATGAGGATAGCATGTGTACTAGTAGAGAAATTAAGGTTTTTATAAAAACAGTCCCTAATTTCGCCAAGTTTTCTGCTTATAATTTGCAGAGTTTTTAATATAAAAAAATTTTCTTTTCAGAAACTATGGCAAACAACATTGTACATAATACCCTGTAATCAGAATTAAAAAATAATAAAAATTGGATAAAAATGAGCAGGTTTACTAAATAAGGTTTCACTGCGCCTGCGCGAATGCAATCAAATTATAATGTGCATAATGTATTAGCTAGGTGTATGTAGCAACTTTTGTGAAAGTCTCAAAAACATAGCTTGAAAATTCTGAAAATTATAGTCTATAGAATAAGCTCGAAATCCATTGTTCCCAAAAGGAACCAAAAAAAAGAGGGGTTGTATCCAAATATAGTAGTACGTGCAATGTTGTGTAAGCTATATTGGCACTAATCAACGGATATTTGGATACAGCTCCTCATATTTTTACTTTCTTTCGGGAACAATGGATTTCGAGCTTATTCTATGGGCGATAATTTTCCGAATTTTCAAGCTATGTTTTTGAGACTTTTACGAAAGTTGCTCTATATAATTAGCTAATAAATTATGCACATTATATTTTGATTGCATTCACGCATGCGCAGTGAAACATTTAGTAAACCTGCTCATTTTGTCATCCAATTATTATTTTTTAATTCTGATTGCAGGGTATTGCGTACAATGTTGTTTGTCATAGTTTCTGAAAAGATTTTTTTTTTTTTTTATATTAAGAACTCTACAAATAAGCAAAAATCTTGACGAAATTTGGAACTGTTTTTATAAAAACTTTAATTTCTCTACTAGTATACTTGCTATCCTCATAAAAATGAACACAGTTTATTACAATAAGCCTCTTAATCATGTTGTACAGTTTGAACGCTTTTGCTACATTAGGTTTTACAGGATTTTATCCAAAAGATTCGTTCTTTTTCAATATGTTGACGGTCCCCAATGGGGTTTCGCGGAAATATATGGCCTATACTATTCTGTTTACACACCTGGAGTTTCAGCATCATTCCTCATGCATTTTTCTAGCTGTTTAACAAAACGTCTAAAATCGCAAGTGACTGGTCATCAATGGCCACATAGAGTATGAGTTACAGTGTGCTTGGGGATTCTGTCAATATTGTTGGACCGTAGGATACCTAAGGTCGATGTATTGTGCGCTTGTAATTTTTGGATTTTCATTATAGTTTTTTTTTATATCCGGATACTTTCACTTTTGAAGCCTGTTCGAACTGATTCTGAAAGGAAAACTACCCTCATATTAAAAACAAGAAAGTAAACTCATACACTGAAGCATAGATTATGAAACACTTTCCAACTCTCCTAGAAAACTTTCACATAACTTTGTCGTTTAAAAAGGTAAAGAAAATATCTAAGTAAAGAAAACGCATACCACATTCGAACACAAGATTTGAACAATTAACGCCCATAGCGGGAAAGGTACTCCTATTATTTTGTGCAGCTCTATATATGATCTATATATACGACATACTTTGTATATATACTACATAGTATGCTAAAATTTACGAAATGGAGGAAACGCATTTTACAGATGAAAATTCACCTTCAACAATTTCTACCAATTATCGGAAATGTACTTGAATTCTTTTGTACAGCCCCGTACATTAGAAATATACAGGGTGTCCCACAAGGTACGCAGCGTCTGATATGTACAGATTCGAATAGAGCACGTCAATATGAGTATTTTGAATGGTAACATATGGGGTCCCCGAACATAGCGTGATAGTGTAAGTAAGGTGTGAAGCTTGTCATATGAAAAACACAAGAAATGAAAAAAAAAAAAACAAGAAATCATGCTATATTGGGGGACCCCACATGTTACCATTCAAAATACTCATATTAACGTGCTCTATCCGAATCTGTACAAATCAAACGCTGCGCACCCTGTGGGACACCCTGTATTTTTATATACACCACATATGAAGATGGAATTTAATTCAGGGAAAAACACGCTTAAAACTACTAAAGTCGCACTTCCAGAAATTATCATCCATAGGCGTACATGTATCTAGTACTTTCCATAACCTTCTATAGTGTTGCATTTATATTTTACAAACATATCTTTCTAAATACAGTTGAGCTTGAAAATGCATCTCAATTAAAAAAAAGTCATTTCGGCATGTGCCGGGAGGAAAAAGTAGCTTTCATAGTTTTTGGTTTTAAAATTTTGAAAATTTTACTCGAAGCTAATTTTGCTCAAATTAAAGCTAAAACGCCGACAAGAAAACCGGATAAGAGAATATACGTCAATACTGAATTTTATTGAGAATTGCGCCAAATTACTAAGTTATAGCCAAGCTGGCATCATTTATGGTTACTTATTTTTGGTCGCCAAATTTGGAGATATTTCGCCAACTGTCGCTAAGCTTGGCGAGAATTTGAAGCTAACGGATATTAATAATATTTAAGCTTTGCGCGGCAATAATTTTATTTTTTAATGACCGCCATTTTGAAACAAGATGGCGGATGAAGCTGACCGACGAACTTGGCCGAGACATGCACATGTACTAATGCACAAACTTAATCTTATCCAAATCAGTTTATAAATACGAGAGTTACAGCATGGCAAAAATCAGATTGTTTGAAAATGTCAGCCACCCTAAAAATTCAAACTGCTATATCTCAGCCATTTTTTAACCTCTTCAGTTCCGAAGCTAAAATAATAATACAAATGCTTATTCATTGTTTTTTCCAAGCAAAATGACAGAAAAAATATCTTTTCTGAAATTGATCCTTTAGGCGCTTAGTACTTTAAGTTCAAAAATATGGATCTAAAACTAGAAACCCCTTAAAAAGATCAATATAATAATCATTAACCTAAATTAACGCAATCACAAATTTAAGAGCTTTAAACAAGTAAATAATCTACAAATCCTCAAAAAAATTTTATTGAAAAAGATTTAAGTTAAATACTTATGAAAATTTCTCACTTTCTTGGTCATACTGTCTTTTGGGCATTTTTAGGCGTTTTGCAAAGTCAGATGAAAATAACATTTATTATATGTGGGAATCAGCTTAGATGCTGCCATTTATTTATTTGCTTGAACGCAAAAAACATTCAGCTATTAAGAAGTGATGTGAAAATGTAAAAAAAATCAAACATTTTAGTTTTTATAAGGAAAAGAACAGAGGTCCCCGTATGAGGACACACACTGTTAAAAATTTGCAGCATTCTGTGCAGTCATTTGACCGTTTTTTCTGAAAACGGTTACACAACCGTAATTTAACACTATTCTGTCCATATTATCAGCCGTTTTATGGTCAGAATACAGTTAAATTACGGTTATGAAACCGTTTTTTCAAAAAACGGTCGAATGACTGGACAGAATGCTGCAAATTTTTAACAGTGCAGGTACCGAAGAGGTTAAGATAGAGAATATCCAAGATGAAATATACATTATGAGGTTAATATCTAAACTTGAAACAAAATTTTACCATACACAGTTTCCTCCAACATGGCGGCGGTCACAAATATCCCCTGGTCATAATTACCCCTCCGGACCCTACCATTTATTTTCGAGTATCATATATAAAGTTATATAGAATAAGTTTTAACAATAAAAGATTAATATCGTTTAATGATCACAATGAGTAAAGATTATGTACAAAGTCCAATAATGAGCAAGGATTTGTTTATTAAAAAATAATTTCGAATTCTCTAAATTTTAAGATTAATTAAACTAAACTATTGACAATTGAATAGGGAGTGCAATATTGAGAATCAGAATCTCGAATTCTCATGATCCCAGTCATATTCGCATTCTAAAAATCTCGGAATTTCTAACTCAAAACGGATGCTTTTTGGGATTGTTAAATAGATTACTTATGCAGAAAATATTTACTGGATATTTATGTAAAGTGGAAAAAAAGAAGCTCTGGTGTTGTCCTACATAATTAATGTTTGATAGCTGCATAAAATCATGCTGTTTTCTTATACCTCATGTTGGTAATTTTAGAAATAAAAAACTAGTCGAGTCTCTATATAACAAAATCCATTATTCCAGTCAAAAAGATCGTTATATAGAGAATCACACAAAAATTCCCCTTTAATGTGTAAATTTGGAGAAAAATGTTTTTGAGATGTGTAATTGAGATTTTGAAATGTTTAAATATTAATTTGATATTGTACTTTTCAATTAGTTAAACAGTTTCAAAACAGAAAATAAACATTTATTTGGAAGAACAGTAAAAAAACGCATAAGGAAAACATTTATTTCAGACGAAATATCTGTAAATTTTGGTTGCTTTGATATCAAAACT
The DNA here is from genome assembly GCA_963932465.1 of Maratus speciosus. Taxonomy (NCBI): domain Eukaryota; kingdom Metazoa; phylum Arthropoda; class Arachnida; order Araneae; family Salticidae; genus Maratus; species Maratus speciosus. Next base: position 524,059,926 of record OZ010792.1, on the reverse strand, counting down.
TTTGCACTCTCGCAAAATTTTCATACTTTAACAAGCAGTGCAGAATTGAATCGGAACATTTTCCTCCATTTGAAGTCATTTCCTTATAACGCCAAAGGAATTTAACATTTCACTTTGTGATATTTTTTTTTCTTGTTTTAAGTTTTCGCTTTCACATTCATTGTTGCTCTAACCGTCATTGTTCACAAAGCTGTTTAAAATCAGCGGGATGATGCGCAAAAATATTGTCATCCACCTTCAAGAAAATCAGAGATAAAACTACATTTTGTTCCATACTTTCGCGTTTCTTATTTTTTTTCCTTTTCACTTTAAAGTCTACGAGTGTCTATCAATAAGTTTTTGCCCTCTCATAGAAATAATTGAGTGAAATTTCTGAAATTGCTACATTGTATTAGTCCTTTTATATATAGTCAGTGAGCACAGTATTACATTTCTGCAACTGGTATTTCAAAGAGAGGAGGGAGCATGTATTTCAGGAGGCGCAATATAGACCCAAAGTGGGTCATTTTTCTAACTTTTACCGACTCCTATATGTGACATATTGTTGGAAAGGCCTGTAATCACTTATTCATGCTATGCACTTCCCGAGCCCCTCTCCCCAAATTTGCCCCTCAGGGGGTCCACAAAATTTAGAAAAGTTCCCGCCCACCGGAGGGCAAATTTGGGGAGAGGGGCTCGGGAGGTGCATAGCATGAATAAGTGGTCACAGGCCTTTCCAACAATATGTCACATGTGGGGCCGGGAAAAGTTAGAAAAATGCCCCCCCCCCTTTGGGTCTCCTATCGCGCCTCCTGGAATACATCCCCCCTCTCTTTGAAATAGTGTTTTCAGAAATGTGTTACTGTGCACGGTGACTATATAGAAAAGGACTCGTATAATGCAGCAATTTCATAAATTTCACTCAATTATTCCTATGTGAGGGCAAAACACCATCGTACTAGCATCACGTCTTCGCCATGGTCAAAATCCATAGCATTCCCCAGTTCAGAGAAGCCGGCCTTTTTGAAACAATTGTAAATCATTTTTTTTAGTGACATTAAATCTTCAAACATTATAAAGTTCCTTACTACCCTGTCTAATGTTAATGATGTCTTGGATGGAATCGTATTTTCAATAACGATGATCAATTCTTTAAGAATTCTTTTCTTATAATTACCTGTAATTTTCTTTAATTACTCCAAGATCCATGGGTCTCAGGTCCAGTGTAGAATCGGATTGTAAAAAACTGACTCCATCGTTTTGCAGTTTCTCTCCAGAGTTTTGTGAGTGAGGTATACAATTGTCAATGATCAAAACATTTTTTTCGGTTTTTTTTTTAACGATTGGTCATCCAGAACTTTGTATTAAAATCATATTCCACCTCTATGGATTCCATTCCTCTAAAGCACCAAGGACATATACTTTTGCCAATGAACAGCATCTTTAACTTTTTCCCTCTCATGTTCGCAAACAGCAGAACAGTAATAATTTGTTTCCTGTACTTTTGCCGCCGAAGCATTTGTCTTCTTTAAACGCTAGAATTTTGTTAGGAAAGCACTTTCAAAAGAGCCTGGTCTCGTTATCCTTGAAAATTCTTGTCCGGCATCTTAAGACTCCAATTCTCACAAACTGTCCATCCGCAGTTTCATAACAGACAGTTTTTTGGAGAAAACCATGTCTCTTTTTTAAATTTTCTAGCCAACCAACGCTGCTTGGAATTCAGAATGCCCAATAAATGAAGCAAAATAATGAAGTTGAAGCCTTTTCTGAATTATTGGTACCGAAATTCCGGTCCCTTATCATTGTAATCGCTTACGCATTGTTTCATGTAAGTCCTCCTACTGGCACGTCCTCTTTCTTTTCGCGCCGGCTCAAAGTGCTATTAATTTTCGGTAATTGACTCCTGGTTTTTTTTATGAGTGTCGACAGAGTGGTCGCCAGAAAGCACCTGCACGTCGTTCCGGAGAAAGCCTTCAAAGTCTGCAGAAAATGAGCCATCAGAACGCAGCCAAACTTGGGTCTATGGCCTAAAATAAGTAAGATGTAGTCATCTACTCTATTGTAGCAGAACAAATAATCTTGTACGCGGTCCCAATTTGGTGCTTTGACAAATTAGTGCTGGCAAACCGGTTGCTTAGCATGTAGCAAACATTGCTGCTGTGTGTGATCAAGTGCTATTCCCCGATTTCGACGGACGTTCTGCATGTCTTGTCTGAGGTTTTGCCCCTGGAGATGCGTGCAGAAATGGACAGGTTCATCACGGCACTTGTCCACTCACATAAGAGAGTTGACAGTACAGGATTAACACCCGACTCCGTCGACCTCTGGAGGCCTTCTCCTAAGCGTGAAGATGGATCTAGTGGACTTTAGATTTCATCCCGAAGACTACGTGTTTATGCGTTCGCTGCGTCTCCACCTCAGGAGACTGGCGAATTGTGAATTTGTTAAATTTTTGTTATTTTGTTGTTGTTGTTATATTTGCAGGGGTCGTACTCTTAAAGGATTTTTTCAGGACAAATATCACTATTTGTTTATAGAAAAATAAATCTAGGTTAAACGCGAGAAATTTCGCCTTATTTAAGAAGAGATTTTTCCATAAGAAATTACTGGTACCAAAGAATTTCCTGGTCGTGAAATTTCAGGACAAGTACGACCCCTGTATTTGTTATGGCCGCTGGATCTCCGCCTCTGGTGACTGACGAGTTGTGGTTCGTTATGTATGTTGCAGCAGTCGGGTCTCTGTCTCGGGATGCAAGTTCGTAGGGTAGAGGTTTGGTTCATCCGGCCTTGTTAGCTTACACTCAAAGCAGAAGGTCCTAAGACTCACGTCCGGACGCTTCTAGCAAAGCAGTAGCACATCTGGGAAACCCACGGTTACGGCCGAGGTCTCGGCATTCCTATGAACATTCGATACACTCGAATCTTCTGGGGTACTCGGAGGTGTGATCCCGAAGTAAGCGGCTTAATCCTTGAGTGCATGGGTTTTGCTGTCACTGCGACCATGATTTCAAATTGCGTTTTGGGTGCAGGGAGAGTGATGCACATTGGGCGGTGCTCTCCCTTGGCTGTCAGCATGTATATTAGCGGTGCCACACTGGTTTACTCCAGTCCCGTCAGATATTTGAACATTTGAGCTCTTCAGAGATTATGCTGGCTGGGCAACTTGCCGCAAGGTACGTTAATTTTATCAGAGAGAGTTCTGCTTATTCTAAAAGACATTTTTTGGAGATACAGGAACAGATCTTACCACCATATATGAATTTTAGTAAAAAGTCTTCACTCAAATGTCCTCTCACACTAAACAATACTCCGAGTTGCCACAAACAACAAACATCCACTCTAAAGTGTATGGTTAGCGAGAGTTAGTTTAGGTAGACAAAACCTTGTTCAAAAACCAGACCCTTTCTTCAGTTTCTCCATCTGACTCCGTCCTTATCTATGCCCCACTGTCCAAACCAAGAAATAAACAACACTTTCAAGGGACCATGGAATCGTTTCATCTTTTGGGATGCTTTGCGGCAGTTACTAACCGCTTCAGAAGCAAGGAACTGTTTCAATGTTGTCCAAAAACGCATGATCATCTTTGTTGAAGCGGATAAAGATAGGAGTGTTCGTGAAACAATCCGATAGACACTGTCTCAAGAAGATTATGCTTTGATTGTGGGAGGGGAGTGAATGCCTTTTTTGACATAAAGAATACGTCAGAGGTATTCAGCTTTAAAAGATAAACCAGAAATCAGTGAAAGAAAATGGATTTCACGTGGATTTGAAGCTTTTTCTGAACAAATGAAAGAAAAGTTCTGTAAAAATTCGTTATATAGAGATAGATATTTCGCTATATGGAGATTATTTTTAATGTAATCAGTGACCGTTCGTACAAACAGAGAAATTCGTTACATGAAGTTTTGTATTAAAGAGACTCGGCTGTATTTTTAAACTATTTGGATTTCGGTATATCCAATAGTATTTGGGTTTCGAGTTTATAGTTTACTAATTTGTTTTTACTACGTGTTCTAATGCATTTATTTAATTTTGTGCAGAAACTTACCTGACAAATACCCCTGTTAAAGCCTCTCGCACAAAGAGTAGAGTTTGTAATCGTCCTCTGGATAACAGAACAAATCGTGTTCCTGACCACAGTTAGAAACATGAACTGGAGGTTCTCAGTGAATCTGCCGAACTGTGCTAAAAATGAATTGTAAATTTTTAAATCAACTCTTAATACTTTATATGATAAAAGAAAAAAGTAGTATATCTCATATAACATAAAAATCCTCCTTATCACCGACATCCATATAAAAATATTATAAAATAGTTAAACAATAAAAATTTACATTTCATAATTTAGAACCAAAACTTATGAGTGAAACAATAGATTAATTCTCGCACATGTAGGAAATAAATCAAATTTTAATTAAGCAATTAATATGTCGGTCGTGTCTTCTCGATATTTAATTAACCCATTAACGCCGGTTGGTACAAAAATCTGCCATTTACGTAATACGAAAATTTTTAATGTTAAAACCAGTATTTCAGTAAGGAAATTTTCATATTACTTAATCTCAAACTTTGAGAGATCAAATGAGTTAAAATTACAATATGGGAAAACTGGTGTCAACTGCTAACTGGGTATTAAAAATGTGCAAAAGTAACTCGTCATTAATGGGCTAAACAAATGTATCATATATAATTGATATGTGATAAAAAAAAAAATCAATATGTCCCATTTACATGATCTTAAAGATGAAATAAAAACTTCTATGGCAAGCAATGTTACCTTGCTATCTTAAAAACTCCCGCGAATTAGAACGTCCAATCAAGCACTTCCTGCCCTGAAAATTCTTTAAAAATAATAACACATTATTTTATACCATTCACATTTATCTATATAATATCCTCCAAATCTGAAAACGCAATATCGGGGTTTCAGGCAACTTAAATTACTGGGTTATTTCGGCGTTATGAAATTACGATGGTTTTTCTCTTGTTTTTCCCTTTATATCTGCGCTAAGCATTTCATCACTTTCATTGTCGTTTACCGGTTTCCACGGGGCTCACCTGCCATTGGTCAGTAAACTAGCCACAAAATGAGTGAATTTAGGCCGATGTTTACGAATTCGATACCAGCACAATCTGGGAAGGGTGACAGAGCAAGATTTCCATGTTTTTCTATGTAGGAGAACGGTGATTTAGGGGACTTTCCTTTCAAAAGACCTACCTGAAGGCAACCCTTCTATCGCAATAGGGCTAAAATTGGCCGAAGCTTGACAAAATCTCATCCCTCGCTGTTTCTACCACAATTTTTTTAAACTGTCGTATGTAAAGTGTTCAGTTTTAACCCTTGGTATAACCGCGTTGCATATCTGAAACATGCCGAAAAGCCGATGTTACTTATACGGCGGACTATACCAGACAATTTTATTTATCCCTGCAATCTCCTAACAGAACAGTTAATATAAATTGTTCATAGAATTCTCAACAGACGGTAATATTAAGTTAATTTTTCAGGCTAAAGATTTATTAATCATTCGAGAAGTTTCGCATCGTTATTGCTAAAATAAACTTCTTAAATTTTGTAAAATTAAAACGGCTGAAGACGCCCAAAAATAGATTTTTTAGTAAGGTAAGTCAGTATACGTCACAATTTTGCGTTAGAAAATTGACTATGTTTATGATAATTGTGCAATTTTCTGTTTATTGCAGATGTGGAAAAAGTACCGATTAATCAATAATTATTTAGTTGTATGTTCGATATTTTTTAGATGCTCAAAATTATCTATTCTAATATCTTAGTATTAGGTTGGTGCAAAAATAATGCATGATTTTTCATCAATTCAAATTTAAAACGGTATAACTTTTTTCAAACTAAATACAGGGTAAGTCAAAATGTATATAGTGATTACAAACGGCTATAACTATTTAATGGAAAAGAATGTATCGAAGAGATTAACACAAAATGTCGACGGAGCTTCAAAATTTCTTTACGTAAGGCGCAGGTGCAGTGAAGCGGTAGCATACGCATGCGCGAGTTGAAACTTCGTAACGACAAGAAACCTGTTCATTGCAGGCGTCTCATTAGTAAAAATGGCGAATCCCGAGCAGAAAGCATTAGAATTTAACAAATGTCATTCTGTTATCACAATGCAACAAGATGGAGCACCCCCACACTGGAATACGGAGGTTCGCACACTTTTAAATCAACATCTTCCAAAGCGTTGGATCGGTCGAAGTGGAGATGCCGACGATGTCTTCTGCTCTTGCCCATCAAGATCTCCGGACTTGACACCCTGCGATTTCGTACTTCCCATGCCCAAAACAATTGAAGAACTCAAAGTACACATTTGTAATGCGCTTGTGTCGGTGGCTGAACAAATGCTTTAGAATGTATAGCGTGAAATGGACTACCGCCTAGATGTTCTCCGTGTGACCAAGGGATGTCACATAGAACATCTATGACATATGTATACAAAATTTTGAAGTTCCATCTACATTCTGTGTTAATCTTATCGATAAATTCTTTTCCATTAAATAGTTACAGCCGTTTGTAATCGCTATATTCATTTTGACTTACCCTGTATATTTAATCAAAGTAAGAGCCATTACAATCTATGTCAACGAGATTAGTGATTTCTGTGACATAAAAATCTGGGCTTCTAGAGGCGACAAAATCTCGAAAGGAGTTTCCGACATCATCTTCATTGACGAAAATTTTTCTCTTCAAAAAGTTGTCAAGGTGCTTAAAAGAAGTGGTAGTCGGTTATCGAGATGTCCGATGAATACGATGGGTGAGGTAGGGCTTCGTACGGTAACACGTGTAACTTTTGGACTGTCGATTGTGAGACTCGTGCGGCGCCCACTTATCGAGTTTTTTCACCTTGCCAGTTTTCTCTAAGTGGCGAACGATACTGGAACGGTCAACGTTGAATTCATTTACAATTTCTCGAGTTGTTTGGGTTGGGTCAACTTCGATTATTGCCTTCAGTTGAACATCGTCAACAACACAAGGACGCGCGCGACCACCCTTGTCTTGAAGGTCGAGATCTCCTCCATGAAATTTTTGAAACCATGTTTAGAGGAAACTAGGGTAATAACGCTCAGCGGGGAATCCCGCTTACCCAAATATCTCTAAACAGAATAGAATTTAAAACGTGCGATCGGTACCGGCACCTAGCGAACTTCATACTGATTTCCCAGTAAGGATAAAAGTGCCCGTCGGGAGGAAAGTATTTTTGTGTCCTCACATTATTAGTTTGAAGTTGTTTTAGAATAAAATTCTACAACATCTAACTTGAAGGTAAGTGTACACTCTTATTTTCAAATGTTAATTTACTCATTATTTCTACAAAATATATACATTTAGCTTTGCGTTCATTCTTTTATTTATTTTTGTAGTGCTTTTTTACACCAAATATAAATAACTCCAAATTAAATGTTGTATTCAAATTTTGAGCGCAATTACCCTACCATGCCGGGCATTACCGCTCAATCCATTGTTAATTAAATAAAGCGATATCACAATATGTGTGCACAATATGTGTAAAGTGGTCGCAAAAAGTCTGCAGTGGTGTGAACAGACCACACAACTACATATGTGACTTTTGTCTTACTTAAATGTTGTATTCAAACTCTGAGCGCAATTACCCTACCACGGCAGGCATTACCGTTCAATCCATTGTTAATTAAATAAAGCGATAAACAATATTCTAAAACTTTTATGCAATTTGGTTGATTGCAAACTGTTCTTTATGCTTTGGAGTTATACTTCATTAATAAAATATTGATTTTTTGTGTAAATTTGACTAGCTATTCATGTTTTCCCTTAAGTGAGCGTCATTCCCCTACTTTCCCCTACGTTGATGCTTCCCTCGCCTCAAACTTCATTAATCTTTCGCTCAGTTTGTGCTGCACTGCGACAGAGTTTAAACGCGTAAAAATAAATTTAACGAAAATATTGTTTTGACATCTCAACATCTAAAGTTAATTAATAGCTTAAAAAATAAAAATACAAACAATTAATTTGCAAAGAAAGTGGTCAAAATAAGCTTTAAAATTATATACAATACATTCCAATAGGATTAAATTCTATATACAAAATACTTATAAATAAGTTCCATTGTAAAATTATGCATTATTTTTGCACCAACCCAATACATATTTTTCAAATGGGAATTGTGTCACAAAGAGAAATCACCAGAAAAATTTTACGTAAAATATCTTACCACTCGTACTTCCCCATCCCAAAGCCAGAAAATCTCGGCTTTTCTCTTTGACCTCTTCATAAAGGCAGAGACGTTTTACCGTTGACCATTCATCGAAGTCTATTTTTTCTTTCGTGACCATGATAGCGATGTCAGCAGATAAGTCTTTGGGGTTGTAGTCGGGATGAATCCGCAAGCTCTTGAACTCAAGCTTATACGTCGGAGAGCTTCTGTTCACGTTTCCTACGTGACCTACGAAATCTTCAGCTTTTTGGGAGATGTTACCGCTAAAAATCAAAATCAGATAATGGATCAAATTACCTTAAAATAGAGTGACTTTATACATAACAGAGCGGCGACACGTGGATAGTAAAATTTGATTGGTCGAGTCGATTCAGAGCAAAAACATGCTGAGCCTGTCATTTAGTGCCAAGCTTACTCGTTTAATCAAAATAGTCCAAGAAATTATCGCCAGTTTCTGGAATGTGCGTTCCTATAGTTTGAACAAAAACTTCAACCTAAGCATCCGCTCTGTGCATAAGCCGCCATTGTGTTATGTATAAAGACACTACTGGTAAGTGGCGACCTAAATACGAAAAACTTTTTTATGAGAAAATATTAACAAAATGCAGAATGTAAAGTCAACGAGGAAAACATCAAAGGGTGACAGAATTTACTGAAACAATTATTGATAAAGAACATATTTTCTTCAACATGCTTGCCTTCTGTTCGCTACCAGCGCATGATGATGAATTTTCCCAAAATGCTGCTAAATTTCAAAACAAAAAATTATTGAAATGGGGTTGTAACAAAAATGTTTAATTATCTATGTCCATAAACTATATTTAGCACGCTTTTATTGTGTAAATTAAAGGCATTGCATTTTATTTTAGCTTATACCGCTTGAAAGTTTCAAAACGATATACTGAAAGTTAATCTTGAATTATATCACCGCATTCATATTTCCTTAGTATCTTTATGGAAAAGATGAAGAATCAAAATAATATAGTCGAAGTAATAAATGAAAGAACATTTTTAATCTTGCCTTTACAAGATGATTAATTTAAATTACGTCCAATTCGCTACTTTGAGATAAAAGGCTGTTTCGTTAACTATACTAAGAGGCTCTACTCTTTTCCCCTTCGTGCGGCAACACCCCGATTTTCAACACACTTCCAGCAATTATTGTTTATAAACAGTACTCTAACCGAATTCTTTGTGTCCCTGTAAATGAACGATAAATGCTATCCACGCTATTACTAGGCAATAATTCTACAGTAAGCATCTTGTAGTGCACCTTAGTGATATATATCAATTTCAATATGTTTGAAATGGTATAACATCATTAAAATACACTGCAAAGGTGCTGCAGTTGCAGCCTTACCAACATATGTGGGAAATGCTAAGCTAGGAATCGTCCTCGTAGCTTAAATGGTAAAGCACATGGAGAGCTATTCCAAGGGTTCCGGGTTCAATTCCCGGCTTGGACATTTTTCACATTTTGTTGGTTCTACGCTTCGTTAGCAATGTGATAAATCACGTATCATATATTCATGTTGAACTATTTCAAAGATGATGAAATTGACACACATTACTTAGATTCACTACAAGATGCTTGCAGTAGAATATAATATGCATCACATTTATCATTCATTTACATAGACACACAAAAGATTTCGGATACAATAGTGTATGTGATGTATTGTCTATTAAGGATGATTGCTGAAAGTCTGTTTTCTCTTATGGTATGCGTTTGAAGTTCAACCAACTTTTTGCACCCTACGTGGTGTATTATAAATTCTATCGACCATATATAGGACTATACAAAAGAATTCGTAAACATTACTGAGAATGAGTGTGAATTGTTTGAAGGTGTTTTCATAATTTGAGTTATACATTTTTAAGATCAACAACACTTAGTACACTCACAGACATTTGCAGAATATAAATAAAATTATATACAGGGCTAAGTAAAAAAACTGGATAAATGGCCGCCTATCGTTAGTAATTCCTGGAGGTATGATTTCAGTAGTTTAAACGCCTCAATTAAATTTCATCTTAATATGTGGTGTGTATAAAAGTCTTCAAATAATATACACGGCTGCACAAAAGTATTCAAGTACGTTTCCGTCTGTTGGTAGAAGTTAATAAAAGTAGATTTTCAATTGTGTTGTACGTTTTCTAACTAAACTAAATTTTAGCATACTTTGTAGAAAATATACGAATCTAATAGATCATATACAGAACTGCACAAAAGAATTGGATTGCTTTTTATGATGCAGTAATTATTCTAATCTGGTTTTTAAACGTGTTGTGTTTTCTAAAAAGTTTTCTTTGGTATCTTCTTTAACCTTTTCCGGCGCGGAGTAATTCTGTTTATAAACTAATGAAATAATGGACTGACACTAGAATTTATAAACGAATTTATTAGAAAATACGAACTTGCTTATTTTCACGTATATTATAAAAGGGAAATTTTAATTAAATATTCTTGATTCAGATTGTCAGTTTTGGAATTAAAATTAGGTGTCCTTTTTTAAGGACACCGCCCTCGAAAGGGTTAACCCTTTATCTACTGATGGTACTTATAAGTACTATTAAAATAACTTGTTATAAAATTCATTTAATAGATCGATTAGTAGTAATACAATTAAGAATGAGTTATAGAGGCATTACTTTATCTTGTTCCAAAAACATTATTGGTTACACAAAACAAAAATATTTTTTAAAGGATGATTTCTCTTGCCTTTGCATCTTTTCAGCTTTCTTAGACTTGAAGGGGGGGGGGGGGGTATTTTTCAATTCGGATAAATATCTATTGTAAGAACATTATATTTGTGCATTTCCCAATTCTACAGAATACTAAGAAAAATATTTAAAATAAAAAAATTGAGTGGAATTATAAATATTCCACAAAATCCCTATAAATTCAAATTTAATTAATCTTTCTATAGACAAAATCCCTATAAATTCAAATTTAATTAATCCTCCTACAGACAAATTTTTCTAAAAATGTATTTTACATGATCATGACGTGCCAGTCCTTCAGTCCTTCTAAATTTTATTAAATGATTATGTAAATCTTCTAATGTAGTTTAAAAATTCAAGAAAAATGCTCTAAAAGATAAAATTTTCACGAATTCATAATTCAGTACATAAAGGATTAACTTATTAAACGAAAAAGTTTTGTTAAAGTATTCTGGAAGTGTTTGAAAGTGTTTCAGAATCTATGCTTAAGGCATAATTTTTCATTCTTGTTGTGTTTAGTATTGATCAGTATTTTTCGTTCTTCATTGCGAAGAACAGGTTTGCAGCTAGTCATTAAATAAATATAATAAATGGAAGCCTACTTAAATGCTTTTGTTTATTATTTACACAAAGTTATGAATAACAATTTAAAAGAAAAAATAAAGCCGAAGCAAACAAGCAAGAAAGAAACTGAATCCATAAAAATAAACTTCAAAGTTTGTACAGTTATATCCTTAACTGTCATAATATTTACTTCGGGACAAACTTGGCTCATTAAAAATCAGCTTTAACCCTTAAATGCCTGATTTTTCAAAAATCATTGTAATAATGTTTTTCGGCTTTCATTTTTTAAATAAATCATGGGAAAAATACTTTAAAAAATCATATTTTGTTTTAAGTATAGTTTACGGCTAAAAAACAGTTTGTTACTAATCGGCAATACTGGTGTTTAATTGAAAAAATAATTTCCCCTGATAAAGTTCTATAATATTAAACACACAAGAATTTTAGAAACTATAATAGGAAATAAATTTTACTTGCTCACTGCAGGTCAAAATAGGGTATTTCGCAAGCTTCCAAACAACAACAAAAAAAAGAACAAGTAGCAACAATTGAAAAAATAAATCTATCTTTATTCTTAAACGGCACAAGTGTTGCGATCTACATGTTGAAAATCGATTTAATAATATTTTCAGAATGTATTTTATTGGCAACATTAGGCATTATAGCTTCAATATTGTTCTAATGGTATTTTAGAGCCTAAATTGGGTATGTTGCCGAAAACCAACACAAGGCATTTAAGGGTTAAAAGATTATTTTGCAAATTTCTTTAGATATTTTTTCCTTTATGTTATATTAAAGCTATATTTAATATATTTAAGTTTATATAAAACAGGTTGAAAGAATTTTTGTACATTACTTTTCAGTTTTCAAATACTACTTATATACATTTTACCCACTAAAAGAGATATTCACACTGAACAGTGTATGGTAACTGAGTAAAAAGTAATTGACGGCCAAAAAACTGGCTAGAAAAAAAAAATCATCTACTGCCCAGTAGATTTTATCTAAAATTTATTTTCAGTTTTATTTACACCAAAAGGATTTTAACAACCTTCGTATCAAAACCAGGGGTCTATTCAAGTATTTCTGTCTAAACAGCAATTTCTATAATGCTCGTGTGAATTTCATTAAGATGTTCTAATACAGAATAATAATTTTTCATCAATGAAGTAAATAATCATATTAGTTGTAAATTTCCAACTGGGCGAAAAATGTCCGGACCAGGATTCGTACCAGGGATCTCATGGCTGAATTTTCCGCCCTGGAGATTTTTCGCCCAGTTGGAAATTTACAACTAATATGATTTATTTACCAATTAGAATAATTGTGTTAAAATAATCTAGTATATTTTCGTATCCAGCGATTTCTGGAGATCCATTACCTGAGATTTATTCTGTTGAGCTGAACCAGGTTTCAGACCAGATGCTATAATCATTAAGGTTAGCTGGGTGAAAAAGTTCCACCAGATTCGTCCGGGATAACTCAGATGGCAGAGCACTGGCGGCTTCAGCCAGGAGATCCCTGGTTTGATCCCTAGTCCAGACATTTTTCGCCCAGTTGGAAATTTACAACTAATATGATTTATTTACCAATTAGAATAATTGCGTTAAAATAATCTAGTATTGTGTGTTACTTGCGTGTGATAACATGCATTTAAAGTCGTGAAGTCTGTTTTTGTTCTGATTTGTTATCATGGCGAGGTTATACCATCTTTTGATGATTACTGCTTATAATGACTGTCGTTTTTAATATCTTTGTAAGGTAGTCATTATTAATCCTGAAAACTATTAAAAGCATTATAAAAATTATTATATCGTTGAATAGTTGTTATTGCGCAGTGTAAACACTTTAAAGTAGGTATATAATTAACTCAGAAGTGACATTATGGCATTCTGTCCAACAGGAACATAAATAAACTAGCCGCCCTTGGTGACCAGTTTGATCTCCCTTAAAACTTATGTTTGGGAACGCATGCTAAGCATTGTATCATGTTACTTTTATTCATAATTTCATTTACTTGGACTCCCTTAAATATAATTAATATAATCCCTTAAGCTAATATTAGTTTTTGTTGCATTAATATATCTCAATTTGTTAATTTTCTGTAAGCAAGTAACCTCTATTGGTTTACAATGGAAGTCTACGGGAATTTGGCGAAATATTAGAGATATCGCCGAGTTGGCATCGACGACTAATTTTGGTGATAACTTGACGGCAGAACACAGATAGATTATATAGATAGACAGACAGACAGATATAGATTTTTCACTATTTTTCTAGTGGATAATTAACAAAAATAGACTCAAATATAATGTTTTCCCGAACAAAATAAAAAATCGTGCATTAAAGAGTTAATATACTCACTGAATAATGCAGTGCGCAGCAGTCAACACCAACCGGTCCGATATTATAGATGCTGAGCAGATGAATGTGTTTTGAAAATACAGAGCTACCTAAAAAAAGATACTTTTTAATCTCCTCTAGCATATTATTTAAAAATATCAATGCGATTGATTATATCTTTAAACTCAATTTGTACACTAGAGCAGTGTTTCGCAAAGTGTGGTATGCATACCGCTTGTGGGTAAGCGTACGCGATAGAATCTAGGGTAGGGACGGCGAACCTTTTTACATCTACGCGACATATTTTTCTAAAAATATATTTTACATGATCATGGCGTGCCAGCAATAAAACAATTTAATGGATCAGATAATAATGAATCAAAATTACTTAAAATTTTGTTTTAGCGTTAAAAAAAATATGCCAATAATAATAAATAAATTTAAAATCTATAAACTCAGGAAAATGTCTTCATTTAAGCAAATAAATACACATCTTATGCTGTCATATTTCGGTAACAGATAAAGACGTTTATAGATAATTATTTCATATAATTTTCATGTTATAAAGAAGAAGAAATTTTTTCAAATTTATTAAAATTCGAAGTGTCCTAAAAATGGGGCGCTAGGCATAAATGGGTTAAGCAAATTAATACCAAACTTCGAAGAAATATGCAAGGGTAAACAAGCGTATTCGTGACATTAATAAAACTTTGTACATATAAAGCTTACATTAAAAAGTTAGTTTTCTTTTTATCCATTTTTAGATAATTATTTCATATAATTTTCATGTTATAAAGAAGAAGAAAATTATTCAAATTTATTAAAATTCGAAGCGTCCTAAAAATGGGGCGCTAGGCATAAATAGGTTAAGCAAATTAATACCAAACATCGAAGAAATATGCAAGGGTAAACAAGCGTATTCGTGACATTAATAAAACTTTGTACATATAAAGCTTACATTAAATGAAAAATAAAAAGTTTTCTTTGTATCCATTTTTAGGTGCATTCGTAATTATATAAATACGTAGCACCTATAATTGCTGTCTGGTCCGTCCGTCTGTCCGCATATAACAGCGCAAAAACTACCCAACCGAACGGTGTGAAATTTAATATATATACTTAATCGTTGCAGAATTTTGTAGAGTCATTTCAAATTTTAGGAAAATCGAATCAAAACTTAAAAAACATTAATAAAAGTTTTTAATGTAATTAATTAAATGATATCCCGTGAAAGGTAATGATTCTAGGTTGCCATGGTGATGACGTCCTATTTAACCCTAGAATATTAACCTTTATATTTAATACTTAAGTACTAACCGTACGTAAAAGTTTACTCACTCCATATTTAAAATACATTTAAGGCAATTTAAAAAAAATAATATTACACTGGCGTATTGCCACAAGTGAAACAGAATTTCTGTTGATGTTCACCGCATATTGGCGCGCGCATTTCCTGTAGGTTAGTATTTTAGGGTTAAGATGGAGTCCTATTATTTTCGTATTACTGAATTTAATGTATATAATCGTAATAACTTTTGTATTTCTGCATTTTTACATAAGAGTACAACAGCTATTGCACCAAGATCTGAATATTGATAAAACTAGTTATAGTACGAACGCACCTCATTTGCCACTCGCTTGACGTACAAATTACGACTTGTTTTTATTATTTTACAAACTCAAAATGTTTACGCACTTATTTAGAAAATCCTCCTCGCAAAAGTATTGTTTCTCGGTCAAATAATGGTAAATAAAATCAACAAATCTATCCTACATGATGATAAATATGAATGGACATTTAAACATAGAAGCTCTAACTTTTTACAGTTTCATGGGAGCAGTAATACAAGGAGAAATTTGTTAAACATATAGTCATATGCAAGAGCAGAAAACACAAACATTATAAAAAGGCCTGCAGGTCTCCAAGCAGTTTTCACATACGGTACCTCACTCTGAGTCTTTTGGAAACAATATGAGTAGTGACAGATTTTTACATGGCACTCAGAGTTATGCACTTCTATATTGCTTCTTTTTATGTGATATCACCTCTTTTTGTTTTCATTTTAGAATTGTGGCTTGCCGGGATCATTTACAGCAGTTGTTTTTGATGAGAACTTTTTTATGCACAATCCTACTACTAGAATTCTGCACGGGCCGAAATTTCCAGGCCCGGGCCCGGCCCAACTCATCGAAAAAAAAATTCGGCCCGGCCCGGCCTGATAAAAAAATTAAAAGTTCGGCCCGAGCCCGGCCCGGCCCGCTAAAAATATTAAAAGTTCGGCCCGAGCCCGGCCCGGCCCGGAAAAAAGTTAAAATATCGGCCCAAGCCCGGCCCGGCCCGGAAAAAAAGCTAAAATCTCGGCCCGAGAGAAAAAAAAAAAAACAGCCCGAGTGAATTTTTTAATGCATCAAAACATTGATTTTTACGTCGATTTGGTTAAAAATTTGTCTCGTACGCGATAGCTCTGACCAAAAATATTTTCTTAACTTTTTTTTCTCATGTTTATAATCTTCATTTTTAAATGAGTGACGCAGACTGCGATATTTATTTTTTTAACGAATCTCTATTTCTTGTATGTAAATGTTTAGGTTATCATTCATATTGTTAATCCGTATTCCATGCATTAACATACATGTATTCCATGTATGCCAAAAATCTGAAAAATTCCATACAGTAAAATCTTCTAAGACGGAATTGCGTAGAAAAGAAAAAAAAATTGCGTTATAGACAAGTTCCATTCTTAGCAAGTGTAAATGTATCATATATTATTTTCTTACGTATTAGTATATTAATTTTGCATGGATCAACACGTTTTTCAGTTTAAAACAGGGTTCCGTCATAGGCAAGTCCCTTTTCACACGTTTTACTATATTTTAATTTAGCGATATTTTAATAAGCGTATAAATATACTATTCTTTAAAAAGAAAAAAAATTAATGTATAAGTGTAGAATAATGGCAATTTAAAAATGCATGCATTTTTTGCAAAAAATTTTAGGCCAAGCCTAATTTGACTGATCTTTGAATGGATCTGGCCAAGCTGATACAATGATTTTCATACGGGCTGAGTCAAAACTAGGACTGAAAAGCTTGGTCCGTGAAGACTAGGAATGAAACCAATCCCGACTCTGTACAGAAAAAATAAGTTAGGTCCGTCCCGGCCCGAGCCTTAGAAATAAAGTATGGCCCGGGCACGGCCCGAGCCTTCAGAAATAATGTACGGCCCGGCCCGAGTGCCGTGAATGAAAACCGCGGGCCGGGCCGGGCTCGGGCTTCGGGCCACGGGCCGGGCCGTGCAGATCTCTACCTACTACTGCATACATTTTATTTACTGCCCCACCAGTGGCCGAGAGGTTCTGCTCTCGAAGCTGGTAGACGGGAGGTGCTGGGTTCGATCCCAATCGCACCCGTCGGCCTAATCGTTCGGAGTTTTCGTGGTTTTCTTCGAGCCGTGGATCTTCCATGCGTTAATACGGATTAGGTTCCCTTAGAAAGACCCCCACGGAGGGCACTCCCCCGGGCCTATATCCCTCGTGTAGATAATTGGCCGTCAAAAATCAACCCAACCCAATTTTATTTACTATTCTTACAATTATTGCACTTGAATATAAAATTACCGTTAACACGTAATTACCAATAGTTTATTTAACTATCTAATACACTCTTAATATGTCAATTGTATTGAGAGTTAATTATATTAAGTTGTCCAATTTTAGAAAACTTCAGAAAAATCTCTCTAAATGCAAGCAAAGATATAAAATCTTTAAATAAAGCAATTCCAAATAAGAAACCTGGAATGAAAACAGGAAGACAACTCTTGACTTCGGCGATTCTCAAAAGGTGGGCACTGGACACACGTCATAACTTTAAGCCTTTCAAACATAACTTTAATTATCATTGACTTTATTATTATTATTTTTTTTTTTTTTTACACTGAGTTCTTAATTCTATACAGAGACAGAAAATGACAATTTATTGTAAAAGCTTTGTATAAATATCTTTAAAATTTATTATTTTATGCTAAAGAGGCCAATTTTGGACATTCATAACGTTAACTGCTCCAATGTACCACCAAGAAAAAGAATTTTAACTTTTTTCCAGGTGATTCTAATGGTAAACAACGAATGCATAAAGGAAACGGATGATTTTTTGATAATTTTGTTAAGAGATGGCAGGCTGATTTATTGCTTTTTTGAAGATAGAAGGGCTTTTCTATACAGAATTTTTTTGTATTTTGTATGTCCGAAAGTAACGTACGCGACAAAGCATTTGATTTTATTATTATTACTGGATAACGAAAAGTTAATTATACATATATATATGTATACACATACAATTATAGGACACATTTACTACATTCTTAGTCTTAAGAATTTTTTAAATACTAAGCGCAACGGCCAAAATCTGTAATGTACGTGCGAAAAAATGTCCAAAATTTGTAACGTACACAACTGCTAATTAAATGCTTTAATCATTAATCTTCCAGAATAGTTGCTGTCTTTTAATGTTTGTGTTATAATTTTGTAGACATACTATTAAAAATATTAATATATTATATTTATAGACAAAATACTATACTATTAAAGAAAAATTGGCCTTAAATTTGAAAATTTTAAAAATTACATATTGTTAACGGTTAATGATCCCACCTTTTGAGAATCTCCCACTTCAAGAACACGAATTCATTTGACGGGTTCGTGCTTGATTTTAGCAGCAATTGTCAAATGGAAATATTATGACTTCATGAGGTACTTTGCTATACACTGCAGCTTCGATTTTCTGTCAAGATTCACAAATTGCTAAAAAAAAACAAATTTTGCTCAAAGAAGAAAGTTGCGTGTGCGTCTACGTGACTTGCAGAATGGCACATTTTTTTTTTCCTTGTAGTGTTAAAAGTAACGACATGTTCTCGTTACAAACTACTGATTTTTTTGTATGGCGCATCTCTCTACACTATGATGTTCAAAATGTAGCGCACTACTTTACAAACTACTGTAAAAAGTTTGCAACGTGCTACTTTAAATTCCTTTGTTAAACCAATGCAAGTAAACTTTAGAAATTTTTCATTAGCATTTTAACATTTTAATTTCATAAAAGTATGCATGAAAATCACTTAAAATCATCCAAACTAAGCTAAATATTGTTAAAAGTGATAAAAAATGCAGTTAAAAACCTTTATTCAGATCAACATATGTTTCATCGCTCAGACGGTGACATTCTCAAGATCTTTGTTGATACAAGTATTTTCGCAATTGTTTTTGTTTTTAAATAAGCAATTGGTACATAAAATCACGAGACCACATGTATAATGAAAAACAAGTGAAAAAATAAAAAATAAAATAAAATGGATATTTCTGAACGTGAATTAATTTCTACTATTGTTTTTTATTCTGCAGAGCATCTCTTTCCAAATTTTAGGTAACTCAAGGGAGGCTGAATCATTGCAAATAGTCTCACTGCTTAAAAAAGATCTCTATTGCTTCCGGGATAATGGATGGTAAATAAAATATTGATGGATAAATCATTCTACTATTTTTAAAATCAATCTGCAAAGGTTCTTTTTTCTTTCAGGGGTTCATTTCTATGCCAGTTTTGGTTGGCTCCCTGGCAGAGTGATCCTGATCCTACAAAAGTTCTTTGCTACTTAATCTGGCCAAAGCTGTAGTTCTCTTGTTGTATTTAATGTCTGCTATATGTTCTTGTAAGTTTTCTCTTTGTCATACGTATATAAAATTGCATTGTTCCATCATCTTTGGTGAAAAGTATTCCATATACTGCTGATAACTGATTTGGTAGAGTTATTGGTTTGAATTGGTTTTTTTAATCACTTTTAGTAATTATCATCTTAGTTTGCATTTTAATTTAATTTATTTGTTTTCCTTGGATATACGAGCTCAATGTCAAACGTGATATCGATTTCGGTTGCAGTTTATTTCTGTTCATTACTTCCAATTTCAAAACCTATCAACCAAGTTTTTTTCCGGAATTGAAAGGGTTCTCAGAAAGAAACTGCAACCAAAATTGAAAAAAAAAAATTAAAAAGGTAGCATGTTAGACATCGACCTCAGATATCCTATGCAAGAAGAATTATTTAAAAAATTTGAAAGACAAACGAGAAATTTGTAAAGAACGTTTCCAATGATTAAGCATTAGCATGCAGATGTCTTCGTGAGATTTTGATTAATTTGAGTCTCGTCTCCGAATTAATCCCTTTGCGGAAAAATCTAAAATCCAGAAATTTTTTTGGAAAAATATCCTTAAGGGGGCTAGTCACTCGGCTTCCGATTTCCCCTATTTAATGTAAATTCTATGGGCATCGGATGCATTCGCATATTTAAAATATCTCCTCGGAAAATTAATTTTTTTAACTTACATTTTTTGTGTACACTTCCTAAAAGATGTCTCTTTTTCTCTTAGTTCTCAAAATATTTCTAAAGTGATACTGATATGTAAATACTTTTTATTCATATAGAATATAAATTTTCTTAAGAATCTGACTGAAAATCCTATTATTTATTACTTGTAGAACAGTCACGTGTGCTATTTTTACATTGTATTTAGATTCTAGTAATTATTTATGTAACAATACGTGTGCAATACATATTATCCATATTATTACATATAGCAATACATAAGCTGCGGATCTGTAAAAATTCCCGGAGTCGGAGTCGTCAATTTTTCCCACCGACTCCGCAGCCCTGGATTCTTGTAATTATTTATGTAACAATATATGTACAATACATATTGCACTGACTGCTTTGTGTCCAATAAATAATTTTGTAAAGAGCGGAATTTGTTTCAGCCATGATTACAGCAATAATGAAATTTATTATGTAAATGAATTATACAGGGTGTCCCTAAACTCATGGTACATACGCTAGGGGGTGATAGAACACATCAAGACGAGTAATAGTAAATAGGAAACCAAGGGTCCCAAACCTATTCCGAAGGAGATAGGCGCCTTTAAAGTTTAGGGTCCAATATTTCAAATGATTATAAAAAACGGAAAAATTGGTCGATTCGTTTGCGGTTTTCACTAAAACTATTCTTTATGTCAGTATTTTCTTGAAAATAGATTTTAAAGATACAGTTCAAAAAATGTCAATAGAGGCCGCTTTAGACTTTGGAGTAACCAACAACTATTTTTTACCGTTATTTTTTGTATCTCATTACATGCTTTGAAAAGCTTAGACTTAAACTTAAATTTTGAGCTCAAAATCTGAATTGTTGGGAGTGGTTAAATAGCGCAAACTGAACTGTGTTCAAGAGTTAAAATTTCAAATGATTATAAAAGACGGAAACATTGGTCGATTCGTTTGCGGTTTTCACTAAAATTATTCTTTATGTCAGTATTTTCTTGAAAATAAATTTTAAAGATACAGTTAAAAAAATACCAATAGAGGGCGCTTTAGTCTTTGGAGTAACCAACAACTATTTTCTACCGTTATTTTTTGTATCTCATTACATGCTTTCAAAAGCTTAGATTTAAATTTTGAGCTCAAAATCTGAATCGTTGGGAGTGGTTAAGCAGCGCAAAATGAACTGTGTTCAGGAGGGGGGGTTCAAATTTCAACACATGAACACAGTTCAGTTTGCGCTACTTAACCACTCCCAACGATTCAGATTTTGAGCTCAAAATTTAAGACTAAGCTTTTGAAAGCATGTGATGAGATACAAAAAATAACGGTAAAAAATAGTTGTTGGTTACTCCAAAGTCTAAAGCGCCCTCTACCGGCATTTTTTGAACTGTACCTTTAAAATTTATTTTCAAGAAAATACTGACATAAAGAATAGTTTCAGCGAAAACCGCAAACGAATCGACCAATTTTTCTGTTTTTTATAATCATTTGAAATTTTGGAGCCTAAACTTTAAAGGCGCCTATCTCCTTCACAATAAGATTGGGAACCTTGGTTCCCATTTACTATTACCCGTCTTGATGTGTTCTATCACCCCCTAGCGTAAGTACCATGAGTTTAGGGACACCCTGTATAAATCTTGCATAAGCAACAGGAATTATCGAAGGAAAGGTTTTTTAAAAGGAAATGAAGAATTTCTATAAAATGCTTTCACATAATTGTTTGAGAACATTGAACAAAACTGAAAAATGGTGTAGCCGTAAAAAAACAAAAACAAAACAGAGGGTATACGTTCTACGCAGAGGATATACGCTCAAGGCAGAGGGTGTACCCTAGTGCAGGGTCCGCGAACCATTTTACGTGCGCGTGCCAAAAATTCGCCAACAATATCTGTCAACAGTGTAACGTGCTTTGACATAAAACAATTCTGTAACGTACGATAATAATACAAAACATTAGTTAAAAAACCAGTTGATTTCATGCATTAATAATTAGTAATTAAAAAAATATTAAAAATCTAAATGCTATTTCTCTGTATATTGGAATAAGCCATTAAATTAACGACATTTTAATACGTAAATATAATTCATTTATGTAACCATTTTCTCTGTAATAAGGAAATAAAAATACGAAATTTTTTACCTTATTATTAATGCAACATCCAGTTATAATTATCCAAGTTGCATTTAACAATGCATCAATAAATTATTGATGAGATTTTTTCCTGTTGTATGTTCGATGGAGAATGCTTTATACCCGATTCGTATTTTGATAGTTTTATGTATATACATTTAAATTGGATCCATTTGCAGGGCCGGCCCAAGGGGTGCGCGAAGTGTGCCACCGCACGGGGCACCTAGTAGCGGGGGGCGCCAACCGGCGGTAGGAGTAAAGAGCGGCGTAAATAGTTTTGGATCCTACTTCTTTTTTTTTTTTTTTTTTTTTACATTTCCAATAACCAGGTGAGAATCATCTGTTGGGTCTAGATAGATCTGCTGAGCAGGGGATCTTCTTTGTTCTTAAAGGCACTAAACTTTCACATGCAGCGAATTTTTGTATTCTTTATTTGAGTAAAATACAAAGAACTTGTGATGAACATATCAGAGGAACGTAGGATGTTAGGATGCGTTCTCAAATCGGTGTTCTCAAATCGAAAATGGCAACTTTCTGACCTAAGTTTTAATTTATTTTTGTTCGAAAATGCATGAAACTATCTGGTAGTGTTGTTCAGAAACTATGTCATCGAGCTGTTTTTTCTATTTTTTTGCAAACGCAATAGGTCTTTCAGAAAATTGTGTCAAAGTGGACGTTTTGAACCGAATTTGCGCGCGAAAGAAGAAAAATCAAAGAGCGGGCGAAAAACGTGTTTTTCACGTGATCGAATTCGTTTATAACTCAATGGGTAATTGATTGATCAAAAAAATGGAAAAAAAAACAGTTCGATTCCAAATCGCTTCCATGGCCAGGCTTTCCAATTTTATATCTTTCCGTTAAAAAATGAATTTGTAAATGTGTCAGAACGTTTTGCGCTTGTTGAGCAGAGCAGTTAAGAACAGCCTTAAAGAAATTCCTTTAAGCCAAAGGCTCAGATTACCTTCCTTGAAACTGGAAAAGGACCACCACCTATTCAACTCTTCTGCTTCCTTATGGAGTGCTAAATTCTTTTGACTAATTAATTGCGCCGTAGCTGAGGGGCGCCAAATTTAGGAAAGCTTTAAATCGAAATTATCTCCCATATTTTGGTGATAAACAAATATTGCAGATTTTTTCCACCTTGTGTATGTCTGAATGCATTCTTTAGTAAAATATTTTATTATGTCCGAAAAAGGAAGAAAGAAAAATTTCTCTAAATGTTTCTGAGATAGCTCAAACCCATTTTGTACCTTACGTGATTACGTACCTGACAGGAGCCCTCAAAAGGATTAAATGGAGGAGAGGGCGCACCATATTTGGGAGGCTTTAAATCAAAATTATCTCACATATTTTGAGAATAAACAAGAATTGTAGACCTTTTTGTTTCCTTGTGTGTCGTGTGTGAATGCATTCTTTAGTAAAGTATTTTATTATATCCGAAAAATGACGAAAGAAAAAGTTTCTCTAAACCCATTTTGTCCTTTATATGATTACGTACCTGAAAGGAGGATCCAAATGATTAAATGGTGAGGAGGGGGGGTGGGCTATATTTAGGGAAGCTTTAAATCGGAATTACCTCACATATTTTGAAAATGAACAAGAATTGTAGACTTCCCTCCCCCCCCCACCCCCCCCCTTGTATGTGGTTTTGTGAATGCATTCTTCAGTAAAATATTTCATATCCGAAAAATGAAGAAATAAAAAGTTTCTCTAAACACATTTTGTTCTTTACATGATTACGCCATGTTTAAGGAAGCTTTAAATCGAAATTATCTCGCATATTTTGAAGATAAACAACAATTGTATAGACCTTTTTTTTTCCTTTATGTGTGTGTGTGTAATCACTACTAGACCGGAATGTATGCTATATACTGTGCTTCAGAATCCGTGTTCATATCTTATTTATTTTAAAGACAAGACTAATTTTTTTTTTCTTTTTTTAAATGAATTTTTCGAGAGATGAATGACTTTTCTAATTTATCAAAAATTCTTATTATGATAAGAGAATCCTTTTCAGAATTCAACATTTTAGTGTAGTGATCACGATCAGTTTTAAACCTTAAAAAAATCGATTTTCTTGTTTTCGATATATTTTTAAATTTTTGAACCTATAAAAAGAGATTGCGTGAAAATATTCAAATTAGAACAGAGTCAATTTGAAATTAATTGATAACGCATACTTTTACACAGATTCAAACTGAATTTCAACTTTGCGCGGGTTTTTACTACTTGAACACATTGTAAAAAACGTTTTGAAAGATTGGTAATTTATTTTCAACATATGTATAAAATGATTATAGTAAAGATTCTACCTAGTTTTTTTTACTACTTAAAAGGCGTAAAATTTATTTGTTGCAATTAGAACGTGTTTTCTGTATGTGATACACCTTTAAAAAGCACATTCTATCCCCCCCCCCCCAAAAAAAAAAAAAACGCGTCATATAACTGACACAAACGTTGTTAGAGTATGCGAGTATACTCATTTTATATAAACCTATATTCAAAAGAAATTAGCTATCTGCAAAGAAAATTATTATTATTATTATTATTATTATTATTTCTTATCTTCAATGTATATAAGTAGCAAAAGCATACCCAGAGTTATCAATCGGAGTCTGTGTTAAAGTACTCATTTTTAATTTCAAATTGATCCGTTTGTAATTCGAATATTCTTATGCGGTTTTTATTTTGCTTGATCCAGAATGACGTAATTTTTTAAAGAGTATAAAAATAATAAATAATTTTTTTAAAGATTTTAAAACTCACGACTCACCAAATATAAAATTAATATATGCTTCCTTGAAAGTAAATAACAAGACAGGGTTACAGATCTTACATAATTGCTACTTATTAGAACTACTCTGTTGAGTATATTCCAAATAATAAACATAACTATTCTAATAAAATTTCTTCTTTCAATAAATTAATTATTGTTATTTTTGTCCTATACCATAGCATAATGAATGGCGCTTAATTTCTGGATCACAATGTTACATATTGAGATTGATATTTATTATAAAATTCAGATCTCAAAGATAGGATTAATTATGGATACGTTTATTTATTTTATAGTCTTTTTAAATAATATCTTAAATAATTAAGAAAAGCATGTGTAAAAGTTTATGAACGAATAATTTACGAATATTTTAAAAATTGTGTGAAAAAAGGGCCAAATATTTTTAACAGGTATGGTAAGGGGGGGGGGGGGGGGGCGCCCAAGAGAATACTCGCACGGGCACCAAAATTTTCTTGGGCCGGCCCTGTCCACTTGCCATCTTAATGCAGTGACTGTCTAAAAAAAAATTATTTGGAAAATTACAGTGTTATCAAATAATATAATAAAAAAAAGAAAAATGTCCAGCTAAACTGATGGCATTGAGCTCACAGGCTATTCACACTAATTGTATATCATACTCTTATTTAAAAGAATAATGCCCCTCAAAAAAATAAGTGAAGGGGAATTAGCCCCGTTTCACCCTTTATACTTAACCAGTGAACCTCCAAATCTAATCAGGGAAGCTCCTTATCATAATAAACCGGTATACCAAATTTGGAGCAAATCGAATAATCCTGCAAAAAAAAGCCATTTATCTAAATTAAGAGGGTGGACTACCCCCCCCCCCTATCCTTAACCAATGAATCCCCCAAACGAATCAGGGAAGCTCCTTAACATAATAAACAGGTATACCAAATTTGGAGCAAAGCGAATAATTCTGCATGAAAAAACCGTTTATATAAATTAGGGAGGGAGGACTAGCCACCCTTCCCCCTTTATCCTTAACCAATGAACCCACAAAACTAATCAGGGAAGTTCCTTAACATAATAAACCGGTATACCAAATACGGAACAAATCGAATGATTCTGCATGAAAAACCCATTTATCTGAATTAAGGGGGGGGGGGTGGACTAACCCCGTTTTTCCCCCTTTATCCTTAACCAATGAACTCCCAAAACTAATCAGGGAAGTTCCTTAACATAATAAACCGGTATACCAAATTCGGGGCAAATCGAATGATTCTGCATGAAAAACCCAATTATCTGAATTAAGGGGGTGGACTAACCCCCCTTTTCCCCCTTTATCCTTAACCAATGAACCTCCAAAACTAATCAGGGAAGTTCCTTGACATAATAAACCGGTATACCAAATTCGGAGAAAATCGAATCATTCTGCATGAAAAACCCATTTATCTGAATGGAGAATTTGCACGTTTTCTAACTTTATCACGAAACAATAGTACATGAAAAAGTAAGAAGGATACCCTGCATATTTTTTTTATTTTGAGCTTTTATTACTGATTTATGATTGTTTTAATATCGCACTATTTACCGTATCCCGAAAACGCTCCGTAATACATCTGACGTCACAGTTCATGACAACAAACGTCTGTTATTCTTTACGTGCGTCGCTTTTCAACTTGTTCATTTTTTTTAAATATTGCTGTTTCTAAAATTATTATGACTGAGAACACAAAGTCATATTATAAATACAGTGAAACCTCTCTGTGCGACCACCTCCATTAAGCGATCACCTCCATTAAGCGACCACCTCCCTGAACGATCATTTTTTCATTGAACGAAATTTATTCCCGTAGGCTCAATACTAATTTTACTTCCATTCAGAGACCATCCCAGCTGACCTCTCTCCATGAGCGACCAATTTCTTTGAAGAAAAGGAAACAAATTCCGTTTTTTCCTTTCACTTGAAGAAGGTTTTGTTAGAAAAATAATTCCGAGGGGCTTTATACTTCTAAACTAAGTTTAAATTATTTTTTTATTCCGGTAACTTTTAAGTGTTTAAACCCCTTTATGCCTTTTTAGACAACGAAGTTAACTCTGATGGCGAATTAAGAATAACGATCAATAAACTCACCTATCCTATTCTGTTAGGAAACTCTCAAAGAAATAGATAAATTAATGAAAATATTATTTGTTCCCGTCCCAAAAAACTTTGAAAGGATTTGGAAATAAAAGTTATGAAAGATAAAATCGTAAAACCAAAGCAAACGCCAATATATTCATTTTTAAACACTGCAGTAATTAACTTATATAATTAACTTTTTTTTTGATACTTAAATTTTTATATTTTTTCCTAATGTGAAAAATAAATTCTAGTAACATTATTTCTACTTTTTTTCAACAATTAAAATCTAGATTTAAACATGACTTCCATTAAGAGGCCACCTCTCGAAACGAATTCAATTTTTATTAGAATGAAACGTGGTCGCTTTAAGGAGGTTTTACTGTACTGTATTGTACCACTCTGCACTAATACAACCAGTAACTTCTAGCGAAAAGTTGTTTTTCTGTGTGCCAAAAGACACTGCCATTAGAAAATCATGGACTAAAGCTATGAAGAGAGATGACAAGAAAAATCCTAATTTATCTAATACATCATCTCTTTGATCTTGTGAAGATCATTTTTCAGTAACTTTATGTTTGATTTTGTTTAAATATTACTATTTTAGAACATTAATTGATTGGATAAATAGTTACTCAAGAGAAAAAAAAAAGCATTCATATTTATAATGTACTCATTCGTATTTAAAAACAAACAAAAACACTCTGTAGTAGATTTCATACGTATATTGTATCTGTAAAGATTAGTAAGCAATAACCCTGTTTTATTGATGATTAAATAGGTAAAACGTAGAAACGTCTAAGATATGACACACAGAAATATGTTAGTTTTTATTTCAGGAATTCAGGAAGTAAATAAAAATTTTATTGGGTAAGTGTACATTTTTATTAAGTTAGGGACTAGGTTTAAAAAAAAAAGGATTTATTTCGAAACAATATTTTGTCATGTCTTAATAGAGATTATAAAACGTAAAAATATTGAAAATACTCAAAAAAATTTTAATATTAAATTTTTACTTTTCAACATAAAAATACTTTAGGTCCCGCTGCCTATGACACCGTGTAGCAGGCGTGCTTCGACAATACTGCATAATCTTTAAAAAAAAAAAAAAAAAAAAAAAAAAATCAACTGGAAAAAAAACATCGAACCACATCCCCGCTGCCTGCGGCATCGTATAGCACCACGTGCTGCGCACGCACAGCAAATTCTTGTAAAAAACCTAAAAATTTACAAAAGTACCCCCAGGGGGCGAAGTGGGGGGGTAGGGGCAACGGATGTGCATAATATGAATAAGTTTTCATACACATTTCTAACGATATGTCACGTGAGGTGTGTACTCAAAATTTAGAAAATAGCTCCTCCCCGGATGACCCTCCCCTCCCTCTGCATTTCCCACTCTTTCAAATATCTAATGTTAAAAAATAATATTTATTTGAGTGTTAAATGAAAAATCGCATTTAAAACGCAATAAACAGTTGATCTGAAGAAAAAAAGAGAACCCCCCCCCCCCCACCATTAAAAATCAACTCATCTTAAATTTATAAATTCTTTATTATGCGTTAAAAACAACGTCAAAGTTTAAAAGCGATCAGTTCTTTATTTTTCCTAATTTTAATAATATCCCGTCAACTCTCTCTATGTGAAAAGACTTTTAATGAGTTTAAAAATCGATTTTTTCTTAAACTTAGCGCTCATTTTTTTATTTTTAAAATTGACATTTTATAAATCAACGTACAAAATAACATCCAGATGCGAAAGAACCAAATTTGTAAAATCAGTAGTTTAAAAATTTCGAACCTTTATTTCCAAAGCTTAGTATCTCTTTTCTTTCCGTTCCGCTTGCCTGTCGTGAACTGTGACGTCATAGTAAGTCACGCCCCGATTTGGAGCGACGTGATTTTAGCTTACTTTTAGGACTAATTATTTAATAGTATAGATATTTTTTTCGCGTTTTTGAGAATATTTTTGAAAACTGTGGATGTGAAACTATCAGAAAAATATATAAATGATCAAATCCCCCATGTGTGCAAATTCCTCATTAAGGGGTTGGACTAACCCCGTTTTTCCCCCTTTATCCTTAACCAATGAACTCCCAAAACTAATCAGGGAAGCGCCTTATCACAATGAACCTAGGAAAAAATTTTGAAGCAAATCGGATGTTTCTATCAAGAGTTATCGCGTTACGTACATACGTACGTACGTACATACATACATACATACATACATACATACATACAGAGCGGGCGGGCACATTAGCTCTCAGGCTTTGATAGCCTGTGAGCTAAAAAGGCAAAATACATGTCGAAAACGCTGCATAAGATCACAAGAAAAGAAACTTCTTTTGATGTGTTAATTTATGCAAAAATTAATTGCATTATTTGTGATAGTCTGCCCGTATGAAACAAAATTTTATTGATTATAATAGACATTAAATGTTACCTGCATAAGAATTATAAAATTTATATTTTCGTGTGCAAGAGAAATTGTCTTACGTGCAAACTGTGGTACGCGTGCCATAGGTTCGCCAACCCTGCCCTAGTGTGTATATGCTATAGCTTTCTTGAGAAACAGAAGGTATACGGATACGGTGTTCCTTAAAAAAATCCAGAGGGTATACCATACGGCGTATACTTACCACTACATCTCTGCTGGTGAACTCCTGGTAATATGTGTCGGACCATTCTGTTTTCTATATTATTTTGGTAAAGAGTGTAAAAATAGTGCTGCCATCTAGGGAGAGCTTTCAGGAATAGTTTGATAGTCGGCATAAAATTTTCAAATAAAGATTTTTAAATTACCAGGTCAGTTTTCTTTTCTCTCTTTGTCTTTCGCTCGAAAACGAGAAATTATTCTGATGCATTTACAAACTCATTTTAATTCCTACATCTGTGAACTTTAAAAACATTCTCATTCAAGAGCCAGAAAAAAAAAATCTAACATTGTTTCTTACCTCATTTTATAATTTACACATTTTGATTAGAAGCAGGGTTAATATGCCCTCTTTTACCCAGACATGTCCTCTTTTTTAATAGTATGGTGAGCGACTGGGTAGATTTTCTTTCTCAAAGTAATTATCAGTGTTTTTCATCAATTTGAAAATAATCGGAAATTAGATTACATTTTGAATATTTGTTCTGGCAAATATTTTTATCCATCGACCAAAAATGAAGTGTGAAATAGTCGAACACAACGCGGGAAGTCCTAGCTCATTAAAATTTATTTATTTTAGCTCGTTAAAATTGTGCATTGTTGCAAATTGTACAAACTGTACATCAGTTAATAAAATTGCATATCATTGCATTGTTGAAGATTGTACAATTCTGTTTTACGATCCCAGCACATGATGGAAATAGTAAAAATTTTCTTTTATGCAAAACCAAAGGCCCAACGAAAGGAATAGCTTCGCTTCGCATTCTGTTTGTTTAGTACAATTTCAAAGACATGTCATTTGAGCAACTTTATTCATACATATAAATGCAATTTCTGAACTTCTGAAGCAGTTAGATTCAAATAAGAAATACAATTGGGCACATAAAAAAAAATCTATAAACGTTAATTACGAGATGGCCCATAATTATGTACATGATGTTTCACACTCTGTAGTAAAGAAGCACTTTTATTAACAACATCATGGAAAATGAGCATAGGAACTTTGCAGCTCCGCAATTTTTCTCTAAAAATGTTGCAGTTTTCCAGCCAAACATGGGTATTTTGCAGCTCCCCAGATTTAAAAGTCTGCAAAACCCGCATTAAAAAAGGGGGTCTTAAACTGACGATAATTGAGAGATTATCATACACAATCATAGTTATAAATGGACTATATCATTTTTTTTTTTTTTTTTTTTGAAATGGAGATGGTCTACTATGGTTGTTAACCCCTCATTCATAGGAGCTAACTATATAGGATTTGCATCTCCACAGGAGTGAACCATAAATATGTGTCTCAAAATTGACTCAAAATTTGCGAATAACATCTTTAATCGTACTTAAGGGAAAGAAAAACACTCCTTCACTGATAAGAGAAAAATTCTTTTATTTTTACTAATTAAGATTCATAAGGTATTTATAACCATATAAAGAAGTGCATGGTTTTATACTATGAATCAATGACCTACAAGGTTCAATTATATGACAATATTTTGGTCTTTTAAAAGAAAAGAAATTAACCCAGATAGTAAGAGGTGGAATTCAGAAAGGTGCTGGTGTTGTTTCTTACGGTAGATTACCTACTCGAGAGATACAGACCGATGGGGGTGTGCCCTCTGCAGGGGGTCTGTTTAAGTGAACCTATTTTTATGGTACTTACACATGGTTAATCGAGGTTTGAAAAAAACCACCGAAAACTCGAAACGATTCGGCCGACGGGCGTAACTGGGTTCGAACCCAGCATCTCTTGTATACCGCCTTTGAGAGTAGAAATTCTCAACCGCTGGTTGGACTAGAATTCAGAAAGTGTTTCAAATTCATCAGAGAAAAGCGTCAGAAGATGCATCGCAAAGACTATATATATATATATTTTTTTTTTATTATCTGATAATATTCTAAATTTTGTAAATCTGAATATCATTATTCATAATCATAAAATAATAATTAAAAATATTGTTAAAATAAAATAAAGTAAAAACACATACAGTAGATATATTCAGCCAATTTCCTCTCTTAACAATATTTAATTTTTATGGTGAATCAAGGTATAACTAATACTGTAAAAAGGAAAATAGCTTCTTTCTAGAAATTAGACAATCTATAGAAACGATTTTAAATATTATTTAAATGCGTTTTAACTGATAACAGTTTTCCCAGTATAGACTGCATTTTATCTATATTTTAAGTATGTGGATTGTGGGTGCAAGCGAGTTGGACTGAAGATTTTCTCATTAATTCATTTCTTACGTTTAACACTAGAACGGTGATGAGGGTGCATTTTACCCATGCCAAACGTATAAATCCAGTGGCTGAGAGGTTCTGCTCTCGAAACTGGTAGACGGGAGGTGCTGGGTTCGAACCCAATCGCACCCGTCGGCCTAATCGTTCGGAGTTTTCGTGGTTTTCTTCGAGCCATGGATTTCCATGTGTAAATACGGGTTAGGTTCCCTTAGAAAGACCCCCCACGAAAGGCACTCCCCCCTCGGGCCTATATCCCTAGTGCAGATAATCGGCCGTCAAAAATCAACCAACCAACCAACCAACCAAACGCATAAATGTCGATTCGAACGAGAAATTTCTTCAGCAAATAAGTAAAAGATATACTGCACAAAAATAAGTTAAATAAATAAGTTAAATAGTTTTAAATAAAAATTCTGGTATTAAATATTTTTATTAAATTTGAGTAAAATTTCTCGCCGATCTCGTGTTAACTAAAACAGTACAAGAATGACAACCACAAATACCACATGCAATATTTCAACAACCATGCGGGGAAAGCCGTGAGTTTTGCCAGTCGATTATAAATTCGATTCCAAATTCCTTCAATAACCACGCCTTCAGATTTCAGGCTTTTACGTACAAAAATGAGGCCGTGTTTGCATCAGAAAGTTGAGCAAGGAAATATATTTTTTCGTAACAGACAGCCGTAATCCTTAACTGTTAGTGAACTCAGACCATTTAAATTTTCTATAGCAGTTTCCTTTAACCCTTGGGGGCGAGCGACCGGTATTCGTGCCGCGTAAGGTGCTCAGAATCAGTGATTATTCTCACCAGTAAAATTTTATTATAAAGTTTGTCTTATCTAAGCCGAACATTTTCCCGATTCAATTAGGCAAAAATTTTTGTTTTTAAAAACCGGCGAATAAAGATTAAAAATTCTGTAAATGACACTCGTCCCGAAGGGGTTAACCCGTTCTGAACCATGGATGCAATATGCACCCCCAAAAAGAGCATACAGAATTTGTTTTAGGCACCAGTAAAAAAAGAAAAGTAATATTTAGTTTCTTTAATTAGAGCATTTTCGTGATTGTTTAGGTAGAGGAAACTTTAACAAAAAAAGTTGTGCCAACCGAATAAAATTTGTGTAAAAGCCGCCGATCCCGAAGGGGTTAATGTAAATAAGCACACAAATATCACTTGAAATATTTCAAGAACAACGCGTGGAAAACCGCTGGTTTTGCTAGCCGATTACAATTCAAGATGCAATATATTTATCAAAAATGAAAAACACTATTCGATTTCAAATTCCTTCAATAACCATGTCTTCAAACTTCTCGCTTTTGCGTATAAAAATAAGGCCGTGTTTGCGTCAGAAAGTTGAGCCGGGAAATATATTTTTTCATAAAAAAAACAGCCGTAACCCTTAACTGATGTTAGTGGATTCTTATACAGCTATTTTTTTTCCCTTTTTATAGTTTAACTTGTAATTTTCAGTTTAGCTATGGATAGTGGTGTAGTCGTAAAAAAAACAGAGGGTATACGTTCTAAGCAGAGGATATACGCTCAAGGCAGAGGGTGTATATATACTATAGATTTCTTGAGAAACAGAGGGTGTACGGTGTTCATTAAAAAAAATCCAGAGGGTATACTGAGTATACCCTCCACTACATCCCTGGCTATGGATAATAGAGACATTTTGTTTCGTTTTGAGGCGTAGTACTATCACTAGAGATTTCTGAATAGGTTAATTTTATAAAAATAGCAAATAAAGCCTTTGTGCAACAATATTAAAAAGCAGAAAAGCCAACGTTTAAAATGCACAAATAATATATGAAAAGCAGCAAACAGCTGTTTCGAATCTACTAGCGAGATTCTTCTTCAGTGCAAAAGGAACAGCGTGCTAGAAAAAGCAAGGCTGAGCAAAAAAGCTCAGCCTTTTTTGCTCAGCCTTGCTTTTTCTAGCACGCTGTTCCTTTTGCACTGAAGAAGAATCTCGCTAGTAGATTCGAAACAGCTGTTTGCTGCTTTTCATATATTATTTGTGCATTTTAAACGTTGGCTTTTCTGCTTTTTAATAGGTTAATTTTAATTACGTCCTGAGTATAACGTTTAGTACAGAAACAGTATCCCATAATATGAGTTGTAATTTTCCATCTGGCGGAAAGTCCCACAGTGGCCAAGAAGTTCTGCTCTCGAAGCTAGTAGACGGGAGGTGGTGGATTCGAACCCAATCGCACCCGTCGGCCTAATCGTTCGGAGTTTTCCGAGGTTTTCTTCGAACCTTGGATTTCCATGCGTAAAAATGGGTTAGGTTCCCTTAGAAAGACCCCCCTTGGGCCTATGTTCCTAGTGCAGATAATCGGCCGTCATAAATAACACCAGCACCACCATCTGGGGGAAAATGTTTGGCAGAGTATTGGCAGCTTCAACCAAGAGATCCCTGGTTCGAATCCTGGCCCGGACATTTTCGCCCAGTTGCAAAATTAAAACTCATGACCTATTTACCAATAGGAATAGTTAGATTAATTTTTAACACAATTGGTAAATAAATCATAACAGTTGTAAATTTCCAAGTGGGTGAAAAAAGTCCGGGCCAGGATTCGAACCAGGAATGTCTTGGCTGAAGCCGCCAATGCTCTACTAACTGAGACAACTGATTTATTTACCAATTGAATAATTGTGTTAAAAATTAATCTAATATAATTACGCATGCAGAGTTTACTGCAGTTCCAAAAATAACCTTCGATTTATTCTGTTGAGTTGATTCAGATATCAGACCAGATATTGTGATCGTTAAATGGTTAACTTCGGTGAATTAGTCTTCCAGATTCGTCCGGGATGGCTCAGTTGGTAGAGTATTGGCGACGTCAGCCAAAACATCCTTGGTTCGAATCCTGGCCAAGACTTTTTTCACCCACTTGGAAATTTACAACTGTTAAGAATAACTATATTAAAATTAATATAGAGTATCCGATAAGCAATTTATTCATCCTTCGTACAAGATATCACTCTCAGCACTGCTCAGACACCGCTCACAGTATCTATACCGCAATTTTTGCACTGCAATTAAGAGTTAACAAAATCTTAGACTTGTAAAAGTATACTTACCATAAAACTAAATACACCTTCTGGTGCAGAACCACCTCCAATGATCTTAGGATGCCTTTTCCGATCTTTATTTTAAAGAAAAAACTGCTTATTATTCTAATTATTAAAACAGTTTATTATTTACAGTAGAGTAAACAATAAAATATATAATTAACTAGCATCAGCCAATCCGAAATGACGGAGCACTGAGCCACAAAAACTTCAGACAATATTTTAAAATAAAAATATTTGAAATAGAAATGTTTTACTATTTAATAGTATAAAACTGAGTTTGCAATAACAGCTATTACATCTGTATCTTCAAGTTTTTTTTTTCTTTTTTTTTTTTTTGTCGTCAATTACCTCAGGAAATACTCAAATGCTAATTTATCAGTAAGTGCCTCTATTTTCCTAATTTGCTTAACCCTTACCGGCACAGAGTAATTCTGTTTATAAACTAATGGAATAATGGACTGACACCGTAATTTATAAAGAATTTATTAGAAAATACGAACTTACTTATATTCATGTACATAATAATAGGAAAATTTTAGTTAAACATTCTTCTTGCCGCTTGCCAGTTTTGGAATTAAAATTAGGTGTCCTTTTTTAAGGACACCGCGCCGGTAAGGGTTAAGTCTGTCCTACGCAAAATACCCTAAAAATAACCAACTCATACTTACAGCTTTTTTAACACTTTCCAACATTGTTGAAAAGTGTTTATGAATTCGGTTGTCTGGCCGTCTGTCTGTCCACGTTCTAAGTCGCGTAAGTATACTCGGATTTTCATGTAATTGATATACATTGGCCTGCAAAAGTTAAGGTACAGGGACTGGATGCTTTCGATTGTACACGGTTTGTCGAATATCTATCAACATTATTGGTGAATTGTTCTTGAACTTCTGGGATATAAAGAGCATGTTTGATTTCATATTTCTCGGTGAAGGACAATATCGGGGGGGGGGGGGGGGCAATTAGAGGGGTAATAATAAATTTAATAATAAAATAATATTTGCGATCACCTATGTAACCGAAAATGCTGTAAATGGTTTGTCACTGTGTTAAACGACTATTTGGGTCCTGTCCAACGTTTGTTTGCATTTGTGTAAGAACAGCTCTCATATTCATAAAGGTGCTATTCTGTCTGTGAAAAATTCAGAAGTTTTTTGTTTATAGCATACACAGTTAACAAAATTTAACACAACTTTTCGAAAACCTGACAAAGAATAGCAAGAGTACACTTTAATTAAAACATCAATATCTTGAATATTTGATGAGATATGGGCACTTGTATGAAATAATTTTTAATTACGCATGCGTGGAAGATTTCAAAATTTGTATTTGATATTTTGGTAGTCAGCTATTTAGGGCAACTTATATAAAAAGTCCAGTCAAATATCACGAAAATTTACTGAGATAGGGGCCAAATTGCGAGTTGCTTTCTAAAAATAGCTTTATTATAAGGGATTTTCCACAACTTTTCAATCAGCTCACTATACATTTTTTGAGTTTTCACAATATTTGACTGGACTTTTTATAGAAGTTGCCCAAAATAGCTGACTACCAAATTATCGAATAAAAATTTTGAAATCTTCCACGCATGCGCAGTTAAAAATTATTCATACAAATGCACATCTCTCATCAAATACCCTATATATCAATGTTTTGATTGCAGCATACTGTTGCTACTGTTCTTTGTCAGGTTTTCGGAGTATTGTGTTAAATTTGGTTGAGAAAACTATATGCTATAAGCAAAAAATTTTTGAATTTTTCACAGACACAATAACATTTTCACAAATATGAGGTCTATGCTTACACGAATGCACAGAAACGTTGAACAGGGCCCAGTCCACTTAACACAATGACAATCCATTTCCAGCATTTTCTGTTACATAGGTGATCGCAAATATTTTATTAAATTTATTATTAGCCCCCTAATTGCACCCCCCCCCCCCCACTCCGACTAAATCTTCACCGAGAAATATGAACTCAAACATGTTCTTTACAACCCAGAAGTTCAAGAACAATTCGCCAATAAGGTTGGTAGATATTCGACAAACCGTGTACAATCGAAAGCCACCAATCCCTGTACTTTAACTTTTGGAGGCCAGTGTATATTAATGATGGTTACCATGGCATGTTCGGTATTGAAAATGAAGTGATTAGCATTAATAGTTTATTTACAGTGGTACTCAAAATAATTCCGTTATATTATGGTCATTGGGTAAAAATCGCTTGTAGTGTATTTTAATGACATTACGCTATTTCAAATGTATTGAAATTGATATAAAACATCGAATTTCACGACAATATCTATACTATAAAATAGGGTGTTCATAGCATTTATCGTTCATTTATAGGGACACACAAAAGAATTCGGTTACAGTACTGTCCTTATTCAATAATTGCTGGAAGTGCGTTTTCAATTCCGCTTTTAATTTTAACTAATTTTTGCATGCTTCTCGTTGTGTATAAGTTCTATAGATCTTATACAGAGATGCACAAAAGAATCCACGCACCATTCTCCTTATTACCGAGAATTGCTGAAGAAGAATTTAACTGAGGTTTGTATTTCCTAACTGAAATAAACTTTTGCACATACGATATGTAGTTTATAGATGATACGGAGATTTGTGTCCCGCTTCCGGGACACAATGGTCCATTTTATCAGTGTATAAAAATAAATTATTTTTGAATAATGTATTGGAAACATGTTTTGATAAAATTCCAAAGAAGATAAAAATGTTTAAGGAATATTCAAAAATATTTTCAGGCAGGCTGGACATTTCGTTAAAAGGGGGAAAAAAAAGGTGTAAAGTGCAAAAGTGGTCCACTGTGCCCTAGTCTCTCCTATGAATTAATATTATTTTTTGACTTCAGCGCAAGTTACTGGTCTTATTATTTAAAAACAGTTTTATCAAAAAGAAAGTTTTAATGAAATGTATACTCACCTCTTTCATGATCGTTGGCAACGATTCCGATAAAAATCTGTAAAGTAAGTTTAAAAAAAATAATTAAAAATAATAATATCGACCTACTTTAGAATAACTTACACATAAAAAATGGTTAAATTGATATATTTTATATAAGCAATTTTGGTTTAAAAAAAAACATCAATCAACGTAACAATAGACATCTGCTGATTGTTGCATAGAAAGCGGTCCCAAACAGTGAATAAAAGAAAAAGTTCTACATGGGACTTCGAAGGAGGAAAACAATTTTTTTTTTACTTTGTTTTCGCTATGAAAGACATGACACATTGATTAAAATTTAATAGACATCATATTTTTAAGTGGCTGTCAGTCAATATATACTCGTATATAGAATTGGCTTTAAAAGGGGTCGCACGGTGAGTGATTTACCGATTCTAGCTGGCCAAAAGTCGATTTTTAAAAGTTTATCCTAGCGTAATTTATTTTTTGCCAGTTATAGCTCAATAATAAGGACGTTGTACCTGATATTGGTTTTGATATAAATATAATTGTATAACCCATAGAGTAGCGCAAAATTGATGCTTCTTTGTTGGGAATGAATCAATCTGTTTGAATATAGTTCTTTAATCTATTACTTGAAGCGGAATAAGATATACTGCTCGATTATGGACGCTTCCAAACAAAATATGGACTTTATTTTATAGGATTTATATACATAAAGTTTGCCCACATCAGCTGTTATTTTATATTTAATGTCGCAAAAAATTGTATTTTCAGTGTTTTTTCAGTTTTAATATAGAAAAAGTTATATGATAAAGCACGATTAAGTTCAATTTTTGATATGATTAAATAGTTTAGATTATTACCTTTTCGTTCCAATTTAATTTGTCTGCCCTTAGGTGCCCTCCCAGTTTTTAGAATCGTTTTTAGCTTATTAAGTCTAAGTAACTTTCTTTAATTAAAGGGAGCCGAATTTAAATTAGTCACATAAATAAACTTTTGCCCCATTATGCAACGGCAACAATATTTAAAATTTAACGAAAATGTGAATTTGGTTGAAAACATTTTGTTTATTGAGGAAAATTACCATGAAGAGAACATGAAGTTTCGCAGGAACGAAATGTTTAATTTATGATCAAATTTGGACAAAAATTGCCACTTGTACGTAGATATCTCAGGACAGAATGATTTAAAATACATTACTTGGCTGCAAATTTCGAGTGGTTACAAAATTGACCCAGACAAATTCTCCAAATTCAGATTTGATACAATACAAAGCATAATGTAGCCATTTTCTCATGATATCTTATATTCATGATATCTTCCCATTCTTTACATAAGATTCCTCTATGCAGAGATAAATATACAACAGAATATACAACACAATTTTCATTAAAGCTGTCGAATGTTTATCCCGTATTTTAAATTAAAAAAAATAAATTTTAGGATTTGTTATAATAATACAAAAATAGTTTTATCACTCTAGCTTCCATACCGTTAAGAAAGTATCATTAAAATTATTAAGAAGAACGTAAAATCATGCGTCAATCAGATTATGGAAAATTTTTCAACGCATTCGGACTACTGTAATAAAACTTCATAGCTTAATAACGTGAAAAACCATGTCTAAGTAATAATTTGTAAAACATAACACGTTTGAAAACACAATTTCAACTAAAGTCGAAAAAATAGCTGAAAATTTTGTACATCCAGCAACTTCCGTCAATAAACGGAAAATGCACTTCAGATGTTTTGTGCAGCCCTGTATATGATTTATATAATTTATACACACTAAGTAGTATGCAGTTTTATAATTTAAAAAGTGTTCCACAACTGAAAACGCAGTTCCATCAATTATTGTTCATACAGAGAAAAATATAACTGATTTATTTTGTGTGCCCCTGTATATGAAGGATGAATGGCACATCATATTCAATAGTAATCATCTTATAGAGCACCTTGGAGATATATATCAAATTAAATACTTTTGAAATAGTGTAACATGAACAAAATACACCACAAACATTTTTTCCCCATAGGCCGTAATGAAATGAAATACTTTTAAATGTCGCTGTAACGAATTTATGACTACTACACGCTACATTTTGCAATACCTAACATTCAATAGTGAATATCAATAACATTTTTCAATTTCATGGCGATGCGACTATAGTGAGGCAAAAAATAATTTTGGCCATCTAGAATCTGTAAATCACCTGCCGTGGGTCGGGTCTGCCCAGGGCGTTGAGAAATAAAAGGCGCAAAAAAAAAGAAAAATAATTGGCTAATCCTCAATACAATAAAAACGGAAATTCTAAGGACTGGGGGAAAAAATTAGAGAGGTTTCAGTTTTAGGTAGGAGGTTTGTGTGGTACTCCTATCGAGAACGTGTATTTTTTTTCTGTTTTAGACCGGATTCCCTAAGAGGCAGGGTTTTTTCCCCTCACGCTTCACTGTCTTTTTCTTATAAGCTACCATTTGTAGGATCATAATATATATATATATATATGTGTGTGTAAATGACGCGAGTTGAGAAACTTGTCTTTTGTGGAAAATTGCAAAGAAACCTCTACCTGCGTCCACCTGTTTTCATTGTAAATCAAGATTTTACAATGACAGAAATACATCATATAAACTTTTTTACCAAAAATAAAACAGACTTCAAAAACTACTACAAAGTAAAAAATATTTTTTTTACATAATAGTTAATAAGAAATTAAATTAAGAGCATTCTATTTACCATGCGTATTATTATATTTATGTACATTAATTTGATTTTTTGGAGTCGGTGCCAGCCAAACGAAGTTAAGTATAACTATCCAACAGACACACATCCAAATATCTACGAGATTTTTTACGATTTGTTATTTAGTTAAAAAATTTTAATTTTACCATTTTTGAAACATTTCATCTGATTTTATAAACGTGTATTTTCAAGTGAGATTAGCTGTAATTATGTGTGCTAAATTAAGGGTTATTATAAAATTAGTGTGTTTATACAGGCTATTTATGTAAAAAAATCATAGCCAAAGACAGATTTTCAAATGCAGGATGGTGTCAAAGTTGATTGAGAATGGAATTTTTTTCCTAAACGGCTCTGCTGAATCTTGTTACGATGTGTATTGGATGAACAATTTTAATTTTGAACTTGGCTTGGCTGGCACCGACTCCAAAAAATCAAATTAATGTACATAAATATAATAATACGCATGGTAAATACAATGCTCTTAATTTAATTTCTTATTAACTATTATGTAAAAAAAAATTTTACTTTGTAGTAGTTTTTGAAGTCGGTTTTATTTTTGGTAAAAAAGTTTATTTTTCACTTTTTAGTTTTTTCGCATTACAATTTTTGCATGATTCTTTTGGAGGAAATTACGGACTTTTAAAGATGTTATTTTGATAAGTAAATACTTTTGTCCAGATCAGTGTGTACATTAATAACACAGGTTTTCTGTGAAAATTCTTTATATATATATATGTTACATTTATTCTTCTTCAGATTTAATAGCTTTATTTTTAAATTGAATATTTTTGTTTCTCTATTTGGACATGGGTAGAACGACAGGAGATGCTGCTCGCATGAAAAAATATCGAACTTTGGAAACCGACAATAAAAAGTTCTTCGGCTTACTGAAAATGCTCTATGAAATAGAGAAGAGAGACCCAATGACTCATTTTTCATACTTTCTAACCAATGACCAGGCCCTTATCTTCCGGGTTGCCCTAGATGAACGGGTTTTTTATACCTGTCATCGGCGTAGGAGACCACATAATCGCCACGTAACGGCAATAAACCTGATGAGCGCCTAGTTCTTTTTTCTATCGGCAGTGCCTATTTCTTAATTATGAACTTTTTTATGCCAGTTAGTTAACATTTATATCTTGTTGTTTAGCACCTTTGCATTTCTACTCATGTTAATCTCGTAATTTAGAAGTTTAATCAGATGACGAGACCTTTACCTGGCAAGGCACCTCAGAGGTATAATTCATAGGTAACTTTGAGGTCTTTGCACCCGCGACGGAGTTTACATGCACCATGAGCCATTAGGGTACATGAAAACCGAATAACTTATCAAAAAATGATCGCGAAAAGACTACAGCGGGAAAGTCTTAAATGGTGTTCCCTCAAATGGCTGGTCATTGATGAAATTTTTATAGTATCAAAAGAGAATTTATATATAATTCATTTGTGGCTTCAAGAATTTAAAAACAAATTATTTTTTGGTGGCATTAATGTTTTCGTATATGGAGATATTATGCAAGTGCCAATATGTAATGTATAATGTATACGCAATGCCAATGTGCTTAAATGAATGTATGCTAAGCATTTCAGCATGGCACTTTTATTCATAATTTAAATTATTTGTTTAATCTTTCGCCAAATCTAAAGATTCTGATAGAGAAATTGAGAACTCATTGCATCATGACGGCATTTTGTTTATTTTTGGTTGTTATGTATTTAATCTTTCTTGGCAAAATCAGCTTAACTCACTTAGCCATTTATGCTTCTTATTGCATCATCATTTGCAATACGTTGGGCAGTGGAGATTTTAAAACTATTAAGTAATCTACCGTTATTGAGTCCACTGCCAATTGTTGTTTCTGAGCTAATATGATTTGGTGCATTGAAGCGTTTTGCGAATTAAATATTTTATGATACCCACATTTACATTAAACCACATTGCTGCTGATATATTTTTTTTTTTTGTTTCACGCTAGCCTTAACTGTGGGCTCGATTACGGAAGATTAGAAATACATCGTCATGCTCATTTAATAGTCTTGGTTAAAGTGTCATCGGTCTGCATAGTAACTGACGTATTTTAGTGAATATAGTACTGCAAAATATATAGAACTTTCGGAAGCAACTTATGATATTCGCATTTCCTTTACACCATGTTTGCTGTTAGTTTCGCGCACCTTTTGCTTTTATCGGGCAATCTGATTCAAATTTACTTGCTCTCATTTCTTGATACAATTCAAATGTTTTCATG
The DNA here is from genome assembly GCA_963932465.1 of Maratus speciosus. NCBI lineage: Eukaryota > Metazoa > Arthropoda > Arachnida > Araneae > Salticidae > Maratus > Maratus speciosus. Next base: position 524,016,865 of record OZ010792.1, on the reverse strand, counting down.
ACTGCGTAACTCACTGACTTGCTTTCGCAATTATGCCTTTGCCTACTGATGTTTAAGTTCTGTGCCATGTAAATACACCGCACCATAACAATGCCGCCTATAATACTAATTAGAGTAACTTCTTTTTTTTCTTTGTTTGTTGTTAATCCTGTACTTTAACAGCATAAGGGATCTTGGCTCAACTTGTGTTTGCATATAAAAGTAGACAAATGGTTGTTTAGAATAAATAAATTTATAAATATTGAAAAACTTGCTTGTGTATATGAGACAGTGGTACTACTTAGTTATCGCGCCGACAAAAAATCTATCGCCAAACTATAAGATTAAATGCCAATAATGGTTGATCGTAAATGTCACATTCACTTGGCTTTAAGCAAGTTACACATGTTTACGTCATCAAGTGATTTTTATTTCAACGTTTTATTTGTATTTTTATTAATGTTATACTAATTTATTTGTTCTTTCGTTATTTAAAATAAAAATTATGTCAATTTGTATAATTTGGCGAGTGGTTTGGCGATTTATATAATTTGGCGAAATTGGTCGACGGGATAACTAAGTAGTACCGAGACAGTTAATAGGTTGTTAGAAAATATGTGTGAAATTTTCATTTTCTCTCCAAAGCCCCTATACAGGAAAGTTAGCATTAATGTTATCTAGTAGAAGTTGCCAATTGAGAATTTTCAATAGGACTGTCGATTAGAAAATGCGAAGAAACAGATTGGGGAAGATCCATTACTGAATTTGAATGGGAATATCGCCAAATTAGTCAGTTACAGCCAAGTTGGCTTCATTTATGGCAACTTATTTTGGCAACCAAATTTGGCGATAACTCACCTAACTGCGCCATGTTTGGCGACAACTTGACGCTAACGTATATGAATACATAGTTTTATGCTTATGATTGAGAAACTGGTTGCAACAATGAAAGATAATCTGGGTGAAATCCTTCATTTTATTGGTTTTTGTTGAATTATTAAAAAACTACTGAACCAATTTCGATGAAACGGAAGTGGTACCAATTCGAGAGTATCCTCTTTCAATTAAAACAAAAATCACATAAATCGGACAAAAAGTTCCGGAGCAATCGGTGAACATACATAAAAAAAAAAACATACATACACGTCGAATTGATAACCTCCTCCTTTTTTTGAAGTCGGTAAAAATTAGTTGTTTTTCAATTCCTACTATTAGTTCACACTCTCCCTATATTTATTTATTTATTTATTTATTTATTTATATATCTTGTTCAAATTTTCAATCGTTAATAAAAATACTTATTATTCATCCAATCAAGTTGAAATAATTTTTTTTAACTTGTACTGGATGACAATTGATGTAAATACAGTTTTTTCAAATATTAATTCATTAATTACATTTTAATTAATTAATTTTAGTTTTACATGGGAGACAAAATGGCGGCTATTGGTTATTGAAGCATTTAATGCATCTTCATATCTATAAGGGGGGGTACCATAGGGGGGACCCTGTTCTGTCGCCAAATACCGCCAAGTTTGTCACAAACTTGGCGATATATCTCCAAATTTGGCGACAAAAATGAGTCGCCAAAAGTGACGCCAACTGGGCGATATCTTTAATATTTCGCCAATTCCCATAGACTTCCATTGTAAACCTACTTGCTTATAGAAAATCAACAAATTGAGATATTTTAATGCAACAAAAACTAATATTAGCTTAAGGGATTATATTAAAATTTTCTTTGATGACCTAAGAAGGAATTGACTTTAAAAACAAAATTTTTATATTACTTGTTCTTTTGCAGATTGTAATGTTTTTGCGGTGCAGGTTTACAGATAGAATAGGTTGATAGAAAAAACACGATTTTTTAAATTTCGGATAAGGCTAGTTTTGAAACTCGTGTGCTCATGCATACATATATATAAGCTTTTTTAGAACCGGCTCAGCATACTCTACACCCCATCATAACTGAGTTTTAAAGAGAGCTACAGTTTTTTCTCTTTTTAAGTTATCAGTAGCAAACTAAACTAGGTTGCTCAATTTCATGTTTCTGCATTTAATATATATTTTTTAATATTTAGATTGAAAATCTTGAATTTTCACCTTTAAGTGGGCTCTTCACTCACATGAAAACACCCTCTCGGTAATGCTAAAAATTATGGGCAGGTTGTTTTCGAATTTCTCGTTTAAAATTGAATATTTTTAAATGATTTTTTTTTGCACAGGATAGCTGAGCTCGATCTCTAATATGGCCGCATTGTACTTCCTCGATTTCGGTTCCAGATATTTTTAATAAAGGTACTTTCACTTTCGAAACCGGTTCCGAAAGTGAAAGTACCTTTTTTTAAAAAAAAATCTGCAACTGAAATCGAAAAAGTACAAAATAGGCATATTGGAGATCGACCTCATCTATCCTGTTCAAAAAAAAAAAAAAAAAAAATAGTTTAAAAATATTCAAATTTAAACGAGAAATTCGGAAATAACCTGCCCAAGGTTTAGCATTATCAAATAAGTGTTTTCAAGAGAGTGAAGAGTCCCTTTAAAATATATCGGACACATGTCTAAAGAAACGCAACTCAAAAAAATAAAACTTTTGAGTTATGAATGTCATTGAATCACAAACATACTTCCCCGATTTGTCATTAAAAGCGCATTTAAATAATCCAATATTTTCTTCTTGTAAAGGTAGAAGATGGTTGGTTGATTTTTCACGGCCAAATATCTGCTCGAGGGATATAGGCCCGGGGGGAGTGCCCTTCGTGGGGGGTCTTTCTAAGGGAACCTAACCCGTATTAACGCTTGGAAATCCAAGGCTCGAAGAAAACCACGAAAACTCCGAACGATTAGGCCGACGGGCGCGATTGGGATCGAACCCAGCACCTCCCGTCTACCAGCTTCGAGAGCAGAACCTCTCGGCCACTGGTGGGGCATAAAGGTAGAAGAGAAAGAGAGCAATAAAATGAATTTTCTTTTCACGCTTGAAATCGCTTTTCCCCTTTTCTGAGAAACATTTTTTTTTCTTTTTTTTTCACTTTAGAAATAAGAGTGCGATATATTATTGTGTTAGATCTCCTATCCGACTTTCCATATACCTCCATTTTCATTTACTGAGAAAATCGTACGTGATAAATGGAAAACATGGTATTTTTTTAATTCAGCATAAACAACGTTAGAAGCAAGTATGATTTCAGAAATCCGTGTTATTGACATTCAATTGTTAATATGTATTCGATTTCTAATTTTGTAGAATTCTGCCTACTAAAATATATATTTTGAATAATACAATGCATATATACCTCACAATTGATATGTTTGATGTTGGTAGCTTTCTGTATAATCCCATCCAATTATATAATCTTTGACTGACAGCATTAGAATTAGCTATGTTAATAATAAAATGTTAGATGTAAATTAAAGTCAAATAGGTGACTATTTTATACGCAGTGTTAGAGTCAAGTGTCAGAGTCATTTCACTAGGAATGTTTTCTTATGAAAAATTATTTGTTACATAGCAGAAAATTATTCACATGCATTATAACGACTATTATATACAGTCGAACCTCGTTATCCCGACACTCTAAGGACCAGAACAAAGTGTCGTCATAAGCGGGGTGTCGCGGTAACCGGAGTTGTAGAAAAATGTTTATAAAAAGCTGCATTTTTAAGTAATTTAAGACAATTTCAAATTCATAACTGTTCTTGCAGTTTTAAGCAATAAAACATTATTATTAAAGAAAATAAACGCAAAAACAAAATTCAAAAGAATAAAAATCAGATTTATGGTGACATGTTTTTTTATTGTTACATGAAATATTGATGAATTAAGGTTTGCTTATCCCTAGATGTGCTTCGTACAATTCTTTTTCCAATATTATACAATGAATTGTAACCAATATTCGTTGTTTCAGAAATGGATGTTAGATAATTTCTGATATCGTTTCAATCCCATACAATGCTTCGGTTTTAGTCGGATGAAAAATGCCTTGTAACCAAAAGAAAGCGCCGCCTGACCAGAACAAAAAGACCGCGAGTAGACTGATACGTCTATCTGGAACTTAAATGGGTCATTCATAGAGTTTGGGTTTATTTATTCAGATAAAGAATTGAAGTAAAATTTCTCATTTATCTCAATGGGTATTTTAGACACTTTTGTGAAAAGTTTGGCTAAGACATTTCTAACCGCTTCATTTCCGTGCTTATAAGATGGATTATGAAAAATGGACAATTTTCCTTAACCGTCGGGATATCCGGAGTTGAAAATTATACAACGACGTAAAATCCGGAGTTTATTTACATTAAAGTAATATACAGAAAATCGGGACTTTGAAAAACTGACGTGATAAGCAAGGTGACGTGAAAACCGGGTGTCGCGATAACGAGGTCCGACTGTAGTTTCTATTTATGGTTTTGTTTCTTCATATTTTCCACCGAAAAGTCATAAAATACAAAAACTCAGTAAATTTTATCATAAGATTTTTTTTGAGGGGTGGGGGGGGGGGGGAATCTAACTTTCGTTTAATCCTACAAAACCCGAACATTACATCCTAGAATTAGAATGCTCTCAAATAATACTTTTGTGGCGGTTATGTGTATAGATTATTTAAAGACATCAATAACAATTTTGAAATTGTACTTCAAACGTGACAAATAAGGTGCGTTCTTGCCATAAATAGTTTTATAAATATCCAGATCTTGGTGCAATAGCTGTTGCGCTCTTATGCAAAAATGCATGAATACAAATTTTATTACGATTACAGTCAATCAGGGTAACTTTGAACCATGGGGTGTAACTTTGCACCACCTCCTATTTTTGAATATTTTTGACTCTAAAAGACTAAATAAACTCCAGAACTGTGCTATGCTGGTAAGGTTCTAAACTGGGATTTCTATTCTTTATTTTAGAAAATAAATTAGCAACATTATGCGCAATTAATTGCATCATCTAACTATTTTTGTGAAGTACTGTTTTCAAGTTAATTTTGAATGCTGTTTTGAAGTTGTTGTAATCCAATTAAATTTTCATAGTAAGTAACAATATACTCATTTATCAGACATATTATCTAAATGTTGTAAATGTGTTAATATTTTGTGATTATTTATTTATTAATAGTTAATAAAATGTAAAATAAGAAGGCACTTAGCATTTTACCGCATTTTCAGGGTAATTTTGAGCCGGCTCAAAGTGACACTGATGCTTATAATTTACTGATTATAGGTGCTACTGTAAAAAATTTCCCATATTTGCTCGTATATTTTATATAAATGTCGAAAGTGTGCATTAGATATAACATGTAAATAGTTTCACAAATATGTGTACACATAAAATTTATTTAAAGGCGTTATTCATGGCGGAGCTACTCAAATTTGACATTTGATACATTCGACATTTTTTATTCTTGTTTGAATAATGCTAGTACTAGTATGTATTACTGTAGCTATGGATATATTATTGAGTTAAAATATTGAAAATTGATTTACACTGCATTTTTATGCTTTATATAAACAATAAACAGTTTTTTTTTTCTAAATAGTCATGGTTCTCTTCTTCCATTTTTCTTATGCATAATATTTGATGTAATATCATAAATTATACAAATCTTGTCATGTTGAGAAATGTAAATTCGCAGTCTTTACATATCTGAAAACATTTTTTGGTGTTTAAAATTGTCCTGACTACAATACTTTTTTTATAATTAATTATTTTATATAAAAATTTATCATATGGTGCAAAGTTACTCTAAATGGCTGGGTAACTTTGAACCAGGCGAAAAATCCATTTTTTATTGCTTTTATCCTTATTATTCATTAATTTTTTATAGTCAAACAATAATTTAGGATCATTTCTTCTCTTTTATGCCCTAGTTGCGACAATATTCTTCAAATAAGAGTATGGCATATGAAAAAAGAGAAAATGCGGATCAAAGTTACCCTGATTGACTGTGTATATATAATAAACTCAGTAATACGGAAGTAATAGGACTGAATCCATCTTAAATAGGACGCCATCACCCCGGCAACCTAGAATCATTACCTGTCATGGGATATCACTGAATGAATTATGTATGATAGGATTTAATAGAAAGAAGAAAACTTTAATACCTTTTTAAGTTTTGATTCGATTTTCATAAAATTTGAAATGACTCGAGAAATTCTACACCGATTATATATATTAAATTGCAATTTAAACCATTCGGTTGGATAGTTTTTGCGCTGCTATTTGCGGACAGACGGACACGACGACGACTATAGGTGCTACGTATTTATATAATCATGAACGCACCTAAAAAGGTCATATATGGCTAGTTGTGTATAGGGCTATCGATTTATCAAGTCAGACCTTGAACACCCTCTTATACCTACGTTAATTTAAGATATAGGGGAGAGTGGGGACACTTTTTACAAAAATAAGAAAATCAATTCTGTTCGACACAAAAATAAAAATTTCAATTTATAGAATGCAAAATGAAACGCTTCCTAATGTCCTTAAAAAATATAGAAACATAATTTGCAGAAACAATTTTAAAATTAAATAAATTGTAAATTTAAAATGTGTCCCATACCTCCCCACTAACAGAGAGGTATGGGACAGCTATAAATGCTCAAATAGTCTAGTGTCGCCTATATGTACAGTCCAACAAAGATTGCAAGTTGGTAATGTTTGTGCCACAATATCAAATTACAGTATCTTCATCACTGGAAGGAAAATTCAGGATTGTCAGTCACAAATGACAGTAAAAAGTCATCAGTTCAATTTATTTACATTTTGAAGTAAATGAATATATTATCAATGTTTAAATTAATATATTACCCTCTAAAAATATTTTCATATTAGCAATTTGCATTCATCTTATTGAAAAGAAGAAATGGTCACATTCTTCCCTTAACTGGCATGTCTCATTCCTCCCCACTACCTTCTTTTATGTTAAACTTCTTGTATAAACAAAAATGCTGCTTTTAGGCTTAATTTAAATTATGGATAATATACAGTATAATGTTCCATAAATAGGGAAATTATTACTATGCATAAACAAGTCATTAATACACTGAAAGCATAAAAAGCATATGAGGCAAATTTACTTTTGATTCTTGAAATAATATTTTTCTTTATACAATTGTAAGCTTATGCACATCAGCAATTTTTTTCCACTAAAAATTGGGCTACCATTGCTTCGTCTATACTCCCTGTAGCAAAAACTGACTTTTCAAGGACAAACGTCCTCTTTTCATTATCCCTTCGTTGGTCACTCCTCAGCCCTTATCTTAAGTTAGTAACTATGGAAACGAAGAGAAAATGAAAAGAGGACGTTTGTCCTTGAAAAGCCGATATTTCCTACAGGGAGTATATATGTGAGTGAGGAAATGTTTAGATACATAGAGAGAAAAAGCTATTGTCCTATTCCTCTCACTGTTCCCATTCCACCCCACTTTCCCCTATCACACTTTCTAGAATGGACAAATTCGTAAAGTGGAAACCCGTTGAACTCGTATAGTTTGTATTTTCCACCAGTCTATGATCACCAACATAGTCCTTAACTGGGTGAGTTCAAAAAGTTTCCTCTTTATAAATACATCTAATCCAATGTAACCGCATTTTAGAATCTTTGATATCTTAAATCGCTCATGACAACATTTGTTCTGATGGAATAATTCTTCTTGAGGATGTAAAAGGCTCATTTAAATAAGAAAAATAACTTACCATTATGTTTAAAAACAAAAAAAATAATTTTCTCATTTCGATCATGTAAGGTAGGTTTGTGAGAAATACCTTAATTCAACTTATCGAAAGATGCTGTGCTTCTACTGACCAAAAAAATTCATCTCATACTAAAACTGCTATTTTTTTATTCTATCTTCAATTTATAATTTTATAATGTCTGTTAATATAAGCAAACTCAAAATATTGATCTTTAAATTAATGCGTTTTATTTTTGTTAGATTGATACTTCTTGTTTATTTATTGAACACGTACATCTGACTTGTGTGCGTGGCATCAGGTGCCCGCTTATAAGTCATCGTTACTATTGCAGCGCCTAGAATACACAGTGTGGAAATATACTATCCAAACAGCGCTAAAAAAAAATTGTATCTCTTAAATGTGCAATGATGCTGAAATCCAATGAGCCGATCGCAGCGACATCCACGTTATAATTTCAAATTTCAATGTACACATTGTATTATAACAGCGTTGCAGCGTCTAGAATACCTAGTGTGGAAATATCCTATCCAAACAACGCTAAAAATTTGTATCCCTTAAATGTGCGACGACACTTCTAAAATCCCAAGTGTCGATCGCAGCGATATCTGCGGGATTTTCATATTAGATTGTATAGACTAGCAATATCTTGCAGTTGTAGAAAATATCCTGCAGATGTCGCTGCGATCTGTATACTTCAGCAGCATCGTTGCACTTTTAAGGGATACAATATTTTAGCACTTTTTTAAGTATTACACACTGTTAAAAATATCGTGAAAAATTACCTCTGTTTTTCAAGGCTATCTATTTTATGACCAATGAGAACGCTTCATAGGTGTTAATGTAGAGTTCTCATTGGTCAGAAAATAGAGAGCCTTTAAAAACAGAGGTAATTTTTCACGATATTTTTAACAGTGCAGGGATAGCCAATTTCCACACTATATATTCTAGGCGCTATAACAGCGTCTAGACCAAATTGTCTTGGTGTTTTAGAAAAAATCTAACAGATGTCGCTGCGACCGACTCCTTGGATTTCAGCATCGTTTGATATTTAAGGGATACACTTTTTTAGCACTTTTTTAAGCACTACTGGGATAGCCGATTTCCACACTCTATATTCAAGACGCTATACTTATACTACAGCGCCTAGAAGATACAGTGTGGAAAACGGCTACAAAATAGTGCTAAAAAAATTAAACCCATAAATGTACAACGATGCTGAATAACAAGATGTCGATCGTAGCGCCATGGTAGTGATTTAAAAACGATAGTCATTCTAAAAGAGACTCTTTAACCTATTTCACGTCATTCCTTAACTAAATTAGCTTATAACAGACTAAAATATCTTATATTTATAGTTTCCGATATTTAACATTCTATAATTTTTGAAAACACAGGGTTTATATTGAAAAGAGTTACGAGATGGCGCTCGTATCAGCATATTGCCGCTGAGCATTGTTGGAGATTTATGGGATACAAGTTTTTAGCACTTTTTAAAGCATTATAGGAATAGCCGTTTTCCACACTGTATCTTCTAGGCGCTGTACTTATACTATAGCGCCTAGAATATATAGTGTGGAAATCAGCTATCCCCGTAATACTTAAAAAGCTCTAAAATATTGTATCCCTTAAATGTGCAACGATGCTGCTGAAATATGAAGATCGCAGCGACATCTGCAATATATTTTCTACAACCTCAAGACATTGCTAGTCTGTACAATGTAACACTAGTAATACGAAAATCCCGCAGATGTCGCTGCGATCGACACTTGGGATTTTAGCAGTATCGTCGCACATTTAAGGGATACAAATTTTTAGCACTGTTTGGATAGCATATTTCCACACTAGGTATTCTAGACGCTGTACTTATACTGTTAAAAATCTGCAGTTTTTTCTGCACTGTTAAAAATATTGTGAAAAATTACCGCTGTTTTTAAAGACTATCTATTTTCTGACAAATAAGAACGCTACATAAACACCTATGAAGCATTCACATTGATCAGAAAATAGATAGCCTTGAAAAAACAGAGGTAATTTTTCACGATATTTTTAACAGTGTGTATAGTCAATCCACCGCTTTTATAAAATATCTCTATTCTGACCAATGAGAATGCTCCATAATATAGTCAAGTAATCGTTTTCTATAAAAGCGGTGACTATGCAGCAAAAGTTACAGATTTTTAAGAGTGTATCTTGGAGAAGTTGGTGAGACACGTTAAGAAGTATTAACTTGGCAATAATGGTAGGTTCGAAAAGATGCTTGGTAATTCGCGTTTGTCCAGAATCGTCCCAACCAATCAAATTTTGTATCTGTATGTCGCCTTCTCATATCTTGGCATTATCATAATCGGGATTTGTAAACATTTATTAATTTCTAGAAATTTGTTAAAAATTATTAAGGGCCCTCCGTAGTTGAATGGTTAAGGCACCACAATGCTAATAGCATGAGAGCGTACACTGTTAAAAATATAGTGAAAAATTACCTCTGTTTTTGAAGACTCTCTATTTTCTGACCAATGAGAACGGCGTTTATGCAGCGTTCTCATTTGTCAGAAAATAGATAGTCTTTAAAAACAATGATAATTTTTCGCGATATTTTTAACAGTGTACACTGTTAAAAATATCGTAAAAAATTACCTCTGTTTTTAAAGGCTCTCTATTTTCTGACCAATGAGAAAGCTACATAAATACATATGGAGCGTTCTCATTGGTCAGAAAATAGATAGCCTTTAAAAACAGAGGTAATTTTTCACGATATTTTTAACAGTGTAGGTGGGATGCGGGTTCAACTCCTGCTGGCTCCGTTGCACACTCTTTGTGGAGTTCCCGGATGTAATTCTCAGTTATTGTAAATTTCCTTCTCCTATCTCGTTATAGCGTCTAGAATGTAGAAACCGGCTATCCTAGTAATACTTAGAAAAGTGCTAAAATATTTGATTCCTTAAATGTCAAACGATGCTGAAATCCAAAGAGGCGATCGCAGCGACATCTTCAAATATTTTCTAAAAGTCCAAGATGATTTGGTCTAGACGCTGTAATAATACGATGTTTGCATTGAAATTTGAAAATATACCTGAGATGTCGCTGCGATCGGCTCTTTGGATTTCAACATAGTTGCACATTTAAGGAATACAAATTTTTAGCACTATTTGGATTGCTGATTTCCACACTTTATATTCCAGACGCTTTAGTATAAGTGACATACTTTTTTCTGACTTCACTAAATGTCACACGAAGCAGGAAAAACAAAGAAAAAAATTCGAACAACTTGCATGTTTCGATTTCGTCATCTGATGGAATTATTAATTATTATTTACAGTAATTAATAATTCCACAAGTTAACAAAATCGAAAATGCAAGTTTTTAGAATTTTTTTCTTTGTTTTCTCTACTTCATGGGATGTTTCGTGACGTCAGAGCAAAGCGTGTCACGACTTTTTTCCTTATCTAGGGGGGTTGGTCTCACTCGTATATTCGAACTCGTTAATGTGGGTATTGCCAAGTTAATAGCTTAGTGTGGAAATCGGCTGTCCAAGTAATACTTAAAAAAGTGCTAAAATATTGAATCTCTTAAATGTTCAACTATGCTGAAATCCAAAGCGTCGATCGCAGCAATATTTACAGGATATTTTTTTAAAACTACAAGACGATTGCTAGTCTAGGCGATGTAGTAATACGATGTTTGCATTGAAATGTGAAAACATATTGTGGTTGGCGCTGCGACCGACTCTTTGGATTTCAGCATAGCTGCACATTTAAGGAATTCAAATGTTTAGCACTGACGTTTGCGCTTCTTCAGCAGAGCAGTTCAGAACAGCCTTAATCAATCACGAAAACAGCTATCAGCGGTCACGACAACGGTGGATGTGGCCGTGGACACCGAAAAATCTCTCGGTCAAAGGAAAAGGAATGGAAACCCGATTACAGAAGATTGCTACTGGTCTTGATAGTATCATTTAATCTTCCATAATCGAATAATATTTTTTAAATGAGCAAATTATAGTGTTTTTAGACCTTGTGTTGTCTGGGTAAGGAAAATCAAGTGTAATTCGTAAGTGTAACGCCTAATTATGAAAAAGAAAATAATAGTCGTAAAACTCATATAAATTATACTTTCTCTTACACTATGTTGAAAACCTGGATAAAAAACATTGTAATTTAGCATTAAAATTTTCTCGCTAAAACAAGAGGAAAAACAATTTTATACCTGTACAATCTTTTTACCAATGAAGTAAATAATTTTTTGAAATATAATATAGCAAATCAACATTCATCAGTGTTTATATGAACATAGATATTGAGAAAAAAACTGCTTCAGAAACAACAAGAAAAATATGTTTGATTTCCTTCTTAAACGCACTATTAACTTGATGACAGCTAGATTTTCTATTTGGCTATTTGATATCGATTTGAAGGTTAACACGTAATATTTATCTTTTTTAATTTCAAAAATTTTCACAAGAAACCGGGAGAACTGTTCGTCCCTGGCCCTAATGACGAATTAGTTCTTAAAACCGGGACTGTCCGGGACTGTCCTGGCCAATCCGGGACGTATAGTGAACAAAGTGATAAATGCACTTTTATAAATGAGTTTTATGTTGTGAATGAGTTTTATTACATTTTACTTTCCTTAATAGTTGCAATTACAACTTCTTTAAGTTTTCCCTAAGACTTCGTTAAGTTGTGAATTTTTACGCCGCGAAAGATTTAACTGCCTACTTTTACACGCTTTTTAGCTCACGGATTAAAGCGGATTATATTAACTACGTTTAACATTAACAGAAAAAAGCGTTTGCAATATAGCAATTTGGATTAAATTAATAAGCTGTTAATTTACAATTTATTGTTCTTGTAGCTGCCTTTTTCGAGTCTTTGAGCATGTGAAAAATTCTTGCAATGAAATTTGAACCTACAATTTTTCCTTTTATACTTTTAGAAGCCCTTTGTAACAACAGAGCTTCTTTTCTAGGCTTTTCAAAATGCCTTTTTTTATTTGTTTCTTACTATCGCTTGAAAAGTTTCCCTTCATGTAACCAAAAATCTTTTAAAAAGTTATAGGTGCGTCTTAAATAAGGAATTTTTTTTTCAAGGCCAGACGACGTAAATACGGGGTGACGTAAGTCAGGGTACTACTGTAATTCAGAACTAGTTTCCGGCTAATAGTCTTATATTGCGTTTGCTATTCGGAAGCGTCCCTTATAAAAGTTTTACTGTTTATGCATACATTGTCATAATTTGTAAGAAATCGTAATTTCAGGAACTTTAATATTGAAGTTGCACGGTATTAAGATCTTGATCTGACTTTTTAGGTGTGTTCATAATTATATAAATACGTAGCACCTATAGTCGTCTCTGGTCCGTCCGCCTGTCTGTCTGTCCACATATAAGTCAAAAACTACCCAACCGAATGGTTTGAAATTTAATATATATAATGGTAGAGAATTTTGTCGGGTCATTTCAAATTTTGTGAAAATAGAACCAAAACTTAAAAAGATATTAATAGAAGTTTTCTTCATTCTATTAAATCCTATCTTATATATTTAATTCAACGATATCCCATGGCAGGTAATGTTTCTAGGTTGCCGTGGCGATGATGTCCTATTTAAGATGAAGTCCTGTTATTTCCGTATTACTGAATTTAATACATAGAACCGTAATAATTTTTTTATTCATGCATTTTGCATAAGAGGGGAACACCTATTGCACCAAGAATACAGTAGAACCCCGCTGAATACAGTAGAACCCCGCTATTCCGAAATTCCGTTTAATCTGAATCGATTTTATTTTCGAAAATTATACTTAAGAGAATGACTGAAAATATTGCATTACTGTACTAAAAAGAAAAAAGTACTTTTTGCACTTTTAACTACTAAATTTTCCGGATTACAGGATGCACTGCAAATAAAGGCGTCTTAAATTCAAACACATATGTGACTGAAAAAGTAATTCAGACACTTAAGTGTCTGAATATGAAATTTCAGACATCACAGGCGACTGAAATTAAGACACTTAAGTGTCTAACTATGATCATAGTATAAATACTGTAAACGAAACGTCTGAAATTTAGACACATAAGTGACTTAAAATGGAGTGTTCAATTTTCAGACATTTTAAAGTGTCTAAATTTTTAAGACACGCGTATGTGTCTGAATTTAAGACATCTCAAACGTCTGAATCACATCCATCTTTGATCAACCTGCATGTTCGGCGATAGGCATAGGCAGCCGTTTTTTCACTTTTTTTTAAGCTTTATACACTGTCAGGACTGAAACTAGCCTTTTTTGCACCCGGGGCAAACATGGATTTAGCACCCCCCCCCCCTCTCCTCCGCAAAGTATATTTACAAAGAGAATTTTACTAATTTTCTAATAGTCTACTTATTTTAAAATTTAGAATATGTAATCATAAAATATGTAATACTGAACTACGTAATCTGCTTTGTCAAATATTGATTCAATAAAATCTTGAAAACGGAATCAAAAAAAATTCCGCTTTATACAGATTCTTCTATGCTTTGGCATACCCCAGACAGGATGATTTTAACAATACTCTGCTACATAAATGTGCGAAAAATCGACAAACAAAATCTTCATTTGGCGCCCTCTCGGTCTGCCGCCCGCCGCAACATGCTCCCTCTCCCCCCCCCCCTTAGTTTCGACCTTGTAACACTGTGAAAAAATATCTTGTACTGCCAGTCGAGACGCAAATTTACGTACTTTAATGTAATTTTTTCTTTTCTTAAATTCCAATAAAATTTCCATTTTTTGTATATTTCTGTATTTAGAAGGTTCCGTTTAAAAGTAAAATATAATCTGTAAAATATAATCCGTATAATCTGAAACGTCCAACATGCTTCATAAGAATCTCTTTGGATTTGAAAATAATCATACTAGTATACCTGTAAAATATAAATGTGGCGCCATCTACTTTTAAAGAAATTATTTAATTAACTATTTCTCTTATTTATTATATTTAAGAATTTAAAATTTAATTTTTTGGAATTATTTATAATAGCTCTGAAATTTTATACACTAAGCTTTTAGCTAAAGATTGAGTTCAGGAGTAATCCAATTTCACCGTGAAAAAATTACTCTGAAAATCAAAAAATTTACTTTGGATTTCTAATGATGTATGTTATATGCGTAAAACAAGGATTTTTATAACTAAATGTCAATATTTTAGCAGAAAAATTATACACAATATTTAAAACTGAGAAATTTGGTTCAGAATATACAGCACAGGAAGTAATTAATCAGTCCAATTTCAAAAATTTTGCCATATATTCAATCATCAGAAGAAAAAAAAAAAGGAAAGAAAACAGAGCTCTATATCAATACCTTCCCGTTAAAATTATACGCTGTCTTTGGGCAATAAAAAATGCATTTTTTAAATGAAAAATTCTTTTTTTCCCCCCTAAACGGTACAGGTCCCGAATTAAATGTTTTAACAGTGCATATATAATATATACACTTTTAAAACATTTTAAATATTTTAAGGGTGTATTCGAAAAAATATTTTTCCACCCTCAACAGCTTGAAATTTTTTGAGATATTTTCAGACTCATTTTTAAAAGTAAAAACATGAAACCTGCTGAGGTTGTTTTTGAAGAGATGTATAAGAGGCCATGTGATTTCATTTTTAGCTCAATTATTTACAATTTAATTTTTAAACAATTGTTTTCTCAGAATAACCATTTTTTTATACCCTGACCTCCCGCCTCTGAAAATTCGAATCAAAACGCCAACTTTGACAACATTTTTTACAATATTTTGTGCATTTATCAAAAAACGGCATTTATCAAAAGAAGCACGGCACATTGTATAGTTTCTAAATAAGAAAATTTCTTAGTCTGATGCGATTGAGAGGAAAATGAATTCAAAAACGAATCAGAAAATAAATAGTTTAGATTAGAATACATCCTTAATATTTCAAAAATAAAGTTTCCTCTGTATAAAACGAGGGAAAATGTGTAAAATTCTAGGAGGGAAAATGTGTAAAACGTTAACTGGATCGGAAAAATATCTACCATTACCGTTTCATTGTGTAGCATAATAAGTAACAATATTTGAGCTTCCAGTTAACGCAGTCGTGGCCGAGTGGATAAAGCGGCAGTCTGGAAGCCAGCAGGTCCCGGGTTCGAATCCTGTCAAGGGTAAGTTTGATATTCTGATGTAATGTGGGTTAATAAATCCTGTAAAATGTAATGGACTTTGGCAATCTCCAGTCTGTTAAATTTGCCGTTTCATAAAAGCTTGATTTTTTTTTTTTTTTTTTTTTTTTGTTAAATACAGAAATTTCCAAAATAGAAATTTTTCAACGGAAGAAAATTCCCATTAAAATACGTAAATTGATGTAAATTGTACTGGTGTTTTGATTGGCGGTACAATTTCCATATTATGAGATTTTCTTTTTAAGTGTTAATGCTTATAAAAAAAAGAAAAGAAAAAAAAAGAAAAAGGCTGCTTTTGCATAGAAATGAAAGGTGGTCAAAGATGGATGCGATTCAGACGTTTGAAATGTTTTAAATTCAGATGCATACAAGCGTCTTAAAAATTAAGACACTTTAAAATGTCTGAAAATTGAACACTCCGTTTAAGACGCTTATGTGTCTGAATTTCGGACATTTCAGTTTACAGTGTGAATGTTGGGGAAAACGTGTATAAGTTAGAATTAAACAAAAAATGGCTGTAAAGCATGTTTTTTATTCTTTAAACAGCTTGAATAAAAAAAAAAGATATTCAATAATGTAAAAGTACAGCATATGTATACGATCATAAAATGAAAACATGCACTGTAGGCCTACTCGTAGAAGCCACCGTAAAAAAATCTCGAATATCCGTTTGTTTGTCAGTCACCATAAAATTATTTTTTTAAATGCATTTAATTCAGATGATAGAAATTTACTTTTCTTTTCAATAGCTTAATTTTGCAAATTATCTACAGAAATGTCCCCCACCTCCCTCGTTGGCGTATTGACTGAGCTATTTAGATTCGCGATTTTGTACCGTTTGTAATTGGTTGTTACGTAATTTCTTATTCTGAAGTTCCATTAGATTATTATAAAAATAAAAAGTGATTAAACAAGCAATACTTTTTTCCTGAAAGGCGTGCCAGCATTATCCAGCATGCCGTACCTTAGGATGCCAGTTTAGAGGATGTTTACTGTACTATTGAGTACTTATAACTTACATTTTCTTTTAGCAAACACCGTTTTCTTTTCTATTTTTATCAGAATTTCGGGTAATCCGAATTTTTTGTAATCCGAACAGGCATCGGTCCCAATTAGTTCGGATCAACGGGGTTCTACTGTATTTATAAAATTAGCTATAAAACGAAGGCACATCATTTGCCCCGTTTGACGTACAATTTCCGACTTGTTTTATATTAGTATTCTTCAAGAAATGCTGACTGACCGTAAGACTGTAAATTGAATAAGAACTAAAAGAATTCATTACAGAGGAAAATGTTTCAAGGTACTTTCCCTTCTTTTAACCCTTGAAATTAAAAAAAAAAAAGCAGCGGTTCAACTGATCAGCCTTGAATTATTTCTTGAATACTAATTAAATGTTGCTTCCGTGTCTAAAATACAAGTAAACAAACAAGACAGTGAATATGATACGTACTCGCTGACTCGTTTCTAGCTTGAAGCAAATAGTGATCTTGGAGGAATCGAAATGATACGTACTCGCTGACTCGCTTCTAGCTTGAAGCAAATAGTGATCTTGGAGGAATCGAATTATTCTTTATACGGCTAAGAATAAAAAATGAACTGCGTAATGGAGAAAATGGTGTTTAACCCTTTATCTACTGCGACGGTACTTATAAGTACCATTAAAATAACTTGTTATAAAATTCATTTAATACACTGATTAGTAGTAATACAGTTTAGAATGAGTTATAAATGCATTACTTTATCTTGTACCAAAAGCATTATTGATTAGACAAAACAAAAATATTTTTAAAAGGATGATTTATTTTGCCTTTGATCTTTTCAGCTTTCTTGGCGTTGGGGTGGGGGGAATTTTTCAATTCGGAAATATTTCTACATTTCTATTGTAAGAACATTATATTTGTACGTTTCCTAATTCTTCAAAATACTAAGAAAAATATTTAAAATAAGATTTGAGCAGGGTTATAAATATTGCACAAAATCTCTATAAATTCAAATTTAGTTAATTCTTCTAAATCCTCCAATCCTTCTAAAATTTATTAAATGATTATGTAAATTTGCTAATGTAGTTTAAACAACTCATGAAAAATGGTTTAGAAGATAAAATCTTCATGAATTCATAATTCAGTATATAAAGGGTTAAATGAAAACTCTGCTGTTCAGTAAACTATAAATACAAGAATATGGATTATTGTACCAGTAATGTACAGTACAATCGTTGAAAAAAAAAAGTAAACACCCCCTACTAACTCCTCAACAACTTATCGTAGAAGAAAGTTACTGGTACCGAACGATTGGAAATAAAGTCTACTTTTAAATGATGTATATAAAATTTTGCTTAGAGGGCCATCTACATATTAAAACGAATCCAAACTTCATTTTTTCTTTTCAATGGCAATACCCAGTTTTAACAAGATATTTCAAATCTTCGGTTCAAACTATGCCTAGACACCAAATTTAAAGTCATTTGAATGATAAGTTTTTGAATTATAAATATTCAAAATTTTGGCCTTCTAATGTTAAATTACATTTTCATATTTTTATTAATATCTCCTGAAATTATACTCCTGGTGTGCTAATTTTTTCTATAGCAATAATACTAAAATACCCAAACATAAATACGCTGAATTTGCAATTTTTATAATTTTATGATACAGTGCGGCGCAAAAGTTTAAGCACAACGCAAATATTTTAATAAAAATAAAATTGCTCAACGCAATGCTTTCGAATTTCCACTGTAGGTGGAATCATTTCCACTGTAGGTGGCTGTGATCATAAATATGTATCTGAAGTTTGGAAAAAAAATCATCGTTACGACAATCGGTCTAAACGTGGTATTTACAGAGTTTTGTAACGTGGAAAGCAATTTAAAAATGCATATCGCTCAGAAAAGTCGGGTAAAACCACATTTCGTGAGGATAGAAAAATTAAAAGATTGGCTGTAACTAGCATTTTGTCTCTTAATCAGATAAAAAATCGACTTGGATCAAAACTAGCACCTGACACCATGCGCAGACGAATAACCAAATCAGAATTCATCAAAAAATAAAAATTAGCTCGTAAGCCGTTTCTGAAACCGTGTCACAAATAAGCAAGACTTCAATGGACAAAACAGAACATGTGTTATCGTGGCGAATGGATTAGTGTTATTATTTCTGATGAAAAAAAAGGAATTTGGGTGGTCCAGATGGCTTCTAATTCTATTGACATGCCTTGGGGGAAGATTCGAAGAGCATATTCAGAAAGCAACAACGTGGTGTTTCGCTCATGGAATGGGGTGTTTTTGGATACAAGGCACAAACGTCTCTTTGCTTCCTAAATGGTACACAGCATTCACAAAAGTAACATCTCATTTGTGACAGCTTGGTGAACTCCTAGGGGGGTCCCAACTGGACCTTTTAGTAAGATAATGCATCGATACTCACTTCCCGTTGCACAAAAGAATGGCTTAGATCTCAGAATATCAGTGTGATGAACTGGCCAGCAATCAGACCATATCTCAAACCGATAGAGAACATCTGGGGATTCCTCTCACGTAGCGTGTACAAGAATAAGCAGCAGTAATACTCAGTTCAAAAGCTCAAATCAGAATAGAGGAAGCCTGGTACAAACGCGTTCCCAAAACCTTCCATACTCTCATTTTATCAATGGAAAATCGCGTATTCGACCTCATCAGGTGCAGTGGAAACACCATACACTTTCACACAAAAGGACTTTTGTGCTTTGTGAAATATAAACATTTCGTTTTTGTGTATAAACTTTTGCGACATCACATTTTTGATTTTTTTATAATTTATTATTTTCATTACAATGCATTGTTTCCGAGTTCGAAACATTAACTTATAATTCTTCAGATACAGTAAAAATTTCGAAGCATTACGGTGTATATCTTTCATTTTATAAAAACATTTAGCTTGTGCATAAACTTTTGCGCCGCAATGTATGAATTATGAAATTAATATTCGAAAAAATTATGAATTGCAACCTACAATTTTGTTGATGGATTTAGATTTATTAAGTCCTGCTTTATGGAAATCCAAAACTTCACATTTTTCTTCCACGTAGTTTTCAAATTATGCTTAAAAAACGGCAAAATGATGGTTTAAGGGGCCGTCTATGATAGAAGTGACTATATATTTTGAAATTTCTTATGCTATCCTGCAATCTAGCAATCTTCAATGACTGCTTGAGTGACGCTTAAGATGCCTTGATGAAGAAGGGGCCTGGCTCTCTCGGTCAACAATCGACTACCGAACTTCAGTTTGGATACAGCCCCTAAAATATGCTCTTTTTTAAATAATTAATTTCTCAGAAACTTATCGCACGAATTGCATAAAAATTTGTTTTTAGGCTAATTGAAGGGTGTAGAGTTCATTTATGCTGTCAAAATTGTGTACTGCTATTGAAAAAAAAAAGTTATGGTTCGTTTTAATATGTAGATGTCCTCTAAGCAAATTTTATATATATCATCTAAAAATAGACTTTATTACCAATCGTACGGTACCAGTAAATTTCTTGTACGATAATTTTTTGCAGAGTTAGTAAGGGGTGTTTACTTTTTTTTCCACGACTGTACATTTTTAGTGCTAAATTTTGAAATATATATATATATTTATATATGTATGTATGTATACAAATCAAAGGGCTTTTTAAACACTAACTCGCGTAAATATAGTCAGATTGCCATGAAATTAATATATGTTATTTATGTTTACTGTGCCATGGGCGATATTGAAAATGTAATGTGTAACAACGGTTCATTTAGAGGAAATTTTCCATTACATTACGGCCTATGGAGAAAAATCGTTTGCGGTGTATTTTAACGATATTACATTATTTTAAATATATTGAAATTTGTATATATCACTGTGGTGTACAACAAAACGTCTACTGTACAATCTGGTGACACATATACAATTTATCGTTCATTTACAGGGACCTACTAAAGTTTTTGGCTACAGCACTGCCTATGAAGAATAATTGCTGGGAATGTGTTTTCAGTTGTGATACGCGTTTTAAAATTTAACTATTTTTTTCATTTTACGTATTACTGGGTGTGTATATATTTTAATAGCTCATATACAGTGATACACAAAGTATCTCAAGAACATTTCCGTTTATTGACGGAAATGGCTGAATGGGAAATTTCAACTATGCTATGCTTTCAATTGAACTACTGTTATGTAATATACAAATGAATTTATGGATCATATACAGGGCTGAACAAAAAACAAATTTTTCGTATTACTCATGGTCAGGGGTGGAGAACTACACCATTTTACTCACCACAGGCGAGTGAATTTTTTGTCAGTGCGAGTGAATTCTTAGGTTCTCTTACAAAACTGCAAACTATAGAGGTATGCCAAAAGCTTATTTTTTTCTTACTAGTTAGTTATATTTTGCAACTTTTCAAATTACTGTGATGTAAACATGGTACTAAGTTCTATCCTATACTAAAACTTCCTCTCTTGTATATATTTCTTAATTTTATAGAACAAAAATATGAAAATGCATTGTAATAATAGTAATTAATTATTTTTGCAGTTGTGTAAATTTTATCATAACAATTTTCAACTGTATGTTGCATTTTGCTGGCTGGTAAAATAAATCCTTGGCTGATAAGATTTTCTGACAATTCCCCACTCCTGCTCATGGTAATTACAGAAACTGGGTTTTAAAATGCGTTATGCAGTTTCTAAATTGTTTATTTATACATTTCCCCCTGGGATTGCACTTGTACCCTAGAGCGAAAGCTGAGTTCCCGGAGCGGTCCTCCCTTGTGTATTTACCCACCTTAATAAACTATAAAGTTTTGTTACAGTATTCTGAATGTGTTGGAAAGTGTTTCATAATCTATGCTAGACGCATGATTTTTCGTTCTTGTTTTTAAGTGGTTTTGGATTTATTAACATCATGCCAGTATCTTTCTAGGCCATGCGAAATATCTTTACATTACCTTAGTATTTTGATGCATTATATGCAGATGCTGAATGATCGTAACTTCACAGAGCTGATTTTTTTTTATTTATTTATTTATTTTTTTTTTTTTTACATTATTTGAAATGCATTAAATATTAGACAGAATTCAATGATTCTGCTCAATTAATTTTATATAATTAATATTACATGTTATTGTATATATATATATATATATATATATATATATATTTTATACTTGCCTGTTTTTAACTTGTCCAAAGGAAGTGGTGTGATCTTTACCTTCAATTTTTTCTCAATTATTTAAAGGGGTACGGGACACAAAAATCTTAAAATTTTCGGAAAAAATTTTATTGCATTAGAAATTTCTCTGTTTTTTCTCTGTTTAAAATGACATTTAAATCATGTTTCTATCTTAATTGGAACAGGAAATATTAATTATTTCGGTTTGGTTTGTTTTCAAAATTCAGATTTCAAGCAATGGTTGTCACGGAAACGACTTTTTGTGAAAATGCGTTTCTCTTCATGATGGGTTTTTTCACCATTTCTCTTATTTAAATTGTTATAAGTCAAAACCGTTAAAGATAAATGGTTCAAACTTGAAACATGTCGTTTTCAATTGTTTTACTATAATTTTGATTCAGCAAATTCGAAAAAAAAAAATTAATTTTGAAAATAGATTTTTTTTTTTTAAGTTACAGCAATTTTTTTTTTGTTTTAATTTTAAATATTTTTAATTTTTATTTAAATTAATATTTTTAAAAATCCTGAATCAAAATTAAAACTTATATATATATATATCTGTTTATTTAAATGAAAAAAAATTAATTTCTACAAATAATATTTCGAGTTATAACGATTTTAAATTACCCGACTTAATATATATATATATATATTTATTTATGAGAAGTGTTATCATGTGATTTTGTTTACAAATGGATGGTTAACCATCACAAAAAATTCAGAATTTTAACTCGCTAAACGAAAATTATTTTAAAATGTGTCCCGGATCCCCTTAAAAAAATAAATATTTTATAAAACTAACATTAGCAACGTTTTGCTACGTTTAAAATTACCTAACAAGCTTCTCTTTCATGTTAAAGTTTTTTTTTAAGCCATTATTTTGAGCAATTTAGAATCTATTAGTTTGCTGTCTACGGATATGGTTAAATTTCTTGACAGTTGTTATGACAATAATACACAAATAAAAATAAAAATAAGTAAATTAAAAAATAAAACTAAAAGAGAAAGCACAAGAAAAACATAAGAAAAAGAAGTAAAAGAATTTAAAAAATAATAATAAAATGAAAAGAGACAAGAAAATAAAGAAATTCAGTTAAAATGCGACGTAATTAAGTTTAATGGCGTAATTAAGTTATTTCTTCATTGTCGTATAAAATACACAGCAGAAAGAAACACCACCCAGTTACTGTCTCTCTCAATTTCAGACAATGCAATTACCCCTCTTCTAAAAGATTATTCTTTAGCCCTTGACTACGACCTACTCTTTATCCCTTGACTACGACCTATTCTTTAGCCCTTGACTACGACCACCATGGCTGGCGCAACGTCGCGCGGGGCCTTGCCAAAGCAGTTAGTGAATCCCATAATGTATACTGCAATATTGGATTAATAAAATTTATTTTTAAATTGCATATATTGTGGAATAATATATAATATAGACAATAAAAAAACGCACAGAAAATACCACTACTTTCGCTTTTAATATGCGTAATTATTTTTAATTTCGTGAAAATTTCCAACCTTTGCAATATTTTTAAATATTTAATTTTTTCGTTCACTGTGACTTTCAGGAACATCAAATCTATACATTTCCCTACAATTGTATTAACTTGGCCTGTATGGTACTACAATCCATGAAGGATTTTGACCTCCCTTAATATTCCTCGCCAGACCTTCCGATCTCTGGCCTTTAATTTATAATTTGGTTTTGTGCTAGGTCTTTCTCTACCTCTTCTGTTCATCTGTTCCTGTGTCTACCAACACTACTTTCCACCATTAATTTACCATTATATATCTTTTTGTGCTTCTCTCATCCCTCAATCTGATTAATGGCTTAACCATTGCATTCTTCTTATTTTAATGGCTTTAATTATGTCTGTTTCGTTATATAGTTGTTCAATCTCCATATTTGACCTTATATGCCATGTATTGCCTTCCTTAATTGGTCCAAAAATTTGCCTTAAGACCTTCTTTTCCCAAGTTATAAGTAACTTTTCATCTTTTTGTGTAGTGGTCCAGGTCTCAGTACCATAAATTACTATTGGTTTTATAAATTTTAAATTTAGTTGTTCGGGAAATTAGAGATTATTTAAAAATATCTCGAAGAGAAAAATAGCATCTATTTCCTGCTGTAAATCGAGCTTTAATCTCTGCTTCTACAATATTATCACTGGAGATCATACATCCTAAATATTTAAATTCTGTTACTTCATTAAATTTGCCTGTAAGTAATAAAGTTAATATTCACTTTCATCACACAAAGAAACATTTAAAAACAAATCTAGATTTAAAATATTATTTTATACAGACAAAATGTTATTTCGATTTGTATAAATAGATTCGGGGTCCTAAAAAGACCCCGATTGGAGCGGGGCTTTAGCCACCCGCCCCATTCACCTGATTCTTGCACCGGCCCTGACAAAGTCATGCTTTTGCATTTAAAAATATGTCCGTAAATATTTAAAAGCTCCGTGTTGTCGGAGGGACATATTTCTTTGATAAAGTCCTTAAAAGGTGATCTAATCTTAGATTTCAGATTAGTTCGGGTGATGAAACTGACATCATTTTCAAAAGAACAGATCATTTTCATATATGGAACAAGTTAGTGTGATTGCGTCAGCATAATGTCATATTCAATAAACATTAGCTTGCACTTAAAAAGTTCCCAAAATTTATTAGTTTATTTCTAATTTCTTTTCTTCTATCCCTTGAAATCAAAATAAGTAACCAATAAAACTAAAATCTGAAACATTTAAAAATAATTGATAAAAATGATGCACTAATCTCAAACGCATAGACAATTCTGTTGGTGAAAATGGCATAAATTACCAAACGAAAAAATGCCTTTTCATCCAAAAAAAATGTACATCAGCACAGATTGTTTAGAACAACATTTTAATTAAAATTGTATTATATAATTTTTATCTTCCATTACAACGAAGTCTTTTTAAAGAAACGTACTTGATAAAAGTTCTAAAAAACTTTGCGGATCGTAATTTCTGCAAAAACTTTGTGGCAGAGTTTAAATGAAACGAACAAAAAGCTAAAATATCTGTTCAAAAAAAAAAAAAAACTACAGCAAGGACTGATCGCTAATGTTAAACCTATGGGAGCTTCGTTTCGCAATTTCTGTAAAAACATTGTGGCAGAGTTTAAATGAAACGGAATAAAAGGCTAAAATATATGTTTAAAAAAGAGCGAAACATTACAGACACAGTTTTTTTACTTCAAGAACTTTTTAAAATTATTATATTCCATTATAATGTAGTCTTTAAAAAAAAAAATGTAGTATTTGATAAAAGTTCTCAACAAAAAAGGGACAAAAGAAAAAGCTTTTTTTAAAATTCTATACTTCACCAGGCTACAAAATGGATGCCCCTATATATCCCCTGCAGATTAATCGAATGCGTTAATCCAAAGAGGAAAGCTCCCTTTTCCTCACATGACGGCCCGACACACCCATCTTGCCATTTGAGGGGGGAGAGCGTGCACCGTGGTTTTCCACGAACCGCATAAGAGTAAGTAAATGATTGAAAATGTCAAATTAAAATGGATTTCAATGTTGGCGTAGTCAAAGGATTAAGCTGCTGAATTCAGTACTTAAATATAGCCAATGTTTCTTATGTTTCATACTCAAATTTTCAACAGGTAACTGTTGAAAATTTGACAAATGGATAAAGAAAAAAAATGTTCTATATTTAATGAGATTTTCATTATGTTGCACACAATTTTTTCTTAGAGTTCCATGAAAAGATTTTAAAAATCAATATTATGCACTCATATTTTTATTTTTAATGTGATGTGGTCAAGATAATATATTTCTTCGTCATGAAGATATCATAATTCGCTTCCGTTAAAGTACCTTGATTAAAATAATCATGTGTCAAAAATGTCATACAACAAATGCATACAGAAAATAAACACACCAAATTTTGTAATATTTTTTATTACATGAGAGATGTCTTACAAAATTATCGTGTTTACATCGATTACGTGTATTACACGTACTGAAGTACAATTGTATGTATATGGCTTAATGACTAAATTATCTTGTCTTGTATGGCACGATTATTCTACAATCCTGTTGCGAAATAATTGGCTTTTTTCCCCCCAGTCAAAGAAAGAGATAGCCCACTACTCTCTACCGATCTTGGTTGCATTTCAGCCTGCCTTGAGCGCATATCAGAAAGACAATTGGTGAAAATAAGCCTATCTTCATCACGTGACAACGATGTGGCGTGAAAGTATCGCGGCCTGCCTCTTTCGTTGGCTGCGCTTATTTCTTATGAAATCAATATTAGCACAACATTGCATCGATATTGAAGTATCTCCATCTTGGAAATATATCTAGTCGAACTTATATTTACAAAGTATGATTGTTGGCACAATGTTGGGAATATTTAGAATGAAATATCACTATTCGAGAAGTTTTTGAACTAAAGCAAAAAGATGTTCTATAAAAGGCTAATATTTCCATCTTGTTGATAATTATATAGTAAAAATTTTCAATAAGTATTGTTATTCCCACAGAAGTCATACTGCTTCGTAAATATTTTTTTATATTAAAGTCAATAAATAAAATACCGATGCAATACTGGGCCAATATTGACTTGTTGCAAATACGTTTGCTGTAAATAAAAAGACTGGTGAAAAACATATTTAGATAAATGATTAAAACTACCTTTAAAACATGATATTATAAAAACATTTTGCAGGATGACATATTGGCAAATAAAATAAGACATATATCACCCGAAATTAATTACTCTGGTGGTAATGCAACTCAAATAATATCCTTAATATGCTAATCACAACTTAACATATATTGAATATGTTTGCTTCGGTGAAGAGAATGACAATAGTTTTATTAATATTTTTTTCTATTTTTGAGTCTTTATTTATTTCTTAAAACCTGTCAAATATTTAAAATTTAGAAACTTTCATCAATAATTTCTGCCAATTTGAATGATATGGAAACATTTTTGCTAACCTGTGTATTCTTACATTATTATTACTATTATTATTTGCTAAAACCCATAAATTATAATCATTTCCGAATTTTAGCAAATTCAAAGTTAATACTAACTAATATTTAAATGAATAGAACTGTAGCAGTTTTATAAACTATGAGTATATTTTTGCCAATTAACAAAATATATGAATTGTTTTAATTATTTAAAAGCAAAAAAAAAAAAAAAAAAATCTATAAATATTCATCAGTTATGAATAGAGACAGTCAAATACATCTTAAACTACTATTGAAAATCATTTTGTTAAGATATTGAAAAAGAACTTCAAAATTATCTTTGTAAATCTTGTTCTGATTTAGTTACAATGGCACCACGTGCAATAATGTCAAAATGGCTAGTTATTTAAAATAAATTATTCTATAACAAGCATTTTGCCATTACAAATATAACACTTCACAATTCAGACATTTAACAATCACATTTTTAATAACTTACACAAAATAATGATTCACATTTAATGACTAACATAGACCATCAAACAAGAAATAATAATAACAGATATGCAGACATTTGAAGGTTAGTACAAACAAGTGAAGACATTGTGAAGGAACAATGGCACTAAGGTCTCCTCTTGAGCCTCTGTATAAGCACCAGTCTATCAATGTGATAACATACATAAAACAATAGCAGGAAATAAATATAGTTGGGCCTCAAAAGAAGAACATTGTATTCAGGAACGCCATTTTATAATCTTTTTTGGCTTGGGGAGGGGAATGAGCAAAAAGGTTTTAACCTTAAGGCTGCTAGTCACTCAGCTTCCGAGTTCTCCTCGGTAATGTTAAATCTATGGACGTTTGATCAGGGATGTGGCATCTGGGGGAGGGTATACGGTGGTATACGCCGTATACCTTCTGGATTTTTTTAAGGAATACCGTATACCCTCTGTTTCTCAAATAAAGCTATAGTATATACACTGCGGGGTATACTGTCTCAGGGGTCGATCCAGGCAAAATTTGGGGCCTATTTAGAGCCCCTTCATAAAAATCTATTTAATAAAACAGGCCCCTTCACAAAATTCCTCTTAATAAAGCAGTCCCCTTCACAAAAATTCCTTTTAATAAAACAGCCCCCTTGACAAAATTCTATTCCATATAAAACACACTGTTCATTAATTATTTTTGTGTTGAATGGTTTTAAAATATGTAATTTACAAAGAAAACAAGTACACAAGAAATGAAAACTTTAGTAGAAGGACTTAAAGAAGTTATTTTTAGCAAATGCTTGGTTCGGATTTCAGTAACTGGATTTCATATTCCATAACAAAATTTTACTTTTCACAAAAATATAACAAATTTCGCAAAAATAACTTTTACTTTTTCCAAACATATAAGAAATTTCACAAAAATAACTTAATTTTCACAAGATAGGCCCCCCAAAAAAATCCCTGCATCGACCCCTGCCTCTACCTTAAGCGTATATACCCTCTGCTTTTTTCACGTTTACACCACTGCGTTTGATGCATTCTTATGTTTAAAATATCTCCTCAGGATATTAATATTTTTAACTTCTTTTTTCTGTGTATCTTTCTTTAAGGAGTTTTCTTTTCTTCTTAGTTGTGAAAATATTTCTAAAATCTATGCTTAATTTAATATTTTATATGTTAAAAGCGGATGAACTGGGAGTAAAATTGTAACACTTCATATAAAATGAAGTATGTATTTTAAAAATATTTTAGAGAACTAAGAAAAAAAGAGATATCCTTGAAGAAGAGTAAACAGAAAAAAGTAGTTAAAAATATTAATTTCCCGAGGAGATATTTTTAATAAACGAATGCATTCTACGCCCATAGACTTTAGCATTAGCTGAGTGACTAGCCACCTTAATGCGCACAGCTGAGAAGCAATTTATACAGTTGTATTCTCACACATTTTATATATATAAGAGGATATAGCCAAGCTTCCCGGGTTACAGAATATAGGCGAAAAACAATTTTTTAATTGATAACTATAATAGATTTTTTACATTTAATATATATTTTTAGAATGCGCACTAACAATACCAAAAATCATATTTATGTGAAAAATAACAATTATGCATTTAAAAAAAGTTTTGAATTTTTTTAAAACGATCGTTTTGTATTGTCCTCGCGCCAAGAGTTAGCCGAAGAAATAGCCAAAGCACTATTTACTATCAGCCTTTTTTATTATGATCATTTCAATGTTTTAAGTGCACATTTTAATTATGTGTCATAAATTTTGTTTTTCGTATGATATTTTACTTATTTATTTATTTATTGGTGAATATTTTAATTTCGTTATGGAATATAAACTGGAAACAAATGCTGAGCTGTTTATATCAATTTAAATGCAAACGGATTTATTTTTCGTAATCGCCTGCAGTTGATAGAAATAGATTTCAGAAAAATTCATGCTTGAAAATTATTTTAAAAACAATAAAAATTGAATCAATGGCGATACATTTTTCAAAAAAATTGCGACAAACAAATTTCATTTGAAAGTATATTTTTTTCACTGTTCGACGGTGTATAAATTTAAAATGTACGATGTTTAGAAGTTTTAAAAAAAAATCGCAGTAACAGTTAAATTTAATCGTCTGTCGTTGCCACCGTCAAAATAACGTCAGCTTTATGCACAGACACGTTTGTCCTTTATAATATAGGAGATAGCTAGTTTAAACATTAGTGAAAGTATTCGTGGATGATAAATGCGTTTCACTTTGAAAATGATTCAAAACGCACATATTATCATTAATAATTGTTAATTTATTTGTTTAAAGTGTTAATTTAATCTTAATGTTTTTATTATAATCAAATCTGACAAGATAATTTATCTGTTATATAATTTCCGAAAAAAAAATATATATATGTGTCTGACCAGTGATCACTTCTGCACTCTGAAATATCAAATATCTTGGAGGGAAGCAACTCCCCCCCCCCCCTCAGCTTTCCCCAAATGGCGCCCCTGATTGTATTCTTTTTATACCAATTGCTTTCTTGACATCAGTATAATTTACATGATAGCTTGTCCAAATAAAGACAATACTCTTTTTCATCTAGTCCAGATCATCTAGTCATCTAGTCAATCAGCCAGTCCAGAAGCATTTGAAAAGACCCGGGAAAAACAACGTTTTACGGTGGAGGAATCAAAACCATCCCTTCGACGTTTCTTCGACAATTTTCGAGTCATACTGATCAGTGCACTGTAAAATAAGATAGAAAAAAAAATGTATGAAAAAAAAAAACTACATAATATTAGATGTTTACTTTTTTGATTGATAGCACCCTCCCTTTTTCACATGAAGGAAACGTATGAGGATATTAACTTACCGTCGTTCTTTGGGCCACTTTTTCCTGGTTCCACTAACATTTCCATTATTAAAAAATATTATATATGATTTTTCAACGTTGAAATTGAATTGTAATCAATTAACAGGAAACAATGAAGCAAACTGTATGGTGTTAAAGAGGCAATTTTTTATTTTTTAACTATTTTTAAAGTTTTAGAACAAAGTACTTGCAAAAAACTTGCTGGGGGCTTTTTTGGTCCATTCACTTATCTACTTATAATAAAATCTGAGCGCAGGGGACCGTCGGAACCATACGGTGCGAACCACTCTGGTCTGCGAAACGACCGTAGCTAAACGTCATGTTAGGCTTAATGAAAAACATATCCTAGCATCACTGAGCTCGACAATAACAATTATTGTAGAGCTCAGTGCCTAGCATATGACGGCTAAATGATAATTTTTTCTATTTGAAATCATGTCTGTTCAGCATATTTTCACATAAAACATGTGTATGATATCTATTTATAATGTATTAAGTTCTAAATTAAAATTAAGCTATTATAAACATAGAAATCGGACGTAAACAAACGATACTGCTGCCATTCAGATTCAAATGTCAGAAAATCTACAAACAAACAAATGACTCTTTGAACGCTTCATTTAAAAAAAAAAAAAAAAAAAAAAAAAAAAAAAATACAGGTCAAAGCCGATGTTGGTCTTAAAATATTTGTAATAGTTTATTAAAACCTTTAAATATTTTAACTTTGGTTAAAACCTTCAAAAACTGTTAAGTTCTAAATTTAAGGGCCAAATCATCATCAACAACAACAAGTTCTAATTTAAAAATAACGGATAACTATCGCCATCTAGGGAGAAAAGATAGAACTTTTGCTCTAAAAAAGGTGCGTTCAAGCACATTGCATTACATGTATATTTAATTTATTCAGAATGATTATTCTTTTGTACAATTTCATATTTACTGTGACATTTGTTTTCTGTCTTATATGACAAAGTAAAAATTATTCGAATTTGAATATCTAAAACTTTCAAATCAATTTACAATAAAGAATTATTTCAATGGCACTTCAGCATTATTTAAAAGGAAATTAACCCTTTATGTACTGAATTATTAATTCATGAAAATTTCATCTTCTAAAGCATTTTTCGTGAATTTTTGAACCAAAATTAAAGGATTTACATAATCATTAAATAAATTTTAGAAGGATTCATTAATTTGAATTTATAACGGTTTTGTGTAATATTTATAACCCCACTCAAATCTTTTATTTTATATATTTTTCTTTGTATTTTGTAGGAATTAGGAATTAGGAAATCTACAAATATAATGTTCTTACAATAGAAATATTGAAATAATTCTGTTTGAAAAATCCCCCCCCCCCACTCCAACGCCAAGAAAGCTGAAAAGATGCAAAGGCCAAAGAAATCATCCTTTAAGAAATATTTTTGTTTTGTGTAACCCATAAAGCTTTTGGAACATTATAAAGTAATACATCTATTAATCATTCTAAATTGTATTTCTACTAATCGGTGTATTAAATTAATTTTATAACAAGTTATTTTAATTGTACTTATAAGTACCGTCAGTAGATAAAGGGTTAAAGAGACAATTTTTTCTGTACCGAAGGCTGCGAGCAGCGCCTCTGTAGGCCGTGTTAATTCCCAATAAATTAGGAGCTTATGTTTCTTGCTAATTCTTTTGCCGTCAACTTTCTGTTGTAATCGTATTTTTTTTTTACAATGCATTTCATCAGATTTGAAGACATTGCAAATAAAATTAATATTTCTTATCGGTGCAGCATATTTTAATTATCTTGCAGATAAAATTATGAATTTTAACATAGTTTGTAGCGAAAAAATAAAGTCCCACTAAACAACAAATTTTTAATGTAGAGGGAACCTAAACAAGCATTTTCGTCATAGAATGTTTAGCTAGAAATGGAGCGTTTAAGCGCTGGTGACTAAATTGTAGTTTACATAATTTCTTTGTTCTAATCATAAAAAATCAAAGGATAATACTTTTAGATTAACAAAATGCATGAGGCATCTTTTTTTTTTCTTTTTAAGTCAGAAAAATATTTTTTTAACTATTGTTTTGCAGATATATCATTTACTTTCCGTCCTTTTTTGTCATAGAATGTGTAGCTGGAAATGGTGCGTTTTAGCGCTGGTGACTAAATTGTAGTTTACATATTTCTTTGCTCTAATCATAAAAAATCAAAGAATAATACTTTTTGATTAAGAAAATGCATCAGGCATCTTTTTTTTTAAGTCAGAAAAATATTTTTTTAACTATTGTTTTGAAGATTTATCATTCACTTTCCGTCATTTGTGACGGGGATAATATACTAGTTTTCATATAAAATGAGTATAATACACATGTTGGAATATTGAAACCAATTAAAAATTGACTGCAATAGGATCTGCTAATGAATTAACACTGCAAACTTGATAAACAATTTTTTTTTAAATATTTAAACACAATAAACCAAATGTTAATATTAAAGACACGAGAAACAGTTTTCATCATGTTATCCTCAGCAACTGGAACAAAAATAATTACTGTAACACTTTGCTAAAGTAACATTTGAAAAAAAAAATGTTACTTAATACATTTTTTTTAAGAGATTTGATTCTATAAAAGGCATTTCTGAGTAACTGGGGCTACTTCCGGACCAAAAAAGGCCTGGCACAAAGTAGCCCCGAAAATCTAGTTTTTATGTTAGCTTTATGAAAACGTAAACATTTTCTGTAAAAATAAAAAGTTAAAGGAAAAACTGTGATCACACATGGGTTACAGGTTACTAAAGGTAATATTTTGACGCTTACCTTATTTGTATATCTTATCCAGATTGTCAAGTATGAGGAGTTAAAATCTACACACGAAAACAGTTGTTTACAAACACATCCAATGTTGCCACTAAAAAATTTTTAATTACCCCCAAACTATTCAAATACACTATAGTAGGGTACAAAATATTTTTCAAAGGCACAAACTCCGAATTATCTTGTATTGTTTGTTCAATACAAATAATAAAATCTTTTTTTATGGGCTGGACCAAAGTAACCCAACGTAGTGATAATTACATGAATAATTACAATAAAACTAAAAAAACTACTGAAGTAGAAGTCACTAAGAAGGTGTTACAATAATAATAATTATGGATCGACCGAAACAGATTTTTAAGACCGAAACTCATTTTCGGTAATCTTCCTATTTTCGGCCGAAAATGAAAATGCCCCAAAAAAATTTATGTTTGTTAAAAACCTACATAATACAAAACTATTAATTAATTATAAGTGTTTGTTAAATATACATAATTATTAAATAATTATATTATATGTGTGGCCCGTGCCTCTGACCAAAACTATATATATATATATATATATATATACACACACATTACTTGCTTTACAATTTGCAATCACGTCTTGAGTCAGTCGTGACATAATTATAAATAGCAAAGTTCATAGCAATAAATAAAGTGTCTCATTCGAGCCGATACAGCTCAAATCAATGAGTAATGTTAAAAATTTCCGAAAGAAGAAACGAGATTTTCGGTGGAGTTCGGTCCGGCCGAATTTTCGACAGCATTTTTGCCGAAAACGAATTTTCGACGAAACTCTGATTTTGGGACGAAACCGAACCTTCGGTCAGCCTCTAATAATAAAAAAAAGTTTTTTTTTTTTTTCCATATAATAATTTTATTTTTACACTACAACATCACATTTTTGAGGAAGGGGGGGAAATGACCTAAATATTTAGCAGGTACTGAATTAATAACTATTCTAGAATTGCAACCCTCTTAAAATCTTGGTTTCTCTGTTGTGAAGCAAACGCTCGCGTTGGAAAATATACTGCTAGACGTATTCCAATTTCATTTATTATTGTTTGTATTCTTCTATCATTAAGGTGCGATTAGGTAATATTATAATCTAATTTTTGATGAATCTCAATGAAAAAAGAAATACATTTCGATATGATTTGAAACGGAGAATGATTATCCTATCAAATGTGTCGGTTTTACAACATTTATATTTCGTAGCTCTCGTTACAATAATTTTAATAACTGTAATCGGTAATATATTTAACATTATTATGTACAATGTATATTTTTCTATCATTAAGGTACAATAGGTAATATCATAATCTAATTTTCAATGAATCTCAAGAGAAAAAAAATACATTTTGATATGATAACTATTTTCAAATGAAGAATGGTTATCCTATCAAATTATAGATTTATATATCGGCTTTAGAATATTTATATCGCGTAGCACTCATTGCGATTATTTTAATGATAACTGTAATCAGTAATATATTAAAAATTATGCTGTATAATATATTTTTTTCTATTATTAAGGTACGATAGGTAATATATTATAATCTATTTTTTGATGAATCTCAATGAAAAAATATATACATTTTGATATAACTATTTTCAAATGGACAATGGTTATCCTATCAAATTATAGATTTATGTGTCGGCTTTACGATATTTATATTGCGTAGCACTCATTGCGATAATTTTAATGATAAGTGTAACCGATAATATATTAAAAATTATGATGTATGATACATATTTTTCTATCATTAAGGCAATATTATAATCTAATTTTTGCTGAATCTCAAGAAAAAAAAATATACATTTTGATATGACAGTTATCCTATCAAATTATAGATTTATGTATCAGCTTTACAATATTTATATCGCGTAGCGCTCATTGCGATAATTTTAATAATAGCTGTAATCAGTAACATATTAAAAATTCTGATGTATAATATATATTTTTCTATTATAAAGGTACGATAGGTAATATATTATAATCTATTTTTTGATGAATCTTAATGAAAAAAAATATACATTTTGATATGATAACTAATTTTCAAATGGAGAATGGTAATCCTACCAAATTATAGATTTATGTGTCGGCTTTACAATATTTATATTGCGTAGCACTCATTGCGATAATTTTAACGATAAGTATAGTCGATAATATATTAAAATTATTATGTATGATACATATTTTTCTATCATTAAGGTACGATAGGCAATATTATAATCTAATTTTTGAAGAAATTCAATGAAAAACACATTTTGATGATAATCATTTTCAAATGGAAAATGGTTATCCTATCGAAATATAGATTTATGTGTCGGCTTTACAATATTTATATTTTGTAGCACTCACTGCGATAATTTCGATGATAACTGTAATCGGTAATATAATTAAAAATTGTGATCTAGGCAATAAATTTTATTTAAATAACACTTTCAAAATGTGTTGTCATTAAGCAATATTTAAAAATGAGGAAAACATAACATGTCGATTAATAGTTTTAAGACTTAACCTTTATGTTCTGAGGGAGGCAGCGAAATTTTTTGCAAAGAGAGGG
Source organism: Maratus speciosus (assembly GCA_963932465.1). NCBI lineage: Eukaryota > Metazoa > Arthropoda > Arachnida > Araneae > Salticidae > Maratus > Maratus speciosus. The sequence goes on along the minus strand of OZ010792.1, from coordinate 523,981,152 downwards.
GTGATTTCGATGTTTGTTTTTTTTACTTAGTGGAATCACGCCGAAACGTGGAAAATTCTCACAGCTGTATTTTCGTAGATCTCTAATGGCCCCTTAAAAGATAGGAACTGTGCAATAATCTGATCGTAATAGATTATTTTTTCCTTTAATCTTTTTTCTTTTAATTTATTCTCTTTTTGATCGCCTAATTTGACCTCTATTTAACACCTGTCTGCTGATGGAACAGTGTTCTTTTGTCCCCCAAGGTTAACAGTGTTACGGGCTTTGTGTCTTGCTCATTGATAGAAAAAAAATTCTAGAAAGTGTTCTACCATATTTTCAGAATGAAAGAAAAACCTTGAAAGGGCACAAGTTGCCTGCAATACAATCTTAGATCTACGTGTTGCATAATAATAAGAATACATTTCATAATAACAAGGATAAATAAATAACCTCTGTATTTTCATCTGTAAAAGTTTCACGGCTAAAAATGTTTTATTTTTTATTTCTTTTTATGACGAAAAGAAATTATTCAATTTTTAGTTTATTCTATATATAATAGAATAATGTATTGCAATCGGAAAATCTTCGACTTCCAATTTTCGACTGATTTACATGCTTGAGGGGCCAGAGGTCCCGAAAAACACACTTTCACAAAATGTCTGTCTATTCGTGTGTGTGTTTGCTTTGCATGATCGAAAAGTGTATTAAATTAGGCATAGAAATTAGGCAAACTTCATACATATATATATATGTTTTTGGCTATGGTCAGCAGGTCCTCGTTGAAAATGGGATATTCCTCTGGAAGGAGCTGCTGTGATCCATCTTTGTGCCATTTTCCTTATTATATCACCGGAAAGTGTACAAAGTTATGCATAGAACTGAATCAAACTTCATAGATAAGTTTTCAGCCATGGCTAGCAAGTCTAAGTTGAAAATGGGATATTCCTCTCTTCCTGGAAGTGACTGTTGTGATAGCAATCTTTCTGCCATTTTCCTTAGTATATCACCGGAAAATGTACAAAGTCATGCATAGAGTTGAATCAAACTTCATAGATATGTTTTTGGCTATGGTCAGCAGGTCCTAGTTTAAAATGAGATATTCCCCTGGATGGACTGCTGTGATAGCGACGTTTGTGCCATTTTCCTTAGTATACCATCGGAAAGTGTACAAAGTTACGCATAGAATTGAATCAAACTTCATAGATATAATTTTGGCTACAGCCAGCAGGTTCTAGTAGTTGAAAATGAGATATTCCCTGGATGGGCTGCTGTGATAGCGATGTTTGTGCCATTTTCCTTATTATATCACCGGAAAGTGTACAAAATTATGCATAGAATTGAATCAAACTGTATAGATATATTTTTGGCTATGGCCAGTAGGTCCTAGTTGAAAATGAGATATTCCCCTGGATGGGCTGCTGTGATAGCGATGTTTGTGCCATTTTCTTTATTATATCACCGGAAAGTGTACAAAGTTACGCATAGAATTGGATGAAACTTCAGACAGAGATATATTTTTGGCTATGGCCAGCAAGTCCTAGTTGAAAATGGGATGTTTCCCTGGGTGACAGCGATGATTGTGCCATTTTCGTTATTATATCACCGGAAAGTATACAAAGTTACGCATAGAATGGAATCAAACTTCATAGATATATTTTTGGCTATGGGCAGCTGATCCTAGTTGAAAATGAGATATTTCCCTGGATGGGCTGCTCTGATAGCGATATTCATGCCACTTTCCTTATTATATCAACGGAAAATGAACAAAGTTACGCATAAAATTGAATCAAACTTCATAGATGTATTTTTGGCTATGTCCAGCAGGGAAAATGAGATATTCCCTTGGATGGGCTGCTGTGATAGCGATGTTTGTGCTATTTTCCTTATTATATCACCGGAAAATGTACAAAGTTACGCATAGAATTGAATCAAACTTCATAGATATATTTTTGGCTATGGCCAGCAAGTCCTAGTTGAAAATGGGATGTTTCCCTGGGCGATAGCGATGTTTGTGCCATTTTCCTTATTATATCACCGGAAAGTGTACAAAGTTACGCATAGAACTGAATCAAACTTCATAGATATATTTTTGGCTATGGCAAGCAGATATATTTTTAGCTATGGCAAGAAGGTTCTATTTGAAAATGAGATGGTACCCTGGGTGATAGCGACGTTTGTGCCATTTTCGTTATTATATCACCGGAAAGTATATACAAAGTTACGCATAGAATGGAATCAAACTTCATGGATATATTTTTGGCTATGGGCAGCAGATCCTAGTTGAAAATGAGATATTTCCCTGGATGGGCTGCTGTGATAGCGATGTTTGTGCCATTTTCCTTATTATATCAACGGAAAGTGAACAAAGTTACGCATAAAATTGACTCAAACTTCACAGATATATTTTTGGCTATGTCCAGCAGGTCATAGTGGAAAATGAGATATTCCCCTGGATGGGCTGCTGTGATAGCGATGTTTGTGCCATTTTCCTTATTATATCACCGGAAAGTGTACAAAGTTACGCACAGAACTGAATCAAACTTCATAGATATATTTTTGGCTATGGTAAGCAGATATATTTTTAGCTATGGCAAGCAGGTTCTAGTTGAAAATCAGATGTTACCCTGGGTGATAGCGATCTTTGTGCCATTTTTCTTATTATATCACCGGAAAGTGAACAAAGTTACGCATAGAACTAAATCAAACTTCTTAGATATATTTTTGGTTATGGCAAGCAGGTCCTAGTAGAAAATGAGATATTCCCCTCGAAGGGTTTGCTGTGACAGCGATTTTTGTGTCATTTTTCCTTATTATATCACCGGAAAGTGTACGCTGTCGAACGCAGCGGGTCCCCAGCATTAACTTTGTTTAGAAAGATTTTCATTTACAAATATAAATTAAAAAGAGACAAAAGCGTGCGTAGAATGCACGGTTGTACACTTTCGAAGGCAGTGGTAGTGGTGTGGGGGTGGGGCGTCACTATCATTGTGTAACGGACTATTTAACTTTTGTGTGGCTCTGTAAATGAATAATAAATATTCTTCGCACCGCATATTCTGCATATTATATATATTTTAGTGCACTTCATAAATACATATCAATTTCTCTATATTCGAAAGGGTGAAACATCATTAAAATGCGCTTGAAACATTTTTTTTTCCATTAGCCGTAATACAACGGAATACGTTTGACTGTCCCTGTAATTGAACCATACATCCAATTTTCATAAAATTTGAAATGACTCGACAAAAAATTAAAATTTATTAATTTAATATATTTTTAATTTATTTGAAATTTCAAACCATTCGGTTGGGTAATTTTTGCGTTGTGATATGCGGACGATGTGATACCAGACGATGACTATAGATGCTACGTATTTATATAATAACGAACGCACCTAGAAAAGAGTACCAAATCAGTTAGCAAATTTCATTTTTACTTAAATAATTCTTACTGAATATAAAATAAATGAAGGCTAATATAAAAAGTTATTGAAATTAAACAAACTTCTTTAAACCACTTTAAATGGTGCTGTGAAACACTTTAAATTGTTCTCCGCTCTAGGAATACAAGATGCCTATTAACAAAAACCGACAAATCAAGGTCTCAAACACGTCACCGTTAACGTGGCATCTAACATCGCACGATGTCACCGAGAGTACAGTCACGTTGTTATGTTACGACTGCAATATCAGAATGTACTAAGTTACGAGCTCGTTAAAAGAAGAAATCAGAAAGAAAACTACAATCTCAAGTAATGTTATTTAAGGACGTTGGTTGATCGAAGATCAAGGAGGGGCAAGATATTGGAATAGATGTACGCACCGGCCGCAATCTAGAATTAACGATTTTTTTCGAGATCGTCCCAAAACAATGTAACTAAAATTGATCGTCAAGTTGAGTGACGGGGGAAACTACGGTTATTCAAATGACACTAAAAAGGAGAATATTGCATAACATGGGCTAAAATAGGTATATTTAGGAATCTTTTGCCTAAAACCTTCGTAAAGCATTTTTTAAACATATGAACATAAAAACAAATACAGAAATTCAACAATTAAGAAATTTTATAAATCCAAAAAGTAAGCTACTACTACAATTTTTTTTTCTCAAAGTGGAGGATTGCAACAGTTGCTTTCTGGTTTTTGTCAGAGAGGTTCTTCCATCATCCCCCTCCACACACACATACACGCACACACACTCCTCCCTCAACTTTCCACTATTTCTTAAACAAATTTTTTAAACAATATTTTTTATATTTTTTAAACAAACGAATATATAAAAATAAACAATTAAAATTTGTCCTGCAAAAAAAAGTTCTACGTTCTTTTTTGTCTTAGTGTTTAATTGTTTTAACTTTGAAATAATATATTTTACTATTTTTAAAATTTTTAGAGACTATCTCACCCGCCGACGTTGCCTGGGGGAAGGACGGGGGCTGAGATCAGAAAATAATATTAATAAACACAAAAAAAAATAATAATAGCAGAGGACAAAATTTACTATATTGTAAAAAAGCTCTCTAAAATTAAAAACAGCCACGCTAGTGGCTTTTATTGGTTTTAATTGGATTTCTTTAACTGCTTTAACCGGATTTCTTTTAGCCATAATTTGTCTTGTTTTTTTTAGCAAAATAAACTTTTATACAGAGAAGCCTTTTGGTTATAAAATTTGCATTTTTGAGTTTTTGAACTGGATTTAATTGGATAGACATTTAATTTAATTGGAATTTAATAATTTTTCTTAATAATGAAGACTTTAAGATTGGAACACATTGATGGAGATGCTAGTGATTTTGAAATCGGAATTGCAAATATGTCATCTAAACATGAAATGGATGTGGTATTAATTAATTACATAATAATTAAATAGAAATTTTGTAGAAATCGTTAGAATTCCATTAAAATTTTTTAGAAAGTTTTCCGCACATTTCATCCTTTTAAATTTCGATTTTTTTTAGAAACCATTCTCAGCGAGCATTCGTATTTAAAAAAAAAAACGCCATATTTTCTAATCGTCAAATTTCAAGTTTCTAGTCTGTGAAGTATCACAAAAATTGTATATTTAGAGAGAGTTTTTTCTTTTCTCCTGCACCCTTTAAATTTCAATTAAAAAAACTGTTCAGTGCTTGTATTTGCATCATAAAATTAGCAACCACACTATATTTCAAGTTTCTATTATTTACAATTCCACAGAGATCGTAATTTAGAACGCTTTTTGAACGCTTTTCGCGCATTTCACCCTTTTAAAGGAGTCCGGGACACATTTTAAAATAATTTTTATTTATTCAGTTAAAATTTCGAAATATTTTGTAATGGTTAACCATATCATTTGTAAACAAAGTCACATGATAAAACTTCTAATTAAAAAAAAATAATTTAATTTTTTTTTTAAAGGGGGTAATTTAAAATCGTTATAACTCGAAATATTATTTGTAGAATTTCATTTTTTTTTCATTTAAATACACGTAAATACATCAGTTTTAACTTTGATTCAGCATTTTTAAAAATATTAATTTAAATAAAAATTAAAATTTTTTTAAATTAAAATTTGAAGAAAAAAACTGATGTAACTTTAAAAAAGAAAATCGTATTTTCAAAAGTAAATATTTTTTTTGCAAATTTTCTGAATCCAAATTGAAGTACAATAATTGAAAAAGTTTGAACCATTTATTTTTAAAGATTCTTGACTTATAACAATTTAAATATGAGAAATAGTTAAAAAAAACCATCATAAAGAAAAACGCATTTTCACAAGAAGTCGTTTGCATGACGGCCATTGCTTGAAAGCTAGATTTTGAAAACAAACCAAAACGAAAAAGTAATATTTCCTGTTTCAATTAAGATAGAAACATGACGTGAACGTCATTTTAAACAGAAAAAGACATAGAAGTTTTTAATGTAGTAAAATGTTTTTAGAAAATTTGAAGATTTTTGTGTCCTGGACCCCCTTAAATTTCGATTATATCTTTAAACTCTTCTGTTGAACCATTTACGTCTTAAAAATAGCATCCATGTCAAATTTCAAATTTCTAACCTTAATAATTCCATAGCAATCCTAATGTAGAAAATTTTTATCTCATTTCACCCTTTTACAGATCGATTTTTTAACTGTTATGTGCGACCATTTACGTCTTAAAAGTTATAAATTTCAAGTTTCTATCCCTAACAATTACACAGAAATCGTAAATTAGAATGCTTTTTCGCTCATTTCACTCTTTTAAATTTCGATTTTTTAAAAACTCTTTTTAGAGAGTATTTACATCTTATAAGTAACTACCATAACAAATTTCATGTTTCTAGCCCCTTCAATATCACAAAAATTGCAGTATTGGAACGTTTTACGCTTCTGCACCCCCCTCCCCTTCCGGTAGTGGCACCGACATAAAATATAGCCTAGCTTGGAGGAGGAACTGTCAACATCAATTTGCCACCATTACTTTTGAAATCGGTTTGGTATTTTCTGAGATTCGAATAGAAGTAATAATTTAGAAAGTTTTAGAACGCTTTTCGCTCATTTGACTATTTTAACGCGTACACTGCCCCCATAGGAATTTAAAGTAATCATCAGGGTGTCAAACTTAAAAAGACTAATTAAAGCCTGGACGAGCGTCTTTTACAGAATTTTTAATCTTTTATCACCGGTTTTTCAAAACAGAAATTTTTGCCTAATTGAATCGGGAAAATGCTCTTATTAAATTAAATAAGCCAAAATTTACAATAAAAATTTAGTGGTGAGAATAATCACGGATTCTGAGCCATTTTTATTTAATATTACATGGAAAACTACCTGTGACCCACGAGTGATGGCTTATGGAACAGAATGAAAAAATTTTGAGGCCCACTGGTGATGCTCATGGCAGTGACCGTATTAAATTTTGAAATTTTTAGTAATTGCTCTTAGAGGTCATTTGCATCTTATAAGTGTCTACCATGCCAAATTTAAAGTTTTTATCATTAACAAATCCATAGAAATCGTAATTTAGAACATTTTTAGAACGCTTTTCGCGCATTTAACCCCTTTTAAATTTCGAATTTTTTTATCAGTTGTTCTTAGAAACCATTTACATCTTATAATTAACTACCATGCTAAATTCCACCCTCCTGGTTGTGGCACCGACAAGAAATATACCGTATATTGCAGCAGGGACTACCACTTTAAATTTGCCACCACTTCTTTTGAAATCGGTTCGGTAGTTCAGAGATTACCCCCAGTGCGTTAAGAAATTATAAGACCACTTTGATTTTTAAAATTATGAAGTAAATAAAGGTTCTAATTATAGTTTAAACACATGAGATATCAAAAGACAGCATATTTATTAAAATTAGTTTGCAATAAATTTTGACTAATGCAATAAATAAGTATGTTAACAAAAATATAAGCAATGATTGAAAAATACACTGTTAACAAATTATAAGACCACTTGTCCAAAAACAAAATGTAAATTACGATATTGGTCCTCTATTTTCCCTTATAACCTCAAACACTCTGTTTTTCATAGAAGTAACCAGTTGATTAAGTACGGATTCAGAAATATTGTGCCATTCTTTTACAATGGCTATTTCTAATTCGTTGGCAGATAAAAACTGTTTTATTATTAGCATAAACTTTGCGACTTAATACGCCCCAAAGATTTTCCATAGGGGTCAAGTCTGGACTTCGACTTGGCCATGACAAAACATGATTTTTTTTTTTTTTTTTAAACCATTGCTGGGTGAATTTAGACACATGGTAAGAAGCATTGACCTGCTGAAACATCCAATTAGCACCATCTAAAAAAGACCCACACGGTATCAAAAGATCATATAACATAGCCTGATATTACGCAGAGTTCATATGTCCCGAAATTCGGGTTAAATCAGATAATCCATCATGAGTAAAAGCTCCCCAAAACTTTACTGATCCTCCTCCCATTTGCGACTGAAGCATTGTTTCGGTTCCTTCCTCAAATCATGCCAATAGTGTTTATAACCATCCGGACCGTCAAGATTAAAATTTTTTTCATCTGAAAATATCACTTGTTTCTATTTCTTGTCCCATGATATGGCATTTTTAACCCATTTCACTCTTTCTTCTTTATGATATTTCATTAACCTCGGTTTTTTCAACAGTTTCATACATTTTGCATTACTATTTGATTTCAGACTCTTCCAAACTGTTACGTGTGAGGTTCTTTTGCTGAAACGGTTTGAAATTTCCCGAGTTAAAGAACTTTTTAAGGGGTCAGGTCACCTTTGAACCGTCCAAAAATCGAATTTTTTTAAAATAGCTTATAAATAAATATGATTCTTTAGAAACATTTAAAAGCAAACCCCATACGAAAATTCGCATTAGAAGAGAAGTTATGTGTAAAACACTTTAAGCTTTTGCTATATGATCAACGGGTGATTCAATCTTTAAAGCCAGTTTTCTCAAAACAGCGATTTTGATCATTGCGCGCACGATTTCTGAAAAACGGTTATCTAGAATTTCACGAAATTTCTGGTGGATGTATTAAACGTACATAAGAACAAAATGACGTATTATTATGTTTCTCAAGTAAGAAGTTTAGAATTCACGACTACTTTTGTAGAAAAAAAATCTCGATATTTCGAATTTCTTAAAAAAAAAATTTTTTCTCGGGATCTACAAGTTTTATTTTTTTCATTGTAGGTCATTTTGAAAACACATTATATCTGCACTCATTAAAAAAATCTCGGCTTGTTTCAGCCATTCAAATGGAAAAAATCATGCGCGCAATGCATGCAAGAATAATTCTTTCGTAAAAATTGTATTATCTTTAAAAATAAATTTAAAAAAAACTATATATGTGTATAACTTTTTTAACCGCTTTAATTGATAAAATAAATCGTTCCTAACATGTGTTTTCAATTTTATAATTAAAAGTTAATTAGTTAAAGAGTGACTGCAATTCTTACAGAGGTCATTTTTCCATGTGCTTTATAGGTTCAAAGGGTACCTGACCCCTTTTAAGTTGATAATCGAAATATTTGTCGATCATCCCGTGCTGTCAAAATCCCTTTTCTTCCAGATCGTTTAGTTTTTTTTTTATCCTTTTTTCTAATTATTTTATTGTGAATAACAGTTTTAGAATGCTTCATTAACCGAGCTGTTTCTCGTTCGGATTTACCAGCACCCTTATAGAACAAAATTTTTCTTACTTCGATCGCAGACGACTCTTTACACCGCGGCATCTTCAAATATATCGTAAATAACACTATCTAAACCTGCACCTTTGCTTCTCGGGAATACTTTCACGATATTCAAACGGGTACGTTTTATAATGATTCTGATGTGACGTATAATATGCTAATTTCCTCAGGTGGTCTTATAATTTCTTAACACTCACCATATTTACGTTTTAAAAAAAAATTAGAAGATTTTAATAAAATGTAGCTTAAATTTTAATGTAGCAATTACAACAGAAAACTTTTTATGATCAATTTTAAATACACACGATAAAAATTTGCATATTGTGTCTTCTTCTTAAAAAGTACACCAATTCGTTAGAGGTCTTATACTTTCTTAGAGCACCGTATTAGTATAGATAAAGGAAATTTAGTTTATTAAATTTCACAATCGAAGTGACAATGATCCTCCCGTTCCTACCTCTTGGTATTATTTAAATAAAAAAACAATAAGACAAAACGTAAAACATACATATGAGGACATCAGAAGCCAAGGGGTACAAGCGACAAAATTTGATTTGGAGAAAATTGAGTTCAAAGATAATTGACAGTTAATGTTGAACATCAGTAATAATTGACTGAATTGAAATAGGAAATTGCTGCTTGTTTCACCGTGGTCTTTGAACTCTTATTTCAATAAATGTGAAAACAGTACAGTGCAATTTCCTTTAAATTTATAATTAATCAATACTGATCATTATTCGGCAAAAGTGGTTGATCTCTAAAACACAACATTATTAGAATATCACTTATATTTCTTTGCCTGAAAAGAAAAAAGCATATTTCCAGGTCGTCTGTGCACTTAATTCAATTTTGTCACTTATACCCCTTGGATTCTGGGGTCCTCATACAGAATAGCAGATATATCTAAAACAAAATCTCTCAAAACATTATCCAAATTACATTGAAGTTTAAAAATAAGATTTGCTCATATTTCTTACCGTGCCTCCCATGCAAACAGGAAGTTGATCTTTGTCTATATGTTCGGTTATTGAGTTCTTGTCGACGAATACTACTCGACTTAAATGTTTTTCCGGGATCCAAGCCTTGATTATTTTCCATATGGCTGCGAAGGAAAAAAGTAATAATTATAAAAGTAATAATATTAAAATAAACTTAGTTGAAGCTGCTAAAATTCATCTTAAGAATATAATATAAAATTACATAAATGATTCATTATTTAAAAGAAGATTAAATATTTAAATAGATGTTAATAATCGAGCACTTTAGGCTAATACTTAGCCATCATCAGGATTTAAAACTTAAACAGTTGTTACGAACGCAACTCGTCCATATCTCATTTATTAAACTCTGACTTATAGGTTTTATGAGTGTGGTATAGACAAGTAGTGTTCGTAACAACTGTTTAAATTTCAAATCCTGATTATGGCTATCTATTAGCGGAAAGTAATCGATTTTTATCAACTTTTTAATTGTTTAATTATATTTTAAGTAATGAGTCATTTATGTAATTTTATATTGTAATAACATTATTTACAAATTACGAAAAAAGGCATAAATAAAATAAGTTCTTAAATTAATGCGTTAACTCTTATCTTATTTTAGTAGTCTCGCAGACCACTTTTTCTTTTCTTTTTTCCTTTTTCGCAGTTTAACTTAAACTTTCAGTAAGGCTGTTCTCAAATCCAAAGGGGCTACTTCCTGACACATTTTAAACTCGTTTTTGTTCGGAAGCGGATGAAATTGGTAGGTGTTGTTATTCAAAAACTTTGTAATCGAAAGACTATTTTCCTTTCTTTTTTCTATTTTTGTAAACGCGAAAGTTTTTTCAGAAAATACTGTCAAAGTTGGCGTTTTGAACGAATTCTCCACGCGGCAGCTTTAGAAAGGTGAAAAACGGGTCGCCACGTGAATAACAATGCTTATAACTCGATAAGTAATCTGTTTCTGAAAAAATGGAAACCACATTTCGATTCCAAATTGCTTCAATAGTCGGGCCTGCCAATATTATGTCTTTACGTTTTAAAATGAGTCGAAAAATGCGTCAGAAAGTTTCGCGTTGTTGAGCAGGGAATTTGAGAACCACCTTAACTGCAGTCATCAGTCCTTTATTTGGAGCTTAAATAGTACAATCGCTGTATACTTCTAAATAGGTGTGAATTTTGATTATAAAAATCCTGTACGTAAAATGTAGTATATATTCAGTATCCTATGAATTAATCTAGCCTTTTATTTATCTTTTGTCCGCTCACAGTTGCTGTGCAACATGTTCTGTAACGGTTGTTAAAAGTTAAAAATGTAAGAAATATGACATACTAAAGCCTGATCGTAATAATAATAAAAAAATAATAAGGATTGAAGTTGAATTTAAAAGAAATATTATACTTAAAGGGGTAGATCACGTTGACGGTTTTTTAAAAAAAAAATGATTTTTCACAAATTTCAGAATGGAGACTTTCAAAAGTTACAAATCCACTGCAAAAAGAATTTTACAAATATACCAATTAGAACAGAAGTTATGGCTAAAAATATATTGCATAAAAGTATTTGCTCTGATGTTATAAGCAAACTTAACTTTGAAGCCGTTTTTCCAAAAATGGGCTTTTTGGTATTGCGTGCACTCTCATTTAAAAACTAATTATCATAGAACCTTGAAATCATGTATATTTTTAGTTTACATGTGTTAGTTTATGCTGAACCTCAATTTAGTCTGATTTTTGTCACAGAAAATTGTGCATTGAAAAAATAAGTATACATTTTTTGGTGAAATTTAGTGAATATGATTAGAAAAGCCATTAATTATGCTAAAGAATTTGAATATACTTTCAAATTTAGGTTCAGTGTAAAATACAGTATTATAAGTAACAAAATATGAAACATTAAATATATATCAGCAGTAGAATTTGTAAAATCGTGCGCGCAAAATGCGTATTTCAATATTCATAATTTTCAAAAGCCACTTTTGTCGTTATGATTTAATTATCCAATATTACTAAATATACAGTAAAACCTCCATAAAGCGACCATGCTCCGTTGCAATAAAAATTGGTTGCTCCGAGAGGCGGTCGCTTAATACAGGTCATGTTTAAATCTAGATTTTAATTGTTGAATAAAATGTAACAATTAATTTTACTAAAACTTATTTTTCACATTAGGAAAAAATATGAAAATTGAAGTATCAAAACAAAGTTAGTTACATAAGTTAATTACCATAGAGTTTAAAAAATGAATACATTGACGTTTGCTTTGATTTTACAGTTTTATCTTTTATAACTTTTATTTCCAAGTCCTTTTGAAGTTCAGAAAATAAATGCAAATTTTTTTTTTTTGGGGGGGGGGGACGAATAATTACGATTTCATTAATTTATCTATTTCTTTGAGAGTTTCCTGACAGAATAGGGTAGCAAAGTTTATTGACCGTCATTCTTAATTTGTCATCAGAGTTAAATTCATTACCTAAAAAGGTACCAAGGGGTTTAAACACTTAAAAGTTACCAGACTAAAAAAAAAAAAAAAAATCTAAACTTAGTTTAGAAATTTGATAAATAATGCGCTCTCTGGAGTTAATTTTCTAATAAAACCTTCTTCAAGTGACCAGGAAAAAAACGGAATTTGTTTCATTTCCTTCAAAGAAATGGGTCGCTCATGGAGGGAATTCAACTCGGATGGTCTCATGGGAGTAAAATTAGTATTGAGCCTATGGGAATAAATTCCGTTCCATTAAAAAATGGTCGTTAAGGGAGGTGGTCGCACAGGGGGGTTTCACTGTATGTGTATTTGAATATTTTATCAAACCATAAAAATGTGTGAAAGAAAAAAAAATGTTGCGTTTCATTCATTGGTTAAGAAACTACAGAGTTTTTCGTACTGCTTTAAATACGGCCAATTTCTGGCTGCTCAACGTGGTCTGCCCCCTTAAAACTTTCTTCTTGTGCAAGTCTCAATTCAGCTAAAGTTAGAATATTGACCACATATGCAGTGACCTATTTAGGAAAAAATTGGATCCTTTAAAGGCCCCTTCACAAAATTTTTCATTTCAAAACATATGACCCTTCACAACATTTTTCACCTTAAAAAGGGACTCTTCACAAAATTCCTTGACTGAAAAATAGGCCTTTTACAAAATTTTTCTAGCTCTAAATTAATCTTTTCCCAAATTTAATCATTTAAAAGCAATATTGATCTGTCACTTTTACATATAAAGAAAATATATAAAAAAGAACGTGAGTATAACGTTCATTTCAAATTCAGAAAATTAGGCCTAGATTTTTCACAAATGTAAAAAAGCTCTTCACAATTGCGTAAAAACAGAACCCTGAGAGAAAAGTCTGGACAGACCCCTGATTATGTGATTGCAATTTCCCTTATCCTTACAGCATTCAAACGCTGAACGACTTAAATTCAGATCATTTGCCAGTAATCCTTCGGTATCGAGTTGACTCGTACAACCTAGATTTAGGTAGGCTTCTTCACACAAGGTGGGAGGATTTCACCTTCCTGCTCGAGGAACCTCCGCAGCGGGAAACTCCGTCCATCGTCCCAGAGACGAAAGAAGAGGCGGAGGAAGCCATCAGTCAACTCGGTGACGTTCTCAGAGATGTGTACGAACAGTGTTCTCAACCGAGAACCAAAACTGTTGACACTCTCCGTCTACCGTTGGAGATCAGACAATTGATTACTGAACGAAATCGTGCTCGCAGGATGTGGCAGGTCTATCGTTCTCAATATTTTAGGACCCATTTAAATCAATTGCACAGGAGAGTCAAGGCTGCTATCTCCAAGTTTAGAAATGAACGCTGGAACACTTTCGTTGATTCACTTTCAACAGAAGACAACACAATTTGGAAGGCTGCTTCCCGCATTCGTAGGACACGAACACACATTCCGGCTATTACTAGCCCTACTTGCCCTAATGGCATGGCATATACAAACACGCAAAAGGCTGAAGCTATCGCTGAAAGTCTTAGAAGTCAGTTTACACCCAATTCTGGAATGGACAACCCACGGGTTGCCAATGTGCTGGAGACCACAGTTCAAAATTTTTTAAACACAGACACACCAAACACACTACCCCCGGCTACACCTTCTGAGGTTCGGGAGTATATCACAGGCTTAAAAAAGAATAAGTCTCCGGGTGAGGACCGCATCTCTACTAATATGCTAATTAATTTACCCCATAATTTCATTCTCTATATAGTAATTCTAATTAACTACATGATGAATCTTAAAATTTTTCCCGACTGCTGGAAAAGGGCCATTGTTGTCCCCCTACCCAAAAGTGGGGCGGCCGACATTCATGACCTTGCCAGCTTTCGACCTATATCTTTATTATCCTGTCTATCCAAAGTTTATGAGTATGTTCTTGTCAACCGCCTTAAGGAGTTCCTAAATTCTAATGACGTGCTTATACCGGAGCAATTCGGTTTTCGCGCACGTCATTCAACAACTCATCAGTTGTGGAGGGTTTCTGAACTTCTTCACGATGGTATTAGATCTGGCGGCGTGACGGGAGCAATCTTTCTCGATGTGCAGAAGGCCTTTGACAAGGTCTGGCACATCGCACTTATCTTTAAATTAATTGCGCTCGGAGTACCGGGCCAACTAATTAAAATCTATAACGACTACTTCCAACTTAGATCCTTCGTCGTTAGAGTGGGATGTTCCTACTCTAACCCTCAACCTATCTCCAGCTCTGTGCCGCAAGGCTCCCTCAGCGGTCCCACCCTCTTCAACATTTATGTCAACGATATTCCTAAAGAGCCTGATATCGACTTAGCAATATTTGCCGACGATACTGCCATGCTTAAACAACATAAACATGCACAAACAGTGTTCTCTAGACTTCAAAATTATTTGGACACACTTTCGGTCTGGTTAAGGAAATGGAAAATTAAAGTGAACAGTGCCAAAAGTGCCGCCATCTTCTTCACCAATCAACGTTTTACCCCAGATACTAATCTTAACTTTAAATTAAACAACGAAGATATTCCCTGGAAGACTGAGTATAAATACCTAGGACTTAACCTAGATTCCAAATTAACATGGTGCCAGCACATCACTGAAATTCTGGGGCGTGCTGACCGCGCCGTGGGCTCCCTTAATCCCCTTTTGGCTTGGAACAGCCCCCTGTCAATCAAATATAAATTGTTACTGTACAAATCAATGATCAGACCAATTTTGACTTATGGCTCTGCAATCTATGGTAGTACTTCAAAATTTCAACTCAGTAGAATTCAACTATTTCAAAATAAACTCCTGCGTAGGTTTACCAAGGCGACCCGCTATGTCCGAAATGACGTCATTCATCGTGACCTCAAAATTAAACCTGTCTTTGCAGAAATCAAGAAACTTACGATGAAGTTTCACAGGTCAGTCCCAGCCGTGAGGAATCCTGCGTTGGATGCCATCCGTCGGTATGACGCAAGAGTAGGGAGGAACCGGAAACGGCCCCTCGCTATTCTCACTCGGGATGACGACTTCGTCCCTTGTTCGAAGACTTCGAGAAGGAACCCTTCTGGTGTCAGCTAAACGCAGTATTCCCCGGGAAAATTCTATCTTTCCCTAGATTGAAAGAAACTTTCATCTAGCATTGGCTTTCCCCGTGACGTCATGCAGCACACTGTTTTTGTTAACAGCCGCGCAATTCAACTTTCCTAAAAATAATGTTTGTATTTTTTCATCTTTTATATTCTGGACTTCCCTTTTCTTTACTGTTTATTTAATGGGTGTTACCTGCTATTTCAAAATTTTAAATTGTCTTAGTGCATCTTCGGTACTTCCACCAGGGAGAGGTCAGGCTCTGCCTACCTTTTTCCCGCCGGCCTTGGGGTGTTTGCTCACGGCATCCCGGCCAATTATACTTCCCCCCCGCCATTTTGGTTCTGTCGGCCGGCGGTGCTTAGGCATCCCGGTCACGAAATTCATACCCCAGTTTTATAGTTATTTTTGAAGTTGTTGTTTAAATATTTTTTAGCATTTAATTTTAATCTTAACTTGTCCCCATTTTCGATCCCTGTCAATGCCAACATGCAATTTGCATTAGCGGTGTTCTCTCGATGTCTAGTAGCACAAAGCCTTTTTAAAGGCTGAACGGTTTGTGTGAAAGCCGGGAGACCCGCGACACGTAATGCGCACTAGGCTTGACATCAAAATTAGTGAGCTATGTGGCCCCCCCTTTTTTTTATAAGTTCTTAGAAAGGTTAGATAGGCTTGGCTACCTTATGCTATAACTTTCTGTGCTCGTTGGTACCCTACTGACTTTGCATTTTCCGTTTTTTGCCGACGCCAGTTGGTGAAGTGACATCGAAGTATAGGGCAACCAAAAAATTCTTGGATGCCCTATGCGCCTCTTTTTCCTGGAGGTTATATTTAACCTCGTGCTTTCAACTCTGGAATGGCCCTCAGGACTCCACTAGAGCTTCCAAATTATACTTTCAGGCCGTACATTGTTTCGAAATTCACTTTAGTTCGTACTCATATTTAGTTGGAGGTTACGCGCGGCGGCGTTGCACGCCGCGTTGGCACTCCTTAAGCACCGCGATGTCATGTCATGTCAAGTAGCCAACGAAGTTCGATTGCCATCTATAGCGCAAGGCGTGAGTGACAGGCTGTGTAATGTGTCACTGTGTTTTCTTACCACATTTCGAACAAATCCCATTGAAAAATATTTTTTAAAGCATTTCTGCATGCAGCAGTGTAGTTAAAATTCAGGATTTGCTTAAACCTGGCCACACAAAGTTAAGCCCAATTAGCAGCACGAATCTGGCTTGCGAATGAACTTGGATCTGAGCTGACTAGTTTTTCATTTACAAAATAATACTAATTCAGAAGTTTTATTAGTTACTATAAAAACGGAATCTTTGGGAAAATCTGTATTTAGAGAATAGAGATTATCATAACAATAATACTTATTGACATTAAGGGGAATGTGGACCTTTATTTGAGCAAAAATAGACTAAAATCTAAAAATACTTTTGTGCATATTACCGTGTTTACTCGCGTAATAGTCGCCCTCGCGTAATAGTCGCACCCCCCGTTTTGAAGCAGAGAAAATTGTCAAAATATTTTCTTCGCATAAAAGTCGCAGTCGCGTATTTGATCTTCATCTAGAAAATTGAAAATTATCTGCTGTACTCTTCCCAGAACTAGTACTCATAATGGATTCATCTGTTATGTCACTTCCAATTGACATACAAAATGGTCATCCATAGCGAGATACGGAATTGCCTGAAAGTGATTTATTATGAGAATTTTTTGTCAAAATTTTCGCAAACATTATTTGTAAATTTTATTTCTATAAAAATATTGTCTACCATAAAAAGAAAAATGGTATTTAATAAACAGCAGATAATCTGTGAACATTTGGCAAGTTACTAATTTTATTATAATGTGTTTTTTTAATACCAGTAATGTTTTAGCATTTGAGTGCACAATATCGTGTAGTAGATTTCCCCGCATTATAGTCGCATCCAGACTTTCGCAATGAAAAATTGGCAAAAAAAGTTCGACTATTACGCGAGTAAACACGGTATTATTCTCCAGTTTGTTCTGAGCCATTTGTGAAAAATCACATGCAAATGCGATTATTTTTCGCAAAGTTACAAAAGATTGAATTTTGTACACAAACAATTTTTCGGCCCTTTAATATATACTTTAAATCTGCTTTTCTCAAAACATATTTTTCAACGTTTTTAGGTTTTTGAAATGCTCTATACGTCTTAATTTTGGATCAGAATTCATGAAATTGATAAGGAAGAATCCTGATATTACTTACAAAGAAACTGCGTGTGCACTTCAAAATTCGACTTCATTAAGATAATTAAATTTGATTTTTAACTTATAAAAGGTAAAATTTTGATAAAGATAGATATGGAATTCGGAAAAAAATCTCTAAAAAATTAACTATCCATGGGATTACAAAATCGATACACAAATTTGTTTGAAATAGAATTTTAAGTGATTAAAATGCAAAATCGAGAAATACCTAAAAAATTAAGACGCTTGGAGCAGTTTAAAATTTCGTTTTAAAAATTACATTTTTTTTAATCTAAAAATTATAATAAGATTGGGAATTTCCTTTTAAGGTGTTCTATATACTTATGGTGAAACGCAAAGTAAGTGGGGGTAAAGATACGCACTGGCTGATTTAATATGAAGCAACATTTTTATAATCATGACTGCTAAGTAGGAGTTTGGTTTCAAGTGTAGAGTGTAGTAGTTGTGTATTCAAACTTTGTGGAAAAAGTAGCACTCCGTGCCAAGAAAATGAGGTAAGTTAAAATTTCCGAATTTTGATCTAATATTTTTTAAATGTTACTTTATTGTTTAGCTGACAATACCTCGAATTTTTACAAATCCAAAAATTCAGTGGAGAACGGAAGCTCTTTATCTTCTAAATGCCACACAGTGGAGTATTTGACCCCAAAACCTGGCCAAAAATGCAAAAATTGTAAAAATCATATTTTTTAATAGCTAACTAATTGGTGCATCGATCTATGTCTATTTTAGGAACCTGGGTTATATCCGGTGGCTCCTGGCCTCAGCTGAAGAGGAAATTTCTTTCTGAGAAGACGTGGTTTTTTGTTGTTTTTTGGCATTGTTGTTATGTTTAAATATAATTTTTTTGTGGCGCAATGAATTGTTGAATTGAAACTAAACAAACCTTACGTGTTTAACAAAGGTCTGAGCTTAGTGTTAAACTATGTGTTAATTTAAATAATTTCGTTTTTAATGTAATAAAAAAACATTAAATGTGTAAAAGGGTTATTTTTAAAGCGTTTTTGGCTCTAATTTATACATATCGAAAGCTTTTTAAATATATGCCGCGCTTTGCCCCGCCATGTTTGAATTATAATCGTATTAGTTATAGTCTTGAGTGTCAATTTCTGCAAAAAAATCTTCCGCATATTGTTGCCCTTTTTTGTAATTTTTTTTTTTCGTGATGAATATTTAAATGCTCTGTTTTGCGGCCACCGAATTGAAGAGATAAGAACTATATATTTACTGTCGTATTGCAGGTTTTTAGCTCACAGGATATTACCGGAGAGCTTTTGCACCTACATATTCTGTCTGTAAGTATGTACGTACGTACATACGCACGCAACTCAATATCTTTTCATAGAAATATCCGATCGCCTTCAAATTGTATATAATTATTTATTGAAAAAGAGTTCCCTAATTAGTTTTTGGGGCTCATGTGTGTAACATAAGGAGAGAAGGGAGGGAATTAACCCTTTTTAGAACGTTTTCTTTAAAAAGGGACACCTAATTTTAATTCCAAAACTGACAAACGTACCAAGAAAATTTAATTAAAAATTTCCTTTTATAATGTACGTGAAAATAAGCAACTTCATACTTTCTAATAACTCCGTTTATCAACTAAAAAGAGCAATCCATACAGTAGCGAGACCCTACAACTTCTTCTCCCAGCAAGGTCTGATGGTAGTCCCAATAAAAGCCAAGAAGAGAGTGATGCAGAAGATGAAGAAGAGTTCTGAATAATCATTTTGAAACTGATAATATTTTAAATACATTCAAAAACTAGCAATCTATACTATATAGACTCCACTTTACTGAGCCTACTATTAAATATAACACTGTTAAACATAAATAAAAGCTATAATTATTATTAAATGTAATTTAAATGTAATAAGCATTATTAAATGTAAATAATAAGTTTTATATATAGTAAAATGAAATACATTTAATTAAACATTAATAGTGAATAAGACAAACCTATCAACAATTACTTTCCTCTTAAAAACAGTAAATAGTTAAGGTTACAAGTCGCTCAACTTCCAAACTACCTTCGGTAATGTTAAGTCAATGGACATGTAATTTATTGATATTTTAAAAATATCTACTCAGTAAATTAATATTTTAACTTCATTTTTCTTTGCGCTCTTCTTAAATGATGACTCTTTTTCTCTTAATTGACAAAATATTTATAAAATGTATGTTTATTATCATGTGAAGTGTTAAAATCTTACTTACACTTCGTCAGCTTTTAAGATATAAAATATTAAACTAAGCTATGGATTTGTATATATACTTTCATGCTAAAAGTTAGTTCAGTGAAACGCATAGCACAGTTAAAAATGTCCATTCAGCCATTTCCGTGAATAAACGGAAATGTTCTTGAGAACTTTTGTGCAGCCCCGTATATGATCTATAGAATGTATTCACACCAAGTAATATTTTTTAAAAAGTTGTTCTATTTTAAAACGCCTATCACAACTACAAACGCACTTCCAGCAATTATTGGTCATAGACTTCAATAGTTAAATTTATTCTTCGGCCATATTCTTTTGTGTGTCCCTGTAAATGAACGATATAGTCTATGCGCACCATATTCTACAATAAGTGCATTAGTACACCTTAGTGATGCATATAAATTTCAGCACATTTAAAAGTGTGATATCATTAAAATACAGAGCAAGCGATTTTCCCCCATAGACCATAATGTAAGGGAATTCTTTTGGGCGTCTCTGTAAATGAACCGTAAAAGTATAGACTTCATTTACAATACCAAACATGCCATAGTGATACCCAATAACATCTAAGAATTTCAAGCCAATCGGACTATATTTACATCGAAAAATATTTTTGACCAGGGTTTCGGGTCAAATACTCCACTGTGTGCCGTGTAGCATGTAGCCTCATGTAGCATGTAGCATGCCGTGTAGCCTCAGTGGCATTTGTTTAAACTTGCAGGTAGCCGCTTAAGCAAAATAAACACGCATCCGTCTTGGGGCAAAGATACGCACAAGTTTAAGATGCGGGGTTTTGCCCCATCATTTTAGCTAAATGCGAAGTTTTTCACAATTACGTTGTGGAAAGCTTTATATTTTTCTAAGTTACTATTGTATAAAATATAATAGCTACTTAAAAAATATAAGCTAGTTAACTACCTTTTCCTTTTTCTTGTTAAGTTTTTTTAAATATTAGAACGTAGGTATCTACCTACCTACTTTTAAAAATCAATTTCTTGTTTCATGAAACGCTTTTGTTTTAAGTCTTAATCCTTAACTCCTGTTAACGGTCTCACTGACCAGACCGCTGCTATATTGAATTTTCACAGTTTAACTTGTAGTTTTCAGTTTACAACTGATGTTAGTTTAATTTTGGTTCATTTGTAAACTTAGTAGTGTCGCTAAAGGCTTCTGAATGAGGGAATTATTATTATAATAGGGCTTTACATAAAGTTATGGCAGAAACAGTATCGTATGAGTCAGTCAACCCTTTTATTCATTCTACGATCAAGCGGTCTCGGAGACCGCTCACAATATTTATGAGACAATTTTTGTCACAGTAGTTAAAAGTTAACTGCTTTTTTCGGTCATACAGACCACTGTTTTCATCTCTTTTCGCCGTTTAACTTGTAATTTTCAGTTTAACTATACATACTAGTGAAATTTACTAATGCTTTTACATAACTCATTCATTTTATTGGAAATGAGGCAAAAAATACGCACTGCGTATCTTTGCCCCACCATTGCATACTTTTACCCCAACCGATGGGGCAAAGATACGCAGAGTAATGCTTTTTAAAATTTGAAATTTCTCACGAAATTATAAGTTGACAGAATATCGGTTGATGGTGACACGTTCCTAAGGTTCTAGTATAACATTTTAATCATTCATAAGTTTAGACCAAAGTGTTCGTTAAAAATCAAAATTTATGGAAGTGCGTATCTTTACCCCCACATACTCTATATTTCCACCTAATTTCATACCTCTATGATGAAAATTAAAAAAAAAAATTAACGTCCACTCCCTTTAATGTGGCTGGTGTTTTTCTGCTGACATCCCCTCTCCTCTTTCTCTCTCATGCACACTTTTTTTAAAATTAGTTACCAATATTGATTTAAGATTTCATTTGTTATAACTTAAATCCGTATGTGATTTTAACGGTATGGTTTGAAGATAAAGTTTTTCAGTAGATAAATGATTCCGATTGCGCTGCAAAGATGCGATCAACTTTATATTTAAAAAATTAATTTAAAATAAATAGATTTATAACAGTCCTGATAAAAAGATTACAGCTTCTAAAGAACAAGTTGATCTTCTCTTTAAACAGAAGACTCTTTTCCTGGCGTCTTAAGGCCTTAGTGTTCCCTGCCCCCCTTACTACAGGCGACTATTTTTTAATTCTATTTCGCACCACTTTTACATAACAAAATCATTTTACGTATGCTTTGACGACATCTGCAAGGGAAATAGAAAAACTTAAAAAATAAAATGTATGGCCCTGAATTGTCCCTTTTTTGGTTGGATGTTGTGGTCTTGCCACCCTAGCTTTTCTTGCCCTTGCTTGGTGAGTGTTTCACTGAACAGTACTAACTTTAATTTTCAAAATTCCATATAGTAGTTTTACAACTACAGTTAGACTTTATTTACTTTAAGACTCATGTAATTTTTTTAAGATTTATTGTTAACTTTCTTTCTTCTTAAGTTTTTACTTAAATTTATTTTTATTCCTATTTTCCTTAAATTTCTTATTTTTCTCTTGTATTCTTATATTCTTATAGTAGCATTGCTACAGTTTAACTTTATCCCAATGGCTCATTAAAACATAAGACATTCTAATTTCCTAGTCTGGGTGTTAAGCTGATAACAGCTAGGAAACCCCTCAATGCTGATTACCTGTTCAGTACCTGTTCAAGGGAAATATACTACAAAATGTATTTTTTAACGATAGTGGTGCGTTCAGAATATTAAAATCGTCGCTTGCGGCAGCCCTTACTCTTTTGCTGGTGTGTCTATAACACTTCTGGAGGCTTTATATTACTTTTAGAAGTACTTAAATCTTATTGGAGACTCTTATACGCATGAGGGTAAGGAGGGGGGGGGGACGCAAAAAATACTACATCCCAACCTTTTTATTTCAGAGGTTAATAAACGTCTTTTTTATTTATTGATTGAATTTTTGTGCGGATATTTACTTTGGGAGAGAGAGCTGTACTGTGTAGGTACAGGATCCGGGTGCATTCCACTCGCCGTATGTCTTTTATGACCGACCTTGTCTATAGTGCCAATAAACACCCTGAGAAAAACCCAGATACTCCCATATGATTATTGTAATTGGATTTGTGCAAATTAGAATTGCATTATTTTAAATTTGATCGACAGCCTTTCATTAATTTTCGTAACTATTGTGTCAATGCTCCACGTTCCTGTCTGGTCTAAACATTCCCGCCACCTTTCTCACATCATGTACTGGGGTAGTTTCTCGTCAAGGGCAACTTCTTTGTTAGACGAATGTAAAGCAAAATCAGCCTTGTGACTCCAAGCGTTTGACGTGTGATGACCCTGCTTTCTCGAAGGAATGTTTTAAGGTCAATCGCTAGATTTAGCTTTTTTTAAATCTTTTTTTTTTTTAGTCATATCTCGGGCCATTGGAATGCCATTTTATTACTTCGATATGGGAGAAGAAATTGTTTTTGTAAAAACATGAAGATAACGTAACAATTTATATTTATACAGCATTTCTCTGCGTCAGTTAAAACACCAGATTCATGACCGATAAGTGAAACTAAAAGCAAGCGCGCTCAAAGCGTTCAATTAAACCTGAAAGATTATGTAATCTGTAGAACATGTATTACATAATGGAAACTTGCCAACATTCAACTTAATTTCCGTAAAATGGCAGTTAATTTGATCTAGGTTAAAGACGTTTCTAACCTGAAAATTATTTCGATGTAACGTTATATATTCAATTTCATGTTTCTACGGGAATCAATACGGGGTTAATTGCTAGATTTAGCTTTTACAATTTTTTTTCTTTTATTTTAATCAAACCTCGAACAATTCGAATGACATTTTATAGTAATTCGATATGTAAGCAAGAATTGGTTTTGTAAAAACATGAAGGTAACGTGACAATTTATATTTATACAGCATATAAAGTAACAATTTTTATTTATACAGCATTTCTCTACGTCAGTTAACACTTCACTGCACCACGTGCCATATCTGGCACATACCTAAAAACGTTATAATTCGCATAATGTGCCATGAATTTGGCTACTATGATCTCTGACCGTGATCAAGAACAGTCCAAAGGATGGAATAACGCTTATTTTGTCCATGTCAGTGGCTGCATTTGACAAAAAATTTGAATTTGTTCTTCGGAAACAAAAACAAAAAAATTCGATCAAGCTATTAAGGTAAGATTTACATTCATTATTTTTACTGAATACTTAAAAATATTAATATAAAAAAAGTTGAAGAGTGTTAAGCAGATAAAATTAATTAATTTAAGCTCATTTGCATGCAAAATATAGCAATACAGCATTTTAAAAACCTAAATGTGTACTTATGGCCCACACCATAAAATATCAAATTTTAGCTGAAATTTTGAAATTAAAATTTTCTTACTATTTTTCCCATTTATAGACCTATATAATAACCTTTTAAGTACTTTTTTTTCATTGAAATAGAAAAATTTGTCCAATAAAGGGTTAAAATACCAGATTCATGACCAATAAGTGAAACTAAAAGCAAGCTCACTCAAAGCGTCCAATTAAACCACATCAAAGATTATATCATCAGTAGAACAAGTATTAAGATTTTTTAAGTCTGATGACTTACCTGACAAGTACCAAGGCATATTGTAGACTATGAAAATATCTGAAAAGTGAAAAAGATTCAATTAAGAGAAGACAATTTAAAAATATATATTTTTTTTTCTAATTAGCAAATGTTTAAGTGTGGCTTAAATAGTTTACAAAACGGGAGCAGTTCCTATATAAAATCTAATTTTTAAAATTTATTATGTTTTCAACTGTAATTTTAGCAATCGTGTAACTGAATTTACATATTTATTTATTTAATTTTCGTTTATTTTTTAAATATTTAAATAGAGAAATTTTTGTTACATTACAGGGTATGTCTAAATAAATTTTACATTTCATGACCTCTTGTTACATTACATGAGTAAGTCTAAATATTTTTTTCATTTGATGGCCTTTTGTTACATTACAGGGTAAAAGTCTAAATAAATTTTACATTTGATGGCTTTCTGTTACATTACATGAGTAAGTCTAAATAAATTTTACATTTGATTACCTTTTGTTGCATATTACGAATAAATCTAAATAAATTTTACCTTTCATGGCCTCTTGTTACATTACATGGAATAAGTCTAAATATTTTTTTCATTTGATGGCCTTTTGTTACATTACAGGGTAAAAGTCTAAATAAATTTTACATTTGATGTCTTTCTGTTACATTACATAAGTCTAAATAAATTTTACATTTGATTGCCTTTTGTTGCATATTACGAATAAATCTAAATAAATTTTACATTTGATGGCTTTTTGTTACATTACATGAGTAAGTCTAAATAAATTTTACATTTGATGGCCTTTCTTTTTACATTAAATAAGTAAGTCTAAATATATTTTACATTTGATCAGTATTGCCAGATTGGGGATTTTTTTAATTCAGATTATTTGATTGTCACCACTTTTTTGAAATAGAAATATTCGGCCTATTTAAAAATAGATTAAAAATTCTCAAAAATAAGGCGAATTATACTATTTTAAAAAAGTGGTGACCGTCCCCAATCTGGGGGGGGGGGGGGGGGGGTCTCCAATCTGGCAACACTGCATTTGATGGCCTTTTGTTACTTTACAGCGTGTCGCAAAAGTCCCTGGCACATTTTTAAATTCAGTATAAAATCAAGTAATTGTCGTACAGGAGTGGGATTTGGACTAAAATGCTACTCACGATGAAAAGTTTTGTTCAAGCAAATAAAAAAATAGTTTCAAACTTCGATCCTAGATTGCGCGTCTTGTCCGTATGTTTGGTTTCAAAAATGCATTTTTTCTGATTTTCAGATTAGTTTTGAGTCTGTGACACAAAAATGGTGTCTATATATATATATATATATATATATATATATATAAGCCCAAAAACTCTGTTAATTTGTAATGAAAAATAGGACAAATTAAACTTTCAATACTAAAATATCATTAATAAGTACATTTTATAAACAGATGACTGAAAACTGAACCAAGTTTTGTTCAAGCAAATAAAAAAATAGTTTCAAATTTCGATCCTAGATTGCGCGTCTTGTCCGTATGTTTGGTTTCAAAAATGCATTTTTTCTGATTTTCAGATTAGTTTTGAGTCTGTGACACAGAAATGGTGTCTATATATATATGTATATATATATATATGATTAATATACATATAAGTATATTTAATATAAATAAAGTTATACTGTATGGATTAAAATTGGGTAATTATATTTATTATTATTCCTCTATTCTTATTAATATTTTAATATTTATTTATTTTCACCTAGTGTTATATAATTTATTATCGGTTTATTGTTTTTGAATGTCCCACATTCATACTTTTAGGATTTTTATGGATGTATAAAATAATCCACACACTATATTTGTGCTTTTTAGGTAATTGGAATTTAAGTATCAGTTCACCTTCTTTATACTACCATATACTACCATACGGTACTCTTTATACTACCATACGGTTTTTAATTAATTTAATAGTGCATTTTAATTATGTAATTACTTTCTATTTATATTATTTTATATTATATTAAAAGTTATTTAACATTTATTTCAATATGTATTAACTGCATCCTATGGTATCAATTACTGTGATTTCTTAACTGTTTTATTAACCTTAATCTTTACGATATGGGTGCCATGTGAGCGTGGATTTATTCTAAAATGTTAATCGGTATGGTGTTTATTATTTCATTTTATATCCTATAAATATTTAAACAGGTTTTATTGTTTTTTCCATTTCATATTATTTGTTTCTATTCTGTTTTCATTTTTAATCAATTCACTTGATTTTAATGGTTGTTAGGGCACAGGGGAAAATAACTTTTAGCTTTAGCTTATTTTTCCCACAGAAAACAACCATTTTGCTTATATCATTGAATTCTGTGCCCTTGAAAACGTAATTCAATATATAAGCATTTCCATTATTTGTCGGTGTCCACTTTCTTATTTTTCTTCCATAATAATTCTTATAAATATTTTAATCTTTTTTTTTATATATACTTATAGCTTTAATTCATAATATTACGGTTTTTGATGGTGGTAGGTTATGTTTAATTATTGGTTATATATATATATATATATATATATAAGCCCAAAAACTCTGTTAATTTGTAATGAAAAATAGGACAATCGTGAGAATAACCACAGATTAGTTTTCTTTTTTGCGTTAATTTAAGAAGCGCTTTGGACACAAAATAAGCATTAAACTTTCAATACTAAAATATCATTAATAAGTACATTTTATAAACAGATGACTGAAAACTGAACCAAATTACTTACTCATGGCCCAAGGGTAATGTTGTTGAAATGTAGTCAAGATAAATTTTGTCAAGTCTAAATCCTGGAAAAAATATATATATTTCTAAATTAAATGATGTTAGACCATGATAATATTAATAATAATTGAAACAATAAAACTTCATACTGTTACAAACAACTAAAATAATGCTTAAACTCTCCTGGAATTGTTATAGCAATATGGATGCACAGGCATTTATTAATTTACTAGGATGGAACAAAAAAACTTTGTAATGCCTTTCACCGAAAAATGAACAAAAAAGGATTGTTAACTTTAAAAACAAAAGGGGACTTTTTCATCTTTTCGAAAGGTTAAAATATCCTTTACCATTAATTAATATCTTTCCTTACACTAAAGCACTCTAAAGTTAATATTGGAAGAAAAGTAATAAAGAGTTTTATATTGGAATGTTAGCGTCTAATCACTCGTTGAATTAAATATAAAAATAATATTGCTCGAATGGTTAAATATCTGGAACTATTTGATTAGGGCAGTGATTCTCAATCAATATGGTGCTCACGGTTCAGTTTTGAAAGTTATATGAATTATCGTCTTGTTTTTGTTGGGGGGGGGGGGGGGGACCCTAGCTCCTCACTTGGAGCCTACATAATCGAACACAAAAATTTTGTATTTGAGCTCATTACTTATTTTCATTATTTAGATTAGAAGACGTGTCATTATTAATGAACACTGCTTGATCATTGACTTCTTTTTGTTTCTTTTTGACAAATATATGCGTACTTACATACATGTTAGTATTTTTAAAAGTTATGTTAAAGCTACCAATGTGAAAAAAAAGATGCAATCAAAGATGAGCATCATAGATTGACAAAACTCAATTTACAATACGTTTATATTCCAATAAAAACTGAAATTTTATGTTTGATATATAAAAGCTCTGCGAAGAATGTACTCAGGGATATCTAGAAAACTCACAATATCTAGCAAAACTTCGGAAAGATAAATTGTTAGATTTGAAATTGATACTTCATTTTTAAAAAAGTATATTCATGAAGAAGACCATTAAATGTCTGCTTATCGGCTGATGTATCGGCTTATGTATCGGCTTAAAAAAGAGAAAAATATTCAATTGTACGCAAGTCGAAATCATTCACTGTGACCTAGAAGAATTGATGTCCCGAGCAGTTAAAGAAATTTGAAAATAATATAAACCGAATTATATAATTAAATATCATTGCTAAATAGATTCATGATATAGCCAGAAATTTAAATAATAAAAAACAAATCTATAATTGCAATTTTTTGTTGTATATTATATTGTGATTCGTGAACATACAAGTGTACGAAATTCCATTCTCACTTGGCCGTTTTTATTCGCGGACAGGATATGTTCTTAAAAATAAGTGACGAGCTTCTGTAAAGTATTCCTATTCTCGATGCAATCAGCATAGATAATATTTTTCACTCAATTATGAAAAATTTGACTTAATAAGATTTGTCGCAAGTAAAGTACGCTCACAGTGCAAAGATTGGTACTCCTGAAAAGGTTGGTTTTATAAAGAGGAGCAATTTCAACAGAAAATCTCATAAATCAGGGTAATGCACTTAATAATACATTTTTTAGCCCCCGGTACGGTATGCTATTTCTTTCTCCCAGCTTATTTTGTGCCGTCTCCGAAAAATAACGTTACCTTACAGAACTGAATACTCTATAGCAATTTTTTTAATTTCTAAGCATCGCATATTTTCAATTTTTATACCGTCGTATTGGGGAAAAAAAAGTACTTTTAAATGAAATTTGTTTGAAAACTGCATCTCCATTTATTTTTGAGATATATTTTTGTAGTTTTTGGAGCCATTTGCTTAATATTGGCAACGGAAATACTCCATTTCTGTAGAAAGTGAAAGAAAAATAGCAATTATATCTTTTTGTTGCCATTTTCCCATAAAAACTGAAAAAAAAAAATTAAAATACGTGCTATTTTGAAAAAATATAAATGAAGGATTCCTGATAAAACAGGGAGCTATTAGAAACTAAATTTAATTTTAAATATCTATATTAATAATACAAACAAATGAAGGTCTGTGAATCTTTAGATAGTCGATTTTTTTGAATAACGAAATCTTTTTTTTTTATTATTTGTGTATTATTCAGCGATAGTGTCGTCATAACCGTACTTTACTGTAAATGTTGTTTAACACTGGATCGCAAATGATGAATTCTTCAGCGGATGTGGATGGCGTCACTTTATGTAAAATAAAATCGCGTGTTATATGTCTTAAAAGTGAACTACAGTAGAGTCCCAATTATCGGAGTTTCCGCTTTCACCGAGTTATTTTCTTCTGATGGACTGATGGCTTCCATTATTATGAAACAGTCATTATAAATGAAGTGTTAGGTGAAGATGAAAGAGCAGTCGTAAAAAGTTAGAACTCTGATTTTTTGGTCAGAATGGGAGAAAAAGAAATGGCCATCATTTTTTTTATTTTATTATTATGGCCATCCCCCCCTCCCCCCCCCCCCCCATTCTGACCAGAAAATCAGAGTTCTAAATTTTTACGTCTGCTCTTTCATCTTCACCTAACGCTTCATTTATAATGACTGTTTCATAATAATGGAAGCCATCAGTCCATCAGAAGAAAATGATCCATTCCAAAGGTATAAGTTCGATTAACTCGGATAATCAGGACTCTACTGTATCTATATTTATATACATATATTTTTTTTGTCATCGGAGGCGACACTAAATTCTGAAAAAGCAGAATTCCTGTTTTCTAGTTTTACCTTTTGACTGAAATTTAGCCATATATGTGTTTAAAAATCTCTTTATTTTTATCTGACGGTATATTTAATTATGTTCAGCAATACACTTTTGTACAATATCCTTGCTATTTTTAATTCTTAATGTTTGGAAATTGATATATTTTACTTAAAAAGTACTACTTTTAAAATTTTCCGGTGAAAATTTTAATTTTTTCAGCAGGTTTCTTTTGGATTTTATATGTTTTGTTTGTTGGTTCCTTTTTTTTTTTTTTAACGAAGTTGTATTTTGTACATACAAATTTCACTCTGTGCAATGGTGATACAATAATTTTTTTTTTTTTTTTCGCTTTGTTTTTTGTAATGGGCCGTGTCTTTGTATACAGTGGTTAATTTGACCGTCAGATGTAAACTGGCTTGACATACCTGCTTTAAATTACTGCATTCCAAAATTCCACAGTTCATTTTTCAGTGGGCTTCATGCCATAAATCTGCACCTTTATACAAACTTGTTTCAGTGTCTTACTAAGAATATGCAGAGAAATCATGAAAATGGACCAAGACTTTCAGATAATACTAAAAAAAAAGTTATTTGTCCGGAAAAAAAAAACTTTTACAAAAAATGCATACAATTGTTCGAATTTGTTATAAAGTGTAAACTAAATTAAAAAAAAAAATTCTTGAACATATTTTTAAAATTTTTTGATACATCGTGCACAAATTTTGAAGAAAACATCTGTTCAGTAATGTCAAACAAACTTTTTCTAGATTAGAAGAAAAATATCTTTGTTTTACATATCGTGCCAGTGTAAATTCGTTTCAGTAAGTTTTTAAAAATTTCAGAAGAAAAATTGAGAAAAATGAAAAATGGAAGAGAATTTCAATGAAAGAATTAAAAATGTATATTAAAAACTACAGGTATCCATTTAGTTTCAGATTTACAAATGCGAATACAATAAATAAATAAATAAATATTTTTTTAAATATATTTTTATTTTTAGAAACATGAGAAATGAACTATGCTGCAATAAATAATATTAAAAGTAAACATATATCTCGGATAAAAATTCTTCAGAGAAGATTAAAGAATACATTAAAACCTCTCAGTAAGGGCCACCTGCCATTCCATTGAAAACTGGCCCTTATAAGGGGTGGCCCTTATATAGGGGTGACAAAAAAACAATAACTAAAATAAGGAAATCAAAACTTATATAGGTAAAAAACTGTTTATTAACATTTTCACTCTATACATGATTGAAAAAAATTTATATTGAAGTTTACTTTTCATAATTTTTTCTCAGACAATTTTGGTTTCTAATGATTCTTTTACTTTATGGAACAAATTACTTAAATTTGCATTATTTATTAATGCCTTAGAATGAGATATTAGTTTATTTATTTCTGTCAGTATTTTCTGACAGATGTAAAAAATGTGCTTCTACATGATTCACGGTTTTAGTAAATGTGGAATCAGTTTTTCTACATAACCTGTTATGCTTTGTGTGCCCACAACAAAGGGTCAAGTTTTCTCTCCAACACAACCCCTACATAAAAATAGCAAATAAAGCCTTTGTGCAACAATATTAAAAAGCAGAAAAACCAACGTTTAAAATGCACAAATAATATATGAAAAGCAGCAAACAGCTGTTTCGAATCTACTAGCGAGATTCTTCTTCAGTGCAAAAGGAACAGCGTGCTGGAAAAAGCAAGGCTGAGCAAAATCATAGACAGAGACGCGCTGGCTTTTATACCCTATGCGGGTGGCGAAGGCGCCGAAACAACCAATGAGAGAGAAGCAGTGGAAAAGACTGGATGGACAAGTAGCGACATCTACCGGAGAAGTAGAGAAAAGAAACCAGAAAAGGGGAATTAAATTAACGCTTTCCAAATACTTGGAAAATCTGGAGTACTAGGTAAGTCATTGACTAAAGAGTGAGAATTTTTAATGATATGGTAAGCTTCCCAAAAATCAAGATCAAGGTTAGAAGAACATTTTTGGATAATGATGGCTGAGGAAAAATCGAACCTATGTTGAGAAGACCAAGAATGTTGAGCAATAGAAGAACGTTTGAGCTCCTGATTTTTAACATAACCTTCATGCTCTTTTAAACGAAATCTAAGAGCACGTTTAGTCTGACCAATATAAGAAAGACCACACTGACAAGAGATCTGGTAAATGCCCCAATTATCTAGGCGATCAACGGGGTGTTTGAGATTTGAAAAAGGGATTTTATTAACAGGAGAAAAAATAACTTTAAAATCAAACCTTCTTAGGATTTTAGCAACTTGCTGACTGATTTTAGGAAAAAATGGTAAAACAACTGAAGTATTAGAGTTGGAATTAGAATGCTTTTCAGAATGGTCGGATTTCGTCAATTTCTTATAAATAGAATCGATAATATTAGAGGAATAACCACGATCGACAGCAATAGCTTTGAGGTAATTAAGTTCAGCACTAAGTAACTGAGGAGTGGAACAAATATTAGTAGCCCGAAAAACAAAAGTATTGAAAGCAGCGAATTTCTGGTTAGGGGGATGAGAAGAACACCCCTACAGTTTGAAAGGTCAAACAAAAAACATGGGAAAACATGTTTGTCTCACTTGTGGTCCTTCCTTGTGTTATTAAATCCTCCCTATCCTCCACCCCTGACTTCTTTGTTGCAAGTGCAATTATTTTCTGAACTCTTATCTTTCAATCCAGGAATTCAATACACCTGTTTAGGATTTAAGACACATGTGAAAAAAATGGCCTTTATGAGGAGTAAGTGCCGCCCCTAATGGAAGTAAATTTAACATTATGTCTATGGGGAAAATTTTCGTAACTAAAAATGTTGTCCCCTAATAGAGGTGGCCCTTGAATAGGGGTGGCCTTTAAAAGAAGTTTCACTGTATATCTATCAAAAAATTCTGTGTTGTAATGTACAATGTGGCCATAATTAAACTGACCGTACTCAGAGTGTTCTGTAGTGCGTTCTAATTGAGAGAATGACGCCAAATTTTGTGAGAAGATTAAACAAGACGGGGAACGAAGGATTCCGCGAAAAAAAAATAGTCCCAAAAGTTACCGCTAGGGGAATATTTGCCGCTGTGTAATAGAAAAGAGAGTTTCATAAAATGCAGAATTAATACTGAAATAAAATTACCTTTTATTTGGCACATTTCACGATTTAATTCAAGCTCAATATGGCAGCACTTTTAAAAAAGCTAAAACTTTGTATAAATACTAATAAAGGCTCTTTATCTACGTTTCCACATACTGAGTCTCAGAGAAAGCTGTAGCAGAATAAGAAGTTCTTTATTCAAATTTCACGTTGCATCCTTTGGCCCAAGTGCCATCTTGTTGGCCTTTTAAAGGCAATGTGTAACTTTTAGAAACCATTTGATTGAAAGTTATGTGTAATAATGTCTCCTTTTTTGGTCAAGCGTGCGTTACTTGTCAAATTCTTTTACCTCAATCAGTGCATCGCATTACCGCTCTTCGTGCTTTTAGAGCGCACAAAAAAAAAAAAAAAAAAAAAAAAAAAAAAAAAAAAAAAAAAAATGCGTAAAGATAAAGGTCTTTGTCCAGTTAAAGGTTTAAAAGCAATAGTTGCGAAGTTTGAGAAAATAGGTTGTCTGAAGGTTCAGTCAGGCAGAAGGTGAAAATGTTAGAGATAAATGATTTCCTGGCTTATAAACACTAACAAATCAACGTTTAAGCAGAGCAATCAAGAAAATTATCCATTAGCATCCATTAATTATCCATTATCCATCGGATTTTCTAAAAGGAGAACTGTTTTCCCCCACTGAAGTCATAACTGTTTCTGTATGTGGTGCAATATCAGAGAGGACTCATGAACAATAATCTCTTCTTTACTTAGTCTCTAAATAAGCTCTTAAAGCATAAACATGAAAGAATATTTTTTCTGCATTTAATATGTTAATAAATAGATACTCTTTAATTTAATAATTATGTATTTAAATTGAATCTTAACATTTTTTTTTTCTTTTCATTAAAATTATTAGTTCCCGAGATGAATTTATAGTGTGATATATTTTATTCTAAACATAAAAGTGAAAAATGTGTCCTCACCATGTTGGATAAGTCGGAAAGGATATTATACTCATCCGTGACATCGATTCAATGATGGATCAATCAAGGAAAGAGAATTTACCTTACCTAATTTTAAATTACTATTTATGTGATTTAAGAAGAGATGCTCAAAAAGCTGTAGTTCGCATTTTCCAATAGAAAACCACAGGATACAATAAAAAAAGTTGCAACAGCGATTGTCGACACAGCACAACATAATATTGCTACCACTTCCAGCGCTTGTCAGGTAGCTCGGAATCTGGATTTGCCTTAGAGTACATATAGAAAGTGTTATGCAATATTATCCACTTCTAACCATACAAGATCAGCCGTGTACAAGAGTTACATCACACCAACCATAATAAGCGATTGACTTTTGCTCTCAACTTTCTTGCCAGAATGGAGGTGAAGGATGCTTGTCGGTGGGAAATTTAATGGGGAGACCGAGACCCACTTTTGCCTGAATGGAACTGTAAATACCCAGAACTGCAGAACTTGGGAAAACAAATCACCAAATGCATTCAAAGAAATTCCCTTACATTCACCAAAGGTAACTCTTTGGTGTGTTTCACATCGGAAATGATCATAGGTCCATTCTTCAGTGAGAACATTACCCCGACAGGATCGGTAACCTGTTCTGTTACCGGAGAGAAACATCTCCAAATGTTAAACAACTTTGACATTCCAACACTTCAGCAAAGACAATGCCTGGATAAATTCATTTTCATTCAAGATGGAACTCCTCCACACATCGCTTTCGGATACGGCAGCTGCTACGAGAGAAAATCACAACAGCAAGAGTCACTAGCCGCTGTTTCCCAACTGCATGACCACCTTGGTTCCCTGATTTTTCCCCATGCGATTTCTGGCTATGGGGTTACCTAAAGTCCAAAGTCTATCATGGAGTTGTCCAGGACCTGGCTATGTTGAAGAATAACATAACACTGAGTGTACGGGAGATTCCTGGAGACATCTTACTTTCTGCTGTTGTGCATGCTATGCGCAGAATGCAATATGTGGTCCACAAAAACGGCAGCCACATTGAACTTGATTTGAATTTGCTAAATAAAAGGAGATTTTATTTCAGCATTGATTCTGCATCTTTTAAAATTATCTTTTCTGTTACACAGAGGCACATGGGTCATTTTCAAAATATGCATACATATGCTGTCCCACAATTAAAAAAAAAAAAAAAAAAAAAAAAAAAAAAAAAAAAAATTGTACTCATAATATATTATTTAAAGCTGACTATAAATATTATATTTATTTAATTACACTACACAACATATTTCTAAAACATAAAAATAATTACTTTTATATTTTTTTTTTCCCTAAAGATGCAGATTTGTGCATCTAGTAGAAGAAAAAAAATAGCTGTCCCTCTTCTGTATTTTATAATTCTGTAATATTTTTTCACTTCATTTTTCACTTTAAAAGGAAAGTAATTGGGACATTTAATGAGATAAATCATCATTATTTTAAATTTCTGACATTATTCCAGCAGAAAAAAAAAATTTTTAAGAAAATCTACAAAACATTTTGTCCCTCATATTTTGTCAAGTCTGTTACCAAGCTACAATTTCATGAAATAAAAGTTGACAATTTCACCAAGAGATGGCAGCACATTTGCAATAAAAACACTTATACTAGTTAAATATTTACTTGTAGCCATTTTCTTTTGCAGTTGAAAAACAACAGTGCAGTGGAGTAAAGAATTTTTTATAAAGGTGAGTATTTTTATTCAATGTCAAGTCTGTTACCTAATTTTTTATGTTAAAAATATAAGTTTAGTACTTTCTTTTGCTTGAATATTATTATCTAGTTAATATATTAAAGATTTTGTTTTGTTTCTTAGTGTTAATAATTAGCATGTAGGTTTTGGAAGATATTTTGCTGTTAATGTCAAGTCTGTTACCAGTCAAGTCTGTTACCATGTTACTGGTATAGTGTATAAAAATAGTGTATAAAAATTATACCAAAAGCTAAAGCGCTTAATTAATTATATTTGCAGACACATCTAACTTATACATTATCACTTATTTCATTTTTAATGTGAAATTTAAAAGTAATTTTTTTTTAATGTTTTTCTGAATTGTATGCATTTATTGAAAATGACCCACATATCCTCCTAGTGGGGACTTTTGGAACTAATTTTTTTCGCGGAATCCTTCGTTCCCCGTCTTGTTTAATCTTCCCATAACATTTGGCGCCACTCTCTCAATTACATCGCGCTACAGAATACTTTGAGTACTGTCAATTTAATTATGGCCACCTTGTAGATATTAAAAAAATCATTTATAACAAATTACATTACAAGCAAATTATTTTACCTTTATCGTTGTAATAGAGCATTTTTTGCGTCAATGTTGATAAATAACTAAATTAAAGAAAGAAAATTCATGCGTCAAGTATATAATATGAAACACTTTCAAACACTTCCAGAAAAAAGCTTCTTCACCGTTTAATAAGGTGAACGATAGCTAAATAAACAATTAGGAAAACGCATAACACATTTGAAAACCTAATTTCTGCAATTATCATCTGCACTCAGAAAAATATCCGAATTCATTTGTGCAGCCCTGTGTACAATCCATAGACTTGTATATATACTACAGAGTATGCTAAAATTTACTTACAAGGAAGGTCTCCTTACTGGGCATACTCAGAATATTTTGAAAAAAATACCAATTAAACTACTTATGTATGTAATAAAGGATCAGTCAAATTTAGAGGCGGAAGTACTGTAGAAAGTCTGTAAAAAAAATAAAATACTTTCGAGTATTTGACGCGAAAAGACGAAAGCGTCACGCGATTTGGCGAGCAGTACTTTTTCTCGCCAAAAGCAAACGATTTTAATGCACCTGAAAATTGCTTGTTAATTGATTTTTAGAATGCGTATAAATAGTATTTAATGAATTCAAACTTAAACAATGAGAGAGTTTAATAAATACATTTTTTCGTATTACATATTTGTCATTTGTTATTCAATTTTATGACTTTAAAAACAATTTCATGTACATATAAAAAATATTTTCACATATTTAACACGTTCACGCCGGCGCGGTGGGTCACACTCGACTGTCTCAGAGTTTTCAAGTTTCCGGCTTTTTACACACCACTATTATTTTAGAGAAAATGTTGTTCCTTTAAATCGCCCAATTGTTCTAATTAAATAAAACAACATTTTCTGTATTAAAATACTGGTATCCAAAAAGCCGGAGACTTTGCAGCTCTGAGACAGTCGAGTGTGACCCACCGCGCCGGCGTGAACGTGTTAAGCGTATTCCAAAATAAAGGCAAGATTCATTTACCAGTTATTCATTTCAATATCAAAAAATTCGTCATTTCCATAGCAACAAAATGAAATCGAAAGTGCTCAATTGGACTTAATTTTGAGATATTGAAACAATTTTAAATTTGTTTTAATTCGTAACATTTGATATTTAACTTTCATTATAAATATATATATATGACAAAACTATAGTTAAATCAAATTAAAAGTGACAAAACTAAAATTATTTACATTAAATTAATTTAAACAAGTTCAGTAAGAAGCATTTTTATCTTAAAGAGTACTCGACATAAAAAAGTATTTTTCGAAATTTCATTTCATCGCCAACCGATGATAAATCGCCAAATAAACGAAACTTTCATTATTTTTTTTACGAACGTTCTATCGAGGTTCCGCAAAAAAAAATTTTAAAACATATATATCCACATGAGAAGAACACTCTCTAATTCTTTCAGATTTTTCTGAATATGCCCGTATGGAGACCTTCCTTGTTAGTTAGGAAATGCATAACATAGTTGAAAACTTCAGCAACGTCCATCAATAAACATAAATTCATCAGAGTTTTTTTATTCAGTCCTGTATAGGATCTATAAAATTTATACACGCCAAGTAATATACAAAAAATACATACGTATTTTATGGGAGAAACGCCGCACTCATCAAATTGGCCCCAGTAAACTAAAAAATATCGAAATCGCCACAACCATGGGAAACACTACTTTTGTCGAGACCGTCACATTGACCGAACTTTAATCGAAGTTTTCTGGACAGTATAGGTTTTTCTCATTTTTAATAAGTTACCCAAAATTTTATTTAAATTTTAAATCAGGTTTTAAATATTTTTTTATGTAATTTTTTAAAAAAGCGGACGTCAGTTGGTAATTAAACCATCCAGATCGCGTTATGTGAACCCCTCTCCAAACGCTCCAAGTTTTTTATGTGGTCGGTGCCACTTGATATGTTTTTCATGAGTGGGTCGCATCCACTTTAGGCCTCCTTTAATTTATATTCGAAGCCCTCAAAATCTGAGTCGTCAATATCAAAGTGGAAGAGCTGTAAATTTCTTCCGTCCAGGCAGTATGGTTTGGTAATCACCATCGGAAATGTTACAGTTTTCACTATCGGCAAGTGGGGTAATGATTTCAGCCTGTGAAAAACTGGATTTTATTGAAGAAACAGGCACATCTTTCGAAGCCCGTGGTATACATTTTGCCATCTCTTCCAAAAAAACTACTTTATGACACATTTATAAATTCATTTTTGTTCGGAAATGCATGTAATTCGCAGATTTTCTTATTAAGAAACTATGTAATCGTAAGGCCTTTTCCATTTTTTGGTAAAGACAGAAGATGTTTCAGAAAATACTGTCAAAGTGGACGTTTTGAACTGAATTTCCGCTCCGGCAGAAAGAGAAAGGCGAAAAACTTGTCGTCACATGACCAGAATTGCTTATAACTCGATACGTGATTTATTTATCAAAAAAAGGAAAATGTGATGCGATTTCAAATCGCTACAATAGTCAGACCTTCCAAATTCTTACCGTTACGTTTAAAAATGAATCGAAAAATGTGTCAGAAAGTTCAGCGTTGTTGAGCAGGGGCCTTGAGAACAGTCTTAAGAAATTTTTATTTTATCTCAATGTTATGACCACGAAAAAAGTAATGATTAAACGCTGCACTTGAAAAAAAAAATGAACTTTTAAACTCGTAAACGCCGCGACGTTTCTTCCATAAAATATGGTACTTAAATTACATAACCCATATGAAAATACAAATGAAAATACACTTCACGCAAATATTGCTCATAGAAAAAATAGTAACAATTCTTTTGTGTGATGTATCTGTAAATGAAAGATATATACTACGTACAACCTATTCTTTACCTTGTAAGCATCTTGTAGTGCACATCAGTGACGCATATCAACTTCAATATGTTTGGAGCAGTGTTACATCACTAAAATACATTGCAAGCGATTTTTTCCCGATGGACCATAAAGCTACCATCAGATTCACCAAGTTTTCGAGCAATTTTTGAGCCAACTCTTGATTTCCTCCAACTTTTCGCGAAATATTGTCTCAACATCTAGTGTGATAGCAAACAGCACTATCCCCAACTTTTTATCCACAGCTCTAAAAAGCCTGGGCTGGCCGCGACTTTTCTCCCGAACTTTCAACATTTCAGCCAATCGGAGATAAGCGATTGATACGAACAGGCGATAAATATTAACGGCTGGTACTAGTAGTACTATTTTTCCTCCAACTTTAACAACGACAATTGTAACCTTTTTCTCACTTTGAACAGGAAAAAGCTGGGGTTAAAATCGGCTGAAAAGTTGGTTGCTCGAAATGTTGGTGAATCTGACAGCAGCTTAATGCAACGGAAATCTTTTGAATACCCCTGTAAACGAACTGTCATTAGTACGCACTTCATTTTCAACATTGAACATGCCATAGTAAACCCCAATAACAAATATAAATTACATCTCAATCCGAATACATTTACGAGAGTACACAGCCGGATAAACCGAGGTCATAAACGCTTTCCAAAATACCGAGTGCCCTAAAATGGACTGGCTGATTTTAAAATTCAATAACGTGCAAACGGTGACAGTTGTTAAAGAAATTATTGCAGGAGAGTAAACGTAAGGTTTCAGGAGTTTTTTTTTTTTTTTTTTTTTCACTGTAATTCCTGGTTTTAGTAGTTCCAATTACCAGCGATTGATGACGCTGGAAGCAGTAGGGGCTGGATCGAGGCAGAAATAGCAAAATCGGGCCCTAAAGACAAGATTATATAGACTAATGAGATCCAGGGTAACCGGAAAAAACGTGACAGGAAAAAGGGGGACAAAATAAACAAGAGCGGAAAAAACGTGACAAGGAAAATACGTGACCGGAAAAAAGAGGACAAGGAAAAAATGGGACTGTTTGGTGCCGCTTTGTCCGGATGGAGCCGTTATAACATAGCCATGCGAATACAGATATTTCAATTCAATGTCTACAAATGCGAATATTGAATATTCTCATACGAGAATGCTCGTTAAAAGCTCTGCTGGATTTTTGACATTAGCGAATGGGAATACGAATATTTTCCGTCGATGTTTAAGAATTCAAATATTGAGAAAAGTCCTGCATATTCGCATATGAAAATGCATATTTACATCCCTACTTGATTTTTGATATATTCAAATCAGAACACAGGATATTTTAGTCCCGCCGTTTTGGACCTGATGCCATTTCCGTTCCTTGCCATTTCGGTCCCTTGCAATTGTTGTTGGAGGCAGCTATATTAATAAAATATCTCAAAAATTAAATTGTTTTTATTAATGCATTTATTAGTAACAATTCAAAATTATTTCAATTATTAATTGTTCACATAATTAATTTATCAATTACTTTAATAATTATTTAAAAAATATTACATTTGCTATATAATAGTTGTTACAGTGTAATGAAAATATAATTTTTTTTTTTAAATTTTGGGTTACTATGTCATTAGATTATATAAAAATGATAATGATTCTTAGGATAAATATGTTGTTTGTTTATTTATTAGTTAGTTTATAATATTTCCTTGCTCTTTAAATATAATTAATTATTAATATCTAGTTCTTTTTTAATTGCAAAATATAACTGTGTTTAAAAAAAATCTAAATCTGCATCTGAACAATAATATCACCTAACACCGTTAAAAAATATTTTTAC
This sequence comes from Maratus speciosus, assembly GCA_963932465.1. NCBI lineage: Eukaryota > Metazoa > Arthropoda > Arachnida > Araneae > Salticidae > Maratus > Maratus speciosus. The sequence goes on along the minus strand of OZ010792.1, from coordinate 523,939,895 downwards.
GTATTTGTACAATGTTAAATTATTACTATTATTAATTAATAATAAATAATAATACCAACAGTCAAAAACAAATTAAATTTAAATTTTGCAGGGGGGGTGGGGGGGGATAATAACTCAAAAAATTTGAATAAAAACTTTAATTGATGAATAATTGCTATTAATTAATTATTGAAATAGTTAGTAATTTTAGTATAAAAATTTTATTAAATATATTTTTTAATTCAGTTTATTCTTTATTTATTAAATTGTTAACATTAATTACAAATTTTTACTTCAAAGTAAACTCAGTACATAATATATTATATATTCAGTTTATCATTATATTTAATATTAGCTATAAGCTGAATTTTATCCTTTATCTTCTTATTTATTTTATATTTAAAGTTACTGAGATTTAAAACTATTAATATAATTAAGAATAAAACTAAGATAAAAAATTGTTAAACTTATTTTCTGGGAAAGATGGAGGAAAAAAGTAATTAAAAAAATAATAAAAGACAAATGCAAAAAAACTTAGTTTTGTCAGATAAAAAATTAAAATTAATTAAAATATTAGTAACATTATTACATAAAATTAAAAATAATCGTTTAAATAAAAAGAAATAGGTCCAATTTCAATAAAATTTCTCACAAAAATCTGCTTCAAGCGGTGGGAAGACTTAAAAAAAATTATAAAAAGAAAAAACAGAGGGGAGGGGTGGGGAAATCTATTTTTTTTTAAACAAAATATTTATCTCAGCACGCCCTAGTAAGCAAATCTCTGTTGATTTTCCAATGCTGATAATGGTAAAGTAACTTATGAAACAAATTGATGAGATGCAACATTATATTGAAAATATAAGACATTTGTTACCTTGTTAGTTTTTAGTAATTATTTATGAATAAGTTCAATATTTATCAACTCCGTGTCATATTTTTTCCGGTCACTTTTTTCCTTGTCACGTTTTTTCGGGTCACTTTTTTTCCTTGTCACGTTTTTTCCGGTCACGTTTTTTTCCTTGTCACCTTTTTTCCGCTCTTGTTTTTTCTGTCACTTTTTTTCCTGTCACGTTTTTTTCGGTCACTTTTTTTCCTAGATTCGAAATCCAGTCCATACGTTTGACCAACCACTGCTGCCAATCCACTATTTCTGCTTCAATTCAGTGCCTACTGCTGTCATCGCGCCATCTATCGCGCATATTTAAAACTAAAAGCGAATATCTCAGTCAAAAAATTCCTGACATCATACATAACCCTCCTGCAAGAATTTATGTAACAGTTCTCATCGTTTTTAAGTTAATGAATTTTTAAATCAGTCAGTCCATTCTAGGCACTGCTGGAAAGTACTAAAAGGTATATTCATTCCGTATGTTTTATAATCATTATAAATTTAGTGTGCCAATAAACTTCAACCGTGGTTACAAATACGCCGTGATATTTAAAAAAAAAAAAAAAAAAGTTGAGAAACACTGGAATAGAGCATTACATTAGACAAATCGCTACATGAGACCACTGAACTCAACAATAGAACGGGTTGGGTTGGGTTGATTTTTGACGGCCAATTATCTACACGAGGGATATAGGCCCGGGGGAGTGCCCTCCGTGGGAGTCTTTCTAAGGGAACCTAATCCGTATTAACGCATGGAAGATCCACGGCTCGAAGAAAACCACGAAAACTCCGAACGATTAGGCCGACGGGCGCTATTGGGATCGAACCCAGCACCTCCCGTCTACCAGCTTCGAGAGCAGAACCTCTCGGCCACTGGTGGGGCCAACAATAGAACGGAGGACTAACTCGCTATTCTGATACATTGAATCCAGCGGTCCGCCCATAAATACAATGCCCAAGAGGAAAATTTTTGGCAAAACATGGATTTCCTCCCATAGAGTAGTATGGAGGTGAAATTTTTCAAATTGGAATTTCTTTCAAAAAATTGACGAATTTGCTACAATTTTCATTGATATATATTTTTTATTGAAAAAACTATAGATTTTATTTAAGTTAATCGCAATTTTTTAGTTTGATATTACAGTAAAATCTGTCTAAGGCGGAATCGATCGGGACCGAGAATATTTTCCGTCGTAGACAATATTCCGCCTTATGCAAATCAGCAAAAAAAAAAAAAAAAAAAAAAAAAGACTGTTACGTATTTTTTACGTTTGTAATCTTCAGAATCGTACAAAATGAAATATTATTTAGTATAAATATTTTTGGAGTTCGAATCCCAGCAAAACTATTGCTGCCCAACAAACAACTGGTCTATTATTTTCACACCACAATAATGCATACATATTTTTATTTGTGACAAATAAAAAAAAAAAAAAAAAAAAAAAAAAAACATGATTTTGCACATTTATTTATTTATTTACTTTTCTACAGAGAAAGTTTTATGAATGAAATTTTGGATTTTATGTATTTATTGAAAAGTTTAAAAGACAAAAATGGACATATTTTTATTTGTTCAATTGACATTTTCTTTTTATTTACAATTGTTTACAGTTTTTTACACAAATAAACTCATATTTTTCTCAGAGAAATTGATTAAAATGTGGTATATAAAATTAAAGTATACTATTCTTAATTAATGTTTTTCAATTATCCTAATAATTTAAAAAATATATGATTTTCAAAAATTTGCTTTTTAAATTTTAAATGTATGACTTTTATTTTATCTCGTAGTCTTGTATTTACAGTTAGAATAACGGCCCATATTTATTATTATTTTAAATATAAGGGTAATGGAAAAAATAAAAATACATATTTTAAATGTGTAAAAAAAAAAAAAAAAAAAAAAAAATCTTTGCGTTAAAAATTGTAGGAGAAAATGTTGTAGACTAAACAAATGGAAACTGTGCATTTTCCTTTGCTTTTTATTAAATCAGCAAAAATACAAAATTTCTTAAAAATTCTTTCTCTGTAAACAAACGAATGAGTAAAAATATGTTTTTATTATATTTGTATTTTATATGTATTTGATCTAGAAATAAGTTTTAAACTTTCATGTATCGAATGCTTTTTATTTTTTTAAAATCCTATTTTTTCCGTCTTATGCCAAAATTTGTTTTCGGCGGGACCTTAAAATCCTTTCCGTTTCCGCGTTAGGCAGATTCCGGCTTATGGAGCACGTATTAATGTTATTTTCAATGGATTCGCCGGGACTTCAAAATATTTCCGCGGTACACAGATTTCCGGCTTACACACAGTCCGCCTTAGACAGATTTTACTGTACTTAAAAATGAAATTTTAGATAAGCTCGACGAAAAATATCAAAACGTGTATCAAAACATAAAAATATCAAAAAGGTGTAGAAAACACCAAAATGGAAAAAAAGTATGCGGAAAAGTTTGAAAAAATGCTTGTAATATTAAGAAAAGTGCAGGACTTGCGCGCAAGGAAAGTATGATGCGGTCGCGGCAGAAAGTGGATCGGTGAGTTGGCTCTCCGTATTATTGTAGAGCTCAGTGCATGAGACAGTCGTTATATCGAGCGTCTAGTGTACTTACCACGTTTTTATAGCTCGCGTCCGTGCAATCAAAAAGAACGGCGAGTGCGCCCCAATCATTCATCATGACCGCTTTCTCCACCCAGTACAGCATGTACTGCTGGTGTAGTCGAATCTCGTGTGAGTTTTTCTTGTGAGCTTTGGCCCTAATTGCCACTAAAAAAAAAGGAAAAAAAGCTGTTATGAGAATAAAAAGAAATGACAACTTTTGGCATTACAGTAGAACCTCGATTTTCCGAAGTAATTAGGACCGACGATCTTTCGGAAAATTGAAATTTTCGGATAATTGAAAAGGCTTCAATTTTAAGTTTAAGGACAAATATATGCATTATTTCTGATTATGGTAACAAGTGCTTAGTAAAAATAAAGCAACAGCAAAATAAAAACAAGAACAAATTACCAGAATTTTAATTTTGAAATTAAGTACATTTTACATATTTCACAAGTTTTTGAAACAAAGTTTTGTTTGTCGCAGTTTCGATTGCCTTTGCTTTGCAGCTCTATAATGAAGTTTTTTTTTTTTAGTACTATTAGGGGCATCCCACACTGAGACGACAAGCGACATGAAGCCGAAACATGTAGCGCATAAACCGGTCGAAACAAAGAACGAAGTTGTTTTAAACCAGTTTTTCCAGCGAATTCAAGCGACATGTCTTATGTGTCGTCTTAGTGTGGGATGCCCCTTAGTCACAGTTTTTCTGCTGCTCTAGCATGTCAAAGCTTTTGCAAAACATTCAAAAGCTGCAGAATTGCTAATTTGTTCGTTTTCTTCGCCTGCTAGACCACATTAACACATTCCGGTTCTCCTTCTTTTTACTGTGTTCTAGTTCACTCCGCAGTTTACGGGAGCTCAAGTTAAATTCAAAGAAACTCTAAGAAACAGGATTAGAAATATTTATCTGTACTCGTGGTTCGGAAAGGACCGCTTGCACCCAAGAAATGTGATAAGGAAAAAAAAAATAGTTTTTAAAATGGATTCCGGTTAACCGAGAGTTTCGGATAAAAGAGGTTCTACTGTACTAATAAACAAGAAAGACAAATTATGCATCAGGGAACAGATTATGAAACGCTTTTCAACACTATGTAAATATTGATAAGAAATACAATTTCATTTTTGTATTGTCGTTCGTACAATAAAAAAAATTCATAGTGAAAAGTCGCAGTAAAAAATGATTTTCAGCAACTGCTGCCTATAGCCGGTAATATGTGTGAATTATTTTGGTCAGCCCTGTATATGATCTACATGTTGAAATATACTCAAGAAAATAATCCTCAATGAAGATTAAGGATAGAAATAAATCCCTTTTTCTATCCTCATACAAAAATAAATCGAGTAATCAACTACTAATACCAACACACAGTGGCGTAGCTAGCGGGGTGCGGAGGGGGCGATCCGCCCTGGGTTTCACCCTCTGAGGAGTGACACCCAATCTTTAGTATTTTCAAAAAATGTATGTATAATCTTATAAGATTGTGGAAAAGAATTATGAAATACCATGAAATTTCTAGTGCACCACGTAACAGAGTTAATTTTCTTTTCTTGGAGAAACTGAGATTTTATACAGAATGGGGTGTCTAAATAAGATATGCACCAGGGAACAAAAACCTACCTATCCAACGAGTGGATAGCAAAAGCAAACTTTAAAAGAAATAATTTCCTTCTACATATAGACACCGCATTGACTTATGCGGACTATGGGATGAGTGACGAGTCGCCCCTGTGGTTTGAGAGGGCAAGAGTCAAATAAAGAATGGTGTGGTCATTTCCTGTGATGTTGCTGCCTATGGTTCTTTTGCCCTTCTTTCGAAAGAGATTGCATCCACAAACAATATAATCTATACTAAAAGGCAATGCAATCTGTACTAAAAGGCAATATAATCTATACTTTAGTATGTGATTGCACCCTTAAATTCCAAGAAAACATATATTTTACGTTGTAAACTAGTAGACCCATGCTCAGAATCATTGTAATAATCGACCATCAGGAGTAGAGGCCTGTGACGTATGGTCAGAAAAGTTTATTTCAGTAGTTTAAAGAACAGAGGAATAGGAAGAAAACTTTTCCACAAAGCGCATTGATTTAGGATTATCTTATTTGGCTAGTTATTGCCTTCTGATGTAGAATGGAAATAAAATTATGCGTTATGTTTACAAGATTTTGATTGAGGGAAAATATAAATAAGTGTGTTAAACGATGTTAGCGATAATATTTATCTTAAAAATATTTTTATTTCGTTGTTATTGGAAAAGGAATTCTTTTTAAAAAGGGAAAATTCAGCATAAACGAAACAGGGGTGCAGAAAATGTCTCTACTCCCAACATTTCTCACAATCCACATGAAAATTTCCCCAAAATGTTACGGTATGTTATAGGTAAATGCTGTATTACCGTAGGTATAGAAAATTTATTTTTCTAATATTTCTTAACTTATGCGCGCGAGTATATATCGCAGGGTTGATTCACAGCAAATTTTGCGGTTATTTCACCTTCCTTTTGATGAAATTCGGGGTTATTTTGCACTCTTTTGACGAAATTCGCGGTTGTTTTGCCATCTTTTGATGAAATTTGCGGTTGTTTTGCGATCGTTTGACGAAATATGCGGTTCTTTCGTGACCTTTTGACGAAATTTTAGAGTTTCTTGCGATCTTTTAACGAAATTTGCGGTTATTTCGCCCTTTTTGGATGAAATACGGGGTTGTGTCGCGATTTTTTAACGAAATTTGCGATCATTTGACGAGGCGAGTTTTTTTCGCATTCCTTTGACGAAATTCACGATTATTTCGTCGTGTTTTGACGAAAATCGCAGTTATTTCGTCCCTTCTGACGAAATTAGCGGTTGTTTCGTGAGGTTTTGAGAAATTCGCGGTTGTTTCGCGATCTTTTGACAAAATTTGTGTTCATAGATAAAACTCTGTTTTCCATGGATTCGATGACATTATTGATAACACTTTAGGGAGTACTACTCCACTCCTCAAGAATTGCAATCTCTAAGTCTCGGATAATAAAAGGAAGCCTTAGTCTCGCTGCAATGCGCCATCCGAGTGTGTTCCAAACGTGCCCGATCGGATTCAAGTCGGGAGAGAATGTTGATCATTCCATATGCTGTATCGTTTTAGCTTTAAGCATGTTCTCTACGAGATGAGTTCTATAAGTTTGGCATTATCGTGAGTGGAATAAAAGTAACCACCAATGCTACAGCGTAAAATATGACATGAGGTCTCAGAATCTCGTCTGTATAAGTTTGGGTCGTCAAAGTGCCATTCCAAATTATATGCAGGTCCGTACGTCCCCCTATGCTGATTCCAGCCTATAGCATCAACCAACCTCGTCTGTAATGTGATCTTTCAGGAACGAATGTGGGATATTTTCGAGCGCCCCTTTCCCTCCATTCCAAAACACATCGGATATCACATCCATACTGAATCGGGACTCCTCTGTAAATAGAATTTAACAATGTTGTCTCCAATCTCGATGTTCAGTTGCCCACCTTCTTTGGGCCGCACAGTTGCTTCAGGTCAACGTAAAATAGACCATTGGCTTACGTGCATACCACCGTAATCAAGCTTATTTTTGGCTGTTTGGCTGGATATACCCTTCATCCTGTGGCCAAGAATAACTGCGTTTGCAGCTGAGTAGCATTGCCTGTTCCGTCTCGACGCACTGTTAACGGGATATATCGGTCATCAATTTTTGTGGTAGTAAATGGCCGACCTTGCCCTAGTCGACGTATAACATTCCCTGTGTCTTAGAATCGATTATACAGCCTTGCATTGACACTTCTTGCGACTTCAACAGCGTCCGCTACACTTCGTTGTGTTTGTCCGGATTCAACTGCCCCGATAATATGCCAAGCCACGGATTTCGATAAATGATGTTGTTGTGACATTTTCAAGTCACCTTTTCTCAAAACACAAACTGAGCAGTTGAATTTTAGAACCTAGGCAGTGAAACAGACATTTCTGCAAAAATCCCGCTTTCTGCACTTGTCTCCTTTTTCGCGTTTCTGACGTCATAAATTTTGATTTGCAGTTTTCTTCATCTGTTTTCTGTTACGTTTTAAATTTTGTATGTTTTATTTTGCGTTATTATCGGTCTAAGTATTTGCGTAATTTTGTTAAAACCATGTGCTCCCCTAATTGTTTTGAGCAGTGTATTATAGATAGAAGAAAGCGAAAATTATGTTTAATTGTAGAGCCTGGAAAAGATGCATATATAAACTAAAATAGCCATACTATCCGATACAAAAGTGCTTTATGTACAGAAAGATAATACCAGTTTATTTACACATATTTTGACTGAAAATATCATAAATAACACGGTGTTTTTAAAATAAATATTAAATATATGAATATATCAAGATATCAAACGAACATGATATTTTAAAAATAAATATTGGATATATATCATTATATATACAGTAGAAGATCTTTATAACGCAATTCTATATAACGCAATTCTCCATATAACGCACAACTTCTCAGATGTAAACAATGACTTTTGCAGTTAAAAAGCACCTGCATTTTCACATTGTAAAATATTGTTACTCTGTAGAGGACTAAATTTGATATATTAGTTCAACTTTATCTTCTAATTTAAGACCTTTTTACTGAAAAAAATGCTATTATTACAATAAATGTTTTTGAAAATGCCTAATATAAGGGATGGTTGTGTCAGTTATATTTGGATCATGTTTATAAAGTAAATTTAACAATGTCTGACCTATATTATGCAAAAATTTATAATTTGGATAACTCTTGGTAACAAGGAATGCAGTATAAAGATATTCTAATGTATTTTGATATGTTTCAGACGTATGTGGTTATGTTTACGAGGTGAATTTAATGATGTGATCCATATAACGCAAAATTCTATATAACGCACAACCTTGCGTTTTTAGGTTTGCGTTATAAAGATCTTCTACTGTATATCCATTGATGTACATCACCGAACCCCAGCGATTGTTGTCGCATGACAGCAGTTTTTTTCTTTTTTGTGCTGTCACATCCAGAAATTTGGTTCAAAGCACCATCTTTGATAGCACTGTCTGATAGATCTTTTCTGCTTTTACAGAAAAATGGAAAAACGGTCCGACTACATGGTTTCTCAATAAGAGTGCCTTTCAATTTCATGCATTTACGAACGAAAATAAATTCAAATATTTCTCGGAAAGTAGACAGTTTGGATTAGAGGATGTCTTAACGATGGATGTCTACTTACAGACTGGAATATTTAGCTTGCTGACGTTGTATATCTGTACCGTTCGAGCTTCAAAGTAGTACTCTGGTAGATCCTCTTTCTTCAGTGCTGAAACAAAAAGAGGGATAAAGTCAGTGAAGGGATAAATTTCCTGAGTAAATATCAGGTCATCAAGTATGAAACTTGTGACTACAAAAAAGGCAGATTTCCCACGGGGTAAACTACCACCAATAAAAAAAGAATAGAAATTTTTGTGTTATTCATGACAGTAATTTATCATGAATATGGTGTTTATATCAGGGTTGTCAGATTTGCTGCCCAAGTGGGTATCCATTTATCCACCGGGCTCGGTTTTTTAGCTTAAAAACCCTATTTTTTTTTTTGAGAAAATGGGTTTTTATCAAATAAAACAGTAAAATGTTTCTTTACATATAAACATACATGTACAAAATCTTCTTGGCTATCAACTATCATACAATATTTATTAGATTTATTGTTTTCATATACAGTGAGTATTCTTTAACTGGAAATTAACTCCTTTCTTCACCATCCACTGATCTTATAGTTGTGAGAAACTCTAAAGTTTAGAAGCTTAGAATCCAAACCAAAACTTTTTAGATAGGAATAGTTTTGGTTTAGATTTGAAGAAGTTAAAGTTGTAGTTACATTATATCTTACTTCTGTTGTTATGGAAAGTTTTGATTTAGAAGTTTAAAACCAAGCCAATACCAATATTGTTGTAGTATGTTTTGAGAGTACCTATTTAATTTGTCTGTTAAAGACAGTTAACAGAATAAAATTTTTCTCGAATGATACATGTTTTCCTTTTATATTTACTAGGGTTATTTCGTTTGATTATTCTTCGTATGACGAAAATCGCTCGTTTCATTCGAATGAGAAGTTGCTGCTTTCCTTTTGTGCAGGCTCGATTGACTTCATGATATTAATCCTCGTTTGGCGAAAATCAAACCTTCCATCGTATCGCGAATGATTTACAGTGATATATATATGATATACATCTACAAACCAAAACCAGACCAAACTTTGTCTTTTTCAATGGCAACACCCCTAGAAACGAAATTTCAAGTCATTTGGGGGATAAGTTTTTGAATTATAAGCATTCAAAATTTGTAGCTTCTAAAGTTAAATTACCTTTTCATATTTTTATTGATATCCCCTGAAATGGCAATCCTAATGTGATAATTTTCTGTGTGGTTATAATGCTAAAAAACTCAAACATAAATACATTGAATTCGTAATTAAAAAAATTTTATAATATGAATTATGAAATTAATATTCGAAAAAAATATTAATTGCAACCTACATTTTTTTTTGTTTTTTGTTTTTTGATACATTTATATTTATGCGAATTCTCAATTTCAATTTTTTCTTCATGTAGTTTTCAAATTATGGTTAAATACATCAAAATGAGGATTTAAGGGGCCGTCTATGATGTGTAGAAAAGCATACTTGAAAAAAGTATATTTTACTCATTTTATTGAAACATTTGTGCTGGCAATAGTCGAAACATATTAAGCGAGTGAAATGGTCATATTGGCAAGAAATAATAATATATTGATAGAAGTGACCTAGTCGTTCTGTATCATTTCAACAATCGAATACCGAATTTCAATTTGGATATAGTCCTTAAAATAGGGTCCATTTTAAAATAATCAATTTATCTGAAACGGATCATACGAATTTCATGAAAATTTGTATTTAGGCTAATTGAAGGGTACAGAATTTATTTATGTTTCAAACTTGGGTATTGCTATTGAGAAAAACAAAGTTTAGGTTCGTTTTTATATGTAGATGCCCCCCTAAGCAAATTTTATATACATCATTTAAAAGTACTCTTTATATCTAATCGTTTGGTACCAGTACTTTCTTCTACAATAATTTGTTGCAGAGTTAATAAGGGGGTGTTCACTTTTTTTTTTCCACAATTGTACATTTACATTTTGACGATATTTTTTTTTTCAATCTTTTGACTCCACTCATAAGTGACTTTTTATAAAATTTCGAACCTCTCCCGAGCCTGTGACTTTTTCCTTACTTTTGGAAGGAGGGATGGGGGGAGGGTCTGGATTGACTGGCCGATAATCAGAATTAGTCATAGTATTGTGTTTTCTACACTCACATTTTCATCATGTTAATGTTAAATATAGATAAAGAGCAATTTTACAAGCTTCATAATAGCTGTTTTAAACTATGTAAATAACTAAAGAGCATAAAGTATGTTTTAGCTGAATATCTTGCGTAAATGTAATGGTTAATGAACCCGAGATAATTAAATTTAGTTAAATGTAGCGCTTCTTCTACATATTTTTAATTATCGCAATCTAATAATAATAAGGATACAGAAAATAGTTTTAATAATTTAGTATATCTATGAAAATTAGAAAATAGAGAGAACTACAGAATATAGAATGAATTTTTTAGTGGGAAATAATTATATTTTTACACCTATATAATTGCAACTTGATGTTGCACATTGTTCTGAAAGCATTTTATGAAATCTATCATTTGACATTTAAAATTTCCAGATACTTTGAAACTATCTTAGAATTTATTTTCTAATTAAACATTAAAAGATTATGCTAAGTTTATTATAATTATAAATTACTGATATGGCAAATGACAAATTGTAAGAAAAGGCCAAAAAAAATAGTTGAAGGTCATGAAAATACTTGAAACTAATCATAAGCCTTCACGCCATATATAATCGATTATTTAAAATCATTCAACTTTTAAAATAACTCGAAATTACAATTTCAAGCAGGGCTTAATTTGCGCCAGAGCCCACCAGAGCTCAGCTCCGGTACTTCTCTATTTTTAGTAAATATTTAAATATTGGTCGGAATTCACCGGAGCTCATAAATACAGGACTCCGGAGCCCAGTTCAAGAACACTTTCGAAGCCTAAATTACCTTTTCCTTTCTCTCCCATCTACAAGTTTTTTCTTTCTTTTCTATCAAAATATATCTTTTCTAAAAAGCGGAACAATTGACAGTTAAGTATTTGCAGGTACTACTAATATTTTTTCAAAAAATTTTAAAAACACGAAATTGGTAAATAAAATCAGGAGACCACATGTATAATAAAAAACAAGTGAAAACATAAAATAAAATAAAATAAAAATGGATATTTGTGAACGGGAATTAACTCCTACAATTGTTTCTTATTCTGCAGAGCATCTCTTTCCAAATTTTAGATAACTCAAGGGAGGGTGAATCATTGTAAACATTCTCACTGCGTAAAAAGATCTCTATTGATTCCCAGTAAATGGGTGGTAAATAAAATCTTGATAGGTAAATTGTTCTACTATTTTTAAAATCAATTTGTAAAGGTTCGTTGCTATATAATCTGGCCGAAGCTGTAGTTATCATGTTGTATTTGATGTCTGTTATATGAGAGGCTAATAATCATTCTCGACGAAGTCCAATTTGAAAAAAAAAAAAAAAAAAAGAGATAGTCCGTAGAAGGTGCATAAAATCTGTTTCATGCACTCCTACAGTTAATCAAGTCTGTTTTCGCATGCTTTCTCATATATGGCATCTTTTACAGACTTGGTTTACTGTAGGAGTGGATAAAAAATGTTATGCATTTTCTAAATGGATTGTCTCTCTTTTTTTAACCCTACTGAAAAGAAGGGTTATGTGTTTCACGTGTATCTGTGTATGTGGATTTCTTTATACCCTCGAAACATCCCAACGGCTGGATGGATTTTAATGAATGAGGTCTCTATCAATTCGTCTTAACGGCCCGATGGTTATAAACTAGGTTTTGTTTTTATAAATTCAAAATGGCGGCCGTAAAATACAAGATGGTGGTAGAGACGAAAAAAAAAAAAATTACACACCCTATTGAGTGGCATATCATTGAATAGGTCTTTCAAAATGAAGGTGATGTTTCATTGACTATATTAGTCAGAAGCTCGTTAAAATATTATACAACCTGGAAGTTGTGTATGTATTGTGGATCTCTAACTTTACTGCAACTCTAACCATCAATGACATCTATAGACCTCATCAAAACAGTGTTTATAGATAGGAACTAACAATTAAACACAACTTAAAAGTCATCAATACAAGTAAATAAAAAAATAGGTAAGTAATATAAACAAGTAATATATAAAAAAATATTTTAAGTCAGTTCCTACTTAGGTCAATAAGATAATTTTTTTTCGCCCGTTCTTCTTTCTTCTTGAGTAGCGCTTAAAACGCCTTGATAAGAAGAGGGCTCTCTCGGTATTAAAATACCTTGATCAAGAAGAGGGCTCTCTCGATTATTGAAAATTAATTAATGAATTAATATTTGAAAAAAAAACTGGATTAACATCAAGTGTCATCCACTACAAGTTTAAAAAAAAATTTTTTTGAGCTTGATTGGATGAATACTAAGTATTTTATTAACGATTGACAATTTGAACAAGATATATATAGCGAGAGCGTGAGCTAATAGTAGGAATTGAAAAAAAAATAGTTTCACAGTGATGAGAAATAATTAATTAATTCGCTTTTTACGCAGTTGGGTTTTTTGATTTTTTAAATTTAATTGTTTATTTTCCCAAAATGGACTTGGATTACTATGGTTGTAAGTCCCTGATATGTTCTTTGATTCTAGTTCTAAGTTTTATGTTTGTCATACCTAGTATATAAAATAGCATTGTTCCATCATCTTTGGTGAAAGATATTTCATACACTCCTGATAATGGATTTGGTTCTATCGGATCTATTTTCTTACAGACTATATTTTTTTAATTTTATGGAAGGTTTTGCAATAAGGGAACTATTGAATTTATTGAGTTTATACTTCAATCTTTTGACGAAACCAGGAAAGTATTGTAAAGTGGATAACTTGGAATTTTGTACATTGAAGTTTCTTTTCTTCTTATTATTCAAGCTCATAATTATCATAGTGAGTTTATTTGCCAATTCCTTGTTTTTTTTTTAACAAAATGCGAAAACATTTGTATCAACAAACATCCTGAGAATATCGCCGTCTGAGCGATGGAACTTACGTCGATCTGAATAAAAGTATTTATTATGCCTTTTAAGTGTATTTTTTATCACTTTTAGCAATTATTAGCTTAATTTGGATGATTTTAAGTAAGGATCAACCGAAACAGGTTTTTAAGGGCGAAACTGAAACCGAATTTCGGTGATTTGACTTCCTATTTTCGGCCGAAAACGAAAAACTAAAACGAAATTTTTTAAAGTAATTAAATTATTAATTAATTATACGTATTTATTAAATATGCATAATTATTAATTAATTATGCGTATTTATTAAATATACATAATTATTAATTATACGCATAGCCCAAATTGGCCCTCTGTGCCTTAGATCCAAAACTTTTTACTTTCATGTAAAATAAAACGTAATTAATTCATGAACGGCACACAAAAGATTTTCTTATTATTTCATTTAATTAAAAATATTTTAGTTTTATGTATACACATCTCGATTTATCTTTTATAATGATTTCTGTAAATGATCACCCGTTATACTAGAACCTTCTCAAAGAGTATTCGAAACACTTCTGCGGTTTCAAACTGAAAATTTTCTATTACCGTTAAGTCTGCAGCTTTTAATGTGCACGTGAAAAAGTTTAGTTATATATGCATTGCTTCCTTTATAATTTGCATTCCCGTCTTGAGTCAGTCATGACTGATAATTATAGACAACGAAGTTCGTTGCAATAAATAGTCTCATTTGAGCCGATAAAGCTCAAATCGGTGAGTAATGTTGAAAATTTCCAAAGGAAGAAATGAGATTTTTGGAATACTGATAGTTTTGGTCGAATTTCGTTCCGGCCGAATTTTCAGCCGCATTTTCGCCAAAAACGAAAACGAAACCGAATTCCCTGTCGATCTCTAATTTTAAGTGATTTTCATACATAATTTTATAATGTTTCAGACTTTACAAAAAATTGAAACTGAGTTTTCCATAAAACTATACAGAGAAAGCAGGGAGAAAAATGAATTCTAATTCACTCACTATTTATATCCATTGCATGCCTGAACTGGAGGGACTGTTTCAACATCTTCAGTGCTTTGTCTAAATTCATGTCTTGATGCAGTAGGTACCGAGCAATGAACCAGTCGTTCTCTTTCACACGTTTAACATCGTCCGGGTGATATTTGGCCGCAGCTGACAAAGAAATAAAAGAGATCAGATGTAGTCAAATGCTTCAAAATAAGTAAAAACATTATGATTTTTAATTAGTTTGTAAAATTTAGACAGTAAATCCATAGTTACTGTCTAAAAAGTCTCAAAATGCAACATTTATTTTAACTTTCAGATTGTATAGAAATATTTGAAGATTTTTATTTAGAATCATGTGAATTGGAGGGCTGCATTTTCCAGGCCCGGGCGAAATTTCCGTGTCCGATCCGAACGAAAGCTAATTTGGCCCGACCCGGCCTGGCCCGAATCAATTTCTGCAGAAAGTTCCGATTTTTCTTAACACACAATTAATATTCTTTTTAAGAATATTGAATAAAAAATTTTACAGTATATTTCAGATTATATATCCTCAAACCATAGAATACAGAAGAGCAATATTAATGATGACTTAGACTCTTAGACTGTTACATTCAAATAAAGACTCATTTAAAAAAATATTATAGTTTAGAATAAAGATAAAAGATTGTTTAAATAATCGCAACTTTTGAGACTTAATGATAAAAAACAGTAGATTTTTAAAAAGATTTATCTGTAATTATTAAAGTATATTTTCAAAGGTTCATTAGCAAAAGTTCATTAACACTATTATTTTTACAAAGAAAAATACCTGCCAGACATGCCTTGGGAACAACTAAGTCCATATCTGATTCGACCCAAATATGTTGAAAAGAATGTCCGGCCCCAGTCTTCTGAAAAAATGAAGACCGGGCTCCGATGTTGTGTATGTGTAACTGTCCGATGCAGATTTCTACGCTGGACGTGAAAATTTTCTGCATTGATGTTGTCTAACTAGCATCGACTCCTGTAGCACGTTTACAACTTGTTCTCGGGCCAGCCAGGTCCATTGAAAATCATTCAGATTTCGCCGTCTTAGTCCGGTTCTTACAAATTTTTTATATCGGCCTTGTTGGAGCGCTTAATTTTTTTTTTTTTTTTTTCGGCTCGCCTAGTTTATTATTTTTTTATTAGCCCAACTTGTTGAAAAATTGTCTTTATTCTGATGGCACGCAGCGGTCGGATTGAAAATTTGTCTTAATTTTTCCCGTGCAGATCTCTAATTTGAATGATAAATTGCTTTAGAGCAGGCATGTCAAACACGCGGCCCGCGGGCCACAACTGGCCCGCCGACACCTTCTCTGTGGCCCGCCAATCCTTGGCATTTTAACTTTGTTTAATTCAGTTACGAGTTACAATTTTCCAACTGAGTAAAAAAGTTGGCAATGAGGCAAAGTGAGCAATTAGGCATATATTAACAATGTTCGGTAGCAAAATTTTTCTGGTAAAAGCAACATAATTTGAACGAGAAAATGTGTTACATAAATGAAATGAAATACGTAGCGTATAGATACAAAACACAATTTATTATTATTATTATTATTATTATTTTTTTTTTTTTTTTTTTTTTTTTTTAAGTTTTTACTTGAAAAAAATCCAGAAGATTAAAAGTTATACCTTTGCTAGATTAACAGAGCTTGTGTAAAATAATTTTTTTAAAGATAATACAATTTAGAAAATCGAATTAAACTTTGTAGATTTGGTTGACAAAAAGTAATGTCAAGTATTTTTTCGAAAAATAAGATTAAATAAACTATGAATTATAATAATAACTTTGGAACTTTACTTGAATATTTGTTTAATATGGCTATGTTTCGTACGTACAAATATTGCTGTGTGCAATTCTAGTAATATAATCTACTTTGTTTAATGTGGCCCGCGTCTTAGTATGCAATGCTTCATTTGGCCCACGGCGGTAGATGAGTTTGATATGCCTGCTTTAGAGCAAGATTCACGGACGTACCCCAAGGAGTCTCCCACCCATAACTAAATCTTTTGAAAAAGGTAAGAATTTTTAAAAAAGGGTACTAGAGAATACAAGTATGCAATGGTTGCTGTTTATGGTTGTGATTAAAATAATTACTGTATGGTTGTAATTCGATTGTATGTTTTGTTTTTGTTTTTATTTTTAAGGGGTTTTCATTACATTTCATTTCAAGTTTAAACTGCAATTTTACTTTAGCTTGGATGTTTTCTTTCCCTAACACTGCTTACCATAATGAACGCCTTCAGCTTTCGAGTGATATTAAATGATATTAAGCAATAGAAGATTTAACCAAGTTGGAAATTGTACTTTAAACGTGGCAAATGTGGTGCGTTTGTATTATAACTAGTTTTATAAATATTTTTTGTACTGCATATTGAATGCATATTTTAGTGCATATCAATTTCATTCTGATCGAAAGGCTGTAACATCATTAAAATGCCCTTGAAATATTTTTTCCCATTGTCCGTCATGTAACGGAAAACTTTTGACTGCCCCTGTCATTAAACTATGCATACGATTTTCATAAAATTTGAAATGACTCCACAAAATTTTGCAGCAATTATATATTTAAAATTTCAGACCATTCGTTTGGGTAGTTTTTGCTCTGTTATATGCGGACGGACGGACAGACGGCTATAGGTGCTACGTATTTATATAATTACGAACGCAGCTAAAAACTCAGATCTGAAGCTAGTATTTCCTTTTTGAGGGGGGGGGGGGGGGAGGGGGAATGTAATAGGTTTTCAACTACAATGGCTTTATTTTAATAAACGTATACGAATAAATAGTTTCCCACTTTATAATTCCGAGGGCGCACTTGTGTCCGTTGCGCCGACGTGCTTGATAAAATTAAGAAATACTTTTGAAAAATTATTGAAATTTTTTTTCCAGAACTGTCCCGGCCAAAGGTAAGTACTAACTATTTTTTACTTTTCCCAACACCCCACCCACGAAAAAAATTCTGCTTACGCCCATAGCAAAATTGTTTAGCTCGAAAGCTAAAAGAGATCAAATAAACAAATTTTTTATCGAATGCAAGAAAAATAAAAACTTTGGAGGTTTAGAATTGTTTTGAGTAGAACCATAGAAATGTTTTGAAAAGCACAGCATGAAAAGGATAATATAAAGTGGATAACGTAGAAATAAATGTTATCTGAGAAAAGAGTTTTGAAGATCGTTTTTGATATTCGAAAAAAAAAATTCTGCTCACAATAATGGCTTGCAAAATAAACCAATTCCTTACATCTAAGTTTTATAGAAAACTTATTACTTACAGTTATTCTAATAATATTATAAAATGTGAAAGTATGTGTGAATATTTCAGTCAAGTCAGCGTCAAACCGGATGAATTAATGCCTTTGTATTTTTGCATGCATATAGTCGGATTATCACCCGGAAATGAACCTAGGCTATGTTTTACTTATTTTAGTCAAATGTTTTTCTTAATAATTCAAAATTTTACTATTTTCATAGAGAATCAATTGACATTTTTCTGATAAAATTTAACCATCATTTTTATCTCGTTGCCAAAAAATGAAAAACCGGAATAATCATTTCTCACGAAAAATTCATTTTCAATTGAAAGATTTTCACGTGGTAAAGGAAAAGGAAATAAAAAAAATAAGAATAAAAGAAAAGATAAATATGACGCCATATTGGAAATAAAGCGGAAATTTTCAAGTACATGTCATAATAATACAAGTCGCATGAATATGAGTAAGTATCGAAAGCAGGCGATTATGATGTCATATATGGGAAATAAAACGGATATGGTTTGATGTTGAAATAAAATGATGGTCTTTGGTTATAGTATTATTTCTTATTGTTTTCTTTCTTTCTTTTTTCTTTTCTTTCTTTTATCTTTTTGTATTTCACACGAAATGAGTAAATTTAAAATGGTTGTAATATATGTGTTTTAAATTAAAGTTCTATATTTTAAATGAAATGAGTGAAAGAATTATATTTTAAATAAAATGAATAAAATGCGAATAACGGTGATGGAAACAATACTTGGCGGTTTATCGTCTGCGCTACGCATAGCTATCATAAAGATAGCGTATTTTTGATTGAAATTTTAAAAAAGTAAAAAAAAAAAGCTTGAAAAGAAAATGAATTGCAAATGCAATAATATGAACGGCAAAATATCCATGGCGAAAATGACATCATGGCTAGCTAGCGGTAATAGTTATTCCCATTCTTAAAAACTAAAAAAAAATTATAACTCAATTTCCTGAAAAAAACAAAAATTAACGAGTGATAATTCTTAAAGCCGTTCATCTCGGAAAATTTGAATTTATTTTTTCCAAAAGATAGTTGCATTTTCGTTCATAAAACCTAAAGATTTGATATGGTTGCGTTTAAGCAACACTATTTCCTTCTGCGACTATTGAAATTAAGGTTTGACGGCTTGAAATACATTGGTACAATCGAGACACGTTTGTAAATCGGGTTTGGCAACCGGATATTAATTCCACTTTTCTTTTAGCTTTAAAAGAGTAAAAATATGTTGTCATTTTTTAAAATAACCTTTTAGGTAGATTTCGTAAGAAATACTACCTATTGTAGTCGTTACCATGGTCCGACTTTTGAAAAATTCCTTCATAACTTTTCATTATATGACCCCAGGAACTCAAAACCACCCCACCTAAAAAGTTTATATATTATATATATATATATATATATATATATGTATGTATGTATGTATGTACTAAATTTTGTCCGTACGATAAAAGACGCAATTATGCATGGATTGTCCTCAAACTCGCCAACAACTTTGATATGGCTAATATCTCGGCGGGGATTGAAAATGGGAGAAATCGGCCCAAGAGGGTGGAAATAGGGAAGGTTCAAAATTTTGAATGCCGTCTTAACATGATTCTGATAAAAGCAGCTCTTACACAACAATGGCAGGAAAAAATAAAAGTTTTTCGTTATAGCAGTTGCCAAAAATTAAAAAAAAAAGCAATAAAATTCTCACCACAACAATTATTTTTCTATTGCAAAATTTTCACGTGTAAAATTAAATAGTTTGACAAATTGAAACAAATTGAATATTACGTCATAAGTTTTCTAGAGCAAGATTTCAGCATGAAAACTTAAAATAAAATAAATAGTTTGACTAATTAAAAAAATATGTATATTGTGTCATATTGGAAATATAATGGACCTCAGCAGGTGAATATGAAACGTCATGTGAGTTTGAAGAAACGTATTAAAACATGATAAAAACCCGACTATGGAAATATTAACATATTTTAACACTTTAAGGTTCTCTGAATTTTTTTGTAGCCATTTTTTAAACCTATTCCATATACATGTGTGTGTGTATTCGTGTATATTATAATTTTCACAAAAAGTTTAGTTCCCTACAGCTCACTCCTAGCGAAGAAACTGGGTTTATCTCTAATCTTGATTTAAGTTTTGTTGGGGAATTTAGTACTAAACTTCGAAATCTACGTCCGCCTGTAGGCCGAGCTGGCAGGGATTTTTTTTAATGTCTGTTTTATAAAGTTTTATATAGAATGCAATGCATATACATACAAATTTCACACCAAATACCACCTAAAATACACTGTTGTAGCTGAATTCTTCCGGAATTCTTTTTTTATTTTAAGAAGAGAGATTCATCAATTTACACGATTTTACTTAGCCCTCTTTTTTTCATTGCTTGCAGTTTCATAATCGCAATTGTTTAAATTATTTGGCACAAAATTTCACCTTTTTATGCTTGAGTTATGTCAAGGCAATAAGAAATACCGTATTTTCCCCTATAACGTGTATTAAAGAGTTGGTTAAATATTATTATTTTTTAATTATCAGGAGTGAAATATTTTGTTTAATTAATGCATTTATATTTCTTTTAATGCTACGTGAATGACGTCACGGTATTAGCCCCCGGTATGCTATTTCTTTCTCCTAGCTAAAAAAGTGTCGTCTCCAAAAAATAACATTACTTTGTATTAAGCCAGGCGTAAAACAAAGCAGAGGTATCATTAATACGGAATAATCTCTACTGCAATTTTTTTAACTTCTAAGCATCGCACATTTTCAATTTTCATACCGTCGTATTGCGAAAAAAAGTACTTTTAAATGCAATTTGTTTGAAAACTGCGTCTCCATTTATTTTTGAGACATTAACTTTTTTTTTTGTAGTTTTTAACGCCATTCGTTTAATTTTAGCAACTCAAGTACTCCATTTCTGTAGAAAGTAAAGGAAAAATAACTGCAAAACAGCAATTACATCCTTTTTGTTGCCATTTTCTCATAAAAACTGAAAAAATGCACTTATAATATACGTGCTATTTTGAAAAAATACAAATGAATGATTTCTGATAAAACATGTAGCTATTATAAATTAAATTTTATTTTAAGTATCTATATTAATGTTACAAACAAATGAAAGCATATGAATCATTAGATAGCCGATTTTTTTTTTTTTTTTTTTTTTTTTTTGTGGAGTTTCTTGAATGACGATATCTCTTTTTTTCACTTGTGTACACCGATAGTGACGTCATATGCTTACTTTACGAGGCTAACGAAAAAGACAGGCTACCGCGGTGGGTCCGTTTCTTCTTTTTTTACAGACCGCTGGAGTCACGTGATGCTCGAATGCACCAATGAAGGTGTGCGAAAAGAGTATCACGTGACTCCAGCCGTCTGTAAAAAAAGAAGAATCGGACCCACCGCGGTAGCCTGTCTTTCTCATTAGCCTCGCTTACTTTACTGTAGAAGTGTAGATATTGTTTATACTGGATAGCAAATGAGGAATTCTTCAGCGGATGCGGATGGCATTTTATATAAAATATAAGCGTGTGCTTTAAGTCTTAAAACTGAAATATGTTTTGTACTATCTATCTATCTATCTATATATACATATATATATTTTTTTTTTCATCGGGGGGCGACACTAAATTTTGAAAAAGCAGAATTCCTGCTTTCTAGTTTTTTTTTTTTTTTTTTTTTTTTTTCTTTGCATCAGGCAGAACTGGAATTAGAGCATGCGTTCGGAGTTTACTTATTTATTTATTGTAAAATAAATCTAAATAACAATGGTTATATATATATATATTCAGTTTCCCCCAGGTTTAAAAAAGGGCAGGATCTTCCTGGTGGGAAAGGGGCACTTTTTTATTTTCAAGGGCTCGTTTTGGATTTTTAAGGGCACTTTTCAGATTCCTAAAAGAACTTTTTTTTTAATTTTTAAAGACATTTCTAATATTTAAAAGTCAGGTAGCGTTCCCATTTGATGTTCTTCAAAGGGAATTGCGCCCTGCCCTTTTCGTTTAAACTGCTGATGCTCCCTGCCCCGTTTCCCAAAAGTTTCTTTGTGCCCTCTTTTTTTAAAAAAATATTTGGCTTTTTTCTCTCCTCCCTAACTTTTGAAAACAGAAGTTATATTGCTCTGATTGACTCACGTGTTGTAAGTTCTAAATCAATGTAAAAAAAAAAAAAAAAAAAATGCAGCAGCTGCATATTGTATTGTGCTTTCAAAGCATAATGGATTTTCCATTTCAAAATCGTCCTACAATGGCACGTTTCCATAAGTGGAATATTCGAAAAAGTTATTTTAATCAGATTATTTTATGATATTCTTAAAAATACAGCATGATTTCAGTTTACCTTGAAAATATATGCCAGTGAATCCAGAGTGTGCCCCCCCCCTCCCTTCCCTCCTCGAAATGCCCTCAGGAAATTTAGGACTTAATACTAATTAAAGGTTTAGAGTTGAAATTCCCACTCTTCAGAACTGACAAATGATAATCCAATCAGAGCGTCCTTTCACTCAACAAAATGCGCCCCTTTACTCTATATAAGTGCCAATCAGGGTACTCTTTCTAAGACAACATTGAGCCAGTTTTTACTATGCAAGCAAGTTTTTTAATGCAAAAAGGAGTAAGGGCATTTCTTTTTACTGGGGATCAAGAAAGGTGCTAATTTTTTGTTTGAGGGGCAAGAAGGGGGCTATTTTGGAAACCAAAAAGTAGGCAGGGTGCTGAAAATGTCTGGGAGAAACTCTGGTTACATTATTTATTATTACGAATAAGTAGGGTCAGATGGGGTAATTATGACCGCCATCATACTGGAGATAACTGTGACTGTAAAATTTTGTTTCAAGCTTAGATATTAACCTCATAATGTATATTTCATCTTAGGTATTCTTTATTACTAGTCTGAAGCCTTTTTGAGATCAAAATAGCAATTTGAAACTAAGTCTATAAAATTTTTGATAAACGAATTTGTTACTTTGGAGTTCAAAGTGGTCATAATTACCCCAAACATATGTGTATTGGCAAGTATAAAGAGAAGATATAGTGGTCATAATTTCCCCACTAGTGGTTTTAATTACCCCAAACTTATGTGATTGTGAGTTTTTGGTGGGGTAATTATAACCACCCTTTTAACTTTAAAAGAAAAACAGCTATGATAATTAAAACTTTTAAAATGTGTTCTTAAAGGATCAAAGTTACTTCTTATGTACTAAAAACAGCACTTTTCCAAATAGAAATAAGCAAAAAAAAATAGCAAAGTTGAAAATGTAAAAAGTGGTCATAATTACCCTCCTGACTATAAATCGTGTCTCATGTGTGAATGTGTACTGTCGCATTCTGGAGAGTCAATTGCATTTTCAAAATACCTAAAATGCCTGTCTAAAAACTATGAAAATTTTCACAATTTTATGTTATTCCTTTCGATTTCACTTAAGGGGGCTCTGCTTCGGAATTCTCCTCCGTAATGTTGAGTCTATGGACTTTCGATGCATTCGTATATTTAAAATATCTCCTCGGGAAATTCATATTTTTAACATTTTTTTTCTGTGTGTTCTTCTTAAAGGATGTCTCTTTTTTACTTAGTTTTCAAAATATTTCTAAAATCTATGCTTAATTTAATATTTTATGTATTAAAAGCGGGCGAAGTGTGAGTAAGATTTTAACACCTCCTATAAAATTAAGTCTATACTTTAGAAATATTTTGAGAACTAAGAAAAAAAGAGACATCTTTCAGGAAGTGTACACAAAAAATAGAAGTTAAAAATATCAATTTACCGAGGAGATATTTTAAATATACGAATGCATCCAATGGCCATAGACTTTACATGAGTGAGGGGAAATCGGAAGCTGAGTGACCAGACCCCTTAAGCATAACTTTGAGAATATGTTTAATGTTGACCTTTGTCAAAACACTAACACGATAACCGATAACTTGTAGAAATGTTTTTACCTTTGAAATAAAAGCATAGTCTTTTAAAGGGGGTGGGGGGGAATGATAGCAGCAATAAAATAATAAAACTATTGATTTTTTTTTTCAGTTAATTTGAAAATCAAAAATAAAACAATATGAAAGGAATTATTTAAGTAATTAGTTACAGAATAAATGGAAAATCAAGATGCATTTATTTTTAGCATATTTAAAAACGAATCCAAGGAATTCTTAATACAAAACAGATTGGAAGCGAATATATTAAGATCTGGTACGACGGAATCTCCAAAGGTCGGTAAAAATTTCCAATTTAGACAGCATTCCTTATAGTAGGTGTAATTGTATAATATCACTATTTTGGTTGGGACCATGGAAATGTTTACGCAATAGATTGATTTTGTTTTTACATGTTTTACTATTTTATTTCAGATAATTCACCTTCAACAATAAATACCTTTTTTTATATGAAAAGAAGGAAAAAATTATGCGTTGATTACATTAGATTATGAAACACTTTCCAACACATCTAGAATGATGTAACAAAACTGCACCGTTTAATAAGTTCAAATATTATGTCTAATTCAACCATATGGAAACGCATAACACATTTCAAAACGTCACACGTTTCATAACACATTTCAATTCACACGTTTCAGCTGTTCCCATCTACGAGCGCAAAATTATCCGAATTCTTTGAGCAGCCCTGTATATGATACATAGATTTGTATCTGTTAACTATATGCATGCAAAAATTTAGATCAGTCCGGAAATACATATCTCAGTTGAAAATTCCCTTTCAACTATTTCCGCTCATAAGGAGGTCGGTAATTTCGGTACGTGAATTATTTTGTGCAGCCCTGTATACAAGGGATAGAGTTTATATTCAACGAGGAACATGAAAAAAATTAGTAAGATTTAAAAGCACATACCGAAATTGAAAACGCACTTCCAGCAATTATTGATGTAATCGATTTCTTTTGTGTGTCCCTGTAAATGAACTACAAATGCTATGAATACCCTATTCTGTCGTAATTGTCTTGTAGTGAAATTCAGTGATTTATATCAGTTTCAATACATTTGAAATAGCGTAATGTCATTAAAATACTCTGCGAACGATTTTTCCCCATCTGACCATAATGTAATGGAATTCGTTTGAGAGATCCTGTAAATTAACTATTGCAAGGTTTCCAGCAAAACATGACTGGCAAATTCCCTGACTTTCCCTGACCAAACGGGCATATAACGAAATTTGCTACTTATTTTTGCAATCTTTTATCAAAATTAGCGATTTTTTTTTTCCCGAGACTATTTGATGAATTTCGCATCATTTTTTAATTTTTTCGATGAATTACGCGTCATTTTTCATTTTTTCTCAAAGACTTTTCCATGACTTTTTAGAAAATGTTTGTGAATTCCCTGACTTGTCCTATATATTTTGAAATTTCCCTGACTTTCCCTGACTACTTTGAAATTCCATGACTTTCCAGATTTTCCCTGACTTTCCATGACGCTGGGAACCCTGTAATTAATGCTACACCCTTCATATGCAATATCGAACATGCCATGATAAGCATCATTAGTATATTTCAATTGCATGAGAATCCAAGCATATTTACGTGAGTTAGAGCGTGGACAGGCGGACAGACAAACCGAATTCATAAACACTTTTCTACTTTGTTAGAAAGTGTTAAGAATGAGAAGTTCACCTTTTTTCTAATTCCTTCAACATGTGACTTCTAAAAGATGAATTTTTTCATGGGTTTTTTACTGCTATTAAGGAGAAATTTGTAGGTGTGTTGTGTACATTTTGCAATATGTTTGACACAGCAACTTGCCAAAACGAGATTCCACAACTCCTTAAAGTTTGCCCATCTGTTAAGAAAAAGCGAACAACTAAATTAAGAATCCCGAATTACTAAACTGACAGTTTGCGAAATCCGAAGGTGAGTGCCCGAAAGGATCGCTCCACGTGATTCGGTTCACGGCTTGACCTTCCGCAAATCAAGGTCTTCCTTTAAAAAAAAATCGCATTTATTTTCTTCTCCCCTATTATTCTTCTATTGTATAACAACATTTTGAGCTTCAGAAGGACACTCCTATTATAGATTATTCTCAAATTTAAATATACAGAGGGTGTCTCAAAAAAAATATTGAAGAGCGCTTTAATTTTTTACCTGTCGAAGGTCTGTCGCCTTCGGCAGAGTAAATTGAATAAAAAGAAAAAAGCCTAGTTAAACTGATGGCATTGATCTCACAGGCTATTCACACTAATTGTATATTATACTCTTATTTCAAAGAATAATGCCCCTCAAAAAATAAATGAAAGGGGATTATCCCCTCCCCCATGTTTCACACCTTTATACACTCTAAATAAAAAGGAGTGACTATTCACTCCGGAGGAGTGAATAGTCACTCTATCGCAGAGTCAAAATATGCCCAACCTCTTTAGAGTGACTATTCACTCTGAGCAAAAGTGAAATTTTTGACTCTCTAAAAGAGGGAATAGTCACTCCTGGGAAGTGAATATTCACTCTAAACAGGAGTGGATAATCACTTTTTCGGAGGAGTGACTATTCACTCTTGCTAAAGGAGTGCGGTTTTTCACCCCTGGTAGGAGGGAATGTTCATTTTTTACGTAGACGATTCTTTTTTTTTTTTTTTCGCTTTTATGGTCATTTTAAAAGAATCGCATCTTTTACAGCATGCAATGAAAATAGATACAAGCGTGGTAAAGATTGGAATAAAATACTTTATTAGCAATATTTATTTAATTCATAGTTTGTAACACTAATTGAACTTTTAAGGAAAAAATCAGTTAAAGTTACATACGAATTTAAATTAGATTACTGATAGAAATAAACTAAAATATTTTATTCCAATCTTATCCTTTGTGTTTGCTTTTATTGCATGCTTTACAAAGATATCACTTTTAAAGTTTTATTAATAACTTTTTAATAGGCGGATGTTATATGTTTAACAATGTTTGATTTGATTTTAATTTTTGTTTTAAATATAAAACCGTACTTTTTCCTTAAATTATTGCTATTTTTGCTAAGTCCTATTGTTCTAAAATATTTTTAATTTTACTATTTAAAAAACAAGGCTCATAAACCACATCTTTTTAAAATAAGTTCTAAGCATAATTTAAATATTAAGAATGTATATATATTTTTTATCCGCTGTCATTTGCTTTTATTTTATTTAATATGAACATGGAGTCTAAATTTTAAGTTATCTGGAATATGTATATATTTTTCTTTTAAACATATTCCTTACTTAATCATAATTTCTAATTTTCGTTAGTTATTGCTGAAAAATGGAATTAATATAATACTTATTAATGAAACGACACGATAAGCCATATTTAATTAAAAATTTTTATTCGCGTAGATATTGTATGTTGTGAATATGAGCAAAATAGATTTTATATGTTTTATAGGAAAAGATTGATCTCGGAAATAGAAACAAGTTGGAAATTGCTCGTCAAACGTGGCAAATAAGGTGCGTTCGTACTATAAATAATTTTATAAATATTTTTTGCACTGCATATTGTACTGAATGTATATTTTAGGGAACTTTATAAGTGCATATCAATTTCATTCTGTTCGAAAGACTGTAACATCATTAAAATGCACTTAAAATATTTTTTCCCATTGACCTTAATGTAACGGAAAGCTTTTGACTATCCCTGTAATTAAACTGTACATCCGATTTTCATAAATTCTGAAACGACTCGACAAAATTTTGCAACGATTATATAGGGTAGATGTGCCAGTGATGGACGCCCTTAAGGAATTTCTTTTAAAATTATTTTTTTATTAATAGTTATAATAATAGTTTCCAGTTTTTTCAATATTATATTAATCTATCAACAATATTTAACCATTCTTATAGTCTCATTTCCCAATATGAATCGAAATTTAATTTTAAATAACAGAAATATATCAAAACATCCAAAAGCCCAATAATGGACACCCTCTGTTCCAGTAATGGACACCCCATAAAAAGTAATAAATATAATTGTTTTTATGACTGTATTTAGAACCAGAATTTAATGAATACATATACTAATGAAACAAAATAGTTATTTTCAAATAAATTTAACAATAAGGATACCAGTAATTAATAAAATATTTGTGATAATCATTTACTGTTTGCATCAATTATTGTAATTATCAGAAGAACAATGTTTTAATTATTTTAGATGGATAGTTTAAAATACTAAATATCAGGCAATTACAGCTATCAAATTATTGAAACAGTGGGGGATTTAAAAGGTAATAATAATAATAATAAAAAGTTTTGGAATGTTAGTGTTTGGTTTTGTCTCGCTATTTTTAACAATTAATCTTCCAGAGACTACTTGATATATCATTTATAATAATTAATATTACTAATATGAAAGAAATGATATTGTGAGTTGAATATTTTAAATGCTAAGTAAAATAATTTCAAAATAAAACTGTAGAACTGATATTTGAGACCACTGATCGTCAGATTTACTAGTTTCATGAATATTGCCTATAAATTAAGGAATATTACTGTTTTTTTTTTTTTTTTTTTTCGTCAGAGGTGAATAAGGAAACATTTAAGTCAGAAAATAGATTTTTAACAGCTTCTGTAACTTAATGGTTTTTATTTAAACGGAGAGGTATTAAACACTATGAGCCCCTCTTTGACTGTGCTCTTAAACAATATTTTCTGCTTTCTAGCTGATTTGATTGCCAGATTTTAAAATAGCAAGGTATATATATATATATATAAGAAAAGAATAAAATATTGAAATTTTATTAATCTCATAAAATATATCTTAAAAACAGCTATTTATAAAAGTTTTGGTGGAAAATGGCTAATTAATCATTCTAGTACTGGACATCCCCTCTTAAAACCTTAAAAATAAATGAAATTTCGTAAATGACCGTTAGTATATAAAAGTCTACGTTTTCTATTGCTACTCAAACAAAAGCATTCAAATTTTGCAAGAAAATAAATAATATATAAATTAATTAAACGAAACCAGCTCTTAGCCTCTTCATTAAGATTTTCACAGAAAAACAGCAAAACTTTGAAACATTATTTTCTGCTTCCTAATTGGTTTGATTAAAAGTGTCAACAATAACCCAGTTTTATAAAACATGCAAGAGGAAATTATAAAAAAATTAATTAAAGTTAAATATTTATTAGTTATTTTTTTTATGAACGAAAAACATCAAGTGGTATCCATTACTGGCACATCTACCCCATTTAAAATTTCAGACCATTCGGAAGGCTGTAAAAACATTAAAATGCACTTGCAATAATTTTTTCCCGTTGGCCGTAATGAAACGGAAAACTTTTGACTGTCCCTGTAATTAAACTATAGATTCGATTTTCATAAAAATTGAAATGACGCGACAGAATTATACAGCAATTATATATTTTAAATTTCAAACGATTCGGTTGGGTAGTTTTTGCGCTGTTATATGCAGGCAGACGGACAGACAAACAGACGGTCTGAACGACGACTATAGGTTAAGGTGGAGCGAAAAAAAATGATTTTTTTTAAATCAAAAACGGGTCGGTGCCAAAAGTTGCCTTTATACAAGTACATCATCTGCTTGCAATATTACCGCTGAAAAAAAAAAAAATGGCTTGAGTCTGCGCTTTTGGTCCAGAAGTCGAAATTTTGGTTAAAATTTTACATTTTTTCAAAAAAAATTAAAGCATTCCTATAGAGCTGGCTATTATTTAAAAGTGTTTTTTAAACCTTTATTATTAATGGCTTAACATATTTAAACGATAAAACGATATCTTTGTTCTGTATAACGGAAGCAAAACTGACAACTTTTGGTAAAAAAAGGCGTTTCCACTCTGTTGTGTCATACAACTAATTGCTATTTGCAATACGTAGTTGCTTTCAAATCTACCCAGGAGGTATCACGTGAAGGTGGCTGCAATTCATAACACAACAGTGCATAGCTCGACCACCCTTCCATCTGAGCACAATGTTTTATTTATATATAGAATTGTGATTTTTTACCAAAGACTGGCATAAGTTTTCTATGTATATCAACCTAGTCCATCTCTTCTCTGTATCCACAGACATTGGGTGATGCTGCTGTGACACTCCTTCAAGTATATTTCAACTGCTTGTGTATGATAAGGTAAGCAGAATAATACAGTGTAATTAATGGAATCTATTCAGCCTCTAGTATCTTCACCAAAATTACATCCAGTTACTGCATAGTGATTGGGAGTTCTCTTCCGATAACATTTTACAACATTAAGGTATTTCATCTTTGAGTATGCCATCATTTACTCTACCTCTTGCATTTTTTTTATATGCTGATAAGCTTGTTGTTTAATGTGATGCCGATCGTCATCAAAATTGCAATAAGAATTTGCTCTTGATGTGAAAAGCTACCATTGTCCTAAATAAATTTTTTTAGTATTTGTCTTTTTGCCGTTTTCTGTGATGTTTAGTAGCTGAGTAATTTCCCATAAGTTTTTAGATCAATTTTATAGATATGGATTATATTTGTTGTAAACCATCCTGCGGCATAACATGGGTTACATACTTTGTGAGTGAACCAGTCTCTGATGATCAATCAGTGCTTATATGAAGGCGAATAATTTTATGCGCCTTTGTGAGCCATCTGGCATGGGAAAAGTTTGTTGTGTTCCTATTCGCTAGTTCTTCTGAGCCATATCTTGATGAAATAGCTCTGCAAATGTCTAGTAGGTATTTCTGGTATGTGCTGAGTACCCTTTTCTCGAATTCAGGAAATAATGTTTGAAAATTAGTGTCTATGGCTTCAAAAATTGAAATAAGAATGGAATAAGCACGTAGACAAAGATTTTCCTATTGGTCTGGCGAATCCCTGTGGGTTAGAAACTAATTTTTGCCGACGATCTTGCCTAATAAATGATGCAGAGGAAATTCACTGGACGTGGAGGTGGCATATGATCAATTGTAATGGTTCGTTTTAAACATGTCCCTCGCAGAATGGATGACAACGACTAACAGATTTATCCACCTTCGATGGGCACTCACCGCCCATCATCGTCTCTACGTTCACTCAAAAAGTATACTATGTTATTCAAGTTTGGCCCCAGGATAGTTTACAATCAAATGTAATCCGCAGCTAAAGAAGGGATCTAAAAACTCATGGGAAATTACTCGGCTACTAAACAACACACAAAACGGAATAAAACAAATACTAAAAAAATGTTATTTAGGACAATGGTCGCTTTGCATACGCAGAGGAAATTCTTATTTCAATGTTCTCTGACGATTGCCATCATATAAACAGCTAGCTGCTCAGCACATAATAGTTGAAAAATCAGAGTAAATGATGGCATACGCAAATCTGAAATATCGGCATTCAACTTTGAAGCGGATAATTATATAAATCTAATTCATTGGAAAAGTATTGTGGTAACAGAACCTCTAATCAATATGCATTTATCGGGTGCAATCTTGGTGAAGATAATAAACGGCTGAATAGATTACATTAATATCATCCGCACTGCATTACACTGTTTGTCTTCTCTTACACAAACAGTAGAAAAATACGTAAAGGAGATCACAGCAGCAGTATCCACAGTCTGTGGATCCAAAGAAGAGATGGACTAGGTTGATACATAGAAAACTCATGCCAGTCTTTGATAAAAAAAAAATCACAATTCAATGTATAAATAAAACATTAAGATTAGATGGTAGGGTGGTCGAGCTATGCACTGTTGTGACATGAAATGCAGTCACCTCCACGTGGTACTTCCTGGGTAGTTTTGAAAGCAACTAGGTAAGAGCTGTATTCTAAACAACAATTAGTTGTATGGCACAACAGAGTGGCAACGCCTTTTTTTCACCAAAAGTTGTCAGTTTTTTTCCAGTTATACAGAAAAAAAGATATCGTTTTATCGTTTAAATATGTTAAGTCATTAATAATAAAGGTTTAAATACCACTTCTAACTAATAATCATCTGTATAGAATATTGCTTAATTTTTTGAAAAAATGTCAAATTTTACCCAAAATTTCGACATTTGGACCAAAAGCGCAGACTCAAGCCATTTTTTTTTTAGCGGTAATATTGCACGCAGATGATGTACTAGTATAAAGGCAACTTTTGGCACCTACCCGTTATTGATTTTAAAAAATTAATTTTTTTAGCTCCACCCTACTATAGGTGCTACGTAACGTATTTATATAACTATGAACACACCTAAAAATCGATTTTTACTTTTTTATATCATTAAATAGTTTAAACTTTTGTCTTTCCAATGACGTGTCACACATGTTTATATATATAAAAAAATAAGTGTTGAAATTATTCATTCTTTCTAAGAGTACTTCACAGCTTAATGGCCATTTAAATCTTTATATTAATTGACTTTTTCTCAAAACTTGGATTTTTCATGTTTATGTTCCTTTTTTAGGTGCGTTCGTAATTATATAAATACGTAGCACCTATAGTCGTCGTTCAGTCCGTCTGTCCCAGTGTTGATTTCAGGAGGTGGCCCGGGGGCCGGAAGATTTGAGATTTTGTATTTTCAACGGTCAAAAAGTGCAATTTCCCTCCCCCCCCCCGGAACTCTATAATGTCCACCCTCGAAGCCACAGAAATCCCTCCCGGAGAAAAGTGTCTGAATTCAACA
Source organism: Maratus speciosus (assembly GCA_963932465.1). Lineage (NCBI taxonomy): Eukaryota > Metazoa > Arthropoda > Arachnida > Araneae > Salticidae > Maratus > Maratus speciosus. Next base: position 523,907,367 of record OZ010792.1, on the reverse strand, counting down.
CTGCGTCCGCATATAACAGAGCAAAAACTACCCAAACGAATGGTCTGAAATTTTTAATATATAATTGTTGCAAACTGTTGTCGAGTCATTTCAAATTTTATGAAAATCGGATGTATAATTTAATTACAGGGACATTCAAAAGTTTTCCGTTACATTACGGCCAATGGGAAAAATTATTGCAAGTGCATTTTAATGATGTTACAGCCTTCCGAATGATCTGAAATTTTAAATATATAATTGCTGCAAAATTTTGTTGGCTCATTTCAAATTTCAGGAAAATCGGATGTATAGTTTAATTAATTACAGGGACAGTCAAAATTTTTCCGTTACATGACGGCCAATAGGGGGAAAAAATATTTCAAGTGCATTTTAATGATGTTACAGCCTTTCAGAACAGAATGACATGGATATGCACTTATGTATTGCACTAAAATATACATTCAGTACAATATGCTGTGCAAAAAATATTTCTAAAACTAGTTATAGTACGAACGCACCTCATTTGCCACGTTTGACGAGCAATTTCCAACTTGTTTCAATATCTATTGAACTTAAGAACTCAGATTTTTTTTTTTTTTATACTTATATTATGTTATATTGCATACTTTAACACAGGAATTTAATGATTTGTTGAGAATTATTTATTTTAGGCAGTGAAATCTTACCAAAAATGCTAATTTAAAAATGACTTTCAATAAATAATTAATAATTAATTTTGAATTTCACTTAGAACGAAAATGGTCTGTTAAAATACGTAAAGCATGTTATTCAAACTATTCTAAAAAATCTAGACCTCTATCTTTCACCATTTTTGAGAAAAATGTGCATAAAGTTGGTGAATTTAACATGGCGGTGATACGGTTTTCCCGGTCCCCTTAAAACAATTACATTTCAGACCACTACATGAAGAAATCTCACAATCACTTTAGAACGAAAATGGTCTGTTAAAATACGTAAAGCATGTTATTCAAACTAGTCTAAAAAATCTAGACCTCTATCTTTCACCATTTCTGAGAAAAAGGTACTTAAAGCTGGTGAATTTAACATAGCGGAGATGCGGCTTTCCCAGTCCCCTTAAAACAATTACATTTCAGACCGCTACATGAAGAAATCTCACAATCACTTTTGAATACTCCACGATCAATCTTTTTCTATACAACATACAACTATTTAGCTCATAATCTTGATATTCCACATATCTACAACGGATAAATGCTTAAAATTAAATAAGACTTACCTTTCTTTTATGTATTCCATAAAGAATAATTTTAATGATATCCTAATCTGTTAATCTTAAAATGGCGTACGAAAAAGTGATCATGTTTCTTATCTTTTAAGGGTGTCGTGGTTTTGCTGTTCTGATTGGTTAATAAGTAATGCATACGTAAGTCACACTTTCAAGAGTGAGACATTTAACTCCTTTCTAGAGAGTGGAAAATTCCACTCTTTAAGGAGTGTATTTTTTAAAAATTCACTCCAAAATTAGTAAAAATTTGCCTGTCACTCTTTCAAATAGTGAACTTTACACTCCTCCCAATTTTAGAGCGTAATTAACCAATGAGCCTCCAAATCTCATCAGGAAAGTGCATTATCAGAATAAACCGGTATACCAAATTTGAAGCAAATCGGATAGAAAAACCCATTCATCTAAATTAAGGGGGATATAGCACCCCTTTTATACTTAATCAATGAACTTCCAAATCCAATCATGGGAGCCCCCTATCAAGATGACCCTACAAAAAAAATTTGAAGCAAATCGGATATTTCTATCAAGAGTTAGCACGTTACGTACATACAGAATCTGCGGGCACATTAGCTCTCAGGTTTTGATAGCCTGTGAGCTAAAAAAGGTTCAAATTGAGGTAGGAATTAAGATTATGTTAACATTTTCACGCCCTTGGCCACGAATGTGGAATATGGTCGTGAACGTTTATTTTTTTTATAATTATAATGATTGTCAATAATAAAAAGAACAAAAATTTGATAATAACTTATTCACTAATACAGAATCCCGCAACAAGAGAAGTAAAAATTTTTATTGTTTGGATGCACTGATAATGTTATTTCCGTTTCACAGTTATATATAAAAAAAACGTGAAATATTCTTTCGTCAGTCAGTGTTGTTGGATTATTTGATCAAATGGTTAATATTTGATAAAAATAACATCAGACATATTAACTATATTTTTCAATATTTTGTACAAATGAAGAAAGAAATTTACTGTTAGTTTTTTTTATCTTATAAAAAAATAATTTCACTCAAATTACCCTTAACGCTTAGCGGCCACAAATGTAGACGTTATTTTTTTTTTTTTTAATTCTTATTGTTTTCTTTTTTTTTTCTTTTTGAATTCCTATTAATATAAAATGAATAAATCGTAAAATAAAAAAAGGTCGTTTTTTCACACCACAAAAAAAATTGCCCCTGAAGAGATTAATGAACTATAAGCTCTGTCTTTAATTTTCAAAAAGTTACGCTTTTAAATTTTCATACTGTTTCTGAGCCCTAGTTGTATTTAGAAATAAAAAATCCCTTTTTCTGCAAGTACAGCAGTAAAAGTTACATTCTCCTACGACCGAAATTCACCGAGTGGTCGCTTAACGGAGGTGGTCGCAGAGGGAGGTTTCACTGTATATATACATATATATATATATTACGTATATTACGTACAAATCGGGACGGAAATGAACTGTGGGGATGAAAAGGGGAGACGCACGATTATGGAAAAGGGACGAAAAAAAAAATTACAATGACATAGTCAGTTGAAACTATTAAAAATCCACTTCATCTACAGATTTTATTGACTCACACAGAATGGCAAAAAATATATCATTTAATATAAAAGTTAAAAATATTTGTTAATTTTAGAATTATGCCAAATAAACAAAATTCGCCAACAAGGCAGTTTTCGCATAATTAGTTAAATGTTAATATTTCTCAATGATGCTTTTTAGCTATTTGTATACTATATGGTCAATGATGGCCGGGTTACTGGTGATGTTAGGCATTTTGTTAAATATCTAGAAAAATACAGGACCAATTATCCTGAAACTCCCGGTTTGTAAACAGAATAGCATAGGTCATATATTTCCGCGAAGATTTTTTCCCGAAACCCCATAGGGGATCGTCAACAAATTGAAAAAGTACGAATACCTTTTAAATAACCCTGTAAAAACTAATGTAGCAAAAGCGTTCAAACTGTAGAACATAATTAAGAGGCTTATTGGAATAAACCGTGTTCATTTTTATGGGAATAGCATGTATACTAGTAGAGACATTAGGGTTTTTATAAAAACAGTCCCAAATTTCACCAAGTTTTTTGCTTATAATTTACAGGGTTCTTAATATAAAAAAATGTTCTTTTCAGAAAATATGAAAAACAACATTTTACACAATACCCTGCAATCAGAAATAAAAAATAATAAAAATTGGATGGAAAATGAGCAGGTTTACTAAATAATGTTTCATTGAGCATGCGCGAACGCAATCGCAATATATTGTGCATAATGTATTAGCTAAGTGTATAGAGCAACTTTTGTGAAAGTCTCAAAAACATAGCTTGAAAATTCTGAAAATGATCGTCGATAGAATAAGCCCGAAATCCGTTGTTCCCAAAAGGAGGGAAAAAGATGAGGAACTGTATCCAAATATCCGTTGAGTAGTGCCAATATAGCGTACACAATATTGCACGTATGCTTTGGATACAACCCCTCATCTTTTTGCTTCGTTTTGGGGACAACGGATTTCGAGGTTATGCAATCGACGATAATTTTCAGAATTTTCAAGCTATGTTTTTTGAGATTTTCACAAAAGTTGCTCTATACACTAAGCTAATACATTATGCACATTATATTTTGATTACATTCGCGCATGCGCAGTGAAACATTATTTAGTAATCCTGCTCATTTTTCATCCATTTTTTCTTATTTTTTAATTCTGATTACCGGGTATTGTGTACAATCTTGTTTGTCATAGTTTCTGAAAAGAACATTTTTTTATATTAAGAACTCTTCAAATTATAAGCAAAAAACTTGGCAAAATTTGGGGCTGTTTTTATAAAAACCTCAATTTCGCTACCAGTATACATACTATCCTCATAAAAATGAACGCAGTTTATTACAAGAAACCTCTTAATCATGTTCTACAGTTTGAACGCTTTTGCTACTTTGTTTTTACAAGGTTATCCAAAAGATATTCGTTCTTTTTCAATATGTTGACGGTCCCCTACGGGGTTTCGGGGAAAAAAATCTTCGTGGAAATATATGACCTATACTATTCTGTTTACACACCTGTAGTTTCAGGATAATTCCTCGTCTATTTTTCTAGATATTTAACGAAACATCTAAAATCGCAAGTGACCGGTCATCGTTGGCCATACAGTGTATAAACATATGGTACCAAAAATATTGTCATTTAAAGGTAATTAATTAAAGTTTTTAAATTAAAATCTATATAATTCAAATTATAAGTTTATTTTTTAAAAGTTCATTTATAATTAAAAAAAAATTCATTTTTACTTATAAAATGATTATTTTGGAAGAATGTTGAAGCTGTGTGTAAAAATGAAATGCCCTTGGAACATTTTAAAGAATGCTAATTATTCGGAAATTTATTCTTTACCGTTTTGATTACCTGAGGAACCATTAACACTAGAACGTACGGAAATTTTTACCAAGCTTTATGGATATACACCAGAATTTGTATTTTTATTTTACTCCAGAATTTTTATTTAAAACTATTTAACTTATTTCTGTGAGGTATATATTAAACATAATTTACGGAGAAATTAGTCAAAGTCGGAATCAAATTAACTTCTGCTGTACATTCTAGTGTTAAAGATCTTTTAACCAAAATTTGCACACTGATATCTAATAACAATATATAAACATTAGCTGTAATTTTCAAAAAAGAAAAAAAAAATTATAAAAAAAAAAAAATTGATTTTGATGGTGCACTGTACCCTTCGCCAATTGTGAAATCCCATGTTACCCTATAGGAAAATTTAATTATGTGATTACTCATTACCTAATATAATTATCGAAATGCGATTTTCAGAATAAGAATGTAGACACCAGAATGCCAACGTAGCGCGTTTTAAAAAATTGTCTCTTTAAATTTTAAGTATTTTAAAAAATACCCTGTAAGTGTGTGGCAGAGCGCTAACTACTCTTAAGGGTACAGCTACTAGTTGAAAAGTGAGTTTTCAGATTTTACGAGCGATCGTGGTGTCCAGAATCTTAACATTTTGTGATTGAACGAGACCCATTGTGTAATTTCTTTAAGTTTCGCAAAGTGCATATGGATCTCCGAAAATCTGCTTGTCGAGGTTATGTTTACAATGATACGTTAATTAGCAAACTATGGTTGTGCAGTAGCTATAAATAATGCAGTAAGAGATGGAATGGATGGAGAACGCTCTCGCCTTAAGTTCTCTAGTTAAATTTGAATGGCGTGTTAACTTTTCTGGTAAGCATTTTAAATATAGTCTTCGGCTATAAGTTTTCGCCAATTTGGCGAGACGTTGACTTACTTGAAAAAAGAGCAATCGGAATCCACGGGATTCCAATTAAAGTGGTATTACCTGCTAAGTGAGTTTATTAGGTTCTTGTAGAGCGAATGGTAATGTCATTTGGAATGGAATTGAGTTACTTTTTATAAGTTGTGGGAAAAGATTTCCTCCTCTCAATCTTTCATAAAATTCAGCTTATTTTTGATCATCTGCATTTAAATATCAGCATTTATAATTCCCTGTTTATTGTTTTAAATAAATTGTTGCGTTTGCTTAAACCTGTGTCATAACCTCCTTTGCACTGGTCAGCCCGGAACGGGTTATCAAAATTTTTGAAAAAAGTTAACTTCATCATTAAAAAAAACAAAAAACAAAAAACAAAAAACAAAAAACAAAAAAAAAAAAAAAAAACTAGTGTATCCAACCCGTCTTTCCTGGGTTAAAGAATATAGGTGAAACCCGTTTTTATTATTATTATTATTGAAAACTCGACTGCATTTTTGGCATTTTTTAGCCTACTAATAACACTAAAAATAATTTTTATATTAAAAAAAATCATTATGGTATCCAGATAACGTTTTCAAATTTCTTAATAGCGTTTCTTTTGTATTAGCTTCGTGTCAGAAGTTAATAACCAAAGAAGTCGCCAAAGTTCGCTATTTACAACAGCAATTTTAAATCTGATAATTTTAATGGTTCAAGCACGTAGTTCGATTATATGTCTTAAATTTGTGGGTTTTTTTTAGATATATATTCATCGATGAAGTTTTAATTTCATTATGGAATATAAGTCGGATACAAATGGCGAACTATTTATATTATATTAAGTGCAAACGGATTTATGTTTCAAAATCGTCTCCATGCGATAAAGATAGATTTTTTTTAATTAATGCTTGAAAATTATTTTTTAAATCATAAAAAATAAGTAAATTGCGATACATTTTTCAAGAAAATTGCGATAAAGTTTTTAAACAAATTGCTTTTGAAAGCACAATTTTTTCCCATTCGACAGTGCATAAATTGAAAATGTGCGATGTTTAGAAGCAAAATTTAATCGTCTGCTGTTGCCACCGTCCAAATGACGTCAGCGTTACGGACGGACACGTTTGTTCTTTATAATATACATACTTAAAATTGGAGGAATGAAATTTTTTAAATGCATAAAGTCAGCATCGGACGTCTATACTATAATGATGAAAAGCTGTATTTCGATTTTTATTTTACGTAATAAGTAATCACCTAATTAAAATTTCCCAAGGATTAACACAGCATTTCTCCATCGGGGGGCGGGGGGGGGGGTAGAACGTGGTGCGTTCCCTGAATAAAAGACGGATGTAGTTAGAAGACTTTATCTCTTCAACAGCACTCGCTGTAAATGAATCATTCTCGATACTAATTACGTAATTTTATTTGGGCTCAAGGTTACGAGCTTTTAATGACCGCACACGTCATAAAAGGTGAGAGAAAGTTCGGTTCATTACTTGATTCATTTTTGCTGCACAAATTAAATTGTAAAGTATGATGTGTTTGAATAACCTTGGCAAATGATGAAATGAAGTCGTTAAACGGAGATAAGAGAAAATAGGATAAGTGACAACCTGAAATTATCCCTAAACCTTTCTTTCAATATCTGTCAAAAATAGATGCGTCGGTCATTTTTTTAATAAGAAATAAGAACGAAAAATCGTGCATCAGGCATGGGATATGAATCACTTTCAAGCGCTAACAGGTTATCATTAAGAAATTTCATATTTTTTATACAATGAGATATACAAAGTTAGAGTTTCCACTAGGTTTAAAAAGGGCAGTGTGCTGCCGGTGAGATAGGGCAATTTTTTAATTCTAATGGTAAAGGGCATGTTTTGGATTCTTAAGAGCACTTTTCAGATTCTTAAATTCATTCTTTTGATTTTTAAAGCCTTTCAAGACAACATTGAGTAAGTTTTTACTATGCAAGCAAATTTTTTTAATGCAAAAAGGAGAAAGGACACTTTTTTTTACTGAGAGGCAAAAAGGATGCAATTTTTTTTTGGATGAGGGGCAAGAAGAGTGCTAAATTTTCGAATGAGGGGCAAGAGGGGTGCTAAATGTAAAGCAGAGGGCAGGTGGGGTGCAGCACCCCCTTGAAACTTCCTCTCAGATATCTAAATAAGCAATCTAACCCATTGTAGGGCTGTAGGATATAATTTATCCCACTTAATTTTAATTACCAAATTCCGCATTGACACCAGAAATTTGAGTATAATTTTGCATTTATACTGCGCGTAAAGAAAAGCTTTTACTTATTTTCAAATAAATTTCTTTCTCAGTCCTGGTGTGAATCAGGCATTTCAACATTTTAGTGACAGAAGTACTTTGCCCCTGAAAGGGTTAAATAAATTACATCGCAAAAGATTTTCCACATAGACCATAATGTAACTGAATTATTTTGTGTGTCTCTGTAAACGAACTATGTAACTGCTGCACCCTTCATTTTCAATGGCAAACATTCTGTAGTGGACCTCATTAGCACATTAACATATAAAAATTGCATGTCATCCGAAAATACACGGTGTCCATAAATTATTGCCTGGGTTTCCTTACTTCATAACTTTTTATTTCAGAACATGACGAAAAATACTATTACATACTAGCGGGCTCAGCCTCCTGTGAGCTTCGCCCGCCAACCCCCGGTCACATACTAATGTACCCTGTCTAAAAAAAAATACCGTAGAAGATCTTTATAACGCAAACCTAAAAACGCAAGGTTGTGCGTTATATAGAAGTTTGCATTATATGGATCACATCATTAAATTCACCTTGTAAACATGGCCAAGTATGTCTGAAACATATCAAAACACATTAGAATATCTTTATACTGCATTCCTGGTTGCCAAGAGTTATCCAAATTATAAATTTTTGCATAATATAGGTCAGACATTGTTAAATTTACTTTATAAACATTATCCAAATATAACTGACACACCAATCTCTTATATCAGGCATTTTCAAAAATGTTTATTGTAATAATATCATTTTTTTTTTCAGTAAAAATGTCTTAAACTAGAAGATAAAGTTGAACTAATGTATCAAATTTAGTCATCTAGAGAGTAGCAATATTTTACAATGTGAAAATGCAGGTGCTTTTTAACTGCAAAAATCATTGTTTACATCTGAGAAGTTGTGCGTTATATGGAGAATTGTGTTATATGGAATTGCGTTATAAAGATCTTCTACTGTATTACCAGGTTACGGAAGATTGAATGATATTATCAGTATAACAACGCGGCTATCTTCTGTAATCGCGTTGCCATACTTTTCAGTTTGAATGGGCATTTTTCGGTTACCTTAGCCTCATCCATTGCTGTTGTAATAAATGACATCAGTTTTCGGGATTGATAAGTACACTGTGAAAAAAATACGACCAATTTTCCTGTAGGAATCGGGAAAATAGTTGCCCTTATCGTACCGGAAAAATTTCCGACCCAGCTCGGAATATAATACGTAAAATCGGAATAAAATCCGCAAAATACCGTTTTATTGACTATTTCCTTTTTTTTTTAACGGATTTTATTCCGAGCTGGGTCGGAAATTTTTCCGGAACGACAAGGGCAACCATTTTTCCGATTCCTACAGGAAAACTGGTCGGATTTTTTTTACAGTGTAAGACCAATTACACATTTGAAAATCAGCTTGTATAAAATGGGTAGGTTAAAAATGACGCTATCTTTCCGAGTTTTATAACGGCGCTATGAACTGTTCAACACGGCAGCAGTGCTGCAGATTATTTTAGACCTTTCAGATTGATCTACCAGCTTTTAAAAAAGAAAAAAAAAATGGATTTAAAAATTCACTAAAAATTTACTTTGTTTTAAGAATTCTTATTACATTTTCTTTGAAAATACAACTTTTGCATTTTTATGGGTTACTATAAGTATTTATAATAGTAGCTTGGTTCAGCATTGTTGGGTCACAGATAAATTTTGGTTTGCTGCAGATGGACACCAAAAATTCTGCTACTGGGTGGACAATATTCTTCCTTTAGGTTTGAGGTTAAAAAACTGCAATGGCTTTCAGATCCAGCAGGGTTTTTTTTTTTTTTTTTATGAGAATACTTTTGCTTTTGAAACTGGTTCCGAAAGAAAAAGTATCCTTAAAACAAAACAAAAACAGAAAAAAAAAACCTGCGAAGAAAATCGAAAACGTAAAAAAAGGTCTTCGTACAGATCGCTCAGCTAGCCAATGCAAAAAAAAAAAAAAAAACATTTAAAACTATTGAAATGCATACGAGCCATATTAAAAAAGTTCTTCCATAGGATTAACATTAGTGAACGGGTGTTTTCGGATGCCTGAAATAGACTCTTAACCATCTTTTCATTCTTGATTTTTAACTTCAGATAAAGTAATTAGGACATCCGATCTACTCTTTGAACGCAGGCGTTTTCTCTCAGATACAGTCATTTACGGTTCTTATCTCATGATTTTCGCAGCAATAACAAAACTAAACTGTATTAAGAAATCATGCTTTCGGACAGCTGTCTTTCTTTAGTAAATCCTCTGATTAATATGCATGTGAATGCATTCAACTTTTTGAAAATTAGATTTAATCAAAGACATTTAAAAAAGAGCCAAGCATTTTAAAATCTATATCTGAGTAACAACTTAAATAAAAACTATTTCAATCTCCTTTTAATTTCGATTATTTTAAGGAGTGCCGACACTGATTTACTGACACTATGCTCCCGGAAAAAAAGTGACAGGTGTCAGGTAGAAGTGTGTCAAATTGAGCAGTAAAGAACCTACTTTATTTAACATCTCCTCCAACAGTTCCGTATTCGAAAACACACTTCCACACCACATCTCCAAAAATTAAATAGGAGGAGAAAACATTGCTTATTATTCGCAGATTTTGTTGTTGTTGTTGTTGTCTTAAACTGTAATATTTTTATTGTTGTTGTTGTCGTCGTTTAAAGTGTCGTTTAATATTTTGTCGTGTTATTGTTTAATATTTTGTCGTGTTAAAAAAATTAATTTTCAATCTCTACTGCTCCAGTGCAGCCATTTTGATATTTTAAAAGAAAAGAAAAAGTCAGTGATGCTAAACATTGATATAACAAATACCTTCAAACCATTTTGTATTCCAGTGTATAGTATACGAAATAATAATAATAATAATACTGCAACTCCAAAAAGTAAATAGGAGGAGAGAACGTTCCTTATTATTCGTAGATGTATAAATTTTTGTTGTTGTTTTCAACTGTTCTATTTTTGCTTTTGTTGGTGTCGTTATTTAAATTTTTGTCGTTTAAATGTAAAAAAAATCCAATTTTCAATTTCTACTGCTCAATTACAGCCCTTTTGATTTTTAAATTTAAAAGAAAATGTTAATGGTGTTAAATATTGATATAATAAAAACCTTCACACCAATTTGTATTCCAATGTATAGAATATGAAAATAATAATAATAATAATAATAATAATAATAATAATAATAATAATAATAATAATAATGATAATAATAATAATAATAATACCGCATCGCCAAAAATTAAATGCAAGAGGAAAATATTACTTATTATTCGTAAATGTATGATTTTGTTGTTGTTGTTTCATAAACTGTAATATTTTTGTTGTTGTTGTTGTCATCATAGTCTTTTAATATTTTGTCGTTTTACTGTTAACTTGTTAAAAATTCAAATTTTAATTTCTACTGCTCTACATGGAGGAAAGAGATAGATGGAGATGCAGTAAGGTGGCTGGGGGTGACGCCAATAACGTAACCCTAAAATCCGCTGCAATAAGCCCAAACACAAGCACGTTCTTTCACGAAAAAAAGAAGAAAACTTTTAGTAATACAATTTTTAGATCATAATGCAATGGAATGCTGCTTTAGAATGCTTAAAAATAAGCAGATCACTTTCATTTAGAGAAAAAAATGCATGGAGGTTGTCAAAGAATTCGGTCCCTGTTCCATGTGCTTGTTTTGTTTGGGCCTAGTGACAGCATTTAAATTTGAGCGATAACGCGCATCATATTGCAAACCGTTTTTACGGCAATATTGCATCTCCATCTATCTCTTTCCTCCAAGACTGCTCTATTTCAGACATTTTGACTTTTTAATTGAAAAAAAAAAAAATGTTAATGATGATAAATATTGATATAATAAAATACCTTAAAACTAATTTGCATTCCAGGGTGTAGTATTCGTAAATAAATAAATAAACTAATTAATTAATTAATAATATTAGTAATAATAATTTAACAATGTATTGACAATAATTTGGATAAGCAACAAAATAATATTCGCAGAATTGCTTTTAATAATGGTTTTAAAATACAATATATTAATAAATTAATCCATATTGCCAATAATAAGAGGTCTTAAACAAATTTTATTCACAAAAATACAAATTTTAGAGTTTTCAATATTTTCCAAGTTTGTTTGTTTTTGCATAAATTAAAATACAGCTTTAAACGTTGCATGCTTCAATAGCTACATTACAAAGGACAAACGTGTCTGTGGGTAACGCTGAAGTCGTTTTACGAATGGCAACAGCAAACAATTAAATTTCACTTTGCAATTTTTTAAACTTCTAAGTACCACACATTTTCAATTTTTACACCGTCGAATAGAGAAAAAAATGTACTTTCAAATACAATTTGTTTCAAAACTATATCGTAACTTGTTTGAAAACTCTATCGCAAATTCTGAATTTTTATTTTCCAAGCTTTTTTGATAAATTAAAATACAGCCTTAAACGTTGCATGCTTCAATAGCTACATTGTAAAGAACACTGTCCGTGGGTAACGCTGAAGTCGTTTTGCGAATGGTAACAGCAAACGATTAAATTTCACTTTTATTGCAATTTTTTAAACTTCTAAGTACCACACATTTTCAATTTTTTCACCGTCGAATAGAGGAAAAAATGTACTTTCAAATGCAATTTGTTTCAAAACTATATCGTAATTTGTTTGAAAACTGTATCGCAAATGCTGAATTTTCATTATTTTTTTTTAAATAATTTCCAAGCAGGATTTGTTTAAATCTATATTTCTGTCACTTGCAGACAGACGTTTGCAAAAGATAAACCTGTTTACATTAAAATTAATATAAATAAAATAGTTCATCATTTCTTTCCGGCTTATATTTCATAACGAAATTAAAACTTTATCAATCCATAAATAAAATAATAAAATACAAATAAAACACAAATTTATCCTCTTCAGTTCCGAAGCTAAAATAATTATACCAATGCTTATTCATTGTTTTTTTTTCAAACAAAATGACATCTTAAATCACAGAAAAAGTATCTTTTCTGAATTTAATCCTTTAGGAGCTTAGTAATTTAGGTTCAAAAATATGGATCTAAAACTACAAACTATAGGTGAAAATTGGCGGTCGCCACTCGCCACGTGGCGATTAAAGTTGTAAAAGTGGCGATTAAAAAATCGGCCATCGGTCGCTACCCTAATCGCCACTCGCCAAGTGGCGATAAAAATTCTGTTATCGATCGCCAAGTGAAATATAGCTTTTTTCATAGAAATATGCATCTCTACTTTGATTACATCTAATTAGCAAACTGTTTAATTCTTATTCCTACCGGATGCAAGCAGATTACAACGATTGAGTTGTATTTTCAATATTTTGGCTTTTCGTCATTGCTCTTCAGTTGGATTATTTTTTTTCAAGAAATACAGTTTTATTCTGCAAAATATAATGGTTAGTTTTGATTCCACATGCATTTCAAATAATTTATTTATTTATTTATTTATTTATTTATTTATTTATTTATTTTTCCGAATGCAAGTAGATTTTAAGGACAATGCAGTATTTTCAATATTTCGACTCCTGCCACATGCTCACCAGTTAGATTATTTTTCTTCAAGAGATATTGTTTAATCCTGCGAAATACATTCACCAGCTTAGATTTCAACTGTATGTGATGTGTGTAGTATGTTAAGGGGACTCAGGGCTTGAAAACTTTCAAAAAAGCGATTTTTTTTTAAGTATCTATTTTGTTTATTGAATTAATTCTGAACACAAAATGCAAAAAATTGCATAAAAATATTTGCATTTTTAACGGAGTTATAAGCATTTATGTAACAATTGCTTTGAAAGCTGCACCCATTTAATTGCAACAATTTGCGTTTTCTCAAAACTAGATTTTTGAGGACTATCCGTAAGATTAAAAAAAAACCTATTTGATGGAATGGCTTAAAAAATTTTTTGCATGCATATAACATCATTATCTATAGAATGAATTAATATATTTTAGATAGTTTAACAATTTGAGTATTTTTAATGAAAAAAAAAATGTATTTTTGGAGTTTTTTAAATTTTCAAAATTGAGAGTTTTTTAAATAAGGTTTCCTTTGAGTGATAGTTATATCCTTAATTCATTCTATAGAGTAAAGTTTCCTGATCATTTTAAAGGAAAAATTAGGTTCTTATATCAATTCAATGTTAAGATATCTTACGGATGGTGATATGACACCTAATTTTTTTTTTCGAAAATTATGGTATATAAATCTTGCTATATTTTTTATTTTATTACATTGAAGTACTTCATTTTATAATTTTATAAGACTACAAATGTACCTTTAAAATATCAAAGTTTAAATTAGTTACATTGAATACTTCTGTTTTTTTATAGACTCCAAGCTAGAGCTCTGCTTACATGTTTTTCGGTATCGATCAAGCTCTGAGCCCCCTTTTAATAACACATTTACTTATTCAATAAAATCCAAATTACATTTTATTGCATTTTTTTTTTTTTTTTTTTTTTTTTTTTTTTTTTTTTTTTTGCATACACCTAACTATTGGAATTTTGATTTAGTTATTTTTTATATAAAGAAAGTAATAGCAATTTGATTGATAATAGTTTTTATGAACATATACAAATAATCTAAAAATATATACTAAAAAAATTAATATAACAGATTTTGTGTTTTTAAAGTAATTTTCTTGAATTTTGACTACTTCCCTATTCTTATCCTGAATAGTTGGCTGGTATAAAACTCTGACTTATAGAAAAATATGTATATATATATATACAACGATTATAGTTTATGTAGATGTCAAGAAAGTTTGAAACATTATAGTGGTCACAACTTTAAAAAGTGGCTACTAATGAAACTGAGTCTACCGGCCACTGGCTACTAACTCAATTTCTCAGTTTTCACCTATACTACAACCCCCCTTAAAAACATCCATTTAATAACCATTAACCTAAATTAACGCAATCACAAATTTAAGAGCTTTAAACAAGTAAATAATCTACAAATACTCAAAAAAAATTATTGAAAAAGATTTGAGCTAAACACTTATGAAAATTTCTCACTTTCTTGGTCATACTGTCTTTTGGGCATTTTTAGGCATTTTGCAAACTCAGATGAAAATAACATTTATTTTATGTGGGAATCCGCTTAGATGCTGCCATTTATTCGTTTGCTTTGAACGCAAAAAACATTCAGCTATTAAGAAGTGATGTGAAAATGTAAAAGAATCGGACATTTTAGTTTTTATAAACAATTAAATTTAAAAAATCAAAAAACCCGGAACTAATTAATGGGAAACTATTTTTTTTTAAATTCCTACTATTAGCTCACACTCTCGCTATATATATCTTGTTCAAATTTTCAATCGTTAATAAAATACTTATTACTCATCCAATCAAGATCAAATAATTTTTTTTAAATTTGAGTGGATGACACTTGATGTTAATCCAGTTTTTTTCAAGTATTAATTCATTAATTAAATTAAATTAATTAATTTTCAATAATCGAGAGAGTCCTCTTCTTGATCAAGGTATTTTAAGACAGAGAGTCCTCTTCTTGATCAAGGTATTTTAAGACAGAGAGTCCTCTTCTTGATCAAGGTATTTTAAGACCGAGAGAGCCCTCTTCTTGATCAAGGCATTTTAAGGGCCACTCAAGAGGAAAGAAGAATGAAGAAAAAAAAATCTCTTATTGACCTAAGTAGGAATTGACTTAAAATATTTTTTTTTTATATTACTTGTTTGTATTACTTACCTATTTTTTTTTTATTTACTTGTATTGATGATTTTTAAGTTGTGTTTAATTGTTAGTTCCTATCTATAAACACTGTTTTGATGAGGTCTATAGATGTCTATGATGGTTAGAGTTGCGGTAAACCTAGAGATCCTACCTACACAACTTCCAAGTTGTATAATATTTTAACGAAGCTTCTGATTGTAAAATAGTCAATGAAACATCGTCTTCATTTTGAAAGACCTATCCAACGATAGGCCACTGAATAGGGTGCGTAATTTTTTTTCTTCTCGTCTCTACCGCCATTTTGTATTTTACGGCCGCCATTTTGAATTTATAAAAACAAAACCTACCCTATAATCATCGGGCTATTAGGACGAATCGATAGAGACCTCATTCATTAAAATCCATCCAGTCGTTGGGATGTTTCGAGGGTATAAAGAAATTTATATACACAGATACGCGTGAAACACATAACCCTTCTTTTCAGTCGGATAATAAGAAAAAAACAGAGGTTCCCGTATGGGGACCCAGGGACCGAAAGAGGTTAAGACAGGCAATCGAGCCACACTTAAATCACTGAAATTTTCAAAATAAAAAAGGTCTGTGATCTTAGCGATTTCTTCGACTTAAATCCTGGCACGAGGTCGATATGAAATTATCGCTTTTAATAAATTTTAAACTTTTATTTTAATACATAATTGCTATTTTTCATATAAAAATGATTATTGGTATTGTTAGTGAAATATCTAAAAATATATACTTATTAAATGTAAAATATATACTAATTTCAATTGCTAAAAGGTGTAAATTAAAACTTTAAAAGCCAGTAAAAATACGTTTATTTCGACTCTTGACATGTTTCGATTCTACCCGAGTCATTTTCAAAACAAATAAATAAAAATATTCTAAAATGGCACGGTTTATGAAACGCCATCATCCAATTTTCCACGTATACTTTCATATACAGGGTGTCCGGTCTCAACGGTGTCCAATGGCTAATTGCTAAACCGTTAGTCATAGACATATAGTTCCAGTTACAAAAATGTTTAAAATCAGGTAAAGAAATATTTTAAAAGTGATTTGGGTCAATAAAAACATTTCATAAAAAATTACGAAATTTAAATTTTTATACGGTCCTCCGGTCCTATAAGTTATATTTAGTAAAATTTTCCTTTTACACTGACAAGTAATACACAAAAAGTCCCGTTATTCTACGATTAAAATTGACCGAGTAATAGCTGTTTAAAGTTGGAGCATATATTTTGCTGCAAATTGGGGGTCATTCACAAATTTAGTCGAAATATAATTTCGTCAGATATATTAAAAAACGGTTGAGAGAAAAATTAACATTGCAAAATAAATTTGAAATCTTTAATCATTCTGACATATTAATGCAAAATATACAATTTGTAATAAACATTTAAGAAGAAAGAAAAAACAGAATTTTTGTTAAATAAAATGATGCTAAATTAGCAGCCTCAATTCTTTACAAAATGATACGTATTTTAAAATATTATTAGATTACACTAGCCTGCAAAAGTTGGGTTATGTTATGTTTTTTAGCTTTTGATAATTGATTCTTATGTATTCTGTATCGCTGAATCTGAAATTGACCTTCATTTTTAACCATCACATCAGGATTTTTCGTAAATTTCAAAGTTAAAAAGTTCAAACTTAAAATTGAATCTCCTCCCTCATCTCATCGGACCACTCATCTATTTAGCTCTAAGAATCCCAGGATAAGCAAAAATATCGAATAAATTATTGAATAAAATAAAATAAAACAAAAAAGTTTTACATATGTTTTATAGTATGAGATTTTCGCTATATTTTAACTTACACATTTACGATTTGCAAAAAAAATTCCAACGTGATGGTTAAAAATGAAGGTCATTTTCAGATTCAGTGCTAAAAAGTACGTAAAAATCAATTATCAAAAGTTAAAAAACACAACCATCTCCTCAACTTTATAGTAGCCGATTTTTGTTATTCTTTAAATTTGACAATTTATGATTTGCGAAATATCCTGACATGATGGTTAAAAATTAATGTAATTTTTGGATATGTTGCTAAAAAACACATAAAAGTTAAAAAAAAAAAAACCCAACAATCGCAGTCTTGTATTATCTAAAACTTTTTCTTAAACTTCTTGCCGGTAATCTATCCGAAATTTTTTGTGTTATCCTGTAAAATAAGTATAAATGGTAATCACCGAAAATCATAATAACATTAGATTGTTATTGGATTTGTGCCAGTATGTAAAATGTAATCTCGATCGGATATTTAAAAGTGAGTTAAAGTTCGAGTACAAATTTTGATCAGGAAAAACGTACATACGATCGGTGAAGTAACATAAAAACTTATAAAAATAACATAATTTTTGTTAAACAAAATCATAAAAGAAACAGTCTCAAATCCTGACGAAATAAAACATATGTTATTTTAGCCAATCTGAAAGTTAATAAATGTTAATTTAATCGTAATACTTGTACGATTTTTTTCAAAACGCAGATACCCATGAAGTAAGATCTTCGAATACTTTAAGTACTTGGTATCTGACCCCTCAAAGCCAAGCCAAACTCGTTTGTTTCCAGAGCAGAAAAGTGGTATAAGTCATGCATTTTTAAAGTTTCATAACTCGCTCAATTTTAGTGCTATATGAATGGGACTTTTTTTGTCTTACTTGTCAGTGTAATAGGAAAATTTTACTAAATATAACTTATAGGATCGGGGGACCGTATAAAAATTTAAATTTCGTAATTTTTTAAGAAATGTTTTTATTGACCCAAATCGCTTTTAAATTATTTCTTTACCTGATTTAAAACATTTTTGTAATTGAAACTATATGTCTATGACTAACGGTTTAGGAATTAGCTATTGGACACCGTTGAGACCGGACACCCTGTATAATGTTATAATGCACGTTATTTTTTATTTACTTCGATGGTGATATCATGAAAATAAAATAAACATCCAAGTAAAATAAAAAATAACGTGCACTATATGAAAGAATACGTGGAAAATTGGATGATGGCGTTTTATAAAACGTGTCATTTTAGAATATTTTTATTTATTTGTTTTGAAAATGACTCTGGTAGAATCGAAACATGTCAATAGTATTTTTACTGGTTTTAAAGCTTTTATTTACACCTTTTAGCAATTGAAATTAGCGTATTATTACAAAGTGTTAATTTGCTATATATTTGTAAAATATAGGGTGAACAAAAAGTCTTGTCCTGATTATAAATATTTATTGTGTTCAAACTATTATAATTAGACTTATATTTGTTTGGATGCATTGTAAGTACTGTTATAAAAATTTTTATAAGACCACGTACCTCAGTAAATTTCAACGTATGCCCCCTTGGTAGCTTGGGGAATGTCTAAGCGGTATTCTCGTTCTCGCCATGTGTTCTTTAACATGTCTTCTGTTACAGTACACACAGAGGTTTGTATTCTACTCTTCAGTTCTTCGACATCAACAATTGGTGTGGCAAAGATTCTGTTTTTGATGTAGCCCCAAAAGAAAAAAATCCAGAGGATTAATATCTGGAGAGCGCGGATGCCGGGGTGTTGGTCCATCCCTTCCAATCCACCGATCCAGAAATGTTTCGTTTTAAATCTACTAAAAACTACTAAAACTAACCTTATCCAATGATTACAACAAGTTACATTATTTACAAACGGTTAATTAGTAATGAATTATTATAATAAACCCTTAAATGCCTGAGTTTTCAAAAATCATTTAAAAAATGTTTTTCGGCTTTCTTTTTTTTTTAAATAAATCATGGGAAAAATACTTAAAAAATCATATTTTGTTTTAAGTATGGTTTACGGCTAAAAAACTGTTTGTTACTAATCGGAAATACTGGTGTTTATTTGAAAAAATAATTTGCCTTCATAAAATTCTATAATATCAAGAACACAAGAATTTTGAGAACTATGATAAGAAATAAATTTTACTTGCTCACTGCAGAACAAAATAGGGTCTTTCGCAAGCTTCCAAACAAAATAAAAAGAACATGTATCAACAATTGAAAAAATAAATCTATCTTTATTCTTAAACAGCACAAGTGTTTCCATCTACATGTTGAAAATCGATTTAATAATATTTTCAGAATGTATTTTATTGGCAACATTAGGCATTATAGCTTCAATATTATTCTAATAATATTTATAAGCCTAAATTGGGTATGTTGCCGAAAGGCAACACCCGACATTTAAGGGTTAAGGCAAGACTTTTGATACACCCTGTATATATTAAAGTTTTCAACTAAAAGAGATACATATATGGTTTTTACATATATTCTGTAACCCGGGAAACCCGAGTTGTAACACCTTGTATGCGCTAATAATTCAAATAGATTAATTAAAAGGAAAAACAAATGCGATACCTGTCCTTCAAAACCAGTTGATGCTTACAGTGCGGGATTTTGTAATGAGAATATCAAAGACTGCCGCTTCTCTGCCATTCACAACTCAAGGTTTCGGTCTGCTGATCAAGTATTTACTACTAAATATACTTACGTTGTTTACTCACAAATTAGAGTTATTTAACAAAAATCAATGTGTATTATGGATTACTACACTTCTATAATTATAGTTTTTCTGCGTTAACGAAAGTAACAAAAAACGTAAACAAAATTTTTTCTGATTGAATGTAAACATGAAATCAAACTGTGTTATTTCCAAAGACAGATTCGCTAATACAGCTTCTCTGGCAAGTTCGATATTATTAAGACAGAAAAAAAAACTGCTCAAGAATGGATTAGGAAACACTCTCCAACAGTGGTGTAGTCGAGGAGGAACGCTAGGGGTCGGCGTCCCCCCTCTTTTTTTTATTTTATTTCAAGCGTCCCCTTAATTTTTTTTTCTCAAGAGGAACGCTAACGATGCGAGGGGACTCAGACCTTCCTGATTTATTAAATGTTTAAAAAAAAAAAAAAAATATTAATAAATTAAGAACTTTATGAAGTAAAGAATTGATTTTTTAAACTATTTTATTTTTCTTTAACAAAGGGCATTCAAAAACTAAATTGAAAGGAATTGGGAAGAAAGGGGTGTTTATTTTCTGTTTCATCATAATTACAAGTAATGAAATACTTTCTTCTTGTAAAGATAGAAGAAAGCAAAAATGAAATAGTTTTCAGTGTTCTCAGTAGAAAATAATTATTCTACAACTAGTTCCAGAACAAATAATGCAAAACAAATTCTGATAAAAATTTCGTTGCTTGTATTAGTGATACTGAATTCCGAATTCTATTCCAAAAATTTTCAGATATGAAATAAGGTTTTAAATTTCTGAATTCTATAACAAGCTATTTAATGTCTAATAGATAAAGAACATTAATCGAATTAATTTAAATTAAATTAAAAAAATTTAAATTTAAATTGAATTAATTTAAATTAAATTTAAAAAAATAAATTTAAATCGAATTAATTTAAATTGAATTTAAATTTTAAAATTTAACTTTTTAATTACTTTTCTGTGCAATTGAAAATGAAAAGCAATATCAAAAATAAAGTTTGCCTTATGGGTGATGCAGACCCTAATGTTCAAGTTCAAAATTATGAGCGTCCCCCCACCTTTTTTTCCCAGGACTACACAACTGCTCTCCAACGCTTCCAGAATAATGTAACGGAACTTCACTGTTTATTATGGTGAAAAACAATATCTTACGGCAATTCCATTGGAAATGACTAACAATCATACACTGTTAAAAAAATTTCAGCATTCTGGCAGGTCATTCGACCGTTTTTTGAAAAAAAACGGTTTCATAACCATAATTTAACTATATTCTGACCATAAAATGGCCAATAATATGGTCAGAATAGTGTTAAAATTACGGTTGTGTAACCGTTTTCGGAAAAAACGGTCAAATGACCTGCCAGAATGCTGCAAATTTTTAACAGTGTAGAGGAAACAAGTTGGAAATTGCACGTCGAACGGGGCAAATGAAGTGCGTTCGTACTAAAACTAGTTTTATAAATATTTTTTGCACCGCATATTGTACTGAATGTATATTTTACTGCACTTCATAAGTGCCTATCAATTTCATTCTGTTCGAAAGGCTGTAACATCATTAAAATGCACTTGAAATCACTTGTTCCCATTGGCCGTAATGCAACGGAAAACTTTTGACTGTCCCTGTAATTAAACTGTACATCCGATTTTCATAAAATTTGAAGTGACTCGACAAAATTTTGCAACCGTTATATATTTAAAATTTCAGATTATCCGGTTGGGTAGTTTTTGCTCTGTTATATGCGGACGGACGGACGGACAGACAGACAGACGGACTGAACGACAACTATAGGTGCTACGTATTTATATAATTACGAACGCACCTAAAAATGGCCTTACCTTATTCTAAAAATAATAATTATGTAATTCAAAGATGGCTACCATTAGCATATGATATTCGAAGATAAATTAATATAGTTATTATGAATAAATTATTTAATGTAAATAATTATAATTTAAAAAAATGGTATTGTAATAGACAAACAGGAATTACTATGCGTTTTCGGATACCTTAATTTTTATCTATGTTATTTATAAAACAACATACAGTTTATTATAACAAAAATGCATTTTCATTCATAGGGAGTTCAGAAAGATACGTCTATCACAAAATTTGGCTGTTGCCACAATATATAGGTATGAAAAATATGTAATCTTACCTGTAACAGACCAACATGAAATATGCAACAGTCAAACAAATAAATACATGAAAAGAAGCTATGCTGATTATAATGGATTTTTTTGATTGTGACTATTCAAAATCTTATGAAACGCATTGCAAATATAAAAAATCTACGTTTAATACTATCATAAAAAAACATACATATTACCTATTTGATGTAAAAAATAGAATTCTAAAAAATGGTAACATTGACTTGAAATTGCGGAAAACACATAACAACTGAAAGCGTACTTTCAGAAACAAACATTCTTAGACGACAAATTATCCAGTTCTTTGAGCAGCCCTGGATATATATTTATTCACATTTTACAAGCCTCTCGTAGTATATTAAGTATACAGTTCAGTTGGAAAATGAATAACTCAATTAAAAAACACCCTTAAGCAATTCAAGCTCGTACATAGCAGTGCTTACGAATTTTTTTGCGTATCCTTGTATATAATCAGATCAATAGAATTTATACACACCTCGCAAAACACTAATTAACCCTTTATCTCCTGACGGTACTTATAATTACCATTAAAATAACTTGTTATAAAATTCGTTTAATACATCAATTAGTTGTAATGCAGTTTAGAATAAGTTACAGATACATTACTTTATATTGTTCCAAAAGCATTATTGGTTACACAGAACACCAAATATTTTTAAATATTCTTTAATAAATATTCTTTTATTATTAATTAATTAATAATTTAATTAATTAATAAATATTCTTTTGCATTTGCATCGTTTCAGCTTTCTTGGTGTTGAGGGGGAGGGGGGGGGATTTTTCAATTCGGATATATATTTCTATTGTAAGAACATTATATTTGTACATTTCCTAATTCTACAAAATACTAAGAAAACTATTTAAAATAAAAGATTTGACTGGGGTTATAAATATTGCTCAAAATCCCTATAAATTCAAATTTAATGAATCCTTCAATCCTTCTATAAATCCTTCTAAAATTTATTAAATGATTATGTAAATCTTCAAATGTAGTTTAAACAATTCACGAAAAATGCTTTAGAAGATAAAATTTTCATGAATTCATAATTCAGTACATAAAGGATTAAACTTAAAAGCTCAGACAAAAACTGAAAAACGTACGTCCAGTATTTATCGTTCGTAGGCAGTACTGTAAACGAATCATTTGTGTGTCCCTGTAAATGATTGATAACTGTTTTGCACATTATATTCTACATTAAGCATCTTCTAGTGCGCCTCAATGTCATAAAAATTTCATTATGTTTCGAATAGTGTGAACATTATTAAAATACGCTGCAAACAATTTTCCCCGTAGACCGTTATGGGGGAAATAATAAAAGAATCCTAATTAGTAAAGAATTGATTGCTTAAAAACGCGAAGAAGTTTAAACATTACAAATGTTTATCAAAGGCTGAATAAATAAACATATATTATTGTTAGAATTTTAAATACTAAAAGAGCCTTTAAATAGTTACGCCCAGGTAACAAATGCTAAAATAATATTCAAGGATCTGATTACTATCTAGGACCTAGGTTCAGCAGACCAGTGGGATAGAGGTCTGCACGGGCCGGGAATCCTACGCCCAGCCCGTACGAAAGCTATCTTAGCCCGACCCAGTATAAAGTTAAAGTTAAACCGGGCCCGGCCAGGCCCGTTTATATTTTCACAATTCACAGCCCGGCCCGTACAAAAATCAATTAAATCAGGCCGACTCAATTTCTACAAAAAATTTCGATTTTTCTTAACATGCAATTAAGATTATTTAAAAAAATACTGTCATATTTATGGGGAAATTTTTATTGTACAATATATTTTAGATTACGATGTGTTCGCAAGACAGAAAATACACAATAACAACATTAAGGATTACTTAGACTCTTAGATTTTTCAACATTCAAATAAAGATTCATAAAAAAATTAACGAAGTTTAGAATTAAAGAGAAAAAAAATAGGGTATATCATAACTTTTTTGAAGCTGCATAATAAAAAGTAGATTTTTGAAAATATTTCTCTGTAATTTATTAAAGTATATTTCCAATGATTCCTTAACATAAATTCATTATCGCTATTATTTTTTTTTACAAAACAGTTGGCCCGCTTAATTTTTTTATCGGCCCGGCTGGTAAGTTTAATTTTTTTCTCGGGTCGGCCCGTTTATTTATTTTTTTTCCGACCCGGCCAGACTCATTAAAGAAATTGTCCTTATTCTGCCGAATATATTCCTCAGACAAAGCCCGGGCCCATTCAGACCTCTACCGTGGGGCCTCAGCCCACTGGTTATTTAAAATAGCCTATATATCATTTCCTAATTCTATTCAAAGACTTCACCAACCCTGTTATGTTTTAGCAGCACCCAGCGTATTTTCAAATTGTTTCTATGGACTATCTAATTTATTATGATTATGATTTGCGTTAGTGTCTCCAACAGCAACAGGCAATTTTTAATGACGAGTGGTTTTTGTTATATTTTTATGATACATGATCTTAAATAAAACCCATTTTAATAAAAATGTTTTTAATATATAATTAAAGATAAACAATTAAATTAAAAAAAATGAAAAAAACCCGACTGCGTAAAAAGCGAACTAATTAATTATTTCTCATCAATGTGAAACTATTTTTTTTAATTCCTACTATTAGCTCACACTCTCGCTATATATATATCTTTTTCAAATTTTCAATCGTTAATAAAATACTTATTATTCATCCAATCAAGCTCAAATAATTTTTTTTAAACATTTAGGGGATGACACTTGATATTAATCCAGTTTTTTTCAAATATTAATTCATTAATTAAATTAAATTAATTAATTTTCAATAATCGGGAGAGCCCCCTTCTTGATCAAAGTATTTTAAGACCGAGAGAGCCCTTTTCTTGATCAAGGCATTTTAAGCGCCACTCAAGAGGAAAGAAGAATGGGAGAAAAAATCTCTTATTGACCTAAGTAGGAATTGACTTAAAATATTTTCTTTTATATTACTTGTTTATATTACTTACCTATTTTTTTTTATTTACTTGTATTGATGACTTTTAAGTTGTGTTTAATTGTTAGTTCCTATCTATAAACACTGTTTTGATGAGGTCCATAGATGTCTATGATGGTTAGAGTTACAGTAAAGCTTGAGATCCTACCTACACAACTTCCAGGTTGTATAATATTTTAACGGTTTCTGACTGTAAAATAGTCAATGAAAACCGTCTTCATTTTGAAAGACCTATCCAATGATAAGCCACTCAATAGGGTGCGTAAATTTTTTTTTTAGTCTCTACCGCCATTTTGAACTTATAAAAACAAAACCTAGCCTATAACCATCGGGCCGTTAAGACGAATTGATAGAGACCTCATTCATTAAAATCCATCCAGCCGTTGGGATGTTTCGAGGGTATAAAGAAATCCACTTACACAGATACGCGTGAAACACATAACCCTTCTTTTCAGCCGGGTAATAATAAAACATGTTGCTTTTAATACCGACCATAAGAAGGGTGCAGATGCAGAAAGCACTGCATTTGCTCATCTCGCCTTACACAGGCTTTCTACGAGAGACTTTTTAAAATATTTTTTCTTTTTCAAAACAAAAAATTTAGAAAATTGCATTCGAATGAATAAGGAATAATAATTTAGTTTTTAAGGACAGAACAAGATTGTTAAACGAAATCATAACTTTAAAAGCTCCATGAAGTAAAAGGGGCAGATTTAAAAAATATTTACACTATTATTTTTAACCCAATCATACTAATTGGTAAGGATATCACACGAACTGAATTTTCCTAATCGAGCAAAAAAATGCCAAGCCGGGATTCGAACTCAGAACCTTTGATTTAAATTACCAATGCTCGAAAAGTCGAATCTCGGCTTGCACATGTATTTTGCTTAGTTTGAAAATTTCAATTCGTATGCTGTGTTTTCCAGTTAGTATGATTCTGTTAAAAATAACAATGTATCTAAGTACCAACGTACGTTTAATGGAATGGAGTTCAATTATTTGCGGTATATTCTGTTGAGATGTCTAACGGATCAGATGCTATTGCCAAAAAGGTTATCTGAGCAAAATATGGCCGCCGGTTGTCGGCCCAGGTAGCTCAATCAGTAGAGCAATTGCAATTTAAGTCAAAGGTTCTGGGTTCGAATCCCGGCTAGGACATTTTTTCGCTCAGCTGGAAAAATTCGATTATTATTATTATATTCCTCTATCATTTATAAGGAGACTATTATTTTTTTATCTATATATACGGACCCTCACCGTGGCTCCGTGCTTATAAGTACCTCCAATGAGACTAAACTCATTTTTATCGATGAAACTGAGCCCTAGATTTTCTGGTTTAAGGTGGCTCTGTTTAAATACCTTTATTTTACTATTAAAATAATCATAAAGAAAATAGGTTCCTTTTTGCATGTAAATATTCAATTCAAGGAGATAAAGAATGGAAGATGAGGGGAGGGGTGGAATGGGGGTCGTAAGAATATTATTCGTAGGACCTGATCTGGTACTAAACTAAACTACGCTTAAAATTTAAATTAAAAACTTAAATATAAACTCACCTTCTGGACCTGAATTTACTTCTTCTAAAAACTTTGATCTTAAGTCACTCAGCAGTTCATCAGAAATATCATATTTATCCCTGAGCACAGGCATCTTCTCTCTTCTATTAAAAACAAAGTCTAATCCACTAAAAGCAAAATTTATCTCAGGTAACTAAGCAACTGCTCTGGACATCAACTCACTTCGGAAGTGATTCGAGGAATGAGCATTGCCTCTTGGTTTGTCAAGACCTTCAAACAGAAACTTCACTTCGGAAACCCGTTTCTCTGCTTCTTTCTTTCTATGTATATTTCCACGGAACATCCCCCCTCATCTGGTCAAATATTTTACTTTCATTCTCGACTGTTCGTTGGACGGGAAAAACTTTCGCCCGTGACGTCAAGGGCTCTTTAAAAGTTCACGCTTTCTTCGTAATATTGATAATCTGACGGTTGATCAAGATAAATTACTATAACCAAGGGCGAAAAGTGAAAAAATTGTAGAGAATTGTGACTATTGTTTGTTTCGTTTGATGTATTTTTTATGCGATAATGTATGGAAACTGCTGCAATTTTAAAACTTGTCAACGACGAATTTGCATGTAAAATAACTTATTGAATGATTCAAACATTGAATTTCTAGTACTTTTTGACACTTTGTTGGTTATGTTGACAAGTGTGAAAAACACTAAAACTAAGTTTATGGGACATGGAGGAAATTGCGGAAAGAAAGAAAAATCTTTCATTTAATCTCACTAGTGTAGTTTTGTTATTATTATTATTATTATTTAAAATATTTGCATGCTAAGAGAAAAAATAGGATTGAAAGTAAAGATAGTTTAATATATTAAATTAAGATATTGGTTTACCACAAAAAAGTCAACAGCCCCCCCCCCCCCCCCAAAAAAAAAAAAAATAAAAATAAATAAATAAATAAATAAATAAAATAAATCCACCTGGTTTTTGGACTTTCGCCCGTGACGTCAAAAAGGTTTTTTAAAAGTTCACGTTTTTTTCGTAATATTGATAATCTGACGGTTGATCAAGATCAATTACTATAACCAAGGGCGAAAAATGGGAAAATGTAGAGAATTATGACTGCTGTTTGTTTCATTTGATGTATTTTTTAAGTGGAAACCGCTGCAATTTTTAAACTTGTCAACGACGAATTTGCATGTAAAATAACTTATTGAATGATTGAACATTCAATTTATAATACTTTTCGACACTTTGTTGGTTATGTTGACAAGTATGAAAAACACTAAAACTAAGTTTGTGGGACATTCTGAAAGAAAGAAATATCCTGCTAATTTCAAATGCTAAACGATATAAATTAAAACTTTAAAACCAGTAAAAATGCATTTATTTCGACTGTTTACATGTTTCGACTCTCCTCGAGTCATTTTCAAAACAATTAAAAATATTCTAAAATTGCAATCTATGAAACGCCATCATAAAAATAACGTACATAATATGAAAGAATACGTGGAAAATTGAATGAATGTTTCATAGATCGTGCAATTTTAGAATATTTTCATTTGTTTTCAAAATGACTCGAGGAGAGTGACAGTCGAAACATATAAATAGTTGAAATAAGCGTATTTTTACTGGTTTTAAAGTTTTAATTTACACCTTTTAGCATTTGAAATTAGTATACAGTAATCCCTTAACAATCACGAGGGTTAGATTCGGGCGAATGTTGAGAACATCTTCCTATGCATAAAAGGGTGTTAGGTTTTATGATATTTTTTTTAATGGAAAAAGAAATTAAAACGCAAAAATATATTCACTAAGCATTAAAAAGTACATGCTGTAAATAAATTTGAATGATTATAAACATATTGTACAAAGTTTAGTTGATAGCTGATAAAATTTGTTGATATACGATTGTTTGGAATAACAGATCTTTTGTTTATGAATTTCCATATAAGGAAAAGCCGTGGTCTCGATTTCTCTTTTAAATGTAAGACTCTTCACTGTGAAGGATTGCATTCTATTGCTTTCTCAAAAAGTTGTTATTGAAGTTGTAAAATTTTCCATGGAATTGTTGCAGAAAAAATTTCAGTTGCAATAAAACTTTTAAATTTCAGAAAATATAGGATTTTTTTTATTTTTAGCATCAAGTCATGTTTCGGGTTTCTCGGAATTACTTATCTATATTTTGCCTCAATACAAAGGTTTAAATTCTTGGAACTTAGCCTATATAGTACAATGAAGCTGTTCATAGACTATATAGTACAATGAAGCTGCTCAGTGTCAAATAGTTAATGTAATTGGTAAAACAATGCGAGTTTACTCTGTAAAAAAAATTCTTTCTAAAACAAAATTCGCGAATAGCCAAGTTAAGTATTCGCGAATGTTGATATGGTCTTCATTTTATATTTCGCGAATAATCAAAACTCACGAATGTTAAGAGATTACTGTATTATTACAAGGTGTTAATTTGCTATATAGAAAATCATGCATTTAATCTGACTAGTGTATAGTTTTATTATTATTATTATTATTAGTAGTAGTATTTAAAATAATTGTATGCTAAGATAAAAAATTTGATTGAAAGTAAAGACGTTACAATTTATTAAATTAAGCCATTAGTTTACCACAACCCCCTCCCCCCCCCAAAAAAAAAATAATAAAAATAAACAAATAAATAAATCCTCCTGGATTTTGTTCTGCCAGTGTCTTCACGAGTTAAATCATTGGATTTCAGAACATGTCTTTAAAAGTCATCAGGATATTCAGAGTGGTATTCCCCATAAGGGCTACCCCAGGCCCAAGGCCATGCCTAGGACACAGTAGTCAGGGGGGGCATATATACAGAAAAAATAGCAATAATATATTTTTAAAAAAATCAGAACTATTTTGTAAAGCCACACCACGTTTATAATAAAGTAGTCTATAATTTTATCCCTTATGTACAGAAATAAACACAAGTACTATGGGCCACCATTATTAGTCAAATCTATAGTTTTTCATTTGAAAAATATTCAGAACTTCCTTGTTGAAAAACAGATCATCCCGACTCCGACCGAAAGAGATAAAGCACAATCCGAACTCACTCACAACGAAGAAAATACGTCAACCTATCCTGCCGTAGGACTGTAATTTCATGTACATATACGAAAACTGTTAAAAAGATTTACATTGAAAGGCAACCTGACCCAAAATGAAAGAAAATGAATCCATATTTTAATACAATTATTGTAAAAGAAGTCTACAATTATATCTTTAATATAAACTTTACCTTTTATGTAGAAAAATGAAGATATATATAGAGAGTATTCATTAATGTTCAGATATGCAGCTTTTTCATCTGAAAAATATTTAGAATTTCTTTGAAAGTAGTATTAACATGAGCCCACCTCATAATAGTGAAAACGCAATTCGTAAAAAATAACGCTTTACCTTTCCTTTACTTGCAGAAAATCACTGATGAAAATTTTCTTATCGCTATATAGATCGCAAGAGTTGCAAATTTCGTGACCTATTCATGAGTTCGTGGGCTGATTATCTCATCATATTAGATGTAAATTTCCAACGGGCGAAAAATGTCCGGACCAGGATTCGAACCCGAGACCTCCTGGCTGAAGCCGCCAGTGCTCTGCCATCTGAGCTACTGGTCCGGACATTTTTCGCCCAATTGGAAATTTACATCTAATATTATTTGTTTACCAATTAGAATAATTGTGTTAATATTAATCTAGTGTAATTTCGTATCCAGCGATTTCTGGAGTTCCATTACCTGAGATTTATTCTGTTGAGCTGAACCAGGTTTCAGACCAGATGCTGTAATCATCAAGGTTAGCTGGGTGAAAAAGTTCGACCAGAATCGTCCGGGATAGCTCAGATGGCAGAGCACTGGCGGCTTCAGCCAGGAGGTCCCGGGTTCGAATCCTGGTCCGGACATTTTTCGCCCAGTTGGAAATTTACATCTAATATGATTTGTTTACCAATTAGAATAATTGTGTTAATATTAATCTAGTGATTATCTCATGACTGATTGAATTTCATGATTCTTTTTTCGCGATCATCTGACGAAATTTGCGATTTTTTCCGCGATTGTTTCACGGAATTTACGATTTTTTTTCTGCAACCATTATCGAAATTGTTTTTTTTTCTCGTGACCAATTGTCGAAATTCAAAATATTTTTTTGCGGCCAACTAATGAAATTCCATGTTTGTTTCTGCGATCTTTTGACAAAAGTCGCGATTCTTTTCCATGATCATTTGTTGAAATTCGTGATTATTTTTTTCTACCACCAACTAATAATAGTATTTGTAATTTTTTGTGCGATAGTTCTAAGTTAATAAGATAGTTTGTGCGTATCTAATTTCACGATCGTTTGACGAAATTCCCATCGATTATTTGACTAAATTTTCGTGATTTTTTGTGCAATCTTTTAACAGAATTCGTGATTTTTTTCGCAATTCTTTTACAAAATTCGAGATTTTAGTTTGTACAATCATTTGACGAAATCTGCATTTCTTTTCGCGATCTCTGATGAAATTAGCAATATTTTCCACGGTCGTTTGTAGAAATTAGAGATTTTTTCAGCGACAATTTGGGGATTTTTTTTCAAAATTTTCAAAATTCGCAATTTCATGTGGCCCGTTGATGAACTCGTGGTCTTTCATGAAAATTTTAAAAAAATCTCAGAATAATCACATGTCCGTGAAAGAAGTTAAGGAGACAAAATTACGCAGTGCTTTTTTATTGTGCAGGATTTGTCCATTTTCTGTGAGTTTTGTGCAGTTCTCCACGTTGTACAATTCTGCACGTTCTCTGTTCCTCAAAGAAAATTTTTCCTTGTCCTTCGCCAGGAAACTCTTGAAATGGCGCCCCTGTAGTTAAACCTGAAAAAAAGAAATCGAAAGAGACTGGAAAAAAGTTCCATTTTAGACAGGTCTTGCTCTGTCTTAGCAAGTATAATTAAGTGTATGATGTTTCTTCATCGAAATTTGATTATCTCCCCCTTTGAGAAAAAATTCTGTTATAGACAGGCTTCGTTTTCACAAGTTTTACCGTAATACGTCTCATTTCAGAGCTATACTATAGAGTGGATGGTTTAACAGTCTTTGAGGATACCTATAAAAATGGAACCTATAATAGAATCCTGTCTAAAAAAAAAATTTCATATTCAATACATCGAAATTTCACCGGCTAAGACATAAACCTGTTTAAGGGGTCCGGGACACATTTTAGAATAATTTTCAGGGTTCCGTACTAAAAAAGTAAAAACGGAACCATTATAAGATCACTCCTGTGTCTGTCCGTCTGTCTGTCAGTCTGACACAGCCATTTTACTTGTAAACTATGGAACGTGGAAAGTTCAAATTCGGGGAAGTAATAAAGACCATTGACCCACATATTTTCAGATAAACATTCATAAATATATTTAGTAAAAAAGTAGCGGGGTTAATTATGCTGCTTGAAAAAAAATCTTTTCTTTGTATATCATGTCGGGTATCCTGTGAAAGCTTTTGTAACGCTGAACTCAAAAATACATTCCTTTTAATTTTAGGTATTATATTTTCAAACATATTGTTGAAAATGTAGCGCAAAAATATGTCCCCCCCCCCCCCCATCTAATTCCGGATCTACTGAAACTAAAATTATGAAAAAATTAGAGGTAGTAGACGTTAATATAAATCTTGCCGGAAAATTATAGCGATTACCCTAGGTCACATAGTTTTTGAGTAATTAGCATTTTTCTGTTATACACAAATTTCGATTTACTGACATTCAGAAAAATTGTTGAGCACCGCTAAATATACCAATCGTTGCAGAAGAATAAAAGCATTGTTGATAATGATTTTCGAAAAAAAAAGTCATCGGTAATTAGCCGAGATATTAACCCTTAAAGGTACGGTCAGTTTGGACGTACACAAGGACAGGGGCGGCGTCTATGCCCAGTTAACAACTTTTAATGATATATATGTGTAATGTAATGTCCAGTAACAGTATAAAAGCAATAAACGTCAAATTGTTAAAAACATACTAATTTAAGGGGTATCGGGACTCTAAAAAGTGGAAAAAAATGAAAAAAAAAATCATTTTTAACATTTAATGCCTTAAAATGTATATGATTTTAAAACACAATTTTAATTGAGATGAAAGATATAAGTATGTTCTTTCGTGTAAATTCTTCATGCATTTAAAAAATTGCAAGATACAGAATTTGTATTTATAGGGGGCTCGAAATTGTTAGACATTTGTCGAACAAAAAATTGCCATGACAGTTTACGCGCAGGATTACAAAATAAATATTGCAACTCGAATGAAAATTTTTGGTGCTTACTTATACTTCAGATTGTAATAATTTCCCCGAACTTAAATAAATTTGTATTTAAAGCATTTTTATATTTTTAATGCAATGTTGCATTTATCTAATACAAAATTTTGAAAATTTCAACAGTAAAATCACCTAAAAAAATGTTTTTTTGAACAATAAAAAGGAAATTTAGGTTCAGTTTATACAGACTAACATGAAATACTATATGTTTCGAAAATTTTATGAAAAAATATTCAGAAGTTTTTGAGGTATCCTGCACGTTATGCCCCAAAAACGCCATTTGGAAAATAATGACTTTAAAGTTTCGGAAACGCCGCTTCAGCTATTGAGCGGGTATAATTCTAAAAGCCAAAACTTCTGTTCTAATGGAAATTTCAAGGAAACAATTATATCAAAATATTCAGAAAAGATAGGAGTTTAACATTTAAAAAAATTAAAATTTCTTAAATTTTGAAGCTTTAAGAGTCCTGCGACGACTTAATCCTTTCCGGCACGGAGTAATTCTATTTATAAACTTATGAAATAATGAACTGACACCAAAATTTATAAACGAATTTATTAGAAAATGCGAACTTGCTTATTTGCACGTACATGATAAAAGGAAAATTTTAATTAAATATTCTTGGTGCTGTTTGTCTGTTTTGGAATTAAAATTAGGTGTCCGTTTTTTAAGGGGATCGCCCTCGAAAGATTTAATTAGAATGAATCGCATAAATACTGTGAGATTGGCGATAGTTTGCATTGATTGTATCTCTCAATACGCCTCGAGTGACTTTAAAAGTTAATTAAACACCTATCTGGGAAAACGCGGCACTGACCAAGGCGGCGTTGCAACTTTGAGACCTCAATTCGAAGCGCGCTTAGCACAAGGCCAAATTTAAACTTTGAACAAAGGTTTTGTTTTAGCTACACTGTAGAAGTAAACGTTATTACTACGCTGAATTTAATTTCATGAAATGCCAAATGTAGTTTAACTATGCACTGCTTTTATTGTCAGTACCGAATTAAGTTCATCATAAACAGATTAGGGTAATATTAAAAAAAGAGTTATACGAATAGCTATAGTTGATATTATTTAGGTTCCATATCTCTTTGAACTTTCATGGTATACCCATTTACACTTTTCTAATATATACAGTTATACCCAACCCTTACGTTGTATAGTTTTTTACAAAGTCTTAGTATTCTTATAGCAACTTTTTTTTTTATTATTATTATACAATAACAAAATCATATATTTATTCTACGGAACCCTCTGTACGCGAGTAATGCTTGCACTTGACCGTTTATTATTTATTGAGTTAAAATTTTGAATTTTTTTGTGATAATTAACCATATTATTTGTAAACAAAATCACATGATAAAACTTCTCATAATTAAAAAAAAATATATATATTCAAAATTTGTTAAAAAAGTGGGATAATTTAAAATCGTTATAACTCGAAATATTATTCGTAGAATTTCAATTTTTTATCATTTAAATAAACAGAAATATATAAGTTTTAACTTAGATTCACCATTTTTAAAAATATTATTTAAAAAAATATTTAAAAATATTTAAAGTAAAAATTAAGAAATAAATGATGTAACCTTAGAAAAAATCATATTTTCAAAAGTAAATATTTTTTTCAAATTTGCTGAATCAAAATTAAAGTAAACTAATTGCAAAAGACATGTTCCAAGTTTTAACTATATATCTTTAACGTTTCTTGAGTTATAGCAATTTAAATACAAGAAATAGTGAAAAAATCCATCATGAAGAAAAACGCATTTTCACAAGAATTCGTTTGCATGACAACCATTGCTTAAAAGCTAGATTTTGAAAACAAACCAAAACGAAAACATTAATATGTTCTGTTCTAATAAGGATAGAAGCATGCATGATTCAAGCGTTATTTTAAGCAGAAAAAAGCGGAGAATTTTTTACTGCAATAAAAATTATTTAGAAAATTTGAAGATTTTTGTGTCCCGGATCCCCTTAAAACGAAATATTTCATTGGCCCTTGAGTTTCCGTATTCAAAGTTTTTACTGTTTTTGCCAGCAGTTTACGTTTCTCGTTCGGGAGGGGAGTGGGGGGGGGGGATGTAGACGCCCGAATCCTACCCTTATCTATATAGCTTCCCTCAAAAAATCTTTGCCCCCACCCCCCCCAAGAAAGATTTGAAATGGCGCCCCTGTAGATGACCCTCTAAAAAAATTTTATATACATCATTTTTAAGTAGACTTTATTTCAAATCGTTTAGTACCACAGTAACTTTCTTCTATTATAATTAGTTGCAGAGTTAGTAGAAGTATTTACTTTTTTTTACCACGACTGTACATGTCTTTTCATTTCACTGAGTATTATTTTGCCTTAAAATTACTTTTGTTGCTATCTACATGTAGTAATGATAGTATATGTCTATGCATTTCTTATTATGAGTTCATTTATGTTTTGACAATAACTACAGTCGTTAGATTTCAGACAATGGTACAGACTATGGTACGCGTACCAGTACTGGTACGTGAAACACTGTTTAATGGTACGTGAAAGTCCGATACTGTTACGTGAATTGAAATAAAAAATACAGCATTGTGAAATCAACAAATATCTAAATCCTTCCTCTCCCTCTCTACTTTCTTGATTTAACAGTTCACCCCCTCTCTGTTATTGTTATTACCGTTATTACTGCTTTGACAGCGTTTTGCTTTCTCTTATTTTAATGTAATTTTGATAAATATTTTTAGATAAATGGAAATAATACTACGTTAGATGTTAAGTTGACCTTTCGTTCCCCTCTGAAAAAAAAAATCCCTGCCGGCCCGGCCTACAGGCAGAGGTAGATTTCGAAGTTAAGTATACTAATTTCACCAACAAAAACTAAATCATTATTAGATATAAATCCACTTTAACAGTTTTATCCGTCTGCTTTTGACGAGTTTTTATTTCCTTTTTATAAAATAGATGGTTTTATCAGAATCATGTTAAGGCGATATTAAAAAAATATTTTTCCATACTCAACAACACGAAATTTTCTGGCACATTTTCAGATTAATTTTTAATAAAATATATATATATATATGAAACATGCTGACGTGATTTTTGAAAAGATTTATAAGCGACCTGTGTTTTTATTTTTCTTTCAATTAATTAAAACTTGATTAATAAACAATTATTTTCTCAGTAGGGCAATATTTTTCGTTTCTAACACAATCGGTTCGGGAAATTCTGTTCAATATGCCCACTCTGACATCATTTTTTGAAATATATTCTACCTCTATCAAAAAATCGATCATTACTGTACATTATATAGTTTCTGAATAAGAGAATCTAGCAATTGGATGCGTTTGAGAGCAAAAATGGATTTTAAAATGAGTAAGAAAATAGACAGTTTGGATTTGAATACACCCTTACTTAGATGATTTCTTTTTTCAACCGCTATGTATTTTTAATTTGTTTTTTCTGTAAGAATTGGTCCTATCCAAAACTTTTCTATCTAGATGTTGTAGACAATATTAAGAAGATATATGATAAATTTATGTTGATTTTATATCTTTTGAATTGACGGAGTTATGAATTTTTTACTTCTTCAATCCCTCTTTTTGTTTTCGTTTTTAATTTTTTTTGCGGTACGAATTGGTCCTATCAAAAACTTGTGAATAAAAAAGTTGTAGATAATATTAAGGAGATTTATAATAAAATTAATTGGAATTGATATCTTGAGAATTGACGAAGTAAGGCATTTTTTTCTCCCAAAAACCCTATTTTTTGCGCCCCTTGAGCCTATTTTAAATTTTATCAAAAATCTGTGATGCATGAATTTTTGGCGCTATTTTTAGAAGTAATAAAAACTTTAAACTGGTTTGATATGTACAAAAATTAAGAAGTTATGGGTTTTTTTTGGTTTTCACAAAACCCCTCCCTATTTCCATCCCCTTTGTCCGATTTTGCCCATTAACAAACTTGACCGAGATTTTATATCCCTTGATTTTATGTATCAGTTTGGAAGAGATTTGTGCAGAATTGCGGAAGTTATCGTGTCCAGAAGAAAGTGATAACACAATTGCTTCCGGAAATTCCGTTCAAAATGCCCCCTTTGACATAATTTTTTGAAATATATTCTGCCTCTATCAAAAAATCTATCATTGCGGTACATTATATAGTTTCTGAATAAACGAATCTACCAATTAAATGCGTTTGAGAGCAAAAATGAATTTAAAAATGAGTCAGAAAATAAGCAGTTTGGATTTGAGTGCATCCTTAATGCAATGATTTTTCCAACACAATCCGCTTCGGGAAATTCGGTTCAAAATGCCCACTTTAACAGCATTTTTTAAAATATATTCTGCCTCTATCAAAACATCGACCCTTACGGTACATTATATAGTTTCTGAGTAAGAAAACGTACCAATTGGAAGCCTTTGAGAGCAAAAATGAATTGTAAAATGAGTCAGAAAATACGCAGTTTGGATTTGAATACACCCTTAATTAGATGATTTTTTTCTTCAACCGCTATGTATTTTTAATTTGTTTTTGCTCTAAGAATTGGTCCTATCCAAAACTTGTCTATATAGATGTTGTAGACAATATTAAGAAGATATATGATAAATTCATGGGGATTTTATATCTTTTGAATTGACGGAGTTATGGATTTTTTACTTCTTCAAACCCCCTTTTTGTTTTCGTTTTTAATTTTTTTTTTTTTTTTTTTTTTTGCGGTACGAATTAGTCCTATCAAAAACATGTGAATATAAAAGTTGTAGATAATATTATGGAGATTTATAATAAAATTAATTGGAATTGATATCTTGAGAATTGACGAAGTTATGAATTTTTTTCTCCCAAAAACTCTATTTTTTGCGCTCCTTGAGCCCATTTTTAACTTTATCAAAAATCTGTGATACATAAAATTTTGGCCCTATTTTTAGAAGTAATAAAAACTTTAAACTGATTTGATATGTACAAAAATTAAGAAGTTATGGGGGGTTTTCTGTTTTCACAAAACCCCTCCCTATTTCCATCCCCTTGGTCCGATTTTGCCCATTAACGAACTTGAGCGAGATTTTATGCCCTTTGATTTTATGTATCAGTTTGGAAGAGATTGGTGCAGAATTACGAAAGTTATCGTGTCCAGAAGAAAGTGATATATATATAGATAGATAGATAGATAGATAGATAGATAGATAGATAGATAGATAGATAAAGTTTTTTACTGAGAGTGGTTTGGGGTTCTAGGAGTCATGATCGGAGTAGATCCAATGGCGGATCTAAGGGGGGGGGGGCGAAGGGGAGATCGCCCCCCCCCTTGGGCTAATAAAGGGTTTGTAAAACGACATTATGCATCTTCACGGAAAATGATTTGGGGCGGAGCTCGAGCCCGGCGCGACCCGACACGGGTCGCGCCACTTTAAATCCACGAGACTCAGACTGGGTTAGGTCTTTTCTCTTTTACAGTCGGGTCGTGCCCTGGTCTTAATTTTTTCCGCAGATTCGGGTCGGACCAGACTTCTTTTCCCTCCAGATTGAGCCAGGCCTGGACTTCATTTTTCCTAAAGGTCTGCAATGGTCAAAAGTTACAGGTCGGGGCTCGGCCCGGAATAAAAGCTAAACATTCGGTCCGTGTTAGCCAGTATGATAAGCATTATTGGCCCGACCACGACCCATGCACTCCTCTAAATTCTTCCTCCCAAGCCCAAGTTGGTCCGACCCGACCGGGTCGCGCCAGTTTAAATCCATGAGACTCGGTCTGGGTCAGGTCTTTTCTCTTTTAGAACCGGGTCGTGCCCTGATCTTAATTTTTCTCCAGATCGAGCCTGGCCTGGATTTCATTTTTTAGAGGTCTGCACTGGCCAAAATTTCCAGGTCGGGGCTCGGCCCGGAATAAAAGCTAAACATTCGGTCCGTGTCAGCCCGTATGATAAGCATTATTGGCCCGACCACGACCCGTGTTCTCCTCTAAATTCTTCCTCCCGAGCCCAAGTTGGTCCGACCCGACCGGTTCGCGCCAGTTTAAATCCATGAGACTCGGGCTGGGTCAGGTCTTTTCTCTTTTAGAGTCGGGTCGTGCCCGGATCTTAATTTTTTCTTCAGATTCGGGTCGGGCCAGACTTCTTTCTCCTCTAGATCGAACCTGGCCTGGACTCCATTTTTCCTAGAAGCCTGCACTGGCCAAAATTTCCAGGTCGGGACTCTGCCCGGAATAAAACCTAAACATTTGGTCCGTTTCAGCCCGTATGATTAGCAATATTGGCCCGAACACGACCCGTGCACTCCTGTAAGTTCTTCCTCCTGAGTCCAAGTTGGTCTGCAATCTTACTTATTTGTCATTCGTAAAAATTATATTTGTTTTGTACATTTGTTTAGCGAAATCTTTAGAAATTTAATTTGATTTGATATGTTACAGAGATGCATTTTTTTAAATTTACTTTTTTACTTTGTAGAGCTTTGAAATTATGATTTTCTTTTATCAATCGCTTCTTTCATTCTAAACTTATTATCTTACTGGATTTTTATTTGAGTGTAATTGTCTAAGTCATATTATTTCAATTCGTAGTGTTTACGTACATAATTGCCTAAATAGTCATCGTTATAGTCATTAATATTGTTGTTTTTCTGTATTCATGAATTTCGAACATAATCTGAAAATAAAATATAAGCATAGGCAAGTGTACTTTATGAATAATTTTAATTGCAAAATGCAGGCAGGGCTGGAGTTGATTTTTTAGCTTTTATACCGGGCGGGGGCAATAGTTTTATTTTTTTATGTGGGTTGGACCTGGGCTTGGGCCTGATAACTTCAGCCCAGGTAAACATCTAACTAGCATATCGAAGCCAGCATAACTTTTTTTTAAATGCTTAAATTCAGCCATCATCCCATAACTACTGAATATACCTGGTGTCCTAAAATGGACTGACTGATTTTAAAATTCAATAAATTGCAAAAGGTGACAGATATTAAAAAAATACTTGCAGGAGGGTTATAGATGTCGGGAACAGGGGTGATTATGTTCCAAATTTTCCGAAAATTTAACCCTGTCGCTGCGCAACCCTCGATTTCCACGGCCAACGTAAAAGTGGCAAAATTTTTGCAACCCGCAATTTCCGCAGCAAATCTTTTTTTTTATGATCTAATTCTATTAAAAAAAACCCTGTTTCACAAAGATTTTGGGACATATTTTACTCTAAAATGTGTGCAGATTTGAAATGTGCAATAAAAAATATTTTTTAACTTATTTTGATTAAAAGAAAATAAATAATAATAGTAATAATACGCAGTTCCAGGGTTAAGGCATTCGGTTCCAAAAATTTAAAAAATTCTCCTATCCGAAAATTCGGACATACAAATAATCGCAAATTTTGATAAATGGCCTCCATAAAAAATCTATTTCGTCAATCGTTCGCAGAAAATAACTTCAATTTCGCCGAATGATCACAGAAAAAAACGCGAATTTGATCAGGGAGCCACGGAAAACATGCGAAATTCTACAAGTGATCACAGAAAACGCGAATTTCTTCAAAAAGGCAGCGGAAAAGAACTCGAATTTCGTTAAAGGATCGCGGAGAAAACGCGTATTTTGTCAAATAGCCGCGAATAAAAACTCCGCGAATTTCATCAAAGGATCGTGGAGAAAACACGAATTCCTTCATAGAATCGTGGAAAAAACGAATTTTGTCAAAGAATCGCTTTAAAAACGCGAATTTAGCCAAAGGATCGCTGAAAAAACGCGAATTTTGTAGAAGTGTCACGGAAAAAAACGCGAATTTTACTAAAGGTCTGCAAAATTACACTAATTTCGACAAAGGGTTGCAGAAGAAACGCAAATTTCATCAAAGGATCGAAGACGAGCGAATTTCATCAAAGAGTCGTTGGAAAAATGCAGTGGTCTCTTTAGAAAACAGCACACTTACATACGTTTATTATTATAGGTATAATTTTTACCTTGAAATAATATACTGAACTAATTTTTGAAAAAAAAAACAAGTTAACCCAAACCCAGCTTGTAGGAATCTACACTCAGCCTGAAATAGATCCGAATCCAAAACAGCTAATCCGACCTGCGACAAAAATAATTAGTGCCAGAAGGGAATCCCCCCATCTGCTGTAACCTTTCAGAAAATTTTCTTTGAATTTCAGAATTTTTTTTTCTTTTTTACTCTACCTCTGATAATTTTTTTAACTGAGATTCTTGAGTTTAGTTTAAAATAGCAACGAAGATGATGCTGGAAGCAAGAGGCGCTAAATCGGTTCCCGGAGGAGGTAGGCTTAACGACCATTGTTTACAGCGCCATCTACCGCTGCTATTATACAGTAAAATCAAGAATCACAATAAAAAATCTCATGACATCTTACATAAACCTCGTGGAAGATTTTTTTTAAATAGCTGCCACCATTCGAAAAGTACTAAATTTTAAAATCCATTTAAGGACACCCGGTGTGTTTTTTAATAAGTTTCAAAGCATTCTTTACTGAATTACAACTCACCTTAGATATAAAGAGACAAGCAGTCTTATACCAAATTAGTATTTTTTACATAATTCTGGAGATTAAAAAGTATTCCTAAATAATTATTTGGACGTGTCTGTTATGGAGATTTTACTGCATATATTTTTTATCTTCAAAAATACTTAGACTTTCTTTTAAAAAAAACGGGTCAACCCGAACCCTTCTCGCAAGTCACAGTAGTGAAAACCCAATTCGAAACTGACCCAAACCGGATATAATGTATATCAATCTGCCCCAAACCCAACGCGCTAGGCGCAGCTAAAAAGTAAAAGTCAACCCGACTTGTAGCAGAAAAGTAGAAGTCAACCGGGCCCAAACCCGACCCGCATCGAAAAAGTAGAAGTTAATCCGGCCCATAGCAAAAAATAGAAATCAACCAGACCCAAACGCGACCCACAGCAAAAAAGTATAATCCAACCAGCAGCAAAAAATAGAAGTCAACCGGACCCAAACCCGACCCACAGCAAAAAGTAGAGGTAACACGACCCGCAGTGAAAAAATTAGCCCCGACCCGCGCATCAGATTGGAGTTTCCAAATTTCTAAAATCGCACCCCCCTTGAGGACTCTCCAGATCCGCCCTTGTGTAGATCTGCAAAAAGTTTTCAGAAATTCCAACATAGGAACGATCCCAATAGGTAGTATTTCATACGAAATCTACCTAAAAGTTAAAAGCTTCTATTACTATACATATCGTATGTGTGAATATTACTTATTTCAATGAGCTTCGATCTCGCATTAATAAGCTGTTTATTTTTAAAAGGCATATGAATTTCTTATGTAGGTTATTCACTTATTAAATTTCCTTAAGTGCATTTTACTAATGATATATAGTACTATTCATATAACAAAAATATGACGCCGATATGTCGTTAAGTATTGTAGCTTTTTTTCTACCAAAATACTGTATTTTGATAATGTACACATTATTAAAATGAGTGTTGGGGTTGATTTTTGACGGCCAATTATCTACACGAGGGATATGATTATTAAAATGAAATGATGATGCTACCTTTTATTTAAATGCTAATATAAAGCAGTCAATCTAAGTACCAATTTAATAATGTAACCATGCAATTAAGTACAGTGAAATCTGCACAGACGAGAGCAGAAAAGACTGGAAAAATATTCCGTTTACACGGATTTTTTTGTATTAGCTTTGAGTTTGTC
Source organism: Maratus speciosus (assembly GCA_963932465.1). Taxonomy (NCBI): domain Eukaryota; kingdom Metazoa; phylum Arthropoda; class Arachnida; order Araneae; family Salticidae; genus Maratus; species Maratus speciosus. The sequence goes on along the minus strand of OZ010792.1, from coordinate 523,864,718 downwards.
ACCTGGTGGTACGTGGAAGTATGAGCTTCTATTTAGTGGTGCGTCGGTTTAAAAATTTGGGAACTCCTGGCATATTCTTTAACCTTCAGAAAATATATTTGGACTAGGGGGCTCCGCCCCCTGCAAGCTACGCTCGCCAACCCCCGTTCAGACACTGTAGAATCTAAACGCACGCTAATCTGATCGGTTTTAAAAAGATTAGAGAAGATTGAATTATACTGAAAAAACCTGTAGCGATCTCCCTGTAAACGGGTTTCCATTCAATTCCCTTTGATTCCAAAAATTTAAGGTAGAATCAGTTGCTGTTAAGACATCCAATGGTTGTTTTCGTGTTTGGTTAAAGAACATCAGTTAAACATTTGAAAAGAAGCTAAAATAAAATGAATTAAGTAAACAGAGTCTTTGTCTCTCGGTATTTTTTAACAGCGTTATAAAAACGATTGACATAATACAATTACTAAAATTTGCTGCTTTAACCCCTTCAAGGGCGGTGGTTCATTTTTGGACCACTTAATTTTAATTCTTAAATGCCACATTAGCATCAGAATATTGGGATGAAAATTTCAATTTTATTAAGTAAGTGAAGAAAAGCATTTTTGTATTTCGAAATTTGTTTGTAAATTCTGGTGCCATTCACTGATTTCAAGATTTTACGAATCCTTGTCCGTGAAAGGGTTAAACGCATATTAATGTATTTATTATTTTAAAGTTTCCTTTCCCTTTTAATATTCACGTGTAAATACAATTTTCAGGACATAATTTTCAATATTTTCCTGCCTTTAACACGTACTCATTTAATAATAATTTAAAAGTTTTTTTTCTGTTTTTAATAGTCACGTGAAAATAAATTTTTAATCGTTAGGAAATATTATTCTTTGCGCTGTTTTTAAAATTGAAAACAATCACTATAATAATAGCCTAAGTCATGTGATTATCATCAACAGCTCCAGGCGGATCCCTCCGCTTTTTGTACTCCAGGCGGCCATTTTGGTACTTTATTGTTAGCCAGCCACAGGTGTTATAAGTCGCGGAATATTATTCTATCCCCATTATTTCGTTTATATTATAATAGTCCAAGTCATGTAACTGCCATAAAAGACGGGCTGATTCCTTCGCTTTTCATAAGAAAGGTTTCCATTTTGATTAACGAATCAAAATTATTTTTTGGCATAAAACTACATAAAAGTTGCCATGATCACAAAGAATTCCTGGTAGTTTTATGTTAGCCGGGTGAAAATCTCGCCAATGGCTTTTTTTTTTTAACTCGCCAGTTAGAATTTTTTTATTTTTCGAGTGGTATATTAAAACTGTGCTACTTGGTTATCCCATCGACCAAAAATCTGTCGTCAAACTATAAGATTAAATGCCAATAATGGTTGATCGTAAATGTCACATTCACTTGACTTTAAGGAAGTTACACATGTTCATGCTATCAAGTGATTTTTATTTCGACGTTTTATTTGTATTTTTATTAATGTTATACTAATTTATTTGCTCTTTTGTTATTTAAAATAAAAAAAATATGTCAATTTGTATATTTTGGCTATTTATATAATTTGGCGAAATTGGTCGACGGGAGAAGTAATAACATTAAAACGTTGCTTTGAAGTAGAAATTAAATCTCATGATTTGTTGCATTGTCACATACGCACCGGGATTGGCGTGATTTTTTTTTTTTTTTTTTTTTTACGACAATTTGGCGAAAACCTCGTTTTCAAATACCTGCTACATATGTATTTTTAAATTATTTTCTCTTATTTTTTAACCACTTTACCGGCTGCCCCGAGATAACTCGGAGCTAAAAGTACTGTTTCCCCATACCTGTCGCCGGTGAAGTGGTTAAATAAAATAACAATAAATAAAAAAAATAATTAATAACTATAGAACAAAACAATTTATAACATTTTTTGTAAATAAAAAGAAAATAAATTCAAATAAACAATTATTAATAAATAAGCAACAATAGCCGGGTTACCATGTCAGGCAAAATAACACCATTTTGGCGCCAATTAGGTACCCCCTTGCGTATATGACATCTGTGTCTAATATTTTTCTTTTCCTTTCGTTTAAGAAAAAGAATGAAGCAAAAGCCATTTATTTTAAAGGTTTCAATTTTAAATGAAAGTTTTGTATTAAATAAAATGATAATGAAATACAAATTGAATTCTGAATAAAAGTAACATGATTCATTTCTTAGCATACATTTGAAGGAGGCCAAACTCGTCGCCAAATTAATTTAAAATAACCTTTTCTAAAATATGAAAAAAAAAAAAAAATCTGTTATGATTAAAATTTGAGTTGCCATCATTAGAAAAAAAGTATTTAAAATTAGAAAAAAAATAATATTTCGAAAACTAATTCTAATTTTTAAATTCTAATACCAGTTTTGAGATCTGTGGATCAATACGGATTTTTGGTGTTAATTTCATCGCAAAGTATTCCATATTTTAGGAAAAATCGCCGTGAAACGTAATCAGTTGTTTAATCAGTCGTTTCATAGAATCGTTAGATAAATTCGTTTCAATTCGATTCATTAGGATTTTATATATATAAGGTAGAGGTAGATATGTAGTATTAACATTATTAACGTAAAAGTAATTTTTTTTCATAAAAGTGAAAAAAAAAAATTGGACCCAAAAGGGTTAATTGAGAATGGATAACATCCTAAAAGTCCGAAATTCCGTTTTGAAAAAACAGTTTTATAATCTATAAAAACTACTCGTAAACTTTTCCGAAAATCAGTGGCAAAAAAAGAAAGTTTGTTTTCATACATGATTCTTTAAGGGAGTCCGGGACACAGAAATCTCGAAATTTTCTTAAAAAAAACTTTTATTTCATTAAAAATTTATCTGTTTTTTTTCTGCTTAAAATGACGTTTAAATCATGTTTCTATCTTAATTAGAACAGGAAATATTAAATTTTTCGTTTTGGTTTGTTTTCAATGAAACAATCAAAAGTTCAATGAAACAATCAAGTTTGTTGAAAATGAGTTTTTATTCGTGATGGCTTTTTTCACCATTTCTCATATTTAAATTGCTATAAGTCAAGAACCGTTAAAGATAAATGGTTCAAACTTGGAATAAGTCTTTTTCAATTGTTTTACTTTAATTTTGATTCAACAGATTAGAAAAAAAAATATTTACTTTTGACAGTAAGTTGTTTTTTTTTTTTAAGCTACACCATTTTTTTTTAAAAAATTTTGACTTTAAATATATTTAATTTTTTTAAATTAATATTTTTAAAAATGCTGAAACTAATTAAGACTTACATATTTCTGTTTATTTAAATGAAAAAAAAAATTGAAATTCTACAAATAATATTTCGAGTTATAACAATTTTAAAAGAAAAGAAAAAAAATTAAAAATATATGAGAAATTTTATCATGTGATTTTATTTACAAATAACATGGTTAACCATCACAAAAAAATTCAAAATTTTAACTCAATAAATAAAAATTATTTTAAATTGTGTCCCGGGCCCCCTTAAATCGTGAAAATGTATTGGTTAAGAGGTTTCTAATGATAAAGAACGCTTTTTGGAATCATAAGTAAGGTGCTGTACTTATATAACGTTATCAACTCTTTGGTATATTTTGGACCACCTCCACCCCTTACGATATCATACGTTATCATCCCTGGAACGCCCCCCCCCCCCGTAATGATATCGTTATCAATGTCTAAAAATTCTTTTCATTTTTGGATTTTTTTTTTTTTGTTTGGAGTGATATACAAGTATGGTTATATTTATTTTTCGCACACTTCATTGATTCAAATGAAGAGAAGTAAATAAAATATCCCTTTATATATGAAATAACTTTATATGAAACAACACTTAAAAACAATAATTACTATTTAAAAATATTTAATAATAGATTTTTGTTGCATAATGCATTCAACAGTACTAATGTCTTCTTGCACTTGCCCCAGCACAGGGGGGGGGGGGGGGGAGACATAACTTTTTATAAACAAAATAAGTGGACAACATTTATTCTCTTTTATTTACTAGTAAACACCAGTATAATTTCAAACAAACTTCGCATACGGTTTCTCGAACAGTGGATATATATGCATAAACGTGTGACAGAAGAAATAGAAATACCAAACGTTGGGGTATTCCACATTTTGGAATTAATAATTAATGATTTTAATAATAACGTTGTATTTTCATAAACCTAGGTAACAGACTAAAAAAAGATAACATACTATTTTGAAATAAAGACCAAGTTACAAATAAAAAGAGAAATTTTTGATTGGATCAAAAATGATAACGATATCAAAAGATAAAGTCCCCTCCCCGTAGAGATATCTAACGATATAATGTGACAGACCACCTCTCCCCCCTAAAATGATAACGTTATATATGCACAACACCTAACTTGCAAGGGATTGTGTATTTTGGTTGTATATGTTTTCCTACATTAAGAAACTTTTTCTTTTTTTTTTTTATGTGCCTTGATAAAAAAGTCTTGTCGTGGACAACTCTTCCACAGCTTCTTACCATGGTATATTGTTTTACACAAGTAGTTATAACATTTACTTGTTAAGTGCGTTTGTTATGATATAAATACGTGACACCTATAAGGCGCCGTCTGGTCCGTCCGTCCGTCTGTCCGCATATGACAGCGCAAAAAGTACCCAACCTTTGAAATTCTATAATATATTGAAATTTTGGTTTGAAATTTTATAATATATAATCCTTGCAGAATTGTGTCGAATCGTTTCAAATTTTATGAAAATCGAATCAAAACTTAAAAAGTTATTAATAAAAGTTTTCTTCATTCTATTAAACATTAGATATCATACGTCATTAATTCAGTGATATCCCATGATAGGTCATATGATTCTAGGTTGCCATGGTGATGACGTCCTATTTAAGATGGAGCCCTATTATTTCCATATTACTGAATTTAATGTACAGAATCGTAATAAATTTTGTGTTCATGGATTTTTGCACAAGAGTGCAACAGCTATTGCACCAAGATCTGAATACTTATAAAACTAGTTATAGTACGAACGGACCTCATTTGACACGTTTGACATACGATTTCCAATTGGTTTTCTTTTTGATTATTAAGCAAATATAGATTTTTCAAAAAATATTTTTTCTGTTTGGTATCGTTATTCAAGTTCAACGGTAAAGCGGGAACAGACGCTGCGGTGGGACAGATGCCGCAGAGATTGTGTGGGCGACACTAGCCCTCTCTTAGACCAATTTAAGCAGTTCGTAGTATTCATCTGTGCTGTGTGCTGTATGCTGTGTCGTATGTGTTTCCACCGCTTAATTCTCAGTATTTACATATTTATGCCAGTTTTTATGGTTCGAACCTGCATGGTAAGTTGCTAAAATTATTCTAATACAGTTTTATTGCATATTTTAAGCTAAATCAACAGAGATTTCATCCCAAAACCTATTGCAACTGTACACTAAGATCCTCGTAGAATACAGACATGTGCTTGCCTTTCTCTCGCGTCGCTCACAGGACGCAAAATGGCGTTTCGGCATCTTGCACAGTTGTAAATCTCCAAATGAGTGAAAAAAGTCAAACCGGGTTTTTTTCACCCATTTGGAAATTTACACTGTTATGATTTATTTACCAATTGAATAAGTGTGTTAAAAATTAATGTAATATACTTGCGCATGCAGCGTTTACTGCAGTTCCAAAAACAACCTGCGTTTCATTCTCTTAAGCTGATTCAGATACCAGACCAGATGCTGTAATCGTTATACAAGGTGCGTCTAAAAATTTCGGTGAATGGATGGATATCTCATAGACAACGTGTTAAAAATGCGTTCCTGCGCATGCGCAGGTAGATACCAATGGAGAGGCGGCACGTAGCAAGAAGCGAAAGAAACCAAGACAGAATAGTCTGCTATGGGCCCAGTTGAACGGTGTATGTTTGAAAACTCACATCATATTAAAATGGAGCATTGGATAAACATCAAGTTTTGCTACAAAATGGGAAAAACCACCACAGAAACGCGTGCAATGTTGGTCCAGGTGTGACAGACGCAGCGAGCAAAAAATGCGTGTACGACTGGTTTAAACGTTTTCGGGAGGGAAAGGAAACCGTGGATCACGAACCATCACAGTTAAAAATTTCCAGTATTCTGGCAGGTCATTTGACCGTTTTTTCCCAAAACGATTACACAACCTTAATTTTAACACTATTCTGACCATATTATTGGCTATTTTATGGTCAGAATATAGTTAAATTATGGTTACGAAACCGTTTTTTCAAAATACGGTCGAATGACCGTCCAGAATGCTGCAAAAATTTTAACAGTGATGTTCAGGTTGACCCTCAACAACTGTGACGGCAGACAACATCGAGCGGGTGCGACAGATGCTGTTAAACAATAGCTGACTGTCTTTACGATGGATATCGAAGGAATCGGGAATCAGCAAGGACAGTGTTATCACCATCATCCATCACTTGTGACATCTGTACTTCGGTCGATCCCAAAAGAGGCCTTCGCTGACTCATTCTAGCAGCTTTATCAACGATGTCATAAGTGTATTGTGCCCAATGGATGTTACTTTGAGGTTGATTAAAGGTATTTTGTTTCCATGTTTTGTTTTATTTGTTTTATGCTTCCATTCACCGAACTTTTTAGACGCACCTTGTAGGTTAGTTGGGTGAATTAGTCATCCAGATTTGTCCGGGATGTTTTAGTTGGTAGAGCATTGGCGGTTTTAGCCAAGGCATCCCTGCTTCGAATCCTGGCCCATACTTTTTTATCTATTTGGAAATTTATAATTGTTGATAATTAGATATATAAAGTAATTAAGTTATGTCTTCATTTTCGTATAAAATACACAACAGAAACAAACAAACCCAGTTACATTTACACTCCATTTCCGGCAATGTAATTGCCCCTCTTCTAGAAGATTTTTTTTTAACCCTTAACTATGACCACATATGATAAGTAGATGATTGAAACTATCAAATCTAAAATGGATTTCAATGTTGACATAGTCAACAAATGCTGAATTCAGTACTTAAATCAAATTTAGCCCATGTTTCTTATATTTGATACTCATTACCTGTTGAAAATTTGACAAATAAATAAAGGGAAAAAATGTTCTACATTTATGTACCAGACAATGTTTTCTTAGACTTTATGAAAAGATTTAAAAAATAATATTATGCACTCATATTTATGCTTTAATAAAATGTGGTCAACATAATATATATCTGGTTCATGAAGATATCATAATTTGCTTCCGTTAAAGTACCTTGAACAAAATAATCATGTGTCAAAAATGTCATACAACAAATTCATACAGAAAATAAATACACCAGATTTTGTAATTTTTTTTATTACATGAGAAATGTTTTACAAAATTATCATGTTTGTATTGAGCACATGTACTGAAGTACGATTGTATGTATATGGATGGGCTTAATGACTAAATCATCTTTCCGTGTTGTATGGTACTATTGTTCTACAATCCTGTTGCGAAATGATCGACTTTTTTCCGAAGCCAAAGAAAGAGACAGTCCGCGGCACTCTACTTAACCCCTTCGGGACAAGAGCCTTTTACGAAATTTTTAATCTTTTGTCACCGTTTTTTAAAAACAGAAATTTGTGTCTTCTTGAATCGAGAATATGCGCTGATTAAATAAGGCAAATTTTACTGGTGAGAAAAAACAATGATTCTGAGCGCTTCATACGGCACGTATACGTGTCGCTCGTCCCCAAGGGATTAACTCGGCTGCATTTCAGCTTACCTTGATCCCATGTCAGATCGACAGTTGGTGAAACCCAGCCTATCTTTATCACATGACAACTAAGTGGCGTGAAAGTATCTTTAGGCCTGCCAGTTTCGTTGGCTGCGCTTATTTCTTATCAAATCAATATTAGCACAATATTGCATCGATATTGAAGTATCTCCATCTTGGAAATATGTCTAATCGAACTTATATTCACAAAGTATAATTTTAAATTGTTCGCACAATGTTGGCAATATTTAGAATGAAACATCATTGTTAGAGAAATTTTTGAACTAAAGTAAGGGATACAAATCTAATAATCTAGTGTTTAAGGGTGTATTCGAAAAAATATTTTTCCACCCTCAACAGCTCGAAATTTTCTGAGACATTTTCAGACTCATTTTTAAAAGTAAAAACATGAAACTTGCTGGGGTGATTTCTGAAGACATGTTTAACATGCCGTGTGATTTCATTTTCAGCGCAATTAATTAGAATTCGGAAAATTCGGTTCAAAACGCCAACTTTGACAGCGTTTTTTACAGTATTTTCTGCATTTATCAAAAAATTAAGAAGCACGGCACATTATATAGTTTCTAAATAAGAAAATTTCCCAGTTTGATGCGTTTGAGAGCAAAAATGAATTTTAAAATGAATCAGAAAATAAGCAGTTTGGATCGGAATACACCCTTAATATATAAAATATCTAATGTTTGCACCTTGTTGGTAATTGTATAGTAAAAAATTTTAATAAATACTATTATTGCCACAGAAACAATACTGCTTCGATTGTAAAGGAGTACAGATGCAATATTGGGCTAATATTGGTTTGTTGAAAATACGTTTGTTTTAAATAAAAAGATTTCCTTACGGAAATAGTCCATTGAGCTGTATAGAGCTCTATAGAATTCTTTAAAAGTTTTATAAAATATAATTTCTATAGAATACTATTTCTATAGAGTTTTGAAGAGCTCTATAGACTACTTTTTCTAAAGCAAATGTTTCTATAGAATAGACTTTCTATAGAATAATATTTCTCAATATAACTCAAATAATTAACAAAAAGTGGTGCCAAATGAATAAAATACGTGTAAAAGATGCCGGACCTGAACAGGTTAAAGATTTTCATTCGAGACACCAAGAATATTTGACATAAAAGCAAATAGGTATTGTTAATATAATTTAGTCATTTTTTAGTAATTTTGTTGAATAATATAACTTTTTTTTCGGAGGGGGGGGGGGGATTTTATTGAAAAAAATGACACTTATCTCGATATTTGAATATTTTGTCTTCGACTGTGGAATAAATAGAAACTTAAAGACTTTCATTCGAGACACCAAGAATATCTGACATAAAACCAGATAGTTATTGTTGATATAATTTAGTCATTTTTTTAGCAATTTCGTTGAATAATATAACCTTTTGGAGGGAGTTTATTGAAAAAAAGGACACTTATCTGGATGTTTGAATATTTTTTCTTCAGTTGTAAAATAAAGAATATTTGACATAAAACCGAATAGTTATTGTTGATACAATTTAGTCAATATTTTGGTCATTTTATTGAATAATATAATCTCTTTGGGGGATTTTATATAAAAAAGGGACACTTATCCGGATATTTGAATATTTTTTCTTCGGTTGTAAAATAAAGAATATTTGACATAAAACCAAATAGTTATTGTTGATACAATTTAGTCAATATTTTGGTCATTTTGTTGAATAATATAATCTCTTTGGGGGGTTTTATATAAGAAAGGGCCACTTATCTGGATATTTGAATGTTTTTCTTCTGCCGAAGAGAAAGTAGAAACTTAAAGACTCATTCGAGACACCAAGACTATTTGGCATAAAAACAAGATAGTCATTGTTGACATAAATTAGTCAGTTTAAAGAAAAACATCTTAAGGACACATTAAGGAAATGTGGATATGCCTTTAAAATAAAAGATTATGGTCACTATAGCAAAAAAAAATTCCAAACGATTGATCTGTTTGAGAAAATGAAAGCGGTGTTCTCAAAATTTTGATACTTTAAATTAAATATTATTTTGGTATTAATGCAATTCAAATAATATTTTTATTATGCTAATCAAATATTACTGAATATATTTGCTTCGGTGAAGAGAATGGGAAAAGTTTTATAAATATATTTTTCAATTTTTGAGTCTTTATTTATTTTTTAAAACCTGTCAAATATTTAAAATTTAGAAACTTACATCCATAATTTCTGCCAATTTGAATGATATAGAAATACAGCATGGCTTCAAAAATCCGGCATTCAGAAATGCGGCAACTTCAAAAATCCGGCATCAAAATCATCTTTTTCCCTTCCTTTTCTTTTACATCTTCAGGTTTTGGTAGAAGAAAAATAGTAATTGTTCAGGAATTAAAAACTTCAAGTTTGAAAGTAAAAATGCGAAAAAAATAATATCTGACATTTTTTTCATTTGTCAGAAGCGATTATTTTCCGAACAAATTATCTGGGAGCTGCACCGATGTTCCGCAACGGCCTGAAGACTAGTATCCGAGTTCTTTGGGAGAAGTTTTTTGGAGTTTCTCTTCTGAAGCTGTGCTAAATAAAACCGTCGATAACGTTAGCAGCAGCTCCGCAGACGAGGGCAAACAACAGGCAAAACAAAAAGACGTCACTAGAAAAATGCATAAATTTGACTGAAAAATTAATATCTGCTTTAGAGAACAAGGCTGTATTTCCGAAATAGAGATTCTTCATTGTATAAAATACTGGAAAAACTTGTTAAAGAACGGCCAAAAAAATTTAATAAAAAAAAATTGACATCGATGTTTCAGAAATTACACAAGAAATAATTTCACTCTGTACCAGATTTTTTTTTTCTGTAACATAGAAAATATCAATGTAAGTTTAATTTTATATATAATTTTCTTATTTTCTCACTTAATTACCACTTAATAGTGAATTAAATTATGGCTAAAGGCACCTTTAAGAATATAATACTACTTTTGATATTCCTAGTTACTACTTTTGATATTCCTAGTTACTACTTTTGACATTCCTTCAAAAATCCGGCACAGTCTCGTTCCCGATGATGCCTGATTTTTGAAGATATACTGTGTTTATGCTAACCTGTGTATTTTTTTTTTTAAATTATTTATTTATTTGCTAAAACCCATAAATTATAATCATTTGCCAATTTTAGCAAATTCAGAGTTAATATTGATTAATATTTAGATTAATAGAATTATAGCAGCTTTATAAACTAAGATTATATTTTTACCTATTAACTAAAACATACGAATGGTTTTAATTATTTAACCCTTAAATGCCTGATTTTTCAAAAATTATTGTAATAATGTTTTTCGGCTTTCATTTTTTAAATAAATCATGGGAAAAATACTTAAAAAAATCATATTTTGTTTTAAGTATGGTTTGCGGCTAAAAAACAGTTTGTTACTAATTGGCAATACTGGTCTTTAATTGAAAAAATAATTTTCCTTGATAAAATTTTATAATATTAAACACACAAGAATTTTAGGAACTATAATCAGAAATAAATTTTACTTGTTCACTGCAGAACAAAATAGGGTATTTCGCAAGCTTCCAATCAAAACAAAAAGAACACGTAGCAACAATTGAAAAAATAAATCTATCTTTATTCTTAAACAGCACAAGTGTTGCCATCTACATGTTCAAAATCGATTTAATAATAAATTCAGAATGTATTTTATTGACAACATTAGGCATTATAGCTTCAATATTCTTCTAATAGTATTTTAGAAGCCTAAGTTGGGTATGTTGCCGAAAAGCAACACCCGGCATTTAAGGGTTAAAAGCAAAAACATCTATAAATATTCATGCATTACGAATAGAGACAGCCACATACATCTTAAAAATCTACTATTGAAAAACATTTTGTCAAGATATTCCAAAAAAATCTTGTTCTGATTTACTTACAATGGCACCACATGCAATAATGTCAAAATGACTAATTATTAAAAATAAATTATTCTATAACAAGCATGACTTTGCCATTACAAATATAACACTTCCCAATTCAGACATTTAACAATCACATTTTTAATAACTTACACAAAATAATGATTCGCATTTAATGACTAACATAGACCATCAAACAAAAAATAATAACAACAGATATGCAGACATTTGAAGGTTAGTACAAACAAGTGAAGACATTGTGAAGGAACAATGGCACTAAGGTCTCCTCTTGAGCCTCTGTATAAGCACCAGTCTATCAATCTGATAACATATATAAAACAATAGCAGGAAATAAATATAGTTGGGCCTCAAAAGAAGAACATTGTATTCAGGGACGCCATTTTAAAATCTTTCTTGGCTTGGGGAGGGGAATGAGCAAAAACTTTTTAATCTTAAGGCTGCTAGTCACTCAGCTTCTAAATTCCCCTCACTAATGCTAAGTCTATGGGAGTAGCATTCATTCGTATATTTAAAATATCTCCTCCGTAAATTAGTATTTTTCTCTTCTTAAGGCTGTTCTCAAATCAAAAAAGGCAACTTCCTGACATAAGTTTTAATTTATTTTTGTTCGGAAATGCATGAAACTAGCTGTTGTTGTTGTTCAGAAACTATGACATCGTGCGGTTTTTTCCATTCTTTTTACAAACCCAATAGATATTTCAGAAAATAGTGTCAAAATGGTCGTTTTGAACCGAATTTCCGCGCGAAAGTAGAAAAATCACTCAAGAGAGGGCGAAAAACGGGTTTGTCACGCGATCAAAATTGCTTATAACTCAATGGATAATTGATTGATCAAAAAAACGGAAAAACAGTTCAATTCCAAATCGCTTCTATGGCAACGCTTTCCAATTTTATATCTTTCCGTTAAAAAATGAATTTGTAAATATGTCGGAACGTTTTGCGCTCGTTGAGCACACTGTAAAAAAAAATCTGTAAAGTTACTAAAGATTTTCTAGGAAACTGGGATTCCTAGAACTTTTTATGTAACGGCAACAACAAAAATTCATGTAACAGACACACTTTTGCGCCGACAATCAAAAAATCTGTAAGGTTACTAAATTTTTTTTTAGAAAACTAGGATGCCTAGAACTTTTCATGTAACTACAACCAGGGTTACAGATAAAATTTTAGTAAGATTACTGTAATTTTAGCAGATTCATTTGTGAAGTTACAGATGTCTGTAGCTTTACAAAAACTAGTTTTGCAGATTTGCAGCTTTTTTCGTACAGTTACAGATGAAAGTTTAGTAAGCATGTAACTTTACATCTGTAGAACTACAGATTTTTTATTTTTTTTTTTTACAGTGCAGAGCAGTTAAAAAGAGCCTTAAAAGGGGCCTCTTTTTTTCTTAGTTCTCAAAATATTTCTAAAATATAGGCTTAATTTAACATTTTATGTGGTAAAAGCTGACAAATTGTAAGTAAGATTTTAACACTTCATATAAAATTAAGTACATATTTTAGAAATATTTTGAGAACTAAGGGGAAAAAAAAGACATCCTTTAACCCTTTCAGGGGCAAGGAATTGTGTTTTTGTAATGTTGAATTCTCACCGAAAATTTCGAAAAATTTTATTTCAAAATAAAGAATAGCAATTTTTCAACTTTTTTTTTTAAATCAAAATTATACAAATAAAAATTAGTTAAATTTTTCTGGTGTAAATCTTGATTAAAATTAAGTGGGACATAATATATCCCACCGACCCTCAAGGGGTTAATTGTACACAGAAAAAAAGGAGGGAAAAATATTAATTTCCCGAGGAGATATTTTAAATATATACGAATGCATTGTACGCCCACAGACTTAGCATTAGCGAAGGGAATTCGTAAGCTGAGTCACCAGCGCACAGCTGAGAAGCAATTGATATACAGTCGACTCTCTGTTTAACGTCGCTCTACTTAGCAACGATCTCTATTTAAGGTCAATATTTTACGGTCCCGACTCCTTTAAGTAAAAATCTATATTTAAAGACGAAATTGTTTCTATTTTACGACGATTTTCACGTAGATTTTTTCCCCCCCCGATCCCTTTAAACATGTTAAACGAGGGAATTTCCTCTGATAGAAAAACAAGTTATCTTACAATTCACACAATGGTAAACCTACGAGTCGACCGCTAAAATCAGGTTTTAAGGTGCTTTAAACCAAGATATGACTTGGCAGATCGATTTCGTTTTAATATGCGTATCCAGTTTTAACTAATTCTGGAATTTCAGCCGTTAACTCGATGAGGTGATTGTCTGTGACGCCAGCTCACGGTCTATACGTATGTACGTACATAACGCGATAAATATTGATAAAAATATCCGATTTGCTTCAATTTTTTTTTCTAGGGTCATTCTGATAATGTGCTTCCCTGATTAGTTTTGGGAGTTTCTTGATTAAGTATAAAGGGCGGTACGGGGGGGCTTATTCCCCTTAACTTTGATAAATGGTTTTTCACGTATAATTATCATATTTGTTTCAAATTTGGTATACCGGTTCATTCTGATACGTCACTTCCCTGATCAGATTTGGAGGTTCATTGTTTAAGTGTAAAGGGGGTAACGGGGGGCTCATACTCCCTTAGTTTAGATATATGGGTTTTTCTATCCGATTTGCTTCAAGTTTGGTATACAGGTTTATTCTGATAAGGCGCTTCCCTGATTAAATTTGGAGGTTCATTGGTTAAGTATAAAGGTGGGGGGGGGGATGGGCAAATACCCCCTCCCCTTAATTTAGGTAAATGAGTTTTTCTATCCGATTTGCTTGAAATTTGGTATACCGATTTATAAGGAACTTTTCCGATGCGATTTGGAGGCTCATTTATTAAGTATAAGGATGTGAAACAGGGGATGGGGTAACACCCCCGTAATTTAATTTTCGAGGGGAAATATTCTTTGAAATAAGAGTATAATACACAATTAGTGCGAATAGCCTGTGAGCTCAATGCCATCAGTTTAACTGGGCAATTTTCTTTTTATTTATTTAATTGATAACTATAACGAATTTTGTACATTGAATATACTTTTTACAATGCGCACTAACGATACCAAAAAATCATATTTACTTGAAAAATAGCAATTTTACGTTTTAAAAAAGTTTTGAATTTTTTTTTTTTTTTTAACGATAGTTTTGTATTGGTCTCGCGCCAAGAGTTAGCCGAAAAAATTGCCAAAAATCGCTAGTTACTGGCAGCCTTTTTTATCCTGATCATTTCAATGTTTTAAGTGCATATTTTAAGTACCTGTTTTAAATTTGTGTTTTACGCATGATATTTTATTTATTTATTGGAGAATGTTTTAATTCCGCTATGGAATATAAGCTGGGAACAAATGCTGGGCTGTTCATATCAATTTAAATGCAAACGGATTTATTTTTCATAATCGTCTGCACTCGATAGAGATAGATTGTAGAAAAATTCACGCTTGAAAATTATTTTAAAAACAATAAAAAATGAGTCAATGACGATACATTTTTCAACAAAATTGCTACAAACAAATTTCATTTGAAAGTACATTTTTTACCTATTCGACGGTGTAAAAATTTAAATGTACGATGTTTAGCAGTTTAAAAAAAAATGCAATAAATCTTAAATTTAATCGTTTGGTGTTGCTACCATCAAAATGATGTCAGCGTTACGCACAGACACGTTTGTCCTTTGTAATGCAGAAGATAGATACTTTAAACGTTACCCAAAGCATTCGTTGATCATAAATGCGTCTCACTTTGAGAAAAATGCAATATTATTGATAGTTATTAATTTATTTGTTTAAAGTGTTAATTTAATCCTAATGTTTCTATTATAACCAAACTGACAAGATAATTATTTATCTTTTATGTCATTTCTGAAAAAAAAACAAAAAAAAAAAAAACAATTGTGTCTAACCAGTGATCACTTCTGCACTTTGAAATATCAAATACTTTGGAGGGAAGGGGGGGGGAAACAACTGTCCCCTCCAGATTTCCCCAAATGGCGCCCCTGATCGTATTCTTTTTATACCAATCGTTTTCTTGACATCAGTATAATTTACATGATAGCTTGCCCGAATGAAGACAATAGTCTTTTTCATCTATTAATCAGCCAGTCATCAATCAACCCGGGAAAAACAATGTTTTATGGTGGAGGAATCAAAACCATCCTTTCGACGTTTCTTCGACAATGTCCGATTCATACTGATCTGTGCACTGTAAAAGATAGAAAAAAAAAGTATGAAAAAAAAAAACAGCAAAGGATTAGTTTTGTAATGTTTATTTATTTGATTGATAGCACCCTCCCTTATTCATGTGAAGTAATCAGTACATTTTAATTTTCTATGAATATTTAGAAATGTTCTTTCTTATGGTTTCAGCCCGGCTCTTTGCAAAGGGCCTGATTTCTCAGTTAGCCGACGACATATATATACACTGGCCTCCAAAAGTTAAGGTACAGGGGCTGGATGCTTTCGATTGCACACGTTTTGTCGAATATCTACCAAAATTATTGGCGAATTGGTCTTGAACTTCTGGGATGCAAAGAACATGTTTGATTTCATATTTCTCGGTGAAGATTTATCGGGAGTACAATTAGGGGGCTAATAATAAATTTAATAATAAAATAATATTTGCGATCACCTATGTGACAAGAAAGGCTGGAAATGGTTTGTCAATGTGTTAAATGACTATTTGGGTCCTGTTCAACGTTTGTATGCATTTGTGTAAGCATAGCACTCATATTCGTGAAGATGTTAACGTTTTTGGGAAAAATTCAAAAGTATTTTGTTTATAGCATACAGAGTTTTCAACCAAATTTAACATAACTTTTCAAAAACCTGGCAAAGAACAGTAGAAATAGTATACTGCAATTAAAACATGAATATATTGAATATTTGATGAGGTATGGGCATTTGTATGAAATAATTTTTAACTGCGCATGCGTCGAAGATCCTAAAATTTTTATTATATAATTTGGTAGTCAAGCTATTTAGGCCAACTTATATAAAAAGTCCAGTCAAATATCGTGAAAATTCACAAAGATAGGGTCGATATAGTGAGTTGCTTCCTAAAAATAGCTTTATTATAAGGGATTTTCCACAACTTTTCAATCAGCTCACTATATCTTTCTAAGTTTTCACAACATTTGACTGGACTTTTTATAGAAGTTGCCCCAAAATACTGACTACTAAATTATGAAATAAAAATTTTGAAATCTTCCGCGCATGCGCAGTTAAAAATTATCTCATAAAAATGCCCATATCTCATCAAATATTCAATACATTCATGTTTTAATTGCAGTATACTGTTGCTACTATTCTTTGGCAAGTTTTCATAAAGTTATGTTAAATTTGGTTGAAAACTCTGTATGCTATAAACAAAAAACTTTTAAATTTTTCACAAAAACGTCAACATCTTCACGAATATGAGTGCTATGCTTACACAAATGCATACAAACGTTGAACAGGACCCAAATAGTCATTTACCACAGTGACAAACCACTTCCAGCCTTTTCTGTTGCATAGGTGATCGCAAATATTATTTTATTATTAAATTTATTATTAGCCCACTAATTGTACCCCCGATAAATCTTCACCGAGAAATATGAAATATGTACTTTACATCCCAGAAATTCAAGAACAATTCGCCAATAATGTTGGTAGATATTGGACAAACCGTGTACAATCGAAAGCATCCAGTCCCTGTACCTTAACTTTTGGAGGCCAATGTATATTTTAAATACATTAATAAAAGAGTTTATTTCAATAGTTACAATATTTTTTTAAATAATTACAGCATTAATTTATTTTGAAAGCATAAATAAAATTCACTAGAATCGATAAGATTTCACGAAAAGTTTTTTTCAGCTTTTGTCGTTTATGAATTTTACAGTTATTACAACAATTCTACAACAATTATACATTTCAAATTTTAAACCATTTGGTAGGGTAATTTTTGGTTGTGATATGCGCACAGACAGACAGGCAGACGGACGGACAGACTAGATGGTGACTATATGTACTACGTATTTATATAATTACGAACGCACCTAAAAAAAAATACCAAATCAGCTTGCAAATTTCATTTTTACTCAAATAATTCTTACTAAATATAAAACAAAAGAAGACTAATAATAATTTATTGAAATGAAACATCCCGAATTAAATAGATTTCTTTAAACCCCTTTAAATGATGTTGTGAGACAATTTATATCATGCTTCGCTTTAACAATACAAGATGTGTATTAACAAAAACAGACAAATCAAGGTCTTAAACACGTCACCTTTAACGTGACATCTAACTTTGCACGATGTCACAGGCAGTACAGTCACGTTGTGATGTTATGACTGCAATATCCCAAAGTTCTGCGTTACGAGCTCGTTAAGAGAAGTAATAAGAAAGAAAACTAAAATCTCAAGTGATGTTATTCAAGGGCGCTGGCTGATTGAACGCCAAGGAGGGACAAGATATTGGAACAGATGTACGTATTGACCGCAATCTAGATTAACGTTTTTTTTTTTTTTTTTTTTTCAAAATCGCCCCAAAACGACGCGACGTTACTAAAATTTATCATCAAGCTGAGTGAAGGACACAAAAATGTTTATTAAAATGGCACTAAAAAGGAGAATATTGCATAACATCGTCTATAATAGGTTAATTTAGGAATTTTTCCCTGAAACCTTCATAAGACAATTTTTAAACATATGAACATAAAAACAAATACAGAAATTCAACAATTAAGAAATTTTATAAATCCAAAAATAAGCTACTACAGTGTTTTCTCAAAGAGGAGAATTGAAACAGTTACTTTCTGGTTTTTGTCAGAGAAACTCTTCCACCCCCTCCCACCAGTGGCGTACCCAGGATTTTATTTCGGGGGGGGCTGACTTAAATTTTCATAATGTTCTAAATCTTACGAAACACGTTGCATTGTGTTATAAACAGAAATCATTTTTGTCAATAAGGCCGTAGCCAGAGGGGGGGGGGGGGGATGCAAGGGTGACTTTGTTCCGAATTTTCCGAAAATTTGGACTTAAAAAATTATCGCGATTTTTGACAAATGGTCGCCGAAAAATATCAATTTCGTTAATCGTTCGCAAAAAAAATCTCCAATTTCTTTAAAGGATCAAGGAAAAAACCGGAATTATGTCATACGGCCGCAGATAAAATGCGAAGTTTGCCAAAGGATCGCGAAAAAAAAGTCAAATTTCGTCAAATGATAGCGGAGAAAACGTGAATTTCGTCAAATTATTCTAGAGGAAACGCTAATTTCGTCAAAATGAGCACAAAAAAACCCGAATTTCGTCAGAAGGCCGCAGAAAAAACGCGAATTTCATCAAAAGGTCGCGGAAAACGCGAATTTCGAAAAAAGATCGCTAAAAACACGCATTCCGTCAAAGGGCTGCGAAAAAGAAGCTAATTTCGTAAAGGATCGCAAAAAACGCGAATTTCGTCAAAGGGACACGGGAAAACGTGAATTTCGTCAAAAGGCCACAGAAAAACGCAAATTTTATCAAAAAGACGAGAAAAAGCGCGAATTTCGACAAAAAGCCGCGAAAAAACGCAAATTTCGAAGAAGGATTACGCAAAAACGCGAATTTTGTCAAATGACTACAGAAAAAACGCGAATTTCGTCAAAGGACCACAGAAAACTGCAAATTTCGACAAAGCATCACTAAAAAAACACGCATTCCGTCAAAGGGAAGCTGAAAAAACACGAATTTCGTCAAAGGGACACAGAAAAACGTGAATTTCGTCAAAAGGCCGCAGAAAAACGCAAATTTCATCAAAAAAGACGGAAAAAAACGCAAATTTCGTCAGAGAGCCGCGGAAAACACGCAAATTTCGACAAAGGATTGCGTAAAAAAACGTGAATTTCGGCAAATGACCTCAGAAGAAACGTAAATTTCCTCAAAGGGCCGCAGAAAAAACGCAAATTTCTTCAAAGGGCTGCAGAAAAAACGCAAATTTTGGCAAAGGATTGCTAAAAAAAGTATGCATTCCGTCAAAGGGAAGCGGAAAAAACGCGAATTTCGTTAAAGGATCGCAAAAAAAAGCATGGTCACAAAGAAGAGCCACAGAGAAATGTGACTTTCGGCAAAAGACTGCGGAAAGAAGCGAATTTCGTCAAACAGCAGCGAAAAAACAAAAAAACACGACCATTTCCATAAAAAAACGCGAATTTCGTTAATGAGCCGCGAAATTTATCAAAAAGACGAGAAAAAAGCGAATTTCGTCAAAAAAGCCGCAAAAAAAACGCAAATTTTGACGAAGGGTTTCGTAAAAAACGCGAATTTTGGCAAAAGTTCACGAAAAAAACTCGAATTTCATCAAAAACTCGCGGAAAAAACGCAAATTTTGACAAAGGATCACGGAAAAAAACGCGAATTTCGTCAAAGGGTCGCGGAAAAAAGCTAATTTTGTCAAAAGTTCGGGGAAAATGCAAATTTCGTCAAAGTGTCGTGATAAAAACCTGTATTTCATGAAAGGATCGAGTTAAAAACACATACAAATATCTGTGTTTATTATTATATGTATAGTTTTAAACTGAAATAATATGCTGAACTTTTTAGAAATCTGGTTAACCCGAACCCACTCAGCCTGAAATTGACATGAATATAAACAGAGTTAACCCAAACTACAACAAAAATAATTAGCAGCAGGAAGGGATTACCTCTCCTTTCCCCCTCTGCTGTAACCTTTCAGAAAATTTGCTGAGAATTTCAGATTTTTTTTTTTTTTTAACTCAGACTCAAATCTGGGGGGAAGGGGGGAGGGCACGGGTCCGATCCTGAGACCGTCCCACGTCGAAATCTGTTGAAAAGTGTTATTGGTTTTTTTTTATATACTTTCATTTAAAAGAAAGTCATTATAACATAAAATCTATAAAATTGTTCTTCCAATCCCCGAAACTAAATTCTGGCTACGGTTCTTGTTTAACAATAAATTAATATTGTAACAAACACAAAATATTTTTTGTATACACAAAATATTTTCATACACATATATAAAATAAAGACTTTGTTTATTATTTGTGCATTGCACAAGTAATAAGAAGGACTTTAAACCGTTCCAGATGAAAAATACTGGCTGCAAAGTTAAGACAGAATAGGAAGATAAGTGGGGGGAGGGGACATTACCGAACTCCAAAGATGTCTTTGCAGTCAAACAAGAAGTCACTGTGTATCTTACAGATACGAGGAAGTAATCGAGTGTTAAAAACAAAAGTTAATGAATATCATTCACAGTCAGCTCTTCCGCACATATATATTGTGCCTGACTTCCGACTTACCAAAATTCTGAAGGGATTAGCTAAGGTGTCATTATGCACTAATATGGGACTAACAAGAAAGACAAGTGCGATGCATGACAAATATATATATAATTGAATTGATCTAAAAAGTAAGAAGTAAACTTATTTTACTATTTAATCTGACCGTTTTGGCATGTAAAAGAGGTTTAGTCCCTTCAACCCTCCGCACCCCCATATTTCGGTGTGGCATGGAGATGCGACTGAAAAATGAAAGTTAATAAGCTACTTTTACAGTCAACTCTTCCGCACCGGATTTCAGATTTAGACGAAATCGACTTGAGATTAGCTGTGGTGTTACTGTGCATTAACATACCCCCGCATTGACAATCTTGGCGCCCGCCGACTATGGGAAAAATTAAAAAAATCCTTAAATTAAACTACTTTTAGATTTGTCGAATTTATTTGTAGGTCTCTTGAACTCAGTATATATGTTTTCATTTATCGAGTAAAACAGTGATTTCAGTCATTTGAAAATGGATTTTGTGGTCTCAAGTAAATTTGGTCGCAGGACTGAGGAGGATATTGGATTAACAGGAAAAACAAATTCGTGGCATGCCAGAAAATAAAACAAATTTATCTGAAAAAGAAGGAATATCAGCCCTTTTTTCATTTCACTGCGATCTCTTCAGAGGTGGAATGGAGCTGTAACGTCATAACCCCCGTCTCCATCGAATCCTTTGGTGTATGCTGGGGCATCACTGTGCACTAATATATGGGACTAACCAGAATAGCTGCGTCGCAGAAAAAAATTAAAAATTAATCTCAAAAGAAAGAAAAAAAAACTGGAATTTTTTTTTTCATTTCATATTTGATTATTTCGGAAGAGTAAGTTCCCTTCCCCTTCCCCTCATTGGGTATACTGTGGTGTAACTGTGCGTTGATATGAGACTAGCCAGAACGTGTAGTTCGTTGTATTGCAGAAAACAAGTGCATTACAAATTCATCTCGAACAAAAAGAAAAATATCAGCCTTTTTTCATTTCATTTTCGACTATTTTGGGAAGGGGCTGTAACCCATCACCCCCTTTCTACTTCTTTCGGTATAATGTGGTGTCACTGTGCACTAATATGGAACTAAAGAGAAGAGAGTGTCTAGTCTGTTGAATAATAGGAGAAAAAAAATACAAATTTATCTCAAACAGAAAGAAAAAAAAAGCAATATTTTTTTATTTCATTTCCGACTATTTCGGGAGGAGGGGGCTGTAATTCCATCAGCCCCCTCCCCATCTTTGGGTATGCTGTGATGTCAATGTGGACTAATATGGTGTTAACGAGAATGGCTATTTCGCTGTATGGCAGAAGAAAAATTACAAATTTATCTCAAACAAGAAGAAAAAAAACAGCCTTTTTTTTCATTTCATTTTCAACTATTTAGGAAAGGAACACCCCATTAACCCCTTTCACCTCTTTGGGTATAATGTGGTATCACTGTGCACTAGTATGGAACTAAAGAGAAGAGAGCAGCTAGTCTGTTGAATGATAGAGGAAAAATAAAAATTTATCTCAAACAAAAAGGAAAATATCAGAACTTTTTCATTTCATGTTCGAATTTTTGGGAGAGGTCTGTAACTCCATTAACCCCCTTCTATCTTTTCGGGTATAATGTGATGTCACTGTACACTAATATGGAACTACAGCGAAGGGAGCGGCTAGTCTGTTAAATGATAGGGGAGAAAATGCAAATTTATCTCAAATAGACAGAAAAAAATCAGCTCTACTTTTTCATTTCATTTTCGACTATTTCCAGAGGAGGAAGTTGTAATTCCATCAGCCCCCTCCCCATCTTAGGGTATGCTGTGATGTCAATGTGGACTAATATGGTGTTAACGAGAATGGCTATTTTACTGTATGACAGAAGAAAAAATACAGATTTATCTTTAAAAAGTAAAGAAAAAACACTTTTTTATTTAATTTTTTGCGATTTCTGGTTGGGGGGGGGGGGGCTGTAACCCCATCAACCCCCTTTCTCTTCTTTGGTGTCAATATCGACTAATATGGAACTAAAGCGAAGGAAGCGCATAGTCTGTTGAACGATAGGGGAAAAATGCAAATTTATCTTGAACAGACAGAAAAAATTCAGCACTATTTTTTCATTTCATTTTCGACCATTTCGAGAGGAGGGGGCTGAAATTCCATCAGCCCCCTAACTAATATAACCTCGACTAATATGGTGTTAACGAGAATGGCTATTTTGCTGTATGGCAGAAGAAAAAAATTACATATTTATCTTTAAAACGTAAGAAAAAAACACTTTTTCATTTAATTTTTTGACTATTTCGGGAGGAGTAGGGGGGGGGGGCTATAACCCCGTCAGCCCCCCTTTCTCTTCTTTGTTGTCAATGTGGACTAATATGGGACTAATGAGAATGGTTTGTCCGCTGTATAATGGAAAAAAATTAAAAAAATTTCCATAAAAGAAAGACGAAAAATCAGCACCTTTCTATATCACTTTCGAAAATTTCGGGGGGGGGGCTGTAGCCTCATCAGCCCCCCCCCCTTGGGTACGCCACTGCCTCCCACACACACACTCCTCTCCCAACTTTCCATTTAGGACAGTTTTAAACAAATGAACACGGAAAAATAAACATTTAAAATTTGTCTTCCAGAAAAAGTTCTTCGTCCCTTTTTCTTAGTGCTAAACTGTTTTAACTTGTAAATAATGAATTTTACTATTTTTTAAATTATCAGAGACTAGCTGACTTGCGCGACGTTGTCTGGACCTGAGATTAGAAAATAAAATTAATAAACACCAAAGAATAATAATAGTAGAAGAGAAAATTTACTATATTATAGGTTGCAAAAATGCTCTCTGAAATGACCACGTCGGAAACTGTACGTCAAACGTGGCAAATGAATTGCATTCGTACTATAGCTAGTTTAAATAAATAAATGCATGCATACAACACTGTAAAAAAAAAAACGGACTAAAATACGGAAATACTACTGGCAATGTAGACGCCAGTACTATTTCCGTATTTTAACGAACTTTTTCGTCGTAAGTTACAGGAAAAATGTCGTTAAATTCCAAAAAAAACGGAAAATGTTCTGTAATTTACCGGGAAAAAGTTCCTTTAAAATACGGAAATACGGGCGTCTAGATTGCCAGTAGTATTTCCGTATTTTAGTCCGTTTTTTTTTACAGTGAATGTTATTACGATTATATATATTAAATAGTAATACGAAAATAATATGACTCCATCTTAAATAGGACGCAATCACCATGGCAACCTAGAATCATTACCTGTCATGGGATATCATTGAATTAATGACGTATGATAGGATTTAATAGAATAGAGAACTTTTATTAATATCTTTTTAAGTTTTGATTCCATTTTCATAAAATTAGAAATGACTCGACAAAATTCTAGAATGATTATATATATTAAATTTCAAACCATTAAGTTGGGCAGTTTTTGCGCTGTTATATGCGAACAGACAGACAGACGGACACACCAGATGACGACTATAAGGGGCTACGTGATGACGACTACAAAGTGGTATTTATATAATTACGAACGCTTTTAATCGGATTTCTTTCAGCCATAATTGGTCTTTTTTGACCAAAATAAGCTTTTATATATTGAAGCCTTTTAATTATAAAATGTACATTTTTGGATCTTTTAGATGGTTTTAAAGACATTTAATTTAGTTGGAATTTGATAAATAACCTATTTTTTTTTAACAATGAAGACTTTAAGATTGGAATAACACATTGATGGAGATGCTAGTGATTTGAAATCAAAATTACAAAGATGTAATTTAAACATGAAATGGATGTGGTATTAATTAATTACATATTAATTAAATATTAAATTTAATAATAATTAATAATTAAATATTAAATATTATTTGTAGAAAGCGCTAAAATTCCATTAAAATGTTTCTAGAAAGTTTTGCGCTCATTTCATCCTTTTAAATTTCGATTTTTTTTTTTTTTTATAAACCATTCTCAGCGAGTATTCGTGTCTTAAAAGTAACCGTTACGCCAAATTTCAAGTTTCTAGCCCCTCAAGTATTACAAAAATCGTATATTTAGAACGTTTTTTTTTTTCTCCTACACCCTTTAAATTTTAATTTAAAAAAACTTCTGTGCTTGTATTTGCGTCTTAAAATTAGCATCCACTCTATATTTCAAGTTTCTATTAATTCCCCATTTCACAGAAATCGTAATTTAGAACGCTTTTTGAACGCTTTTCGCGCATTTCACCCATTTAAATTTCGATTATATCTTTAAACTATTCTGTGCAACCATTTACGTCTAAAAAGTAGCATCCATGTCAAATTTCACGTTTCTATCCTTAACAATTCCATAGCAATCGTAATTTAGAAAATTTTTAGAACATCTTATGTGCATTGCACCCTTTTACAGTTCGATTTTTTTTTTTTCAACTGTTCTGTGCGACCATTTACGTCTTAAAAATAACAAATGTCAGATTTCAAGTTTCTATCCTTAAAGATTACACAGAAATCGTAAATTAGAACGCTTTTTCGCCCATTTTACCCTTTTAAATTTCGATTTTTTTAAAACTGTTTTTAGAGAGCATTTACATCTTATAAATAACTACAATAACAAATTTCATGTTTATAGCCCCATCAATATAACAAAAATCGCAGTATTGGGACGTTTTACGCTTCTGCACTCTCCTCCCCTTCTGGTAGAGGCACCGACATAAAATACAGCCTAGGTTGGAGCAGGGTCTAGGCTCGGGCCGGGCCTAGTGACAACTGTTTACGGGTTGGGGCCGGGCCTAAATTTTTTTTCTGTACAGAGCCGGAACTGGTTTCATTCCTAGTCTTCACGGCTCAAAATATCTAGTCCTAGTTTTGACCCAGCCCACATGAAAATCATTATCTCGGCGCGGCCAGGTCCGTTCAAAGGTCAGTAAAATTAGGCCTGACCCAAAAATTTTTGCAAAAAATGCATACATTTTTAAATCTCCATTACTCTACAATTAAACATTCAAATTTATTCTTTTTGAAGAATAGTAGATTCCTACGCTTATTAAAATATAGCAAAATAAAAATATAATAAAACGAGTGAAAAAATAACCTGCCTATGTCTTCCCGTCTCCGAATCTTCCCGTCTTAGAAGATTTTACTGAAAGCATTTTTCAGATTTTTTAGGTAGATTTCGTATGAAATACTACCTATTGGGATCGTTCCTATGTTGGAATTTCTGAAAAATTTTTGCAGATCTACACCGATCATGACCCCTATAACCCAAAACCACCCTCAGTAAAAAACTTTATCTATCTATCTATCTATCTATCTATCTATCTGTCTTTCTATATGTATCACTTTCTTCTGGACACGATAACTTTCGTAATTCTACACCAATCTCTTCCAAACTGATACATAAAATCAATGGGCATAAAATCTCGGCCAAGTTCGTTAATGGGCAAAATCGGACCAAGGGGATGGAAATAGGGAGGGGTTTTGTGAAAACCAAAAACCCCCCATAACTTCTTAATTTTTGTACATATCAAATCAGTTTAAAGTTTTTAGTACTTCTAAAAATAGGGCCAAAATTTTATGTATCACAGATTTTGATAAAGTTAAAAATGGGTTCAAGGGGCGCAAAAAAATAGGGTTTTTGGGAGAAACAAATTCATAACTTCGTCAATTCTCAAGATATCAATTCCAATTAATTTTAATATAAATTTCCTTAATATTATCTACAACTTTTATATTCACAAGTTTTTGATAGGACCAATTCGTACCGCAAAAAAAATTAAAAACGAAAACAAAAAGAGGGTTTGAAGAAGTAAAAAATCCATAACTCCGTCAATTCAAAATATATCAAATCCCCATGAATTTATCATATATCTTCTTAATATTGCCTACAACATCTATATAAACAAGTTTTGGATAGGACCAATTCTTACAGCAAAAACAAATTAAAAATACATAGCGGTTGAAGAAAAAAATCATCTAAGGAAGGGTATATTCAAATCCAAACTGCTTATTTTCTAACTCATTTTACAATTCATTTTTGCTCTCAAAGGCTTCCAATTGGTACGTTTTCTTACTCAGAAACTATATAATGTACCGTAATGGTCGATTTTTTGATAGAGGCAGAATATATTTTAAAAAACGCTGTTAAAGTGGGCATTTTGAATCCAATTTCCCGAAGAGGATTGTGTTGGAAAAATCATTGCATTAAGGATGCACTGAAATCCAAACTGCTTTTTTCTGACTCATTTTTAAATTCATTTTTGCTCTCAAACGCATTTAATTGGTAGATTCGCTTATTCAGAAACTATATAATGTACCGCAATGATCGATTTTTTGATAGAGGCAGAATACATTTCAAAAAATGATCTCAAAGTGGACATTTTGAACGGAATTTCCTGAAGCAATTGTGTTATCACTTTCTTCTGGACACGATAACTTCCGCAATTCTGCACAAATCTCTTCCAAATTGATACATAAAATCAGGGGACATAAAATCTCGGTCAAGTTCATTAATGGGCAAAAGCGGACAAAGGGGATGGAAATAGGGAGAGCTTTTGTGAAAACCGAAAAAAACCCATAACTTCTTAATTTTTGTACACATCAAATCAGTTTAAATTTTTTTTTTACTTCTGAAAATAGCGCCAAAAATTCATGCATCACTAATTTTTGATAAAATTTAAAATAGGCTCAAAGGGCGCAAAAATAGGGTTTTTGGGAGGAAAAAATTCCTTACTTCGTCAATTCTCAAGATATCAAATCCAATTATTTTTATTATACAGCTCCTTAATATTATCTACAACTTTTATATTCACAAGTTTTTGATAGGACCAATTCGCACCGTAAAAAAAATTAAAAACGAAAACAAAGGGGGGGGGGAGTTGAAGAAGAAAAATTTTCATAACTCCGTCAATTTACAAGATATAAAATCTCCATGAATTTATCTTATATCTTCTTAATATTGTCTTCAACATTTATATAGACAAGTTTTTGATAGGGCCAATTCTTACAGCAAAAAGAAATTAAAAATACATAGCGGTTGAAGAAAAAAAAATCATCTTATTAAGGGTGCATTCAAATCCAAACTGTCTATTTTCTTACTCATTTTTAAATTCATTTTTGCTCTCAAACGCATCCAATTGCTAGATTCTCTTATTCAGAAACTATATAATGTACAGTAATGATCGATTTTTTGATAGAAGCAGAATATATTTCAAAAAATGATGTCAAAGTGGGCATTTTGAACGGAATTTCCCGAAGCGATTGTGTTAGAAACGGAAAATATTGCACTACTGAGGAAATAATTGTTTATTAAGTTTTAATTAATTGAAAGAAAAATAAAAACAGAGGTCGCTTATAAATCTTTTAAAAAATCACATCAGCGTGTTTCATATATATATATATATATATATATATATATATATATTAAATGAATCTGAAAATGTGCCAGAAAATTTCGAGTTGTTGAGCATGGAAAAGTATTTTTTTTAATACCGCCTTAACATGATTCTGATAAAACCAGATATTATATAAAAAGGAAATAAAAACTCGTCAAAAGCAGACAGACAAAACTGTTAAAGTGGATTTATATCTAATAATGATTTAGTTTTTGTTGGTGAAATTAGTATACTTAACTTCGAAATCTACCTCTGCCTGCAGGCCGGGCAGGCAGGGATTTTTTTTTTTCAACTGTTCTTAGAGAACATTTACATCTTATAATTAACTACCATTCTAAATTCTCCCCTGCTGGTTGTGGCCCCGACGTGAAATATAACTTATATTGGAGCAGGAACTGCCACTTAAGTTTTTATCATTAACAGTTCCATAGAAATCATAATTCAGAAGATTTTTAGAACGCTTTTCGCGCATTTTCACCCCTTTTAAATTTCGATTTTTTTAAACTGTTCTGAGAGAACATTTACACCTTATAATTAACTACCATGCTAAATTTTCCCCCCGCTGGTTATGCACCGACATGAAATATAACTTATATTGGAGCAGGGACTGCCACTTACGTTTTTATCATTAGCAATTCCACAGAAATCGTAATTTAGAACAGTTTTAGAACGCTTTTCTTGCATTTTCACCCATTTTAAATTTCGAATTTTTTGTTCAACTCTTTTTAGAGAACATTTACATCTTACAATTAACTACCATTCTAAATTTCCCCCTGCTGACTATGGCACCGACATGAAATATAGCTTATATCGGAGCATGGATTGTCCCTTAAGGTTTTATCATTAACAATTCCATAGAAATCATAATTTAGAACATTTTTAGAACGCTTTTCGCACATTTTCACCCCTTTTAAATTTCGAATTTTTTTTTAAATTGTTTTTAGAGAACGTTTACATCTTATAATTAACTACCATGCTAAATTTTCTCCTGCTGGTTGTGGCACCGACATGAAATATAGTTTATAAAGGAGCAGGAACTGCCACTTTCAGTTTGCCACCATTATTTTTGAAATCTGTTGGGTAGTTCCAGAGATCACCCTCTACAAAGAAACAAAAAAAACAAAGCAAACAAAAAATTTACTGCTCTATAATATTAGTATAGATAAAGAAAATTTAGTCAATTAAATTTCAAAATCGAAGAAGTGACAACGACCCTCTGTATGGCACCTCTTGGTATTATTTAAATAAGAAACTATAAGACAAAACGCAAAACATACATGGGGCATTCTCACAATATTTTGTCTTTTCTATAATTTTTCTGTCCCTGAATAATAATTTTTATTTTAGTACATATTCCTGGGGGGTTTTTTTTATTTCTTATACTGGAAAATATCCCATTGCATGACTGCATAACAATATTAACGAGATAAATAAGTTTTTGGACGATGTTGGGGGTCCAAATATACCACGATATTCCTATATCGTCCCGTGTCCCTGATGCTGGTTTTTAAGTTTGGAGCTGTCTGTATAAAACTGTTTCAATAAAAGTAATTCGATGTAATTTTATTCCGAAACTGGGACTATTGTTTTATATAAAAATGTATCAAAAAATTAACCTGCACCCATTTTTAGGGGTGTTATTATTTTTTTAACTCTGTCCCTGAGTTTTAGATTCCTTACCGTCCCCCTTGCAAAACTTATACAGAAAATCACTTCAGATGCAGCCACAGAAAGTTTTTCAACTTTTTTCTCGTGCGGAAGTATTCTAGAGAAAGAATGGCTAAAATTTTTTGACATGAAATTTACTGCAGAATTTAAATCAGCATTTAAATCTCAATTTCAAGCATCGTGGCTTTATTAGTAGTCTTACCGTCTCCAAGGTTTAATCCTGCCCTTTTCGAGGTAAATTGATTTTTTTTTAATCCAATGTAAATAACTATTTCTAAAAATTAATGAACGTTGTGGCTATCACTTAGTCTTAACATGATTTCCCTAAAAGTAAGTGGTAATTTTCCTTACCATCCCCTTTTTCCCCCCTTTCCATCCCTTTTTTCCTATACCGTCCCCTTCTTTTAGGTAGCTTTCTTTACAAAAAAGCTACCTATTGCAGTCGTTCGGAGGAAAGCGATTTCAAAAAATTTTGGTATATTTTCATCGATCATGACCCCCAGACCCCGAAACCACCCTCCGTTCAAAATTTATATATATATATATATATATATATATATCTGACCTATCACACACTGTAACTCCCGTAATTATGAACCGATTTCGATGTAATTCGGTGTGTACATAGTACATACCAATGTCTCGACCGAGTTCGTTGTCCAGCTTCATCCGCCGTTTTGTTTCAAAATGGCGGCCATTTAAAATTTTTAAAAAAATTTAAAACTTGAAATGTGGTACCAAAAAATTAAAAATGGAAAAATATTTTTTTCTTATGTATTTGACCTTTATACAAAGATTCCGGAGCAGTTTTTGTTTCGTCTATATCTTAAGAAATGGCTGAGTTATAGCATTTTGAATTTCTAGCGTGGCTGACATTTTGAAACGTCCTGAAATTTGTCACGCGATAAAAGGCGTATTTATGAACCGATTTGGATGTAATTCGGTGTGTACATAGTACATACCAATCTCTCGACCGAGTTCGTTGGCCAGCTTCATCCGCCATTTTGTTTCAAAATGGCGGCCATTTAAATTTTTTTTTTTAATTTAAAATTTGAAATGTGGTACCAAAAAATTGAAAATGGAAAAATATTTTTTTCTTATGTATTTGACCTTTATACAAAGATTTCAGAGCAGTTTTTGTTTCGTCTGTATCTTAAAAAATGGCTGAGTTATAGCATTTTGAATTTCTAGTGTGGCTGACATTTTGAAACGTCCTGAATTTTGTCACGCGATAAAAGGCGTATTTATGAACCGATTTGGATGTAACTTCGTTTATACATAGTACATACCAATGTCTCGACCGGGTTCGTTGGCCAGCTTCATCCGCCATCTTGTTTAAAAATGGCGGCCATTTAAATTTTTAAAAAAAATTTAAATTTGAAATGTGGTACCAAAAATTGAAAATTGAAAAAATATTTTCTTCTTATGTGTTTGACCTTGATAAAAAGATTCGGGAGCAGTTTTTGTTTCGTCTATATCTTAAGAAATGGCTGAGTTATAGCATTTTGAATTGCTAGCGTGGCTGACATTTTGAAACGTCCTGATTTTTCTCACGTAATAACAGGCGTATTTATGAACCGACTTTGATGTACCTTGGTGTGTACATAGTACATACAAATATCTCGACCGAGTTCGTTGGCCAGCTTCATCCGCCATCTTGTTTCAAAATGGGGGCCATTTAAAAAAATTAAAAAATAAAAAAAATTAAATGAGATACCAAAAAATTGGAAAATGAAAAAGATTTTTTTGTATGTGTTTGGCCTTAATACAAAGATTCCGGAACAGTTTTTCTTTCGTCTATATCTAAAAAAAAAAAATGGCTGAGTAATAGCATTTTGAATTTTTCTTGTGGCTGACATTTTAAAACGACCTGATTTTTGTCACGCGATAACAGGCGTATTTATGAACCTATTTGGATGTAACATGGTCTTTACATAGTACATACCAATGTCTCGACCGAGTTCGTTGGCCAGCTTCATTCGCCTTCTTGTTTCAAAAGAGTTGCCATTTTAAAAAAATTAAATTTAAAATTCAAAATGAGGTATTAAAAAATTGGAAAATGAAAAAGATTTTTTTTATGTGTTTGGCCTTGATACAAAGATTCCGGAGCAGTTTTTGTTTCTGAAAATTTGTTCTTTTGTTGATATCTTAAAAAATGGTTGATTTATAGCACTTTGAATTTCTAGCATGGCTAACATTTTGAAACGATCTTGTATTTGTCACGCGATAACACACGTATTCGCCTATTTCGATGTAAGAAGGCCTGTGGATAGTATACATCAACACCTCGACCAAGTTCGCTGGCCAGATTCATCAGCCATCTTGTTTCAAAATGGCGGCCATTAAATTAAAATATATATATATATTTAAAGTGAGGTGCAAAAAAATTAGAAATTGAAAAAGGTTTCTTTCTTAAGTATTTGATCTTGATATAAGGATTCAGGAGCCTTTTTTGTTTGTCTTTACCTTAAAAAATGGCTCAGATATAGCAGTTTCAATTTCTATTGTGGGTGACATTTTGAAAAATCTGATTTTTTGCATGCGACAGCACTCCTATATATTAACCGATTCCTATGTGAGTGAGCATGTGCACAGCAATTACTAAGGTCTCGACCAAGTTCACTGCTTAGCCTCATCCACCATGTTGTCTTAAAATGACAGGCACTTTAAGAAATTGCCGAATTTGGCAGCCAAATATAAGTTACTTTAAAGAAAAGCAGCTTGGATAAAGCTGACTAATTTCGCGAAATTCTCATTCATTATATTGATAAAAATTAGTATTGAATCTCCTATATTCGGTTTCCACTAAAATGAGCTTAGTGTGTTTGCATGATATAAGTTGGCTTTTTTTTTATAAAGATTATGAAAGCTACCTCTTACTCCCGGAACTGGCCGGAAGGACTTTTTACTTACCATCCCTTCTTTAACACCCCTTTAAGACAATGTTTTACAAAATATTTGTACTAAAAATACTACATTGTTATTATTTCTTATTTGAACATCCTGTGGGTACTATGCAAATTCATTATAAGTAAAAATTTAGAAGAAAATAAAAAGTTGTAGTAGTAAAATAGTAAGTAAAATTAAACTCGTAAGTTTAACTTAAACCTCAGATAAATAAAAACATTTTCGCTGCTGACCATTTTTTCTGTATTTTGAATCATTAAGTCTTTAAGTTAAAAATGTTATTTTAGTTAAGTTTTATTTCACCAGATTTTTATTCCTGAAAAGTCAAAAGATTGTGAGAATGCCCCACATATACAATAGCATATATATCTGAAACAAAATTTCTCGAAACGTTATCCAAATTACATTAATACCAATGTCAGACGGGCGTCGTTTTTGCTGCTTTTCTGCTAAAGTATTATCCATTCACAATGCTATAAGCATTGTGAATGGATATTACTTCAGCAAAAAAGACGCCCGTCTGATATTGGTCTAAAGCTTAAGAGTAGGATTTACGTATTAGGTAGCTTTCATTACAAAAAGCTACCTATTGCAGCCGTTCGGAGGAAAGTGATTTCAAAAAATTTTGGTATATTTTCATCGATCATGACCCCCAGACCCCGAAACCACTCTCCGTTCAAAATTGATATATATATATATATATCTGACCTTTGTCACACTGTAACTCTCGTATTTATGAACCGATTTCGATGTAATTCGGTGTGTACATAGTACATACCAATGTCTCGACCAAGTTCGTTGGCCAGCTTCATCCACCATTTTGTTTCAAAATGGCGGCCATTTAAAATTTTTAAAAAGAAATTTAAATTTGAAATGTGGTACCAAAAAATTGAAAATGGAAAAATATTTTTTTCTTATGTATTTGACCTTTATACAAAGATTTCGGAGCAGTTTTTGTTTCGTCTATATCTTAAAAAAATGGCATAATTTTGAGTATCAAGTGTGAGGGTTTGAGCATTTTGAATTTCTAGCGTGGCTGACATTTTGAAACGTCCTGAATTTTGTCACGCGATACAAGGCGTATTTATGAACCGATTTGGATGTAACTTCGTTTATACATAGTACATACCAATGTTTAGACCGGGTTCGTTGGCCAGCTTCATCTGCCATCTTGTTTAAAAATGGCGGCCATTTAAATTAAGTAAAATTTAAATTTGAAATGTAGTGCCAAAAAATTGAAAATTGAAAAAATATTTTCTTCTTATGTGTTTGAACTTTATAAAAAGATTCGGGAGCAGTTTTTGTTTCGTCTATATCTTAAGAAATTGCTCAGTTATAGCATTTTGAATTTCTAGCGTGGCTGACATTTTGAAACGTCCTGATTTTTGTCACGTAATAACAGGCGTATTTATGAACCGATTTGGATGTACCTTGGTGTGTACATAGTACATACAAATATCTCGACCGAGTTCGTTGGCCAGATTCATCCGCCATCTTGTTTCAAAATGGCGGCCATTTAAATACATTTAAAAAATTAAAAAATTAAAATGAGATACCAAAAAATTGGAAAATGAAAAAGATTTTTTTCGTATGTGTTTGACGTTAATACAAAGATTCCGGAACAGTTTTTGTTTCGTCTATATCTAAAAAAATGGCTGAGTAATAGCATTTTGAATTTCTATTCTGGCTGACATTTTAAAACTGATTTTTGTCACGCGATAACAGGCGTATTTATGAACCGATTTGGATGTAACTTGGTCTGTACATAGTACATACCAATGTCTCGACCGAGTTCGTTGGCCAGCTTCATTCACCATCTTGTTTCAAAAGGGTTGCGATTTAAAAAAAAAATTAAATTTAAAATTTAAAATAAAGTATTAAAAAATTGTAAAATGAAAAAGATTTTTTTTATGTGTTTGACCTTGATACAAAGATTCCGGAGCAGTTTTTGTTTCTAAAAATTTGTTCTTTTGTTTATATCTTAAAAAATGGTTGAATTATAGCACTTTGAAGTTCTAGCATGGCTAACATTTTGAAACGATCTTGTATTTGTCACGCGATAACACACGTATTCGCCTATTTCAATGTAAGAAGGCATGTGGATAGTATACATCAATACCTCGACCAAGTTCGCTGGCCAGATTCATCAGCCATCTTGTTTCAAAATGGCGGCCATTAAATTAAAATATATATATATATTTAAAGTGAGGTGCAAAAAAATTAGAAATTGAAAAAGGTCTCTTTCTTAAGTATTTGACCCTGATATAAGGATTCAGGAGCATTGTTTGTTTGTCTTTACCTTAAAAAGTGGCTCAGATATAGCAGTTTCAATTTCTATTGTGGGTGACATTTTGAAAAATCTGATTTTTTGCATGCGACAGCACTCGTATATATCAACCGATTCCGATGTGAGTGAGCATGTGCACAGCAATTATTAAGGTCTCGACCAAGTTCACTGGTTAGCCTCATCCACCATGTTGTCTTAAAATGGCACGCACTTTAAGAAATCGCCGAATTTGGCAGCCAAATATAAGTTACTTTAAAGAAAAGCAGCTTGGATAAAGCTGACTAATTTCGCGAAATTCTCATTCATTATATTGATAAAAATTAGTATTGAATCTCCTATATTCGGTTTCCACTAAATTGAGCTTCGTGTGTTTGAATGATATAAGTTGGATTTTTTAAAATAAGGAATACGAAAGCTACCTCTTCCTCCCGGCACTGGCCGGAAGGACTTTTTTCTTACCGTGCCTCCCATGCAAACAGGAAGTTGATCTTTGTCTATGTGTTCGGTTATTGAGTCCTTGTCGACGAATACTATTCGACTTAAATGTTCTTCCGGGATCCAAGCTTTCATCACTTTCCATATGGCTTCGAAAGAAAAAAGTAATAATTATAAAAGTAACAATGTTAAAATAAACTAGTGAGGTTGTTAAAATTCATCGTAAGAGTATAATATAAAATTCCATAAATGATTGGTTATTTAAAAGATGATTAAATAATTAAAAAGATGTTAAAAATTGAGTACTTTCGGCTAATAATCATCATCCGGATTTAAAACTTAAACAGATGCTACGAACGCAACTTCTCTACATCTCATTTATAAAAATCTCACTCATAAGTTTTATGTGAGATGTAGACAAGTAGTGTTCGTAACAAGTGTTTAAAATTTAAATCTTGATAATGGCTAACTATCAGAAGAAAGTACTCGATTTTTAACAACTTTTTAATTGTGTAATCATCTTTTAAGTAATGAATCATTTATGTAATTTTATATTGTAATATTATTAATTAAAATTTACAGAAAAAAGCATAAATAAAAAAGTTTTAAAAATAGTGCATTAACTCTTAAATGATTTTAGTAGTCTCGCTGACCGCTTTATCTTTTCTTTTTCCCTTTTTTGCAGTTTAACTTGAAACTTTCAGTAAGACTATTCTCATATCGAAAGGGGCTACCTTCTGACATATTTTTTAAATTAATTTTTATTCGGAAACGCATGAAATCGGTAGGGGTTGTTATTCAGAAACTTTGTAATCGATAGACGTTTTCGTTTTTTCTTTCTATCTTTTTTTTTTTTTTTTTTGTAAAAGCAAAATATTTTTCAGAAAATAGTCAAAGTTGGCGTTTTGAACGAATTCTCCGCGCCGCAACTTCCAAAAGGAGAAAAAAACAGTCGTCACGGGGCGAAAATTCTTATAACTCGATAAGTAATCATCTATGAAAAATGGAAAACTGATTTCGATTCCAAATTACTTCAATAGTCAGGCCAGCTAATATTATGCCTTAACATTTTAAAATGAGTCGAAAAATATGTCAGACAGTTTCGCGTTGTTGAACAGGGAATTTAAGAACCGCCTTAAGAGGCTACTTCAGTCAAGCGAAAAGACCCGTTCGCTAATGTTAATCCTATGGGAGAAATTTATAAAGATATCTCGGTTGCATTTCAATATTTTTAAATGATTTTTATTTTTATTATTTTTTTATTTTTATTTATTTATTTATTTATTTTGCATTGGATAGCTGAAATCGATCTGTACAAAGGCCGTTTTTTACTTTTTTGATTTTGATTGTAGATTTTTTTTTATGAGGATGCTTTCACTTTCGAAACCGGTTCCAAAAATGAAAGTGTCCTCATTAAAAATACCTGTAAATAAAATCGAAAAAGTAAAAATCAGTCTTTATACAGATCGATCTCAGTCGGGTCGGAATTTCCAGGCCCGGGCCCGGAGTGTTTACATTTATCAAGTTCTCGGCCTGGCTCGTACAAAAATCAGTAAAAACAGGTCCATCCCGGCCCTACCCGCTCAATTTCTATAAAAAATTACGTTTTTTTCTCGACAAACAATTAAGATTCATTTAACGAATACTACATACATTATGGGAACATTTTACAGTATTTTTTAGATTACTATGTGTTCGCAAAACAGAAAACATACAATAGTAACATTAATGATTACTTACAGTGTTTTAGTCATCGTTTTACAGACATTTCAAAATTCAAATAAGGATTCATTAATATAGTCAGAAAATTAATGTAGCTTAGAAAAAAAAGGGTTAAAAACATGATAACTTTTTAAGCTGTGTAATAAAAAGTAGATTTCTGAAATTATTTATCTCATTTTTAAGGCTTTTCTCAAATTCAAAGGACTACTTTCTGACACATTTATGAATTCAAGATTGCAGGTATTCTTATTCAGAAACTATGTAAATGCAGCTTTTTCTTAGATAAAAGCAATATATCTTTCAGAAAATACTGCCAAAGTTAGCGTTTTGAATCGGATGTTATATCTGTAAGTAATTTATGAAAAATAGAAAAAGCTATTCGATTCCAAATGCCTTCAATGGTCAGGCCTGTGAATTTTATCCTTTACAGTTAAAAATGAGTCAGAAAATTTCGCATTGTTGAGCAGTGAATATGAGAACCACCTTAAGGTATATTTCCAAAGATACAGCTAAAGAAATTTCTATATCGGGCCGACAGGCCCGCTTAATATTTTTATCGGCCTGGCCTGGCACTACAGGCCATTTCAATTTTTTTTGCCGGCCCGGCCCGTTGAAAAAATTGTCCTAATTCTGCCGGTCCGGCCCGTTTGAAAGTTCGCCTTCATTTCGCCGGGTACGGGCCTTAGGCCAAGCTCGGGCCCGTGCAGACCTGTACTTTGACTGCTCACAGTTGCTGTGCAACAATTTCTGTGACAGTTGTTAAAAGTTAGAAATGTAAGAAGTATGAGAAGTGACATATCTAAAGCATGATATTAATTAAAAAATATTAAAAATAAGGAGTCAACTTGAATTTAAAAGGAATACTATACTTAAAGCTTTCTTTGTTAGTAAGACCCAATTCAGCTAAAATTAGAATATTGGTCACATATAGTACCCAGCAACGAAGATCGCGCTTGCGATCGATTACACAAGGCGTGAGTGAGGGGCTGTGTAACGCTTACTGTATTTTCCTACCACATTTCGGACAAAGCCTATTGAAAAATATTTTTTAAAGCATTCTCGCATGCAGCAGTATAGTTAAAATTCAGCACTTACTTAAATCTGGCCACACGAAGTTAAGTCCAGATCTGGCCTGCAAATGAGCTTGTATATAGTTTGTCGTGCTGACTAGCTTTTCATTTACAAAATAATAATAATTAAAAGGTTTTTTTAGTTACTATAAAAAAGAAATCTTTAAGACAATCTGTATTTAGAGATTATCATAACAGTTATATTTATTGAATTATTATTTATTGATTCTAGTATAGAAATATTTCCTAATTGAAACTTTTAACCCACAATCTTTCAACGTCAAGAAAGATTAAAAGATGCAAATGAAAAAGAAATCATCCTTTTAAAAATATTTTTGCTTTATGCAACCAATAATGCTTTTGGAACAAGATAAAGTAAAGTATCTATAACCCATTCTAAACTACATTACTACTAATCGATGCATTAAATCAAATTTTTAACTAGTTATTTTAATTGTACTTTAAAACCCTTTGACATCCAGGACGTACGATGCGTACGTCCTGATTTTCCGGTAGGCGACTACCAGACGTACAGCGCGTATGTCCATGTGGAATATAAAAATACAAATTTACACTAAACACTGGTATAGAGAATCGTGGGAAAAAAAGTATAAACACCTCCTACTAACTCCTCGACAAATTACCATAGAAGAAAGTTACTGGTACCGAACGATTGGAAATAAAGTCTACTTTTAAATGATGTATATAAAATTTGCTTAGGGGGCTATCTACATATTAAAACGAATCCAAACTTAATTTTTTTCAATAGCATTACCCAATTTTAACAAGATATTTCAAATTCTATAGTGTAGCTATTTAAATGAATTTATTTATAGGCAATTTGTTGGTTGAGTTAATCAAAGGCCGTTGATCTGTAATGAGGAGTAGATTGCGTTTTATACACAATATTTTTGTCCGTTTCCTGAAATAAAGTACTGTAGAAAAGATAGATTGAAGACACGTGAAATCCACGGAATTCTTTTATTCAAAGGCAACAAGACACGGTGAGGTGATCCCCCTAACACGATGAAGATTTTGCGACCTAACTCTTCTAAGGCTGGTTGCTAAGTCTGTCGAGAAATATAGCTGGCGAGCCAAGTAAAAAGTTAAATAAAAAATATCCGTTAGCATGTTACGTATAAAATTCAAAATCTAACGAATGACTCTGGCGATAAATAACGGATGAAAAAAATGTTTTTATTGATAACGATTAAGGATATGGGCATATATAATTACTTATTTACTGACAGATGTTAAATTTCTATTATAAACCTCATGCGAAGATTCGCGAAATGCAAGACACACTTAACTTAATAAAAACTAATATAAACATTTGAAGACGTGAGTTTCAAAACTCACCTTATCCAAAAAATCAAATTTTTGGAAATCGCGAAAAACCTGTAACTGCGACCCCGTGCATCGAATACCTCCAATTTTTTGTATACTAGTTGCTCTGTGATAT
This sequence comes from Maratus speciosus, assembly GCA_963932465.1. NCBI lineage: Eukaryota > Metazoa > Arthropoda > Arachnida > Araneae > Salticidae > Maratus > Maratus speciosus. Next base: position 523,824,871 of record OZ010792.1, on the reverse strand, counting down.
CATTATGTTAAGTTGGAAAATCTACTTTAATTCATTTAATTAATTTGAAAAAGTTTCAGATAAAAAGACTTTTGTTGCCAACCTATGGATAAGAAGTGTTTTGTTTCCAACCTATTAATAAGAACGTTTTGGTATTAATTTCTTTAAAAAAACATTGTTTATCATACTTGCTGAAAGAAAATAATAGTTTTTATTTTTGGTCATCGAATGATATTATTTTGTATTCAAATATAATCCTTATGTCAGCAATCAGTATGATTAAAATTTAGTATTATGTTTTATTATAAAAAAGCAAATTTATCAACAGTCAAATAAAACTTATCATAACTAGCTTATGATTAAAATAATTTATTTTGTGTTTTAATGTGATATAATATAACTTATATAACATATAATATTACACTCTGAATTTTGATATTCCAAGAATCTTCCGAAATACATTTTCACAAATTTGAAGATGGCCATGGGCCATGGTTCTTAGTCTTTATATAGTACATTATGGTAATGCCTTTGAAAGCGCACTGAGATGCATTTAAAAAAAACTTTCAAGGCGAAAATTTTACTTCTATGGATGTTTCATGGAAGAAAGAAACCTGGACGTTTTCTTGAAAGAGATGTTTGAGATGTGAACTTCAAAATAAAGTTATCTTATGCAGTTTTGTTTTTGCTTGAAAAAAATAAAAGTTTAGTGGAAGCGTCATACATCTTGCATTGAATGAGTTGAATACTCGAGGTTTTCTTTCTGGTGAGTGCACTTTGAGAGAAACGGAAATGCCTTAGGTTTGTGCCCGAGAATAAAAATTAAACCTTTTAACATCTTCTGACAGTAAGAAATATAGAAAGTGATTCTCAATTTTGAATTTACATTTTAATCTTCTTTTGTGTGTATTCTTTACTAGCCCATGTGTTCGTAATTCTTTTTCTCTTCTTCCCCCTTCCTCCACACAATGCAAGAGTTTATTCACTGTCCGTTATACATAAGACATGTTGTAAAACTTGTTTAATTAGTTTGCATGAATAGAACAGGTAAAAACTTTAAACGAAAATAGCAACAGATCGCAGAGAAATGAAGGAAAATTACTGTGATAGTAGCTGATAAGTTAGTCGTCCGTTGGTCTACGCATGCCAGAGATAAAGCTAGTTTTGTTGCCAACTCCCTAGTGGATAAGGCGAGTTTTGAAACCAAACCAATATTTTAGGAACCCAAAAATAAAGGATAGGCGAAAACTCGATTTTTTAAATTTTGGATAAGGCGAGTTTTGAAACTGACGTCCTCATTTATTTTAGACAGGAAATAAAATATTATTATGATTACCTCTGGATTATTAATGACCTGTCAACTGTAACAAGATATATGGGGCATTCTCACAATCTTTTGACTTTTATGTCCCTGAATAATAATTTTTATTTTAATACATTTTTTGTGTGTTTTTTTAATCTCATATACTGGGGAACATCCCATTGCATGATTGCATAACAATATTAACGAAATAAATAAGTTTTGGACGATCTTGGGGGTCCAAATACCAGGAAAACTCCTATACCGTCCCGCGTCCCTGATGCTGATTTTTAAGTTTGGAGCTGTCTGTATAAAATTGTTTCAATAAAAGTAATTCGATGTAATTTTTTTCCGAAACTGGGACAATTGTTTTATCTAAATATGTAGCAAAAAATTAACCTGCACACATTTTTACGGTTGATATTATTTTTTGAACTCTGTCCCTGGGTTTTTCATCCTTACCGTCCCTCTTGCTAAACTTATACAGAAAATCACTTCAGATCCAGCCACAGAATTTTTTAAAATTCTTTCTCATGCAGAAGTATGCTAGAGAAAGAATGTCTAAAATTTTTTGACAGGAAATTTACTGCAGAATTTAAATCAGTATTTAAATATCAATTTCAAGATCGTGGCTTTATTGGTAGTCGTACCGTCACCAAGGTTTATTTCTGCACTTTTCGAGGTAAATAAAAAAAAAAAATAATTTAATCCAATGTTAACAACTCTTTCTGAAAATAAATTAACATTGTGGCTATCACTTAGTTTTAACAGGATTTTCCTATAAATAGAGGTAATTTTCCTTACCGTCCCTTTTTCCGCATTTCGTCCCTTTTCCCTTATACCGTACCCCTTTTGTACCTTACCGTCCCTTCTTTAACACCCCTTTAAGACAATGTTATACAAAAATTCTGTATTAAAAGTACTACATTTTTATTATTTCTTATTTGAATGTCCTGTGGGTACTATGCAAATTCATTATAAGCAAAAATTTAGAAGAAAATAAAAAGTTATAGTGGTAAAATGGTAAGGAAAATTAAACGTTTAACTTAAACCTCGGTTAAATAAAAAAATTTTTGCTGCTGACCATTTTTTCTTTATTTTGAATCCTTAAAGCATTCGTCTATCAGATTAAAATATTATTTTAGCAAGTTTATTAAATGTTATTTTAGCAAGTTTAATTTCACCAGATTTTTATTCCCGAAAGTCAAAAGATTGTGAGAATGCCCCATATCTACTTTTATTTAAAAAGAGAGCTTCTTAAATGCAATAAGAAATCAAGTTATATTAAACAGTCAATGAATACTTTAAGATATATGAGTGACAAATAAATTAACGGAATGTAATTTAGGAATAACTCAATATATAATCTACATCATACCTTCGGTTCAAACTATGCCTAGTCACCAAATTTCAAGTCATTTGAATGATAATTTTTTGAATTATAAACATTTAAAATTTAGTGCTTCTAATGTTAAATTAAATTTTCATATTTTCATTAATATTTCTTGAAATTATACCCCTAATGTGCTAATTCTTTGTGTAGCAATAATACTAAAATACCCAAACATAAATACGTCCAATTTGCAATTTTTATAATTTTATGCTATGAATTATGAAATTAATATTCGAAAAAATTATGAATTACAACCTACAATTTTTTTGATGAATTTAGATTTATTAAGTCCTGCTTTAGGGAAATCCAAAATTTAACATTTTTCTTCCACGTAGTTTTCAAATTGTGCTTAAAAAACGGCAAAATGATTGTTTAAGGAGCCGTCTATGACAGAAGTGACTAGATATTTTGAAATTTCTTATGCTGTCCTGTAATCTATGACTAGAGTGAAGCTTAATTTGCCTTGATCAAGAAGGGGGCTTTCTTGTTCAACAATCGAGTACTGAACTTCAATTTCGATACAGCCCCTAAATCACACTCGCTTTAAAATAATTAATTTCTCGGAAACTTATCGTACAAATTGCATAAAAATTTGTTTTTAGGCTAATTGAATGGTGTAGAGTTCATTTATGCTGTCAGAATCGTGTACTGCTATAGAAAAAAACAAATTTATGGTTCATTTTAATATGTAGATGGCCTCCTAAGAAAATTTTATACATCATTTTAAAGTAGACATTATTACCAATCGTGTGGTGCTTTCTTCTACGATAATTTTTGGTAGAGTTAGTAAGGGATGTTTACTTTTTTTTTTTCAACGACTGTACGTCCGTTACTTGAAACAAGTTGGAAATTGCTCGTCAAACGTGGCAAATGAGGTGCGTTCGTACTATAACTAGTTTTATAATTATGTTTTGCACCCCATATTGTAGAATGTATATTTTTTTGCGCTTCATAAGTGCATAGTCTGTAACATCATTAAAATACACTTACAATAATTTTTTCCCCATTCCCCGTAATGTAACGGAAAACTTTTGACTGTTCCTGTAATTAAACTATACATTCGATTTTCATAAAATTTGAAATGGCTCGACAAAATTTTGCAGCAATTATATATTTAAAATTTCAGACCATTCGGAAGGCTGTAAAATCATTAAAATGCATTTGCTATAATTTTTTCCCATTGGCCGTAATGTAACGGAAAACTTTTGGGTGTCCCTGTAATTAAACCATACATCCGATTTTCATAAAATTGGAAATGGCTCGACAAAATTTTGCAGCAATTATATATTAAAAATTTCAGACCATTCGGAAGTCTGTAACATCATTAAAATTCACTTGCAATAATTTTCCCCATTGGCCGTAATGTAAAGAAAAACTTTTGACTGTCCCTGTAATTAAACTATACATCCGATTTTCATAAAATTGGAAATGGCTCGACAAAATTTTGCAGCAATTATATATTAAAAATTTCAGATCATTCGGTCGGGTAGTTTTTGCTCTGTTATATGCGGACGGACAGACAGACGGACGGACAGACGGACGGACAGACAGACGGACTGAACGACGACTATAGGTGCTACGTATTTATATAATTACGAACGCACCTAAAAAGCGGTCAGGGTGTCAAGGGGTTAAAGCGCCGTCGGGATTTGAAGGATTAAAATAAAATGGATTATTTAACAGTCCTGATAAAAAGATTACAGCTTCTTACTGTAAAAAAAAAAAAAAAAAAAAAAAAAAAAAAAATGGAGATTCTAATGGCAATTGAGACGCCAGTACTATTTCCGTATTTTAACGGAAATTTTCCCCCATACATTCCAGGAAAACGAAAATATTTCTGTAATTTATGGAGGAAATTTCCCGTAAAAATGCGGAAATAGTACTGGCGTCTCGATTGCTAGTAGAATCTCCGTTTTTTAGTCCGTATTAGTTGGTCTTCTCTTTTAAGAGAAGACTCTTTTTCTGGTTTCTTAAGCCCTGGTGTCCTCCCCTCACTCTTTTTCTTGGTGCATATATTAGAAGCGTTATACACTGGCCTCCAAAAGTTAAGGTACAGGGACTGGATGCTTTCGATTTCACACGTTTTGTGGAATATCCACCAACATTATTGGCGAATTGTTCTTGAACTTTTAGGATGTAAAGAACATGTTTAATTTTATATTTCTCGGTGTCGATTTATCGGGGGGGGGGGGGTACAATTAGGGGCTAATAATAAATTTAATAATAAAATAATATTTGCGATCACCTATGTAACAGAAAAGGCTGGAAATGGTTTTTCAGTGTGGTAAATAACTATTTGGGTCCTGTTCAAGGTTTTTATGCATTTGTGTAAGCATAGCACTCATATTCGTGAAGATGTTAACGTTTTTGTGAAAAATTCAAAAGTTTTTTATTTATAGCATACGGAGTTTTCAACCAAATTTAACACAACTTTCCAAAAACCTGACAAAACAAGTAGCAACAGTATACTGCAATTAAAACATGAATATATTGAATATTTGATGAGATATGGGCATTTGTATGAAATAATTTTTAATTGCGCATGCGTGGAAGATCCTAAAATTTTTATTATATAATTTGGTAGTCAGCTATTTAGGGCAACGTATATAAAAATTCCAATCAAATATCGTGAAAATTCACAAAGATAGGCTCGATATAGTGAGTTGCTTCCTAAAAATAGCTTTATTATAAGGAATTTTCCACAACTTTTCAATCAGCTCGCTATATCTTTCTATGTTTTCTCAACATTTGACTGGACTTTTTATAGAAGTTGCACCAAAATACTGATTACCAAATTATGAAATAAAAATTTTGAAATCTTCCGCGCATGCGCAGTTAAAAATTATCTCATAAAAATGCCCATATCTCATCAAATATTCCATATATTCATGTTTTAATTGCAGTATACTGTTGCTACTATTCTTTGGCAAGTTTTCGAAAAGTTGTGTTAAATTTGGTTGAAAACTCTGTATGCTATAAACAAAAAACTTTTGAATTTTTCACAAAAACGTTAACATCTTTACGAATATGAGTGCTATGCTTGCACAAATCAAATGCATACAAACGTTGAACAGGACCCAAATAGTCATTTACCACAGTGACAAACCATTTCCAGCCTTTTCTGTTACATAGGTGATAGCAAATATTATTTTTTTATTAAATTTATTATTAGCCACCTAATTGTACCCCCCCCCCCCCCTCCGATAAATCTTCACCGAGAAATATAAAATCAAACATGTTCTTTACATCCTAGAAGTTCAAGAACAATTCGCCAATAATGTTGGTATATATTCGACAAAACGTGTGCGATCGAAAGCATCCAGTCCCTGTACCTTAACTTTTGGAGGCCAGCGTATTACTTTTAGAAGTATTTAAACCTTATTGGAGACTCTTGTAAACATGAGGGGAAGGAAGGGGGTAAATACTGCATCCCAACCTTTTTATTTCAGAGGTTTAAAAACATATTTTTTATTTACTGATTGATTTTTTGAGGGGGCATTAACTTTGGGGGAAGGGCTGTATAAGTACAGGATCCGGGTGCATCCCACCCGGCGTATGCCTTTTATGGCCGACCTTGCCTATAGGGACAATAAACACCCTGAGAAAAAGCCGTATACTCCCATATGATTATTCTAATTGGATTTGTGTAAATTAGAATTGAATTATTTTAAATTTTATCGACAGCCTTTCATTAATTTTCGCAACTATTGTGTCATTGCTCCACGTTCCTGTCTTGCTTATAGACCGGGACCCGGCAGCACAAACCATCACCTCATCGAGTTCACGGCTGAAAGTCTAGAAGTAGTTAAAACTCGATTCGCTTATTAAAACGCAATCGATCTGCCAAGTCATAGCTTAGTGGAAAACATCTAAAAACCCGATTTTAGCGGTTGATTCGTGGATTTACTATTGTGTTTTCCTGCTCCCAGTCCTCCATGTTTTCATACTTTTGGTTTCAGGAAAGCACAATGGTAATGGCCTTTGACGTGCGATGACCCTGCTTTCTTGGAGGAATGTTTTAAGTCAATCGCTAAATTTAGTTTTTTGAAGCGTTTTTTCTTTTTAAAATCATACCCCCCGAGGCTTTGGAATGACATTTTATAGTACTTCGATATAGAAGCCGAAATTGTTTTTGTAAAAACAAGATAACGTAATAATTTATATTTATACAGCATTTCTCTACGTTAGTTAAAACACCAGATTTATGACCGATAAGTGAAACTAAAAGCAAGCGCTTCAAAGCGTTCACTCAAGCAGCAAAGATTATGTCATCTGTGAGACATATATTACAGAATGCATACTTGCGAACATTCAACTTAATTTCCGTAAAATGTTAGTTAATTTGATCCAGGTTAAAGACGTTTCTAAATAGAAAATTTATTGGATGTAACATTATATCGCTCACCCGCAAGAAAAGAGACACATCTCGCCAAAATTCATTTTGCGTTTTATTCCACTAATAGGTTTGCCATAGGTGTTTATTGCTACACAAACAGTTTCATTACTGTAGCTATGTGAAAAATCCCTTTATTAGGCCATATGTCCATTTGTGACCACACAAGAGGGGTGGATTGTGTGGGGAGGTAAAATTACCCAACCTTTCAAACCTCATCCCACGTCTTTGTTTTTAAGGGTTTTATGCTTTTATGCTCGTTTTCCTTCCTGAATGCAGAACCGTCTTTAGCGAAAGCGAGGCCGAGTGCAAAAATTTTTGCGAGACCCTTCCTTTTCAAACTATCTAATACCCCATTAATGTGGACAATTTAGCTAATACTTTTTATCCGTCTACCAGAAATTTCGATTAGTAATTTTTGCTTTATTTTACGTGATTAAAAAAAGGGAATGTAACTATCTTGCAATTCTGGTAGGTATTTTTCAATTTAAAAAATCCGCTAAATTGACAACACTACTTTCTACAACATGATCATCTTTTGGAACAGCTATCATGACATGCACAGGATACACGCAGTGTTACTTTTTTTGTGTGTGTGTGGGGGGGGGGGGCTGTAGAACGTTTTAATATAGATTTTACATCGACCTCTTATCAATTAATATTTAGTTCATGCGTCTGTCCAGATTTGTTGTGCATCCGGTGCTGTCTGTGCTAGAGAATAACATGTATAAAAATGCCTATAGAATGAATATAGGCCACAAATCTTTTTTTTTTTCTCGAGCGTCCACAACTTGCACTAAACATTTTATAAATGATAATGATAATGTTATCATTTATATAATTTATCATAAATGATATAATTTATATTTACGATATAAATTTATTATGAAGTAAATAACTCATCAAAATGAATAAAAAATATTTAACTATTTTGTATTTTTTTTATCGGGCGCAAGCCTTCCTCGGTGCGAGGCCCTCCTTTGCGTGAGGCCCTGTGCGGCCTCGCATGTCGCACACTCATAAGGACGGCTCTGCCTGAATGCAAAGCTAAGTGCTATGATTTGATGTTACAGTAAAATCATGCAAATTTTCTTTTGCCTCTCCTGAGAAATTTACTTTGGTCGAGATGTGTCACTTTTTTTGCGGGTGAGCGATATATTCAATTTCATGTTTCTACCGGGAATCAATACGGGATCAATCGCTAGATTTAGCTTTTAGAATCTATTTTTATTAAAATCATACCTCGTTCCATTGGAATGATATTTTATAGTACTTCCATATGGAAGCCGGAATTGTTTTTGTAAAAAACATGAAGATAATGTATAACAATTTATATTTATACAGCATTTCTCTACTACGTCAATTAAACCACCAGATTCATGGCCGATAAGTGAAAATAAAAACTAGAAAACAGGAATTCTGCTTTTTTCAGAATTTAGTGTCGCCCCGATGAAAAAAAATATATGTATATATAAATAGTACAAAACATATTTCTATTTTAAGACTTAAAGCACACACTTTTATTTTATGTAAAATGACGTCATTCGCATCCGCTTAAGAATTCCACATTTACGATCCACTCTTAAACATCTACAGTAAAGCATACATAGGACGTCACTATCGCGAAATAGTACACAAATACAGCAAAAAGATGCCGTCATTAAAGAAACTCGACAAAAAAAGGGCTACCTAATGATTCATAGACCTTCATTTGTTTGTAAGATTAGTATAGATACTTAAAATTAAATATACTTTATAATAGCTCCATGTTTCAACAGAAATTATTCGTTTATATTTTTTCAAAATAGCACGTATTTCAATTACATTTTCTTTCGGTTGTTATGAGAAAATGGCAACAAAAAGATATAATTGCTATTTTTCAACTACTTTCCCTTTACTTTCTACATAGATGGAGTACTTGAGTTGCCAAAATTTTACAAATTGTGCTAAAAACTACAAAAAAAAAATTAATATTTCAAAAATAAATGGAGATACAGTTTTCAAACAAATTGCATTTAAAAGTACTTTTTATTTCAATATGACGGTATGAAAATTGAAAATATGCGATGCTTAGAAATTTAAAAAATTAATATGGAGCATTTAATCGTACAATGATACATCTGCTTTGTTTATTGCCGGCTTCTGTAAGGTTATTTTTTGGAGACGACACAAAATAAGCTGGGAGAAAGAAATAGCATACCGTACCGGGGCTAACAAGCGCGCTCAAAGCGTTCAAAATTAAGCAGCAAAGATTATGTCATCTGTGGAACATGTGTACAGTATGTACACATGTAATGTACAATGATATAATGTACAATGTATATAATGATATATGATTTATAATGTACAATGATTGATAATTTTATAAAATCCAGAGGATATTTTTAAGTCTGGTGACTTACCTGACATGTACCAAGGCATATTGTAGACTATGAAAATATCTGAAAAATGAAAAAGATTCAATTAGGAGAAGACAATTTAAAAAAATATATTTTTTTTTTCTAATTAGCAAATGTGTGGCTTAAATAGTTTACAAAACGGGAGCAGTCCCTATATAGAATCTAATTTTTAAAATTTATTATGTTTTTAACTGCAATTTCAGCAATCGTCTAACTAAATTTACATTTACTATTTATTTATTTAATTTTCATTTATTTTTTAAATATTTAAATAGAGAATTTTTTGTTACATTACAGGCTAAGTCTAAATTTCACATTTGATGGCCTTTTGTTACATTACATGAGTAGGTCTAAATAAATTTTACATTTAATGGCCTTTTGTTACATTACACGAGTAAGTCTAAATATATTTTACATTTGGCGGCCCCCTTTTTTTTTTTTACATTACATGCGTAAGTCTACATAAATTTTACATTTGATGTCCTTTATTTTACATTACATGAGTAATTCTAAATAAATTTTATATTTGATGCCCTTCTTTTACATTACATGAGCCTAAATATATTTTACATTTGATGGTCTTTTGTTACATAACACGAATAAACCTAAATTAATTTTACATTTCATGCCTTTCTGTTACATTACATGAATAAGACTCAATATATTTTACATCTGATGACCTTTTGTTACATTACATGAGTAAGTCTCAATATATTTTACATTTGATGGTCTTTTGTTACATTACATGAGTAAGTCTAAATATATTTTACATTTGATGGCCTTTTTATTACTTTACAGCGTGTCCCAAAAGTCCCTGACACATTTTTAAATTGAATACAAAATCAATTAACTGTCGTACAATAATGGGATTTGGACAAAAATGCTTCTTATAATGAAAAGTTTTCTTCAAGTGAAAAAAAAATAGTTCTAAACTTCGATCTTAGACGGCGCCACTTGTTCGTATATTTGGTTATCAAACATGCGTTTTTTCTATTTTCAAATTAGTTTTGACTCTGTGACACCGAAATGACGATTCCCAGCAAAAGCTAATTGCGTAGGTTATTGCTTCGAAACCAAATCGAAACTAATCTGAAAACGCATGTTTAACATCCGGACAAGTAGCGCCATCTATCATCGACATTTGGAACTAATTTTTTTCATTTGCTTGCAAAAAAACTTTTCGTCGGGAGAAGCATTTCAGTCCAAATCGCACTCCTGTACGAAATTACTTGATTTTATATTGAATTGTGTCAAGGACTTCTGGGTTATTTGCGCCAAACTATCCTTTTTCATACATTTCATGTAGTTTGGACACAATGACGCAAAGAAACCATTTACATAAATCTTACTCACAATTTTGAATAGCGTGACACAAATGATAAATCAATTTATTGAAATAAATACATTTCAATGCATAGTATAGATTCAATGAAAGTGATATATTTAACAGTGAATTGGAAAATTAAAAGTATTGTGTAGATGTAAAAAAATATTTTAACCAAGTCAAAAATAATTTAAATTGAATTTTAAAACAAACCTTTTAAAGTCACATCAAGGCGTCACTTAAATTTTATATCATATCTGTTAAAACTCATATTTTGAATTTATGAGAGATGTAAATGATAAAGCAACAGCGAATAAAATTGTATGCAGCTTTTCATGTTGAACATAACTTTTGCACATGCGATTATAAATAAAACAAAAATAAAATGATGAAATAAATACAAATATATTTTTTAAGAAATAGCATAACGTCACTCAAAATTTGATATCAGTATTTTTAAGTTCCATATTTAAAATTGTTAGAGCATAAGATAAAGTGCTGCGTCAGAAACTTTTAACACGTCAAGGGTTTTTGCATTGATATCATTACTTTTTTGAGGTTAGTGATAAAATGATTAAAAAAAGATACTTATGGGATTTAATGCAGATTTAATTTTTACTATTTTATTACAATTTTCCTTATAGCAGTTTGTATATAAAAACAAGTGGGTAAGTATGATCGCAGATCGCACAGAGGGTTTCATTTGATATTCTTTTAAAAACACGTTATCCTTAAATTAATAAATCCAAAATGTTAATTTATAATTATGAAATCCTTACATAGATGGTGCACCAATAGTTCCAATTTTCATGGGGCAGGGAACGCACTCTTTTAAACAAACCACCTTCCGATTGAAGTCATCAAAAACCAAGTTGAATAAGCCAAACCCCGTTGTGTTGTTTGACAAACAGCAGTCTCATGTACCCTCCTTCCCCCCTTTTTCAAAATTTTTTAGACCAGTACCTAAGAATGGAACCGAAATATTTTTTTCTCTTCAGAAATTACGATAAAAAAAATAGTATGCAGTACTCATAAATGTACTTTAATGCGATATAGGGTGATTATTAAGTTAATTATAACGTTTGGAATCTGTTGCATTGATGTCCGAAAGGTAGTTTCTGAGTTATGGAAGCTGGACCCATAAGGCGCCATAGAGGGGCGAAGCCCGCTAGTGTCTGTCATAATTATATCTGCTATGTGGACTAATTGCGATATTTAATCAAAATAGTCCCCCCCCCCCCCTCCTCATCCCCGGAAATATAACAAATACAAAATGTGTCTTTATAAACCTATCGTCAAATAGGTTTTTATTTCTTTTTCCCTAAAAAAAAAAACATGATTTTTATATCCGTAACGTAAATAGCGGACGAAGCCCGCTAGTTCCTATCATAATATATATTTTTAATAATTTTATATAGTCTATAATAAAAATCAGACTTAAAATAGTCTAGTTCCATGAGTACTTGTAGTGTCAGTTACATGCTACGATTTTTGGATACCAGTATTTTAGAACGGGAAAATGTGACTTATTTTATCGGAGATATCTCATTAATTGAATAAGGCGAAGCAAACTTTTTGAAAAAAAGGTGGCCAACAAGCATAGCAATTATCAGCTATGTGACTTTGTGCTAAAGTCCATTAATTTGATCTGCTTTAAAAAGATTACGGAAGATTGAATTATAGTAGAACCTAGATTAACCTAGCTTCGATTAATCGAGGTTTCTGTTAACCGAACCGATAACAAAGTCTGATTTTTTTTTCCCTTTTGAATGAGCCTTAAAAATAACCACACTCTTTAGCTCACTGTCCGTGCTATACAGGCCCTTCTGCCCCCAAAAGCACTCAACTCCAAAGAAACATTGGACCCTGAGAAGTCAACAGCGAACAATGCTTTGTTTCCAGTGGCTGTGTGAACTTTCGTAAATTTTTCAATTTGCATTTTAAAATTTACTACTGGTAGTTGATTTTCTTTTTAAATTTGTTAAGCTGTGAAACAGAACTTTACATATATTTATTTATATTATTTAAAAAACGTTCTATATATATTTTTTAAAGAGATGTTAAATTCGCAAGCACGGCGAGTTTTTACACACAGTTTCTATTAACCGAGATTTCCGATATCCGATGTACTAACAGTCCCAATTAGCTCGGATAATCGAGGCTGCACTGTATAATTAAAAAATCAATTTCGATCTTACTGTAAACGGGTTTTCCTTTTACTGAGGGATTTCAAGACCGAATCAGCTGATGTTAGTTGCTGTTTCCGTGCTTGATTAAATAAGATTAGTTAAACATTTGAAAATTACCAAATATAAAATTCCCGTAGACTTCCATTGTAAACCTACTCGCTTATAGAAAATCAACAAATTGAGATATTTTAATGCAACAAAAACTAATATCAGCTTAAGGGATTATATTAAATTTTTCTTTGATGACCTAAGTAGGAATTGACTTTAAAAACAAAATTTTTATATTACTTGTTCGGGCTTCATTTTCAACCGATGCGTAAATAAGCCTTCTGAGCATGCACTAGCGCTTTTTTCTTCTCGCAAGGATCGAGATCACTTTTTAATGAGAGTGGATTGCGATTTTTAATTAATAACTTAAGTAATTATTAGAATTTTAAAATTCTCCATCAGAAGACACTTTGGGCTAGCCTCATCAAATATTTTCAGCCTCTTTACGTGCCGTAGGTTTTGCTAGCCATCGTTCACACACACATAGAGCAAAACTTTCTTTTATTAGTATAAGATATATAATATAATGGGCCCAAAAACTCTGTTTAATGTGTAACGAAAAATAAGACAATCGTGAGAATATACACAGATTAGTTTTCTTTATTGCGCTACTTTAAGTACTTTGGACACAAAATAAGCATAAAATTTTCAATACTAAAAGATCATCTCTATAATAATAGCCTAAGTCATGTGACTGCCATCAATAGTTCCGGGTTGACCGCTTCACTTTTTATATGACAAACAGCCAATTTTGTAATTGAATGTTAGGCGGGCGCAGGTGATAAATCGTCAAATATTGTTCCATCGCCATCATATCATCAGTATTATAATAGTCCATCGCATGCGACTGTCATAAACAACTTTTCAAGAGGTAAATTAAAACAAAGCTTTGATTTTGAAATTAAATGTCATAGTTTATAGAATTATTTATTACTTTTTTTTCTTTTCTTTTCATTCGTTTCTTTTCTTTTCTTTTCTTTTTTTTTTTTTTTTTTTTTTTTTTTTTTTTAAGAAATAAGAGAAAATTGAGAGTCATAAACTTTAATAATTTCAGTTTTAAATTAAAGTTATGTATTTTAAATAAAATGAGTGAAAGTAATGAAATTAATGAAATAAGAAAAAATACGACGGGCACAATGTTTGGCGATATATCACCTGCACTCGGCTAACATAAAAATACCGAGTTCATGATTTCTGTATCAGAATCTTCCGATTTGGCGAAGGATTGAGCAAGTAAATTAAATTATGAATAAAAGTAATATGATACAATGCTTAGCATAGATTTAAAGGAGACCAAACTGGTCGCCAAGGGCGGCTAGTTAATAAGTAATCAAGCCCATAGAATCCACAAAAAAAAGAATGCATCATTAATTTTAGAAAATGTTCGTAACTGAAGTCTAAATTAAAGTTTCATAATACAGAAAGTAGCCGAATTGTAATCTAAGTTGTACGAACCAAATCACCTTGAAATTAGGTCTTTGGAATCGGAAGAAAGAATGCTCCCCCAAGCGGTGGAAGATGACCTCTCTCCTTGTAAATTTTATGAATTACTTTTAACATTAACACGATATTTAATAAACTGATGAAATCCATTATCTAAAGTTACCTTTAAATTAACACGATTTTTAATTTACGGCTGTAGTGAGTAACCTTAAGTTGATGCTGAAAAAGGAGACTAATGTTCGAAAAAAGTGGTAGCTGATGTATAAAGAAAGACCTGGCACTGGGGGCCAGAGTCTTCACTGGAATGTAGTTGGGTATAAGAAATTTTTTTAGTAGTTTTAATTTAGCTGGAGGACGCTGAAACTATGTTAAAGGAAAATGTAATAGAATCGGATAGTTTTTAAAGAAGCTGCTACAAAGAGCCCAAGAAGGAGATTAATATTCAAAACTGGTGGTAGCTGAAGTCTGAGAAATTTTTTTTGTTGCTCATGTAGTAGCAGGAGGACTTAAGAGGCTGTTTAAAATAAGCTCGTTTTTAAGGGACCTATAACAAAGGGCTTAAAGAGGGCCGAGTGATAGTAAAGAGCAGGGTTCTAACATGAAAAATTGTTAAAAGGTCTAAGTTCTAACGCTTTAGATCTTCAATTATATCGCTTTAGATCTTCAAAATTAAACATAGGATATGAATTAACCATTAGAATAAAAATTTAAAGAAATGCGCAAAAAGTGTGGGGAAATGCTTAAAACTTTTACAGAAGAGTACAGTAACAATAAGAGGGTGTTGGTCCGGGGAGAAGAGTGCAAGACTCAATTTTAAAATTTTGCTTTGATAATGCTAGAAAATTAGGTAGTGAAAAATGCATGCCGCAAAAAAAGTTCAAGGGGCTCCGAATCGGGCCTTATGGAACCCTAGTATGCCTCAGGATTTTAACTGGAATAAAGAAACGGGAGAACAATTAAATGGAAAAAGGGTTCCAAAAATGAAAATCGGATTAAGAGGGTGCAATTTATTAACAATTTATGGTGCAAAAACTAACAGGGGCCCAGTACCGGGCCCCAAGGGCCAGGGACTTAAGTTGAATGTAGTTGCGTATAAATACACTTTTCAATAATTTTTAAAGAAGTCAGAAGTTGCTAGAAATGTGTTAAAGAAAATGGCAAGCAATTCCGATCATTTTTAAAGGAGCTGCACCGAGGACCCCAAGAAGGCGATTAATATTCAAAATTGGTGGTAGCTGAAGTCTGAAATATATTTTTTTGTTGTTGTTCATGTAGTAGCTGGCGGACCTAAGAAGTTGTTAAAAAAAAAAAAAGCACCTGGATCGGACCATTTTTAAGGGAGCTATAGTATGGGGACCAACAGGAGCCAACTGATAGTTAAAAACAGGGCCCTAACATGGAAATATGTTATAATGTCTTAGTACTTAAGGATTTAGATCTACAATTAGTCAAAACTAAGCATACTGTATGAATTTTTCGTTAGAATAATATTTTAAAGAAATATACAAAAAATTGTGTAAATGCTTCAAAAAAGGCCCTAGGGCCCCAATAAAAATATGAGGGTGTTGGTCCTGGAAGAAAAGTCCAAGACTCAACTTTAAAATTATGCACTGAGGAGAGGAGGAAATTAGGGAGTGAAAAATGCATAGCGCACAAAAAGTTCAAGGGACCTGGACCGGGCCCTATTGCACAATACGGGGCCCCAGGGTCTTAATTGAATTGAAGAAACGTGATAATAACTAAATGGAAAAGGGGTTCAAAAAATGAAGATCGGATTAAGAGGGGGCAATTTATTAACAATTTATGGTACAAAAACTCAAGGGCCGCTGTACCGGGCCCCAAGGGTCCAGGGACATAACTACAGTGTAGTTGGGCATAAAAATATTTTTAGTAGCTTTTAAAGTAATCTACAACTATGTTAAAGAAAATTGCAAGCAATTCGAATCATTTTTAGAGAAGGTGCACCAAGGGCCCCAAGAAGGCGATTAATATTCAAAATTGGTGGTAGCTGAAGCCTGCGAATTATTTATCGCTCATGTAATAGCTGGAGGACCTAAGAAGTTGTTAAGAAAAAGCTTCTGAATCGGATCATTTTTAAGGGAGCTATAATAGGGAACCCAAAAGGGGACAACTGATAGTTAAAATCAGAGCCCTAACATGAAAACATGTCAAAATGTGTTAGTACTTAGCGCTTTAGATCTTCAATTTGTCAAAATTAAGCATAGAGAATAATATGTACTATTATTCGTTAAAATAATATTTTAAAGAAATGCACAAAAAGGGAGTATATGGTTAAAAAAGAGTCCTAGTGGTCTGGGAAGAATAGTCTAAGACTCAATTTTAAAATTATGCGCTGAGAAGATGATAAAAATAGGGGATTAAAAAGGATTAGCGAATAAAAAGTCCAAGCGGCCCTAGACCGACCCTACGCACACCTGGGGAGGGGGGCTAGGGTCTTAACTGGAATGTAGAAACGTGAGAATAACTAAATGGAAAAGGGATACCAAAAATGAAGGTCGTATTAAAAGAAAGCAATTTATTAACAATTTATTTGCACAAAAACTTCAAGAGGCCCTATGTCGGGCCCCAAGGATACCAGGGTCTTAAATGAAAAGTAGAAAGGTGATAGTCACTAAATGGGGATAGGTCCCTCAAAACGAAGAAGATTGGATGAAAAGGGGGAAAGTTATTAACAATTTAGTGCATAAAAACTTAAAGGGGCCCAGGCGACTCGGCCCTTAAAAATTTTAAAATCTGAGCCTCAGGTGCATCAGGACCTGTCTCTTGGATTGTTCACATCTAAATTTTCAGACTTCTACGTGGAGTAGTTTTCGCTAGCCGTCGCACACACACACACACAGATCGATTTGTTATTTTATTAGTATAGATGATTGAAAACGGAACCAAATTACTTACGCATGGTCCAAGGATAATATTGCTGAAATATAGTCATAATGAATTTGCTCATGTCTAAATCCTGGAAAAAATATATATTTCTAAATTAAATAATGTTAGGCCATAATAATTATAATAATAATTCAAACAATAAAACTTCACATTGTACCAAACAACTAAAATAATGCAAAACCGTTAGAGCGCGGCGCGCTCCTCTTTTTCTGTGCCAAAATTGTGGGAAGCTCGATAAGGATCATCTTGTTATGTGCCAAAATTGCGGAAAGTGTGATAGCGCTCCTCTTGTTTTATGCTAAAATTTCGGAGAGGGTGATAGCGCTCCTATTTGTTGTCTCAATTTGGTGTGCATTTAAGCTGGTTTCACTAGCGAAGCGTATGATTTCCGTGTATATCGCCGGCTTATACAAGTTATATATACAGTAAAACCTCTAAATAACGGACACCTCGGGAGTGCGGAAACTGTCCACTATTCGGAGGTGTCCGAATAGTGGGGGATTCAATAGATTCTATTGGGGAAAACTTCAGATATTCAAAAATTGCTAAGAAATACTTAATGTTTCATTAATTGATTCTTATATGTTCTAAAACATCTATTATATGATTAATCAGAAATTAAAATTATTTTTTAAAGAATAAAACTGGAATAAAATTGTGCATAACTTTATCCACTGTTTATTGCATTTTTGTCACAAAAAAAAAAAAAAAAAAAAAAAAAAAAAAAAAAAAAAATTGCTTTTGCTTGCGATTACATGTAATTTGTTTTTCAATGTGAAGTATTAACTCTGTCAATAGTTTTAATATTTCTGGATCATCATTTTTTACAAAAAAAATTGTGCAACTACTCACTGTACTTTGCCGCTTCTTGGAAATTCTCGATATTGCAGGAAGCAGGAAAGCATCTCCAGTTTCAGTATCTGTTTTATCATCACTAATAGAGTGAGCTTTTGTCAACAATTTTGAAGGAATATAATCGCATACATCAGCTGATTCTTCTTCAGTAGGTAACTCACCATCAATTTTAATGAACATTTCGGCAGTTTCTTCAATCCTGATACTTTTCATTAATTCACTTATTTCGCTTAATTCTTCATTTGTGTTGGAAATGTGTCTTTCATTTTCTTTTAATATAAAGCCTGCTTTTCTGAAACATTGTCGTACAATTTCCAGTTTTATGTTTTTTGCAACTGGGGAAATCCAAATTATAGCATCGAGAACATTAACTGATTTTAGGCAGTTCTCAAATGTATTCATAGAATCTATCTTTGAAAGAATGTGGCGAAATAAAAGCTTTCTGTATCAAGCTTTAAAATTTTGTATTACGCCTTGATCAAGTAGCTGGCATACTGAAGTTGTGTTGGGGGGAAAACACAATTTTAGCATTGTCGAATTTCATAAGTTTTGGATGAGAACTTCCCTTGTCCAAAAACAAGAGAACTTTTCTTTCTTGTTTTTTCATCTTATTATCAAAGGAATTTAACCATTCTATCCTTAAAGGACTGGTCATCCACACTTTCTTATTCTCTCTCCCCACAATAACAAATTTATGAAATTGAATGTTCTTTGGGAAACACCTGGGTTTTAGAGATTTTTCAATAATAAGGGGGATTTCAAATTCTCCAAACACATTGTATTCCCCAGCCCAGCCCCTACATTTAACTGTGATCACAAAATTTGTGACACATTGCCCTGGTAAATTCAAAAGCTTTTTCCATTTTTTTTCTCTTTAAAAAATAATTTTTCCATCCTTTATCGCCAAAATTACTGTCCGCTATTCAGAATGTCCGTTATTCAGAGGTTAAACATACAAAATTTAGGTTTTGGAAGAAGGGATTGAAAACTGTTCGTTAAATAGAGGTGTCCGCTATTCGAAAGTGTCCGTTATAGAGGTTTTACTGTATATACCCAAACACATTCGCATTTTTGGCATTTATTTTCAAGATTTGTTTCGTACTCAAACGGTTAAATTCTCCTGGAATTGTTATAGCAATATGGATGCTCAGGCATTTATTAATTTACTAGTAGGCTATGCCCGCTGCACCGGTCCATTTTTCCAAACGAAACTTGAATCGAACGAAATGATGAATTTAACCTTCTATTTTAAAGCATTAAAGTCGATCACCTAGAATGTCCTTCCGCATTGCTGAAAGGAAACGAACGCCATTGCGACCTTATGCCTTAGACAAATTTTGGGCAATTAAGAAACAACCCTTTTAGTTAATCATTTAAAGTAGAGTTTGGTATGGAAATCTGACAGTTATGGCAACAGGAATTAAAATGTTCTCTGATCATTACACTATTAAAGAGCATTGCAATGATTGCAGAGATTGATTATTGAACTTTAAGAGCATTAGGATCGTTCATTTTCATTTGTTTGCTCTTGAACTCCCGACCCCTCAACTTGCGCTATATGTGGTTCTGGTAGCTTTAATTCAATCTCGTTACATTTTACATTACATTTTTTAATAAACGTCCTCTTCTGGCAGGTCTACTACTGGTTTCCATCTGTCTGTTTCAGCAGAGTAAATGGAATAAAAAATGTAAAGAATTATTTGCAGACAATGATGAGTGTTGAACTTATATATTTATTAGAACAGTGAAGCAAAAAAAAAAAAGTGGATTTTTAAAGCTTAATCTATAATAATAGAGAAAGAAGTTTGTGTGTGAGTGAGTGAGTGGGTGTGTCGACGGTGTTCTGAAGAGACCACTGCACGTAGAGCTACAAAATTTGGGGAAAAGGTACGTCTATATATGAAGTTTTACACCTCGAAGCCCGATTTTCGATTTTTTGATTAGATTTTTTTTTATTTAATTTTTTATGCGATTTTTAACGTTTTTTTGTGTTTCGCAGCGATTTTTCCATATAAGTGAGAAGAATATGGTTTCTTTCTTTTAACCCAATATAGTAAATTTTGTTCTCTTTTCAAAAAAGTTTATTCGGAATTCGTGCAGCGATTTTTGAATTTTTAGCGAATTTTTTATGCAATTATTGAACAGTATTTAATGCATTTCCATACCTATAAGGAGGTTTCCGTAGAGTAGGGGTGCACAACCTTTTTAAGAGAAGGGCCACTTTAAAAAATGTCTGGGTTGTCGAGGGCCACATCAGTCACATGAAGAGAATTCTAATTCGGGGAGGTGAGGGGGGGGGGTTAACCCTCTAGGTTCCCATACCCAGTCAACATATCCAATTCAGTTGGCAGGGATATATCAACAGTTTACGTTTGTGTATATAACAAGGATTAATTTGAAAGAGTGATAATATTCCTGGACATTATTCGGGGGAGTAAATTTTGTTTAATTAAAAGTGCTAAAAAACAAACATAGGCATGAAAATGGCTGGTGACGAAAAAAAATGCGAACTTTATGAACGAAGGGGGCAGGAAGAGCCGATTAACAAGATTTGATATTTTTACGCGCCTGATCAACGAAATTTGTGATTTTTCCGTCCCCGATCAACGAAATTTGGATTTTCCGCGCCTGATCGACGAAATTCGCTATCTAAAGGCACCTGATCAACGAAATTCCTATTATTCTGCACCCGATCGACGATATTTGCGATTTTTCCACGCCTGATTGACAAAATGCGCGATTTTTTTTCTTCGTGCCTGACCAACTAAAGTCGTGATTTTTCAGATCCCGATCGACAGAAACTCGCGATTTTTTCGTGCAAGAACAAAATTTCCGATTTTTCCACCCCTGACCGACGAGATTCGCGATTTTTACGCGAACGATCATTGAAATTCAGGTTTTTTAACCAATTCTGACGAAATTTTCGATTTTTTCAAATGCTAAATTGACGAAATTTGCGATTTGTTCTCGCGATAATCTGACGAAACTCGCGATTTTCCCGCAGCCAATCAATGAAATTTTCAATTTTTCCGCGCATCATCAAAAAAAGTCGCGATTTTTCTGTGCCTGTCAACGAAATTTGCGATTTTTCCGAGCCTGATCGATAAGTTCGCGATTTTTTCATGGGAAACCAACGAAATTTGTAATTTTTCTGAGCCCGATTGACAAAACTCGCGATTTTTCCGTGTCCGTTCGACAAAGCTTGCGATTTTTCCGAGCCCGATCAACGAAATTCGCGACTCTTAACTGACTGCCAAATTTGCAATTTTTCCCGCGGCAAATTGACGAAATTCCCGATAAACAGCCGAAACATGCGATTTTTCCGCACCTAATTGACAAAATTCGCGATTTTTCGACACCCGATAGACGAAATTCGCGATTCCTAACTGACTGACGAAATTTGCAATTTTTTCCCGCGGCAAATTGACGAAATATTCGCGATTTTTTTCGCGCGACTTACGAAAATTACGATTTTTCCGTAGTCGATCAAGAAAATTCGCAATTTTTCGCGCATCATCAACAAAATTGACAATTATTTCGTGTCCGATCAACGAATTTTGCGATTTTCCCGCGTTTGATCAACAAAATTCGCGATTTTTCCGTGCCCGATCGGCGAAATTTCCGATTTTTTTCCACGCTTCAACTACAAAATTCGCGATTTTTCGGTGACCGATCAAGAAATTTGCGATTTTTCTGCGCCTGACCGACAAAATTCGCGATTTTTCCGTGTTCGATCAATGAAATTCGCTATTTTCCCGAGCCTTATCGACAAAATTCGCTATTCTTCCGCACCCGATCAACGAAATTCGCGATTTTCCGCGCCCAATTTACGAAATTCCCCAATCTTAACTCACTGTCGAAATTGGCAATTTTTTCCCGCGGCAAATTGACGAAATTCGTGATATTTATTCGCGACTGATGAAACTCACGATTTTTCCGCAGTCATCAAAAGAATTTCCTCGCATCATCAACAAAATTTATGATTTTTTCATTCCCGATCAACAAAATTTGCGATTTTCCCGCGCCTGATCGACAAAATTCATGATTTTTCAGTGCCGTGCCCGACAAACGAAATTCGTGATTTTTCCGTGACCGACTAATGAAATTCGCAATTTTTCTGTGCCCGAACGACAAAATTCGCGATTTTTCCGCACCTGATCAACGAAATTCGAGATTTTTCCACGCCCGATCAACGAAATTTGAGATTCTTATTTGGCCAATAAAATTTTCAAAATTTCCCGCGGTAAATTGACGAAATTCACGATTTTTTCCTGCGACTTTTGGACAAAAATTGCAATTTTTTCCAGTTATAAATTGACGAAGTTCGCGGGCCACAGGTTGTGCATCCCTACCGTAGAGGGACATAGTTCTGTTAAGGAAGGTCAAAAACGGAATGTCAAAAAATTGCAGCAGATCGCGAAGAAACGTAAAAATCACATTAAAAATCACAAAAAGTTGAAAAATCACGAAAGTCAAAATTTACTATAATTGGATAAAATTTTCAAACCTCCTTATAGGTATGGACATACATTACATGCTGTTCAATAATCGCATAAAAAATTCGCTAAAATTCAAAAATTGCTGCACGAATTCCGAATAAACTTTTTTGAAAAGAGAACAAAATTTACTATATTGGGTTAAAAGAAAGAAACTGTATTCTTTTTCCTAATGTGGAAAAATCGAATTAATATAATCCCTTAAGTTAATATTAGTTTTTGTTGAATTAAAATATCTCAATTTGTTGATTTTCTGTAAGAAAGTAATCCATATTGGTTTACAATGGAAGTCTATGGGAATTTGGCGAAATATTAGAGATATCGCCATGTCGTTTTTGACATTCCGTTACATTCTTTCCTCATTTCGATAAAGTTTATTCGGATTTCGTTTAGCAATTTTCGAATTTTTGGGGAATTTTGTATGTGATTTTTAGTGCATTTTAGCGATTTACTACTATTTTTCCACATTAGTGAAAGGAATCAACTTGCAATATTCGAACACAATATAAATTTTTTTTTTTCTTTTCAAAATTTGAGAAGCGATTTAAAATTTTTTCGCGATATCTTATTTTGATTTTCAGAGCTTTTTCGTAATTCCTGCTGTATTTTGACGTACCCGGGCAACGCCGGGCAAGTTCGCTAGTCTATAAGAATAAGGAAAGAAGTTTGTGGTTGAGTGAGTGTGTCGACGGTGTTCTGAAGAGACCACTGCACGTAGAGCTGCAAAATTTGGGGAAAAGATACGTCTTTATATGAAGTTTTGCACCTCGAAGGCCGATTTTCGATTTTTTGATTTAATTTTTTATGCGATTTTTAGCACTTTTTTAAATTTTGAGGCGATTTTTCATATAAGTGAGAAGAATATGGTTTCTTTCTTTAAACTCAACATAGTAAATTTTGTTCTCTTTTCAGAAAAGTTTATTCGGAATTCATGCAGCGATTTTTGAATTTTTAGCGAATTTTTTATGCAATTATTGAACAGCATTTAATGCATTTCCATACCTATAAGGAGGTTACCGTAGAGGGACACAGTTCTGTCGCCAAATCCCGCAAGTTTGTCACCAACTTGTCGGTATATAGCCAAATTTGGCGACCAAAATGAGTCGCCAAAAGTGACGCCAACTTGGCGATATCTCTAATATTTCGCCAAATTCCCATAGGCTTCCATTGTAAACTAATATGGATTACTTGCTTACAGAAAATCAACAAAATGAGATATTTTAATGCAAGAAAAACTAATATTAACTTAAGGGATTATATTAATTCGATTTTTCCACATTAGGAAAAAGAATACGGTTTCTTTCTTTTAACCCAATATAGTAAATTTTGTTCTCTTTTCAAAAAAGTTTATCCGGAATTCATACAGCGATTTTTGAATTTTTAGCGAATTTTTTATGCGATTATTGAACAGCATGTAATGCATCTCTATACCTATAAGGGAGGTTACCGTAGGGGGATCCAGTTCTGTCGCCAAATAACGCCAAGTTTGTCGCCAACTTGGCGATATCTCTAATATTTCGCCAAATTCCCATAGACTTCCACTGTAAAACAATAGGGTTTACTTGCTTTCAGAAAATCAACAAACTGAAATATTTTAAACTTTATAATATACTTATAATTACTTAAAAGGTGACAAAAACATATAAAAACATATAAAAATATTATTTAATGTAACCCGAGATCTTTCGAACACAAACGCGTTCATTTTCGCGTTTCTCGAAAATCTTATAGTTTGGTGATAGATTTTTCTTCGACGGGATAACTAAGTAGTACCAAAAATACATATGTAACTGGCATTCGAAAACGAGGATTTCGCCAAATTTTCGTAAAAAAAATCGGTGCGTCTATGGCATTTGGCCAAATATTAAATGATGTAACAAACGATGACATTTAATTTCAACTTCAGAGCAATGTTTTAATTTACCACTCGAAAAAAAAATGCTAACTAGCGAGTTGAAAAATAGTTATTGGCGAGATTTGCACCCGGCTAGCGTAATAGTTACAAAAAATTCTTTGCGACAATGCTTTTATGTAGTATTATTCGAAAAAAAATTGATTTTTTTAATCGAAATGGAAAACGGTTCAGATGCCACATACGGTCCCATATTGGCGCTATTTTTTTCTGACGCCAATGCGCAACGGGTACTTAACTGGCGCCATAGTATCGTTATTTTGCTTGATTTGATAAGCCGGATGTTGTTGTTTATGCTGTTGATCTTTTCCCCAAATTAGCGTCGGAAAAAAATCGCGCCAATATGGGGCCGTATATGATATCTGGGCCAAACTTTCATATGAAAAGCGAAGGGATCAGAGCGTATTTATTTATGGCAGTTACATGACTTGGACTATTATGATATAGATGAAATGATGGCTATAAAATAATATTTGGCGACTTATCACCTGTACCTGGCTAATATTAAAGTACCAAAATGGCACCAGGAACATAAAAAGCGAAGTGGTTCGCCCGGAACTCTTGATGATAGTCACATGACTTAGGCTATTGTTATAGAAATTGTTTTAAAATACCGGGAGACCAAGACTCTGTACACCTAATTCCTTTTATTTTTAGCTTCTTTTCAAACGTTTAATCGATCCTCTTTAATCAAACACGAAAACAACCATTGGATGTCTTAACAGCAACTGATTCGGCCTTAAATTTTTGAAATCAAAGGAAATTGAATGGAAACCCGTTTACAGGGAGATCTGCACAGTTTTTTTTCAATATAATTCAATCTTCTATAATATTTTTTAAGCCGATCAGATTAGCGTGTTTTTAGATTCTGCGGTGTCTGAACGGGGTTTGGAGAGCGTAGCTTGTAGGGGGCAGAGCCCCCTAGTAATTCTATACAAGGCGAGAGTAAAAGTGTCGATCCACAAGAAATCGAAGAGTGAAAGAAAATCTTATCAGATTTGATAACCGGCTATCATCCTAAAGACATTTTCAATATGGATGAGTGTGGACTTTTCTACAACCTTTTACCGGATAAAACATAAGCATATGAAGGCAAAAAATGTCACGGAGGTAAAAGAAATAAGGAACGACTTACAATTTTATTGGGTGCCAACATGGATGGTTCTGAGAAGTTGCCAATTTTAGTTGTTGGAAAATCGAAGAAACCCAGATGCTTTCAGAATGTGAAATCGCTGCCTTGTGATTATGAAAGCAACAAGACTGCGTGGATGACAATTACAATTTATGAAGATTACTGGAAAAGACTGAATGACAAAATGAGGAAAGCTAAGAGGAACATCATCATTTTCGTAGACAACTGTGCCGCCCATTCCAAAGACACGAAAAACCTGAGCAACATAAAAGTCCATTTTCTACCACTGAACTCAACTTCCGTTTTACAACCTATGGATCAGGACGTAATTAAAGTGTTTAAGCAACATTATAGAAAACAGCTAGTGAAATGGATGATTGAAAAACTTGACAATACTGGAGAGTTAAAAAAAGTGAACGTTTTGGAATCAATTCATTTTATTTTATCTGCATGGGAGATAATAACCCCATCTGTCATTGCCAATTGTTTTCAAAAAGCGGGATTCTTGGATGGAGAATCAACAGAAGAATATGAATTTGATATTGAGGATGATTAGAAGACTCTTCAGAAAAAGATGTACCCTGGTTCGTATATGACATGTGTGCCAATAATAATAATATAAAATTGGAATTCAGACGTTGTTAGAAGTTAGATGATGTGGCAGTTAGATAAAAATAAAAAGAAAAGAAAAAATTTGTCGTTCAAAATTAGTCTAAATCAAATTTTCAGATTCATTTTTTAACCTAATGCAAGAGATAATTCGCCAAATATTGTATCAATTGTAAAATTGCACAATAAATTATACTTTAAGCATTACAAATATCTATTTCATGTTTAAATTAAATATTTTCGTTTTATAATATTATGCCTCATTAAAACTTTTTTTAAAAATTAAATATCAATATTTTCTTTTCATTTATTTGCGATGTATTTGTATTATTTTCTAGCGGATATAGCCATTTCAATTCTTTAATCAACAAACTTTTCGCCAAAAAATTACCACTGGCAACTCTTACGTCGAAAATATCAACAAAATACGAAATTTATTACCAAAAATCATAGTTACACCTGTATATTTGACTCACCGGGGGAATATTCTCCATCGAATGATACAATTTGAAAAGGAATCCACCGGGTAGTCTTTGAAAACACTCGAGCGTAATTTTTAGAGCTTACTGTTTTATAATATATATGGTTAGGATGGAATAAAAAGACTTGGTGTAATGCCATTCACCGAAAAATGGAAAAAAGGATCGTTTACTTTAAGAACAAAACGGGACTCTTTTTCTCTTTTCGAAAGGTTAAAATATCATTTAGCATTAATACTTTTCCTTACACTCCAGACAAAATACATTGCAAGAGATTTTCCCCCATGGACCATAATGTAACGGAATTCTTTTGAATACACCTGTAAACGAACTACCATTATCCTACCAGGGCTGCGGAGCCGCGGTGGGAAAAATGGACGACTCCGAATCCGAGAATTTTAACAGATCCGACTCCGACTCTTTCGTTCAAAAACGGGCCTGACTCCGACACCGACTTTTATTTAGTTTATTTTTTATTTAGTTATCTAACGCGAAGAGAATGTTTTCTTTGATTTTTAGTAGACCAGAATTAGCTTGAGGTTTGCAAGTTATTTAATCTTATATTGCGCACGAGTCATAGTCGCTCTTCATAAGAAAATAACTTTACTGGTTATTATATCTATTTGTAATGAACCCTGCTCATGCTGATGACTCTAATAGATTTACGAGGTCACTTTCATTCGTAAGTAAATACAATTACCCTTTTATTCCGATAAAAAGCAATCAGTCAGTGTTTCCTCTTTTAATATAAAAGCATCGGACCTTTAAGATAACGGTGTCAATTTTGTAATTTACGTTGATTTTCCGTATTGATTACGTTGATTTTCCGATTCATGTCAATCACGGAAGGCTGTTATGAGAAAGGAATCGATTATAGTTAAAGATGTACATCTTTTATAGGAAATTGAAAAACTTTGTTCGATAATTCAGCATACAAATAATAATTTCTGAAAACTTCACTCCTTTCTTCATTAAACACATTTCTTTAACGTGTCCATCAAATTTGCGGGTTAAAGGAGAAAAAAATATGAGAATCCTTTTAAGTATCAAGTGTATTTTTATTTGATACCGAACGAATCTTTTGATAAGATTGAATTTAAATTTCCATTTAACAGTTATTTCTATGTAATACGTTTTAAAAAATGAGATATGCCTTTCGAAAAATTTTTTTAATATCATGCAACTTTTTTATGTATATTTTTGGTCTCGGCCTCGTGCGGGCTCAAGCTCTGATGACAAAAAATCTTTCGAGCTTGGGCAGGCCCGGGCTGCAAAAAAATGAGCCCGAACTCATCTCTAATACGTATTCATGTTTTGCAATCATTATATATTTATTGTGCAAGGAAATTTCAACCGTCAAATGTTCAAGAAAGGCAATCCGAGTATATTTACGGGTGTTAGAGCTCGGCCAGACAAACCAAAGTCATAAATGCTCTTCATTCATGTTGGAAAGTGTTAAAAAGGTATAATTACTCAGGTTTTGCCATCATTATAATTTTAGTGTGCCAAGAAAGATCAACGATCAAAAGTTCAAGAAAGGCAATCCGAGTATATTTATGGGTGTTATAACACGACCAGACAAACCGAAGTTTTAAATTCTCTTCAACTATGTTGGAAAGTATTTGAGGAAACAGTGTTTTTCACCCGACTTTTCTCGGGGCAACCGTTGAAGTGGTTAAAAAGGTATACCTATTCATGTTTTGCAATCATTATATATTTATTGTGCAAGGAAATTTCAACCGTCAAATGTTCAAGAAAGGCAATCCGAGTATATTTGCGGCTGTTAGAGCTCGGCCAGACAAACCGAAGTCATAAATGCTCTTCAACTATGTTGGAAAGTGTTAAAAAGGTATAATTACTCAGGTTTTGCCATCATTATAATTTTTGTGTGCCAAAAAAGATCAACGGTCAAAAGTTCAAGAAAGGCGATCCGAGTATATTTACGGGTGTTAGAACACGGCCAGACAAACCAAAGTCATAAATGTTCGTCAACTATGTTGGAAAGTATTAAAAAGTTATACTTATTCATGTTTTGCAATCATTATAATTTTAGTGTGCCAAGAAAGTTCAACCGCCAAAAGTTCAAGAAAGGCAATCCGAGTAAGGTACTTGTACCCAATATGGACAGTGCTCTCAATATGGACACCCCTAATATCTTTAAAATCAACAATTTTGATCGAGAGATGGCGCTACACATCCGTGAAGAACAGCAGTTGAAAAGATAATTAAGCCGGAAAAGTGCAGAAAAGCGCGATGTTCGCCATTTGGAAGGAAATTTGTTGTTTCGTGGTGTGCTGATCGTAATTACAGGTAAGTTTAAATTCTTATTGGATATGGTAAAATTACTTTAAATATTGAAAAGTGGAGTGTTTTGGAAAGCTGGTAAAACCTATTTCGATTGCTATTAAATATATTGCTTGAAAATGTTTTCTTTGTTTATATTTATTACAAGATTTAGCAAAAATATGCATGATTCCCAATACGTTCACATTATGTCCACATTGGAAATACAGCAAGTGAATCTTCAGATTCACAAATTTGTAAAATATCTGTTTAATGTCATCTGAACAATCCTCCAAGAAACCTCCTCCAAGAAAAAAATCCTCCAAAAAGCCTTGCAGAAAAATCACAAGAAGCCTCCCCTCAGTAGGGTATCTGTTGGCGAAATCACAGGTACCAGCGATATGACTTCCTCAACAAAGGAGAGCTGGAACTGCTTCTTATGCAGTATTGATGCTGTTGCAGACATGCGGCTATGCATCACATGCGGCAGATATGCCCATGAAGACTGTGTGGGACTTCCCGCCCATGATGAAGATTTTTTTATTTGTCCATCCTGTGAGGACTGAGTAATAACAGATGTAAATTTTGCAGACAGATGCAATAAAGCTAAGCAAAACCAACTATATTATTTCATAATATTTTGTAGTAAGTGAGGAACTTTGCATGGGTGTTCGAAGAGCCACAACCGAAAATGACCCCCCTTCTAAAGTGCATGTTCAGAAGATATTTATTGTGCCCCCATTCTCCCCCACAATACTTTAAGATATATTTCATTTTTATCCTATCTCCTCTAAAAATTCCTTGGAAGTGTGGTTTTTCCATACACCCTGTGTAGTAGGTCAATACGGAGTCACCTGTCCTTAATATGGACATGCATGTCCATAATAGGGACTGGTGGTTCCTTATATGGACACTTGTAAACATTTTTTGTTTTTATAATTAAAATTAAACCAGACTAATTACAAGGTCGCTAATTTTAATAATGATAGTCAACAGTCCACGGATAGTGTTCATATATTTTTGGAGTCCTATGACGTGTACACGGGGGTGAAAAAAATCAATTTTCCTTAGGGTGTCCATATTAGGTACAGGTTCCTTATATTTATGGGTTTTAGAGCACTACCAGACAAACCGAAGTCATAAATTCTCTTCAACGATGTTAGAAAGTATTAAAAAGTTATACCTATTCATGTTTTGCAATCATTACATGTTTAGTGTGCCAAAAAATTTCAACCGTCCAATGTTCAAGAAAGGCAATCCGAGTATATTTACGGGTGTTATAGCTCGGCTAGACAAACCGAAGTCATAGATGCTCTTCAACTATGTTGGAAAGTATTAAAAGGGTACACTTATTCATGTTTTGCAATCATTTTATGTTTAGTGTGTGAAGAAACTTCAACTGTCAAAAGTTCGAGAAAGGCAATCCGAGTATATTTAATGGTGTTAGAGCTCGACCAGACAAACCGAAGTCATAAATGCTCTTCAACTATGTTGGAAAGTATTAAAAAGGTATACTTACTCATATTTTGCAATGATTATAAGTTAATGTGCCAAGAAAGTTAAACCGTCAAAAGTTCAAGAATGGGAATCCGAGTATATTTAAGTGTTAGTGCTCGGCCAGAAAAACCGAAGTCATAAATGCTCTTCAACTATCTTGGAAAGTATTAAAAAGGTATGCTTATTCATGTTTTTCAATCATTATAAATTTAGTGTGCAAAGAAAGTTCAACCGTCAAAAGTTCAAGAAAGGCAATCCGAGTATATTTACAGGTGTTAGAGCACAGCCAGGCAAACCGAAGTCATAAATGCTCTTCAACTATGTTGGAAAGTATTCAAAATGTATATTTATTCATGTTTTGCAATCATTATAAGCTTATTGTGCCAAGAAAATTCAAGCGTCAAAAGTTCAAGAAAGGCAATCCAAGTGTATTTACGGGAGTTAGAGCACGGCCAGCCATTTGTAATCATTATAAGTTTAGTGTGCCAAGCTAGGTCAACCTTCAAAAGTTCAAGAAAGGCAATCCGAGTATATAAGTGGGTGTTGGAGCACGGCCAGACAAACCGATGTCATAAATGCTCTTTCAACTATGTTGGAAAGTATTGAAAACGTATTCTTATTCATGTTTGCAATCATTATAAGTTTAGTGTGCCAAGAAATTTCAATCGTCAAA
This sequence comes from Maratus speciosus, assembly GCA_963932465.1. Lineage (NCBI taxonomy): Eukaryota > Metazoa > Arthropoda > Arachnida > Araneae > Salticidae > Maratus > Maratus speciosus. Next base: position 523,793,560 of record OZ010792.1, on the reverse strand, counting down.
AGTTCAAGAAAGGCAATCCGAGTATATTCGCGGGTGTTAGAGCACGGCCAGATAAACCGAAGTCATAAATGCTCTTCAACTATGTTGGACAGTCTTAAAAAGAAATACACATTCATGTTTTGCAATCATTATAAGATTAGTGTGCCAAAAAAATTCAACCGTGGGGGCAAGAGCGCCATACGATTAAAAAAAATAATAGTAATAGTAATAATAATAATAATAATAATAATAAAGATGAGAAACACTGGCATAGGGCGTTGCATTAGATAGAGCGTCTACTGTACTTACCACGTTTTTATAGCTCACGTCTGTGCAATCTTGTAGAATAGCAAGTCCACCCCAATCATTCATCATGACCGCTTTCTCAACCCAGTATAGCATGTACTGTTGTTGTACTCTAGTCTCTTCTGGGTTTTTCTTGTGAGCTTTACATTTGAATGCCACTAAAAAAAAAAAAAAAAAAAAAAATCTTTAGTGACAATAAAAAGAAATGACAATTTTGGTAGTACTAATAAACAAGAAAGACAAATCATGCATCAGGGCATAGATTATGAAACGCTTGCCTACACTACGTAAATATTGTTAAGAAATAAAATTTCCTTTTTTGTTCATACAATAATAATAATAATAATAATAATAATAAAGTAAAAATTAATTTTTAGAACTGCTGCCTATAGCCGGTAACGTGTGTGAATTATTTTGTGCAGCCCTGTATATAATCTACATGTTGAAATACACTCAAGAAAATAATCCCCAATGAAGATTAATCACAGAAATAAACTCCCTTATGTGTCATCATAGAAGAAATAAATCAAGTAGTCAACTACTAATATCAACACATCACGGAATAACCAAAGATTTCATTCATTGATGTAATACTTAATTATATCTATTGACTGATCGATCGATGTTTTTCCAAAACTTTATTATGCCTCTAAAACTTAATGACATTACGCGTATATTAAAATAATAATGAATTTTTTTATTTACTTTAAAAATGTAACCCACTACTTCAGGGGTTCTCAAACAATGGTACGCGTACCAGTACTAGTACATAAAACTCTGTTGACTGGTACGCGAAAGTCTGATACTGGTACGCGAAATGGTATACCAAATGACACCTTTTTAACATATTTTGATTTATGATTACTATTTTATTTGTAGGTTTTAGATCAAAACAATTCCGAATCATTTTTAGTACATTGAAGAGTTGTTTTAATACTCATTATCTTTAAAAATTAAAAGGAAAATAAGTAAAAATTAAAACTTTGAAAGGTGTTATTGGACATTGGTAGAAATAGTGTTAAAAAACATGTCCTTTATGAAATAAATAAACAGAGTCAACTTGCTTATTTTGTCCATTGCGTAATTTCGGGCGCTTTATTAGATAGACACGTACGACACTTCATGTTTTTTACAAAATATGTTGTGATTTTTTTTTTGTTTTGTTTTTCAACTTTGCATCAATGCTACTTTATCTCGCCACCTTTAAAATAACAACACATCTGATGCTGTTGCGTTTTCTTGTACTTCAACATATCGATCACAGCTTTTCATGAAACAAGTTTTCACCATAAGCCTCCCGGTTATTCAAAAATTCTTATGGAACCCCGTTTATCCGAAAATTCCTACAGAACCCCGGCTAACCGAAAATGCTTTGGTCCCATGCTTTTCGGATAACCGGGGTTTTACTGTATATTGTATGTGTGTATATTACTTATTTTTCAACCAATTTCGATCTCGCATTAAAAAGCAGTTTACTTTCAGAAGGCATGTAAATTTCTTATGTAGGTTCACCTATTAAATTCTCTTATGTGTATTTTACTATTAATATAAACGTAGTATTGATATAACAAAAAATTAGCGATCAAGGCGACTTCAAATGTGAATTTTTTCCCCCATGTATAACAAATCCATGCAGTAGTTTTATATTTAAATATATCTTTATTTGTCACCCAAACATGATACACTTTATATACACTAAAAAATATTAAAGTCAATATAAGCAGCAATTTAATAATATAATCATGTAAATCAGTAAAATCTCCTCAGACTAAAGACTGGAAAGATATTTCGTTTTAGACATATTCCGTTCACATAGGTTTTTCTGTTTTAGTTTTGAGTTTGTCACCTGATGGTACGCGTAAATATGAACTTCTATTTAGTGGTACGTGGGGCTAAAAGTTTGGGAATCCCTGCACTAGTGTAAGGAGAATGGTTTGTTTCGCTCCGGAACTTAGTATTAAAGCTATCTCTTTTTATTCGACAAGATGCAGTTTACGCTGTCCAATAATCCCAACACATTCTATATCAAAATTCATATTAGAAAAACAAAACAAATAAATGTACTAAAATTACTTGCAGGCTACTTACATATAATATAAAATTATTTAAAATACATAAGAAATATCTTAAAAATACATTATAACACATTAAAAATCCAAATCATTTTCAGCCATTACATGGCCGTCATCAGTTGTGATTTAAATATTGTTAGTATTTTTCTTTGCGCTTATTCGAAAATCTTCTAGAAGATATTATTGTAATTTAAAGGTTGTACGGCAGATAAGATGCCAGATAAAGGTATTCAAATTTCTAACAAAACAGGGTTTTATCTATTATGCAGCATTTCTTTCCAAATTCCATGGATATCGTATGATAATGTATCGTTAAACGCTTCCTTACTTTATTGCTTGCTTCCGCAAAAGAGTCGGAATAAGTAGAAGAATAAAGGGCTGCAGACGAAAAGAAGCCGCTCGACGCCATGGCGTACAATGGCGTACCATGGATCGACGCCATGGACTCCATGGCGTACGTAATGTATGACCAGCTCCGTAGAAGTTTAAAAATTTACAGTACCGAAAAATGTAATCCATGGCGTACGTAATGTATGATCAACTCCGTGCGATTTTTTATGTCTTAAATTTTAGTATTTGAAAAAATCATTTTCCAAATGGTCGTTGTAATATGTTAAATTGCATTTTTTTTACCAACCTCGCTTTCTCGCTAGAGTGTCTTTTACTCAGGGCGTGGCTGGGGACCTACGAACCTTGCTTCCGCAAAAGAGTCGGAATAAGTAGAAGAATAAAGGGCTGCAGACGAAAAGAGGCCGCTCGCCGCGGCGGTTGAACTAATGATAAGCTCGACGTAGCTGTGGTTGGTCAGTAGCTTCAGGGTCCCAAGCTCTCCCTTCCCTCTTTTCGGTGTCTTTAATTTGTGCAATTTCCCTTTTAAATTTGTCCGGTTTCAATTTTCGATTTTTTTCCAACCTGGCTTTCGCTAGAGTGGCTTTTACTCGGGACCTATGAACCTTGCTTCCGCAAAAGAGTTGGAATAAGTAGAAGAATAAAGGGCTTCGGACGAAAAGAGGCCGCTCCGGAGCCACGTCCCGAGTAAAAGACACTCTAGCGAAAACTAGGTTGAAAAAAAAATTCAAAAATTAAAACCGGACAAATTTAAAAGCGAAATTGCACAAATTAAAGACACCGAAAAGTGGGACGGGGGAGCTTAGGGTCCTAAAACTACCGAAAGACTCCTGCTGCGTCGAGCTTATTATTAGTCTCGGTGGGCGGGTGGGTAAACCGCCGCGGTGATCTGCCTCTTTTCGTCCGCAGCCCTTTATTCTTCTACTTATTCCGACTCTTTGGCAGAAGAACTAATGGAATATCTTTATTAGCAATTATTTCAAAAGATTTTCTTATTATGGCTTTCTAGTAATTATTTGTACGAAAGATAATTTTCGATTTATTAAAGTCTACTTTTATAGGTCGAGTTTGAGGTAAGCTTGATAATGCAATATAGGATCTATTTAATCTGAGATCTGCTTCATGTTCTTTAATTCTATCACGAAATTTTCTCATCGTCATATCTAGATATATAAAATCTTTACTGTCATTTTTGAAAGGTATAATGTATACTCCGAATCTATTGATTGCTTTGGCAGGATCAATTTTTGTATTTAACAGATCCTTTAACTTTGGAGGAAGGCTGCCATTAATTTTACATCATATTTAAAAAGGGTATGCCTCATACTTTCAAAAAACCTTAAAATATAGCTAACTTTACAAAATTTAAATCATTTAACTGGAACTGCATTCTATATCATCTCATAAAAGAATTACAGCTGTGTTTACATTAATTTGATTATACACCATTTTTTCTGTGTATTTATTTCGAAGCACCAGCAGCAGACTACCACGAAATGCGGAATCGTAAAAGGCAAGCGATTTTACGTACTTATATATTTTTCTGAATAAAAAAAAAAACAAGATAAGAATAATCATACGAACTCGTGCAAATAATATAGTAGAAGTTTACACTAGTTTACTCACACTACACACCTCGTAATATACTCATAAATATCATGATATTTTCGAAAATACAGCTCATATTCAAAAAATTAGAATAATTACTTATTTTTTATTTTATTTTATTTTTATTTATTTATTTATTTATTTATTTATTTATTTTTGCAAATTGAAAATATCGTTTGGTAATTTAATGTCTTTTAATGCAAATATGCAAACAATATTTTTATTAAGAACTGATTAAACTTATTTATCATCTTAAAATTAATATCATTTTTGAAAAGATTAATAGAAAAAAAATTATTTTGAACTGTCATAATATTAGAATATTTATTCAAGTGGTTCAAAATATTAGAATATTTCACATTAATTCTCCTTTAATTATCACCAATTCATAACTGGGGGCAACATTGATTAAATTCAGACGATTTTATTTAAAATGAGTATCCTTTTTGCACTTTGTTTGCTTTTTCGTCTTAAAATGGGTCGTGTGAGTGATATTCCTGAATCTATTAAACTTCGTAATGGTTGATTTGTATAGGCACGGAAAAATAAATGTTATATAGCGAATTATTTATATTGTTCGCAATCAAGCGTTAGTAAAATATTAACATAATTTTAAAAAAATGGAAATTTTCAAAATAATCGCCGAAATGGCAGCCGAAAACCAAAAATATCTGCTAGAGATTACAGGAAACTGAAGCGTATAGTTAAGGAAAACCATTTTAAAAGTGTGCGATTGTTGCACCAAAAATGGAAAGAAGAAGGAGGTCAAGTTTCTACATCGACAACATTAAGACGCCTCCATAAATTTAAGTTTGAATATCGTGTACCAAAAACAAAACATCTCATGACTGCAAAACAAAAGCGTATAAGATTGATTTGTGTAAATCAAGACGTTTATGGAGCGAAGAAGATTGGAAAAATATATTATTTAGTGATGAAAGTATGTTTTGTGTTTCATATGGTAATCAAGGCATTCGAGTTTGAAGAATGAAGCAAGAAACATTTAATAAAGAATGCCTTAAACGTTCCTTAAAATTTGCTGGTAGTGTCATGGTTTGGGGGTTGCATGAGTGCAGAAGGACCTGGAAAGTTATGCATCGTCTATGAAAAGGTTAACTCTGAGATATATCAATAAATTTTGGAATATTACATGATTCCATCATCAGAAGATTTATTTGAAGATGATTTCATCTTTCAACAAGATTTAGCGTCACAGCATAACCCGGTGTCAACTAAGAATTGGTTCCGCCAACGCAACATTAAGGTACTTCCTTGGCCACCATACTCACCGGACCTTACTCTCATCGAAAACTTATGGTGTATAATGAAGAGAAAACTCCAAGAAAATCCCCCTTCAAGTAAAACTGGGTTAGTGGCACGTATAAAGTCTATTTAGGCTACTATTGATCGAAATGTTTGTAAACACCTTGTATATAGTATGCAAGATCGATTGTACGCTGTTATGAAAGCTAAAGGGGATGCTACAAAATATTAACTACCGTTTACTTCATATTCATAAGGTAGCCTGCACAATATTTCATTCAGTGCAAATGATGACCATTGTAACTCGGCACAACCATCTCTTGCATTTGATGCACTGAATCCAACCACACTTGAGACCCCTTTTTTTTTAGTGTAAAAGTATCCTTTACATACAGCACAAAAATTATCATCATTACCCTCATCAAAACTATCACCACTGGTATCCAGAGGAATTTCTTCACTTGAGGAAGACGTGCTTACACGTCTCTTTTACTTCTGTTTTTAAGGAGGTTTCTTTTTATTTACTTTACCTATTCTCAATTTTCTCTACCTTTTCTTTTATCTTTTCCCGGATAGTTTTTATTCTCTCTGATGCAATTAAGACCTCTGCTGCTTGTTTCTTATGCCCAAATGGTTTAGGTTTTCTGACTAAGGAATAGGATTGATTGCTTCTAGACAGGAAATCGCTTTTTCTGTGCTGCTGGAGGAAACTGCTGGTGACAATCCACTGCCACTAGATCTGCTGCTGGAAGCAACTGCTGATGTATGCCTACATGATCTGTTCGTGGAATGAACTGCTAGTGTAGGCCTATTGTTACATGCGCCGCTTGTGGAAGCAACAACTCTATCATTAATGGAACACTCAGAGATATCAAACGCATCTTCTGGGATTGCTTGTGGATTATAGGGATAAATCCCAGTAACTGAAAACCCAGAAGTGCCATTTCCTACTATGGCTGCCTTGCTCCAAGCTGCATTCAGGAGAGATCAGAACTGAAGTCTTGAAAGTATATGATGTGGCTTGCTGTGAATCCAGGCGTTCAGGGCTTGTCGCCAATATGTTTTTAATGGTTTGAAAAATAGATGATCAAGCGTCTGTAAGTACTAGGTAATGTGATTTGGAAGACAGAAAAAAATTAATTATTTTTTGTCTTCATTTTAGCTTATTTCCGAACCTTGTTGCGTCTTCCCCCAAGGGGTAGAAGAAACCCATGCCACACATACTTTTTTCCGTATTGCTACAAGATTATGACCACTTCTGCATGTGGTCATGCCCTTCATAATGTGGAACTCACTTGCTAATATCTCATTTAAAATAAAACATCCGTTTATAAACTTTAAATATGAGCAACAGAATATTATAGGTGCGTTACTCCCCGGTTAAATGCTCCAAGATCCAAAAATAACGGCAGTTAGAGGCGAAAAATTAAGGTAAATTCACAAACCACTTGCACAGTGGGACAAAACTTGTCACATAAGCCGGTCATTATTTGCATGTGTTGAAACATAAAAGTACAACAAAATTGCGTTTTCCCCCGAATTACCTTATTAATTTTCCATTCAAATTTATGCATTTTTCCAGTGATACCTTTAGTTTTTCGTCCTCCGTTCCTCTGAGCTGCTACCAGCGTTATCAGTGGTTTTATTTTAGTACAGCGTCAGTGACCTCGTTGTCTGCTTATCTATCGCTTTCGATCCCAAAGATTTTAATTCGTAAGCAATTGCTATTTTTCTTTTACTCGAAAGTTTGAAGTGTGAAAAAAGCAGGAGAGGAGGGGGGGGGGGGGGGTGAGATGACTTTGATGCCGGATTTCCGAATGCCAGATTTTTAAGGACTGTTTTTGAGAAATGATTGCTGGAAGTACGTTTTCAGTTTTGGCATGTGTGCGTTTAAATTGAACTAAAGTTATGCATGTTACTCGTTATGTATAAATTCCATCCTCATCTGCCCAAAAGAATCCACGTACCATTCTCCTTATTAGAGGAAATAACGTTAAATTTCAAATGAGGTAGGTATTTCCTAACTGAACTAAATTTTTGCATACATGCAGTTAATAGACATAAATCTATACAGGGTGAATCTAAACTCTTGGGTAAAGCTTTAAGTGGTGATAGTACACATCAAGACAAACAATATTAAATAGGAAACTAAGGATCCCAAACGTCTTCCGAAGGAAATAGGCGCCTTAAAAGTTTAGGGTCCAAAATTTTAACTGATTATAAAAAACGGAAAAATTCGACGATTCGTTAACGTTTTTCGCTATGACTATTATTCATGTCAGTATTTTCTTGAAAATAAATTTTAAAGATAAAGTTCAAAAAATGCCGATAGAGGGCGCTTTAGACTTTGAAGTAATGAACAACTATTTTTTACCGTTGTAGATAAGAATTGCTTGGTTTTCAAATGTGTTATACGTTTCGAAATTGTTCAATTAGATAGCCTATTTCAACTAAACGGTGAAGTTTTGTTACATTATTCTGAATGTGTTGGAAAGTGTTTCATAATCTACGCTTGACGCATAATTTTTTTCTGTCTTGTTAAATTATACAGTTTATCTTTCAATGTCTATTCGTCTAGTTAATATTGTCCAATATGATTATTGGTTCTGTATTTAACTAGTTGGATGTGCCAATCCAAAAACTTTCTTCTATCTCATGCATCTTAATATGTCTAAAAGAAGTTGCACATGTTAATACATCTATATATTATTAGTTCGATATTATACCAATTTTGACTTTGATCTTGAATTGCTGCTTCAATTGGGGTAAAAACGAGTTCATCTCGATCATGATATTTAATAAAATAAATATATTTTTGTTATTCTGTCGTACGTCAGCTGCTTGCAAATAGCCGGCTTAGCAGAATGCGAAGTTTCCCGCCGATGTACAACAGAACTACGAAAAGTTCAGTCAATTACACAAAAATCGCTATTATAGCGCCCCTTCAGGCGAAGTATTTCCAAATTCAAGGGGACGTGTTTTCCATAGTCAAAAGCATATATATGAAATTTGGTTCAATTCTATGCATAACTTCATACACTTTTCGATGATACAATTATGAAAATGGAACAAAGATCGCTATCACAGCGCCCCCTTCGGCGGAATACTTCTAAATTCAAGTGGGACCTGCTTGCTATAACCAAAAATTGGAAATTTGGTCCAATTCTATGCATAACTTCATACACTTTTTAGTTATACAATGAGGACAACAAACACAGACATTTTGTATAAACATGTTTTTCGGGGTCTCTGACCGCTAAACCGTGTAAATTCGTCGTAAACCGGAAGTTGGAAAAAATTTCGATCACAAAACTTTCTTCTATTACAGCTAGAAGAAAGTAAAAAATAGGTTCAGTTGTAGAGCCTGGAAAAGATGCATATATAAACTAAAATAGCAATACTATCATATACAAAAGTGCTTTATGTATAGAAAAAGAGTCAATACCAGTTTATTTACACCTGTTTGACCTGAAAATATCATAAATATAATGCAGAATGGTGTTTTTAGAATAAATATTAAATATAGGAAAATAACAAGGCATCAAACGACATGATATTTTTAAAATAAATGTCGGATATATATCATGATATATATATCTATTGATATACATCACCGAACCCTAGCAATTGTGGTCGCACGCAGAGTTGGGCAACTTTGTAATCTCAATTATCCGCAATGTAATTACAAGTTAAATTCATGTAATCGATTATAGTTACACACATTAAATTACAGAATTTTTTCCGAATAATGAAATAGGGGCGGTTCCGTCACAGTACTGCAAGAATTTTTTATGGTGTGTAATTTTAACAATAATTAATTACATCCTTCTATCTATATTATAAAGGACAAACATATCTGTGCGTAACGCATACGTCATTCTGCGAATGGCAACACTTTGAAATTTGAAATGAAATTTCGGTTTTGCAATTTTCGCTACTGCAAATTTTTAAACTTCTAAACTTCCCACATTTTATATTTTTACACCGTCTTATACAGAAAAATATGTTCTTTTAAATGCAATTTGTTTGAAAGCTGCATCTCAATTTATTATCGAGATATTAATTTTTTTATAGTTTTTAATACCAATTTTCTAATTGTGGCAACTGAAGTACTTCATTTATATTAAAAGTGGTTTAGTTACCTTTATTGATTATATTCTTACTGATACCATTTCCTCATTACAATTAAAAATATCTTTTTTAAAAATTTGAACAGAAAAGGACGTTACGCTTTTAAAAAGACACAAATGATGCTGTTATATTTCACTATTTTTTAATTCCGCTGATATTGAGTTTGAGACAATAGGCAAAACATTTCAGCGACTGAAAATTACGTCATATTTAAAAGAAAACGATAATTTTATTTGATAAAACAAGATATTTCCCCTTGAATATGTCTAAAAGCTATAAAATGCTGGAATTTTTACAGAGATTATACTAAGACCTCAAATCGCGGGTGGGAATTTTCACATGGAATGTTGTAATAGTTGAGAAACGCGACTTCAAGCTTGAAAATATATTTATTAATAACCCTATTTAAATTGTTAATATGGATGTGAAACGTGGAAATGACTTGATTCGGTTTATATTTAAAGGGGGGGGGGGGGGATTCTATGATTATGTGAAGGTGAAATCATTTTTGCTGATTTTTCATTCCGTAATACCAAGCATTAATTGATAACTTAATCAAAATTACTTATTTGGATTATATGTTACTGATTACGTATATGAATAAAGTTTAATTTTTTAATAATTTTAACAGTTGAAGTTTATGAAAGAAATATTTTGTTAATTTTAGGTTAAAATATGTCTTTAGAGAGTTAAACTAGCAAGAATAAGATGGATTTTTTATTCTAATTATTGTTGTCGATGTATTATAAATTTGATGCAACATTTCCTTTGTAAACATTTTCTTTCGTCGAAATTTGACGGGGTCCACCTCGTATATATAAAAAAGTTTTGATTTGGAAATGAACCAATGAAAATCTGCGTATATATTCCCGGCAGATTGTCATCCAATTTGAATGCTTAAGCAAGGCCTTTTTCCGTTAATATTAAAAAAACTGTTGCATACAAAAATATGAAAATCGGTAGTATTATAGAGAAATGTTTGATAAACACGCTGATGCAGACAGTTTTCAAATCGAAGAATTACTTTAAGAGATATTTAATGCCACAGTTGGACAAAATCGTTCCATTAAAAAAGTTTTACAGGAGCAAAAACTGTACATAGGAATATAACCATTTTTAGATCATTTTATGCGTCAGAATTTCCCGGTGTTCAGGCTACATTTAGTTTTTTAATTTGACTCATTTTTTGAGGTTTTATTTCTATTTTAAATTCAAATTTTCAGCATTTCGAGAGATATTTTTTACATATTTTAGAAAATTGTATTAATTTAAACTGTTGCCAACTGTATAAACAGCGCAAACAATAATGTTTGCTTCAAATTAAAAAATTATTTTACACGTGACTATTATAAACAGAAAATATAAAAAGCAGGAACTCATTGAAAATTACGTCATAAAAACTATATTTACACGTGAATTTTAAAAGAGAAAGAATATTGTAAAATAATAAATTCATTAACGTGTGTTAGAACTCTTAAATAGGAGAAATTACGTCACATTTACGTCACATTACGCTTATTACGTAAAATGAACAAAAAATAATAGTATTGCAAAACAATTTAAATTTAAAAATTTCGCGAGATATTTATTTGATATTTTAAGATGATCATAATATTTCATTTGTAACAAAAGTATTTTTAAGTGAATATTAAAAAGAGAAAGAAAAGTTTGGTGAAAATTACGTCAGATTATAATTGTCGGATTCAAAGTATAATTCAATCTTCCAAAATCTTTTTAAAGCCGATCAAATTAGCGTGCTGTTATAGTCTGCGGTGTCTGAACGGGGGTTGACGAGCGTAGCTCGTAGAGGGCAGAGACCCCTAGTACAATTGAATTGCAATTATATTGCAGGTAATTGAGATTACAAATTTACCCAACTCTGGATCGCACGACGGCAGTTTCTTTTCTTTTGTGTGCTGTTCATATCCAGAGATTCGGTTCAAAGCACCATTTTTGATAGCACTGTCTGATAGATCTTTTCTGCTTTTACAGGAAAAATGGAAAAACTGTTTGACTGCATAATTTCTCAATAAGCTCCTTTCGATTACAAAACTTGGACCAAGATCCAGATAGATTTTTCGCTCTTAGCGAAACGAGATCGACCAATCAGAAGCCTGCGTTTTTGCAAACAGCGAAAAGTTCGCAAAAATGCAGGTTTCTGATTGGTAAATCTCGTTTCGCTCACAGCGAAAAATCTATCTGTATCTCGGCCCTTGTCCAGCTAAGTTTTCGCACTTTGCAAAGATCTATTATCTCTGTAAGAGTAACAGCATGGAAGAGGAACGCTTATAATTAGGCGACGCCTTCAAAAAGGATTTCAATTTTAAAGATTTTATTTAAAAATTTGTTATAATCATCAGATTTTGATGAAATTGGATTGGGACCAGACGGGTGACTTTCACTTTCAAAAAAAAAAAAGAATTATCAAAATCGGTTGATATTTGTGGAATAAGTTACGCGAGAATAGAACCAAAACATGCATACAGGTCGAACTGATAACCTCCTATTTTTTGGAGTCTGTTAAAAAATGGAAAAACTGTTCGACTACATAAAGAGCACCTTTCAATTTCATGCATTTACGAACGAAAACAAATTCAAATGTTTCTTGGAAAGTAGACAGTTTGGATTAGAGGATTTCTTAACGACGTCTACTTACAGACTGGAAAATTTTGCTTGCTGACGTTGTATATCTGCGCCGCTCGAACTTCAAAGTAGAGCTCTGGTAGATCTTCTTTCTTCAATGCTGAAACAAAAAGAGAGATAAAGTCAGTGAAGGGATAAATTTCATGAGTCATCATCAGGTCATCAAGTATGAAACTTGTGAGTACAAAACGGCCAGATTACCAACGGGACAAACTACCACCAGTAAAACTAGTCGTTGAGGGCCACCGTAATAATCACCCATCATGGATATGCATAATATAAAATATGAAAATAAAACATCTGTAAACTATAAAATGCATTGCAATTCCAAAATAAAATGTAGACGTATATATATATATATTTTTAATGCATAATAATGCTCTATTACTCAATTGCAGGTAATAGTACTTGATTATCCCGTCGACCCATTTCGACAAATTATATAAATCGCCAAAATACTCGCAAAATTATACAAATTGGCATAATTTTTATTTTAAATACAGAAAGAACAAATAAATTACTAAACGATTACCGTATATACTCGCGTATAGGTCGACTCGCATATAAGTCGACCCCCTAACTTTTGAATGCAAATTCTGGAAAAAATCAAAAACCCGCGTATAAGTCGACCCCCTAAATTTTTCTTTCAGTTTTGCTCAAAATCAAACCAAAGATTTCACTTGCCAATGCGAAAAGGTAGCAAGTAAACAAAAACAAATCATTGAAATTTTTAAAATGTTAAATTATTATTATTTGTATATTTTATATATTATTTTTTTTTATTCATACACACAAAAGCCATAATTTTGCAGTATTCGAAGTTTTTGTTTTTGCTTTTTTAACTGACTCGCGTATAAGTCGACCCTCCAAATTTGCTTACCGAAATTTTTCAGAAAGTCCTCGACTTATACGTGAGTATATACGGTAATAAAAATACAAATTAAACGTCAAATTAAAAATTACGTGATGACGCAACAAACACGTGTAACGTTTTTAATGTCAAGTGAATGTGACTTTTACGATAAGCCATTATTGGCATTTAATCTTATAGTTTGGCGATAGTTTTTTGCTCGAAGGGATAATCAAGTAGTCCCGAATTTACATCCTTATACAGCAGGGATGCAGATTATGTCCGATCTGGGGGTCTAAGATCGGGGGGGAATTTTAACCACTTGGGAAAAATTTGCAGAAACATATAAAATTGATTTCGATTTTAACAACAAATTCCATAATTCCCTGAATTTCGTCACAAGATTACGAAAAAAACGCAAATTTCGCCAAAAGATCACGAAAGAACAGCGAATTTCGTCGCAAAATTGCGAAAAAAGTGCAAATTTTGTTACAAGATTACGAAAAAAGCGCAAATTTTGTCAAAAGATCACGAAGAAACCATAAATTTCGTCAAAAGATCGCAAAAGAAGTGCAAATTTTGTCAAAAGATCGTGAAAAAATCCGCAAATTTCGTCAATAGGTGCGAAGTAACCGTGATTTTCGTCAAAAGATGGCGAAATATTCGCGAATTTCGTCAAAGGAACGCGAAAAAAACCCCGCAAATTTCGTCAAAAGATCACGAAAGAGCCGTAAATTTTGTCAAAAGATCGCGAAACCACAAATGTCGTCAAAAGATCGCGAATGAACCACAAATATCGTCAAGATCGCGAATTAATCACACATTTCGTTAAAAGGGGCAAAATAACCGCAAGTTTCGTTAAAAGATAGCAAAAAACGCAAATTTCGTCAAAAGATCACGAAAGAACAGCAAATTTTGTCAAACGATCACAAAACAACCTCAAATTTCACCAGAAGATGGCAAAACAACCGCAAATTTCATCAAAAGGAAGGTGAAATATTCGCAAATTTCGTCAAAAGATCGCGAACAATGCGAATTTCGTCAAAGGGCCGCGAAAAACAACATAGTTAGTGCTGGGAGTGGATTTCTGCCACTTTCCCCACTTTCCTTCAACCCTTCATCAAATTTACTGTGAATTTCAGAATTTTTATTTCACTCAGAGTTACCCCTGCGCATAAGTTGAGAAATATATGAAAAATAAATTTTCTATGCCTACGGTAATACAGCATTTACCGTAAAATTTTGGGGAAATTTTCATGTGAATTGAGGGAAATGTTGGGAGTAGAAACATTTTCTGCACCCCTTTTATACAGTCGAACCCGGTTAAGACGCATTTTAAGAGAGTGGGCAAAAGTCGCGTATTAAGCGGGATCGCGTATTAACCGTGATTTGTATAACGTTGCAGCAATTAAGCTTATTTACACATTTAATCGTCTAAATGAACTTTAGAGCTTTTATTTATGTGTTTACGGTCCAAAATTGTGGCTTTTATGTAAATTTAGATTAAAATTTAAATGTATTCCACCTTAACTCATTGTTTCCTTTTATACGACCGGCTGGAATAATAACGGAAAATAACCATGGATTCCAACATGGTTTTATTGTCGATTAATACGTTGCAACCAAAAATAAAACAATAAAAATGATTTTCCTACTAGACAATTTTTTATAAACAGAAATTTAAAAAAACATTACATCTTTGAAACCCAACCCAGTTTTAAAATCATATTTAATACTTGTAATAATGAGTACCATTACAATTTCTCCTTCTTTCGCATATAAGGAAAAAAAATCTTTATTAAACTTTGTGCAGAAATCCTTATTAATATTTGTTTATTGTTAGCCTAGCAAAATGTAAAGAAAACATAAAAGAATTATCCAACCGCAGTTGTATTTGTTTTATCTTTACGAGTTTCATTTTCTTTTGCCTATAATATGCATTCCTAGTGCTATAATGTACATTTAAAACCTCACTAACAACGGGTATGATCTAGAGATCTGCACGGGCCGGCCCGTGGCCCGACCGGGCCCGGGCCATAATTTTTTCTGAAGGCTCGGGCCGGGCCTAACTTAATTTTTCTGTACAGAACCGGACCTGGTTTCATTCCTAGTCTTCACGGCCCAAAATTTTCAGTCCTAGTTTTGAGCCAGACCGTATGAAAATCATTGTCTCAGCGTGGCCTGGTCCATTTAAAGGTCAGTTAAATTAAGCCTGGCCCAAAAGTTTTTGCAAAAAATGCATACATTTTTGAATCGCCATTATTCTACACTTAAACATTAAAATTTATTATTTTTAAAGAATAGTAGATTTCTACGCATATTAAAATATAACTAAATTAAAATACAGTAAAATGTGTGAAAAGGAACCTGCCTATGACGGAACCCTGTTTTAAACTGAAAAACGTGTTGATTTATGCAAAATTAATGTACTAATAATTAAGAAAAGAATATATAATACATTTACACTTGATAAGAAGGGAACTTGTCTATAACGCATTTTTTTTTCTTTTCTATGCAATTCCATCTTAGAAGATTTTACTGTATAGCATTTTTCCGATTTTTAACACTTCTATACATGGAATATGGATTAACAGTATTAATGATAACTGAAACATTTACATACAAGAAATAGAGATTCATTAAAAAAATAAATATCGCAGCCTGCTGCACTTCTATAAAAATAAAGATTATAAACATGAAAAAAAATTAAGATAAATATTTTTGGTCAGAACTCCTCGTACGAGACAAATTTTTAACCAATTCGAAGTAAAAATCAATGTTTTGTAGAAGTTCACTCGGGCCGGGCCGGGCTCGGGTCGAACTTTTAATTTTTTTATCGGGCCGGGCCAATATTATTTTTTCTACGGGCCGGGCCCGGGCCGAACTTTTAATTTTTGTATCGGGCCGGACCGATTTATTTTCTCTATGAGTCGGGCCGGGCCCGGGCCTGGAAATGTCGGCCCGTGCAGACGTCTAGTATGATCATCTCTAATCATAATAATTTTTATAACGTATCAGAGTTTCCTGAATTCGTATATATCTCTCTATTACTGTAAAAACATACATGCAGCAGCGTGCGAAGAGAAAAGTGCGCCCGGGTTTCAATTTGGCGCCCTCCCCCTTCCCAATTTTTCTTTGTGACAGGTGTCACAAAATTGAAAAGTGCAAAAACAGAAACAAAGTCTATTGAATATATATTTCACTTTTATTTTGAAATTTTAGGCTTAATTTTAATTCAGAAATTTCAAAAAACTAAGTAACATAAAAGAAAATTGCACTTATATTTTGGAAAAGGAGATCTGGAAAATGAGTGTAGAAAAAAATTATATAACAGTACAATATAACAGTTTGGAACCCTTTTATATTCCAAGAAAGAAACCCCATGCTATTTTGATAGTATATGTTTTCGTCACAAGCACAGACTCAGAACAGAGAAAGTTAACAAAAGAGACAAAGACAAAAACCTGAAACAAGTTCTGAAAAGAAAGAAGTCCTTATTCATAAATTTGTATTTCGGTGCGAGGTAAAGGAGAGTGCAATAACTTTGAAACGAAAAATGTTCGTACTTTCACTGAGAAAAAAAATTACCAATATGTAAGTATATATATATATATATATTTACATAAAAGAAGAAAAAGACGAGGTTTGTAGTATAAATTTGGCGCCCCCTCAAGTCCCGCGCCCGGGGCAACTGCCCCCTTCGCTCCCCGCTTCGCACGGCCCTGCATACATGAAGCGAGAAACAAAGAATGTTAGGGGGCGGGATCAAAGAATAATTGCCGTTTTGCTAATTTAGCGGAGTTTTGTTTTATTCATATCATATATCTGCCACTATTCCTAAATAGTAATTTTCGCCTTTAATATTATTCGGAAAAAGTGTTTTTTATCTGAATGAAAATAATCCTCTAAATTGGCAATACTCGTGAAGAGAGAAGGAATTCGCGTCTTAAACGTGATTTTTCCCTAAATGGACCGAAAATTTATCGCGTATTAAGCGGGATCGCGAATAACCGTTTGCGTATTAAACGTGATATTTTTGAATTAGCCTTATGGGCAATGTTCAAGGGACCAGAAAAATCCGCTTATTAAGCGGGATTGCGTATTAACAGTGAGCGTCTTAACCGGTTTCGACTGTAACTCCAAAAATGATAATTATATTAACTAACAGTTTACTGCGTCGGATTAAGCGTCTCATTTCCAATTAAAATATATCTTTGAATTGAAATTTGAATGAAATACAGGGTCGTGAAAAATCGAAGAGTGTAAAAAATATGATTACAAGTATCTCGGCAACTAATTATCCGATCCACTTCATTCTTTACGTAAAATTTATGGGGGGGGGGGGGGGTTATTGTCTTTTATATTCATCATTTAAAAGTACTCTTTATTTCCAATCGTTTGGAACCAGTTGGTACCAATCATTTAGTATCTTTTCTACAATAATTTGTTGCAGCGTTAGTAAGGTGTGTTTACTTTTTTCCCCCCATGACTATGTACATTTACATTTTGAAGATATTTTTTTTTACAATATTTTGAATCATGTGCGACTTTTTATAAAATTTCGACCTTCTCTCGAACCTGTGACTTTTTTTTGTACACCAGGCATGTTTTAGATCACTTTAAGGCGGTATTCAAAAAAATATTTCTCCACGCTCAACAACACGTTTTTGCACATGTTTTCAGACTCATTAGGTGCGTTCGTAATTATATAAATACGTAGCACCTATAGTCGTCGTTCAGTCCGCCTGTCTGTCCGTCTGTCCGTCCGTCCGTCTGTCTGTCCGTCCGCATATAACAGAGCAAAAACTACCCGACCGAATGATCTGAAATTTTTAATATATAATTGCTGCAAAATTTTGTCGAGCCATTTCCAATTTTATGAAAATCGGATGTATAGTTTAATTACAGGGACAGTCAAAAGTTTTCCTTTACATTACGGCCAATGGGAAAAATTATTGCAAGTGAATTTTAATGATGTTACAGACTTCCGAATGGTCTGAAATTTTTAATATATAATTGCTGCAAAATTTTGTCGAGCCATTTCCAATTTTATGAAAATCGGATGTATAGTTTAATTACAGGGACACCCAAAAGTTTTCCGTTACATTACGGCCAAAGGGAAAAAATTATAGCAAATGCATTTTAATAATTTTACAGCCTTCCGAATGGTCTGAAATTTTTAATATATAATTGCTGCAAAATTTTGTTGAGCCATTTCCAATTTTATGAAAATCGGATGTATAGTTTAATTACAGGGACACCCAAAAGTTTTCCGTTACATTATGGCCAATGGGAAAAAATTATTGCAAATGCATTTTAATGATTTTACAGCCTTCCGAATGGTCTGAAATTTTAAATATATAATTGCTGCAAACTTTTGTCGAGCCATTTCAAATTATATGAAAATCGAATGTATAGTTTAATTACAGGGACAGTCAAAAGTTTTCCGTTACATTACGGGGAATGGGGAAAATATTATTGAAGGTGCATTTTAATGATGCTACAGACTATGCACTTATGAAGCGCAAAAAATATACATTCAGTACAATATGGGGTGCAAAAAATAATTATAAAACTAGTTATAGTACGAACGCACCTCATGTGCCACGTTTGACGAGCAATTTCCAACTTGTTTTTAGGTGCGTTCGTAATTATATAAATACACCTATAGTCGTCGTTTAGTCTGCCTGTTTGTCCGTCCGTCTGTCCGTCCGCATATAACAGAGGAAAAACTATCCAACCGAATGATCTGAAATTT
The DNA here is from genome assembly GCA_963932465.1 of Maratus speciosus. NCBI lineage: Eukaryota > Metazoa > Arthropoda > Arachnida > Araneae > Salticidae > Maratus > Maratus speciosus. The sequence goes on along the minus strand of OZ010792.1, from coordinate 523,774,602 downwards.
TAAATATATAATTGTTGCAAAATTTTGTCGAGCCATTTCAAATTTTAGGAAAATCGAATGTATAGTTTAATTACAGGGACAGTCAAAAGTTTTCCGTTACATTACGGCCGATGGGAAAAAAAATATTGCAAGTGCATTTTAATGATGTTACAGGCTTTTCACTTATGAAGTGCAAAAAAATATACATTCAGTACAATATGGGGTGCAAAAAATATTTATAAAACTAGTTATAGTACGAACGCACCTCATTTGCCACGTTTGACGAGGAATTTCCAACTTGTTTTTTTAAAGATAGGTTTGGTTTGTATTTATGACGGCCAATTATCAACACGAGGGATATAGGCCCAAAGGGGGGGGGTAGTGCCCTTCGTAGGGGTCTTTCTAAGGGAACCTAAGCCGTATTTACGCTTGGAAATCCAAGGTTCGAAGAAAACCACGAAAACTCCGAACGATTAGGCCGACGGGCGCGATTGTGTCTTTAAAGGTAGGAACAAGAAACTTGCTCATGTTATTTTTCAAGAGATGTATAAGTAGTCGTGTGTTTTCATTTTTCGTTCAATTGATTAGAACTTTATTTATAATAAATTATTTTCTCAGTATGATAATTTTTTTCGTCCCCAGCTCTCTCGCTTCAGAAAATTAGGTTCAAAACCCAAAGGGCTTTAGGGGCCGTCTACATATCGAAACAAACCCAAACTTTGTTTTTTCAATAGCAATAACCAAGTTTGACACCATAAATAAATTCTCACACTTCAATTAGCCTAAATCCAAATTTCATGAAATTCTTACGATTAGTTAATTATTTTAAAATCAGCCTATTTTAGGGGCAGTATCCAAACTGGCGTTCCATACTCGATTGTTGAAATGCTACAAAATGAATATATCACTTCTGTTAATGTATTAGTTTTTGCCAATATGACCGTTTCACTCGCTTATTATGTTTCGACTATTGCCAGCCTCTAGCCTAAATGTTTCAATAAAAAGAGTAAAATATATTTTTTTTCTGCTTTTTTGCAAATTATAGACAGTCCTTTAAACCATCATTTTGCTGTTTTTAGGGTTCCGTACTTAAAAAGTAAAAACGGAGCCATTATAAGATCACTCCTGTGTCTGTCTGTCACAGCCCATTTACTCATAAACTATGCAACGTGGAAAATTCAAATTGGGGAAGTAATAAAGACTATTGATCCACATATTTACAAATTAATAAATATTCATAAATATATTTAGGAAAAATGTAGAGGGGCTAATTAAGTTACTTGAAAAAAAGATATTTTCTTTGTATATCGTGTGAGGTATCGTGTGAAAGCTTTCGTAACGCTGAAATCAAAAATATATTTCATTTAATTTCAGGTATTATATTTTCAAAGTTATGGTGGAAAATGTAGTGCAAAAATATGTTCCCCCCATCTAATTCCGAATCTATCGAAACTAAAATTATGAAAAAATTAGAGGTCGTAGACATTAATTTAAACCTTGCAGGAAAATTATAGCGATTACCCTAGGTCACATAGTTTTGAGAAAATCGCATTTTTCCGTTACATTCAAATTTCGATTTACGGGCTTCAGCAAAAGCGTTGAGCAGAGCTGGAGGTACCTATCTAAGCAGAAGTATAAAAGCATTGTTGATCATGAATTTCGGAAAAAAATCGTCGGTAATTAGCCAAGATATTAACCCTTAAAGACACGGACGGTTTGGACATACATAATGACAGGGACGGCGTACTCTATGCTCCATCGGCTTTTAAAGCCTAGATAACAAATTTTAAGGATATATTTATGTAATGCAATGCCCAGTAGCAGTATAAAAGCAATAATCGTCAAATTGTGAAAAACAGACTAATTTAATGAGAATGAATCACATAAATACTATGGGAATGGCAACTAATTTCCCAATACACCTACTATGTCTTTAAAGGTTAACTAAAAATCTATATGGAATAACAAATATACAGAATAGCTATATTTGCTATTATTTAGGTTCCATATAGACACTGCAGGGAAACACAAGTTTACCGCGTTTATAAAAATTTCGAAATATTAAATGGTATTTACCAGTTTATTGAGGAACAGTCTAATCATAATTATTCTTATAATGCTCTGATTATTTTATATCAAATAAAATACTTAAATTTATTTTTTTATATTAAGAAAAATGTAGTCGACAATAGAGAGCGACAAGTTTAAGCAACTGCATACAATGCAAAAAAAAAAAAAAAAAAAAGAAAAGGAAAGGAAATTCGGAAAACTAAATTTTTTTCATGATATACATTTGAAAAAATTAACGTTGAGAAGGCAAAACGGATCTACAGCTTTAATGAATTTATTTCTCGTTTGTTATTTAAAAAGTCCTTCCGGCCAGTGCCGGGAGGAAGAGGTAGCTTTCATATTCCTTATTTTAAAAAAGCCAACTTATATTATTCAAACACACGAAGCTCAATTTAGTGGAAACCGAATATAGGAGATTCAGTACTAATTTTATCAATACTAAATCATTATGAATAAGAATTTCGCGAAATTAGTCAGCTTTATCCAAGCTGCTTTTATCTAAAGTAACTTATATTTGGCTGCCAAATTCGGCGATTTCTTAAAGTGCCTGCCATTTTAAGACAACATGGTGGATGAGGCTAACCAGTGAACTTGGTCGAGACCTTAGTAATTGCTGTGCACATGCTCACTCACATCGGAATCGATTGATATATACGAGTGCTTTCGCAGGCAAAAAGTCAGATTTTTCAAAATGTCACCTACATTAGATATTGAAATTGCTATATCTGACCCATTTTTTAAGATAAAGACAAACAAAAAATGCTCCCGAATCCTTATATCAAGGTCAAGTACTCAAGAAAGAAACCTTTTTCAATTTCTAATTTTTTTGCACCTCACTTTAAATATATATATTTTTTTAATTTAATGGCCGCCATTTTGAAACAAGATGGCTGATGAAGCTGGCCAGCGAACTTGGTCGAGATATTGATGTACACTATCCACATGCCTTCTTACATCGAAATAGGCGAATACGTGTGTTATCGCGTGACAAATACAAGATTTCAAAATGTTAGCCATGCTAGAAATTCAAAGTGCTATAATTCAACCATTTTTTAAGATATAAACAAAAGAACAAATTTTCAGAAACAAAAACTGCTCCGGAATCTTTGTATCAAGGCCAAACACATAAAAAAAAATCTTTTTCATTTTCAATTTTTTAATACCTCATTTTAAATTTTAAATTTAATTTTTTTAAATGGCAACCCTTTTGAAACAAGATGGCGAATGAAGCTGGCCAACGAACTCGGTCGAGACATTGGTATGTGCTATGCACAGACCAAGTTACATCCAAATCGGTTCATAAATACGCCTGATATCGCGTGACAAATATCAGGTCGCTTTAAAATGTCAGCCACAATAGAAATTCAAAATGCTATAACTCAGCCATTTTTTTAGATATAGACGAAACAAAAGCTGTTCCGGAATGTTTGCATTAAGGTCAAACACATACAAAAAAAAATCTTTTTAATTTTCCAATTTTTGGGTATCTCATTTTAGATTTTTAATTTTTTAATTTTTTTTAAATGGCCGCCATTTTGAAACAAGATGGCGGATGAAGCTGGACAACGAACTCGGTCGAGATATTTGTATGTCCTATGTACACACCAAGGTACATCCAAATCGGTCATAAATACGATCGTTATCACGTGACAAAAATCAGGACGTTTCAAAATGTCAGCCACGCTAGAAATTCAAAATGGTATAACTCAGCCATTTTTCAAGATATAGACGAAACAAAAACTGCTCCCGAATCTTTTTATCAAGGTCAAACACATTAAAAAATATATTTTTTCAATTTTCAATTTTTTGGTCCCACATTTCAAATTTAAATTTTTCTTAAAAATTTAAATGGCCGCCATTTTTAAACAAGATGGCGGATGAAGCTGGCCAACGAACGCGGTCGAGACATTGGTATGTACTATGTATAAACGAAGTTACATCCAAATCGGTTCAGAAATACGCCTTTTATCGCGTGACAAAATTCAGGACGTTTCAAAATGTCAGCCACACTAGAAATTCAAAATGCTATAACTCAGCCATTTTTTAAGATATAGACGAAACAAAAACTGCTCCGGAATCTTTGTATAAAGGTCAAATACAATAAGAAAAAATATTTTTCCATTTTCAATTTTTTGGTACCACATTTCAAATTTTAAATTTTTTTTTAAATTTTAAATGGCCGCTATTTTGAAACAAAATGGCGGATGAAGCTGGCCAACGAACTCGGTCGAGACATTGGTATGTACTATGTACACACCAAATTACATCGAAATCGGTTCATAAATACGAGAGTTACAGTGTGACAAATGTCAGATATATATATATATATAATGGGATTTTAAGTATTATTTAACCTTCTATATACTTCCACATGTTTGTTATTTCCTGTTCATTATATAAATATCTTATATATAATTCATAAAAAATAATTTTTAGATAATTTTTAATAATTATTTATATTAATTACTGCTGAATTTATTTTGTTTTATAGCATATAGATATATGCTATATATTATCAATGTTCTAACATTATTTAAACTCTTAGTTTACTTTAAATAATTTAGCTAATAGAACATATTGTATGCTTTTAAATATTATTAACAATAGTTTTAAATACTTTGTGTGATTTATATTAGGTTTATAATTCTCTATATATAAGGATTTGTTTGGTTTTGCTGTTTAAACAGTTATTTACATTCACAAGCTTGCAAATTTTTATCTTGCGATAGATGTTTAATATAATTATTAATAGATGGCAGCACTAAAATTGTATTTTCAGATTGCTTTAATTTTTATTTTTCTAGCTCCATTTCAGTTATAATTTATACATCCAGGGTGTATTTTTAGCTAAATTTTGACGATAATGTTAAACTGTTATCTATTAATTTCATAGTGCATTTTAAATAATGTAATTAATATCTATTTATCTTATATTAGATTAAATTTGTTTTACAAGGTCTTTCAAATTTTATTTCAAAATGTATTAACTGCATCCTTTGGTATAATTTACTGTGATTTCTTAACTGTTTTATTCACCTTAATCTTTTTGATATACTGGAAGACATGTGCACATGGATTTTTGTAAAATACTGAAATATTAATCGGTATGGTATTTATTATTTCTATTTTATATCCTATAAATATTTAAATACGTTTTATTGATTCTTCCATTTCATATTATTTGTTTCTATTCTGCTTTTATTTTTAATCAATTCACTTGATTTTAGTGGTTGTTCTATAATTCTCTATGTATAAGGATTTGTTTGGTTTTGCTGTTTAAACAGTTATTTACATTCAAAAGCTTGCAAATTTTTATCTTGCGATAGTTGTTTAATATTATTATTCATAGATGGCAGCACTAAAATTGTATCTTTCAGTTTGCTATATTTTTAATTATTCTAGCTCCATTTCAGTTACAAATAATACACCAGGGTGTATTTTTAGCTAAATTTTGACGATATTGTTAAACTGTTATCTATTAATTTAATAGTGCATTTTAAATAATGTAATTAATATCTATTTATTTTATATTAGATTTAATTTGTTTTACATGGTATTTCAAATTTTATTTTAAAATGTATTAACTGCATCCTTTGGTATCATTTACTGTGATTTCTTAACTGTTTGATTCGCCTTAATCTCTTTGATATACTGGCAGACATGTGCACATGGATTTTTGTAAAATACTGAAATATTAATCGGTATGGTGTTTATTATTTCTATTTTATATCCTATAAATATTTAAATACGTTTTATTAATTCTTCCATTTCATATTATTTGTTTCTATTCTGCTTTCATTTTTAATCAATTCACTTGATTTTAGTGGTTGTTCGGGCACAGGGGAAAATTAATTTTAGCTTTAGCTTATTTTTCCAACAGAAAACAACCATTTTGCTTATATCATTGAATTCTGTGCCCTCGATAACGTAATTCAATGTATAAGCTTTTCAATTTTTGTCGGTGTCCACTTTTTTCTTTTTTCTTCCATAATAATTCTTATAATATTTTTTAATACTTACAGCTTTAATTCATAATAATTGACGGTGGCAGGTTATGTTTAATTAATGGTAATATATATATATATATATATATATATATGTATATATATGTCAATTTTGAACGGAGGGTGGTTTCGGGGTCTGGGGGTCATAATCGATGAAAATATACCAAAATTTTTTGAAATCGCTTTCCTCCGAACTGCTGCAATAGGTAGCTTTTTGTAATGAAAGCTACCTAAAAATAGTAAATAAATAGTAAATAAATAATAAATAAATACAGTGTGACTTCAAAAATTCGGCATTCAGAAAACCAACAACTTCAAAAATCCGGCCTCAAAAACATCTTTTCCCTTCCTTTTTCTTTTACACTTTCAAGTTTTGGAAGAAGAAAAATAGCAATTGTTTATGAAGTAAAAACTTCAAGATCGAAAGTAAAAAATGAGAAAAAGATTATTTGACTCTGTCGAAAGCATGGCACAATATATGGCTGGAACGAATTTTCGGCAACGGCGGCATCAATGATGAGGAAGAATTTTCGCGCTTTCACATTAATTTTCAACCGTGAAAAAGCATTTAATGAATTGAATGATCAAGCAAAATCTGAAAATACATTAAGTGTCGAGAAAAAGGACAGTAAATGATTGGCTATGCAATTGACGAAAATGCACGAACAACGACCAATTTAACTGACAGCTAGATCACTGACGTTGTGCTAAATAGAACCGCCGATAACGCTATAGTAGCATCTCAGAAGACGAGGATGAACAACCGGCAGAAGAAAAGGTATCACTAAGAAAATGCATAAATTTGACTGAAGAATTAATATCTGCTTTCAAGAAATAAGACAGTACATTTCCGAATTATACATTCTTCATTTGTATAAGATACACGAAAAACTTGTTAAAGAATGATGAAGAAAATTGAAGCAAACAAAAGTGGCATTGATGTTTCCTGAATTACACGAAAAGAAATAATTTCACTCTTTATTAGAATTTTTTTTTCTGCAACATACAAAATATCAAATACCGTCGAACACTATTACTTTGGGCCCCTTTTTCCTGGTTCCACTCACATTTCCATCATTAAAAAATATTATATATGATTTTTCAACGTCAAAAATGGAGATGTAATCAAATAACATTAAACAATGAAGCAAACTATAAGGTTTTAGAGAGGCAATTTTTTATTTTTTTATTTTTTAACTATTTTTAAAGTTTTGGAACAAAGTAGCCCCTGCTGGGGGCTTCTTTGATCCATTCACTTATTTTCATATAAAATGAATACAATTCATATGTTGGAATATTGAAATCAATTAGCAATTGATTGCAATGGGATCTGCTAATGAATTAATACTACAAACTTGATAAACAATTTTTTTTTTTTTTTTAACATTCAAACACAACAAAACAAATGTTAATATTAAGGACACGAGAAACAGTTTTCATCATGTTATCCTCAGCAACTGGAACAAAAATAATTACTGTAACATTTTGCTAAAGTAACATTTGAAAAAAATGTTTCTTAATACATTTTTTAAGAGATTTGTTTGTATAAAAGGCATTTCTGAGTAACTGGGGCTACTTCCGGACCAAAAAAGGCCTGATACAAAGTAGCCCCGAAAAACTAGTTTTCATGCTAGCTTTATGAAAACGTAAACATTTTCAGTCAAAATAAAAAGTTAAAGGAAAACTATGATCACACATGGGTTACAGGTTACTAAAGGTAATATTCTGACATTTACCTTATTTGTATCTCTTATCCAGATTGCCTCACTATAGAAAGTTTGGGAAGTTAAAATCTACACACGAAAACAGTTGTTTACAAACACATCCAGTGTTGCCTATAAAAAATTTTTAATTACCCCCAAACTATTTAAATACCCTATAGTAGGGTCTAAAATATTTTTCAAGGGCAAAAACTCCGAATTATCTTGTATTGTTTGTTCAATATAAAGAATAAAATCTTTTTTTATGGGATGGACCAAAGTAACCCCTCAAGGACCAAAGTAACCAAAGATCGACGGTAAAGTAAATTTTTTTTTACATTTAATTTTCTCTTTTTCTTACATGACTATCACTTAATAATGAATTAAATTATGGCTAAAGGCACCATTAAGAATATAGTACTACTTTTGATACTCCTTAGTTACTACTTTTGATATTAATAGATACCTTTTTTAATATAGACGCTTTCAGTCGTGACATCAGATATGGTGCTTTGCTTGGATACTGACTCCAAACAAACGGTTGTTATGCTGTATTTTCTAGTTTTCTTATATATTATAGATATACTAGCAGACCCGCCCGGCGTTGCCCAGGTCCGTAAAGGATAACCTTAAACAAAACTCAAGTTTGCAGGATTTTATATCCTTTGAAATTCTTTTAAATGAACCTGATTTCGGAGTTAACCATTGCCTTCCGCAGCGTCTAGTGTATTCCCAACAAACTTCTTTCCGAACGCACCTGTAACCTGGGTCCCCGCTGCCTAAGACAGCATGTACCGGAACACGTGCCGGAGACAAGAAAACAAAGTTGAGTGATCCAAGCCCCGTAGTAATTAAGCCCATAGAATCCCAAAGAAGAATGCATCACTAATGTTAGAAAATGTTGGTAATTGAAGTCTAAGTTAAAGTTTCATAATACAGAAAGTCGCTAAATTGTAATCTAAGTTGAATGAACCAAATTCCGTTGAAATTGAGTCCTTAAAATCCGAGGGAAAAATGCGGCCGAAATCCGTGGAAGATGCCCCTCTCCTAGTAAATTTCATGACTTATTTTTAACATTAACACACTATTTAATAAACGGATGAAATCCCTTATCTAAAGTTACATTTAAAGTACCTCGATTTTTAATTTACGGCTGTAACTAGTAAACGTAAGTTGATGCCGAGAAAGGAGATTAATGTTCGAAAAAAGTTGTAGCTGAGGTACAAAGAAAGACCGGGCACTGGGAGCCAGAGTCTTCACTGGAATGTAGTTTGGTATAAGAAAATTTTTAGTAGTTTTAAAGTAGCTGGAGTAATATCTTTATCTGAAACTATGTTAACGAAAATTGTAATAAAATCGGATAGATTTCAAAGAAGCTGCAACAAAGGCTCCAAGAAGGAGATTAATATTAAAAATTGGTGGTAGCTGAAGTCTGAGAAATTTTTTTGTCATTGATGTAGTAGCAGGAGGACTTAAGAAATTGTTAAAAAAAGCTAGTGAATCGGACCGTTTTTAAGGGATCTATAACAAAGGGTCCAAAGAGGGCTGTAAAGACTTGAACGGTCTCATAATATTCACTGCAAAAAACCCTCAGTGGCACAGATTCACTATATAGGAAAACGTAATGTGTTTCCAAAGCAGAGAAAAAATATAGCTAAGTTCACTAATCTGAACGGTAAGATAAAACGAACCAGTCAATCACCATCGATCTACTACTTTTGACAGTCTATGGCAGTTCGCTAATGCAAGGGACCACTGGTAGTGTATTTGATGCCCCGAATTTGATGAGAAATAGCAAACATATTTTCCCACGAGAAAATTTCCTTTCGCAGGCCCCGTGTGCATAGATGGGGCGGCCCCCTGACCGACCACTCAGTGAACAGCTGTCAAAGATTTTTGACAGGAGAAGATGGTGAATGGCTAAGAGCCTTACTATTGTTTTAGAAGAAGATAATTTGAATTTATAGGAGACGAGGATGATTTTTAGTTGGTAAATTTCTAGACTTCAGAGAGTTACATTCAGGTAGGACCTGAAGAGGGGAGGTAAAATCTCTCCGGGGTGAACTCTAGGTTTCACGGTCATCCGACCCGAGTGGAGTAGCAGCCGAGACGGCTAAGAGACGGCATCCAGGTCGGTAACAGATAAAAGATAACTGCGGTATTGGTAGAGGGTGCCATAGCAGTACAGAGATCTTTATCTCTAGAAAGAACAGTCGTCTACTGATTATTAATAAATCTCAAAGGACATTGATCAGCTAATCTCTTAATTGCAGTGAAGCAATATTCAGTATTTTCTCAAAGCGACTCATGCAACGAGCTGCCACCGTCTCATAAACATTTTTGGACTTTGCATCTAATCATTTCAGTATTATAATTTGTTGTGTTGTATATACCTACCAATTTATTTAACCAAGAGATAATTTGTTTAATTTAGCAAATAAAACCTTTTTGTCTTCAATGTTTTTATGCCTTCGAAGTAAAACCGCTCACCGCTACCGCCTTCTTAGGATTCCACACAGGGCCAACTGATAGTAAAGAGCAAGATCCTAAAATAAAAACTTGTTAAAAGATCTAAGTTCTTAGCACTTTAGCTCTTCAATTAGTTAAAATTAAGAATAGGGTATTAATTATTCATTAGAATAAAATTTTAAAGAAATCCGCAAAAAAATGAGGGAAAATGCTTAAAACAGGGCCCTAGGGTCCAGTAAAAGTAAGAGGGTATTGTTGGTCCGGAGAGAAGAGTGCAAGAGTCAATTTTAAAATTTTGTATTGAGAATGCGAGAAAAATAGATGGTGAAAAATGCATGCCGCACAAAAAGTTCAAGGTGTCCCGGATCGGGCCCTATGACACCCTAGGGTGCTCCAGGATTTTAACTAGAATTTAGAAAACGGAGAATAACTAAATGAAAAAAGGGTTACAAAAATGAAGATCGGATTAAGAGGGGGCAATTTGTTAACAATTTATAGTGCAAAAACTTCAAAGGGACCTGTACAGGACCCCAAGAGGCCAGGGACTTAAGTGGCATGTAGTTGGCTATAAAGATACTTTTTAGTAGCTTTTAACGTAATCAGAGGACGCTTGAAACATGTTAAAGAAAATTGCAAGAAATTCTGATCATTTTTAAAGAAGTTGCACCAAGGGCCTTAAGAAGACGATTAATATTCAAAATTGGTGGTAGCTGAAGTCTGAATTCTTTTTTTTTTTTTTTTTTTTTTGTTCATGTACTAACAGGAGAACCTAAGAGGTTGTTAGAAAAAAAAAATAGTGAATCGGGCTATTTTTAAGGGAGCTATAATATGGGGCCCAAAAGGGGCTAACTAATAGTTGAGAGCAAGGCCTTAACATGAAAACATGTTAAAACGTTTTAGTACTTTTAGATCTTCGATTAGTCAAAATTAAGCAGAGGAGAATATAATTTTTAAAAAATGCGCAAAAAACTGGGGAAATGCTTGAAAAAGGGCCCTAGGGCCCCAATAAAAATAGGTGGGTGTTGGTCTAGAGAAATCATTGGTCGTAACGGTTCCGTAAAAAAAGTGTCATACCGGATACAACGAGGCCGCAAGAAAATTGGCCGTCAATACAAGAAGTTGCCCACAAATGCATCATTAACGGTCATCTAAAACTGATATTTAATCGCAAACTGGCCACAATTATAGATTTAACCCGTTCGGGACCATGGGTGCATATATGCAGCCTCAAAACGTGCTTAAAACGCTTGAGTTTGATACCACTAAAAAGGAAAAGTAAAATTGATTTTATTTAATTACGACATTTTCACTGATTTTTAAAATTAATTCAAGTAATTAACCAAAATTGGTGCCAAACAAATAAAATTCGTGTAAAAGATGCTGGTCCTGAACGGGTTAATGGCATTCATGAATAAAAGCTTGCTACAGCCATGCCATTAAGGGTCATTTTAAATAAAAGCTAGCCACAAGCCAGACATACTTATGCCATCAATGGGCATCATTAATGAATGCAAGCCGGAAGCTAGACAAATTCATGCCACTGTTGGTTATCATGTATGAAAACTAGCCTGAAACTGGCCAGAATTACACTGTTTAAGGCCCTCCCACCCCCAGAAAAGTTCGGTAACCGATGCCTTATTTTGTTTTGTTTTTTTCGCAGAACAAAAAATTTTTCTTTATCTCTTGATTTTATTTGCCAATTTCTTGTTTTTAAAAAAATTTGCGAAAATATTTGTATCAACAAAGATCTTGAGTATATCGCCATCTGAGCGATGAAACATACGTGGGTGATTTTCAAAAAATGTCGTGTTTTACTGTCCTTTCACATTTGCACAGAAAAGTAGTTATATATCATAATTTTAATTATTGCATTTTAAATATCATGCTTTTTTAATGATAATTTACAAATATATTATTATTTATAAAAAAAAATTTAAATAAGAAATATATTCTTTTGTAGTCAAAATGTCATTGCCATAGGTTGTCCCTACAAGCAATTTATTAGGTAAAGATTTGACTAAGCTCTATTTAAAACAGATGGTTATAATTTTTTAAATACATTTTAAACCTGTAAAGTTGACCACCCTTGTAAGTTGACCACCTGTCTATGTTGACCTCTGTTGTCAGGAACCAAATTTATCCTATACAAAACTATAAGACAAACCTTTTGTAACTTGACCACCTGTCTATCTTGTATCTTGACCACTGAAATTATTCAAATTTGACTAGAACTATTATAAAATGCCCATCAAAACCCTTAATAACTTGACCACCCAAAAGGCTAACAAATCATAAATTTAAAAAAAAATAACTCTACGAATTTTTTTCTTTTTTTTTTCTTTTTAACAAGAATTTCTAAAAGGGTGAAATAGTTATTATCCTGGGGAATGCTTTTAGTGATAGGTGTAGATAAATTATTCAAGGCTTATCTATTCTTACACTGTTGCTCTTGTGGATTTGGTTTTTCAACCCCCCCCCCCCCCTCCATTCTTTGATTCTAGATTCATTTCTTCTATTCTCCATTCCCTTATCATTCCTGCCCGTCTTTCAATAACCCCAGGTGCTAGTTGGTAAGCAGAAATATTTCCACCAGTTGCAATGGTTTGTGGCAATTGTAACAACGAGTGATGAGTTACACTAGAACTGTGTTGTAGTACAGAAGGATTATTATTTTCATCCAGTAAACTTGGTGTAGAGGTAGTAAACAAGACATTTATATTTTGTAATTGCTTTTTCACAAGGAAGATTTTGTTAACCTAAAATGGCTCTAAAAAGAAAATTAGTTGAACTTTTAAATTTCTTCTTGGACAAATAGGTAATTTAAATGACAAACTTAATTTTAGAATGTGTATGTGTCTTAACATGTGAAAAAACAAGTGTTTTTTACGATTTTTATAAATTATGTGTAATAACTAGTATAGTTTGAAGAATCACTAATTGGCTGTATATTGATTGACTGTTTTTTAAATAAATAGTAGTTAATACTAACTGATTTAAAAATTGATACAATACTATTAATTCATTCTTGTAATTAATCTTTTCTTTTATAAGGTGTTAGAAATATGCATGGTAATACAATATTATTTTAATGCCCTGTCAATAAATAATTTTTTTGGGAACAAATGATATGGCATGAATATTATGTAAAAGTAAATTTATCATCACCCTTTATAAGTTGACCACTTGTCTAAGTTGACCACTGAACTGTGGCACCGCAAGTGGTCAACTTACACAGGTTTTACTGTATTAAGATGCTACTAATTAAAAAAATATGTATTTTCTTTAATAAAACTTATCTATAATTCTTAATATTTTTTTTTAAACCGTGTTTTAAGAAAGAGTGTCGTTGCCATGATTCTGACAAAAAGTTCATCTGGAATTTTTTATCAAGCTAAAAATACTCCTTAAAAGTCAACTTGTTATCAGGTTTAGGTGAATAGAGTAAATAGTTTTATAGTTTCAATAAAACAAGCAAAGACTTTGAATGTTTTGGTGAGTATTTTTTGTATGTCATTACCGTACCCACTTCTAATTGATAATTAAATGAACTTTTATTTCTTAATCTGATTTTATTATATAAGAAATAGAAAATCATTGTATGGGCCAGAAGATAAAATGGCTACCATTTGTGCCTGGGGAAAAATAAAAATATTTTGCTTAATTTGCCATTACCATAGGCATCATTACCGTGCTCACTTATGTTCATTACCAAGTTCATTAGAATTTAAAAATTAGTTTTAAAATATTAAATTAGTAATTTTGTCTCTGCTGATGTATATTAAAGTTTATGAGGTCAGGTAATTATTTACAAAAAATTAAAACTTTCTGATTATTTCTAAAAAATTGATTTTGTTATTCCAAAACATGGAAAGATTTTGAAAATGACCCATGTCGGTCTGAATCCGCAATATTGCGGATCGATGGAAAAAGAAATTTATTCATCGTTATCACGTCATCACGTCGTTGCTATCTGATAGATGGACGGTGACGTTCCCCAACTTGGTTTATTAGTCGGAAATTTCCAGGCTAGGACATCGGCCAGGATAGCTTAACAGTAGAGCATCAGCACGTTACTCTGTCGACCCAGGTTCGAGTCCTGGCCCTGACTATTTTTTCACTCCAGTTGGGATTATTGTATTTAATTGTATTTATTGTCTGTCTAAATATATGTGTACCTTTAATAATTAAAAAAATGGAATTCAGACGTTAATTTACGTGCTTTAAATTCTAATTCACTCACTATTTATATCCATTGCATGTCTGAACTGGAGGGACTGTTTCAACATCTTCAGTGCTTTTTCTAAATTCATGTCTTGATGCAGTAGGTACCGGGCAATGAACCAGTCGTTCTCTTTCACACGTTTAACATCGTCCGGATGATATTTGGCCGCAGCTGACAAAGAAATAAAAGAGATCAAATGCTTCAAAATAAATAAAAAGATTATCATTTTTCATTAGTTTGTAAAATTTAGACAGTAAATCCATATTTACTGTCTAAAAAGTCTCAAAATGTAAGACTTATTTTAATTTTCAGCATTCCATAAGAGATTTTTTATTTGAAAAGTGTTCTTTCAGTTTGTTTTTATATATATTGCTTTGACTTTTATAGTTTATATCCCAGTAAATACTGCTGCATGATGCTTTATTTATAAAATAACACTGTGTAGATAATTTCATATATATTATATTCATAATTAAGATACTATATTAAGTTCCAAGTCGTTAAAAATATCATTGTTCTTATCGTTAATATATATACCGGGTGTCCTAAAAAGGACTGACTGATTTTAAAATTCAATAACTTGCAAACGGTGACAGATATTAAAAAAATTCTTGCAGGAGGGTTATGCATAAGGTCAAAAGTTTTATTACAGTGATTTTCGATTTTAGTTCGAATTACAAACAATAGATGGCGCTGTAAGCAATAGTCGCTAAATACAGGCTAGATTTTTGGTCCTTTCTCTTGTTCCATGCAGAAAAGGGAGATGGAAATGTATTGATCAGGCCACGAAGTACCAAAAATTGAGCCTGAATTTAGCGTCTATTGATCGCAGCGCCATCTATTGTTTGTAATTCAAACTAAAATCGAAAATCACTGTAAAAAAAACTTTTAACCTTATGCATAACACTCCTGTAAGAATTTTTTAAATATCTGTCACCGTTTACAAATTATTGAATTTTAAAATCAGTCAGTCCTTTTTAGGACACCCGGTATATATATAATAAATACTGCAGTTTCTTTCGAAATTTTACCTAATCAGTTTACATATTCGACGTACGTAAAATTCAAGTTACGTAAAATTTTGCAGCACGCATTACTTACGTAAGTCAGGGGATACCTGTATTGTTGTTTACAATAAATATATAAGATGGTTTAAAAATTCATAACTTTTGAAACTGCATAATAGTAGATTTTTGAAAATATTTATCTATAATTATTAAAATAGAGCAAGGAAGGGTAAAGTCTCTGCTCTAAGGTTTCGGGAATTTTCGATAGCTTTTTAATCCGTAATGTTATAGAAACAAATACCAATAGTAACTACACTGACGGAAAAAAAAATCCCAACACCAAGAAAGACTTGTGTTAAATAAACGAAATTTGGTAGGCGTGTTTATACATCTGAAAGATAACATCGATTGAAATTTCGCGCATAAGCGTAGTGCTAGTAGCGCCACTCAGGACTTTCAGATCAGGTTTACTTTAAATGCGTGCTGTAAAGTTCGTGGACGTTATTTAGCTTCGAAATGTGACGTATTGAGTTTATGTTAGCCAAGAATGCCTTTCACAAGACGAAAAAGCCACTGTCAACAGCTCACCGAGTTAGAACGAGGTCGCACATTCGGGCTACGAGAAGGTGGATTTTCTTTCCGCGATATTGTAGAAAGACTTGGCTGGAATGTATCCACTGTGCATGATTGTTGGAAGCAGTGGTCAAGGGATGGTACTACCTCAAGAAGACCGGGTTCCAGGCGGTCACGTGGCACTCTTGAGAGGGAAGATCGCCGTATTCGGCGTACGCCTGTGGCGCATCGTACTGAGTCTGCGGCAGAAATTCGAGCTTGGTACCACAGTGACACAACGAACTGTTAGAAATCGGTTACTTCAAGGACAGCTCCTAGCTAGGCACCCTGTAGCGTGCATTCCACTGACTCCAAGCCATTGCCGTTTGCGAAGCCATTTGGGTCAAGCCAGAGCACATTGGTGGGCGAGGTGGAGATCTGTTGTGTTTCTTTTTCATCAGAAACACAACAGATCTCCACACAGATTATGATTTGTATTAGTGTCTCCAACAGTTATAAAAATGTTTAACAATAAAAATGTTTTTAATATATAATTAAAGATAATAAAAATGTCGCTTATAACACCGACTTTAAGAAGGGTGCAGATGCAGAAGCAGTGGCGTAGACGTAAATAAAGCAGAGAGTATACGTACAAGGTAGAGGGTATACCCTACTTTGTATATACTATAGCTTTTTTGAGAAAAAGGGGGTATACGGTGTTTTTTAAAAAAATCCAGAAGGTATACGGCGTATACCACCATATATCCTCCACTACATAAGGCACTGCATTTGCTCATTTCGCTTACAAAGGCTTTCTACGAGAGACTTTTTAAAACATCTTTTCTTTTTCAAAACAAAAAATTTAGAAAATTGCATTCGAATTAAAACTCATAAAAAGAAATAATAATTTAGTTTATAAGGACAGAACAAGATTGTTAAACGAAATCATAACTTTAAAAGCTACATGAAGTAAAATGGGCAGATTTTAAAAATATTTAGTACACTAATATTTTTCACCCAGTCATACTAATTAGTAAAGATATCACACGAATTGAATTTTTCTAACTGAGCAAAAAAATGCCCAAGCCGGGATTCGAACGCAGAACCTTTGATTTAAATTGCCAATGCTCGAAATGTCGAATCTCCGCTTAGGCATTTATTTGCTTAGTTTGAAAATTTCAATTCATATGCTGTCTTTACCAATTAGTATGATTGAATTAAAAATAACAATGTATCTACGCACCAACGTACTCATCGTTTAACCCTTTATCTACTGAATTATGAATTCAGGAAAATTTTATCTTCTAAAGCATTTTTCGTGAATTGTTTAAAATACATTAGAAGATTTACATAATCATTTAATGAATTTTGGAAGGATTAATTGAATTTGAATTTATAGGGATCTTGTGCAATATTTATAACCCTACTCAAATCTTATTTTAAATATTTTTCTTAGTATTTTGAAGATTTAGGAAATGGACAAATATAATGTCCTTACAATAAAAATATGGAAATATTTCGCACTTGAAAAATTTCTCCCCCCACCCCCCAACGTCAAAAAAGCCGAAAAGATGCAGAGGCAAAAGAAATCATCCTTTTAAAAATATTTTTGTTATGGGTAACCAACAATACTTTTGTAACAAGATAAAGATAATGTATCTATAACTCATTCTAAACTGTATTACAACTAATCGATGCATTAAATGAATTTTATAACAAGTTATTTTATTGGTACTTCTAAGTACCGTCAGTAGATAAAGGGTTACAGGAGCTCAATTATTTGCGGTATATTCTGTTGAGCTGTCTACCAGATCAGATGCTATTGCCAAAAAAGGTGATCTAAGCAAAATATGCCCGCCACCGGTTGTCGGCTCAGGTAGCTCAATCAGTAGAGCATTTGCAATTTAAGTCAGAGGTTCTGGGTTCGAATCCTGGCATAGACATTTTTTCTCTCAGTTAGAAAAATTCGATTCGTATTTAAAATATATCTTTATCATTTATAAGTTTACTAGCACCCCCGCCCGGCGTTGCGCGGGGTTTGTAAATAATAACCTTAAACAAAACTTAAGTTTGTATGATTTTATATCTTTGTAAATTCTTTTAAATGAGCTTAATTTCGGAGGCTCCATTTCCTTCCGCGGCGTCTAATGTGTTTCCATCAAACTTCTTTCTGAACGAACCTCTAATCTAGATTCCCACTACATATGGCAGCATTTACCGGAAGTGCCCGCATGTGCCGGAGACAATCGAAAACCAAGTTGAGTGAGCCAAACCTCGTAGGAATCAAGCTCACAGAACCCCCCCCCCCCCCAAAAAAAAAGGAATGCGCCATTAATGTTAAAAAATGTTGGTAACTAAAGTCTAAGATAAAATTTCATAATACAGAAAGTAGCTGAATTGTAATCTAAAATGAAGGAAGCAAATCCCGTTGAAATTGGGCCCTTAAACCCGAGGAAATAACGAGCCACCAAGCGGTGGAAGAAGCCTCCTCACCTTGTAAATTTCATGAATCACTGTTAGCATTAACACAATATTTAATAAACGGATGAAATCTCTTCTCTAAAGTAACCTTTAAAATAACGCGATTTTTAATTTACGGCTGTAGTGAGTAGACGTAAGTTAATGCTGAAGAAGAAGATTAATGTTCGAAAAAGGTGGTAGCTGAGGTATAAAGAAAGACCGGGCCCTGGGGGCCAGGGTCTTAACTGGAATGTAGTTGGGTATAAGAAAAATTTTTAGGGGTTTTAAAGTAGCTGGAAGACGCTAAAACTATGTTAAAGAAAATTGCAATAGAATAGGAGAGTTTTTAAAGAAGCTGCAACAAAGGCCCCATGAAGACGATTAATATTAAAAATTGGTGGTAGCTGAAGTCTGATATTTTTTTTTTTTTTTTTTTTTTTTGGTCGTTCGTGTAGTAGCTGGAGAACCTAAGAAGTTGTTAGGGAAAAAAAAAGTTCGTGAATCGGACCATTTTTAAGGGAGCTAAACCAGTGGTCCAAAAAGGGCCCAACTGTTAGTTGAGAGCAGAGCCCTAAAATGAAAACACGTTTAAATGTTTAAATCCATAGCGTTTTAGATCTTCAATTAGTCAAAATTAATCATAGGGTATGAAATAGTCATTAGAATAATATTTTAAAGAAATGCACAAATATGAGATAAATGCTTAAAAAGGGGCCCTAGAGCCCCAATAGAAATATGAGAGTGTTGGTCTAGGGGGAAGAGTTCAAGATTCAATTTTAAAATTATGAAATGAGAAGGTAAGAAAATTAGAGTGTAAAAAATGCATAGCACACAAAAAGTTCAAGGGACCCCGGATCGGGCCTTACAGGACCCTAATGTGCCCCAGGATTTTAACTGGAATATAGAAACTGGAGAATAACTAAATGGAAAAATGGGTCCAAAAATGAAGATCGGATTAAGAGAGGCAATTTATTAATAATTTAGGGCGCAAAAGCTTCAAGGGGGCTTGTACCGGGCCCCAAGGGGGAAGGGACTTAAGTGGCATGTAGTTTGGTATAAATATATTTTTTAGTAGCTTTTAATGTAATCTGAGGACGCTAGAACTAAGGTAAAGAAAATTGCAAGGAATTCGGTTCATTTTTAAAGAAGATGTACCAAGGGCCCTAAGAAGACGATTTATATTCAAAATTGGTGGTAGTTGAAGCCTGAAATATTTTTTTTTTTTTTTTTTTTTTTTATCGTTCATGTAATAGCAGGAGAACCTAAGACGTTGTTAGGAAAAAAAAGCTAGTGAATCGGACTATTTTTAAGGGATTTATAATAGGGGGCCCAAAGGGGCCAACTGATAGTTGAGAAAAGGCCCTAACATTAAAATATGTTACAACGTTTTAGTACTTAGCGTTTTAGATCTTCGATTAGTTGAGATTAAGCATAGGGTACGAATTAATCATTAGAATATAATTTAAAAGAAGTGTGCAAAAAATTGGGGAAAGGCTTAAAAAAGGGACCTAGGGCCCCAATAAAAATATGTGATTGTTGGTCTAAGGAGAAGAGTTTAAGACTCAACTTTAAAATTACGCATTGCGAAGGTCAGAAAATTAGGATGTGAAAAACGCATGGCACACAAAAAGTTTAAGGGGCCCTAGATCGGGCCCTACAGGACCATAGACGGGCCATGGTCTTAACTGCAATGTAGACACGGGAGTATAACTAAATGGAGAAAGTATCCCAAAATTGAGGATCGGATAAAAAGGAAGCAATTTATTAACAATTTAGTGCACTAAAAGTTCAAGGAACCCAGTACCGGGCCCCTTGCAAGGGTGCCAGGGTCTTAACTGAAATGTAGAAATGGGGCAGAAACTGAAAGTAGAATTCACCCCAAAGACGAAGAAGATCGGATAGAAAAGAGGCATGTTATTAACAATTTAGTGCACTAAAACTTCAAAGGTCCTGTACCGGGCCCCTTGCAAGGGTGCCAGGGTCTTAACTGAAATGTAGAAAGGGGGCAGAAACTGAAAGTAGAATTCACCCCAAAAACGAAGAAGATCGGATAGAAAAGAGGCATGTTATTAACAATTTAGTGCACTAAAACTTCAAGGGGCCCTGTACTGGGCTCCTTGACAGGGTGCCAGGGTCTTAACTGAAATGTAGAAATGAGCCACAAACTGAAAGGAGAATTCACCCCAAAAACGAAGAAGATCGGATGGAAAAGAGGCATGTTATTAAAAATTTAGTGCACTAAAACTTCAAGGGGTCCTGTACTGGGCCCCTTGCAAAGGTTCCAGGGTCTTAACCGAAATGTAGAAATGGGGCAGAAACTGAAAGAAGAATTCACACCAAAAACGAAGAAGATCGGATAGAAAAGAGGCATGTTATTAACAATTTAGTGCACTAAAACATCAAGGGGCCCTGTACTGGGCCCCTTGCAAAGGTTCCAGGGTCTTAACCGAAATGTAGAAATGGGGCAGAAACTGAAAGAAGAATTCACACCAAAAACGAAGAAGATCGGATACAAAAGAGGCATGTTATTAACAATTTAGTGCACTAAAACTTCAAGGGACCCTGTACCGGGCCGCTTGCAAGGTTGCCAGGGTCTTAAGTGAAATGTAGAAATGGGGCGGAAGCTAAAAGGATAATTCACACCAAAAACGAACAAGATCAGATAGAAAAGAGGCATGTTATTAACGTTCTAGTGCATAAAAACTGAAAGGGGCCCAGGGTCCCCGGCCCTTAAAAAATTAAAAATCCGAGCCTCAGGTGTATCAGGACCTGTTTTGGACTAATCACATCTGAATTTTCAGATTTCTACGTGTGGTAGTTTTTCCTAGCATCGCACGCAGACAGACAGACACACACACACAGAGCGATTTATTCCTTTACTAGCAGACCCGCCCGGCGTTGCCCGGGGTTTGTAAATAATAACCTTAAACAAAACTTAAGTTTGTATGATTTTATATCTTTGGAAATTCTTTTAAATGAACCTAATTTCGGAGGCTTCATTGCCTTCCGCGGCGTCTAATGTGTTCCCATCAAACTTCTTTCCGAACGAACCTGTAATCTAGATCCCCACTACATATGGCAGCATTTACCGGAAGTGCCGGCACGTGCCGGAGACAATCGAAAACCAAGTTGAGTGAGCCAAACCTCGTAGGAATCAAGCTCACAGAAACCAAAAAAAAAAAAGAATGCGCCATTAATGTTAAAAAATGTTGGTAACTAAAGTCTAAGGTAAAATTTCATAATACAGAAAGTAACTGAATTATAATCTAAGTTGAAGACAGCAAATCCCGTTGAAATTGAGCCCTTAAACCCGAAGTAATAACGCGCCACCAAGCGGTGGAAGAAGCCTCCTCACCTTGTAAATTTCATGAATCACTATTAGCATTAACACAATATTTAATAAACGGATGAAATCCCTTCTCTAAAGTAACCTTTAAAGTAACGCGATTTTTAATTTACGGCTGTAGTGAGTAGACGTAAGTTAATGCTGAACAAGGAGATTAATGTTCGAAAAAGGTGGTAGCTGAGGTATAGAGAAAGACCGGGCCCTAGGGGCCAGGGGGCTTAACTGGAATGTAGTTGGGTATAAGAAAAATTTTTAGGGGTTTTAAAGAAGCTGGAAGACTCTAAAACTATGTTAAAGAAAATTGCAATAGAATAGGATAGTTTTTAAAGAAGCTGCAACAATGGCCCCATGAAGACGATTAATATTCAAAATTGGTGGTAGCTGAAGTCTGCAATTTTTTTTTGTCGTTCACGTAACTGGAGAACCTAAGAAGTTGTTAGGGAAAAAAAAGTTCGTGAATCGGACCATTTTTAAGGGAGCTATAATAGTGTCCCAAAAGGGTCCAAATGTTACTTGAGAGCAGGGCCCTAACGTGAAAACATGTTTTAATGTTTTAGTACTTAGCGTTTTAGATCTCCAGTTAGTCAAAATTAATCATAGGATGTGAAATAATCATTAGAATAATATTTTAAAGAAATGCGCAAAAATGAGGTAAATGCTTAAAAAGGGACCCTAGAGCTCCAGTAAAAATATGAGGGTGTAGGTATAGGGGGAAGAGTCCAAGACTCAATTTTAAAATTATGCAATGAGAAGGTGAGAAAATTAGGGTGTAAAAAATGCATAACACACAAAAAGTTTAAGGGGCCCCGGATCGGGCCACACAGGACCCTAAGATACCCCAGGATCTTAACTGGAATATAGAAACTGGAGAATAACTAAATGGAAAAATGGTTCCAAAATTGAAGATCGCATTAAGAGAGGATATTTATGGTGTAAAAGCTTCAAGGGGCAAGAACCGGACCCCAAGGGGGAAGGGACTTATGTGGCATGTAGTTTGGTATAAATACACTTTTTAGTAGTTTTTAATGTAATCTGAGGACGCTAGAACTATGGTAAAGAAAATTGCAAGGAATTCGGATCATTTTTAAAGAAGATGCACCAAGGGCCCTAAGAAGATGATTTATATTAGATATTTGTGGTAGTTGAAGCCTGAAATAATGTTTTTTGTCCTTCATGTAATAGCTGGAGAACCTAAGATGTTGTTAGAAAAAAAAAGCTAATGAATCGGACTATTTTTAAGGGAGTTATAATAGGGGGCCCAAAAGGGGCCAGCTGATAGTTGAGAAAAGGCCCTAACATGAAAACATGTTAAACAACGTTTTAGTACTTAACGTTTTAGATCTTCGATTAGTTGAGATTAAGCATAGGGTACGAATTAATCATTAGAATATAATTTAACAGAAATGTGCAAAAAATTTGGGAAAGGCTTAAAAAAGAGCCCTTAGGGCCCCAATAAAAATATGTGATTGTTGGTTTAAGGAGAAGAGTTTAAGACTCAACTTTAAAATTACGCATTGCGAAGGTAAGAAAATTAGGTTGTGAAAAACGCATGGCACACAAAAAACTTAAAGGGCACTGGACCGGGCCCTACAGGACCCTAGACGGGCCCATGGCCTTAACTGAAATGTAGACACGGGAGTATAACTAAATAGAGAAAGTATCCCAAAAATGAGGATCGGATTAAAAGGAAGCAATTTTTTAAAAATTTAGTGCACTAAAAGTTCAAGGGGCCGTGTACCGGGCCCCTTGCAAGGGTGCCAGGGTCTTAACTGAAATGTTGGGGTAGAAACTGAAAGGAGAATTCACCCCCAAAACGAAGAAGATCGGATAGAAAAGAGGCATGTTATTAAACATTTAGTGCACTAAAACTTCAAGGGGCCCTGTACTGGGCCCCTTGCAAAGTTTCTAGTGTCTTAACTGAAATGTAGAAATGAGGCAGAAACTGAAAGAAGAATTCGCACCAAAAACGAAGAAGATCGGATAGAAAAGAGGCATGTTATTAACAATTTAGTGCACTAAAAGTTCAAGGGGCAGTGTACCGGGCCCCATGCAAGGGTGCCAGAGTCTTAACTGAAATGTAGAAATGGGGTAAAATCTGAAAAAAGAATTCACCCCAAAAACGAAGAAGATCGGATACAAAAGAGACATGTTAATAACAATTTAGTGCACTAAAACTTCAAAGATCCTGTACCGGGCCCCTTGTAAGGGTGCCAGGGTCTTAACTGAAATGTTGAAATGGTGCAGAAACTGAAAGTAGAATTCACCCCCAAAAACGAAGGAGATCGGATAGAAAAGAGGCATGTTATTAACAATTTAGTGCACTAAAACTTCAAGAGGCCCTGTACCGGGCACCTTGCAAGGGTGAGGTTCTTAACTGAAATGTTGAAATGGGGTAGAAACTGAAAGGAGAATTCACCCCCAAAACGAAGAAGATAGGATAGAAAAGAGGCATGTTATTAAAAATTTAGTGCACTAAAACTTCAAGGGGCCCTGTACTGGGCCCCTTGCAAAGTTTCCAGGGTGTTAACTGAAATGTAGAAATGAGGCAGAAACTGAAAGAAGAATTCACACCAAAAACGAAGAAGATCGGATAGAAAAGATACACGTTATTAACAATTTAGTGCACTAAAACTTCAAGGGGCCCTGTACCGTGCCCTTGCAAGAGTGCTGGGGTCTTAACTGAAATCTAGAAATGGGTCAGAAACTCAAAAGCCGAATTAACCCCAAAAACGAAGAAGATCGGATAGAAAAGAGGCATGTTATTAACAATTTAGTGCACTGAAACTTCAAGGGGCCCTGTACTGGGCCCCTTGCAAGGGTGCCAGGGTCTTAAGTGAAATGAAAAAATGGCGCAGAAACTGAAAGAATAATTCACCCCAAAAACGAAGAAGATCGGATAGAAAAGAGGCATGTTATAAACATTTTAGTGCATAAAAAGTTAAAGGGGGCTGGGGGCCTCGGCCCTTAAAAAATTAAAGCTTCAGGTGTAATCCGAGCCTCAGGTGTATCAGGACCTGTCTTGGACTAATCACATCTGAATTTTCAGACTTCTATGTGCAGTAGTTTTCGCTAGCCATCGCACACAGACAGACAGACAGACACACAGAGCGATTTATTCTTGTATTAGTATAGATATATATAAACGGGCCCTTACCATGGCACCGTGCTTATAAGTACCTACAATGAGACTAAACTCATTTTTATCGATGAAACTGAGCCCCTAGATTTTCCCGTAAAAGCTGCCCCTATTTAAATACCTTTATTTTACTATTAAAATAATCGTAATGAAAATAGGTTATTTTCTTTTTTGCATGTAAATATTCAAGCAGATAAAGAATGGAAATGGATGGGGTGGTATCATATGAATATTATTCCTAGGACCAGATTTGGCACTAAACTGCATTTAAAATTTTAATTTAATAATTTAAATTAAAAAATCAAAAAACCCGACTGCGTAAAAAGCGAACTAATTAATTACTTCTCATCAATGTGAAACTATTTTTCATATTACTTACCTATTTTTTTTTTATTTACTTGTATTGAAGACTTTTAAATTGCGTTTAATTGTTAGTTCCTATCTATAAACACTGTTTTGATGAGGCCTATAGATGTTTATGAAGGTTAGAGTTGCAGTAAAGCTCGAGATTCTACCTACACAACTTCCAGGCAATGTAATGTTTAAACGGAGCTTCTAACTGTAAAATAGGCAATAAAACATCGTCTTTATTTTGAAAGACCTATCCAATAATATGCTACTCAATATGGTGCGTAAAATGTTTTTTTCGTCTCTCCCGCCTTTTTGTATTTTAGGACCGTCATTTTAAATTTATAAAAACAAAATCTAGCCTATAACCATCGGGCGGTTAAGACGAATCCATAAAGCCTTCATTCATTAAAATCCATCCAGCCGTTGGGATGTTTCGAGGGTATAAAGAAATCCACACAGATACGCGTGAAACACATAACCCTTCTTGGCAGTCGGGTAAAAACTTAAATGCAAACTCACCTTCTGGACCAGAATTTACTTCTTCTAAAAACTTGGATCTTAAGTCACTCAGCATTTCATCGGGAATGTCATATTTATCCCTGAGCAAAGGCATCTCTGTGTTCTATTGAAAACAAAGTCTAATCCACTAAAAGCAAAATTTATCTTAGGTAATTAAGCAACTGCTCTGGACATCAACTCACTTCGGAAGTGATTCAAGGAATGAGTATTACCTTGTGGTTTGTCAAGATCTTCAAACAGAATCTTCACTTGGAAAATCCGTTTATTTGCTTCTTTCTATATATATATATTCCACGGATATATCCCCTCATCTGGTCAAATATTTTACTTTCATTATTGACTGTTCGTTAGACGGAAAAAGATTTCCTTTAAAAGTTCACGCTTTTTACTTAATGTTGATAATCTGGCGGTTGATCAAAATAAATTACTATAATAAAAGGCGAAAAATGAGAAAATTGTAGAGAATTATGACTATTGTTAGTTTCGTTTGATGTATTTCTTACGTAGGAACCGCTGCAAATTTTAAACTTGTCAACGACGAATTTGCATTGAATGATTGAACATTGAATTTATAATACTTTTCGACACTTTGTTGGTTATGTTGACAAATGTGAAAAACACCAAAACTAAGTTTGTGGGACATGAAGAAATTTCTGAAATAAAGAAAAATCATGCATTTAATCTGACTAGTATAGTTTATTATTTGAGGGATGAGCTAAGCACGAAGAAGATTTATAGTGGTAATTTAATTGGGAAAAGAAGTATTGGTAGACCCAGGAAGAGTTGGATAAAAGAGATAGAGAAAGATCTTGCAGAAAATCAAATTATAAATTATAAAGTAAAGGCCAGAGATCGGAAGGTCTGGAGAAGTATATTGAGGGAGGTCAAAATCCTGCATGGATTGTAGCACCATTGTGTAAGTAAGTAAGTAAGTATAGTTTATTATTATTACTATTTAAAATAATTGTATGCTAAGAGAAAAAATAGGATTGAAAGTAAAGATGTTTTAATTTATTATATTAATGCTGTAGTTTACCACAAACACTCAACACCCTCTCCCTCCCCCACCCCACCCCACCCCCAAAAAAGATAAATAAAATAAATAAATAAATAAATAGATAAATAAAAAATAAAATAAATAAATAAATCCTCGTGGATTTTGTTCTGCCAATGTCTTCATGACTTAAATCAATGGATTTGAGAATATGTTTTTAAAAGTCTTCAGGATAACCAGGCCATGCCTAGGCGCAGTAAAAAGGGTGGCATGGGTGGTGGTACAGAAAAAAATAGCAATCATGTATATTTTAAAAAATTCAGAATTATTTTGTAAAATCATGTGAATTGCTGTTATTCAGAATTATTTTGTAAAATAATGTGAATTGCTGTTTTATTTATTTACTAGTTGAACCCGGGAAAGCGTTTCTGTGGCTGAGTCTGGTTAAAGGAAAAAGAAATAAAGAGAAAGCGCACCTTTCTAACATGATTAATTTCACAGTGCTTGTGGGCATATAATATTTTTTGTTGTTCCATTATCTGTGCAGATATAGGCATTGTCTGGTTTGCCGAATCTAGAAGCACGCAACATATACAAGAACTTTCGGAGATTAGCAATTTTGTACAAACGAATATTTACATTTTTATTTATATATATTATATACAAATGTGTCTTCACGGTGGGGAGGCTGCATAATATGAAAGAGTAGTCCAAGGACTTTCTAATGATATATAACATAATGGGTGTCGTAAAAAATGTAAAAAGCGCTACCTGGTGGTGGTGAGGTGCTCACCCCCCCCCCCCCCCCTATACATGGGAAGTGCAAGGTTCATAATAGGTACACAACAACACGCTCGTATTTGAATGCAACTCAATCCGTGAATTTCGAAGCAATCGTTGAAGAACTTTCGGAAATTAGCGATTTTGTACAAACGAACATTTACATTTTTATTTGTATAGATTTTTACAGATTTACTTTAATTAATTTTTTTAATCTACTAATCTTGTAAAAAATTTCTGGCCCGAATTCAACACACTCCTTTCAAAAATCAACGAAATCAGACTTGACCCAGACCAGATCAGTTCAATTTCTTTTTTTTAAATGTTATGTTTCTTAATCAACATTATCCTACAACTAGAATATAGCCTGTCAGAATGACGTGTTTGCATTTTCCAAAAAATTATATAGCATTGCATTATAAAAAGAATTGTGAAGTAATAAATTTTGTCTTGTCTGACTTATAGGGTCAGGTGGGGGTAAAGTAAAAACAGCCCATTTTTCATTGAAATTTAATTGGCAAGAAAATTATTAATTGAATTGGTAAAATACTGATATAAAGTATGCAAATGAACTTCACTCACAAAATTTGAAGAAATATTTCACAAAAACATTCAAATTAGTATTAATAATGCTATTTTAAAACATATTGTCAATTAACAATTTTATCTGATGGTATGGGGTAAAATAAAAGACAATTCCAACAGAAAGTTTATTTGTTTTTATTAATTGCCAAAATATTAATTATGTAACTTAAATTTTAAAAAGTTGAACAGAGAAAATCCCGATTTTTTTTAAACATGCATAAAAGAAACCTGTAATAAATTTTGCATTGATATATATACACAGATATATATGTAATACACGGCATTACATATTTCTGATATTCTAATTTCATTTTATAAGAAATATTCATTTTTCCCGCAATGTCTTCAGAATTCAAAAAACATTTTAAATAGAAAATTTCTTTTTTTTTAACTACCGACAGATGGCGCAACAGAGCATATAAACGTTTGTTTTAATATTTTAAAAGTTCAAGACGAATGAATCAATTGTTTGCTTACTTTCATATAGGGATAGATAAAGCTACCAATCTAATTTTAACTGAAGTTATCGCAGCAGAATATTAGATAATTGAATGTAATCTCTTAAATGTTAATTTGTTTTGAATAATCTGTCTACAAATGTAACTTTTGCGAATAGTGGAAAAGAAAGCACGTTTTACTCAACGTTTTAAGATTGAAAATCAAATCAACATTCACTCGTGATGCCACATGTACAACACAAATTCCAAATCCAGAAGCAATTGAATGACTCTTTGAACGAATCATTAAAAAATACGGTCGACATCCGATTTTGCTCTTAAAATATTTGTAAAACCATAATAAAGCCTTTAAATAATTTGAAATACGTTTGTTTTTAGAAAGGAAACGTTAATCCGGTACAAAATAATTCACGGGAATGAATCACAGAATATAGCTATATTCACTGAACACCATGAAGCGTTCTCATTGGTCAGAAAATAGATAGCCTTGAAAAACAGAGGTAATTTTTCGCGATATTTTTAACCGTGTATATTGAATTCAAACTGTAAATAAATGTACACAAAAGTGAAAAACGTATTTCAAAATATTAAAATGCTTTTGCAAAATATTTTAAGAGCATTTAATGAATAGCTGAAAGAGTCATTCATTTGTTTTTTGGATTTGTAATTTGTGCTTATGAATGGCAACTGTAATCGCTTGTATACATCTGAACCCTGTTGTTGGTATCTGTTTATTTTTAAATTAGACCTTAAAGCGTTATAATTGTATACTTTTTGAAGGTTTGAGAAAAATTGAAGAAGAATATGTTACACAATGAATAGATAGACAGATTAAATAAGGCAGTCGTCAAATACGGCATCGGAATGCTTAAGCCTAACGTGGCCGCGTTTGGATTATCAGGAAACGGATGAGTTCAACCCCGGAAGCGTTATACACTTAGTGTCATTCTATGTATAATTTAAATTACTTCAATAAATTAATACAGCATGCATATATCTATGCGAATATGTTACAGTGTAATGATATTCAGATTATAAAAAAAAAAAAAAAAAATGTATCTTAATCAAGAAAAATATAATATAACTAAGAACGAAAATATACAATAACCTCAGTTATTCACGATTCCAATATGAATTCTTTCTTTGTTTTTACAAACCCCACAAACCAATATACAGGCTGTTCATAATTAAACAACCCTATTTTAAAGTTGACTACAGAAAAACTATTGTTCAGAATGTTGTGAAATTTTGTGAAGTACATAATAAAACTATGGGAATTTGTTTGTGCGAAAAAAAAAATTAATTGAAAACTTCGCCGCCAGAGGTCGTTTTTTAACGAATTACACATTTAGCATACATTTACGATAAATTTTATTACAACCAACCATGTTTCACATGACGGCCGTCATTTTCAGATACCATCTGAAATCGTAAGATAGCATGTTCCACTGTTGGCCGCAGTGAAATGTTAAGAACGTCTCGTGAAATGCTGTCTTTAAAATCAGGTAAAGTTAATAAATAAAATTTCCAAGCTATTGTAAATGCATGCTAAATGTGTAATTGATTAAAAACGCCCTCTGGTGGCGAAATTTTGAAGTAATTTTATTTTTGCTTAAGCAAATTCCCATCCTTTTACTATGTCTTTCATAAAATTTCACACCTTTATGAACAATACACTGAGGAAAAAATATACCTAGAATTCACCTAGAATGAATAGTTATTCATTTTATGAATCCCTCAACTAGATATATAGATTTCCGAGCTATGCGAATAAGGGTAAACGACTAAGCTGAATAGACGAAATGATCTAGAATGTCTAGTCTCTTGTTTTCTTGGTGACGAAACGATATTGAATCGTTTGAGTAACGAGAAATTATCGCTTGATTTCTAAAATAGTTTCATAAACTAGATTTATAGTGACTTAAACTCACCTCTTGTGTTCGCATCTATTTGCAGAGATTTTTAAATAAGTTTGACCACGAGAATATAGGAAAACGCACTTGAATTCTAGTAGGAGACTCTAGAACTCTCTAGCAAAGGGAACTGAAATTTATAAAGATGACATGGAACTATTTTTTCTAGAGCCACAATTTAGATTCTAGATGCCAGAACCATTTTTTTTTCTCGGTGATAGTTTCGTCTAGTAGTTTCTAAAGTAGGATTGTTTAATTATGGGCACCCTGTATTTTCAAAATTTAATAAATCATTTATAAAAATAAAGTTTTTTTATGGCACTGATTTTCGGAAACCTTTCCCAGTAGTTTTTATAATGTTTTAATCAGTTTTTTCAAACCCGAAATATAGGTTTTAAGCATGCTATCCACTCTTAATTAAATATTTTGATGACCAATAAACGTGTTTTACAGACAAGTCTAATAAATCAACGCTATTAACATTAAAATTAATATTATTTTGTTATTCTTGCATGTATAAATTCCATTCCGCAACTGAAAATGCTTATTCAGGGTCCGACTTAGACTCTTTGTACCACGGGGCAAGCATCGTTCGGTGCGGCCCCTTGCTATCTAGCCATAGAAATTTTCCATTAATTATGCTGAAGTGATTAGTACTAAACTTCATACCTATTGTATGTATACACAAATATTATAAAATATAACTCTGATCCCAGTCTGCCCCGAGTCTGCTGAGAAAATTAAGCCCGGGCTCAGACACGATGTAATTGCCCGATGCCCATCTCTTCCCTAGACATGTTGTATCTATTTCTGTATTGATGGTGTCAAGCTAGCATCGGATCGCGCAGAAACTTTATACTTATTCTCGTCCCAGTCACGTCCATTGAAAATTGTTCATATTTTATCAGCTTAATTTGATCTTTTTTATATCGAGCCGGTCGGTACACTTAAATTTTTTTATCAGCCTGGCCAGATTATTTATTTATTTATTTATTTTGTCGGCCCGTTAAAAAAAATTGTCTGTATTCCGCTAACCCTACCGGGCCGGTCCGTTTGAAAATTTGCCTTAATTTTGACGCCCAGCCGACTGCAAGCCTGGGACCGTGTAGACATCTAACAAGTGCAGGGTCCGAATTAGACTATCTAGGCCCCGGGGCAAGCATCATTTTGGGGGCCCCTTTGCTATCTAGCCGTAGAAACTTTTGGTTAATTATACGGAAGTGATTAGTACTAAACTTCATGCTTATTGTATGTATACATAAATTTCATACCAGGTACTATTCACATCAGTATACAGGGTATCACAGGAAAGATGGTCAAAATACAATTACACTACTTTTTTTGTATAAGAATATAAGGGCCCATGTGAGCCTTTGAAGTATAAATACCGATCTTGCAATCACTTTTTGATACAAGAAGCAATCGGGGGAGATCTTTTCCTAAATCTTTGAAAATGTAAAAAAATTGGTGACTTTTGCCCAAATTTTAAGTATTTGACACCCATACCACAAAATATATATTCCAAACAACTTTCAAAATAGATATTAAAACACAATTGTTTGCTTAAAAGACGTCTATTTCAACAAAAACACATTAAAAATATTAAAACTGACGTGTTCATTGAGTTGTCATCAGGATATATAGACCACAAATGTATTTGTAGTTTTTGTATATTCAGATGATGACTCAATGAGAGAGTCGAAACTTGTCAATTTAATATTTTTAATGTGTTTTTATTGAAATGGACGTCTTTTAAACAAATAACTGTGTTTTAATATATTTTTTGAAAGTTGTTTGGAATATATATTTTATATGGTATAGTTAATAGAAGACGTAAATTAAGACTATTTTACTTATATTTATATTTGGATTTGACACCCTTTAACTAAAATCCTGATTACGTCCATAGGGACTCCCCCAAACGGGGTGTCCGGGGCAGCTGTCCCACTTGCCCCTGAATTAGTCAGGCCCTGTCTTATTTGATAATGATGCATAAAATCAATATTTCAGTTTGAGAAGGCTGATTAACACACTATACATAAAACTCGGAAAAGTTTCCGAAAACCAGTGGCAGCAAAAGTAACTTTGTTTCTAGAAGTTCTTTTTTTTTTATCTCGAAAAATATATTGGTTTCTGAGGTTTCTGAAGACAAAGAACGTCCTTCAGAATCATGGGTAACTGGAAAGAGGTTATTGTATATTTTCGTTCGCGGTTATATTATATTTTCGTATGAGTAAGAAATACTTGTGTGTGTGCGTGTTTTTTTTTTTTTTTTACAGTGTATTAAAACAAAACGGATGTCATAAATCTTCTATAACTATATTTGGCAATAAGGTGCGAATATATACGTATATTTGCAGAATGTGTTCTTAGATATGCCTTCACCCCTTGGGGATGAGCGTCACGTATACGTGCCGCATAAGTTGCTCAAAATCCTTGATTATTCCCTCCAGTTATTTCTTATTGTACATTTTGCCTTATTTAATCAGGGCATTTTCCCGATTAAATTAGGCAAAAATTCCTGTTTTGAAAAACCGGTTATGCAAATTACAATTTTGTAAATGACGCTCGTCGCGAAAGGGTTAATACAGAAAGAGACAACTTTTTGTTTCAATTACTTTAGGGTTCAGGTGTTTTTTACTTTTCTAACACTCTACTTAAACGTCAAAAAGTTTAATACAGTAGAACTTCGATTATCCGAAGTAATTGGGATTGACCATTTTCCGGAAAATCGAAGTTTTCGGATAATCGAAAATGCTTCAATTTTAAGAATAAGAAGAAATATATGCAATATTTCTTATTATAGTAACAAGCGCTTAATAAAAATAAAGCAATAGCAAAATAGAAACAAGAATAAATTATCTGAATTTTAATTTGGAAATTAAATACATTTTACATATATCACAAGTGTTTGAAAAAATGATTTTTTTTTCGCAGTTTCGATTGTTTTTGCTTTGAAACTCTATCACGGAGTTTTTAAATATTATTAGTTCACCAGTATCGCAGTCTTTCTACTGCACCAGCCATACCAAACCTTTTGCAAAACATTTAAAAGCTTCTTAATTACTAATTTGTTCGTTTTCTTCGTTCCACTTCGCAGCTTACGGGAACTCAAGTTAAATTTAAAGGAACTCTAAGAAACGGTATCGAAAATATTTATATGTACTTGTAGTTCGGGCAGGACCGCTTGCGCACAAGAATTATCTAATAGTTTTTTTTAAAAAGTTAAAAAAATGGATTTCAAAGTTTTAAAAAATGGATTTCGGTTAACAGAGAGTTTCGGTTAAAAGAGTTTCGGATAAAAGAGGTTCTACTGTATATGAGGATAAGCTGAGCATCAAAAATCATATTATCTGTATTGTTTTAAGTGAATGAAACTAACAATACAGGATAGTCACTATATAAACTCTGTTGCATCCAACTACTCTTGCTAAAATACGCCAAATGACGTGCAATGTGTAAGGCAATGGAAGTCCACAAATTTTTACATGATTTATTTTTGCACAGTTGAAAGAAAATTGCGGGTTAAGAAACAATTACTTCAAGCCAGTCTTACTTTCTCTTTAAAAAATACTTGTTAAGTTTTTCTCTCTAATTATACCTTGCCACTTGTTATACCACATTCAGTTGTACCTCATCTCGCATGACGGGAGAAAACGAAAAAGGGAGATATATTCGAAAGCGCTGTGTAGCTTGTTTTACCAGATTTTCACTGTCAAAAAAAAAAAAAAAAAAAAAAAAAAAAAACGAGACATAGAGATAAAAAAAAAAATTGGACAGCGGCTTGAAAATACGCACATAAAATATAATAAATTCTGTAAAAACGTAATCTGTCTATAACGGAGCCATGGACCCTACAGAAGAAATCCCATACAATTATATGATCTGAATTTTTCCAACTGAGAAAAAAAACAAAAAAAAAACAAGCCGGTATTCGAATTCAGAACCTCTGACTTAACTTGCCAATGCTCTCTCCCCTGCTCTAGTATTAAATTTATTTTCTTTATGTATTGTATTTATATGTGTATCATTATCTATGTACTGGAGTTATGGTTACATGTTTCTTATCTATGGTTTTAAAATATGTATTCATATTTGTATCGTATGAAAAGCTCTATTGTACAAAAGGAAATACCAGAAGGGGGTCTTTTATATATCGGGATGAGGATAACAATAGGGGAGCGAGATAGTGAGATGTAAGGATAATGAGCAAAAGAGAATCTCTGGGATAGATGGTCAGTGAACGATAGAAGACACGTGAGTTGTCCGTTACTTTACAGGTGAGACCCCGTAGAATTTGTGATGGAAGACACAATGAGAGAAGTCAGTCTTGAGTCTTGGTTTGGTCGTGAAACGTGCAATTTGGAAAAGTATAACTACTCCTGTTGTGGACACGGAGTATTATTCTGGTGAAGAGTACGTAGCTACGAGATTTCGGGAGGTACCTGTGTGATAATCCCGTTGAATGAGCCTAGATGAGTACGATCAATCGAGAAGAGAAGATTGTAATTTAATGATATTACCCAGTAAGTAGATAGTATCTTGGTAACTTAATGTTGGGCAGGATCTGCTATATCAGTGCCTATAAATGTAAATAGTGTATTTTATTGTAAATATTTTGCAAATAAATCATCTATTAATATTATTTGAAGAATCCTAGTTATTGGTTCCTAGACATTGTGTCCGGTCCCAGCAAAGCAAGAAACAGTGGACCGTCAGCTGGAAAAAAGATGGCAGCCAGCACTGCCATCAGTGGTAAAGTGCAATGGTGCCATTACTTAAACCAGTAGAAAAGCGTCGTGCAGAATGCAGCTGGCTCATCAGTGATGGCCAATAGCAGACCAGCATTGGTATGCCATCACATTACTTCAATCCAGCACTTTTCCTGCAGTGTTAGCACCTATCCCACTGCTATTCCTTTGCTGGCCCAGAACTTTCCCTTAGAAAAATTTCTTATAGAATTCTATAAAAAACAAAGTATTATGGCCCTTTTTTCTATAAGCTAGTTTCACCAAGAGATATAGAAATACCTGCAGTCTGTGTCTATAATCGAAATGTCTATGGAAATATTTGAACTTGCAGCGGTTTCCATGTAATCACCCTCCCAAGTACAAACCGCGCTCGGTGATGTTTGGTTTTCGTAATCGGACATGAACAAGTTCTTTCAGCGTATTCTACGACCGATCGTAGTTTTCAAGCTCTCATTACACTATTTCAAGTTTGTTTCTTTTGTGATTTACGTTCCCAATCATTAAACTGGTATAGGAATTATTGTATTGTATAGAAATCCTATATATTTTATACGCTTTTTTTTTATTGATTCTCAGCTGTGTAAATTATGAAAACCGAAATCCTTTGTAACTTAGTAAAACCAGATTTCAGGAGAAAAAAAGAGTGCGTTGAAATAAAGAATTTCTTTATTTATTCATTTACTTATTTATTTTGTTGGTGTCAGTGGTGCTATATTATTTACAGGTTCAAAAAAAATTAGCTTCAAAGCTTAAATTGTGTCAAAATATTCATTTCAGATTTGTGTTCGAATACTCAATGTCTTCGATATTTGCAACGCCACCTAGCGTAAGGGTTCCCATCAATAATACTGCAAAGTTCTTGCACTTCCAAGTAGTGGTGGGCCAGCGCATGAGATAAAACGGAAGCCCACCAGAATTTTATCTGATGATTTCCAACAGCAAAGTTGACTGAAGCTGTCCAGCAGTGGTCATGCAGTGGTAGACCATTAGCCAGCACTTCTCCATCATTGCCAGCACCTATTTTGCTGCTGGCCAGCAATTTCCTCTTTGCTGTGGTATCACGTACCTATACCGGTGGTTGCAGCATATCAACTAAGGAGCGTTTATTTACATCTTTACGTAGGGCGATATAGTCCTGATCATATTTATCGTCAATAATTTAAATTCCTCCATAGCATTTATGCTAACGGATAATATTAGCGGTTGCGTGAGTCTCAAATTACCTTTGATTTCGTAAGATGTTGGCGTGGAATGTTTTGCACTTTTATTCTTTCTGCTTGCAACTCTGCTGCTGTAAATATCTGTTGCTGTGTGGATGGGCCATCCAGCTAAAACTGTTTTCATCGATCTTCACAAAATAAAAACATCTTAAAACAGAACATTCTCCTATTTTTTTAGTCTCCTACAGGATTGGAACTCAACAGTGGGTTTTGCTACTAATGTTGTGTACTGTGTATATACGAACCGGTCTAGTTTATTCGTAGGTAGTTTCTCCTACTAAAAGTATGAGGGGGGCTTCGCCCTATCATAACATCACTCATCGATTTGAGCTGTATCGGCTCAAATGAGACGCTCTTTATTTATTGCTATGAACTAGTGATGGGCGATTTCGATTTTTTTAATCGATTTAATCGATAGTATGGCCAACTCGATTTAATCGATACTATAAATTTTTTAATCGATGTCTCTAAAGGTCATTTCATTTTCCTTCAAAAATTTAAGGTCAAGCAGTTGGATGTCCAATCCCAAAACTTTCTTCTGTCTCATAAATGTTAAAACTTCAAAATTCGCTATCACAGTGTCAAATTTAAATAACCTATACCCATCATGAGGATCCAAAAGTATAGGTTCGTTGAAATATGTGTATTTAAAAAATATATATAAGAATCCCATTTTCCTAACAAATCATTGAATTTCGGCCCACACCCTCTTAGATGTCAGCAACGGAAAATCCCAGTTCAAAGGGCATAAAAGCGACACCTGCTGAGTAGTATACACCCAAGCCTAATAAGGATCTATTTATACGACAGTGTAACAGAATATGAAGTTTGATTAAATTCCGTGCATTAGTTTTGAGATATGGCTATCATGAATATCATGAAAAAAGCAGTATAGCAACGTAGCCCTATTATATGATTAACACGAAAGACTCAGAAACAACTTACGTCAATGACTAACAGAACATTAAGTTTGGTGAAATTCCGTTCATTACTTCTTGGGATGTTATCGCAAACATTGTGTAAACCCTGAAAAACAGTGTTGAATTCAGAGGCTGGTACGGATGGACCCGCCCCCCCCTCCCCGGAACATTGAAATGTCCCCTAGGGAGATTTGAGATTTTATGCTTAATGGACGAAAGTCCAATCCCCCCCCCCTCGTAACTCTAGAATGTTCGTCGCCAGAACCATAGAAATCCCCCCCCTCCCCCGGAGAAAAATGTCTGAATTCAACACTGTTGATAAAAGCAGCAATGCAGCACAATTTGTTATATCATTTACACAAAAACCTAATCATGGATAACTTATGGCATTGTCTAACAGAATATTAAGTTTGATGAAATTTCGTTCATTAGTTCTTGAGATATTATCCCTAAAATTGTTTAAATCCTGAAAAACGTGTTGAATTCAGGGGGTGGCCCGGGGGAATGACATTCCTCCCCCCGCAACAAAGCATAAAATCTCAAACTTTCTGGGGGGGCATTTGAGTGTCTCGGAGGGAGGAGAATGTCACCCCCCCCCCAGGGCCACCCCCTGAGTTCAATACGTTTTTGTACATTAAAAATTGATGAAATTTCGTTCATTAGTTCTTGAGATATTATCCCTAAAATTATTTAAATCCTGAAAAACGTGTTGAATTCAGGGGATGGCCCGGGAGGGCAACATTCCTCCCCCCACCCCCCCGCAACATTCAAATGCCCCCCAGAAAGTTTGAGATTTTATGCTTTTTGTACATTAAAATGTACAAAAGTCCTATCCCCTCCCCCTCTGAACTGTCCCTCCCGGAGAAAAATGTCTGAATTCAACTCAGCTGATAAAATCAGCATAGCAACGCCCCCTGTTGGACGATTTACACCGAAACCTAATAAGCAGCAATTTATGCCAACGTCTAAAAGAATGTGGTTTTATGAAAATCCGTGTATTAGTTCTTGAGATAGAGCTATTGCGAAACTCGGGCTAAATGCAGCATAGCAGCGCCACCTGCCGGTAGATTTACATCAAAACCTAATCCTCAACAACTTATGTCAACGTCAAACTGAATCTGAAGTTTGGTGAATATTCGTGCATTAGTTCTTGAGATAGCAATCTTGCGGAAATCATGAAAACTGCAGCATAGCAGCGCCACCTGTTGAGCGATTTTCACCAAAAAGTAATCAGCACCAATTTATATGAAGGTCTAACTGAATCTAAAGTTTCAACAGATTCCATGCATTAGTTCTTGAAATAGACAGCTCACAATTTTTTTGTCAGAGACAAACAAATAGACAGACTGACAGACAAAAAATTTATAAAAATAGTCAAATCGTATTCCAGACAAGAAGTTCTAACACTATAAATCCTTAGAAACCGGAAGTCGAAAATTTTCACGAAAACAACACTTTATTTTTCTAAAGACAAAAGAAAGCAAGAAAAGATGAACGCATCGATTCTGCCCTTGGATCAGAAACGGTGAATCGATTCAGTTCAGATTCGATGCCGATGTCGATCTTCAGATGCGATCTTCAGAATCGTTACTTTTTTGATTTACTTCAATTCTTTAGATGCAATGTCGAATCGTTATATTTTGATTTACTTTCAATTCTTTAGATGCAACGTCGAATCGTTATGCTTTGATTTACTTCAATTCAAATCGCATCACGGTCGATCCACGATTCGGGTTGAATCAATTCTTCCAATTTTGCTGTTTTAGTGCCAGAATTGCTGTAAAATTTTGTATAGGAGCCTTTTTTTACTTTCTAGGTTAAACCAGTGTTGAATGCAGGTATTTTTCTCAGGGAGGGATTTATGCGACTTCGGTCGGGATTGGGGGGGGGGGGGGGGGGGAGGGGTATTTCAGAGTTGCGTAATGGGGGGGGGGGGTGCACATTTGTCCATTAAAAAGCATAAAATCTCAAAACTTACGGGAGGGACATTTCAATGTCCCGGGAGGGATGTCCTCCCGGGCTACCCCCTGATTTTAACACTAGGTTAAATCGTTATACTTTTGTTTAGAAGCCTAGTTATTCAGGTTACTAGTTTATTATATTGTATTTTTCAAGTTCGTCCCTTCTAATCTCTCCACCCCCCCTCCCCTTTTCCTCGCTAATCTTAATTTACAGGGCCGTTCAAATGCCGTTTGCATGCAATTTTAAAAATGTCCAATTCTTGTTCTATTTTATTATAAAGCCACATTTTGAAACCTTGACCAAAGATACTTTTGAGGTCGCCCCTCCGACCGTTTGGGGCTCACCTGCTCCCTCGGGGGGGGGGGGATATTTTTTGTTTCTTCCAAACCATATCGTATAACATATCGTTGGAAAGCTTTTAATGGGATCTTTTATTTTCTGTCTCTAGCCTTCCTTATTTTTGGTAAGGGTCAATCGTGCTCCAACTTATGTATTGATATTTTTGACAGTAATTTCAAAGGAATATATATTTATTCTTTCGGATTTAGTGTTTTAAAGGCAGAACTGCTGTCAAATTTCGCATAACAGCCTTTTTCTTTCTAGGTTAAATTGTAATATTTTTAGTTTAGGAGCCAAGTTATTTGGGTTACTAGTTTATTAAGCTGTACTTTTCCAGTTCGTCCCCTATACATCCCCCCCCCCCCCGATCCCAATTTTCTTAATTATGGTCCAATTTCAATGGGACCTTTTTTGACATTCTTCC
Source organism: Maratus speciosus (assembly GCA_963932465.1). Lineage (NCBI taxonomy): Eukaryota > Metazoa > Arthropoda > Arachnida > Araneae > Salticidae > Maratus > Maratus speciosus. Next base: position 523,734,441 of record OZ010792.1, on the reverse strand, counting down.
CGAGTCATTTGTTTACCAACTAAACACTAATATTATATCTGCAGCTCTTGGTGAGCACCAGTGGCGTACCCAAGGGGGGGGCTGATGGGGCTACAGCCCCCCCCGAAATTTTCGAAAGTGATATGAAAAAGTGCTGATTTTTCGTCTTTCTTTTTCGGAAATTTTTTTAATTTTTTTCAATCGTACAGCGGACTAGCCATTCTTATTAGTCCCATATTAGTTCACATTGACAACAAAGAAGAGAAAGGGGGCTGACGGGGCTACAGCCCCCCCCCCCCCTCCTCTCGAAATAGTCGAAAAATTAAATGCAAAAAGTGTTTTTACCTTAATTTTTAAGCTAAATCTGTAATTTTTTTCTTCTGTCATATAGCAAAATAGGCATTCTCGTTAACACCCTATTAGTCCACATTGACATCACAGCATACCGAAAGATGGGGAGAGGGCTGATGGAATTTCATCCCCCTCCTCTCGAAATGGTCGAATATGAAATGAAAAAATACTGCTGAATTTTTTCTGTCTGTTTAAGATAAATTGGCATTCCCCCCCCCCCCTATCGTTCAACAGACTATGCGCTTCCTTCGCTTTAGTTCCATATTAGTCTATATTGACACCAAAGAAGAGGAAGAGGGTTGATGGGGTTATTTTTTCTTCTGTCATACAGCAAAATAGCCATTCTCGTTAACACCATATTAGTCCACGTTGTCACCACAGCATACCCAAAGATGGGGAGCGCACTGGTGGAATTACAGCCCCCTTCTCTCGAAATAGTCGAAAATGAAATGATAAAATAGTGCTGATTTTTTTCTGTCTGTTTGAGATAAATTTGCATTTTCTCCCCTATTATTCAACAAACTAGCCGCTCCCTTCGCTGTAGTTCCATATTAGTCTACAGTGACACCACATTATACCCAAAAAGGTAGAAGAGGGCTAATGGGGTTACAGCCCTCTCCCAAAAAAGTCGAACATGAAATGAAAAAGTGCTGATACTTTCCTTTCTGTTTGAGATAAATTTGTATTTTTCCCCTATCAGTCAACAGACTAGCCGCTCTCTTCTCTTTAGTTCCATGCTAGTGCACAGTGACACCACATTATACCCAAAGGGGAGAAAGGGGCTAATCTGGTGCCCCATTCCTAAATAGTTGAAAATGAAATGAAAAAAGGCTGATTTTTTTCTTCTTGTTTGAGATAAATTTGTAAATTTTCTTCTGCAATACAGCGAAATAACCATTCTCGTTAATACCATAAGTACACATTGACATCACAGCATACCGAAAGAAGGGGAGGCAGCTAATGGGCTTAGAGCCCCCTCCTCCCGAAATAGTTGAAATAAAAAAAATATTGCTTTTTTCTTTCTGTTTGACATAGCTTTGTATTTTTTTCTTCTGTCATTCAACAGACTAGCCGCTCTCTTCTCTTTAGTTCCATATTAGTGCACAGAGACACTACATTATGCCCAAAAAAGTAGAAAGGGGATGATGAGGTTACAGCCCCCTCCCAAAATAGTCGGAAATGAAAAAAATGCTGATTTTTCTTTTGTTTCCGATAAATTTGTAATGCAATTGTTTTCTGTAATACAACGAACTAGACACTCTGGCTAGTCGCATATCAGCGCACGGTTACACCATAGTATACCCAATGAGGGGAAGGGGTCTGATGGGGCCTTTTCGAAATAATCAAAAATGAAATAAAAAAAATCTCCTGTTTCTTCCTTTCTTTTGAGATAAATTTATAATTTTTATTTTGCGACGCAGCTATTCTGGTTAGTCCTATATATTAGTGCACAGTGATACCCCAGCATACACCCAAAGAAGTCGATGGAAACGGGTGTTATGAGGTTACAGCTCCATTCCCCCTCTGAAGAGATTGCAGTGAAATGAAAAAAGGGTTGATATTTCTTCTTTTTCAGATAGATTTGTTTTCTTTTTGGCATGCCACAAATTTGTTTTTCTCGTTAATCCAATATCCTCCTCAGTCCTGCGACCAAATTTACTTGAGACCACAAAATCAGTTTTCAAATTACTGAAAAATAGCTCCATCCCTGTTTTACTGGATAAATAAAAAGATGTATATATGCTCAGTTCAAGACACCTACAATTTTTTTTCGCGGATTTTCTGCCAAAATTCACGTTTTTTTTACGAAATCCTGCGTCTAAATTTGCGCTTTTTCCGCGGTTTTTGACGAAATTCGCGTTTTTTCTCGCCTTTTTGATGAAATTCGCGTTTTTTCTCGCCTTTTTGATGAAATTCGCGTTTTTTCTGCGGCTCTTTGACGAAATTCGCATTTATTTGACGAAATTCGCTTTTTTCCCACACTTTTGCCGAAATTCACGTTTTTCTGTAGACCTCCTTTGTGATCCTGCTTTTCTTTTTTTCGATCCTTTAACGAAATTCGCGTTTTTTTCGCTTCTCTTTGATGGAATTCGTGTTTTTTTTAGCGATCCTTTGTCGAACTTTGCGGTTTTTCTGCTGCCCTTTGACTAAATTCGCGTTTTTTCTGAGGTCATTTGCCAAAATTCGCGTTTTTTTTACACAATCCTTCGTCGAAATTTGCGTTTTTTCAGCGGATTTCTGATGAAATTCGCGTTCTTTTCTCGTCTTTTTGATGAAATTTGCGTTTATCTGGGGCCTTTTGATGCAATTCACGTTTTCCCGTGTCCTTTTGACGAAATTCGTGTTCTTTTGCGTTCCTTTACGAGCTTTTTTCGCAGCCCTTTGACGGAATGCGTGTTTTTAGCGATCTTTTTTTGAAATTCACGTTTTTCCGTGACCTTTTGATGAAATTCGCGTTTTTCCGCTGATCTTTAACGAAATTCGCGTTTTTTGTGATCCTTTGTCGAAATTTGCGTTTTTTCCGCAGTCGTTGGAAGAAATTAGCGTTTTTCTGCGCCTTTTTATCGAAATTTGCGCTTTTTTACGTAATCCTTCGTCGAAACATGTATTTTTTCCGCGGATCTGTGACGAAATTCGCCTTTTTTTCCGTGATCCTTTTTCGAAATTTGCACTTTTTCAGCGGCTTTTTGACGAAAATTGCGCTTTTTCCGCGAGTTTTTGATGAAATTCGAGTTTATTTCGCTGATTTTTGCTGAAATTCGCATTTTTATGAAATCCTTCGTCGAAATTTGCGCTTTTTTCCCGAGGCTTTTTGATAAAATTCGGTTTTTTTTCTCGTCTTTTTGATAAATTTCGTGTTTTTTCTGCGGCTCTTTGACGAAATTCGCATTTTTTTGCGAAAGTAGCGCTTTTTCGCGGCTGTTTGACGAAATTCGCTTTTTTCCACAGTCTTTTGCCGAAAATCATGTTTTTCTGTGCCCCTTCTGTGACTCTGCTTTTTCTTTTTTTGCGATCCTTTAACGAAATTCGCGTTTTTTCCGCTTCCGTTTGACGGAATGCGTGTTTTTTTTTAGCGATCCTTTGTCGAAATTTACGTTTATTCTGCGGCTCTTTGATGAAATTGAAGTTTTTTCTGCGGCCCTTTGATGAAATTCGCGTTTTTCTTGAGATCATTTGCCGAAATTTGCTTTTTTACGCAATCCTTCGTCGTAATTTGCGTTTTTTCAGTGAATTTTTGACGAAGTTCGCGCTTTTTTCTCGTCTTTTTGATGAAATTTGCGTTTTTCTGCGGCCTTTTGACAAAATTTACGTTTTTCCGTGTCCCTTTGACGAAAGTCGCGTTTTTTTGCGATCGTTTACGAAATTAGCTTTTCGCCACCGTTTCACGGAATACGTGTTTTTAGCGATCTGTTTTCGAAATTTTTATTTTTCCCGCGACCTTTTGATGAAATTTCTGCGGCCCTTTGACGAAATTCGCGTTTTTTTTTCGAGGTCATTTGACGAAATTAGCGTTTTTATATGGCTTTTTGACGAAATTCGCTTTTTTCAGCAGCCTTTTGACGGAATTCACGTTTTTCTGTGGCTCTTCTTTATGACCCTTTTTCTTTTTTTGCAATCCTTTAAAGAAATTCGCGTTTTTTCCGCTTCTCTTTGACGGATTTTTTTTTTTTTTTTAGCGATCCTTTGTCGAATTGTGCGGTTTTTCTGCTGCCCTTTGACTAAATTCGCGTTTTTTCTGAGGTCATTTGCCAAAATTCGCATTTTTTTTTTTTTACACAATCCTTCGTCGAAATTTGCGTTTCTTCAGCGGATTTCTGATGAAATTCGCGTTTTTTTCTCGTCTTTTTCATGAAATTTGCGTTTTTCTGCGGCCTTTTGACGAAATTTAAGTTTTTTCTGCGTCCCTTTGAGGAATTTCGCGTTTTCTCCCTTCCCTTCGACGGAATTTGTGTTTTTTAGCGATCCTTTCTCGAAATTTGCTTTTGTTCTGTGGCGCTTTGACGAAATCCATATTTTTTCTGTAGTCATTTGACGAAATTCGCCTTTTTTTCGCAATCCTTTGTCGAAATTAACGTTTCTCCGCGGCTTTTTCGACGAAATTCGGTTTTTTTCCTCGCCATTTTAGGGAAATTTACCTTTTTTGCCGCCTTTTGACGAAATACACGTTTTTTCTTGTCCCTTTGACGAAATTCGCGTTTTTTTGCGATCCTTTACGAAATTAGCCTTTTCTGCGAAGTCCTTTGACGGAATGCGTGTTTTCGAAATTCTCGTTTTTTCCGCGATCTTTTGATGAAATTCGCGTTTTTTTCTGCGGCCCTTTGACGAAATTTGCGTTTTTTTCGAGATCCTTTGTTGAAATTTGCTTTTTTTCGCGGGTTTTTGACGAAATTGGCATTTTTTATGGCCTTTTTGACAAAATTCGCTTTTTTCAGCAGCCTTTTGGCGGAATTCACGTTTTTCTGTGGCTCTTCTTCATGACCCTTTTTCTTTTTTGCGATCCTTTAACGAAATTCGCGTTTTTTCCGCTTCCCTTTGACGGAGTGCGTGTTTTATAAACGATGCTTTGTCAAAATTTGCGTTTTTTCTGTGGACCTTTGACGAAATTCGCATTTTATCTATGGTCATTTGTCAAAATTTGCATTTTTTTCGCGGCTTTTTGACGAAATTTGTGTTTTTTTCTCGTCTTTTTGATGAAATTTGCGCTTTTCTGCGGCCTTTTGACGAAATTCATGTTTTTTCTGCGTCCCTTTGACGAATTTCGCGTTTTTTCATCTTCCCATTGACGGAATGCGTGTTTTCTTTAGCGAGCCTTTGTCGAAATTTGCTTTGTTTCTTCGGCCCTTTGACGAAATTCGCGTTTTTTTTCACTATCCTTTATCGAAATTAACGTTTTTCCGCGACTTTTTGGAGAAATTCGTTTTTTTCCTCGCCTTTTTAATGAAATTTGCGTTTTTCTGCGGCCTTTTGTCGAAATGCACGTTTTTCCTTGTCCCTTTGACGAAATTCGCGTTTTTTGCGATCCTTTACGAAATTAGCTTTTTCTTCGAAGTTCTTTGACGGAATGCGTGTTTTTAGCGATCTTTTTCGATATTCGCGTTTTCCACGCGACCTTTTGATGAAATTCGCGTTTTTTTTCTGTGCTCATTTCACGAAATTAGCGTTTCCTCGGGAATCATTTGACGAAATTCGCGTTTCCTCCTCGAGCATTTGACGTAATTCGCGTTTTCTTCGCGATCATTTGACGAAATTTGACTTTTTTTCACGCGATCCTTTGACAAACTTCGCATTTTATCCGCGTCCCTATGGCAAAATTCCTCAAGGTTTTTTCCTTGATCCTTTAAAGAAATTGGAGATTTTTTTTCTGCGAACGATTGATGAAATTGATTATTTTTTTCGGCGACCATTTGTTAAAAATTGCGCTTTTTAAGTCCGAATTTTCGGACTGATGACCGAATTTTTCAAAATTTCGGAACAAAGTCACCCCTGCCCCTTCCCCCCCCCCCCAGGCTAAGGCCTTATTGGCAAAAAGCATTTCTGTTTATAGCACAATTCAACGTATTTCGTAAGATTTAGAACATTATGGAAATTTAAGTCAGCCCCCCCCGAAATAAAATCCTGGGTACGCCACTGGTGAGCACTATTTATGAATGGTAATAACAAATTTCGTCTCTTTACCATTTTAAACTTATCATTCTTGGTTTAAAGCCACGTGACTCAAGGTTCTCGTTAGTTAAGCCGTATTTTCACCCGTAAGTTTGTCAAAGTGTTTGTGTAAGTTGTATTATAAAAAATTCAGTCGTTTACAACCAAACTTACTGATTTATGATACTTTGAATTTTATGAAATTTCGGAGCTTTCCGAAACTAAAGGATCCTCTGTATGTTTTTTTTTTTTTTTTTCAAGGGTGTAGGTATGAAAATACGTTCTAAAATGCTTTAAAACCTTTTTTTTTCAAATAATATATTTAACAATTTAAACAAAGTGATTCCCGAAAATTTTGTACTGTTTTAAAAGGGGACCACATCTTAGAATGTAAGGGGCGTAAAAATTCGAAACTTGGACAGGGCGATGCAAAAAAAAAAAAAAAAAAAATCTCCTTTCAGAAATTCGAAAAAATATTATCTTAATTACAAGCTGAGATATTAATTATTATTTCACTAATTGGTTTATTTCTATTAAATGCTTTTTTTTAAAGGCAGTCACGTGATTTTTATAGCAGCATTAACGTTTTCTACCGTTTAGCGTGCGGTTCTTTGACGGCGGGCTGAGATAATTACTACTTTTTCAATATAAAAAAATTTATAAGTGTTCATACCACTATTTTCGAATAGTAATTTCACAAATATCTTGAATTCTTGCTTAAGACTACCACCCCCTAGACTAATGTATCTTCGGATAAGTTGTATAAAGGAGTTTTGTTTAAATACACTTTTGTTTTGAATAGACTGCGCTCCCTGGTGGTGGAATATAGAACTAACAGACCGCGATTTCATTTAAAGTAGAAAATCTAACAAGGCGATCTGTTCGAAACTTTAAGATAATTTATAACACATAAGAAAAAGTTTAAAAAAGAATGGTGCGAAAATTTTGGGAGGAGGGGGGGTGGGGGGAAGGCCGCTAGAATTTTTTTTAAGCCTTAGCGTTCCTTACCGTTTTAGGTGGGGTTTTTTGACGGAGTCCTGAGATAAATGCTACTTATTAAATATAAAAAAGTCAAAAGTTTAGTTACCACTATTTCCGAATAGTAATTTCGGCAAATAGCTTACATTTTTGATCAAGATTGCCACACTCTTGAGTAATATATCTACTGATAGGTTGTTTAACGGAGTTTCGTTCACAGTTTTGTTAGGAATAGAGTGCGCACCCTGGTGGTGGAATCTGGAACCAACATAACGCGATTTTGTTAAAATTAGGAAATCTAACAATGCGATCTGTTTTAAGCTTTAAGATTGTTTATAATACATGATAAAAAATTATAAAAAAGAATGGCCCGTCACATTTCGGGGGGAGATAGGGGGGAGGGGCAGAACAAAATTAGAAAATATAACAGGGCGATTTGTTTGAAATTTTAAGATAGTTTATAACACATAATAAAAAAATTTTAAATGATGAATGTCAAAAATTGGTGTGTGTGTGTGGGGGGGGGGGGGGGTACATCTATACGGTGCTGTAGACAGCGGGAACCCGGTTCGCGGTTCGTTCGCTTCGAGATTTCATATTAGGCGGAACCCGCTAGTTACTAGCTATAATGTTAAAGATTTCCAAGCAATATACATGTGCGTCCACTATCCTTCTAAGACAGTAAAATTAATTGATTTTTATTTCTTCTGAGAAAACTAAATTTTCACGTCTTGCAGCGACGATGTTTTTTTTTTTTTTTTTAATAAAAGAACTTTAATAAACTTTGCTAGTTACATTATTAAACTCAAATTGTAAGAATACTAAATCGGTTCTTATGCAACATGAATTATGTCCCTGAAAATTTAAATTTTAATTCAGGCTGGAAGAAAATCACAATGATTTAATTACAGGGACAGTCAAAAGTTTTCCGTTACATTACGGCCAATGGAAAAAATTATTTCAAGTGCATTTTAAGGATGTTACATACTTTCGAACAGAATGAAATTGATATGCACTTATGAAGTGCACTGTTATAGTACGAGCGCACCACATTTGCCACGTTTGACGCGCAATTTCCAACTTGTATTTAACCGAGACCTTTCTTAAAAAATAAATTTAAATAAAATCTAAATTACAATATTAGTAAAATTACATCTTAAAACTAATAATTTGAAAGTTAAAAACTTTATTATTTGACTCAAAGGTCTGTAATAGCTTACGACTGGGCCCCTGACTTTGTCTACCCTCTAAATGTGAGGTATGGGAGGTGGTCGCTACGGCTCTGCTGATTCGCTAAGTTTTGAAATTAATATTTTTGAGCTTATCTGTGACTATCGAAATATCGATTCAAGTATAGATTCTAGAATTTGGGAATCGATTCTTATTGTGATCGATTCAGTTTTATACGATGTCGATTTTAATCGATTCCTGAATTTTCCAGAATCGCTCATCACTACTATGAACTTCATTGCTTGATGATCAGTCATGACTGACACAAGACGTAAGTGCAAATCGTAAAGCAAGCAATGCATATAGGACTAAACTTTGAAGACGCTTTTCACCTTCTCATTAAAAGCTGCAGACTTAACAGTAATAGAAAATTTTTAGTTTGAAATGGAACCGCAGGAGTGTTTCAAATACTCTTTGAGAAAATTCTAGTGGAAGAGATGATCATTTATAAAAACCATTATAAAAGATAAATCGAGATAGGTATACCTAAAACATTTTTTAATTAGATGAAATTCGTATAATTAGAAAATCATTCTGTGCCGTTGATGAATTAACTACATTTTATTTTATATGAAAATAAAAAGTTTTGGTCAGAGACACAGAAAACCAACTGGGGCCACACGTATGATTACATGAACAATTAATTAATAATTATGTATGTATTAAAAACTTAAAATTTTTGTTTTGGACATTTTTGTTTTCGGCCGAAAATAGGAAAATTACCGAAATTCAGTTTCGGTTTCGGTCGATTCTTACTTAAAATTATTCTTAGAAAGTGAAACAAAATCCTTCAATAGGGCCACATGAAGATTGTATTTTCCGTATTGATGTCTGTGACATCAAGTTCTCGAGGTAAATCCAGACGATTTCATTATAATAATAACATCTTCTGGAGCTCTTAGCAGCATTTAATTATTTATTACTCGTGATTTAGCAATTTAGATTTCCATCAAGCTTTTTTTTTTACTTTTCTTTTGGGGAAAGGTTATTCTAACTGCAGTATGGAATGAACCAGTTTATAATGCATACTAATTAATATTTCAATGCCAAAAACTTTCACAGGTGAGAAGAAATATGTTCATGCTTTCCCATTTATCTAAAGAAAGTGAAACTATTTTTCCCCACTTTTATATGTAACTGGACCTGGGTTTTTGCAGGTAAACATGGAATTTTCTAATGGATTTTTCAATCACTTTCTGGTATATTAGAATTATTGTCGGAGAGACCTGAATCTGAAAGCCGTTTTCAAGTAAAGTTATTGTTTTTAGAGAAAAATTAATGCTCTAGAAATAATACAGTTTTATAAACAATAGAGGTATCTGAACTAATGATTTTTAGCTCACAAACTATCAAAGCGTGAGCGCTAATATCCCCGCCGGTTCTATATGTATGTACGTACGTACGTATATACGTATGTAAGTAACTCGATAACTCTTGATAGAAATATCAGATTTGCTTCAATTTTTTTTTTCTAGGTTCATCCTGATAAGGCGCTTCCCTGATTAGATTTGAAGGTTCATTGTTTAACTCTAAAGGGGGGATAAGGGGGCTAATACCCCCTTAATTTAGATAAATGGGTTTTTCTATCCGATTTGCTTCAATTTGGTATACCGGTTTATTCTGATAAGGCGCTTCTCAGATTAAATTTGGAAGCTCATTGGTTAAATATAAAAGGGGAAACGGGGGCTAATACTCCCTTAATTTAGATAAATGGGTTTTTCGATCCGATTTGCTTCAAATTTGGTATACCAATTTTTTCTAACAAGGCGTTTCCCTGATGACATTTGGAAGATCATTGGTTAAGTATAAAGAAAGGACACGGGAGGGGGGGACTCCCTTAATTTATTTTTTGAGAGGCATTATTCTTTGAAATAAGAGTATAATATACAAATAGTGTGAATAGCCTGTGAGCTCAGTGCCATAAGTTTAACTGGGCACTTTTCTTTTTTATTAATATTTTAATTTGTTTATCATATTTTTAGCCCTCGGTATGCTATTTCTTTCTCCCAGCTATTAAAATGTCGTCTCCAAAAAATAACGTTCCGTTGTATAAGTCAGCCGTAAAACAAATCACATGTATCATTGTACTGTTAAATATTCTACTGAAATTTTTTAAACGTCTGAGGATCGCACATTTTAAATTTCTATACCGTCGTATTGGGAAAAAAAGTACTTTTAAATGCAATTTGTTTGAAAACTGCTTCTCAATTTATTTTTGAAATATTATTATTATTATTATTATTATTGTAGTTTTTAGCATCTTTTGTTTTATATTGGCAAGTCAAGTACTCAATTTCTATAGACAGTAAAGGGAAAATATTTGAAAAATAGTAATTATATATTTTTGTTGCCATTTTCTCATAACAACTGAAAAAAAAATTGTAATTAAAGTGCGTGCTATTTTGAAAAAAATATAAATGAATGATTTCTGATAAAACAGGGAGGTATTGTAAACTATATTTAATTTTAAGTATCTATATTAAAAATATTACAATAATAATATTACAAATAAATGAAGGCATATGAATCATTAGATAACCTTTTTTTTTGTCGAGTTTCATGAATGACGACATCTCTTTCGCGGATTTGTGTATTATTTAGCGATTGTGCGGAATATGTATACTTTACTGTAGATGTTGTTCAAGACTAGATCGTAAATGAGGAATTCTTTCTCCGAATGCGAATGACGTCATTTTATATAAAATAAAAGCATGTGTTTTAAGTGTGAGAACTGAACTATATTTTGTGCTATCTATATTTATATATATATATGTTGGAAATGACGTACAAGTTGCAAATCCTGTTGACTAAATGTTAGGTTATTCTAACATTGGAAGATTCTTCGAGTTGAAATGAAGTAATTGGCTGACATATTACTAGTAGTGGATCACGTCTAGCAGTAATAGAGTAATGTAAGTTGTCAGAACAGGTAAGGTCGATCCTGTCGTACTAGTATAACGAAAACTGGAATCCTGTCGTGTTAAAGGTTACGACATTAAAGTTATATGATGATTCGGAAGTTGTTTCAGTCAACGAGTGAAGGCCATAGAATACATTTATCCGTGAAAGTTTCTCCAGAAATAATTGAGACAAAACGTAAAGTCAGCTCAGCATTTTATTTCAACAGTTTTCGGAGGCGCAGTTTCCACCAAGATATTTGGCCATAGCTTCATAGTGGTAATTTAGGAATAAACAAAGTTGTAAATAATAGAATACATGGACGGTGACCAGGGGGTGATATTTAATATCGGAAATACGACTAAAATCTGAGGAAACACAGTGAGCATCGACTTTTTGTGCGTCAAGCGTAGTAATACAAATATGACGTAGGTCGTGCTCTCAACCAATTAATAATTAAGAATACCACGCCATGGAAAGTGTGCTGACAGAGCGAGAGGATGAATTTGATGGTAAAAAGGATAACCCCGGAATATACGCGGGAAAGTAAACTTCCCGGAAGGGAAAATAAAATGGTTGCTAAAAGAACATTCTAAAAGAAAAAAGAGCGAAAATGGAACATTTAATTGTCTGAGCGAAGCGAAGGCTAATACTCAGCGAAATATTACTGTCAGGACGCATTACTACTACGATGGATATTAACGCCATGTCCTACTAAAAAAAAAGCCTAATAAAAACCTTTCGTCAAGCATAACTCAAAAAATATTTGTCGGATTTCGTTTCTGATTGCACCAGAAGGTCGCCTACTGAATGCACCTACTATGAAAAATAAGTTCCAAACCGTTTAAAAATTATATAGAAAAAACTGATAAAAAATCACAATTTATCTGCATACGTCACAGAAATTTGGTGTGCGTCACTTTCACCGGTTGATGTTTTCGTAGACAACTGGTTTGAACACATGGAGCAAATAAAAAAAAATACGCACGCAGTAATATCGAATAGATCAGTTTCAACCACGTGATCACAAACCTTGCAGCAACCCGTGGCAACCAGTTTTGGTGGGCAAACAAATAATAATACAGTACTCCGTACCACGGTGACCGTTTTCAGCCTGTTGTATGAAATCTGGCCTGTTGTATGACATACAATTGTGGATGATTAAAACAAAAGACATGAGTGTTTATTGCTCCGGGAGGTTAACTTTCTCTGGACGTCCGACTGTCTATCATACAGCATGCAATTTTCTTGTAAAGGATGATATTATTATGCAGTAAAACCTTCATAACGGACACACCCGATTAGTGGACACCTCTATTTAGGGGGCATTTTTTCGATTACCGACCCTTAAATAACTGTACCTTTTTTACTCTCAGTAGCGGACACCTCCAATTAGAGGACAAATTCTGCCCTCCCGAGGTGTTAGCTATTCAGAGGTTTTACTGGTAAAACCTCCATAGCGGACACACCCGATTAGCGGATACGTCTATTTAGCGGACATTTTTTCGATTACCAACTCTTAAATAACTGTACATGTTTTACTCTCAGTAGCAGTCACCTCTAAATAGAGGACAAATTCTGAATTCTCGGGGTGTCTGCTATTCAGAGGTTTTACTGTATATAATTTTGATAGTTATTTTACAGGGCCACACTGAAGAATAAGAATATATGAAACGAATATAAACTAAATTCGGGATTGGTAGATCGCTGATGGTAATGTAATTTTAGGATGTTGTTACAGTCATCCGCAGCATGTTTTTAGAGTTTCGTTCATCTAACGAAACACTACCTGTCACACTCCTTTGTCTGTCTGTCCGTCTGTCACAGAGCCCGTTCTCAGAAACTATATATGTCGGAGACTTGAAAATTTGCATACTTATAGCTGAACACCACATATCAAACGGCAAATAATAAAATTTTGAAAAAGTCTAATATTTAACCGTCTGGGCTCAAACTTGTGTATTTTAAGCAATTTTTCTAACTCAGCCCCTAATTTAATTAAGTTGGAGACATGAAATTTTGCTTACTTATAGCTGAACCTCTCACATCAAATGACAAATAATAAAATTTTGAAAAAGGTTTAATATTTAACCCTCTGGGCTCTAACTTGTGTATTTAAAGCAATTTTTTTAACTCAGCCCCTAATTAAGTTGGAGACATGAAAGTTTGCATACTTATAGCTGAACACTTGTGATAACACGATAAATCATAAAATTTTGAAAAAGTCATATTTAACCCTCCGGTCTCTATCTTCTGTACTTTAAGCAATTTTTCTAACTCAGCCCATAATTAAGTTGGAGACATGACATTTTGCATACTTATAGCTGAACACCTCACATCAAACGACAAATAATAAAATTTTGAAAAAGTCTAATATTTAATCTTCTGGGCTCTAACTTATGTATTTTAAACAATTTTTCTAACTCAGCCCCTAATTAAGTTGGAGACATGAAATATTGCATACTTATAGCTGAAATCCTCACATCAAACGACAAATAATAAAATTTTGAAAAAGGTCTGATATTTAACCCTCTGGGCTCTAACTTATGTATTTTAAGCAATTTTTCTAACTCATCCCCTAACTAAGTTGGAGACTTGAAAGTTTGCATATTTATAGCTGAACACTTTTGATAACACGATAAATCATAAAATTTTGAAAAAGTCATATTTAACCCTCCGGTCTCTATCTTCTGTACTTTAAGCAATTTTTCTAACTCAGCCCCTAATTAAGTTGGAGACATGACATTTTGCATACTTATAGCTGAATACCTCACATCAAACGACAAATAATAAAATTTTGAAAAAGTCAAATATTTAATCTTCTGGGCTCTAACTTATGTATTTTAAACAATTTTTCTAACTCAGCCCCTAACTAAGTTGGAGACTTGAAAGTTTGCATACTTATAGCTGAACACTTGCGATAACACAATAAATCATAAAATTTTGAAAAAGTCATATTTAACCCTCCAGTCTCTAACTTCTGTATTTTAAGCAATTTTTCTAACACAGCCCCTAATTAGGTTGGAGACATGACATTTTGCATACTTATAGCGGAACACCTCACATCAAACGACAAATAATAAAATTTTGAAAAAGTCTATTATTTAACCCTCTGGGCTCTAACTTGTGTATTTTAAGCAATTTTTCTAACTCAGCCCCTAATTAAGTTGGAGGCATGAAATTTTGCATACTTATAACTGAACACTTCACATCAAACGGCAAATTATAAAATTTTGAAAAAGTCTAATATTTAACCCCCTGGGCTCTAACTTGTGTATTTTAAGCAATTTTTCTAACTCAGCCCCTAATTAAGTTGGAGACATGACATTTTGCAGACTTATAGCGGAACACCTCACATCAAACGACAAATAATAAAATTTTGAAAAAGTCTATTATTTAACCCTCTGGGCTCTAACTTGTGTATTTTAAGCAATTTTTCTAACTCAGCCCCTAATTAAGTTGGAGACATGACATTTTGCAGACTTATAGCGGAACACCTCACATCAAACGACAAATAATAAAATTTTGAAAAAGTCTATTATTTAACCCTCTGGGCTCTAACTTGTGTATTTTAAGCAATTTTTCTAACTCAGCCTCTAATTAAGTTGGAGACATGAAAATTTGCATTCTTATAGCTGAACACCTCACATCAAACGACAAATAATAAAATTTTGAAAAAATCTAATATTTAACCTCTAATATTTTGTCTCGCGCAATTTTTAAATTTAAACTGTTTTGCAATACTATTTTTTGTTCATTTTGCATAATAAGTGTAATGTGACGTAATTTCTTCTATTTCAGACTTCTAACGCATGTTAATGAATTTATTTTACAATATCCTTTCTCTTTTAAAATTCACATGTAAATATAGTTTTTATGGCGTAATTTCCAATAAGTGCCTGTTTTTATACCTAATTATTTAATTCTAATTTGAAGGGTTTTTTCTGTTTATAATAGTAACGTGTAAATATTTTTTTTTAAATTTGAAGCAAACATTATTGTTTGCGCTGTTTATACAGTTGGCAACAGTTGAAATTAATACCATTTTCTAAAATATGTAAAAAATATCTGTCAAGATGCTGAATATTTGAATTTAAAATAGAAATAAAACCTCAAAAAATGAGTCAAATTAAAAAAAAAAAAATTAATGAAATCTGCACACCGGGATCTTCTATTGAATAAAATGATCTAAAAATGATTAAATTACCATACCTTTTGCTCCTATATATATATTTTTTTAATGGAACGATTTTGTCCAACTTTAGCATTAAATATCTCTTAAAATAATTCTTCGATTTGAAAACTGTATGCATTAGCGTGTTGATCAAACCTTTCGCTATAATACCACCGATTTTCATATTTTTGTATGCAATAGTTTTCTTAATATTAACGAAGAAAGACCTCCGGTCACAAAAAATTCAAAACCGGCGGCGGCGGTGACAACGGTAGTTACTTTTTTTAGAATAGAGAGATATATAAAAATGAAAACTTGTCTATCTGTCTGTTTGTAATTTTATAAAAATCCACAATTTGGAAGCCAAAATTGTGAAAAGATACGGACATGTGTATTAAAACATGGCCAAGGCAACTAAAGTAATCCGGAATCGAAATAATTTATAGTGAATTTTTAATTAATAAAAAACCACCAATTTAACAGCAATTTCTTATCAAATTTAAACATTTTTCGTTATAGCAGTTGCCAATAATTAAAAAACACAATAAAATTATTACTACAACAATTAATTTTCTACTGCAAGATTTCCACGTGAAAAATGAAAAGGAAATAAATAGTTTGATGAATTAAAAAAAAAGGTGAATATTACGTCATAACTTTTCTA
This sequence comes from Maratus speciosus, assembly GCA_963932465.1. Lineage (NCBI taxonomy): Eukaryota > Metazoa > Arthropoda > Arachnida > Araneae > Salticidae > Maratus > Maratus speciosus. Next base: position 523,718,524 of record OZ010792.1, on the reverse strand, counting down.
TTACAAGATATTCACGTGAAATATGAAAATGAAATAAATGGTTTGACGAATTTTAATGAAAGTGAATATAACTTCATAACTTTTCGATTTCAAGGTTTCCACGTGAAAGAGGAAAATATTACGTCATATTGGAAATATAAAGGACGTAGTGGATATATTACAACGTCACATGAGTGTGAAAAATGTATTGAAGCATGATAAAAACCCGATTAGGGAAATTATTGGCCTATTTTAACATTATTGCTCCAATTATAAATTGAAATAAGTTCATTTATAGCTGTATTCTTTTGCGTCTGTTATATACATTTATACATTTTTATGTAGCGCTTTCATATGATTCATTCATACAACATTTCGACTGCTTTTTTTAATGTTTGTTTTGTGTTGTGTGTTAAATTTTGAAATTGATTTTTCAGAACAAACATCCTTCAAATTCTGGGCAACGCCGGCACTTTAGTTTGTAACGGATAAATGACTTTTGTATCTGTACATCTAATGCTAATATTATAAAGCGTTATAATATTATAAAGTATATAATATTATTAATGCTTGTACGTTTGTGAGGTGTTATCTCTGAAACTACATAGCCAACTTAAAAAAATGTTGGTGGCCATCTCTGCTCGAAAAAAAGACTATTTTATGTCAGTGCAAGAACCTACATCGCTGCAGGAGCAAAAAAGTTCTAAAATTGTGATTTCTGCGATATTGATTGGGTTAGAAACTTTAAATTTGGTGCGGTAGTTACTTTTAAGATATAAATACTCGTAATGAACGCTCTCTAAAAGGTTCAATTTGACGGATAAACGTAAAAATTTCTAGAAAGGTTCTAAACTATGATTTATTTGGAATACTGAAATTTTTGGGATACTGTTGGGGCTAGAAACTAGAACTTTGGCATGGTAGTAATTAATAAGATGTAAATGCTCGTTGTAGAACGAATTCTAAAAAATAGAAAGACTAAACAAAGCGGAAAAAGATCTAAAGATGATCTAAGTAACGAAGTACATGGAATTGTTAGGAATATAAACATGAAAATTGACATGGCTGTATTTATCATGACGTAAATTCTCGCAATAGAACAATTTCTAAAAATGTCGCTATATAAAACAGTGCAAAAACAAAAAACTTTCAAAAATTTTCTATTTCTGTGTTACTGCTGAGCCCAAAATCTTGAAATTTTGCTTCGGGTTAGTTTTAAAATATACAATTGTCTCTATGAATGGTTTCTAAAAAATTTAAAAAGATGAAATTAACGGAAAGCAATCTCAATTACCATTAATTTGGAATTATTAGGTACAGCAACTTTAAATATTTCATAATGCTGCATTTCCTCCGCAAAACATGCGATTTAAATGAAACAAAACTGATAGATACCCACCTAGCATTAAATAAATTGTGTAAATATTGAATAAAGACCTATATGAAACAGGTGAGTAGGTTGCCCGAAAGTACTTGTTAAAGTGTTCCTTCTCTGGGCTTTTCTCTCTCTCGCCAAGGCCACTAACAGAGGGAAGTGCCGTTTTAAATGCGATATGAATTTTAGGTAGCTTTCATTACAAAAAGCTTCCTATTGCAGCCGTTCGGAGGAAAGCGATTTCAAAAAATTTTGGTATATTTTCATCGATCGTGACCCCAGACCCCGAAACCACCCTCCGTTCAAAAGTTGATATATATATCCATATATATATATATATATCTGACCTTTGTCATACTGTAACTCTCGAATTTATGAACCGATTTTGATGTAATTCGGTATGTACATAGTACATACCAATGTCTCGAATGAGTTCGTTGGCCAGCTTCATCCGCCATTTTGTTTCAAAATGGCGGCCATTTAAATTTTTTTTAAAAATTTTAAATTTGAAATGTGGTACCAAAGAATTGAAAATGGAAAAATATTTTTTTCTTATGTATTTGACCTTTATACAAAGATTCCGGAGCAGTTTTTGTTTCGTCTATATCTTAAAAAATGGCTGAGTTATAGCATTTTGAATTTCTAGCGTGGCTGACATTTTGAAACGTCCTGAATTTTGTCACGCGATAACTGGCGTATTTATGAACCGATTAAGATGTACCTTGGAGTGTGCATAGTACATACAAATATCTCGACCGAGTTTGTTGGCCAACTTCATCCGCCATCTTGTTTCAAAATGGCGGCCATTTAAAAAAATTTAAAAAAATTAATATTTAAAATGAGATACCAAAAAATTGGAAAATGAAAAAGATTTTTTTCGTATGTGTTTGACCTTAATACAAAGATTCCAGAACAGTTCTTATTTTGTCTATATCTAAGAAAATGTCTGAGTTATAGCATTTTGAATTTCTATTGTGGCTGACATTTTAAAACGACCTGATTTTTGTCACGCGATAACAAGCGTATTTATGAACCGATTTGGATGTTACTTGGTCTGTACATAGTACATACCAATGTCTCGACCGAGTTCATTGGCCAGCTTTATTCGCCATCTTGTTTCAAAAGGATTGCCATTTAAAAAAAATTAAATTTAAAATGAGGTATTAAAAAATTGGAAAATGAAAAAGATTTTTTTTTTATGTGTTTGGCCTTGATACAAAGATTCCGGAGCAGATTTTGTTTTTGAAAATTTGTTCTTTTGTTTATATCTTAAAAAATGGTTGAATTATAGCACTTTGAATTTCTAGTATGGCTAACATTTTGAAACGATCTTGTATTTGTCACGCGATAACACACGTATTCGCCTATTTCCATGTAAAAAGGCATGTGGATAGTATAGATCAACATCTCAGCCAAATATAAGTTACTTTAAATAAAAGCAGCTTGGATAAAGCTGACTAATTTCGCGAAATTCTCATTCATAATGATTTAGTATTGATAAAAATTAGTATTGAATCTCCTATATTCGGTTGCCACTAAATTGAGCTTCGTGTGTTTGAATAATATAAGTTGGCTTTTTTTAAAATAAGGAATATGAAAGCTACCTCTTCCTCTCGGCACTGGCCGGAAGGACTTTTCTATCCGATTTATTTTTCTAGACATTTTATCAAAAGGTCTTATTCTCAATTATCATTAGTAGATTTTTTATATATTAACTTATTCTGGTGAAATTTTATAATCGGGTTCATATTGGCGTATGTTAGCTTGCATGATTTGCTGAATAAATATGTATGGATTTGTAAATTACTTCAAATGACACTTTGACAGCTCAAAAGTTATGCAGACGATATATTCAGATCTTGTGTCATAGTTTATGTTGTAATCATTGCCGATTTATTTTATTTAATACATGCTAAATACAGCTCAACTTGTGCAGTATATGTTTGAAAACAAAACAACACAGCGTATGTAGTGGCCAGCATACACTCATCATTCAAATCCGATCGAGCATATCTAAAACACACTCAAACGAAGCATTGGATGCCACTGTTGATGTATTCGGTACTTTGATACTATATTAGATTTTGAGAAGAGAATTCCTTAAATGTTATCGACAACCTCATTGCATCCGTGGAAAACAGATATTGTACAATATTAACTATTCCGAGGGAGCACACACCATATAAAGTATAGTCCATTCTTTTTAAACATCATATATTTGTCATTTACAGTTACTCAAATTGGTGCGGAGCGTCTGATTATGCTCTTGACATCATTTTATACAGTTAAAATTCCGATATAAGTAGTTTAGTATTTCATTTTCTATTTTACTTTTAATATATTGCGTACTTTCAATTTTATATCCATGCATGGCTGTCTTGAATGGTTAGATTTCCCATTTTTTAAAACAGTGCATACGAATTTATATATAAGATTTTGTAATTCTACGATTCGTTTATTTTCATCATTTCAATTTATCGCAGCATATGGACAATTAAAGATAACATCTCATTTTCTTTGCTTCCACATGTTATTATTAAATCTATGTTCTCAGTAATATCGCTCAGACTAATCCCTCTGAGCGAAGTCCTAGTTTAAGAATACTAAAAGCGTAATACTTAAGTAATTTAGACAAGTGAGACATTAAATTAAAGGGAATTTAACAGAATTAACGATAGAGATTATTTAAGAATAACGATTTAGTGAATATAAAGTAGTAATTTAGAATAAGATAAGGAAATCGCGGAATTAGATCTAATAATGTAACACACACACACACACATGTATATATATATATATATATATATATATATACTTCATCGGGGACGACACTAAATTCTGAAAAAGCAGAATTCCTGTTTTCTACTATTTTACTGGATTTTTTCATATATCTAAAGATGGAATTTCATAATACGTTTTTCAAACATGATTTTTGTCCATAGGCCGTAATGCACTGAAATTCTCTTGAAAGTCCTTGTAAAAGAAGTATGAATTCCACATACTTCATTTTCCATTTCGGACATGCCATAGTAAGTGTCAATAACATATATCAATTTCATGACAATCCGACTATATTTACGCGAGTTAGAGCACGGACAGACGGACAGAAAACCGAATTATGTGGTACTTGGTTAAATCTCTTCGCATCGTTAGTCATAAGACGAGTTTTTCTCTAAGTAAATACTGGTATCCGTCTGACCTAAAGTCATTGAAATTTCCTGATCTGTAGGAATCCTGGTAGGAGCAGGAACACGTAGGTAAGAAATGGGTGCAACGGGTTCAATATCTCGAGGATTACGGTTCAAAACCCTCACATTTTATATAAAACAATACTATTTTTACAATAAAACTGGGTTATCAAATGTTTTACTTAACTTTCTTAACCTTGGTCATTAAATTCACTATTCTATGCATAATGAGTGGGGTATGAACCTAAACTGCAAGTTTTGAAGCTAACCTAAAAAAGAGTATATACTAACTAAACAAACATTTTTTTTACGTAGAAGTATGTTGGAGGTGGTGAAATGGGGACGAACTCAAGCCTGAAAAGCTCAAGCAAGGGTTACAGAAGAGGAAAAGGCTTTGGAACCGCTAATTTTCTTATATTCTTTAACAGCTTTAATTATTGCTGATTGAAAATAGTGACAGTGTATCTCGCTTGTCAGAATAATTTGTCGTGGCAAAAAAAGTCATTGTAATAAGTATACAGCGTTAGCCTAAGTGATTCATCGGGTTTCAATAATCGGGGGAATAATTTGTCTTGGCAAAAAAAGTCATTGTATTAAGTATACAGCATTAGTCTAAATGATTCATCGGGTTTCAATAATCGGGGGAATAATTTGTCTTAGCAAAAAAAGTCATTGTAATAAGTATACAGCGTTAGTCTAAATGGTTCATTGGGTTTCGATAATCGAGGGAATAATTTGTCTTGGCAAAAAAAGTTATTGTAATAAGTATACAGCGTTAGCCTAAATGATTCATCGGGTTTCAATAATCTGGGGAATAATTTGTCTTGGCAAAAAAGTCATTGTAATAAGTATACAGCGTTAGGCTAAATGATTCATCGGGTTTCAAAACATTGTGTATTGAGAGTTATACGACCTACAAAGACTTGTGATACATGACAACATACATACACTCACCAAATTAAAAAGTCAGCCTCGTGACTCGCGTGCACGCTAGATGGCAGGCATGTGGCGCCATTGTGCAAGATTATGGCAATGGTGATATTCCTCTGTTGCCATAGCGCCCCAGGTCACCAGATTTCACGAAATGTGATTTCTTCCTTTGGGGTTATGTAAAGGACAAAGTTTATGTTCCTCCAATGCCAACAACACTGCAAATACTGCAGGAACGCATCACTGCTGCAGTGACGGACATTGACAGAAACATGTCATTGAACGTATGGGCGATATTGGATTACCATTGGAGTGTGTGCCGGTGTGACTAAGGGGGCACACATTCAACAGTTTTAGTATGTACCAGAAACTTGATGAGTGTATGCATCTTTTCATGTATGACCCGTCTTTTCATGCATCACCCGTCGTATACTTGTAAATAAACAGTCTTTTGAAACCCGATGAATCACTTTCGCTAACCCTGTATATTCATAGCCATAAGGCATAATATTTTCGGTCATGTCCGAACAAAAAAGGTTTACTAATGATCTATCTGAGAAATGCTCATCTTTTATTTGATCACATGGAGTACGCAAATTATTTCCAAGATTTTTTAAGCCTTTCCGCCTTTCCCATTATTGACTGTTATCACTCATTGTCTTTTTTTTACACTGAATGTAAATGGAGATTTTACTCTACATTTCGTTTCGAAATTCGTCACATGCCCATTCCAGGCTAATGCGTGATACTGAGATGTCACAGATGTATTACAATATTTGACATAATTCGCTTCTAATCGATTGCACCTTTGGCGTGCAATAAGTTTTAACAGTAAAAGATTTATCAGATACCATGATAGGTCAGGGCCGAAACTAGCCTTTTTTTGCACCCGGGCAAACATGGATTTTAGCGCCCTCCCCCTTCTCCCCTTCTTCGCAAAGTATATTTACAAAGAGAATTTTACTAATTTTCTAATAACCGACTTATTTTAAAATTTAAAATATGTAATACTGAACTACGTAATCTGCTTTGTCAAATACTGATTCATTGAAATCTTGAAAACGGAATCTAAAAAATTCCGCTTTATACAGGATCCTTATGCCATATCATCCTCCGATTCTTCTATACTTTGGTATACCCCAGACAAGACAAATTTAACAATAACGTGCTAAACATAGACGTGAGAAAAATCGACACACAAAATCCTCATTTGGCGCCCGGGGCACACGCCCCCTCTCCTCCCCCCCCACCCCCCACCTTAGTTTCGGCACTGTGATATGTTATTTTATTATCTTCTACAAGTGAAATATTAATCGGGTATGTAAATTATTGTTAAATTAAGCACTAGTTAAAGTTGTGTAAAAATTTCTACAGATACATAAACGAAGATTACATCTCGTCCTTCTTCATCAATTTGAAGTAATTTAATGTGCTATTGAAATAAAGTAAACACATAAGAACTTTACAAAAAAAGCGATTCAAAAATAACTGTTCATAAGTGACAATGTATTTTTAAGATTCTATGTTTTAAATCCAAACAGTAATACCTTGTTTAAGAGATTTATATAATCTCTAAGGAACTTTGAAATTTTCATTTGAATCACACCTTAAAATCAGAAATTTGAAAAATAATAACATTGAAGAATTTTAATTTAAATGAAATAATTTATAGATAATATTGCTTTATAATTATTTCTTTGTGTGTTCAAGCAAAAACGAAATAATCATGACAGTTTTCAGCATAAAGAATTCTAAAACTTAAAAATAAAGTATTTTTTGAGGCCTCCTTTTGTAAAATGAAAAAAAAAACTGATTGCTTGGTATCAGGGTAAAAATCTAAAAGTTACGCAGGTAAGACCGAAAATAATTCGATGGCAGTGTCGTTAATTATTTTTTTTAATTCGAAGTTTTGGATTAGATCGTTTGGAATTAGAACGTTTGGAATCGAAAACAACCGCAAGGATCAAATAAACGTAGTTTTGAATTTATTTAGGCTTTCTGATCCTCATTAGGGACTGTACAAGTACATATGTAACGTTATCAACTTTTCGGCAATATTGGTCCCCATCCCCCCTTACGATATCTTACGTTGTTATTCCTCGATAAGGAAAAATTTCCTAATTGGGAATTTTTCTCTACGGGGACCGTATAAAAATTTAGTTTTTGTATTTTCTCAAATAGACCCCCCCCCCCCCCCCATGGAGTTGAAACTTATGTCATTAAATTTTGCACCCTTTTTATGAAACTTTGGAATTGGAAGTATATACCTAGAGGCAATATTTAAGGAAATAGACTATTGATTCGATATTTAGGAATAACACTGTATATATTATTTACACAGTATTATTTTATAAATAAAGCGTCATGCAGCAGTATTTACTCGGACATAAACTGTAAAAGTATGAAAACATATAAAAACAAGCTCAAAGAACACTTTTCAAATAATAAACTTCTTACGGAATGCGGGATTTATAAATTTAGCATTGATGATTTAATTTAAACAATTTTCAATCTACATCACACAAACAGGTGAAGCTAGAAGAAAAAATAAACTCGGTCCTCTTCATCGAAACTTTAAAATTAGCTTTCGTTCTGGTTTGGATTCAGTTAACATAATTATTACGGTTGAACCCCAGATATTTTGTCAGGTTTGATTGTATATCCCAATAAAAATTTCTCTCACTAATATGTAAAACTATATTATTGTTGTGGTTTTTATTTGCCTATTTTATTTATAAAACAAGTAATACAAAGATTTTGTTTTTAAAGTCAATTCCTACTTAGGTCGTCAAAGAAAAATTTAATATAATCCCTTAAACTAATATTAGTTTTTGTTGCATTAAAATATCCCAATTTGTTGATTTTCTATAAGCAAGTAGGTTTACAATGGAACTCTATGGGAATTTGGCGAAATATTAAAGATATCGCCAAGTTGGCGACAAACTTGGCGGTGTTTGGCGACAGAACAGGGTCTCCCCCCCCCCTATGGTAACCCCTTATGGAAAATACTTTCATTGATCTTCAATAACCAATGGCCGCCATTTTGTTTCCCATGCAAAACTAAAATTAATTAATTAAAATTTTAATGAATGAATTAATATTTGAAAAAACTGTATTAACATCAATTGTCATCGAGTACAAGTTTAAAAAAATTTATTTCAACTTGATAGGATGAATAATGAGTATTTTATTAACTATTGAAAATTTGAACAAGATATATAAATAAATATAGGGAGAGTGTGAACTAATAGTAGGAATAATTATCAAAAGTATGCAAATGCATATCAAACGCGCTAGTGTGTTCATCAATGTAATTTTCGAGATTTATTACGTAACTCCGAATTTACGTAAGTTGAGGGATGCCTGTAAAATATCACTATAATACATAATTTTTTTTTTACCAAATGACACTTTAAAGGAAAAATATTTAAAAGTATTTAATAATAGCTTTTTGTTACATAATGAATTTAAGCGTAATATTGTCTTCTTGCACTTGCCCAACCAAGGGTATGCAGAACGTCTTATAAACAAAACAAGTGGGCAACATTCTTCCCCATTTTTAGGTGCGTTCGTAATTATATAAATACGTAGCACCTATAGTCGTCGTTCAGTCCGTCTGTCCGCATATAACAGAGCAAAAACTACCCAACCGAATGGTCTGCAATTTTAAATATATAATTGTGGCAAAATTTTTTCGAGTCATTTCAAATTTTATGAAAATTGGAGGTATAGTTTAATTACAGAGACTGTCAAAAGTTTTTTCGTTACACTACGGCCAATGGCAATAAATTATTGCAAGTGCATTTTAATGATGTTACAGCCTTCCGAATAGTCTGAAATTTTAAATATATCATTGTTGCAAAATTTTGTCGTGTCGTTTTGAATTTTATGAAAATCGGATGTATAATTTAATGACAGGGACAGTCAAAATTTTTCCGTTAAATTACGGCCAATTGGAAAAAATTATTGCAAGTGCACTTTAATGATGTTACAACCTTTCGAACAAAATGAAATTGATATGCACTTATGAGTTGCACTAAAATATGCATTCAGTACAATATGCGGTGCAAAAAATATTTATAAAACTAGTTATAGTACGAACGCACCGCATTTGTCACGTTTGACGAGCAATTTCCTACTTGTTGTACAAGTAAACATGGGAAGTATCATTTCGAAGCTGGTATCTCTAACAACGAATTGTACGCGCATATGTCAGAAAAATTGGAACGTTGGGATATTAAATATTTTGGATTGAAATGATTTTATTATCATTTAATGGTTTTAATAATAACTTTGTATGTTCGTAAAAATAGATAAGACTAAAAAAAGATAACATACTACATTGATGAAAAAAAAAATATGGATGTAAAAAGAAAATTTCGTTTGATCAAAAATCATAACGATATCAAAATACAAGCCCCCTCTCGCCCCAGAGATATCTTGCGATATTAAATGCCAGACCCCCCCCCCTCCCCCTAAAGTGATAATGCTATATATGTACAGCCCCTTAGAAGTATAACGCAGTATTGATTCTCTATTTCAACAGAGTACAGGTGTACACAATGACACATATGTGTCACAGTATGGGTTTCGTGAAGAATCCAGTAAATAACAAATTCTTAATTTATATACATTTTTTTTTTAAGTATAATAACAAAAGGAAAAACAGAAAGGCATTTCGAAATCAAACGGAATGAAACTGTCTTGTAAAAGTTAAATGACATGGCTCATTCGAGAAAATGATTTTTTTTTTTTTTCATTTTCTCGAACGTGTCATGTTATTTAACTTTACGGTGAAACAATACAAGAGACTCATTCCTTTTGGTTTTCAAATGTCTTTCTGTTTTTTCTTTTCTTATTATAGTTCAAAAACAAAAATAAATGGAAATTAGTAATTTGTTAGCAACTAGAATATATATATATATATATATATACAGTAGAGCGCCGATTATCCGAACAAGTCGGGACCGACCCTAGTTCGGATAAGCAAAAGTTCGGATAAATGGACAGACAATTTGATGGATGTTCCGGACTATACTGAAATCTTCGCACTTTATCCACACTTTAGACTGACAGCACTAGTTACCGCTGGCATGTTTAAAAATTGATTTTTGTCTTTTTAATTTTTTTGTTTACTTTTTATTATCATTTTCTGAACTCCAGAGATTATAATAGCAAAAGAACTTTCGATTGCTGCTCAAATAAGACATTCTTTTCAATGCTGCCATATCTCTAACTCTTCTTAAATACGTTAGTTGAATAGGAACAGCATTCTTCTGCCGTTCGAGCCATTTCATAGCTGTTTCCAAACATTCAAAAGCTTCGTTATGTGATGGACCTTGATCATTTTCAGAGCATTCGTTTTCAATTTCTTTTTCGTCTTGAATATGATCTACAATCTCATCATCATTTAAAATCTGATATCCAGGTCCAATAGGGTGTTTGGATAATTGGTAGTTCATAAAAAAATTTTGTTTTGAGAGAAATAAGCTGGTCAGATAATTTGAAGATCGGTTAAAAAGTATTTTTTGACAGATATTGGCTGTTCGGATAATTGGAAGTTCGGTTAATTGGAGTTCGGATAATCGGCGCTCTACTGTATATATATAGTTTGAACAAAATAAGAACAGATCTAACAAAATAAGAATAGATCTCCAGAATAACCTTATGACATTTTCAGATGCTTCAAGGGATCAAACTACTTATTTGAACGGCAATGAATAAAATTTAGCCATTGTTGTTAATATGATTTTTTTAGGCTGAATATAAACAAAGAAAGAAAACGAGAATATGATGTATAGATGTAGTACAGTGCTGGTAAAGAGTTTAAGACCACATTCTGCTTTTGTTGTTTCGAGTAAAATTCCAGAAAGATTTATATCTCTTTAATTTAAACACCTATAGGGGATGCTTCAAAATTATGTGTCAGAAATGTAAAGGCAGGTAGAGGGGACCTTAGTAAGCAGATTTCATAAAGGAATGTGGGTGCAGAAATGCAGCGTTGAGGCAGTAGAGAGCGCTGTTGATTTCGACGGATGAAAGCGCTTCGCTGACTTAAATCGTCATTTCCCGCACGGATTTCGGGCAACATGCATCGTTATATCAATGCGGAGCTTGCCAACATTTGCCAACATTGCCAACAATTTCCTGTATGGGACTGCGCAAGGAAGTGTCCCAGCGCACGTCCAACAGTTCTCGAGCTGAAGGACATTCCTCTACTGTATAGTCGTGGGAAAAAAAAAATAAACACCCCTACTAACTCCTCAACAAATTAACGTAGAAGAAAGTTACTGGTACCGAACGATTAGAAATAAAGTCTACTTTGAAATGATGTGTACAAAATTTGCTTAGGGGGCCATCTACATATTAAAGTGAATCCAAACTTCATTTTTTTCAATAGCAATACCCAATTTTAACAAGATATTTCAAATCTGCGGTTCAAACTATGCCTAGACACCAAATTTCAAATCATTTGAATGATACGTTTTTTAATTATAAACATTCAAAATTTAGTGCTTCTAATGATAAATTACTTTTTCATATTTTTATTGATATCGCCTGAAATTATACTCCTAGCGTGCTAATTTTTTGTGTAGCAATAATACTAAAATACCTAAGCGTAAATACGTTGAATTTGCAATTATTATAATTTTATAATATGAATTATGAAATTAATACTTGAAAAAATTATGAATTGCCATCTACAACTTTTTTGGTGGACTTAGATTTATTAAGACCTGCTTTATGGAAATCCAAAATTTCACGTTTTTCTTCGAAGTAGTTTTCAATCTTTTCCATCTTTTCACAATTTTCGTCTATGATTGAAGTGACTAGATATTTTGAAATTTCTCATGCTATCTAGCAGTCTTCATTAATTGCTTGAGTGGCCCTTATGATGCCTTGATCAAGAAAAAGGCTCTCTCGGTCAATAATCCAGAACCGAACTTCAATTTGGATATCGCCCCTAAAATGAGCTCATTTTAAAATAGTTAATTTCTCGTAAACTTATCGTACGAATTGCATAAAAATTTGTTTTTAGGCTAATTGAAGGGTGTAAAGTTCATTTATGCTGTCAGAATTGTGTACTGCTATTGAAGAAAACAAAGTTATGGTTCATTTTAATATGTAGATGGCCCCCTAAGCAAATTTTATATGCATCATTTAAAAGTAGACCTTATTACCGATCGTGTGGTACCAGTAACTTTCTTCTACGATAATTTGTTGCGGAGTTAGTAGGGGGTGTTTACTTTTTTTTTCCACGACTGTACATAACATCACTTTTTCCACTGCAAGAATTCTGCGATATCTTCCAGTACCCGTATCACGCCTTCAGGCATAAAATGATCCACTCGCGCACAACTCCCGATGAAGACACCCAAATGTTCGGCGATCCGGCAGATTCCTACTTGGAAATCGTTCCATGTATATCTTTTGAACAGCTGCTCCATTTTATTGCGCAACCTCATACATGATATGCATGTCTGCAAGCTTCGCATTGGTGTAACGACGCATGTTGCTCGAAATCCCGTACAGCAAGGTTCTTCTACAATAAGGTTGTTCCATTTGAAGGATAGCCAATCAGAGTAGAGCAGGACTGAAACGTCACGTGGCGGACAAGATCGGAGCTCGATCAGCCGTGAGACATTAAATAGATGCGTAAAAAGACCGAAATACGAAGTAAATAATTTTTTAAAAAGCAGATTTTCGAAAGTAAATTGAACAAAATTACTTTCCTTAAAATAATTTGGACAAATACTGATTGGAGTTAATCAAATATAAAATACATAATGGTTAAATAATATCGCGATACGTTTGTTAACATTCAAATACTTAAGTAAATTCGCGAAAAAAATTACCTTTTTAATGTGCAAAATTACAAATGAAAACTTTTAAACTATTGTAAAATAAAATGAACGAATGAATTATATGAATATGATTACACAGGAGTAGTAATGAAAAGACTAGCATTATCAAACAGAATAAATTAAACAAAACTCACACTTCAAAACTTTTAACAATAATGCATTGTCCAATTACTAGATATAAGTTTTAAAAAATTTTCGAATGTCATTATGCTTATACAGGATGAAAATAATACAAAAATATTACTCTATAATTAAACTAATTCTATTATGAAAAAAATATGTACTATACATATTATTTACATTATATTATTAAAATAACAATATCGTTATTTCATACAGTGTTGAATTCAGACACTTTTCTCCGGGAGGGATTTCTGTGGCTCCGGGGGGGGGGGGGGGGGACTACACTTTTTGACCATTGAAAACCCAAAATCTCAAATCTTCCGGAGGGACATCGCATTGCTCCGGGGGAGGGATGTCCTCCCCCCGGGCCACCCCCTGAAATCACTGATTTCATGTATACAAAATTTCAGCAAAAACTGAAAAACTTAAAACAACTTCAGTATTAAAATTTCCATGTTATCTTATAAAACACATCAAATATAACATTTCTTCATACAAATAGGAAACAATAGAAAGAAAATTTATGGAAGTACAGTAGAGAGCCGATTATTGGAACCCCAATTAACCGAACTTTCAATTATCCGAACAGCCAATTTCTATAAAAAAAATGTTTTTAAACCGAAATTCCAATTATCCAAACAGCCTATTTCTCTCATTTTTTTTTTCATTTTCTTTTTTTTTTTTTTTTTTTTTTTTTTTTTTTTTTTTTTTTTTAGATTTGTAAAAGGAACTCTGTTCAACTTTTAGCCAAATACAATGAATTTTCTCCTCTGCGAGTTTTGAACTTTGAACTTTTTTTTCCCCATTTCATGGCGATTTGTCTGCATTTGTGAAAGAAATCCGGCTTTAACAGTTTAGTCCAATATAGTAAATGCCTCTTCTTTTTCTTTCATTAAAGTTTATTCGGAATTTCTCGCGATTCTCTTATGCAATTTTTAGAGATTTTCCCGTTCTGCAGAAATTTTTTGACATTCGTAAAAGGAATTCGGTTTTAAAATTGCAGTAAATTTTGTCCTCTGCGATTTTAGTGTTTTTCTTTGCGATTTTCCAGAATAATAATCGCCAGGACGTCGATGCTCGGATTTGAGACTATGTACTGTATTGTTAAATCTGTATACTTGTTCTGTGAGAGTTGTTAGAACACGTTGATATAGCGCATTCATTAGATTTTATTCAAAAAGTCTGTTTAAATAATAGAATAATTAAAATCATTCACAGAAAAAAAATTCCAACGCAGAACAGCATACAGAATAATACTGAAACGAGCGAAGCGAGGCGAAGTTGTCCGCCACGTGACGTAATGCGCGAGCAGTTAAGAAATCTTTAGAGTTGGCGCATCGCACGAATGGTACCCCCCTGCGTGCAGCAAGGTTCTTCTCCGTGCAGAGAATGACGATTCAAGCCAGCGAAATCCTTTTATCCACTGAACTTAACAGCGCCATCTACCGTCTCAACGCTGCATTTCCGCATCCACATTCCTATGCGAAATCTGCTTACTAAGGTCCCCTCTACCTGCCATTACATTTCTGACACATAATTTTGAAACACCATACACTGTTAAAAATTTGCAGCATTCTGGCAGGTCATTTGCCGTTTTTTCAGAAAACGGTTACACAACCGTAATTTTAACACTATTCTGACCATATTATTGGCCATTTTATGGTCAGAATATAGTTAATTTATTGTTATGAAACCGTTTTTTCAAAAAACGGTCGAATGACCTGCCAGAATGCTGCAAAATTTTTAACAGTGTATATCTGATGCAATATGTGAAGTTAATTCAATTGTAAATGTAAGAAGTATTTGTATCTACAAGTGTAAATCTTATACAGTATGACTCCAAAAATCCGGCATCAAAACCATCTTTTTCCCTTCCTTTTTCTTTTACACTTTCGAGTTATGGTAGAAGAAAAACAACAATTGTTTATGAATTAAAAACTTCAAGATGGAAAGTAAAATTGCAAAAAAAAATATTTGACTTTTTTTTTCATTTGTCAGAAGCGATTATTTTCTGAACAAATTTTCTGGGAGCTGCACCGTTGCTCAGCAACGGCGTGGAGACTAGTACACAAGTTCTTTCGAGTCTCTCTTCTGACGGTGTGTTAAATAGAATCCTCGATAACGCAAGTAGCATCTCCGAGGACGTGGAGGAACAACAGGCGAAAGAAAAGGTGTTACTAGAAAAATACATAAATTTGGCTAGCGAATTAATATCTTCTTTAGAGAACAAGAGTATATTTCCGAAATAGAGATTCTTCATTTGCATAAAATACAAGAAAATCTTGTTAAAGAACGACCAAAAAAATTGAAGCAAACAAAATTCACATCGATGTTACCGAAATTACACGAGAAGAAATAGTTTCACTCTTTATTAGATTTTTTTTTTTTTTTTTTTGTAACATAGAAAATATCCATTAATGAAAGTTTATTTTTTTATTTAATTTTCTCGTTTTCTTACATAATTATCATTTAATAATGAATTAAATTATGGCTAAAGGCACCATTAAGAATATAGTACTACTTTCGACATTCCTTCAAAAATCCGGCATAGTCTCGGTCCCGATGATGCCGGATTTTTGAAGTTATACTGTATATACCTGTAATATTAACAAATGGAAATAAGTTTAGGACCAGTCGTTCCCTTAAATCTATCGTAATGAGATTACGTCATCAGTGTAGTATTTTGTGCGGGACTCATTTGTGATGATGCCTATAGATTAATAGTCGCCAGTTTGGACGTTTTGGAATATGCAACTGCTGCTTTGATCATGGGTCGCGGGAAACGATTGACTGAAGTAAGAAATCACGGCTTTATCGGATTACGAGTGAAGGAAAGGCAAATTTCCTTAAAAATAAATAAATCTAAAACTGTTGTGCACAATTAAAATACAACAGGGTTCTCGCTGACTTTTTCCGAACGTTAGCAGCCCCACCAGTGGCCGAGAGGTTCTGCTCTCGAAGCTGGTAGACGGGAAGTGGTGGGTTCGAGCCCAATCACGCCCGTCGGCCAAATCATTCGGAGTTTTAGTGGTTTTCTTCGAACCTTGGATTTCCAAGCGTTAATACGGGTTAGGTTCCTTTAGAAAGACCCCCACGAAGGGCACCCCCCCCCGTTAAGGCCTATATCCCTCGTGTTGATAATTGGACGTCATAAACACAACCAACCGAACGTTAGCAATTTGACTAATAAAAAATAAAAAAACATTCGTCAAGTGAAAAATAAAATAGCAAAATAAATTCATTGTAAAACATTGAAAATTCGATCTTTAACCCCTTAATGTATCCTCATTTCTTTTTTTCAATATGTTCTATAACCTCAGTTTTTGTAGCTGCTTATAGATCACTTAATCATCTAAATTTTATTATCCGCTACAGAAACTAAAAAAATGAACTATATTCTAAATGTCTTGCGCAATCAAGAAAAAAAAATTAAATCTGATTTAACTCAATAAAATGTTATGAAATAAAACACTGAATCCCAGTTAACTCAGGATTTTAAGATATTACATTCAATGAATTCTGAAAAATTCAAAATATAAACAAAAAAATGTGTCAAAAGCTTTATTTTTCTAGAATTCTTCGGCTATTCATTGAAGCCCATACTTCAAAGGCAATTACAAAATAATACTGTTGTCTGACATACTGAAATGACATTTTTACTTATTGTGGCTTTGGCTGACGCTAAATTGAATTGGTGTTAGGTTAGTTAGTATCTCAAAAAAATAATGTAAATGGTACGGTACGACTGAACATCACAGTTCAATCAAAGTGAGATCAATTATTCAGTAATGTAAATAAGAGTGTACTGATCCACACACACACGCAATACACACACACACACAAAAAAAAAAAAAAAAGATGAGCAAAAATTTAGCGCTCGCAATTTGGCGAGTCTAATCATACGTTTACTCGCCAAATGGAACATTTTGTCGCGATTTGGCGCAAGGGCGAGCGGCAGCGAGAACCCTGCATATAAAGCACAAATATTTGTACAGAAATTACTTTCAGGTATATAAATATAATTTAAAGGTATTTAAAATATAAATTAAAAAATCTTAAAATACATCAGAAAAACCTTGAACGTTTTCAACCATTTCAAGGCCGTCATCAGTAGGATTTAAATGTTGTTATCATTTTCTTTGCGCTTATTCAAGGATTGTCCAGAAGAAAGACATAATTTCACCTATATGTTAGGGGCTATGCATATATAACGTTATCATTTTATTGGTGAGGAGGGGTCTGGCACGTGATATCGTAAGATATCTCTAGGGGGAGGAGGGGTTTGACTTTTGATATCGTTATCATTTCTGATCCAACCAAAATTATCTCTTTTTATTTGTAACTTCGTCTTTACATCAAAATAGTATGTTCATTACGATTATCTTTTACATTTATCATAAACACATGTCACAATTATATTTTTTTAGTCTCTTATCTACTTTTATGAAAATACAAAATTATTTCTAAAATCATTAAATGATTATAAAATTATTTAATTCCAAAATATGAAAAACCCCAACCTTTGGAATTCGTATTCTTCTGTATGCATACATAATCTGTAGTTCGACAAACCATATGCGAAGCATGTTTAAAATGGGACTTGTGTTTACTACTAAATAAAAAAGAAATAATGTTGTCCACCTGTTTTGTTGACAAAAATTCTTGTCTGCTCTATCTGCTGCGGGAAAGTTGCAAGAAGACATTATTACGTTGAATGCATTGTGTAACAAAAATATATTACTGAATACTTTTAAATAGTAACTATTTCGTTTAAGAGTTATTTCATATATAAAGTGACATTTTATTGACTTCTCTTCATTTGAATCAATAAAGTATGCGAAAAATAAATGCAACCATATTTGTATATCACTCCAAGCAAAAAAAAAAAAAAAAAAAAAAAATTGCAAAAATCTAAAAAATTTTTAAACATTGATAATGATATCATTACCGGGGGGGGGGGGGGGGGGAGGGTTCGAGGAATGATAACGTATGATATCGTAAGGGCGGGAGGGGGTCCAAGATTTCCAAAAAGTTGATAACGTTATATATGCACAGCCCCCTTACAAATTAACACCACTTAATTACTATATAAAAAGATCATTTGAGGTTTGTTCGAATCATGTCCTAAAAGAAGACTATTGTGCCTCTATTGCAATTAGAAAAATAGCAATAGAAAATGCAATTCCATCCCGTTTTATTGAAAAATAGCAATAGAAAATGCAATTCCATCCCGTTTTATTGAAAAAATCATAAACAAGTTTGAAGTAGAAGATTATGAAAACGAAGAGCAGTTATAGATAAAAGATTTAAATTTTGTAAGGTTAACTACATTCCAAGGCTTTTTGAAAGCATAAGGCATACCCTTTTTAGGTGCGTTCGTAATTATATAAATACGTAGCACCTATAGTCGTCGTTCAGTCCGTCTGTCCGTCCGCATATAACAGAGCAAAAACTACCCAAACGAATGGTCTGAAATTTTAAACGTATAATTGTTGCAAAATTTTGTCGAGACATTTCAAATTTCATGAAAATCGGATGTATAGTTTAATGACAGGGACAGTCAAAAGTTTTCCGTTACATTACGGCAAATGGGAAAAAATTATTGGAAGTGCATTCTAATGATGTTACAGCCTCCCGAATGGTCTGAAACTTTAAATATATAATTGTTGCAAAATTTTGTTGAGTCATTTCAAATTTTATGAAAATCGGATGCATAGTTTAATTACAGGGACAGCCAAAAGTTTTCTGTTGCATTAAGGCTAATGGGAAAAAATTATTTCAAGTGCATTTTAAGGAGGTTACAGCCTTTCGAACAGAATGAAATGGATATGTACTTATGAAGTGCACTAAAATATACATTCAGTACAATACGCGGTGCAAAAAATTATTATAAAACTAGTTATAGTACGAACGCACCTCATTTGCCATTTTTGACGAGCAATTTCCAACTTGTTAAATATGATGTAAAATTAATCGCAGCCCCACCCCTAAAGTAAAAAGATCTATTAAATACTAAAATTAATCCTGTCCAAGCAATCAATAGGTTCGGAGTATACATTATGCCTTTCCAAAAAGATAGTAAATATTTTATTTATATTGGTACGACGATGAGAAAATTTTGTGATAGAATTAAAGAACATGAAGCAGATCTCAGATTAAATAGACCCCATACTGCTTTGTCAAGATTAGTTTTAATAAATCAAAAATTATCTTTCGTACAAATAATTACCAGGAAGCCATCATAAGCGAATCAATTGAAATGATTGCTAATAAAGATACAGTTTGTAACGATGCACTGCCATACGGTATCCATGGAGTATGGAGAAATTTGCTGCATAATAAATGAAAGCTCGTTTTGTTGAAAATTTTAATAACGTTATTTGGCATCTCATCTGACGTACAACATTTAAATTTAAATTACAATGTTTTTCTTCTAGTCAATTCTCGAATAAGCGCAAAGAAAATAATAACAACTTTTAAATCCTACTGATGACGGCCTTGTAATGGTTGAAAACGTTCTAGGTTTTTCTGATGTATTTCGCGATAGCTTTAATTTGTATTTTAAATATCTTTGTATTATATTTATGCACCTCAAAGTAATTTGTGTACAATTATTTGTGCTTTATATGCATTTTAATTATTTAACTCAAGGTAAATATAGCACTAGAATGTTAATTTTCATTTATTGTTGTGCACAATTTTCTTTCTCATTCAATGAGCTATGGAAGAAATAAAAGAAGCAGATGACCATCAAAACTCTTAATCTGGTTTAAACGTAACGTTATTAGAACCATGGCTGCGGAGTCGGAGTCGGAGTCGGGCCAATTTTTGAGCGAAAGAGTGAGTCGAATCTGTTAAAATTCCCGGAGTCGGAGTCGGCCATTTTTCACACCGACTCCGCAACCCTGATTAGAACGGCAGTTCAAGATTGCGGCTATTCTTCTGCTATAAAATCTGCTCTATATCTCTCAGTAACATCTAGAACTATTAGAAATGTGTTAAAGAGTACGAATGCTTGAAGTCATGCTAAATTCAAAGCCAAGCCAAATCTACAAAAGTATCCCATTGATGCAATACAATTCACATCATCCAATGTCTTAAATCCAATTCACATCATCCAATGTCTATCTGGCAAAAATCGGTGTTTCCTGATGAAAATTCATTCAATCTTGATGAAGCAGATAGTTTAACCCTTCATGTTCTGAATTATGAATTCATGAAAATTTTATCTTCTAAAGCATTTTTCGTGAATTTTTTAAACTACATTAGACGGTTTACATAATCATTTAATAAATTTTAGAAGGATTTAGAAGGATTAATTAAATTTGAATTTATAGGGATTTTGTGCAATATTTATAACCCCACTCAAATCATTTTTTTTTAAATATTTTTCTTAGTATTTTGTAGAATTGGGAATTGTACAAATATAATGCTTTTACAATAGAAATATAGAAATATTTCCGAATTAAAAAATCCCCCCCCCCCCTCAACAACAACGCCAAGAAAACTGTAAAGATGCAAAGTCAAAAGAAATCATCCTTTTAAAAATATTTTTGTTTTGTGTAACCCATAATGCTTTTGGAACAAGATAAAGTGATGCATCTATAACTTATTCTAAACTATATTACTACTAATCGATGCATTAAATGAATTTTATAACACGTCATTTTAATGGTACTTATAATTACCGTCAGTAGATAAAGGGTTAAGATATAACTGATAGGATTTACGAAGAGAGCCATACCTGCCTTTCAAGACGTGTGTCAGGTAGTGGCACAGTAATGATTTTTGTAGTCTTTAACCCTTTATCTACTGACGGTACTTATAAGTACCATTAAAATAACTTGTTATAAAATTCATTTAATACATCGATTAATTTAATACAGTTTAGAATGAGTTATAGATGCATTACTTTATCTTGTTCCAAAAGCAATATGGGTTACACAAAACAAAAATATTTTTAAAAGGATGGTTTCTTTTGCCTTTGCATCTTTTCAGCTTCCTTGGCATTGGAAGGAGGGGGGGGGGGGGATTTTTCAATTCGCAGATATTTCTATATATTTATTGTAAGAACATTATATTTGTACATTTCCTAATTCTACAAAATACTAATAAAAATATTTAAAATAAAAGATTTGAGTGGGTTTATAAATATTGCACAAAATCCCTATAAATTCAAATTTAATGAATGCTTCTAAATCCTTCAATCCTTCTAAAATCCTTTTAAAATTTATTAAATGATTAAGTAAATCTTCTAATGTAGTTTCGAAAATTCACGAAAAATGCTTTAGAGGATAAAATTTTTCTGAATTCATAATTCAGTACATAAAGGGTTAATGCAAAAGGAAAAACAAGTTTGGTGTATTTACCAAGAGAAAGATGAACTCCTTTGACTATCAAGATATTCTTGATATTAAATTTGTTTCACTTAAAGAGGAATTTATGGATCGGAATTTAGTTTTGCTTCAAGATAACGCTTCTATTCACAAGTCTGTGTCCATTTCAGGATGATTATATGCAAACAACATTAAATTTTGGATTTTCCTGCTAAACGTTCTTACCTAAATCCCCTAGAAAGATTGCGGGGAATCTTGGTTCATTAAGTTTATGCCAACAGAAAGTAGTTTGATTCGATTGTTGAATTGAAAGCAGCTATTTTGGAAATTGAACAAATACCCATTTTCACATGCAAAACCCCAGCCAAATCCTTCTCAAAGCGCCTTTTGGATATCATCTGTGTTAACCCTTTATGTACTGAATTATGAATTTATGAAAATTTTATCTTCTGGAGCATTTTTCGTGAATTGTTTAAACTACATTAGAAGATTTACCTAACCGTTTAATAAAGTTTAGAAGGATTTTAGAAGGGTTAAAGGATTTAGAAGGATTAATTAAATTTGAATTTACAGGGATTTTGCGCACTATTTATAACCCCACTCAAATCTTTTATTTTAAATATTTTTCTTGGTATTTTGTAGAATTAGGAAATGTACAAGTATAATGTTCTTACAATAGAAATATAGAAATATTTCCAGATTGAAAAATCCCCCCCCCCTCTCCAACAACGCCAAGAAAGCTGAAAAGATGCAAAGGCAAAAGAAATCATACTTTCAAAAATATTTTTGTTTTGTGTAACCAATAATGATTTTGGAATAAGATAAAGTAATGTATCTATACCTCATTCTAAACTGTGTTACAACTAATCGATGGATTAAATGAATTTTATAACAAGTTATTTTAATGGTACTTATAAGTACCGTCAAAGGGTACCGTAGATAAAGGGTTAAAGGAAAACAAATAAGTTACTGAAAATTGATGTATAAATTTTCTACACATGTAATTTAAATTTTAAATATACTAGGTCTAAACTTTTTTCCTTCATGTTGTGTTATGTCAAAATTAATTTTTGCTTAGTTTTTAAAAAATATATTATTGTAATTTAAAACAAATAATAAAACTTGCATAAATTTATGTGTATAATTTTGAAATCATACAAGTTTTTAATCAAAGTAAGAAGTTTAGTAAATAGGTAAAAATTTCTGGTGCACGTTTTGGTAATTGGTGATTAAAATTAACCTGTATAAATATGCCACCGCCCTTTAAAAGATTTAAATATTATTAACAATTAAACCCAACAAAAAAATATTGAACATCCACAGAATTATATGAATATTTTTTTCCAGTTACTATTCTTAGGGCAACTGGGAAACAACTCTTTTTCGGTGAAAAAAAAAATAATAATAATAATCTGAAGAATATATAGGGGGCAAAATTCAGCCCAAAAACTTGAGTATACTAAATTTCGTTAGTTTTATCAGGCAGAACTGACGTATTCAAATTTTAAAAACATATACCTCTTAATTTTCCCGCTTTCCAGTATACATAATTCTGAAAACATAAACATGTAAAGTCGTGAAAAAAAAGTAAATACTCCCTACTAACTCTGCAACTAATTATCACAGAAGAAAGTTACTGGTACCAAACGATTGCAAGTAAAGTCTTCTTTTAAATCATGTATATAAACTTTGCTTAAGGGCCATCTACAAATCAAAACCGGACAAAACTTCCTTTTCAATAGCAACACCCAATTTTGACAACATATTTTAAATCCTCAATTCAAACTATGCCTAGAAACGAAATTTCAAGTTATTTGGATGATAAGTTTTTGAAATATAAGCATTCAAAATTTGGGGCTTCTAATGTTAAATTACCTTTTCATATTTTTATTAATATCTCCTGAAATTATAATCCTATTTTTTTAATTTTTTGTATTGATATAAGGCTAAAAGACCCAAACAAAAATAGGCTGAATTTGTAATTTAAAAATTTTTATAATATGAATTATGAAATTAATATTCGAATAAAAATGAATAGCAAACTGCTATTTTTTTTGATAGATGTATATTTATTTTGTCCTGCTTTATTCAAATACTCAATTTAAAATTTTTCTTTCGAATTATGATTAAAAAACGTCAAAATGTTTTAAGGGGTCTTTGATGTCCAGAAAAGCATAATTCGAAAAAAATATATTTTACTCACTTTATTGAAACATTTGGACCGGCAATAGTCGAAACATAATAAGCGAGTGAAATGATCATATTGGCAAGAAATAATAGATTAATATAAGTGATGTAAGCATTCTGTAGCATTTCAACAGTCGAGTCCCAAACTTCAATTTGGATACAGCCCCTAAAATAAGCTCATTTTAACATAATCAATTTCTCGCAAACTAATCGTACGAATTTCATGCAAATTTGCATTTAAGCTAATTGAAGGGTGCAGAATTTATTTACGGTGTCACACTTGGGTATTGGTAAAGAAAAAAAAAGTTTGGGTTTGTTTTGATATGTAGATGGCCATCTAAGCAAATTTTACATACATCATTTAAAAGTAGACTTTATTATCAACCGTTTGTTACCAGGAACTTTCTTTTACAATAAATTGTTGCAAAGTTAGTAGGGGGTGTTTACATTTTTTGTTCCACGACTGTACCTTAGAACGTACGGCAAACAGCAAACAGCTATAATTAAATACACTTACATATTATCTTACCTTAAATTCGTTATTCATACTACATTTCTGTTTTTCAGTTTTCATCTTGAATAATTCCCAGGTTATATTTATTCCACTTTAAGATTATAAACTAGTGGGAATTCGACAGTTAACCATGTGAACGCGTTTGACTTATCGTTGCAGCATCGGTGAATACTCCGAAGGATATTAAGTTATCCCCTTGCCTGTGGAATATATTTGAGAAAAAAGTGTCAAAAATGGAAACAAAAAATTCCCTATAATTTTGTTCGTTGTTATCATCAAAATGTTAGAAATAGATTATTTAAAAAAATAAAAATAAAATTTTAAACGAAATAACTGTTATATACAATATTTTCACATATATAGGAAATGTTAACGGATTACAGTAATTTTTGTTCGTATTATAGTAAAATAAATCAAATGACATAATTTTCAAGATAAATGTAATAAACTAATACAACAATATTATTATTTATATCAACTGTCATGAATTCCATGTCCCTCTGATTCCTTTGAATTTTACAATACCTTTACAGTATGGTATATACGAAAATATGGCACGGCAACAGGCACGAAAACCACCAAACTTTTCGCGGGAAAGTATAGCCATCTGCTGGGAAAATGGTAAATTACATATCATGCATTGGACGAACTGGGTTCGGGCTTCAGGGAATTGAAACACCGATTTTTCTCTTGCCCGATCTCTGGTCGGGCATCCCCAAATTTGCGCATTTGCGTTGCCCGAACTGAGTTCGGCCTTCAAAGGCAAGGGGTTAATAAAATAATTCCAACTTCTTAACCGTTCACAATCCTACTCCGGTATGCATTTTATAGGAATTTCATTTTAACAGCAAAACTAAATTTAATATTCTTTATGTAAGTTTACGTAAAGACTAAAGATAGTACATAGATTACGATATTAACGATAATAAAACAGAATCCATGCTTTAATATTTGATCGGTTTTAATTTTTTTCGGTACAATTATAATAATTACTACATTTACATTTATCTGACCATAAACTCGTTGGTTACACTTCTCTTTTTACATTTTTCGTCTAGAATAACTGTCAGATTATATTTATTACACTCTACGATTATAAACTAGCGGGAATTCGACAATTATCCTTGTGAACGCGTTTTCCTTATCATTGCAGCATACGTGCATAACTCGAAGGTCGTATCTCATGTAGGCACATTTGGTAAGAAACACGATCTTGCAGCCCGATAGTTGTTTTATTTGTTTGTGTATGTTTATGTGTTATGTTTATATTTCAATGTTTATCGCATGGTTATGTTTTGGAGGCTAAAGTTTGTTTGTAATCCTCTACGATATTGTTGGAGCAGCGCGTAAAACCAACGAGTATGCCGCTACAGAGAAAAACTAGTCGTTGAGGGGGCATTGTAATATTTACCCATAATTGATATGCATAATATAAAATATGAAAATAAAACTTGCGTAAACCATTTATAAAATGCATTGCAATTCCAAAATAAAATTTAAACGTATTTGTTGTCAATTTGTTCGGTAGATAGTGTTTAAAATCGTGGCTTGATGACGTCATAAACTTTAAATGCTTCATTACTGAACTGCGCAAAGGAAACATGCTTATAACTCCTAAAATGATAATCATATTAACCCTTTATCTACTGACGGTACTTATAAGTACCATTAAAATAACTTGTTACAAAATTCATTTAATGCATCGATTAGTTGTAATACAGTTTAGAATGCGTTATAGATATATTACTTTATCTTGCTCCAAAAGCGTTATTTGGTTACACAAAACAAAAATATTTTTAAAAGGATCATTTCTTTTGCCTTTGCATCTTTTCAGCTTTCTTGGGATTGGGGGGGGGGGGGGGGGGGGAGAGAGAATTTTTCAATTAGGAAATATTTCTATATTTCTGTTGTAAGAACGTTATATTTGTACATTTCCTAATTCTACAAAATACTAAGAAAAATATTTAAAATAAAAGATTTGAGTGGAGTTATATCTATCGCACAAAATCCCTATAAATTCAAATTGAATTAATCCTCCTAAATCCTTCAATCCTTCTAAAATTTATTAAATGATTATGTAAATCTTCTAATGTAGTTTAAACAATTCACGAAAAATGCTTTAGAAGATAAAATTTTTATGAATTCATAATTCAGTACATAAAGGGTTATCTAAAACTTTACTGCGTCGGATTAAGCGTCTCATTTCCAAATAAAATATATATTTGAATTGAAATTTGAATGAAAAACAGTGTCATGAAAAATCAAAGAGTGTGGAAAATACGATTACAAATATCTCAGCAACTCATTATCCGATCGACTTCATTCTTTATGCAAAATTTATGTTTTTTTATTGTCTTTTATATTCACTCCTTAAAATGAACAATTTCGAAAATTTTTATATACCTTTTATTAGAACGAATATTTCGAGAGTCCGAAAAAGATAATTACGATAATCAAGGTTACTGAAACTCAATAGACTTATTTTCATTATTACATACTAAGTACACACCAAATTTCAAGTCTCTATTTTAATTTGTTCGGGAGATAGAACGTTTACAGAACACAGACAGACGGACGGCACTTTTTTTTCCTAAAAATATATTTTTCTGAATCTCCAGTGTCTGAAACGTGTAAATCTGTCAAAATTTTTTTTCGATTTTTAAAGCGATTACAAGACTTACCTATACTACGTATGATGGGTAAGTAATAAATCAGCCATTATTCTAACAAGGAGTTCCAACCCGTTCTCCCCGGGTTACAAAACACATGGGTAAACCATTCATATGTTTTTGTAATCGAAAACTAATAGATTTTTTACATGTAATACAGTAGAATACCGGTTATCCGAACAAGTCAGGTCCGACCCTAGTTCGGATAAGCAAAAGTTCGGATAAATGGACAGACAATTTAAGGGATGTTTCTGACTCTGCTAAAACCTTTACACGTTATCTAAGCTTAGGACTAGCAGCACCATTTAGTGTCTGGCATGTTCAATTTTTTTTTTTTTTTTTTTTTTTTTTTTCATTTTAAATTTTTTTTTTTGTTTACATTTTTATAATTAATTTTTTTTTCTCAACTTATTTTCTGAACTTCAGAGATTATAAGTAAAATAGTCTTTGATTGTTGTTTTGTTTCAACGAATTCTTCTTAAGTACGTTAGTTGAATAGGATCAACGTTCTTCTGCCGTTCGAGCCATTTCATAGCTGTTTCCAAACATTCAAAGGCTTCGTTATGTGATGGACCTGGGTTATTTTCAGAGCATTCGTTTTCATTTTCTTCATTTTCTTTTTCATTATGAATCTCATCATCATTTAAAATCTGATATCCAGGGTCATGTTACGTCACTTTTTAACCATTCGTTAATTTCATTTTCTTCATAGCTTAGCATTCTTCCCATCTCCTTTATTCCTTTACATTCCTCATTTTCTGATTCACTATCAGTTTTTTTTCTTTATTTAAAATTTTATTCCAATGGATAATTGGGAGTTCGGTTAAAATTTTTTTGGGGAGAAATAGGCTGTTCGGATAACTGGAAATTCTGTTTAAAAAATTTTTTGAGAGAAATAGGGTATTCGGATAATTGGAAGTTCGGTTAATTGGAGTTCCGATAATCGGTGCTCTACTGTATATACTTTTCAGCTTTTTCACTAACAATACCAACAATAATTTACAGTAGAACCTCGATTATCCGAAGTAATTGGGACCGACCATTTTTCGGAAAATCGAAATTTTCGGATAATCGGGAATGCTTGAATTTTAAGAATAAGGACAAATATATGCGCTATTTCTTTTTTGGTAACAAGTGCTTAATAAAAATAAAGCAATAGCAAAGTAGAAACACTAATTAATTACATGAATTTTAGTTTTCAAATCAAGTACTTTTTATGTATTTCACAAGTGTTTGAAACAAAGTTTTGTTTGCCGCAGTTTCGATTGCCTTTGCTTTGCAGCTCTATCACGAAGTTTTTTTTAATAGTATGCCAATTTCTTTTGAAGGTTATTCATATTAAAATTCCTTAAGTGTATTTTACTATTGATGTAAACAAAGCATTCGTATAACAAAAAATTGACGAAAAAGGGGACTTCAAATGTGTATTTTTGTTCTATGATTAACAAAGGTATGTAGTGTTTATCTTCTTTATTTAAATGTAGCTTTAAAAATGGATTTTGCACACAAGGAATCTGACAGTAAAAAAAAAAAAAACTTTAAAGAATGATTTTGCATACGAGAAATGTGATAG
This sequence comes from Maratus speciosus, assembly GCA_963932465.1. NCBI lineage: Eukaryota > Metazoa > Arthropoda > Arachnida > Araneae > Salticidae > Maratus > Maratus speciosus. Next base: position 523,689,785 of record OZ010792.1, on the reverse strand, counting down.
AAGAAAAAAAATGTTTAAAAATTGATTTCGGTTAACCGAGAGTTTCGGATAAAAGAGGTCCTACTGTATATATATAAGCAATTATGTATTCAACTAAAATTTTGAAATTTGTTAAAAGCAATACTTTCGTATTGGCCTGGTGCCAGGAATTAACTGTCTAAGAAATCGCTAAAAATGGATAGTCTTTTTTTGTTCTAATAATTTCGATGTTTTAAGTGTGGTTCGTTCACATGTCTTAAATTTGTGTTTCATTTATATATTTTTTTATTTAAGGATTGAAAAGGTTTAAATTTCATTATGGAATATAAGTCAGAAGCAAACTATTACTATAGAACTGTTTAATTTAAGTGCAAACATATTTGTCTTTTGTAATCCTCTGTCTGCAAGAGATAGAAATAGATTTAGTAAAATCATGCTTAAAAATTATTTTAAAAACAATAAAAAATGAGTAAATTGCAATACAGTTTTCAAACAAATTGCGATTTAGTTTTCAAACAAATTGCAATTGAAAGTACAATTTTTTTCACTATTTGAAGGTGTAAAAATTGGAAATGTGCGATTGTTAGAGAACTTCTGCAGTGTCAGCGCCATTAAGTGCTGAGTTTGCCTGTTGCCATGTGTGTGTTGTTTTCTTGATGTTTCTATGCATCACTAATCTCAGTCGATGACTTAACCCGTCACTGACATAAAAGTTAAATTTGATCGTCTGCTGTTGCCATTTTCAAAATGACGTCAGCATTACGCACAGATACGTTTGTCCTTTATAATATAGATAGACTAGAGCCTACGAACCAACACCGACGCTGGTTTTGTACCAACCCGGACCTCCCGAGTTTATTTGAAAAGTATCAATTATGCATTCAAATAAAATTTTGAAATCTATTTAAAAACGGTACTTTCGTATGAGTTAACTCATACGAAAGCCGAAGAAATCGAAGAAATCGCCCAAGATTTCATTACTTATAACAGTTCTTTTTAACTCTGATCATTTCAGTTGTTTAAGCCTGTCTTTTGTTTTATTCATATTATTTTAGTTTATTGATGAAGTTTTAACTTCTTTATGGAATATCAGCCGGAAAAAAAGTGCTGAACTATTTATATTAACTTAAGTGCAAACGAATTTCTTTTTTATAATCGTCTACAAGCGATGTAGATTTTTTAAAACAACTTAATGCTTGAAAATTATTTTAAAAAACAAAAAAATGAGTAAATTGCGATACAGTTTTCAAACTAATTTCAATACAGTTTTAAAACAAATTGAAGTTGTAAGTAGATTTTTTTCTCTATTTGGACGGTGTAAAAATTGAAAATGTGCGATGTTTAGAAGTTTAAAAAAAAATTACAGTAAAAGCGAAATTAAATCGTCTACAGTTGCCATTCGCAAAATGACGTCAGCGTTATGCACAGACATGGTTGTCCTTTAAAATATTGTAGATATTGTGTAAACTAGTCGGATGTGGCAATCGCAAAACTTTCTTCTATCTCATACATGTTAATACTTCCTGAAAAATGCAGCATATTAGCGCCACCGGTTAGGTGATTTATACACAAAATCCAATCATCAACAACTTAAGTAAACTTCTAACTGAATCTGAAGTTTCATGAAAATCCGTGCATTAGTTTTTAAAATAGAGCAACTGTGAAAATCGAGAAAAATGCAGCATAGCAGCGCCAGTTGTTGGGCGATTTTTACCAAAAACTAAACAGCACTAATTTATATCAGGGATTAACTGAATCTGAAGTTTGAGGAAAATTCGTGCATTAGTTCTTGAAATAGAGCTATTGCAATAATAATGTACCATAGCAGCGCCACCTGTTGGGCGATTTTTACCAAACAGTAATCAGCACCAAATTATATGAAGGACTAACTGAATCTGAAGTTTTATGAAACTCCGTGTATTACTTCTTGAGAGATAGCTATTGCGCAAATCCTGAAAAATTCAGCACAGCAGCGCTACCTGTTGGGTGATTTTCATCAAAAAGTAATCAGCACCAGTTTATATCAAGGTCTAATTGAATCTAAAGTTTTGTGAAATTCCGTGCACCAATTCTTGAGATAGAGCGCCCAAAAAAGTTTTGTTACATACAGACTCACAAAATGACAGAGTGACAGACAGATATTTTCTAAAAACCATCAAATCACGTCCAGGATCATCTAAAACTTATAAATTCATCGAAAACCGGAAGGCGGAAAATTTTCACGAATCCAATACTTTCTTCTTGTAAAGATAGAAGAAATTAAAAATTCGTACGTTTTCTAGAAAAATTCAAAACTATCATTAGAAAAAGACACATCTAGATTTTATGATGACCTAAAAATTAAAATTTTAATAGTTCTGGTTAAATAAATATCAGCTTAAAACACAATATTTTCAAGAAAATCTGCTAAAACATAAAATAAATGAAAATTTCTACAGCTATTTACGTTTTTCGGCAAAGCTTTGGTAAAAAAAAAAAAAAAAAAAAAAAAAACAGAAAAAAAGAAAGAAAACTAACTACCTTTAATCTTGTTTGAAATTTAATTGTCTTTGATTTCATTTGTAACAGTGATGCAGTCGTAAAATAACCAAAGGCGCTACAGGCAGAGAATATATACTACACTGTTAAAAATCTGCAGTAAACAGTCCAGCAATTCGACCGTTTTTACAGAAAAGAGATACATAGCCGTAATTTAACTTTATTCTCACCATAATATTGCCAATAATAAGGTCAAGTAATCGTTATCTTTAAAAACGGTCGAATGGCTGGACAGTTTACGGCATATTTTTAACAGTGAGACTATTATCGATAGCTTTACGTACAAGAAACAGAGAATATACTGAGATTCTTAAAAAAATCTAAAAGGTATACGGCGATATACGTCGTATACTCTTCGCTACATCCCTGATTTGTAAGCCAAAAGATTAATGTTCTTCTATTTTTTGATTTTTGAAGAATTTACTTTTGAAAATAATGTATATATATAGATATATTTATATAAAATTCACGTAAAAAATTTAAAAATAGTTATAAATGCAAAAAAGTAAATTTTTTCGTGTCATATTACTTTAAGTGTTTTGTCCCCCCCCCACCCCACCCCCCCCACCCCCAAAAAAATTCCGTGAAACTTTTCGTCAAATTTACTGGCACGTTTTTAAACGTACAAGCAAAGCACATGTTTATGCCAGTCAAACACTTGAAGCCATGATAATTAGAGTGATTTGGGAATCAAATGGCTTTTTCGTTTTTTGATACGAATATGATACGATTAAATATTGATTAAATATTAAAATTAAATATTGATTAAAATTAAATATTGATTTATGAACGAGTGTTGTCTTATAATGACCTTTATCACCCAGTTGCGTCCAGAAATTCGGTTCAACAGCATTTTTTGAAAAATTCTTTGCCTTTATCAAAAAATAGTAAAAGCTATTCGATTTCGTAGTTTTTGTTAATCTCATGCGTTTACAAAAAAAAAAAAAAAATGAATTCAGAAATACATCAGAAAGTAGCCAGTTTGGATTTGAGAACAACCTTAACAACACAATTTTGCAACTTATCGAACACTGCGATTGATTAGTGCGTACTAGAAAAAAACCTCGCCATATTGTTTTATGGTGTACAGTCGTGGGAAAAAAAGTAAACACCCCCTATTAACCCTGCAAAAATTATTGTAGAAGAAAGTTACTGCGACCAAACAATTGGAAATAAAGTCTACTTTTAAATGATGTATATAAAATTTTGTTACGGAGCTGTCTACATATCAAAATGAACCCAAACTTTGTTTTTGTATCAATAGCATAATACCCAAGTTTGACACCATAAATAAATTCTACATCCTATTCTAATAGCCTAGATATTAATTTTCATGAAATAATCATTCGTACGATTAGTTTAAGAGAAATTAATTATTTTAAAATGAGCCTATTTTAGGGCCTGTATCCAAATTGAAGTTCTGTGCTCGATTGTTCAAATGCTACGGAATGACTATGTCACTTCTATTAATGTATTATTTCTTGCCAATATGATCTTTTTGTTCGCTTAATCTGTTTCTACTATTGCCTGCCCAAATGTTTCAATAAAGTGAGTAAAATATATGTTTTTTTTTTTCAAATTATAGACATAGACGTATAATATTAACATAGACGGTCCATTAAACCATCCTTTTGATATTTTTTAATCATAATTTGAAAACTACTTAGAAGAAACATTTTAAATTGAGAATTCGCATACAGCAGGACATCATAAATATAAATCTAAGGTTGCAATTCATATTTTTCTCGAATATTAATTTCATACAAACTAGATCTTCTTAAAACGCCATCAAAAACTTAAATGCACTAGGCCTTTCGAAAGATCTGAGTCGTTCTTCGTCAGGCAGGCGTAAAGAAGACTGATGCTACTATGAAAGTAGCAGCAAGACTAAATAGCAGTCACAGTAGAAGCACGTCTTCTTTGCGCCTGACGAAGAAAGACTCAGATCTTTCGAAAGGTCTAGTGCATTTAAGTTTTTCATATATAATTCAAAAACTTATCATCCAAATGACTTGAAATTTCATTTCTTGACATAGTTTGAAAGGAAGATTTAAATACATATATTGTCAAAATTGGGTGTTGCTATTGAAAAAAAAACAAAGTTTTGTTTTGTTTTGTTTTATAGATAATCCAGTAATAAAATTTTTTATACATCATTTAAAAGTAGACTTTATTTCCAATTGTTTGGTACCAGTAACTTTCTTCTATATTATAATCAGTTGCAGAGTTAGTAGGGGGTGTTTGCTTTTTCTTTTCCACCACTGTACTTATGGAATTCCATTGTTCATGTGACTTCAAATAAAACGTGACTGAGAGTTGTAAGAAGTAGTTGTCCAGATTCTTTTTTGTTATCGACACTTTACTCAGCTGCGAAATTACACCGCAAAGATTCATGAAGAATTGATAAATCCTTCCTCATAGTCACTGGATTTATCAGTGTTGGTTGGGGAAATAATGGGTGTTGAAGTATAAGCTAAGTTTAATAACGTTCAACTTATATGCTACAGCAAGGATAGGTAACAGAGAAGTACGTCAAACACGTGTTTAACCCTTTATCTACTGCATTGTGATCTGCTGCAATTTTTTTTCATGTAATATTTTTTTTTTCAGTTACTACAATGAAAATTAAAGGATAAACATAAAGAAAAACACTCACCGGTGAGAAATTTAATTATTTAGAGTTAATTAATTAAAGTGATACTTTAAAGTACCGTCAGTACACTATGACTAAAATATCATAACTGAAAACCCACAAGGTATTTCAAATGGCACCAGAAAATATTTTCGATTTAATAAGTATGTAAAATATAGACCCCCTTTTTCTTACTTACAAATAAATCTTTTGGCGAATTCTGGTGCCAATAATTTATTTCAACACTTCAGAATTGAAAATGCTTTGCCCCTGAAAGGGTTAGAAAGAACTTATTTTTCTTAGGTTTCGATCTTGTTAGCTGTCCTTTAGTTATGTGACGTCTATATTCCAGGGACAACATGTTCTCTCGCATCTCCACATATGCAATATATGAATTTACATATGCCATTTCTAGCATAGTAAAAACAAACCAGTGCCACAACTTTTTCTATTTCCTATAAAAAAAAAATAACAATGAAACAGAAAAGAAATACCAGAGAAATCCTTACTACACTACATTTTAGTAATTACATTTTAAAGCAGTTGAAAACGATGGATAACTACACAGACGAAAAGTAAACAAGAAGTTTTCCTCCAACACTCAGTGTACTGGCGGTATTTATAATTACCACCGAGTAATTCAACTGTTAAATCAAATACATACACCGTTCACCTAAAATAGCTAGTCAAACTGTATCCTTGAGCACATAAAAAAAAAAAAATCCAACACTTATCTTATATCTTTTTCAGTGTTTGCGGCAATAAAAAGGCGAGCGTGACAATCTGTACAAAATGTCGACACAAAACTCATCGTCTGTGTCAAAGATAGCCTCCTTCCTTTCTAAAATAACAAACCTGGAACTACTGCTGCCATGTATCCGGATAAAGTGGAGTTAAAAGAGTTTTGCAAAGTACCATTAGAATATTAGTAATATTCACTATGGGATGAAAGTTTAAAGTGAGTGGTACTTATAAGTACCGTCAGTAGATAAAGGGTTAAATACTTATTGGCGAAATTAGGGTTATTTTAACCAATGTTCAGGGATGTCTTAAAAATTACACAATATTTTTTCAAGCGCTTTTATTTATTTTTTTATTATTATTAGCCCCCGATATGTTATTTCTTTGAGACAACAATGAAAATGTCGTCACTAAAAGATAACATTACATCTAACCATAAGCCACCCATAAAACGAATCAGATGTATCATTGTACAGCTAAATAGTGATAATCTACTGCAATTGTTTTAACTTTTAAACTTCGCACATTTTCAATTTTTTCACCGCGACGTATAGGAGAAAAAAGTACTTTTAAATACAATTTTTTTTAACTTTATCCCAATTAATTTTTGAAATATTAATTTTTTTGTAGTTTTTAATGCCATTTCTGTAATAGTGGCAATTGAAGTACTCCATTTCTGTAGAAAGTAAAGAGAAAATAGTGAAAATAGTAGATTACTATATCTTTTTCTTGCCATTTTCTCATAACAACTAATTTTTTTAAAAATTAAAATACGTGCTATGCCAAGAATATAACAGCGTCGTATAGGGGAAAAAAGTACTTTTAAATGCAACTGATTTGAAAACTGCATCTCAATTTATTTCAAGTTTTCTTTCAGTCTGTTTACGTTCTAATTTTTGTAAAAATAGTTGGAACAACCACGAAATTATAGCATGTTATTAAAGTCGATTACTGCATAGCTATTAATTTCCGATTTTTTTAACTAGTGAAATAAACATATTTTGAACAAAATCTTTACATAATAAATTAAACCCGCAAATGAACAGATGAACAGGTGATTGCTTTCAGAGGATACCCAGTTGCAATGCAACTCCACTTTCTTTAGATGAGTAATTGTGTATCACATCTTAGAGAAACCATAGACAAATAGTCTAGCCATAGTACAGTAGATGCACTGTAATTTGATTAAGAAAAAATGCGTGTTTAAAAAAAAAGGGAACGATTAAAGATATAGAAAAGGTTGATAAATTCGGATTGGATAATCCGAGATAAGGAGGCGGAGCTTGTTGGGAAATTAATGCGACTTACAGAGAAGGCACATTTTAATAAATAAATTTTCTGGTTTCAAACATGTTTATTTGTCTTGAAAGAAAAAACAAACAGAAGTTGGCAACTTGTGATTATAATATATCCCCATTAAAATAACCTTTTAACTACATATATTATATTTTTAAGATCACATACAACAGTTCGAATGCATGATGATTTCGTGTTTGAAATACCTTTTGGCATCTACATTTTCAAACCTAGAGAAATTTCAATGTATTTTTTTAAGAGCATTTAGTTTTTATTAGTTAGTCTATTAGTCTATCTACGCAGTGTGATATTTAGATATTTTCTCCCGCGGGGTAGAATTCTGGAGCCTCGGAGAAGGAGCATTGTGGAGTTGCGATGGAAATTTGGACTTATAATGAGCAGAAAATGTGAAATCTCTCAAGGAGAAGAACATTTTGCTACTCCCGGGTAAATGAATATTCCGAGCTACCTTCTCTGATTCATCACTGCAGTGTTTGCGCTCTTTTGAACACATAAAGAATCTGATGAAAATTATAGTATCATCAGAATACTTTGAATCGAATTTGAAAATGTCAACTCCAACGATTTTCTTTCAAATGGCTAAGGTTTAGATCGCTTACATATATTAGCTTTATTATTGTTTGTGGGAGAAAAAAATCCATGTTATGATTGCCTAAAGTTTCCCACAAACATTCAGTCTAACTTTAAGCTCCCTGTTACGTTGTTTCGTTGTCAATACGATGATGATGATTTACGAAAACTCTAGTCAAACACCAGTAAAGACATCAAGTAGCCCCTGTTTTGTTGATAGGCTATCGCCACCGATATATGCGTGATATTGGACACAATATAAGAAGGATAATAATTAAATACTAAATTATTCAGTTCATAATTATTATTTTTCTTAAGCCAACTTATTTTCAAACCCGCCCTTTGTCGCGTTTTTTGGCGGGTACAGCTCCGGCTGAACATTGTAATTTTTTCAGTGTATTTTTCAATTTTTTTTAAACTTTAATAAAGGTGACCGGGAGGTATACTATACTCTACAGATTAGGTCCTGGTCTGAGCACTCCCTCTTAGGCTATCAAATCAAACCAAATAATTTATTTACAGATTATTTACACTAAAAAAACATTATTACAATTATCGGCTCGGTTATACCAGATCCTGCCCAACACGAAGTTATTCTTTCAAATAATGTCTACGTACTGGGTAGTATTATTAAACTACGCTCTTCCTATTCCTTGCCTAATAAACTACGTATTATTCCCTTTTCACTTTACCGAACTCAGCAAAGGCTTATCGGAGAACTAATCAGGTATCTCCCCTCGTATACACGTCTTTCCCCGCCGAAGTCAGTATTTTCTGAGAAACACTTTCACTGGCAAATTCACTACTCAAACCTGCGGCCTCTACCCACGAGACTTCAGTCAAGACTACCCAACACTCGTTCTCAGCTTCTCCCTCGAGAGAAAAACATATGGGCTCCATCCCTGTAAAATCAAGAAAATCTTCTTATCTCTTACTGCCCTTCACTTCCTCACTCAGTCATTCACTAGAGATTCCCAAGGAATTTCTTTTGTTTATTTTATCTAGCCTCTTTGTTGTTCACATTTTTGTATACAAGAGAAATGCTGATATGTCGTTTGCCCAATGGGGTTTTTCATACAATATGATATGAATATACAGTCGGACCTCATTATCCCGACTCCCGGTTTTCACGTCACTCCGATTATCACGTCAGTTTTTCAAAGTCCCGATTTTCTGTATATGACTTTAATGTAAATAAACTCCGGATTTTACGTCATTGTATAATTTTCAACTCCGGATATCCCGACGGTTTAGGAAAATTGTCCATTTTTCATAATCCATCTTATAAGCACGGAAATTAAGCGGTAAGAAATGTCTTAGCCAAATTTTTCACAAAAGTATCTAAAATACCCATTGAAATAAATCAGAAATTTTACTTCAATCCTTTATCTGAATAAATAAACTCTATGAATGACCCACTTAAGCTCCAGATAGACGGATCAGTCTACTCGCGGTCTTTTTGTTCTGGTCAGGTGGCGCTTTCTTTTGGTTACAAGGCATTTTTCATCCGACTAAAACCGAAGTATTGCATTGCATTGAAACGATCAGAAATTATCTAACGTCAATTTCTGAAACAACGAATATTGATTACAAGTCACTGTATAATATTGAAAAAAGAATTGTAGGAAGCACATCTAGGGATAAGCAAACCTTAATTCATCAATATTTCATGTGTCAATAATAAAACATGTCACCATAAATCTGATTTTTATTCTTTTCAATTTTGTTTTTGTGTTTATTTTGTTTAATAATAATGTTTTATTGATTAAAACTGCAAGAATAGTTATGAATTTGAAATTGTCTTAAATTACTTAAAAATACAGCTTTTTAAAAACATTTCCGCGACAACCCGCTTATGACGACACTTTGTTCTGGTTCTTAGAGTGTCGGGATAACGAGGTTCGACTGTAATAACTCAATTCCTATTTTCAAGATAAGAAAAAATATTTCTCTAACACAGGTACGTAGAAAGTGATTTACATACAAAATACAATAAATAAACAAAAATAATATTAATTAGTGGTAATCTTATTTAGTCACACGCTCATTAACGTCAGAAACCTGACACTCCCTTTGTGTAGTCCATTGTTATATTCATCTTTTTATTTGATGATACACAATTTATTTATATTTATAATCGTGTGTATATTACTCTCCTTTTGATACCCATTTTGATGGGATTCGGGGCAAAGAAAAGCCTCTGTGATTTGACATCAAATGCCCACCATATTGAATTTTTAATGACATTACATCTCTTGACCCTGGAGAATTCATACGATTTTAATGATACCGGATCTATAGAAATCGGTAAACACTGTATCTCTATCTAAAGCGTACACTCTAAATAAAAAAAGGGACTATTCACTCCGGAGGAGTGAATACTCACTCTCTCGCAGAGTTAAAATATGTCCAACCTCTTTAGAGTGGCTATTCACTCTGGGCAAAAGTGGAATTGTTAATTCTCTGAAAGAGTGAATACTCACTCCTGGGAAGTTAATATTCACTCTAAACAGGGGCGGATAATAACTTTTTCGGAGAAGTGACTATTAACTCTTGCTAAAGAAGTGCGCTTTTCCCCCCTGGTAGGAGTGAATAGTCACTCTTTCATAGGAGTGAATGTTCATTTTTTATGGAGTGAATTCTTTTTTATGTTGCTTTTATGGGCATTTTAAAAGAACCATATCTTTTAGAGCATGCAATGAAAATAGATACAAGCGTGGTAAAGATTGGAATAAGAAAAACTTTACTGGCAATATTTATTTAATTCAAAGTTTATAACACTAACAGAACTTTTAAGGAAAAATTCAGTTAAAGTTACATATGAATTAAATTAGATTACTGACAGAAAGAAACTAATATATTTTAATTCCAATGTTATCCCTTGTGTTTGTTTTCATTGCATGCCCAATAAATATGGGATAGTTTTAAAATGCCCATAAGGGCAAGTAATTAACCGAAATCTTAATCAGTTAGTACTATTTCTTACTTTTCAGATACCCCATTAAGTTGTATTTAGTATTTTAATAACTCTATTGATGTACGATAATTATGTTCTTTTTTTCATGTTTAATTCAAGTTTTAAAAATTTAGATCTCAGTATTCATTAATAATGAATTTAAATATAATCAAACGTTATTGTTTACTGTATTTTAGTTACTTTTAAAGTTTTTTTTTTTTTAATAACTGTGTAATAGGTGGTTGTTATATGATTAACAACGTGTGATTTAGTTTTTATTCAGAATCCTATTGTTCTAAAATATTTTTAATTTTTCCGCTAAAAACACAATGCTTATCAAATCACAAGCTTGATTTAAATATTAAGAATATGTAAGTTTTTTTTTTTTTATGTATTGTGATTTGTCATTGTTCTATTAACACTAGAACGTCCGGAACTTTTATCCAACTTTAATAAAAAAACAATTTAACACCAGAATTTTTATTTTAAATTATTTCATTTATCTATTTAACTTAATTTTCTCTACTTACAATTTAACTAATTTTACGAAACAAATTCTGGTCCGAATCTACATTTTTATCATTTTGGTGGTGTCGAATTGACTCCAGACAATGTACTGACTGTTCTTATTGTTTGAAAAACATTATTAATGTAATAAGTAGTTATTTATCTCTTTATAATATATTCAATTTTATATAATATAAGTAATACTATGAACATTTAAAAAATATATATTCAAGCAGTTTTATCTATAAACTTCATATCAGGCATAAAAAGCACTTTATTTCAATGCTTAAATACCATGTTTTATTTTTTAGTGCCAATAATTATGTGTATCATAACTATTTAACTCATAATCATAACGTACACATCTACAGGAATAAAAGATTAAAATTCAATAAGACTTACCTTTGCGTTCCATAAATAATCTCGTTAATAATACCCGTATATTTTAAACCTAAAATGGCGGACGCCTTTCTCTTATCTTATAAAAAAAAGTGTCGTAGACTTGCTGTTTTGGTTAGCTGATGAGTAATACTAAGAAATCGACCGAAAATTCGATTTCGTTTTTGTTCTAAAATCTGAGTATTGCCGAAAATTCGTTTTTGGCGAAAATGCTACCAAAAAATTCGGCCGAACCGAAACTCGACCGAAACAATCTATATTCCAGAAATCTCGTTTCTTCCTTCGGAAATTTTTAACATTACCCGTTGATTTGAGCTGTATTTCTCAGATGAGACACAGTTTATTTGTTACTATGAGGCATAAATTATCAGTCATAACAGACTCCAGACGGGAGTGAAAATTATAAAGCAAGTAATGCATGTTGCGAACCGCGCCATGTGCGTAAGTGTTTAATATAGGTGCAGATTCACGGTCGCCAGTCGCCACGTGGCGACTAAATTTTTTGCTTTGGCCACTAACTTTCGATATTTCAGTCGCCATGAGTTATACAGGTATGCCCCTTTTCTGCGAATAGAGGATTTCTACTTTTTTTAAAAATCAAATCCGTATATTCTCCTTCATAATTCCAACACTCCAGAATGATCTCTTTAATACAGAATTTCGTCCCCCCACCCTATTGCATTACATAGAAAAATAAATGTCCGAAGTGTGTTTTGATTTTTATAGCGTAAAATAATTACACACATTCACAATTTTTTTTTATATGTAATTGCACACGACAAAATTAAAATAAGAAATTGTGTTTCTGATATTCCAGACTTCCATGATTGCTTAGCTTATACCTTTTTTTAAATGTATCTTGCCCAACTATATCTTCTGAATGAATATAGTTTAAGATTTGTATTACACTTAATAATCAAATTTAAAGAATTTTATGATTAAATTAAACATACCCATTTGATGTAATTAGTCTGTGTTTTCTAGTACATGTGTAGATATTAAATATTTTTCACTTTGAATTTAGTCCCCCCACCCCTATACGAACACTACTGTTTTTATGAGTTTGTTCCACAATGTGGCGACTGGATTTTTTGGGTTTAATGCGCTACTGGCTCTTTCCACATTTTGAGAATCTGCAACTATAGTGTATAAGTTAAAAATAACTCGAATCGTACCATGTGAGTGGGTACATGTGTAACTAAAATGAGCCCACGCAAAAACTGTCAATGATGCTCGAATTTTTGTAAAGAAAATAACTTGAGTTGTTTCACGACCGAGGAGCAAAATATCGCTTCCTCGGAATTTTAAATGTGTTATGTAAATTTAAATATCAAGTTGTGTGCTTTTATGTTGTGGTGTTGTAAAAGTAAACAAGAAAAATTAGAATACTAGTTTCTATAGTTTAAGCACACATTCTACCTATTGAAATATAGTTATTCACGACGGCTTTACACGATTATTTTCTTACACGAATATTTCTACAACAATAATTTTCAATCTTCAAAACCACGATAAATTTTCCTTAGATACGTTGATTTTTTTTTTTTTTTTTTTTTTTGTGCTTGGAAAAACTAGATTTAAGAAATTTTAGATTGTCTTTAATGCATATATGACTCAACTTTGAAGATACTTTTTACCCACTCGTTAAAAATTAAAGGCTTAACAGTGATAGAAAAATTTTACTTTGAAACCGCAGAAGTCTTTTGAATGCTCTTTGAGAAAGTTCTATCATTCTGTATCCTTTATGAATTAATTACGTTTTATTTTATATGAAAATTTCCATAAATAATCACTTTAATAATATCGGTATATTTTAATGCTAAAATGGCGGACGCCTTTCTCTAATCTTAAAAAAAGCGTCGTATACAAGACTGTTCTGATTCTGTTGAGTAATACCAATACATACAAATACTCATTCCTGCTTAGAGTGAATGCAAGAGTGAATAGTTACTCTTTCAGAGGAGTGACTATTCACTCTTGAAAAGTAATGAGTTTTAGCACCAAATCAGCGTAATTTCCAAGGTTACGTTATGAAATGGAGTTTTTGAAAATTAAGCAGTGACATGTTTTAGTGCTTTTCATTATTTTACTCCATATCTTAATTCAAAATTGAACGGAAACTTTTTAAAGTGTATAATACCAGGCTTTCACTCTTATCAGCGGAATGAGATATTTCACTCTCAACAATGGAGTGAAATATTTCACTCCTTTCTAGGGAGTGGAAAATTCCACTCTTTAAGGAATGTATTTTTATAAAATTCACTCCAAAAAGAGTGAAAATGGCTGGCACTCTTTCAAAGAGTGAACTTTTCACTCCTTCCAATTTTAGAATGTAATATCTATACTTCTGCTTATCTATACACTGATAAACACAGGGGTGTAGCGAAGGGTATACAGAGGTATACGCCATATACCTTCTGGACTATTTTAAAAAGCCCGTATACCCTCTGTTTCTCAAATAAATCTATAGCGTAAACTCTAGAAATGATGTTCATGACTTTAACGTATACCCTCTGCTATAGTATATGCCCTCTGGTTTCTTTACGACTACAACACAGCATAAACATATAAAATTTTATGCCTCTTTCACGTGCCACAGTAAGTTAAAAATCTTAAATACATTTTTATTGTGAATTTCAGAATGATTTTTTCCCTATGCTTTCCATTTATTTCAGTATTTCGAATCATACAAAAAAATAACGTGAGATTGAGAAAAATCCCCTAAAAATGTGACAAAACTAAAACACGTGCGCTCTAGCGTTACGCAAGTAATGTTTAACCAGCGAGAGAATTGTTTTTCCTTCAAACAGAAAATCCTCTAAAATCCAGATCAAAATACAAAAAGCAATCTTCTAACTTTCGTGTCTAATGGATTAGTAATCGTTGACATCATTCGTTCCATACTAAGGTATTGCTCACGTCACGATTAGATACTGCAATGCATATAAATCTGGACGACAAAAAGTCTTGAAAATAAAAGTGTTAAAATATGTGAGATTAAAATTCTGATAAAATTTACTTAAAAGGTGCTGAAATATACATGCAAAGGTCTTTATAGCATAGAAAACGTCAGAAGATGTTAAAAACACCCAAGCGCTTTCAACTGCACTATGACAGCCGTCATCAGGGGGAAAAGGTCACAAGATTGAAAGATCCCTGATCTTTCCACCCTGTTATAGTGAAGTTGACACCTGTTATAGTGAACACCCTGTTATAGTGAAGTTGAAAGCGCTTGGGGTTTTAAGCATCTTTTGACGGTTTTTATGCTATAAAGACCTTTTCATGGTCTATTTTAGCACCTTTTAAGTAAATTTTATCAGAATTTTAATCTCAATAATTTTATTTGTTTATCAAGGTGAACACGCATTCAGTAATTTATAGTTTGAGCTATATTTTACAATAAAAGTGTTGTTTTATGTCTGACACTGAGACACAACTTGCGTCCTTATTGCTACCTTTGCCACACTAAACATTTCAGAAGATTTAACTTAACATTTTCCTTAATGTCAAAGACAGTCGATGTGACACCATTGACTGAGCATCAGAGACGGTCACATCACAGTCTTAATGACTACCCGTCATGGGTGCCTGGAAAGGGGATGGGGAGCGCAGAAGGAGACAATTGGCCTCCTTGGATTTTCAAAATTGATTATTTAAATTTTCTTTTTCTCTCAAGACTTTGAAAAATATAATACAATTTATTCCTAAACGATTTAAAATAATTAAACATTAAGAAAAAAGGGAACTATGATTTTTTTTTTTCGCCAGAGAACGGGGTGTGGGGCTGCCACCCCGAGCCCCATGGAAGCATTTTTTAGTTACGGTTTTCCTTTTACGCTTATGTGTTTAAAAATTAAGTAAAACGGAATACTCAAAGGGAAGGGTGAAAACCTCAGCCGAAAAAAAAGGGGGAACCAGGTGGCAGCGGTCTACAGGCACATCATATATAATTATATTAAGACTTGGTTAAGAATAAATTTTATTTTATTTTTTCCAAAATCATCAGGGATAAAGAAAATTTATCTGATAAATTTCAGGATCTAGGGAAAAGCAATGGTTTTTCCTTGCCTCCCCTTGCCGGTGGTGTCCTTGGAAATATGTATATTTTAAATTAAAGTAAAAGCATATTTTGAGCGTTTCAAAACAATGATCCTATTCAAAAATTGCCTACTTTTGCCAAATTTCAAAATTCAAATCCGAAAAAAATACGTTTATTCCCGGAATTAAATCCGACGTTTTCTAGTTAGTAGATCGGTAATCATATTACAAGAACAATGCATCAGTTATTCTGGAAATTTTATCGCTTACTTTTACTTCTAAAACAGCAACAAAAAATGTGCAGCAAGCGGGAACGCTTGCTTTCCTCACATTTGCTCTGTTTAATTAAAATACAGAATCCTCGAAACCTTGGAGACATGTATTTTAATTAAATTAAAAGCATATTTTGAGCATTTCAAAACAATGATACTATTTCCAAATTGCCTTGCTTTTCCAACTTCGAAATTTTCACATCCGAAAAAACATTTTCTAGTTAGTACAATGGTAAGCATATTACAGGAATAATGCTATCAATTATTCTCGAAATTTTATCACTTACTTTTACTTCTAACAAAAGAAGTAAAACTAGTATGTTGTGGCCATCACAAAACTTTCTTCTATATAAATCACGGCAATTAAATCATTTAAATAGTACAAGAAATAACAACGATTTATATCCAATTCATATCAAAGTATATCTGAATTTAAGTTGGATGAAAATTCGTGCATTAGTTCTTGAGATAGAGCTATAGCGGAAATTCTGAAAAATGTAGCATAGCAGCGCAACCTGTTGAGCGATTTGCACCAAAAGTAAACAGAACTAAATGATATCAAGTTATACCTGAATCTGAAGTTTGTTGAAAATCCAAGCATTAGTTCTTGAGGTAAAGCTATTGCGGAAATCGCAAAAAATACAGCATAGCAGCGCCACCTGTTGAGCGATTTACACCAAAAATTTAACCTCACTAATTTATACGTCAATTCATGTCAAGGACTAACTAAATCTGAAGTTTGATGAAAATCCGCGCAATAGTTCTTCAGATACATCTCTTGCGGAAATCGGGAAAATTGCAGCACAGCAGCGCCTCCTGTTGGGCGATTTACACCAAAAATTAAACAGCACTAATTTACATCGGGGACTAACTGAATCTGAAGTTTGATGAAAATTCGTGCTTTTTTTTTTTTTTTTTTTTTTTTTTTTTTTGGAGTTAGAGCTATTGTGATAATCATGAATAATGCAGCATAGCAGCGCCACCTGTTGGGCGATTTTCACAAAAAAGTAATCAGCACCAAACTATATCCTGGACTAACTGAATCTGAAGTTTTATGAAAATCCGTGCAGTAGTTCTTGAGATATAGCTATTGCAGAAATCGTGAAAAATGCTGCATAGCAGCGCCACCTGTTGGTCGATTTTCACCAAAAACTAATCAAATCCAGTTTATATCAAGGCCTAACTAAATATAAAGTTTTGTAAAATTCCGTGCTTTAGTTCTTGAGATAGAGCGCCCACAAAATTTTTGTCACATACAGAGTGACAGAGTGACAGACAGACTCACAGACAGACATTTTCTAAAAACCATCAAATCGTGTTCTGGGCATTCTAAAACGTATAAATCCGTCGAAAACCGGAAGTCGAAATTTTTCACGAATCCAATACTTTCTTGTAAAGATAGAAGAAAGTAAAAATGTAGGACGCGAGAACACGTTTTTTCCACACATTAGCTCTGTTTAATTAAAATAAGAAGCCTTGAAACCTTGGAAACATGGATTTTTTATTAAAGTAAAAGCATAATTTAAGCATTTCAAAACAATGATACTATTATTCAAAACAATGATACTATTATTCAAAACGATGATACTATGCAAAATTGCCCTGTTTTTCAAAGTTCCAAAATTCTCCTCCGAAAAAAACATTTTCTATTTAGTACAATGGTAGCATATTACAGGAACAATACTATCAGTTATTCCGGAAATTTTATCGCTTACTTTTACTTCTAATAAAATAATAATAATAAAAACTGTAGAACGCGGGAACGCTTTGTTTCCACACATTTGCTCTGTTTAATTGAAATACAATGGCTCGAAACCTTGGAAACATGTATTTTTTAATTAAAGTAAAAACATATTTTGAGTATTTCAAAACAATGATACTATTTCCAAATTGCCTTGTTTTTCCAACTTCCAAAATTCTCCTCCGAAAAAACATTTTCTAGTCTGCACATTCAGTGCTTGATTTACGGCAGGACATTTGGGACACGGGCCCAGAGCCCCTGATTTTCAGGGGCCTCAAATGCTACTGTAGGTTTTTCAATTATTGTCCAATATCTGATGTAGTTTTAATATCTATGGAATTTACATTTCATTCTACATTCCATTGTGTTCCTATTGTATTTTTATAACGTTGTATATTTTGTCTGAAACATCCATTTATAACTATTTTATTATAGTGAATATTTTCTTTTATCTTTATCACTTTAAAAATATATTGTATTTTAATTCTTATTTAATCCCTTTCCTGTTCTCGTCAGATTATTTGGGGGTTGGTGAGCGTAGCTTGCAGGCAGTAGAGCACCCTAATATTTTAAATAATTGTAGATTGGTGTTACCGAAAATTTATTATTAGTTGTTGCATACTTTATCATTCCACATATATAGACTTGTATAGGGAAAGATAATTAACACCACACAATTTATTACAAAACGTCTATTCATTTAAGTTAACATAATTGTGAAATAATTATTTAACAGTAAATTTATGATTATCATATATAATTTTTGAATGGATATTTGAAGTAATTATTAAAGTCAATAATGGTTATTTTAGTAAGTACCTTTTTTGATTTTTTTTTCTCAGTCCCCTTGTAAATTTCGGTACAAGGGTGCCCCCGTAAGCATCGGTGTCAAGGGTCCCCAAATTTGTAAACCGGTCCCTGAGCACATTGGTAACCGCATTGTAAGAACAATGCTATCAGTTATTCTGGAAATTTTATCGCTTACTTTTACTTCTAACAATAATAATAATAATAATAATAACTGTAGGACACCATAACGCTTTGTTTCCTCACATTTGCTCTGTTAAATTAAAATACAGAATCCTCGAAACCTCAGAAACATGTATTTTTAATTAAAATCATATTTTAAGCATTTCAAAACAATGACCATATTTCCAAATTGCCTTGTTTTACAAACTTCCAAAATTCTCCTCCGAAAAAACAATTTCTTGTCAGCACATTGGTAACTGCATTACAAGAACAATGCTATCAGTTATTCTGGACATTTCATCGCTTACTTTGAAGAAAAACTGTAGGACGCGGGAACACTTTGTTTCCTCCCATTTGCTGTGTTTAATTAAAATAAGAACCCTCGAAACCTTGGAAACATGGATTTTTTGTTAAAGTAAAAGCATATTTTGAACATTTCAAAACAATGATACTATTATTCAAAACAATGATACTATACAAAATTGCCTTGTTTTTCAAAATTCCAAAATTCGTCTCCGAAAAAACATTTTCTATTTAGTACAATGGTAGTGGTACAGTGGTACAATGGTACAATGGTACAATGGTTTTATTAGAAGCCATATTACAAGAACAATACTTTCAGTTATTCTGGAAATTTTATCGCTTTCTTTTGCTTCTAATAAAAAAATAAATAAATAAATAAATAAATAAAAAACTGTAGAACGCGGGAACGCTTTATTTCCACACATTTGCCCTGTTTAATTAAAATACAGAATCCTCGAAACCTTGGAGACATGTATTTTAAGTAAAAGCATATTTTGAGCATTTCAAAACAATGGTACTATTTCCAAATTGCCTTGCTTTTCCAACTTCCGAATTTTTAGATCCGAAAAAATATTTTCTAGTTAGTACAATGGTAAGCATATTACAGGAACAATGCTGTCAGTTATTCTCGAAATTGTATCGCTTACTGTTACTTCTAACAAAAAAAAAAAAAAAAAAAAGAAAAAAGAAAAAGCGTAGGACGCGAAAACGCTTGCTTTCTTCACGTTTGCTCTGTTTAATTAAAAAACCATCGAAACCTCGTTAAGTTGGCGGCCTTCTCATGTCATTGAATAGGGATGCTGTTATACGAACGGTCTGAATGTGAATGAAGTTCAGATAATTTTATACGTGCAGAAAGTAGCTTGATGTCCTTCAAAAATGCCAGTCTCACTTTGTTTACCCCGACGAATAACAAAAAGTTCATAACAAGGTTCACTGTTTATTTGGATTTGATGGGAGAAGATAAATTCAACAGCATTGATTTCAAAATTTTCTGGAAATAACTTATGAAGGATCTGTAATAATTGCAGTATCTTAT
The DNA here is from genome assembly GCA_963932465.1 of Maratus speciosus. Taxonomy (NCBI): domain Eukaryota; kingdom Metazoa; phylum Arthropoda; class Arachnida; order Araneae; family Salticidae; genus Maratus; species Maratus speciosus. The sequence goes on along the minus strand of OZ010792.1, from coordinate 523,669,784 downwards.
GCCACTTTAAAGCATAACCGAAAAGAAAATAACTGTTACATTGTTTTGATATTTTTATCAGCTTCTTTTTCTTATAACTCTTTTTTTTTCTTTTTGTGTGCGTATATCTCATGTTCCAATCGCTGAATATACAGGGTGTTTCAAAACTATATTTGAGATATATAAAGGCAAGTAGAGCGGACCTAAGAAAGCAGATTTTGTATAGGAATGTGGGTGCGAAAATGCAGCGTTCAGGCAGTGGAAGGCGCTGTTGAGTTCGGCGGATGAAAGCGCTTCCTTGACTTGAATCGTCACTTCCCGCACGGATTTCGAGCAACATGCATCGTTACACCAATACGGAGCTTGCCGGCATGCATTTCATGTATGGGGCTGCGCAAGAAAATGGAGCGACTGCTCAAAGGATGTACATGGGACGATTCCTGGGTCAGATCTGTCGGATCGCCTAACATTTGAGCGTCCACTGAAAAAAAAATGAAGTACTCAAAAATGAATAAATCGATGTATTCATATCGAAGTGTGTGTGTTTGGATCAAAAACGAAACTAAGCTTTCTCAATTTTGAAACCTCGCTTGTTATCAAACCCAAACAAAGCGATAATTTTGTAATTTGTAATGGTACATTTCATTCATTGCGGCATAAAAGATGTTTATTAATGTAAATATTAAATTATGCACAGTATTTTTTAAATAATTTTAAAAAGTGCTTGCAAATAATGCTCTTGTTATAAAAATATTCGATTTGAGTATATTGATAATAATTTTGCTATTTTTCTTAATAAATATTCAATTATACGTTTCTTTTTAATAATTTTGTGCAGAAAATAAATGTCCATACATTTTTACTTTAATTTTTAGGTTCCGGGAGGCGGTAAATAACAATTCATATTTGAATACAACCATGGAATCAAAAATGAGTACACGTGTTTCTTAATTTTGAGTACATTTGGATCGGAGCTATTTTGAGTATGTGACGTATTTAAACTTGAGTACTTTTTACTCAATTTTGAGAACTCATTTTTTTCAGTACCTTCATCTGGAGTTGTGCACGATGGATCGTGGCGTGGTTCGAGGCGTGATACGGACACTGGAAGATATTACAGAATTCCTGCAGAGGAAGAAGAAGTATTACGCACAGTAGAGGATAGTCCATCAAAATGCTCGAGAGCTGTTGGGTTTGAATCATTTCTTTTAGCAGCCTCGTACATGAAATGCATGCCAGCAAGCTCCGCATTGGTGTAACAATGCATGTTGCTCGAAATCCGTTGGGGAAATGATGATTCAAACCATCGAAACGCTTTCATCCAATGAACTCAACAGTGCAACTCTACTGCCTCAACGCTGCATTTCCGCACCCACATTTCTACACAAAATCTGCTTATTTAGGTCTCCTCTACCTGCCTTTACATTTCAGACATATAGCTTTGAAAGACCCTGTATACACATTTACTTCAGTATGGATACGACTAAAAAAAACTATACAGTTTCTGGAAAGGTGGGGAACATTTTAAGGCAGGTAAAGATTAAAACAATTGCCCAAAACCCGAGTTTATGATTTTCATGTGAAAAAATACAAGTATTTAAAAACTGAGCATCTGCTGCATGCACATTCTTAATCATTCAAAAGCTAGTTTTTTTCCATTTTAATGAAAGTTCCTCTTATGAAAATATATACATCTGCATGTTCATTGTTATACAGGTCAATTATTATCAAAATAAACTAAGTATTTGCCTCCACAACTTTGCGACCTGCTTCTGCATGCGAAAATTTAAAATTCAATCATTTCTTGCTTTTGTAATAAATGTACTGATTTTTGTACAATAAGACAGTTTAATATTCTCTACAATTTGATAAAACTCGAAAAAAGAAAAGTAATTAGCATGGAGACTTTTAGATCAGTTGTTTGTATCGCATGCAATTTTAAACCCAGAAACGCTAGTTTAACTGGATGCCTATAAGTCTGAGACTAATTAAAATCATAAGAAGAAATGCAATATTCCACCTTGATCCAGTCATAAACTACGTAATATGAACTTTTAAAAAGTTCAATGATAATACAGTACACTCCCTCAAATCCGCACAACTTGGGAACAGAGGTTGTGCAAATTTTAGAATTTTGCAGATTTCTGATCATTGGTTTGTTTACATTTTTTGAACAGTATAACTTGAATGTAATAATGCAATAAAAAAAATGAATGCTTGCAATATAGTAAAATATTAAATAATTAAGTGAAGTGATAAACTAAAATGATAAAAAGTATGATAATTTTAAAAATGATTAAATTATTAAAACTAAAGGTCAAGTAAATAATTAATAATGTATAACTAAATATGCATAATAAAGATGAGATGGGTTTTCCTTGAATTATTCAATGAAACTTTCCTCAAGAAGGATTGCTCCCCTATTGATTCACATCAAAATTAAAGAGTAAGGAAGTTTTATTTCAGGCTTCACGAGTCTTAAGAACCAAAAAAGTTTGATTAAGAGGCTACTTCAGTCAAGTGAAAAGACCCGTTCGCTAATGCTAATCCTATGGAAGAAATTTATAACGATATCTCGGTTGCATTTTAATATTTTTAAATGATTTTTTTTTTTTTTTTTTTTTTTTCATTAGATAGCTGAGATCGATCTGTACAAAGGGCGTTTTTTACTTTTTCTATTTTGTTTAGAGATATTTTTAATGAGGACACTTTCATTTTGGGAACCGGTTTCGAAACTGAAAGCATCCTCATTAAAAAAATCTGCAATCGAAATCGAAAAAGTAAAAAACGGCCTGCATACAGATCGATCTCAGCTATCCAATGCAAAAAAGTCATTTAAAAATATTAAAATGCAACCGAGATATCGTTATAAATTTCTTCCATAGGGTTAGCATTAGCAAATGGGTCTTTTCACTTGACTGAAGTAGCCTCTTAATAGATAAATATATTGGGTAAAAAGATTGTGACTACCAGTGATACCAGCAATATCTTGATTTTTTTTTTTTTTTCAGAAATAAATTTATACTTCCTTTATGAAAAACCACGAGTTCAGTAATATTATCGAAAATTGCGTATTAAAATACAGTAGAACCTCTTTTATTCGAAACTATTTTAATCGAAACTCTCGGTTAACCGAAATCAATTTTTAAAACTTTTTTTACTATCTCATTCCTTGTGTGCAAAATCCATTTTGAAAGCTTTTTTTTTTTTTTTTTTTTTTTTTTCTAAACTAGTATATCCCTTCTGTGCAAGCGGTCCTTTCCGAACTACGGGTACATATAAATATTTTCGATCCCCTTTCATAGAGTTCCTTTGAATTTAATTTGAGCTCCCGTAAGCTGCGGAGTGGAACGAATAAAACGAACAAATTAGAAATTCTGAAGCTTTTGAATGTTTTGCAAAAGGTTTGGCATGGTTGGGGCAGCAGAAAGACTGTGATACTGGTGAGCTAATAATTTTAAACTCCGCGATAGAGCTTCAAAGCAAGGGCAATCGAAACTGCGACAGACAAAACATTTTTTCAAATCCTTATGATATATGTAAAAGATACTTAATTTAAAAATTAAAATTCAGGTAATTTATTGTTTCCGTTTTTTCTATTGCTTTATTTTTATTAAGCACTTGTTACCATAATAAGAAATATTGCATATGTTTCTCCTTAATCTTAAAATTGAAGCTTTCTCAGTTATCTGGAAATTTCGATTTTCCGATAGAGGGTCGGTCCCAATTACTTCGGATAATCGAGGTTCTACTGTACATACGGAATGACATAAAACAAAAAAATTTTGTAATTTTGCTCCTGCATCAGAACTGAAAGTTTCATTGTTTACATCTGTGATGATGAGTGGATTTTAGGCGTTTGTGGGCTTTAGGGTTGCGGATTTGAGGGAGTCTACTGTAACACAGATGTGACAAGTTTAAAAATATACATTTTATTTAAATTTCCAATACTACTTCTACTATTTTCCAGCTACGCATTTGACCCCCTCACTGACAAGCCCGTGTTAATACGTTCACTATGCTCCAGGTTTCACTGCAATACAAGCAATATTTAAAGTAATATAATTCTATTGATTTAATGTATTTTTAATACATTGAACAATGATTAATACTTCCAAGGATTGCATTCATATTCGTTATTAAGTTTTTTTTGTAAAATATTCAAAGAATCATTTTTTTTAAGCATTTAAAACAAAATGCAGAAAAAAACAGCATTACAATTTTGCCCTTTTCCAAGACAGTCGGAGGGTTAAAGCAACGTGAAAAATGAATGGAACGGCAGTTAAATGTTTACCTCTACACATGTTTAATCCGAAGCAGTACTATTTTTACTTCCAGCTACCCTAGAAATTATAGACTCTCCCATTTCAAACGAAGTGACGCATATGGGTGGATGGAACAGCAATTAATTAAAATATTCTCTGACGATGGCTGCGGCATTACAGGCCGAAAGTACTTGGAAATTTAAATAAAAAATATATTTTTTTAATTTGTAACTGCTGTATTATTATTATTATTATGTGTCACTTTTTGAGTAATCGATGAACTTTTTTTTAATTCCATATTATGTAGTTTAAGGGCACGGGGGACCTTTAAAATCAATTTTTTATTCTTTGTAAATTTCACTTTAAATATTATTCAAGGGTACATTATATGATTGTAGCATACATTTATCACCAAAAAAATTAATTATTATTATTTTATTTTTATTTTTATTTTTTTTTATTTATTTTTTATTTTTTTTTTGAGAAAAAAAGGAATTTTTCGTAATATTTTAGAATTTTTCAAAATGCCCCATGCGAACTGAATAGCAATGAAAATCCACAATATTTTTTATATAAATTTGGTTTATATATATAAATAAAACAGTGCACCGAATTTTATATATTTAAATATAAAGGTAAGAAAAAAAAATATTTTCTAATATTTTTGAAATTTTGAGGTTTTTCTCAAAAAAAAAATTTTTTTTTTAATTTTTTTGTGATAAATGTATGCCATAATACACATAATGTACCCTTGAATAATATTTAAAGTGAAATTTACAAAAAGTAAAAAATTGATTTTAAAGGTCCCTCGTCCCCTTAAGTCTGAGCTTACATTGATGTTAATTCGAAGAACCTTCATCAAAGAAAAACTTACACCGTTCTTCATTTAATAAGCGTTATACTTTTAATACTTATCAACAAATACAGTGAAAAACGCTTAACACGAAAACGCTTAACATGAAAAATTGGTTAACATGAAATGATATAGCGGTTCGGACAGCATACGATGCAATTTAATACATTTTTGTTCTTTTAACACGAAACAAAAATCGTTTAACGCGAAAAAAAATCGCTTTCGAGCTAGTTAGTTTAAGTTGAAATTGGTGAATTTTGTGTTAAAACACTGAATTTTGGGCGAAAATCGGAGAATTTCGTACTTTTTTGTAAATTAGTTATGTTTTATGAGCACAATGGCTGAGAAATCGGGGCGAAAACAATCTACCATTTCGCTTCTGTTAAATGAAGATGAAGCTGCAGTTGATGAAAAAGAAGGACGAAAACAGAAATCTGCAAAGAGTTTTGCATTGCCAATTCTACATTATCAACAAAAATAAACAAGTTGGAAATTGCTCGTCAAACGTGGCAAATGAGGTGCGTTCGTACTATAACTAGTTTTATAATTATTTTTTGCACCCCATATTGTACTGAATGTATAATTTTTTGAACTTCATAAAGCGCATAGTCTGATACATCATTAAAATGCACTTCCAATATTTTTTTTCCCATTCCCCGTAATGTAACGGAACACTTTTGACTGTCCCTGTAATTAAACTATACATCCGATTTTCCTAAAATTTGAAATAGCTCAACACAATTTTGCAACAATTATATCTTTAAAATTTTAGACCATTCGGAAGGCTGTAATATCATTAAAATGCACTTGCAATAATTTTTCCCATTGGCCGTAATGTAAAGAAAAACTTTTGACTGTCCCTGTAATTAAACTATACACCCGATTTTTCTAAAATTTGAAAGGGCTCGACAAAATTTTGCAACAGTTATATCTTTAAAATTTCAGATCATTCGGAAGGCTCTAATATCATTAAAATCCACTTGCAATAATTTTTCCCATTGGCCGTAATGTAAAGAAAAACTTTTGACTGTCCCTGTAATTAAACTATACACCCGATTTTTCTAAAATTTGAAAGGGCTCGACAAAATTTTGCAACAGTTATATCTTTAAAATTTCAGATCATTCGGAAGGCTCTAATATCATTAAAATCCACTTGCAATAATTTTTCCCATTGGCCGTAATGTAAAGAAAAACTTTTGACTGTCCCTGTAATTAAACTATACATCCGATTTTCCTAAAATTTGAAAGGGCTCTACAAAATTTTGCAACAGTTATATCTTTAAAATTTCAGATCATTCGGAAGGCTCTAATATCATTAAAATGCACTTGCAATAATTTTTCCCATTGGCCGTAATGTAAGGAAAAACTTTTGACTGTCCCTGTAATTAAACTATACATCCGATTTTCCTAAAATTTGAAAGGGCTCTACAAAATTTTGCAACAGTTATATCTTTAAAATTTCAGATCATTCGGAAGGCTCTAATATCATTAAAATGCACTTGCAATAATTTTTCCCATTGGCCGTAATGTAAAGAAAAACTTTTGACTGTCCCTGTAATTAAACTATACATCCGATTTTCCTAAAATTTGAAAGGGCTCGACAAAATTTTGCAGCAGTTATATCTTTAAAATTTCAGATCATTCGGAAGGCTGTAATATCATTAAAATGCACTTGCAATAATTTTTCCCATTGGCCGTAATGTAAAGAAAAACTTTTGACTGTCCCTGTAATTAAACTATACATCCGATTTTCATAAAATTTGAAATGGCTCGACAAAATTTTGCAACAATCATATATTTGAAATTTCAGACCATTCGGTTGGGTAGTTTTTGCTCTGTTACATGCGGACAGACGGACGGACTGAACGACGACTATAGGTGCTACGTATTTATATAATTACGAACGCACCTAAAAACAGGGATCCCATTACGTTAATGTTTGAGCGCAGTATGTTTAAGCTTGAGAGAAAACGTATGAGAACTACTAAGCACGAAGATTCCGAGACAGCTTAGCTTATTTGGCTGCTCTTACAAGCTAGATCTCAGAATGTTGAAATAGACACTTCAAAAAAAGATATCTGATTTCCCTCCCAAAAAACAATATTTTGTTTACTTGCTTTCAATCCTAATGGATCCAACTTTCCAATAGTTTAACAGGAAATCGAAATAAAATTTTATGACGTCGAAAATATTTGTGAGTTTTGTTCTTTTTTTAAGAATCTTTTAACGCGAAATTCTTTAAACACGAAAAAAATTTTCGATCCCCTCAGATTCGTGTTAAACGTATTTCACTGTAGTTCCATTAAGTTGGAAAAGGAAGCTAAAAGGAAGTTAGAACCACATGCCAAGCAGTTGTTGAATAACTTTATTATTTTTAACGCAGCATCACCTTTAACTGATGTGACAGAAATTGTCGCATAATTACTGAGAAGCGGTCTGTAAGACCGCTCCGTCGAAAGACTAATAAAAAGCGCGATTAACTTATTGGATGGTATGTTTTTTTACTAAAATTTTTGTACATTTCTGTACTATTCAAAAGCCTCTGGTGATAGTACTAAAGTTCCAAACGAAACAAAATTTCGGTAGAGTTTATTGTTAAACTGAAAGTGACAAGTTAAACTATAAAAATTTTTAAAAAGCAGCGGCCTATGAGACCGGTAACATCAGTTAAAGGTTAAAGATAATTGGTTAAGGCTGTTCTTAACTACTCTGCTCAACAACCGCAAAAGTTTTGACACATTTACGAATTCATTTTTTAACGGAATAAAATTGGAACGCGATCCATAAAAGCGATTTGGAATTGAACTGTTTTTCCCATTTTTTGATCAATCAATTACCTATTGAGTTATAAGCGAATTTGATCACATGACAAACACATTTTTCACCCGTTCTTGAGTGCTCTTTCTTCCTTCGCGCGGAAATTTGGTTCAAAACGCCCACTTTGACAGAATCTTCTGAAAGACCTATTGCGTTTGCAAAAAAATGGAAAAAACAGCTCAATGACATAGTTTCTGAACAACACCAGCTAGTTTCATCCATATTCGGACAAAAATAAATTAAAACTTATGTCATAAAGTTGCCCTTTTGGATTTGAGAACACCCTTAAAAAAATTTTGCCAACCCTTATGAGTGCAGCACAAAATTTGTTAAAAAAAATATTTTCGAATAAAAATGTTTAATTTGAATTTTTTTATGAGATGATTAGAATACCATGCAGTTAGCTGTAATTCTCGAAATTCCATACCGTTATAGCTTTTCTGCTCTCTCACTCGAAAACAATGATGTGTATTCGAGTGTATTACTTTATGAATTTGACAGCACTTTTAAACTTTGAAAAATAAAGATCCTGAATTATTCAATAAGGAAACCGGCATTCTACCAGACGGAATATAAAGCAAGTTCAGACGCATAGTTTATCATAGCTTACATGCTTGTCCTTCGTACGAACCCGTTTCTTTCTCAAATTGTTGTTCTCGACACGTGACAAAGATTTATAGCAAAACGCTTCATTGTTTATTAAGTTTGAGCGGGAGAAATCAACAACCGATTGCTTCAAAAATTCTCTATTATTAGAAAGATTCTGAAGGTCGACTGCGACTATTATTAATATTTGTGGGTCGTCTCGCATGTGACAAATGATGAACAATCTTATGCTATTCCAATGTAAAATCGTAAAATGATTAACTACCAAATATTTCTTATATATTTTCCGATGCAAAGTAATTTTCTGTAAATGGAAAGTAATTTCAATTGCAAATGCGAATAACGTTCATCTATACGTCCATGTCAGTTTTATAGTATCTTTCTAACTTTGTTGTCCTTGGTACGTAACAGAGGTACATAACAAAATTCTTCATTGTTTATTTGTGTTCTAGAACTAAAAGATGACGACTTCAAACTTATCTTTGGATATTTTGAAGGTCGACTATAAATCTATTTCGTGAATTGTATGTAACGGATAATAAAGTATCTTATGTTATTCTAAGACATGATTAAAGTTAAAATAGTGATATAATGATTAATTAGCAAATTTTTATAGCAAATATGACGATATCTGAAGATATTTTCTTTTAGATACTAGCTAATTTCCGAAGATAATAATTTGCCACAAACAGTAAGAATGTCCCCCATATATACCGGGTGTCCTAAAAAGGACTGACTGATTTTAAAATTCAATAACTTGCAAACGGGGACAGATATTTCAAAAATTCTTGCAGGAGGGATATGCGTAAGGCCAAAAAAATTTTTAGAGTGATTTTCGATTTTAGTTCGAATTACAAACAACAGATGGCGCTGCGATCAATAGACACTAAATTCAGGCTCGATTTTTGATACTTCGGGACCCACTCAATACATTTTAACTTCCTTTTTCCGCATGGGAGAAGAGAAAGGCCAAAAAATCCATCCTGTATTTAGCGCCTATTGCTTACAGCACCATCTATTGTTTGTAATTCGAACTAAAATCGAAAATCACTGTAAAAAAAACTTTTGATCTTATGCATAACCCTCCTGCAAGAATTTTTTTAATATCTGTCACCGTTTGCAAGTTATTGAATTTTAAAGTCAGTCAGTCCTTTTTAGGACACCCGGTACTTAAAAATTTTATATTTTCATTCATAAGCGTTTGTCTATTTACCATTTTTTTTTTTTCTAACTGTAACGAAATTGAACTTTAATATAAAATTTTTATGACGCGAAATTACGAAAACAATCAAATAAATTATAAAATTTAATAAAATATAGAAATTGCTCGGTCGTGTTTATGCTTTGTATTATTGACCATGTCTTTTATCGTCTGTGTTCTGTTTGCGAGTTTATGGAATGTTTTTCTCGTGAAGACGTAGGCATGAGCAACTTCTTTTGTGATATTGCGAATAAATAACAGTGCACTACAGTATTTTATTGTATTTTACTGAGTATTTTTGTATTTTTATATGAGTAATCTCCAAAAATCATTCCGTATTTTAGATTTTCTAATTATTTTACTTGGAGAAATAATAATTCCAAAAAAAACCTCTATTTTTAGAATTTTAGTCGTACATTCCAAATATATTTTATGTAGCGATGCAATATGATTTTTCTCTGGAATTGAAAGTGCTTTTCACGTAATATCAGTACTGTTCAAACATTGTTGCAATCTCTGGAATAATAATATTTGAGAAGCTGCGTGATTTTATTTTCAAAGCAGTTCCGATATTTCACAAATATTGGCATTTTATTAAAAATTGTTTCGAAGAATATACCTGTATTTCGAGAATACTGGTCATACATCAGCAGGAAATACTACATTCCTCTAAAATGAAAATGTATGAACTAGGCCAAATATTCCACCTGTATCAGTTTTTAATGCCTGTTGTTATTTTTTATTTTTAAAGTACCTTACTTTCAGTAATAATAATGAAAAATGTGAAAATTTAGTCTTTATCACAATGGGTGTATTTTTTTTTTCTCTATTTATCTGTTATTATTATGTTTATTATTTTATTTTGCACGACTAATAATTTATTTTTTAGTAGAAAATAAATACATCTATAGCTCATGGAAATGGATTTTATGACTTTAATTAATATTGAGTTACGATAAAATACATTTACTGAAATGTATTACTCTTAAAAACATTATTTTCAGTCAAATGAAACGATATAAATAAAGATGAAATTAAATAACTGACTTTTTGTACTGATGAAGTCCATAATTATTCCTCTCTTAACTTACTTATCTGTGGTGCTGCCATCTATTGTGAATTATTTAAACAATTCATGCACGAATATTGTGGTGCTGCCATCTATTATTTGATTATAGAACATAATCGTTGATTGTAAGTAAGTATTAAAAAATATATACTAATACAATTCCTTTGCTTTCGTACATAATAATCCTGTTGGGTTATTGTATTAATTGTGTTCAAGTCTGTCTTTCTTAATATATATGTACCTTTAATAATTTCATACATAAGATAGTCAAAATGTAACTAGAATATTCGTTTTTGATCAGGCATAAATCTTTTTTAACAAGAACTCTATTTAATCTGTTATGATTCTACAAATTTGTCCAAAAAATGACATATTTTATTTGGAAAATGGTTGCTTTTCCAGAGATTTTTATTGAAAATATGAAATGAATTGTGATGTATATACAGTATCGGTTTCTTGGGGTATTTAAAATATCAATTTAATTCTCAAAAAATTTTATTGATAGTTAATTTTAATTTACTTATTAAATTGGTGTGAAATTAACTCCCAGCACAGTTGAAGGTATGGTTTTCGTGGCACTCTTATACTTGTCCTATAAATTATGCGGACATTTTACCAGTATTTTCTAAAATAAATAGTTCCTTCAATTGAAGCCAGAAATATTGATATGTAACAAAACGAAAATTAATTTTAGATTATAGTGGTAATGGTTTTGCATATTTTATAAAGACTTAAATGTATTATTATATATATTTAAAAATATGTGCTTAATTTATTTATTAATTTATTCCAATAAAAAATGACATCCAGCCCAAAAAGAAATAAATAAAATTTCATAATTCATGATAAAAAAGGATAGCAACAAAAAAGAGTAAAAACTTAACCATATATAATATAATCACACTTTTGCTATATTATCTTAAGAAAGAACACACAGAGAATAAAAATAAGAAATAATTTTAATGAGAATTATTTCAAAACTGTAACATTGTGATTCTTCCATAAAATTCTTATAACTAAATGTGAAAGTTCAATTTTCTAAAATATTTTCGTTCATTTACCATATTTCATGTTACGTCCGTAATCTTGGAAACTGGGTGAATTTCGCCCGAATCTCATGTGCCCATAGTCATCGAATTGTCGTTTGGCAATGCTCTCGTCTTCGTCTTCAAAATCCACGTCTTCGGGCATTCTGCGAGCAAGATTTACGGGCCCTTCTAAAGATCGAGCCAAACTGGAAGATTGGCGACCGATTGGCAGGACTATTCGCGCCAATCTCTGTAAGGATCCACTGGAAGGCAAAGAAATGGACCAATGAAGAGTGGTCAGGAATAAAAGAGTCGCCAAGAAATAACGCATGATGTTCCTGTATGAAAAAAAAAAAAAAAAAAAAAAAAAAAACATAAATAAAAATTAAAAATAAGCATGGTTTCATAAATTTGAAGACTCCAAAGGGGCTACTTTCTGGCACACTTTTTAAATTCATTTTTGTTTGGAAACGCATGATATTGGCAGTTGTTCTTATTTAAGAGGGTGGTTCTATAATTATTGTCCCGAGAGTCAAAGACCCGGAGCTGGAGCTGGAGCCTGAAGCCGGGGCGCTCCGGAGCTGTGTTTTTACTGGAGCTGGAGCCGGAGATGGAACTCTAAATTTTCCCCTACTCCAGGGCTCCTTTAGTTTTTTAATATTTTTTTTAAATCTTTTTTTTTTTAATCTTTTAAATTTCCAGGCTTAAAATATTTTAATTACATCATTATTCAATATTTTAATTATATCATTTTTTAGAGGGTTTTTTATTATTAGAGATGGAAAACTTCTCACAAAAATATGGTAACACTACTTCACTTCTACCTTCTACTTGAGCTAAATCGCAACACTATTTGAAAACAAATATTACTGCCGGTTGTTTACATGTGTAGTTGTACAATTTTGGTTGCTTGAAAAGTGTAGAAGAAATTTAAGATTTCTGTGTTTAAAATTCCACGAAACTTTCTTTTCTAAAAGTAAAAGCTAAAAGATGTCAGATTCTCTGAACAAGCATTTCAAGTTTGATGAGAAAAAAAATGCATTTTGTCAGATCTTTAATGAAGGTAAAGGAAGAATTTGTGAGCAAAAAATTAACTGTATAAATTAAAATCTGCAACTCAAAAGCGTGAAGTCGGAGCCGAGTTGGAGCGGTTGCAGGAACCGGAGCCACAGTATTTTATCAGGGAGCGGAGATGGAGCTGTAGCATCAGAAATTTTCCGGCTCCGGATTACTGCCGAGTGTGTATAAAATATTTATACGGCGATGGTTGATGTGAAATATTGAAGCCTAATGTCTTAGATGCCTATATGCTCAATTTCAGAACCGTAGCTGCTATATTAACATATTTATTTTGGTTTTAGGTGTGAGAGGTGGCACCTAGCTTGAAAGGGTGGGGGGGGAAGGCTGGTTTGGAGCTTATGGGATATAGTAAAACTTTGGGGTATAGTAACTTTATATAGTAAAACACAAAAAAAAAAGAACTTTATTTAAACGTGGGTAGCCTATTTCCCTTGAGTGGTTACAAACGAATGAAAATTGTGTTCAATCAGTTCTACCAATTTTTATCTTGAGCACGGCCGTTATAGAGTGAAACATAAAAAACCCCTTTATTCAAATTTGCTTAATATATTTCTCGCAGGGGGTGTTACCGGTATTAAAGTAATTTCAGCTTATATTACTCTATCTAATTTGAACTTGAAGTATAGTTGTTAAAGGAGATATAAAAGAATGTCCACATTAAACTTTTAGTTACGGAATTTCGCACCAGAGAAGCTACCAGCGTAAAAAACCTATAATGTAAATTTCTTTATGAAAACTTAAAATAGACTTATCAGAAGCTTACTATAAAGTTTTATTTAACATTTTAGTTTTATTTTATTTTATTGTGACAGTGGATGAGGCGTGGCTACTAATCGCTTGGACTCAGGATCATAGTGATGTAACCACGTCTCATCCACTGTCACAAATCTACCCTCATAAGCTCCAAACCAGTCTTATCACGCCCCCCCCCCCCCCCCTTTCAAGTTAGGTGCCATCTCTCACACCTAAAACGAAAAAAAAAAAAAAATGTTAATATAGCAGCTACGGTTCTGATACTGGCATACAGGCATCAAAGACATTAGGCTATATTTCACATCAACCATCGCAGTACAGATATTTTATATACACTAGGGACAATAATTATTGAACCACCCTCGTAGAAACTGTGTAATCGAAAGACGTTTTAAATTTTTTGGTAAACGCAAAAGTTCTTTCAGTAAATGCTGTCAAAGTGGACTTCTTGAACCGAATTTCCACACAAGACACCATGAAACAGGAGAAAAAAAAAGATTAACACGTGACCAGAATCACTTATAACTCGATAGGCAATTTATTTATTTTCTTAAAAAATGGAAAATTCATTTCGATTCAAAATCGCTTCAATAGTCAGATCTGAAAATTTTGTGCCTTTACATTTAAAAATGATTCCGTAAATGTGTCAGAAAGTTTTGCGGTTTTGATCAGGGGATTTGAGAATTGTCTTAAGAGGTTGCTTCAGTCACCTGAAAAGACCCGCTCACTAATGCTAATCCTATGGAAGAAATTTTTAAAGATATCTCGTTTGCATTTCAGTATTTTTAAACAATTCTTTTTGCATTGGCTAGCTGAGATCGATCTGTACAAAAGGCGTTTTTTTTTTATCGTTTTGTATTTTATTTACAGAGATTTTTAATGCGAACACTTTCATTTTCTGAACCGGTTTCGAAAGTGAAAGATAGAAGAAAGTGTAGATTTTCACATCCTCTTGAAAAAAATCTACAAGCAATATTGAAAAAGTAAAAAAACGCAGATGTAGAGATCAATCTCAACTGTCCAATGCAAAAAAAAATAAAAATAAATAAAATGCAAACGAGATATCTTTAAAAATTTCTTCCATAGGATTAGAATTAGCGAGCGAGCCTTTCCATGTGACTGAAGTAGCCCCTTAATGCTACTTTGTTTGGTTTTTTTTTTTTTTTTCTCCGGGGGAAATATTAGGAGGTATTTTACGCTGAATATAATTAGATGAAATACAGTCACCATACATAATAGAGAAATTTATGCATCTGATACTTCAATAATCATAATTTAGAATATTAGGAGATCTTATAAAAATGATGAAAAACATTTTTAATGATTTAAACGTAGCACTCTTACATATTGTTATTATTATTATTTTGATGTTTGATTTGTTAACGATTACACTAACATTTGATAGAAATATAGAGATACATAGGGAAGCGATAAATCTATCTCACCATATATCAGTCCGATGTTTTATATGCACACAGAGTGATGGGAAGATTTGTACATTAATTTAAAACTGGTTATGATGTAAAATAATCATCTCAGGTATCTGGTTATTTAATTTACCATTAGCGATTAAATAAAACTGCAGGTCATACATGTTTAAGATCTGGCATGCGGATATTTATGTCTAATAAATCTCAGAAAATTAATTTATAACTAAAAGTTTTTGCGCTGTGTCGTTTGGCTGAAATACCTGCTTATGAAACCTTAAGTTAATGACGCAATCGGCAAATTGAATTTAACATTAACTTAAATTCAGAATTATCTTAATCTAAAGAAAGTCAACATGCTGCAATGAATATAGAGACATTGTTCAAAGATGATGATAAAAATGTATTTAGAATAAAAACATAAATATATAAGATAATAGCAAATTAACACATAGACCGGGAACCGGCAGCGCATACAATCACCTCATCGAATTCACGGATGAAATGCTAGGATTAGTTAAATCTTGATTCGCATATTAAAACGCAATCAGTCTGCCAAGTCATATCTTGGTGGAAAACACCTGAAAACCCGATTTTAGACTCGTAGGTTTACCATTGTGATTTCCTGCTCCCAGTCCTCCATGTTTTCATATCTTTGGGTGCAGGAATACACAAAGGTAAACCTACGAGTCAACCGCTAAAATCGGGTTTTCAGGTGTTTTCAACCAAGATATGACTCAGCAGAACCGCTTGCGTTTTAATATGCGAATCAAGATTTAACTAATTCTAGAATTTCATCTTTGAACGCGATGAAGTGATTGTCTGGGCTGTCGGCTGCCGGTCTAATAGTGACTACGTAGTTTCGCTCTTGGATCACTTTGATCCTAATGTTTCTAAGTTTTATTCTTTTTTAATTTATTTCAAATATTTTTCTTTTATGTTTAAATTTAAACACTTTAATTTTAAGTTAATTGCTTCATAATAATATTTACTATACTTAAAACAGTACAAAAAGTTTCATCTATCTTACCTATCTGCGTTTTGCAGATATTACAAACGTTAGATAATTTAAGAATTAAATTCCTGAGTGTCCAAGTACCTGACAGAGGTATCGTTCATTACACAATTTAACATAATTACACTCGAACAGAAATAATTGCTTAAAATACTTGGAGAAATCGCGCAGGCCCGCGCTGCAGTTTCGGGTTCCATCAGAATGCTGCATCATCAGGTCCACTGGCATCTCAGAAAAACCCCCACAGACTCTCTTTAACAGTAATAATACGAGGGCTATTTTTTCTTTAACCTCCGATTTTCCGTAAAATAAAGACAAGTGTGAATAATAAAATGGTTTTACAATTAGAAGTCAAGTATTACTGTTAGTCAAGTATCAGTGTAGTGTTATCAAATTTACTTTTCAACAGTCACAGTGAACATTGTGACATTTGTTGTACCAGTGGGCGAGTTTTCCAATACCCTCTTCATAGAAGGTTGCCACCAACACGTTGAGATAGGTCTCCAAGGCGTCTTGAAGATTTTCGTTGGGATGGAAGCTCTGTCATTCCCCCCCCTCCCCCCCCCCAAAAAAAACTGTCTTCAACTCTCGGCGGTGGCAGTCACTAGGTACCAGGCTGAACTGATGACCCAGAAGCTCTTTTCACAATTTCAATGGAAAGTGTTCGATCATCCGGCCTACAGTTCATACCTGGCAGCGATTGACTTTCATCTTCATCGGGAACTGAAGACAGGTCTAGGAAGACAGTTCTTCCATCCCAACAAAAATCTTCAAGACGCCTTGGAGACTTATCTCAACACGCTAGCAACAACCTTCTATGAAGAGGGTATTGGAAAACTCGCACACTGATATGACAATTGTCTATATATTCACTGGCATTATATCGAAAAGTAACTTTAATTGTCCTTGGGTTGATTTTTGACTGCCAATTATCTACTCGAGGGATATAGGCCCAGGGAGGGGGGGAGTGCCCTTCGTGGGGGGGGTCTTTCTAAGGAAACCTAACCCGCATGGAAATTCATGGTTCGAAGAAAACCACGAAAACTCCAAACGATTAGGCCGACGGGTACGATTGGGTTCGAACCCAGCACCTCCCGTCTTCCAGCTTCGAGAGCAGAACCTCTCGGCCACTGGTGGGGCTTTAATTGTACTTGACTCCTGGTTATAAAACCATTTTGTTATTCACAGTTGTCTTTATTTTACGGTCCATCGAAGTTTGAAAAAAAAATAGCCCTAAAATAGTTCATCCATTGTACAGTTTAACAAATGGTATAAATACGCCATAAATTGAGAGTTCAAAATTGAGCCGAAGAGTTAACACTCCTCACAAAGGACTACTTAGATCTTGTGTCTAAAAGGGTACATCCAAAATGCCATAACTAGAACGCCAAGTCGCTCTCTAGGTAAGCTTCTTATCAAGAAAATCAAAATCATATTACTATTAGCCTTCTCTATAAGAAAACTCAACGTAAGCTTTCAAACCATAAGAATGATCTAAGGTTGCATCCTTTTTCTACATCTATTCTACGCCCATACCCAGTCTCTGACTACCGCACGGGCACCCGTACCCTGGGAACATGCTCAAGCGTTTTATTAGAATACGCGGAGAAATGCCGATTGAAATGCAAACTTCAGACTAACCAAACAAATTCATGAGCGAGACACGAAAGAAACTGCGATCCGTCAGTCAACCAATGGAGAGCGAGCGAGGAACGTCATAGAAATGAGTCCCGGCTCTGCTGACGGATGGATTCCGATATGATTTGGCTGACGCTAGCCAGGCTGGCGGGAAATTGAGATGGAATAAAATAAAAATGTAAAAATGTCTTTTATAAAGATTCGAAAAATAAAGTAACCGCGCTCAGAATTTTACAGTTGGGTAGCTGATAAAAATTAATGAAGGGAATAAAAGTTAGTAATACTGTCAGATAATTTTGTTGCATGTTTTGAGCCATGTTCATAATGGCGCCCTTCATTATTTGCTAAGATCTTAGCTGCGCCCCTGCTTAGCAGAGCGCCATTTCACAAATTTCTTGAGGGGGGAAACATTTCTTTGGATTTTGTTGAATACATCCTATACATTGCATTATTGAAGAGAAAACATTACTGATACATTCATCACATACCTTTTAAAAATTAGCCAAAGTACTCATTAATAATAAGTGCATCTCACTTTTAGAATCTTCCAATAACAAGGTTTTAGAAAATATGATTGATAATTGTCAATTTCTGTCCTTAAACTGCTTTTTTAAGAAACTTTTTATATTCGAAAACTGACGTTATTTTGGCTTTTAGGGAAATTTAAGAAAAAAAATGAGCAACACGTGATGACTGATACATTTTGAAATATCAAATTCCTTGAGCGGGGCAATTGCCCCCCCCCCCTATCCACCCTCAAATGGCGCTCCTACTGCTTAGTGAAAAGTTGGACATGCCTGCTGTAGAGAACAGGGCCGGCTAAAGTCGCGCGGGCACTTCCAAAGTAGGTAGTGGGGTGCAACGTATACTGCAATATTAGACTAATAAAATTTATTTTTAAATTGTATATATCATAGGCAGTGCTGATAGTTTATATTTTTTTGCGAAACTTTGCAACATTTATTAAGAGAAGATTATTAAAATTTTGCTTTATGCTACTTTGTTTTAACAAATTCTTCATTTAAAAAATAAAATCGTATTAAAATTTTTCTTATGTAATGTTGAATTTTAATTTTGAAAGGGTAACACAGTGCAGAGATAAATCAAACTAAATGCACAAATACCTCTATGTAGTGTTTTCAATTGAGTTAACTGTTAATGTTTAATTTTTTTTTTCTTTTAAGCAGATTTTTGTGAAAAATTTTACTATTTATGCTGATCTTTATTTTTCTATATTTTTTTTTAATTTTTCGAACATCTTAAGATCTAACAGTCCTTTCTTATGATAGTTATTATATTTTTCTAGAAAAATGTACCAATGCACAATATTAAAACAATGAATGCACCCTTCTAATTTTAGCTACAATCCGCCACTGCATAATGGATAAAAATTTCGTGAACTGCAGTAGCGCCAACTTCTCAAAAATATTGGCTAGGCTCAAAAAGTTTTGAGTAAAATAACACATATAATTTTTTTTCCCATAGTGCGTATGTGTGTGAAGAGAGGGGGGAAGGCGAAATTATGTTTATTCTAAGCAAATTTTTAAATTATTCTAATTTAATTATAATTTTATAAATAGTTTTATTAAATTATATTCTTATAAGTTTTTCATAATAAATACATTAATATTTATTTTAAATAACTTATTGCTAACTATTGAAAGTGTAAAAAACTAAATGTCAAGAAAAGCATACAATTTAGTCATCTAAGTTCTTTATCAATTCAAGACATCAAAACAGATGGCAAAATGTGCAGGAAATTTGTTCTCGGGATAAATTTCTCTATACATCCGCTGAAGGGGTTTTCAGTGCTCCTGCAAGTCTAATGGATGTATGTCAAAATATGCAGGAAATTTGTTCTCGGGAGAAATTTCTCTATACATCCGCTGAAGGGGTTTTCAGTGCTCCTGCAAGTCTAATGGATGTATGTCAAAATATGCAGGAAATTTGTTCTCGGGAGAAATTTCTTTATACATCCGCTGAAGGGGCTTTCAGTTCTCCTGCAAGTCTAATGGATGTATGTCAAAATATGCAGGAAATTTGTTCTCGGGAGAAATTTCTCTATACATCCGCTGAAGGGGTTTTCAGTGCTCCTGCAAGTCTAATGGATGTATGCCAAAATATGCAGGAAATTTGTTCTCGGGAGAAATTTCTCTATACATCCGCTGGGGGCTTTCAGTCCTCCTGCAAGTCTAATGGATGTATGTCAAAATATGCAGGAAATTTGTTCTCGGGAGAAATTTCTCTATACATCCGCTGAAGGGGCTTTCAGCCCTCCTGCAAGTCTAATGGATGTATGTCAAAATATGCAGGAAATTTGTTCTCGGGAGAAATTTCTCTATACATCCGCTGAAGGGGTTTTCAGTGCTCCTGCAAGTCTAATGGATGTCCTTACTATTTTTCAAACAAAACTATTTTTAGAACGTTAATAAAACCCAATTTCATTTAAGCGATTAAATAACTGAAAAAAATAAATTACGAATTAAATCAATTGAAATTGGGTGGACGGAGAGATCAAATAATTGTGTGGGATCGCGCCACATGGGCCCATATAAGTTGGTGCCACTGGTGAACTGCTTTGTGCATATTCAAAGTTGGCATATTTTTACATGTTAAGAAGACTCATTATCGTCCACTTTACGATATAAATATTAATTTATCAATTTTTTGTTTAAAATGTGTTTAGGCATCCCTAATATCAGTCGAACTCGTTTAACCCTTTATCTACTGACAGTACTTATAAGTACCATTAAAATAACTTGTTATAAAATTCATTTAATACATCGATTAGTTGTAATGCAGTTTAGAATGAGTTATGGATACATTACTTTATCTTATTCCAAAAGCATTATTGGTTACGCAAAGCAAAAATATTTCTAAAAGGATGATTTCTTTTGCCTTTGCATCTTTTCAGCCTTCTTGGTGTTGGGGGGAGGGGAGGAATTTTTCAATTCGGAAATATTTCTATATTTCTGTTGTAAGAACATTCTATTTGTAGATTTCCTAATTCTAAAAAAATACTAAGAAAAATATTTAAAATAAGAGATTTGAGGGGAGTTATAAATATTGCACAAAATCCCTATAAATTCAAATTTAATGAATCCTTCTAAAATTTATTAAATGATTATATAAATCTTCTAATGTAGTTTCAAAAATTCATAAAAATTGCTTTAGAATAAAAAATTTTCATGAATTCATAATGCAGTACACAAAGGTTTAACACGAGAAGCAAGGGAATTAACCTGTAAAAAAAAACCTGTAAAGTTACTAAAATTTTTCTGGGAAACTCGTTTCCTAGTATTTTTTATGTAACGGCAACAACAAAAATTCATGTAAAAGATACACTTTTCACCGTATATCAAGAAATCTGTAAGGTTACTAAGAATGTTTTTGGTAACTGGGATGCCGAGAACTTTTTATGTAATGCAAACCAGGTTACAGATAAAATTTTAGTAAGATTAGTGTAATCTTAGTAGATTCTTTTGTAAAGCTACAGAATTCTGTAGCTTTACAAAAACTAGTTTTGCAGATTTACATCTTTTTTTTTTTGTACAGTGTACAGATAAAATTTTAGTAAGCATACAGATTTCTGTAACTTCACATCTGTAGAGTTACAGATTTTTTTTTTCTCTTTTTTACAGTGTACAAACGTCCTTGTGTTAAACGTTACTCGTAATATAACATTAAAATAAAATAAAAATTGTAAAATCTCACACATTATTAACCCTTAAATGCCGGGTGTTGCTTTTCGGCAACATACCCAATTTAGGCTTCTAAAATACTATTAGAATAATACTGAAGCTATAATGCCTAATGTTGCCAATAAAATACATTCTGAAAATATTATTAAATTGATTTTCAACCTGTAGATAGCAACACTTGTGCTGTTTAAGAATATAGATTTATTTTTTCAATTGTTGCTACATGTTCTTTTTGTTTTGTTTCGAAGCTTGCGAAATACCCTATTTTGTTCTGCCAGTGAGCAAGTAAAATTTATTTCTTATTATAGTTCCTAAAATTCTTGTGTGTTTAATATTATGAAATTTTATCAAGGAAAATTATTTTTTCAATTAAAGACCAGTATTGCCGATTAGTAACAAACTGTTTTTCAACCATAAAACATACTTAAAACAAAATATGATTTTTTAAAGTATTTTTCCCATGATTTATTTTTAAAATGAAAGCCGAAAAACATTATTACAATGATTTTTGAAAAATCAGGCATTTAAGGGTTAAACTAATCACTACTATTAATTATTCTAATTACCTCAATGCTAAAATTAACTTAATATCGTAAATTTAACATAAAATATTCAGTCCTACCGTTCTGAGTGTCAGTTTCTTTAGACAGGTTTTTTCTTCATACACAAACAAATACATTACTGGACTAAAGTCAAAGCCTCTAAAGAACTAGTATTTACCAAAGGATATGAATGGCATATGTAATGTAACTGTTCATTCCCCCCCCCCCTCACCACCACCACCACCACAAACACCACCTTTTTTCCTGAAAAACTCGTCTAACATTGCAATTGTCATTGCAGTTTTCGAGCTGTTGATTTTATATATCCTTTTTATTTTAACAGTGAAATAACAAAAGGCTGGTTAACATTGCCCAGAGTTCGTATTTCAATAAAGAGACAAATAAAGGACTTCTGCTATGCTACTTCTTTTCCATGCTAAAGTTGTAAATCTTACAAAGGGGCGCTTTTTGAAACGCCCTTATCTCTCTCTCTTCTTTATTTCATACTTTCAAGACCTCTGGACATTGTTTTGCATTTTCTTGGGTGTGGGTAGGGGCTCTTTGAAAACTGAATTTCTGTCTGGTAAAATTAATAAATTATTACATTTTTGAAGACAGTTGCAATGTAGAAATATTATCGCTGTGAGAGATCGATAAGAAAGGAATTTCTTTCCCAATTCCACCCTACTTTCGGCCAAAAATCACGTTCAAATAAGCAATTGTTTGCTTGTATTAATCGCGATCCTGCTTTTGTTACTCGTAACAAGCATAGAAATCTTAATATAATTCAAATGATGAATTTTTTTAACGTACAGATTGCTCGTTTTAACCGTATCCTCGTTTTAGCCGTGCTCGTATTAAACGAATTCGACTGTATACTTTGGCGAAATTACATAAAAATCCGATAAGTATAAATATGTAATTACCTTGGATAATAAGTACTCATTATTAATGACTCGATTGTGTAGACATAACAAGTTTTTAGGTGCGTTCGTAATTATATAAATACATAGCACCTATAGTCGTCGTTCAGTCCGTCCGTCTGTCCGCATATAACAGAGCAAAAACTACCCAATCGAATGGTCTGAAATTTTAAATATATAATTGTTGCAAAATGTTGTAGAGCCATTTCAAATTTTATGAAAATCGTATATATAGGTTAATTAAAGGGACAGTCAAAAGTTTTCCGTTACATTGAGACCAATGGGAAAAAATTATTGCAAGTGCATTTTAATAATGTTACAGCCTTTCGAATGATCTGAAATTTTAAATATATAATTGTTGCAAAATTTTGTAGAGTCATTTCAAATTTGAATGAAATCGGATGTATAGTTTAATGACAGGGATAGTCAAAAGTTTTCCGTTCCATGACGGCCCATGGGAAAAAAATTATTTCAAGTGCATTTCACTGATGTTACAGCCTTTCGAACATAATAAATTGATACGCACTTATTGAAGTACACTAAAATATACATTCAGTACAACATGCGGTGCAAAAAATATTTATAAAACTAGTTATAGTACGAACGCACCTCATTTGCCACGTTTGACGAGCAATTTCCAACTTGTTAATATATGGATTAAGGCATAAATTCTATTTACAGGTCATACATAAATTATATAAAGGTTTTAAAGGGGAAAATGAACTTCTGCTGAAATCTATAAGGCATCAATACGTCAGAGATATCTAAGAGCTCGTCTGGTCTCTCTGTCCAGACTAACGCAAAATGGAACTCTGCCATGAATTTTAACATTCTGTTTCCAGGCCAGATTTGCTCAAAACTATGCATCAACATATACTTTTTGTGTTGGGTATTTTACGTTAGAGCTTTCTCGTGGGAACTCGCTGAGCGCATCTATTTTCTAAGAGTACTAAGTCATGGTAATCTCTAACCACAACTCTATTCACATAAATATCTGAAAACTTTTTTAACTGCATTCATTTTCCTTTAAATCAAGGCTGCCACAGGCGACTGTTTTTATATTCAATTCGCACCACTATTTTAAAATTATAAATTTTGTACTATATTTCTCTTGCAAATGTTGGCAAACGGTATGTCAAAATTTTTTGTTTTGAGAAATTGGTGCGAAGTAGAATTAAAAAATAGTCGCCTGTGGCAGCCCTGTAAATGCATCAGAGTTGTAATCTATAAATTCATTTCGAGTCAAATAACCGAAGTAATTTTGTAAATTTTCCATTAAAGAGTAATATAAGAGGGGAAAAAATAACAGAAAATTAAAATATATACAGTGAAACCTCCCTGTGCGACCACCTCCCTGAACGACCATTTTTTCATGGAACAAAATTTATTCCCATAAGCTCAATACTAATTTTACCTCCATTCAGAAACTATCCCAGTTGAACTCTCTCCATGAGCGACCCATTTCTTTGAAGAAAATGAATAAGTTTAGAATGTTTTTTTATTATTATTCCGGTAACTTTTAAGTGTTTAAACCCCTTTGTGCCTTTTTAGACAAAGAATTTTACTCTGATGACAAATTAAGAATAACGGTCAATAAACTCCCTTACCCTATTCTGTCAGGAAACTCTCAAAGAAATAGATAAATTAATGAAATCGTCATTATTTGTTCCCGTCCAAAAAAAAATTGCATTTATTTACTGAACTTTGAAAGAACTTGGAAGTAAAAGTTATAAAAGATAAAACCATAAAATCAAAGCAAACGTCAATGTATTCTTTTTTTTTTAATTCTGCAGTAATTAACTTATATAATTAACTTTCGTTTTGATACTTAAATTTTCATATTTTTTCCTAATATGAAAAATAAATTTAGTAACATTAATTGTTACATTTTTTCAACAATTAATATCTAGATTTAAACATGACTTCCATTAAGAGACCACATCTCGGAGCGACCCATTTTTACTCGAACGGAATGTGGTCGCTTTAGGGAGGTTTTACTGTATATATATGTATTTGCGTTCATTTTTATTCATGTAAAATGATATATTTTTAGTTTCACAAACTTGTATTGCATTTAACCAGTGTGTCTTTGTACTTTTTTATGTACATTTTTCAAAATAAAAATTTGCAGGATATGTTGACGATGAACATTGTTATTTGTTTCAGACCGTAATAATATTTTTATATTTGTCATAAAAAATGCCATAATCGAGTTTATACTTATTCAATGACTATTCGTCGCCACCATGACGTACTCTTTTGATCTAAAATTATCTCAAGTGCGTGCCAAGTAAAATGACATTGTCATGCTACCCGGGATGTAATACAAACAAACACATCGGTCATCATTTAGTAAAATAAATACAAGAATTTTTTATTAAGCGTGTCGAAATGTTATGGAGTTGCAAAACAGAAAAATATGATTTCGTCATGTTACATCACTCTGAATTGATTAAGAATTAAATTCAGTCGACATACATGTATTTGGGGCATTCTCACGAAAAAGTACTTTTTGCGATCCCGAAGATATAAATATTAAGAAACGTAGCAAATTTTCTAAAATTTTCATTCATATGGACAGTCGTGGGAAAAAAAAAAGTAAACACCCCCTACTAACTTTGAAACTAATTATAGTAGAAGACAGTTACTGGTACTAAACGATTGGGGAAAAAGTCTACTTTTAAATCTACCCTATCTATATTATAAAGGACAAACATATCTGTGCGTAACGCATACGTCATTTTGCGAATGGCAACAATTTGAAATTTGAAATAAATTTCGGTTTTGCAATTATATCTACGGCAAATTTTTAAACTTCTAAACATCGCACATTTTAAATTTTAACACCGTCGTATAAGGAAAAAAATGCTCTTTTAAATGCAATTTGTTTGAAAGCTGTATCTCAATTTATTTTTGAGATATTAATTTTTTTGTAGTTTTTAATACAAATTTTGCAATCGTGGCAACTGAAGTACTCCATTTATATTGGAAGTAAAGGGAAAATAGTCATGGTTTATTATTTTTATTGATTATATCCTTATTGATGCCATTTTCACAATACAAATAAAAGTAACTTTTTTATAATTTTTGAATAGAAAATGATGTCAGACATTTAAAAAAAAACACGCATTCTTCTTCATAAATCAGTTACATTTCAATATTTTTACATTACGCTGATACTGAGTTTGAGATGCTAGGCAAAATTATTCAGTGTGTAAAAATTATGTCATATTTAAAACAAAACGATCATTTATTTTGATAAAATTAAATATTTGACCAATACTAAATGGCCAATACTATGACAATTAAAGGCAAATTTCTGAATTTTTTTTTCGCGGGTATTGAGATTAGAACTTAAAGTTGTGCGAATGTTCACATGAAAAGTTGAATCGGACAAACGTGACTTTAAGTTTGGAAATACATTCATTAACAATCTATTGCGCGTTAAAATACTTTCAAATTGTGAATTTGAGTGGTGCGTATGTAAATTAAGCGAATGTGAAAATAACGTACGATTTAGATTTTATGGGGGGAAATTTTATGATGTGACAAAGCGAAATCCTTTTTACTGATTTTTCATCCCATAAAAAAAAAAAAAAAACATAAAACAATCAATCGATAACTTCAGCATAATTACTCATCTTGATTACGTATTCTAATAGAGTTTAATTTTTCAATAATTTAAGCAGTTGCAGTTTGTGGAAATAATAATTTGGTAATATTAGGTTAAAAATATTATTTGTTTTAAGAGTGAGACAACCAATGTTAGATGAATTTTTTATTGTAATTATTTTTGTTGGTTTATTATAAATTCGATCTGACAGTTCGTTTCTAACATTTTAGTTCGTCGAATTTCGACGGGTTCCAACTCGTATACATAAAATCCTAATGAATCGAATTGAAACGAATTTATGTAACGATTCTATGAAACGGCTGACTAAACAACTGATTACGTTTCACGGCGATTTCTCCTAAAATATGGAATACTTTGCGATGAAATTAACACCAAAAATCCGTATTGATCCGCAGATCTCAAAACTGGTATTAGAATTTTAAAATTGGAATTAATTTTCGAAATATTAATTTTTTTCTAATTTTAAATACTTTTTTTCTAATGATGGCAACTCAAATTTTAATCATAAGAGATATTTTTTTTTTCATATTTTAGAAAAGGTTATTTTAAATTAATTTGGCGACGAGTTTGGCATCCCTTAAATATATGCTAAGAAATGCATCATGTTACTTTTATTCAGAATTCAATTTGTATTTCATTATCATTTTATTTAATACAAATCTTTCATTTAAAATTGAAACCTTTAAAATAAATGACTTTTACTTCATTCTTTTTTTTTAAACGAAACGAAAAGAAAAATTTTAGACACAGATGTCATATACGCAACGGGGTACCTAATTGGCGTCAAAATGGCGTTATTTTGCCTGACATGGTAACCCGGCTATTGTTGCTTTTTTATTAATAAATGTTTATTTGAATTTATTTTCTTTTTATTTACAAAAAATCTTATAAATTGTTTTGTTCTATAATTATTAATTAATTTCTTTTTATTTATTGTTATTTCATTTTAAAAATAACAGAAAATAATTTAAAAATACATATGTAACAGGTATTTGAAAACGAGGTTTTCGCCAAATTGTCGTAAAAAAAAATCACGCCAAACCCGGGGCGTATGTGACAATGTAACAAATAATGAGATTTAATTTCCACTTCAAAGCAACGTTTTAATTAGTGATGGGCGATAACGAGATGTTTTTCTCGATTTTCTCGATTGTATGGACATCTCGATACTTTTCGATTGTGTAAATTTTTTCTCGATGACTCCAGTTTGCCAATTGCTTTTACACATCATATATTATATACGTCATACATTTATCAAGAATCGTCTGCGGGTGAACTGGAATGAGTCGGCGTTAATAAAGAGTAGGTGACTTCGCCCGCTAGTGGGCTCCTCCTTTAATCGGGACCCCTAAGTTATACGTAATCTTGTAATATGAAATCACGAACAGGTTACCCGCTATATACGACACCGTATAGCAGGCGTGGTGTGCACGCACTACAAAATCTTGTAAAAAAATATAATCTCGAAACGAACGAACCTCGGACCAGATGTCTTGGGGGAGGGGTCAAAGTGAGCGGAAGGGCACAGTAGCTGCATAATATGAATAAGTCGTCACAGGTCTTTAGGCCTTTCGAACCATATGCCACATGAGTGGTCTGGATCTGAAATTATAAAAATGCCCTTCCCGTAAAGGCAAAGAGGGGGAGGGGTGCGGGAGATGGATAAGATGAGTAAGTGGTCATAGGCCTTTCCAACAATGTCACATGAGGGGTGTCGGCTAAATTTTGAAAAGTGTCCCCCGTGGGGGAAAAGTGGGGGCGGTCACCGGAAGTGTAGAACATCAATAAGTAGTCACAGACCTTACCAATAATATCTCACATGTGGGGTCTTGGCTAAATTTGAAAAAAGTGTCTCCCGGGGGGGGCAAAGTGGGGGGACGGACACCGGAGGAGCATAACATCAATAAGTAGTCACGAACCTTTCCAACGATATCTCACTTGTGGGGTCTTAGCTATATTTTTGGAAAAGTGTCTCCCGGGGGGGCAAAGTGGGGGGACGGACACCGGAGGAGCATAACATCAATAAGTAGTCACAGACCTTTCCAACAATATCTCACATGAGGGATCTTGGCTAAATTTGAAAAAGTGTCCC
Source organism: Maratus speciosus (assembly GCA_963932465.1). NCBI lineage: Eukaryota > Metazoa > Arthropoda > Arachnida > Araneae > Salticidae > Maratus > Maratus speciosus. The sequence goes on along the minus strand of OZ010792.1, from coordinate 523,641,161 downwards.
CCGTGGTGGGGGCAAAGTGGGGGGGGGACTGTCACCGGAGGTGCATAACATCAATAAGTAGTCACAGACCTTTCCAACAATATCTCACATGAGAAGTCTTGGCTAAATTTTGAAAAGTGCCCCCCTGGGGGGAAATGGGGGGGACGAACACCGTAGGTGCATAACATCAATAAGTAATTACAGACCTTTCCAACGATATCTCACATGAGGGGTCTTGGCTAAATTTGAAAAAGTGTACTCCGGGGGGGGGGCAAAGTGGGGAGGCTGTCACCGGAGGTGCATAACATCAATAAGTAGTCACGGCCCTTTCCAACGATATCTCACAAGAGGGGTCTTGGCTAAATTTGGGAAAAGTGCCCCCGGGGGGGCAAAGTGGGGGACGGACACCATAGGTGTCCATCATCCAACATCAATGAGTAGTCACAGACAACATCAATGAGTAGTCCAACATCAATGAGTAGTCACAGACCTTTCCAACGATATCTCACATGAAGGGTCTTTGCTAAATTTGGAAAAATGCCCCCCGGGGGGGGCAAAGTGGGGGACTGTCACCGGAGGTGGATAACATCAATAAGTAGTCACTGACCTTTCCAACGATATCTCACATGAGGGGTCTTGGCTATATTTGGAAAAGTGTCCCCCGGGGGGGGCAAAGTGGGGGGGCGGCCACCGGAAGTGCATAACATCAATAAGTAGTCACAAACCTTTCCAAAGATATGTCACATGAGGGGTCTTGACTAAATTTAGAAAAGTGTCCTGAAATTTCATATATTATAAATAATATTTATCGGAGGGCTCCATAAAAAAATCCGATCTAAAATGATAAAAACGGAAAAAACTACCTCCCGCGGTGGGGGGCCAAATTGGGAAGGGGAGGAAGAAAGTCTCATAATATGAAAGAGTCATTCGAGAGCTTTCCGATAACATATCACATCACGGGTAGAAAAAAAGTTTGAAAATTGATCCCCTTCCTCCCCCCCCCCCCTTGGGTCCACTCTTTCGCCCCGGAATTTACGCAGCCCCCACTTTAAAATTTTTATGTTCAATAAATAATATTTACCGGAAGACTGCACAAAAAAACCACATCTAAAATTATATTTAAATTTATTATAGAAATCGGCTACGGTTTAAAAAATTTGTTCGCCCCCTCCCCACCCCCCGAATTTCACCTTCAGGGGAAGAAAGGTTCATAATATGAAAGAGTTGTCAAAGGACTTTTCGATAATATGTCACAGGAAGAGTTCGGTAAATTTTTTTAATTGCTCCCCGCCCACTCTCACGTCCTCTGAATTCACCCGACCCACCTTCCTCTTTGAAATTTTTATATTTAATAAATAATATTTATCGGAGGGTTCCGGGTATGTGACAGCTTGGTAGGGCTAAAATAAGAAAAACATTGAAAATTAAAGCTTCATTTCACAGCTCATTGTCATGCCTGTCAGTTCTGTCCAGCTCGCCCCTCGATATCTCATCTCGGCCCCTTCTTGGCCGAGCGTGAAATGACAATCATCGAGAGTAACATTTCGAGGAAGGACGAAAACTGATTTCTCATTCTCGACAATGTCATATAAAATGTTGAAGAGAGACCGAGAGCGAGACCCAGCTCTCGGTCTCTCTTCAACATATCTCGAAGTAAGCGAGAGGCTTGCCCTCGGGTTTGCCATCTCCTCGAGATAAACGAGCAGTTCGCAGCAGCAGAAAATATATCTCGAAATGCCAGAGAGAGGACGAGAGAAAGGAAGCTTTCAGAAGAGTCAAACTTACGGCGCTTCTGGTGTAAGTCATGATTTCCCAAAGGAGTATATGTTCTTTTCCATTCGCTTTTGTTATTAACCGATATGGGTTAGGAGGCATAGTGGTTTAAGTTATCAGTTCGGGTTTCAGTTGTTGATATAGAAGTTTTCTAGTGAATTTGGCGGCACCAGTTTGTCTTGATTTTCAATGTTTCTCTTATTTTAGCCCTCATAGCTGCCCATATCTCTTAATATTAGAATGCTACTGTTAAAACAAAACTGCACTGCAAATTATGTGTTTTCAAGATTTTAAGTGTCGCCTCAGGAAAGAGGATTTTTCAAAATTATTTTCCCCCACTCATGTAATATATTAAAATAAGGGTAATCTCATAACCTTTCTAAATCTACCTTTCTTTTGTCAATCCACCGTTAATTTTAGGCCCCTGGGCTTAAAATACTCTAAAGGAATATACTTAGCGACGGTATTTTTCGTACTCTGGTACGGTATCTTGCACTCATAGGAAAGTTATAAGACTAACATCAAATTATGTCTAAAATCGAATAAAAAATATGGACATATGTTTCTTAATTTTAACTCCCTTCTTCGCCTCAAGAGGGCGCTTTAAAGTTTTGTTTCTTCAAAACTTTAGTATACTGTTTGTCTAAAAATTATAAAATTCACAAAATAAAGTCTTTTCACTCTCCCCTATCTTCTCGTATCAATTTTATTTTTACTACCACCAGGGGACGCCGCCCAGTGAAACATTTTACTTTTAGCCTCAGGCTATTGGTATTTTTCATCTGTTTTTCATAATGTTTTGTCTCATTGTTTTTCTTCATTGTAGATACTATTCTCCAAGTTCTTGACCCATTCTGACTACTTGGGCACTCATTCTGGACCAGCTGTGGCCCATCGGGCCCCTCTTCATTTGTCTGGCTCTAATCACACGCTTCACTTGGTCTTTTACCATTTTTCTTTTTCTTCAATTTTTTTCTTATTCAATGGTTTAGTTTTTTTTATCATTCTCAACTTCCCCTAGTCCTCTCTTACATGAAGTTAACTTTCATCCTTGGTCTGCCCTACTGTCAATTTGGGGCCTAATGCCCCTTTTTTTGGGGGGGGGGGGGGGCGTTTCTTCTACCTTTTTCAGACCGATCATCTAATACCACGTTGGTAAGGATTGGAAAATTAAAATTATCCAAAATACCAAAAATGAAGTCCATTGAAGTTTTATTTTAGTTATAGAATTCCCTATTAGCGGATATATTTGTCTGTTTACTTTTCTATTTTACGATAACACTCCTTTGTTTTCGATAAATCGACAAATTCAACAGCATTAGACACATTTTAGACATTTAAGGAACTTTAACTTGTATCAAACCTTCTGCCTTTATCGAAAAGAAGAAAATGCTAATCGATTCTAGCTAATGCGCCTAAAATAAAAAATGAGTTTTTAAATGTGTCATAAAGTAGCTACTTTGGATTTCGATACAGACTTAAAGAGTCATGTTGGAATCGCTAGGTACTGGAAAACAGTTTCCGTGTTAGGCAGGTTCTTTCTTGGCAGGTATCTTTATCTTACTATCCTTACGTTTTTCGAAAGAAACTTTTGTTTTCGATCAATGGAGAAATTCCACAGTATTTGACATTTAGGGGAACTTTAAACTGTATCAAACTTTTTGGAGTTATCTAAAAAGTAGAAAGGTTATTTGATTCATCAAATGCGCCATAGTTACGCGATTTGGACATGGCAGTTTCATAAAGAAGAAAGGGGAATTTATTCCAATGAAAAGAAAATCATTTTAAAATACTGAAATTCAAATGAGATATCTTTATAAATTTCTTCCATAAGATTAGCATTAGCGAGCAGGTCTTTTCACTTGACTGAAGTAACCCTTAAGCCTAAATCAGGAGAAAATAATTGCGATAGCAGAATTATCGAGCAAACCCTATCACTACTATGAAAGTTTCGGCCAGAATAATAGCTAAATTTTCCAACAATTGTTTTTAGCTTCTCTCGTTATAATCGATTGTAAAACATCTCGATTGTACATTCTAGGAATTAATCGATGGCTGTATCGATTGTCATTTTTTACGATGACGATTTTTCTCGATTGTCGAATTTTCGAGAATCGCCCATCACTAGTTTTAAAGTTATTACTTCTCCCGTCGACCAATTTCGCCAAATTATATAAATAGCCAAATTATACAAATTGACATATTTTTTTTAATTTTAAATAACAAAAGAACAAATAAATTAGTATAAAATTAATAAAAATACAAATAAAACGTCGAAATTAAAATTACTTGATGACGTGAACATGTGTAACTTCCTTAAAGTCAAGTTAATGTGAGATTTACGATCAACCATTATTGGCATTTAAACTTATAGTTTGGCGACAGATTTTTGGTCGATGGGATAACCAAGTAGCACCGTTTTAATTTACCACTCGAAAAATAAAAAAAATGCTAACTGCGAGTTAAAAAAAAGCTATTGGCGAGATTTTCACCCGGCTAACATAAAAGTACCAGGAATTCTTTGTGATCATGGCAACTTTTATGTAGTTTTACTCGAAAAAATAATTTTGATTCTTTAATCAAAATGGAAACCTTTCTTATGAAAAGCGAAGGAATCAGCCCATTGTTTATGGTAGTTACATGACTTTGACTATTATAATATAAACGAAATAATGGGGATAGAATAATATTCTGCGACTTATCACACCTGTGGCTGGCTAACATTAAAGTACCAAAATAACCGCCTGGAATATAAAAAGAGAAGGGATCCGCCTGGAGCTGTTGATGATAGTCACATGACTTAGGCTATTATTATAGAGATTGTTTTCAATTTGAAAAACAGCGCAAAGAATAATATTTCCTAACGATTAAAAATTTATTTTCACGTGACTATTAAAAACAGAAAAAAAACTTTAAAATTACTATTAAATGAGTACGTGTTAAAGGCAGGAAAATATTGAAAATTATGTCCTGAAGATTGTATTTACACGTGAATATTAAAAGGGAAAGGAAACTTTAAAATAATAAATACATTAATATGCGTTTAACCCTTTCACGGACAAGGCACTTCTATTCGTAAAATCTTGAAATCAGTGAATGGCACCAGAATTTACAAACAAATTTCGAAATACAAAAATGCTTTTGTTCACTTACTTAATAAAAGGAAATTTTCATCCAAATATTCTGATGCTAATGTGGCCTTTAAGAATTAAAATTAAGTGGTCCAAAAATGAACCACCACCCTTGAAGAGGTTAAAGCAGCAAATTTTAGTAACTGTATTATGCCAATCGTTTTATAACGTTATTAAAAAATACCGAGAGACAAAGACTGTTTACTTAATTCATTTTATTTTAGCTTCTTTTCAAATGTTTAACTGATCTTCTTTAACCAAACACGAAAACAACCATTGGATGTCTTAACAGCAACTGATTCTACCTTAATTTTTTGCAATCAAAGGGAATTGAATGGAAACCCGTTTACAGGGAGATCGCTACAGGTTTTTTCAGTATAATTCAATCTTCTCTAATCTTTTTAAAACCGATCAGATTAGCGTACTTTTAGACTCTACAGTGTCTGAACGGGGGTTGGCGAGCGTAGCTTGCAGGGGGCAGAGCCCCCTAGTTATGTATATAAAATTTGCTTCGGGGGCATCTATACATGCTTGGGGGCTTATCTATGCTTGGGGAGCATCTGCAAAATCTTCGGTTCAAACTATGCCTAGAAACGAAATTTCAAGTCAAATGTTTAATAAGATGTATAATAATGGATGATAAGTGTTTGAATTATAAACATTCACAGTTTAGAGCTTTAATGTTAAATTACATTTTCATATTTTATTAATATCTCCTGAAATTATAATCCTAAAGTGATAATATTTTATGTGGTTATACTACTAAAAAACCCAAACATAAATACATTAAATTTGTAATTAAAACAAAAATTATAATATGAATTTTGAAATTAATATTCGAAAGAAATATGAATTGCAACCTACAATTTTTTTAATAGATTTATGTTTATTATGACCTGCCTCATGTGAATTCTCAATTTCAAATTTTTCTTGTATATCAAATTTCTCTTGTATCTTTCAATGTATTTAACATTGAATTTGTAATTTTAAAAATTTTATAATATAAATTATAAATTATGACATTGATGTTCGAAAAAAATATGAATACCTACGATTTTATTGATAGATTTATATTTATTATGTCCTGCTTTCTGCGAATTTTTAATTTCAAAATTTTTCCTCCAAGTAGTTTTCGAATTATGATTAAAAAAAAAAACGCCAAAGTGATGGTTGCCGTCGGAGCAATGAAACATATGTCTAATATGAATCTAATAAAGTTAATTTTTGCCTTGTTAAAAGTATTTATCACTTTAAGTAAATATTAAATTAGTTTGATGTATTCAAGTGATTTTCATATACAGTCAAACTTCCCTTTAAGCGAAGTTTTCTACTTAACGAAATTTTCTGCTGAACCTTGACTTTGAACACCATTAACATGCAGATTAATCCCCATATTACGAAAAATATATTCCATATAATGAAGTTTTTTCAACTTTCGTAAGGGTACAACATTCAAACGGAGAGGTTGCTGTTGTGATGTGTTGTAACACCAAAAAAAAAATCTAATTTAAGGAATTAATCTTAACTAAAATGAAAAGAACTTGAGTTCATATTCTACATTTTTTTATTGCCAAAATGCACACACACAGCAAGCACACATACATTTCTTGACACAGAAAAGTTAATCTTTTAACTTCTTGAGGAGCGGTTCGCTCCACCAGCTGAAACTGATAACGACCGCCTTCGGTCGCGTCAAACAGCATCTCCTCATCCACGGGCCCTTTTGAGAGTTCAGTTTATTTTTGGCAACCCACGTGGTATCTTGATTCATCTTATCAACAAAGTTTCAGTTCTACAAGTGCCAAACGGGCACGTTTCAATTATTTACATCATTAAATTCAGTTTACAACTTTACATCTGGATCTTTGTGAAGGCACTGACACTGTGAATAGTTTATGCATCTGGAGATGCCAATTAAAAATGTTTATTAATTTACGTGATCATCTGGTTTCTGGCTGCTCTGACACGTCACAGGGTGTATGAATTTCTTTCAGCGGATTGTATGAAAATGAAATTATTTATTTATTTAATCATTTCCATTCAAAAGAAGAAATGCTAAAAACTTTCGATACAATACGAAGGGGACTCTAGTTGCACGAAAATGTTACAGATGAATTCTTCGGATGCTTACAAAAGTGCGAAAATTTTTATGAACAGTGTATTTTTTATAAGAAACCTGTACAAAGTGTTATTACAGACTTTTTTAAGGGTGTACTCAAAAAAATATTTTTCCTTGCTCAACAGCTCGAAATTTTCTGACACATTTTCAGATTCATTTTTAAAACTAAAAGCATGAAACTTGCTGACGTGAATTTTGAAGAGATGTATAAGAGGCCGTTTGTTTTCATTTTTCGTTCAATTAATTAGAACTTGATTTATAAATAATTATTTTCTCAGTATGGCAATTTTTTTCGTTCCCAGCTCTCTCGCTTCGAAAAATTTGGTTCAAAACGACAACTTTGACCACATTTTTTGCAATATATTCTGCCTTTATCAAAAAAATCGACAAGCGCGGCTCATTATATAGTTTCTGAATAAGTGAATCTGCCAATTGGATGCGTTTCAGAACAAAAATGAATTTAATAAGGAATCAGAAAATAAGCAGTTTGGATTTGAATACACCCTTAAAGTTAAGGATTTGTAATATTGAGAAAAAAGAGAAAAGGTACGCTACGCTTAGCTTCAGTTTTCGTTTACTTCTCTTTATTAAGTGTTTTTTTTTTTTTTTTTTAGACATTATTCTAATTTAATTTTTCTCATACGTCTACAATGCATAAAAAAAGTTACTACCGAATTGAAAAAATTTTTCCCAATATTTCCATTTTATGTGTATTTTAGGTAGCTTTCATTACAAAAAGCTACCTATTGCAGCCGTTCGGAGGAAAGCGATTTAAAAAAATTTTGGTATATTTTCATCGATCATGACCCCCAGACCCCGAAACCACCCTCCGTTCAAAAGTTGATATATATATATATATATATATATATATATATATATCTCCATATATATATATATATATATATCTGACCTTTGTCATACTGTAACTCTCGAATTTATGATCCGATTTGTATGTAATTCGGTATGTACATAGTACATACCAATGTCTCGACCGAGTTCGTTGGCCAGCTTCATCCACCATTTTGTTTCAAAATGGCGGCCATTTAAAATTTTCTTAAAAATTTTAAATTTGAAATGTGGTACCAAAGAATTGAAAATGGAAAAATATTTTTTCTTATGTATTTGACCTTTATACAAAGATTCCGGAGCAGTTTTTGTTTCGTCTATATCTTAAAAAATGGCTGAGTTATAGCATTTTGAATTTCTAGCGTGGCTGACATTTTGAAACGTAGTGAATTTTGTCACGCGATAAAAGGCGTATTTATGAACCGATTTGGATGTAACTTCGTTTGTACATAGTACATACCAATGTCTCGACCGAGTTCGTTGGCCAGCTTCATTCGCCATCTTGTTTCAAAAGGGTTGCCATTTAAAAAAAATTAAATTTAAATTTTAAAATGAGGTATTAAAAAATTGGAAAATGAAAAAGATTTTTTTATGTGTTTGACCTTGATACAAAGATTCCGGAACAGATTTTGTTTCTGAAAATTTGTTCTTTTGTTTATATCTTAAAAAATGGTTGAATTATAGCACTTTGAATTTCTAGTATGGCTAACATTTTGAAACGATCTTGTATTTGTCACGCGATAACACACGTATTCGCCTATTTCCATGTGAGAAAGCATGTGGATAGTATACATCAACATCTCAGCCAAATATAAGTTACTTTAAATAAAAGCAGCTTGGATAAAGCTGACTAATTTCGTGAAATTCTCATTCATAATGATTTAGTATTGATAAAAATTAGTATTGAATCTCCTATATTCGGTTTCCACTAAATTGAGCTTCGTGTGTTTGAATAATATAAGTTGGCTTTTTTAAAATAAGAAAGCTACCTCTTCCTCCCGGCACTGGCCGGAAGGACTTTTTACTTTCTTCTATCTTGACAAAAAGAAAGTATTGGTTTCATGAAAATTTTCGAATTCCAGTTTTCGACGGATTTATACGTTTTATGGGTCAGAGATTCTAAAAAACATGTTTTTACTAAATGTCTGTCTGTGAGTCTGTCTGCCTGTCCGTCCGTCTGTCTGCATGTGACACAAATTTTGTGGGTGCTCTATCTCAAGAACTAATGCACGGAATTTAATAAAAATTTATATTCAGGTCGTCCCTGATATAGGTTGGTGCTGATTAGTTTTTGGTGTAAATCGCCCTGCACGTGGCGCTGCTATGTAGCATTTTTCAGGATTTCCGCAAAAGCTCTATCTCAAGAACTAATGCACGGATTTTTATACAACTTCAGATTCCGTTCATCCTTGATATGAATTGGTGCTGGTAACGTTTTGGTGCAAATCACCGTACAGATGGCGCTGCTATGCTGCATTTTGAAGCATTTACACGATTTTCGTAATAGGTCAATCTCAAGAAATAATGCACGGATTTTCATCAAACTTCAGATTCAGTTAGTGCTTGACATGAATTGACGTTTTGCCCCTTGTGGTGTAAATCGCTCAACAGGTGGCACTGCTATGCTGCATTTTTTGAGATTTCCGCAATAGCTCTATCTCAAGAACTAATACTTGGGTTTTCAAAAAACTTCAGATTCAGGTATACCTGGATATGAATTAGTGTTGTTTATGTTTTGGTGTAAATAGCTCAACAGGTGGCGCTGCTATGCAGCATTTTTCACAATTTCCACAATAGCTCAATGTCCAGAACTAATGCACGGATTTTCATCAAACTTCAGATTCAGTTAGTCCTTGACATGAAATGATGTTTTGTACCTTTTCGTGTAAATCGCTTAACACGTGGCGCTGCTGTGCTGCATTTTTTGTGATTTCCACAATAGCTCTAGCTCCAGAACTAATACACCGATTTTCATCAAACTTCAGATTCCGGTATACCTTAATATGAATTAGTGCTGTTTGTGTTTTGGTGCAAATTGCTCAATAGGTGGCGCTGCTATGCTGAATTTTTCATAATTTCCCCTACAGCTCTATCTCAATAACTAATGCACGAATTTTCATCAAACTTCGAATTCAGGTATACTTTGATACGAATTGGTTCTAAATTGATGTAATTTCTTATACTATTTAAATGATTTAATTGATATGATTTATGTAGAAGAAAGTTTTGTGATGGCCACAACATACTAGTTCATTTTATGCATGTGTATTTTTATTATATAAATTTCATGTGTTTGAATTGATTTCTATTTAAAGAATTTTCCTTATAACGAAGTGTTTAGGTGTAACGATGAGACTGCGTTAAATGGAAGTTTCACTGCAGTTTTAAAAGTTATGGGCACTTAAGTCTGTGTCTGTTAGTCAGTCAAGTTCCAAATCCCCTCGTTAATGTAAAGTCTATGGCCGCGAGATGCATTCGTATATTTAAAATATCTCTTCGGGAAATCAATATTTTTAACTCATTTTTTCTGTATGCTTTTCTTAACCCTTTAGTGCGCAGTTTTGCATATATATGCAAACAGCACTGTTTTGAATTTAATAGATTTTTTTTAATTCGCATATACCTAATTCACACCAGAAAATTGAAATAGCAATATTTGCTTTAATTAAAAAAGTGGGTAAGTGTGATCACAGATCGCACAGAGGGTTTCGTTTAATATTCCTTTCAAAACACTTTATCCTTTTGCGAAATCTGTTAGTTCCACATTTCGCAACCAGGGGGCGCACTCTATTCTACACAAACATCTATCCGAATGAAACACCATTTTACAACTATCCGTAGGTATATTAGTTGAGGAAATCGGGTCTATAGCACACGAGATGGGTAGGCGCCCCTGGTGGTAGAAAGTGGAACTGAAATATGTAAAGCTATGTGCATAGTATGAAAGAGTGGTCAAAGTGGTGTCGGCAAAAGTTAGAAAAGAACCCACCGATTGCAATGGGGGGAGGTTAGAAAAATTGCTTAAAATACACAAGTTAGAGCACGGTGGGTAAATAATATAAGACTTTATGAAAATTTTATGATTTTTCGTGTGATCGCAAGTGTTCTGCTACACGTATGCAAAATTTCAAGTCTTCAACTTAAATAGGGGCTCAGTTAGAAAGAAAAGCTTAAAATACACAAGTTACAGCCGATAGGGTTAAATATAAGACTTTTTCAAAATTTTATGATTTGTCGTGTGATATAAGGTGTTCAGCTATAAGTATGCAAAATTTCAAGTCTTAAACTTTATTAGGGGCTCAGTTAGAACAAAAAGATTAAAATACACAAGTTAGAGCCCAGATGGTTAAATATGAGACTTTTTGAAAATTTTATGATTTGTCGTTTGATGTGATGTATTCAGCTTTAAGTATGCAAAATTTTAAGTCTTCAACTTAATTAGGGGCTCAGTTAGGACAAAAAGATTAAAATACACAAGTTAGAGCCCAGAGGGTTATGTATAAAACTTTTTCAAAATTTTATGATTTGTCGTTTGATGCGATGTATTCAGCTATAAGTATGCAAAATTTTAAGTCTTCAACTTAATTAGGGGCTCAGTTAGAACAAAAAGATTAAAATACACAAGTTGGAGCCCAGAGGGTTAAATATAAGACTTTTTCAAAATTTTACGATTTGTTGTTTTATGTGAGGTGTTCAGCTATAAGTATGCAAAATTTCAAGTCTCCAACATATATAGTTTCTGAGAACGGGCTCTGTGACCGACAGATGGACAGACAGACAGAGGAGCGAGACGAATAGGCTTTCGTCAGATGAACGAAACCCTAAAAATAGACAATCCGTATTTAAATAAAGCGAAATTAACTATTGAAACTTTCTGGTGTAAAGTCAGATTCTCTGAACTACGTAATTTCTGGAACGTATTCTATTATGGGAATTAAATTGTTAAAGGTTAAGTTTTACAAAATAAATAATTATATAAAATAAGGTATTTGGGGACATACTTATTAAAATATATATTAATTTGCTTTATTTTAGCGGAAAACAGCCACACGACAGTGGTACATTTACTTGTATTGCAGATGTGCAACAGAAGAAAAGGTTGACGTATTACACGAAAAATGTATCTCTGATTTTTTTCATTATTTTTCCTGTACTGTAAACCTTCTAAAGTAGGGATGCACAACCTGTGGCCCGCGGGTCAAAAGTGGCCCGCGAACTTCGTCAATTTATAACTGCAAAAAAATTGTCAATTGTCATTATGGAAAAAAAAAAGTTTTGTCCATAGGTCGTAAGAAAAAAAATCGTGATCATCAATTTGCCGCGAGAAAAAATGAAAAATTCGTCAGTCAGTTTAGAATCGGGAATTTCGTTGATCGGGTGCGGAAAAATCGTGAATTTTGTCCATCAGGCGCGGAAAAATAGCAAATTTCGTTAATCAAGGACGGAAAAATCGCGAATTTTGTCGATGAGGCGCAGAAAAACTGCAAATTTGACCTATCGGGCAAGGAAAAATCGCGAGTTTTGTTGATCGAGATCGGAAAAATCGAGCATTTCGTTGGTCCGGCACGGAAAAATCGCGAATTTTATCAATCAGGCGCGGAAAATCGCAAATTTCATTATTCGGGTACGAAAAAATCGTCAATTTTGTTGATGATACGCGGAAAAATTGTAAATTTTGTTGATTGGCTGCGTAAAAATCATGAGTTTCTTCAGTTGCGAGAAAAAATCACGAATTTCGTCGATCGGGGCGAATAAATTACAAATCTTTTCTATTAGGAGCGGGAAAATCTCAAATTTCGTTGGTCGGGCACGAAAAAAAATCGCGAATTTTGTCGATCAGGCACGGAAAAATCGCAAATTTCGTTGATCATGCACGAAACAATAGCGAATTTTCTCAATGATGCGCGGAAAATTGAAAATTTCGTTGATCGGCTCCGTACAAATCACGAGTTTCGTCAGTTTATTGCGAGAAAATAGCACGAATTTCGTCAATTTACCGCGGGAAAAAAATTGCAAATTTCGTTAGTCAGTTAAGAATCGCTAATTTCGTTCATCGGACGAGGAAAAATTCGCGAATTTTGTCAATCAGGGGTGGAAAAATCGCAAATTTTGTCGATCGAGCTCCGAAAAATCGCGAATTATGTCGATCAGGCTCGGAAAAACGCGAATTTCGTCGACCGGCTTCGGGAAAATTGCGAATTTTATCAATCAGGTGCAAGAAAAAAATCGAAAATTTCGTTGATCGGGCGCGGAAAAATCGCAAATTTCGTTCATCGGCTCCTCATCCCCCCTTCGTTCATAAATTTCACATTTTTTTCGGCACTATTAGCCACTTTCATGCCTATGTTTGTTTTTTACACTTTTAAATAAACAAAATTTACTTCCCCGAATAAAGTCAAGGAATATTACCAGTCCTTCTAAATAATACTTGCTATATCTTTGTTATATATACAAACGTAAGCTGTTGATATATCCTTGCCAACTGAATTGGATATGTTGACCGGGTAGGGAAACCTAGAGTGGTAAAATTACCCCCCCCCCCCTCTCCTCTGAAACCATATTTTTTATGTGGTTATAGGCCACAGATCGCCTCCTAGCAATAGAATTCTCCCCGTGTTTCTGATGTGGCCCTCCGCAACTCAGAAATTTTTATAAGTGGCCCTTCTCTCAAAAAGGTTGTGCACTCCTATTCTAGAGTGTCATATACGATTTTTTCGAAACAAAATAAAAAACCGCGCATTTAAGGGTTAAAGGATGTCCCCTTTTTTTTCATAGTTGCCAAAACGTTTCTACAATATATACTTTATTTTATGTGAAGCGTTAAAATCTTACTCGCAGTTTGTCAGCTTTTAATACGTAAAATATTAAATTAATTATACATTTTGGAAATAGTTTGAGAACTAATAAAAAAATTTAAATATTTTAAGGAAAAAGGAGTTGAACATATTAATTCCTCGAGGAGATATTTTAAATATACGAATGCATTCTACACACATAGACTTAATATTAGCGAGGAGAATTCGGAACTTGACTGACAAACAGCTGCAAAATTTTATAAATTGCTAATTGCGCAGTATTTCCTTCTTTTTTTAATACATTTTGCGGTAACACAAAATTTTATTTTTTAATCCTCGGTGCACTTTCATAATTCCACTGATGCCTGGGCTATATTTATCAAATTATGATTTTCGAAATCAAAACTGATTCAAAATTTATAAACCTTCTTACATTTTTTTAATGTTATTATTTTTGTCTTTTCTTTCTTTATTTATTTTTCATTTTTTTTCAAATTTCACATTAAAATATTAGACGACATCCTAATTGTAAAAAGCATCACCCATTTCGCGCTTTGCTCGGTAATAAAAAAATTTTCCATACTGATCAAGGGAGCACATAAAAATAATTTACTGCACTAACTGAAAATCGCACTCTCCGAAACCGCACAAAGTGAGGGAATGCCTGTAAAGATGTTTCACAATGGCCTCAGATCCTTAGAGAAAAATGCATTTTTCGATAATAGATAGAAGAAAAAAAAATCCCTGCCAGCCCGGCCTACAGGCAGAGGTAGATTTCGAAGTCAAATATACTAATTTCACAAACAAAAACTAAATCATGATTAGAGATAAATCAACTTTAACAATTTTATCTGGCCGCTTTTGACGAGTTTTTATTTCATTTTTATATAATAGCTGGTTTTATCAGAATCATGTTAGGGCGGTATTAAAAAAAATACTTTTCCATGCTCAATAACTCGAAATTTTCGGGCATAATTCCAGATTCATTTTTAATTAAAAAAAATATGAAATTTGCTGACGTGATTTTTGAAGAGATTTATAAGCGACCTGTGTTTTTATTTTTTGCTCAATTAATTAAAACTTGATATATAAACAATTATTTTCTCAGAAGGACAATATTTTTCGTTTCTAACACAATCGCTTCGGGAAATTCCGTTCAAAATGCCCACTTTGACATCATTTTTTGAAATATATTCTGCATCTATCAAAAAATCGATCATTACGGTACATTATATAGTTTCTGAATAAGCAAATCTACCAATTAAATGCGTTTGAAAACAAAAAATGAGTCTATGAGATGAATTTAAAAATGAGTCAGACAATAAGCAGTTTGGATTTGAGTGCATCCTTAATACAATGATTTTTCCAGCACAATCCGCTTCGGTAAATTCGGTTCAAAATGCCCTTTTTAACAGCATTTTTAAAAATATATTCTGCCTCTATCAAAAAATCGACCATTAAGGTACATTATATAGTTTCTGAGTAAGAAAAAGTACCACTTGGAAGCCTTTGAGAGCAAAAATCGATTGTAAAATGAGTCAGGAAACAAGCAGTTTGGATTTGAATACACCCTTACTAAGATGATTTTTTTCTTCAACCGCTATGTATTAGGTAGATTTCGTATGAAATACTACCTATTGAGATCGTTCCTATGTTGGAATTTCTGAAAAATTTTTGCAGATCTACACCGATCATGACCCCTAGAACCCAAAACCACCCTCAGTAAAAAACTTTATATATCACTTTCTTCTGGACACGATAACTTTCGTAATTCTGCACCAATCTCTTCCAAACTGATACATAAAATCAATGGCCATAAAATCTTGGTCAAGTTCGTTAATGGGCAAAATCGGACCAAGGGGATGGAAATGGGGAGGGGTTTTGTTAAAACAGAAAACCCCCCATAACTTCTTAATTTTTGTACATATCAAATCAGTTTAAAGTTTTTATTACTTCTAAAAATAGGGTCAAAAATTTATGTATCACAGATTTTTGATAAAGTTAAAAATGGGCTCAAGGGGCGCAAAAAGTAGGGTTTTTGGGAGAAAAAAAATCATAACTTCGTCAGTTCTCAAGATATCAAATCCAATTAATTTTATTATAAATTTCCTTAACATTATCTATAACTTTTATATTCACAAGTTTTTGATAGGACCAATTCGTACCGCAAAAAAAAAAAAAAATTAAAAACGAAAACAAAAAGGGGGTTTGAAGAAGAAAAAAATCCCTAACTCCGTCAATTCAAAAGATATAAAATTCCCATCAATTTATCATATATCTTCTTAATTTTGTCTACGACATCTATATAGACAAGTTTTGGATAGGACCAATTCTTACAGCAAAACAAATTAAAAATACATAGCGGTTGACGAAAAAAAAATCATCTTAGTAAGGGTGTATTCAAATCCAAACTGCTTATTTTCTAACTCATTTTACAATTCATTTTTGCTCTCAAAGGCTTCCAATTGGTACGTTTTCTTACTCAGAAACTATATAAACTACCGTAATGGTCGATTGTTTGATAGAGGCAGAATATATTTTTTTTAAATGCTGTTAAAAAGGGCACTTTGAACCGAATCTACCGAAGTGGATTGTGTTGGAAAAATCATTGTCACTCAAATCCAAACTGCTTATTTTCTGACTCATTTTTAAATTCATTTTTGCTTTCAGACGCATTTAATTGGTAGATTCGCTTATTCAGAAACTATATAATGTACTGTAATGATCGATTTTTGGATAGAGGCAGAATATATTTCAAAAAATGATGTCAAAGTGGGCATTTTGAACGGAATTTCCCGAAGAGATTGTGTTAGAAACGAAAAATATTGTTCTTCTGAGAAAATAATTGTTTATATATCAAGTTTTAATTAATTGAACAAAAAATAAAAACACAGGTCGCTTATAAATCTCTTCAAAAATCACGTCAGCAAGTTTCATATTTTTTTTATATTAAAAATGAATCTGGAATTATGCCAGAAAATGTCGAGTTGTTGAGCATGGAAAAGTATTTTTTTGAACACCGCCCTAACATGATTATTATAAAACCAGCTATTATATAAAAATGAAATAAAAACTCGTCAAAAGCGGCCAGATAAAATTGTTAAAGTTGATTTATCTCTAATCATGATTTAGTTTTTGTTTGTGAAATTAGTATATATGACTTCGAAATCTACCTCTGCCTGTAGGCCGGGCCGGCAGGAATTTTTTTTAATTTGTTTTTGCTGAAAGAATTGGTCCTATCCAAAACTTGTCTATATACATGTTGTAGACAATATTAAGAAGATATATGACAAATTCATGGGGATTTTATATCTTTTGAATTGACAGAGTTATGGATTTTTTTCTTCTTCAAACCCCCTTTTTGTTTTCGTTTTTATTTATTTTTTTTTTCAGTACGAATTGGTCCTATCAAAAACTTGTGAATATAAAAGTTGTAGATAATGTTAAGGAGATTTATAATAAAATTAATTGAATTTGATATCTTGAGAATTGACGAAGTTATGAGTTTTTTTCTCCCAAAAACCCTATTTTTTGCGCCCCTTGAGCCCATTTTTAACTTTATCAAAAATCTGTGATACATAAATTTTTGGCCCTATTTTTAGAAGTAATAAAAACTTTAAACTGATTTGATATGTACAAAAATTAAGAAGTTATGGGGGGTTTTCTGTTTTCACAAAACCCCTCCCTATTTCCATCCCCTTGGTCCGATTTTGCCCATTAACGAACTTGATCGAGATTTTATGCCCATTGATTTTATGTATCAGCTTGGAAAAGATTGGTGCAGAATTACGAAAGTTATCGTGTCCAGAAGAAAGTGATATATGTATATATATATAGATAGATAGATAAATAGATAGATAGATAAAGTTTTTTACTGAGGGTGGTTTTGGGTTCTAGGGGTCATGATCGGTGTAGATCTGCAAAAATGTTTCAGCAATTCCAACATAGGAACGATCCCAGTAGGTAGTATTTCATACGAAATCTACCTAAAAGTTTAATATATTCGCTGATCACTCATAGGAGAAAAAACTTACTACATACTCCACATGTTGAAAATAAGCATTTTTATTAATAAACTAGCAGGCTACACCCGCTTCGCTGGTCCATTTTCCAAATGATCATTGATCAAACAAAATTATGAATTCGACCTTGTATTTTAAATTAATATGGACCTTCACCGGGAAAATCTTTCCGCCTTTGCTGAATACTATGCGAACGCTAATTAGCTATTATAATATCTTATGGGTTAGGCAAAATTCGGACTATTCAGAAAAAATTCTTTTTACAGTATATATTTAAAGTAGAGGTTGGGAAGAAAATACGGCCGTTGTGATAATCAGAAATGATAAAATGTTCTCTAGTCACCACACTACTAAAAGGAGAGATAATTACAATGATTGAAGAGAGTGACCACTGAACATTACTTATGTTCGGATTATTCACTTTCGTTTGATAGTTCTTGAACTCTGGGCTTCTCAGCTTGGTGCTATGTGTGGTTCTGGTAGCTTAAATACAATTTCTCTCTACGTTGCATTATATTTTGTAATACACGTCTTCTAGCAGGTCTACTGCCGTTTTCTATCTTCGGATTACGGCAGAGTAAATACGGTAAAAAAAATGTAATAAATTGTTTGCACACAAAAAGTCTTTAACTTTCATTAAAAGAAATGTAAATCACATAAAAGTGGATTTTTAAAAATGAAGTGTTTGAATAAAATTAAAATAATGTCATTTTCATTACCATTTCCTTTTTATATATATACCACTTGCAATTATGTAACTGTTAACCTGAAAAAAAAAACTCGATAACTCATTATGATAGAAAAATAAACCTCTTGTTTTCATCCAATCAAAATCTTCCCAATCGTCCATAATCGGGTGCACAGCTAAGTTTTCGGCAAACATTAGAAGTGTTTGCAAACTATATGGTTACAAATTTACCAGAGTTAACACACGTAAAACATACGTAATTATGCGCCAGACTACATCCCATTAAATAAAGTCAAATTGCTGTTGGCTGAATTATAGATCTTTCGCCAAAAATACTCTTTGTAAATGACAAATAAAGTCAGTTATACAAAACTTAATAACCTAACACGTTATAATGTAACGAAATAATCTTTTTGATGCACCGAAGACCTTTTTTCATTTCTCTAAAGAGTGCAATAACACGGAGAAATAAATACACTTTTTATTTTCAAAATTACATTATTCTTCAGTCTGCTGCCTAAATAAACCTAAAATCGTTAATTTTTTCCTCAGTTTAGCGAATAGGATTGTGCGTCAGAAGAACTTGCTTTATAATGATTTCTATTTTCAATTTTATCTGCATTTCAGGTACTTTTTTTCTTATCTAGACTAAAATGATAAATCAACAAATATTGTTCCACCAGCCACCATTGGAATTTCAAATTTTTTTCCCAAGTATTTATTTTTTAGTGACAGTAAAATAACTGCAAATAAAAATATATATAATACTAAATCTTCTGTTCTCCGTTTGCTTAATAATGAAAAAACATAAATTTACTAATAGCTAAGTACAAATTTCATGTAATCTTCTACAATCGCGATCACTGTCTGACAGTCACTCTGATCACTGATCTGACTCTTTCAAATATAAAAGAAACATCTAAATAGTTCAGTAAATACACTAATTAGCAGATAACCTGATTACGGAAGATTAATCCAATATCAAAATCCTTAAAAAAAACTGAAAATGGGATGACGAATTAAAAAGACAATCGAAAATGTATTTCAGTAAGCAATTTTTATCAAAATATTTTCTTTTGTGGTATTAATAACGCAAAATTGCATAAATTTTCTTAAGAATAATCTTTGGTACTTAACATTTGAAACAGTAGACTTTTCTAAAAGAAAAATTGGCGATATATGTAAAAAAAAAAAAAAAAAAAAAGAGTGGACAATATTTGTTGATCTGAGTTCGAGGTTATAAAAGTCATAAGTTTGGGGAAAAACAAAATAGCATGTATCAGTAGTAAAGTACGCGAAAAATACTTTAAATATCTGAAATTAAATTATTTATAATATGTGTCTGTGTGTGGGGGGGGGGGGGAAACGTTTGCATTAAAATTTAAATATTTGACCCCGCTTTTATAATATTAACTGCTATTTATGTAATATCATTATTTTTATAATTACATCTGCTAGTTTTTTCTGTAAGAGATACACAATAATAATAATAATAATAAAAATTGTTACTCACAAGGAAGGTCTCCTTAAAACGCATACTCAAAATATTTTGAAAAAGGAAATGCTAATAAAATGACTCATGTATGTAAAAAAGATCGGTAAAAATATAGCGGTCGAATCGCAGTAGAAAATCTGTAAAAAAATATTTTTTCGAGTATTTGGCGCGAACAGACGAACGCTCTACGCTCTTTGGCGAACCAATAGGTTTCCTCGCCAAATGCAAGAGATTGAAATGCATTTATAAATTCCTTGTTAAATAAGTAATTAAATGCCTAATGCTCAATGAATTTAAACTTAAACTGTGGATTAGTTTACTATTTTTGCTGTAAGCTTATATAATATATGCAAATTGCGTGTTACTTGTATTGAGCTATTTAATTTTATACGGTGTCACCGGCTGGATAAGTTTTAACGGTATTTTAATTAAGAATGCTATCATTAAACATTTCGATATTAAATTGTTGTTTCCGTGGCAATAAAACTCTCTTGTTGTCTCTGACACTAACAATATCGAAGTCAATTTGCCAATGCTCAGAATCGGATCTTAATTTGAGTTTGAAACACTTTTAATCCATTTAAATTTCATTGTAAACGGCATAAATACGATCGTTAAATTTCATTGTTACGTATATAAATGTATATGACAAAACTGCAGTTATAAATATGTATTTATTTAAGTTAAACTTACTTAAACTAACTTCGTATCGACAGTTGAAAAAGTTTTTCTTAAAGAATATTTATCATAGTATTATTCAAAATTTTATCGTGTCGCCATCCAGCGTTAAATCGCAAAAAATGAAATTTTCATTATTTTTTTAGGAATGCTAAATAGAGGTTTTGCGATTTTTTATGGATATATATATATTTATGAGAAGAATATTCTATATATTTTTTTTTCAAATAATGCTGAGCATGCGCTTATGGGGAACTTCCTTGATATCATTTTATCAATTTTCAGATACATTTTTCTTAACCTGATGCAAAAGATAAATCGCCAAATATTATTTCAATTGCAATATTTCAACTGAGTAATTCTTTAAGTATTACGAACATTCCCTTTCATGTTAAAATTAAATATAATCGTTTTTTAATATTATCACTCATTAAAATGGATTTCTTTTTTTTTTCTTTTTTAAAGATTTTAAATAAAATTAGTAACAGTTTTTTGTCTTTAATTTTTCTAGGTGTAATAGCCGTTTCAATTTTTTCAACAACAAAAAACTTCGCCAAGGAATAAAATGGTAACCTTATCGTCCAAAATAACTGAACTTTTCGTCATACTTCTATAACTAATCTAGGTAAAATGATGTGTTATAGCTTAAAACCTTCCCTGAAACGACACCTATCTAACGGTATCAGTTCCGTAAAATTCCATGCAGTAGAACTCGAAATCTAGGCGTTCGGAACGAAATTTCCGTTTGAATTTTAGATATATAATAGATAGATAATAGAATAGATAATAGATTATATATATATATAATAGAATAGATAATAGATTATGTGTTATGAACTATCTCAAAGTTTAAAACAGATCGCATTGTTAGATTTCCTAATTTTAACAATATCGCGTTATGTTAGTTCCACATTCCATCACCAGGGAGCGCACTCTATTCTTAACGAAAGCGTATCTGAACGAAACTCCTTCATACAACCTTTCCGTAGATACATGAATCGGGAGGGTGGCGGTCTTAACCAATAATTTAAGATAATTGCTGAAATTACTACGAAAAATATTTTAAAGGGGCCCTACACGGGCCCCTAACAGAGTTAGAGGAAATCGGAAGACGGTAAAATAATCGCGGGGAAAAGTTTGCTTGGGTGCTTCGGAGCTACTTTTGGCGCGAGATCTAAGCTCTACGACCAATAGGAGCCGAGATATTTAAGGAAATATGAAGTAACAAAGAACAAAATAACATAATTTTCCATAATAATTCTATAACAAATCTAGGTACAATGATGTGTTATAGCTTAAAACCTTCCCTGAAACGATACCTATCTAACGGTATAAGTTCCGTAAAAATCCATGCAGTAGAACTCGAAATCTAGGCGTTCGGAACGAAATTTCCGTTTGGATTTTATATATATAATAGATAAGCGAAGCATTATTTTCTTAAGACTGAGTAAGCGCAAGCAAAGAAAATAAATCGCAGAATGTGACACGGTAAGTTTTAAACAAAATCAGAAAACTTTCAGAACCTTATCCGCGAGAGCTAACTTACAGATTTTCGCACATGGCTGAGGAAGAAGAAAAAGAAAGAGATAGAGGGGGGAAAAGGGGAGGGGAGGATAATCTGCCCCCGAGTTAGATTTCAGCTTGTGACTTCCATTACCAACTTAAATTTATTCTGAGCACAAAATCCCAGCAAAACCGAAAAAAATCTATTATATATATATTTTTTTACTTTTGCGATCCACTGTCTAGGAACTGTACTTTACATTATGCTGAGCATTTTAATAGTGTTAATGAATTAGTAATAAATAATCTTATAACACACGCACTTGGATCAATCTGTATTTATTTTCATATAGTATTGCACCATAACTTCAAATCAAATTGTAACAAGAAATCGCAAAATTGATTGCAGAAGTTTCGTTTTACTTCGTAGAACATGCTTTATAATTTGTATGTGGTTTACTTTGTCACGAGCGAGGGATCAATTACTTTTTTTTTTCTTTTTCCAATCAAGATGGAACAGAAAAGTAGATGCAGCATGACGAATCGAATGAAATAAAAATGTACCGGAGTTTGTATGGAAGTTTTCAAAGTTCATATAAAAATATATATGTAGACGCTCCCTTAAGAAAATTTAATTATAACAATAAGAATAGAAAATCATAAACAGGGAAGTTTTGTGCCGGTACTTTTATCCCCCGACTTGAGCAGGTGTTATGACATTGTGCTTGGATATATTTTTACCGACTTGTTCAATTCTTCATTTAAATTAAATGGTGTTAAAATTCAACCAAAAGAAATCATTTGTTTATATTTTATGTAGAAAGAAACATAGCAATTAAGATGCAACCAAAACCAACTCCTTCAATCTTTATATTTTAAAGCAATGCTGGTAGAGGTTTGCACCGATTCCCCCCCCCCCCCCCCCATAGAATCGAACATAGGGCCGAGGCTGGGCTTGATTTCTGTCTGCAGGTTCGTGCCGGGCAGTACTAATACCGTCTCGATAATATATCGAGACGATGTTGGCAGTACCCCTGCTTAATTTTTGCCAACAGACTCGGGTCAAACCTGATCTCTTTTTTTCCGTGCGTGTGTGTGTAATTAATAATGATATTGTACATTTCGTTAAAAGAATCTAGAGAAATTTATTTTGGTTTAATAAATTATAGAGAACTATTTTTTTTTAAATCTCCTTTTTTATAGACTTACAAAATTATGATTGATTTAACTGTTATTTCGTTTGTTTGTTTCTCTCTGTTCTAAAAAAAAGCAACTAATGCTGTCACTACTGCCATAAATGGATTTTTTTTTTTTTTCTAATATTAAGAAAACTACTGCACACAAAATATGAAAATTGGTAGTATTATAAAGAAATGTTTGATAAACACGCTGAAATAGACCGTTTGTAAATCGAAGAATTATTTGAAGAGCTATTAATTGTTAAAGTTGGTCAAAATCGTTCCATTAAAAAAGTTTTATAAGGCTCAAAAAATGTACATAGGAATTGAATCATTTTTTCTAAAGATATACATTACAAACTTGCGAAGTGCAGACTGCATTTATCTTTTTGACTAATTTTTTTAGGGTTTTTTTTTAAATTTTATATTCAAATTTTCAGCATTTCAAGAAATATATATTTTTATATTTTTGAAAAGGTTATTATTTTAAATTGTTGCCAATTTTAAAAACAGCACAAAGAATAATATTTCCTTTCAATTAAAAATTTATTTACACGTGACTATTAAAAACAGAAAAGAGAAACTTTAAAATTAGAATTAAATGATTACGTGTTAAAAACAAGAAAATATTGAAAATTGCGTCATAAAAATTGTATTTACTCGTGAATAGTAAAATAGAAAGAAAACTTTAAAATAATAAATTCATCAATATGCGTTAAAAGCAGTAAATGGGGGGGGGAGGGGGAATTACGTCCTCTTTAAAATGGCCAAGTAATAATATTGCCAAATAGTTTAAATATAAAAATAGATTTACACGAGGCATTTAATACATATTTCGAGATAATCTTTTTAATTATTTCTGACAATTTTAAGACAGCGCAAATAATAATATTTCCTTTCTAACAACAAAAGTATTTTTACGTGAACATTAAAAAGATACAGAAAACTTTGGTGAAAATTATGTCAGATTTGAAACGATACATTTAATATGTCTTATTTAAAACAACTTTCTTATCCAGTTGTTAAACAATACTGAAAGGCAAAGCCTCTGTTTTAGTTAATTTTATATTAGCTTCTTTTCAAATGTTTAACTGATCTTATTGAATCAAACACGAAAACAACCATTAGATGTCTTAACAGAAGCTGATTCAGCCTTAAAATTCCCAAATAAAAGGGACATGAACGGAAACCCGTTAACATAGAGATCGCCACTTGTTTATTAATTATAATTTAATATTCCGTAATCTTTTTAAAGCCGATAAAATTAGAGTGTTTTTAGAATCTGCGGTGTGTGAAAGGGGGTTGGTGAGCGTAGCTCGTAGGGTGCAGACCCCCCTAGTGTTTAAAATTGCATTAATTTTTCTAATGAGTAATGAGTCTTCAATTGTACGTATTCTTAAACAAAGTACAGTGAAACCTACCTGTGCGACCACCTCCATTAAGCGACCACTTCCCTGAACGAGCATTTTTTCATGGAACGAAATTTATTCCCATAGGCTCAATACTAATTTTACCTCCATTCAGAGACCATCCCAGTTGGACTTCCTCCATGAGCGACCCACTTCGTTGAAGAAAATGAAAAAAATTCCGTTTTTTCCTGGTTGCTTGAAGAAGGTTTTATTAGAAAAATAATTCTGGAGAGCGCACTATTCATAAAACTTCTAAACTAAGTTTAGATTTTTTTTTCGGTAACTTTTAAATGTTTAAACCACTTTGTGCCTTTTTAGGCAATGAGTTTAACTCTGATGACAAATTAAAGATGACGGTCAATAAACTCCTGTGTCCTATTCTGTCAAGAAACTCTGAAAGAAATAGATAAATTAATGAAATCGTCATTATTTGTTCCCATTCAAAAAAATTGCATTTATTTACTGAACTTCGAAAGGACCTGGAAATAAAAGTTATAAAAGATAAAACCGTAAAATCAAAGCAAACGTCAATGTATTCTTTTTTTAAATTCTGCAGTAATTAACTTATGTATTTATTTTGTTTTGATACTTAAATTTTCATATTTTGTCCTAATGTGAAAAATAAATTTTAATAACATTAATGTTACCTTTTTTCAACAATTAAAAGCTAGATTTAAACATGAGCTCCATTAAGAGACCACCTCTCGGAGCGACCAATTTTTATTGGAACGGAACGTGATCGATTTAGGGAGGTTTTACTGTATGTTGTTTCCTATTCCATGGCTTGCTGGCTTATAAGTTGAAAAAGCTTACACTTTTTGCATAAATGTGTATGAAATATTTTTTTAATATACTTTAACTGCCTGGTAATATAGGTTAAGAAATATTTATTTCTCCTTTTTTTCGAAGGTCGGGACTGACCAGACCGGACCTGATCCCAATGATTTTTGTCCGGGCTGAACTTTTAGCTTTTACATCGAGCCGGGCTGAGCCGAGATGTATTCTATTCGTGCTCAGTTAGGGCCTGTAAATCTCGCAACACAAATTTTTAAATGCTGGGATCAAATGAAAAAACAGTTAGCCAAAATGTGAATTATATTATAATTATAATTAAGAATAAAAAATTCTGGTAATTAAAAGCTTATAAACATAGCAATGTAATATGTCAGTCGCGATGGACGCTTCAATTGGTATGCTACAATATATCGGTTGGACAAGTATTCATGTACTGTGGTTACAAAGGGTTAAATATATTAGTTTTGGCCCCATATTAGTCAACATCTAATAATTTAAAAATTGCAATGAGTTTGACTATTCCAACACTGGAAGTCTTAATTCGTTTCGAATTTTGCTTGATCCTTTCTATTTTGTAACGTATATGATGCGGTTAAATCAAATATCTCAGCCCACCGTAATGTTTGATAAGAACAAAATATATTTTTTTTAATTATATTAAATGCTGTGTTTCTCGAGTAAAGTTCCGCGAATGTGTTAAAATATCTTAAACTTATAACACCTCATACATTGGGGCGATCAGCGATTCATAAATTAAGGGTCGCAACCTATTGTTTAGCCACAGAATGATGGATCAGGTCTTCAAAAATATAATCTTCGTTTTATTTGCTTATTTAATATAATAAAAACAATGTATTGCAGCTTTAAATAAAAATGTTCTGAAAAGATTACTTTGTGAAATAACTTTGTGAAAATAATAACGTTATATTAAACTTTTTGTATAGAGAGCTGCTTAAGCTAAAATTAAAAAAAAATGTTTATACCTATATACTGGTGAATCCACAAATAATTTGAAATTTTAAAGGGATTCGTGCAACAATAAAGTTTGGGAACCGCTGGATTAGATTAATGAATGGACAAATATGAAATCATACTACATAACATGCATGCATATATTGCATTGATGATATTTGACTTCATTTATTTTTAATTTTAAGGGGAAAGTTTACTCCAAACTTAGTCAAAATGTCAATTTTTTTTTTTTTTTTAAATAATTATGATTAAATGAAAGCTTGTTCAATTGTGAATATTTTGACACTAGTGTTGCCAGATTGGGGGCTTTTTTTGTCCCCAGATTGTTGATTGTCACCGCTTTTTTGAAATAGAAAATGTTCGGCCTATTTAAAAAATAGATTAAAAATTCTGAAAAATAAGGCGAATTATACTATTTTAAAAAAGTGGTGACAGTCAGATAATCTGAATTATAAAAGCCCCCAATCTGGCAACACTGTTTGATACCTGATTTTTACCACATATAGCAAATATAGCGAGATATTGTAAATTTTGATAATACATACAGCTCAATCACCCATATAACTTAAAACTTTAAATGGCTTTTTCTCCATGTTAATATTTTCGTTACTTTCCTGCTTTAAAAATGCGAAGGCCTTTTTTTTTTTTTTTTTTTTCGTATGTTAGATATGGATTTAAACTTTTTTGAGTACGTTCTTTATTATATACGTGATAAATCTGCGTATGGAATTCAGCTCCGTGCGAAAGGGGGGGGGGGGGGCGAAGAGAGCGGTCGCCTCGGGCGCTGAAATAGAGGGGACGCAAAATTTATATTACAAACGTCTTTTTTGTTGTTGTTGTTGTTGTTGTAACCGATCATTTTTGAGGATTTTTTTTTTCCTCTCTGGGGACTACGTGTTTCTAAACAGGTTGTAAGCGATTTTTACCTTGCCAATTTTCCCAATTTCTCTAACTCAAATAGTACTAACAACAGCTGAAAAGGGCTAGAAAAAAAAAAAAAAAAAAAGACAGATAGGTTGAGAGAAATCTATCAAAAACACCGCAATCTCTCTAACACCAAACTGCAATTTTCTCTTATATTATTTAGTTGCTTGCAATTTATTAATTATTAAAAAATTACACGTTTTAAAGTTCCAAAATAAACGTAAAATATTTATTCAATACTTTATTTCTATTTCTGCACTTTATTAATTTTGTGGCACCTGTCAGAAAGAAAAAGTGAGGGGGGCGCCAAATTGAAACTTTGCACCGGGCGCAGTTTTTTCTTCGCACGGCCCTGATGGAATTAGCCGTCAGGTTTTTGTTATTTAAAAAAATAATAAAAGTATATGAAAATGTGTTAGATTTCATCGTTTTTTACTATATATATTAGTAAAAAAAATATATATTCAATGTAATATTAGATGTATCTAAAATCCATATATAGTCTTGTGTAATACACATTTGAGAATCTTAAAACAAAAAAAAAAAGAAAAAAAAAACGTTGGGTAAAAATATCAATATTTAAAAAAGTAGTAGGTATTTTTAAAAATGCAATTTTTTTAACTTTTTTTTTTTTTTTTTTTTTTGCCAAAATTCACTGTTTTTTTAATATTGAAATGCAGTGAGTTCACCATTTGAGCCATATTTTAAAAAATAAACAAAATTGTTGAAAAGGTAAACTGTACCCTTAAAAAGATCGGGTTTGAAAAAACAACACTCACCGTTTTTTGGTTTCTGCCTTTCCTGAATCGGGAGTTCTCGTTTCCAAAATCCAGAGGAGCAGGAAGATGGAGCAGGATTAAATAAGAAACGGGGGAGGAGCTCTCGTGGCTACTCGAATCTCGCGATTGGGCAGAAGAAAAGCCCGTGTTAATTCGCTTATTGCAATAAGGAGTTTTAATTAAGAGAAGAAGGCCTCTGGGGGATATTTTTGGGGTCTCGCAAATGAAATTGGTGATATTATCGGATGTTTATCTGAAGCGTCAATAATTAGAAAGCAGTCTGAAAGAGCTTCAAAAAGATTTAGTAATTATCTCAAATTATGAAGACAAAAGATGTAATTAATAAGGAAAATATAACTTATTTTTAACAGTTTCGAAAAAAGAAAAGAGGAAATTATTAGTTCGACTTGTTTGTAGATTATGTCTGTATTTACTCATATTTTTGTAACGAATTTGATTATTCAGAAAAATACAGATTGAATGTAGTTTCTTTTTTTTTTTTTAAACATCTAATCATTATTAAATTATCCCTCCAAGAATTGATTCTGAAATTAACGTTGAATTTATTAATTGAATCGGTGATTGTTCAAAGAAACTAAGTCCTAGTTTTAAAATTTTTGAGCAAAAAAAAAAAAAAAAAAAAAAAAAATAGGCCTATCAAATAACAATTTTTACAATTATTTCTTTTTTTTTATTGCTTTTCTGTTGGTGTACAGCTATTTTTTTAATTAAATAAACTATAAATGAAAAAAATGAACATGCTTTCATTAAACTTCACTAAAATGAAGAAAAAATATATATATTTTTAAATGCACTAGCAAATTTGGCGATAATTTACAAACAAAATTTGGCGATATTGTGGTAACCTTGCCATTAGTACTTTTCAACCAATACTCATTGCTGAAGCTGATACTGATTTCTCCATAGGAAATGAAACTATAATGGCGTATTTTGAAAAATTCCGAAACACGTGTTTACTCATTATAGTTATACTATTAGGCATGTCAAATTTCAAGATTTTATTTCTGCTGGTTTATGCGATAGGGTAATTTTTTCTTATTTATTTTTTTTTTAAGATTTGTCCCCTCCCCACCCATTGGGATCGAATTTTTAAAAATCAATGTTTAATTCCTGTATCGCTCTCAGGAATACATATCGCTCACCCGCAAGAAAAGTGACTCATCTCGACAAAAGGAAATTTCACAGGAGAGGCAAAAGAAAATTTGCTTGATTTTACTGTAATGTGAAATTATAGCACTTTGCTTTGCATGCAGAAATAAAAACTGTCATAAAAGCGTAAAACCCTTAAAAAAGAAGACGTAGATGAGGTTTGGAGGGTTGGGTAATTTTACTTCCCCGCACAATCCACCCCTCTTTTGTGGTCACAAATGGCCATATCGCGTAATAAAGTGATTTTCAGTATAACGACACTTGTATATCTTTTTGTGTACCAAGACTCACCTATGACAGACCTATTAGTGGAATAAACCGCAAAATGATTTTTGCGAGATGCGTTTCTTTTCTAGCGGATGAGCGATGTATATTCCCAATTTCAAAGCTCTCTGTGAACTGCCACATTCAAACAGACTTTTAAGTTATAAGAAAGCATATAAAAAACATCCAATCCCATATTTATAATCTACATATGTTGCTTTTAAATTTTGTTCTTGGTTCTTTTCAAAATTAAACAGAGTTTTCACACAAAAAAAATCTTATAAAAATTTTGTAATTTTTATGAACAAAGAAAGTATTACATGCATGTAGAATAGGTGGGATTGACTGTGGTCGAACTTTGGTAGTAAAGGCTTCTGATTGAACACTCGTAGTATAGAAATAATCACGTTTTAATGTCTTGATTAAGCATAGAATATATTTACAGAGCACATTAACTATATACAGGGCTTAGGGGGATGAGGGGGAATTTCTTACGGCAGTTTACCGGCATTCAATATATTTCGGAAGCCTGACCGGGTACGTCTTACCAGGTCAGTCCGCAGAACAACTCTGACGTTACATCGAACCTTAGCCCTCCGGCTGCGGTTCAGAATTACTTACTCATCAGGTTTATTGTCTTATAGAATTTGTCCACTCTGTCAGTTCTCATGGGATTTTAGCTGCATCTCTTACTGTGGTCAGGATGTGGTTTAGATTGTTTTGGGAACCGCAAGCCACATCCACATACATAATTTTTAGAAAAAAATCATAATAATTAAATGACATTTTTATTGCCATGTTATATATATATATATATACATACAAGATGGAACCCGTCGAAATTCAACGTTAAAAAAACTTTTAAAATGTCATCTTCAATTATTGTTTGTTTCAATTTCATACCTTCTGAAACCCATCCATTGTTTTAAGCTAATTAATTTTTGTGTAAAAATGGATAAATTATTTTTCAATAATAATAAGACATCTGCAGATGAGGCAGATTTTTAATTCTTTCAACTGATCATTTCTTTGTGTGGTATCCTCGTATCCTTTCAATAATTCGGATGGCTGTTCCTTTTCAAAATCGGGGATACTTTCCCTGCTGTAAAGTAGCGTACCCAATGGAACCTTAAAAAATAATAAAACAAAATTTTTACCATATTCTGATGCAAAACAAAACATATTTGAACCAGTTTAACGTGATATTAATTTTATGTTCAACGGGCAATTCCATCGTAACTGACGTAAGATTTTATCATCGAATTTTGTTTTCAAATCTATGTAGAAAATTTACTAATAAAGCTAGAACAATTTTTTACAATTTAAAATATTTCTTACTAAGGTCTTAATAACCAAATACCTGCAGATTATTTCAATCTCTTTTTGAGTCCCAAAAATTGCAATTCAAAATTCTGTAACTGCCGTAACATAAAGTAGACAAACATTTTTTCTGCCTTCATTGAAGCGTAAAAATTATCAAAACTATCCAGTTAAAAAAAAGTGATTTAATGTTCTCAACAACACTAAGTAATTCCAAATTATAACACCAACTTGTTTAGTTAATTTCTGAATAATAATTTTTAAAAAAATGGCATTTACACGTGTAATTGACGTAACCTTTATTGTGTAACTGACGTAACATTATGACTTTGCAAAGACAATAATGGTACTTAACTTAATTTGTAAACAGTAATTTACAATGCCTTTTTATTAGGATTTTTCTATAGACTATACAAATATCAAGTTTTTCAATCATAACGTTAAATTAAACATATTATAAATTTGATTACCCCCCCCCCCCCAAAAAAAAAAAATGATGATTTTCTGTGGAATTGCCCCAACATAAATGGAATATCTGTCTTTTTGGTTGGCAAATTTCAGTTTAGTGCCAAAATGCTGCATCCTATGGATAAGTTGATCTTACGAATGACAAAGCTCAGAGCAAAAGTGGGACATGTTAGTAATAATCGAAAATGAGATGTCTGACTCACTGCTATGCAAAATTTTGTCTGCATCTAGTGGAACAGTAGGGGATTTTTATAAAACACATCTGAGATATAGTATTAAACGTAACTTTGTGTTTCAGAAGTTGTTCCACTCGATGCAAACACAGTTATTCATAGCAGTAAGTCAGACATCTCATTTTTTAATTATTAGTAGATGCCCTACTTTGCTCTGAGGCGACGATATGTAAATCATCATTGAAACAGAGGGTGGTCTGGGGGTCTGGGGATCCTGCTCGGTGAAAGTTTCCGAATTTTTTTTCCTCAGAACGGCTGCAATAGGTAGCTTTTTACTTTCAGTAATGAAATTTACCTAAAAATATGAGCATATATGAAAAAAAATAAGACTAATAAAAAGAAATATTAAACAAAAGGTAAGATTGTACACAAGAAAAGATTTTAAGTATTTTATTTTGATGTATTTTATGAAAATATTTTAGTCTGCAGTAGGCCCTTTTAAAATGCAGTCGTAGGTATAGTTCATAGACCTGTTCATAGAACTGTGTTCATATTTTCAGTCAATAACCACTAAAAAACATGGAAACCATCTTAAAATTAGAAATGTCAAGATACAGACTAGTCCCTTTCAACAATCACCAATTCAATTGTTTATATTGTAACTTTTAAATCTATCAGATTTTTGAAATGTTATACATGTTTTTTTTTATACACCAGCTATTAATTAATTGGTTCTGTTTTCGATACTGTGTGTATATTAATGTACATTCGGCCAAAAAACAAACAACAACAAAAAAAGGTTTAATTTTGTATTCGCCTATTTAAAGCTTTTATAAAGCAACTTCTCATGAAATTAATTAATTAAGAAAAAAAAATGTGTAAAGAAACCGCTAAGTATTTTACCCAGAATCGATTTCTAGATGCTTCAAATGTACGAATCTAAAATTTCAACTCATTCCGGCAAGTAGGTTTTGAATTATGCCTAAAAATACTACACGCATTTTAGCACGTTTTCAAACTGTTACAAATAAATTTATCATTGGGAGTTTTAAAATTTACAACTGCATAATTCTTAAACTACTTCACCGAATACCTTTCCGTTTGGAATCCCAAAGGTAATATTTTTCAAAAAGTCCTAATATGATATCAAAATTAGGTGTTCATATTGAAAATTTCAAAGTTTATTACAATTTCAGTACGAAGACTGAAAAGTATGAAGACTCTTTTAAACTTAAATTGAAAGATGACATAATTCTTAATCGAATGTCTATTTTCGTGTTTCTTGCGACGATTGGGCTATTACACCCAAAACACCGAAGGTAATAAACTGTAAAAAAAAAAAAAATCTGTAGTTTTAAAGATTAACAGTTTTTTTCTGTAAAAAAGAGTGGATTTTGTAATTTTTACAGAAAAAAACTGTTTTAGTGAAAAATTACTGATTTTTTTTGTAAATTAAACTGTTTTCAACTGGCGCCAAAATTGACAGTTTTTTCTTGTCAATTTGATAGATTTTTTTTTTTTTTTTTTTTTTTTTTTTTTTTACAGTCTATACCTACTCACAGTGCTTAATTTTAGCCGGAGCTCACCACAGCTCAGCTCTGGCGCTTCTTTTATTTTAGTGAATATTTAAGTATTGATTGAAATTCACCGGAGCTTATGAATACTGCGCTCCGGAGCACAGCGGAACAGCGTTTCCGAAATACCGAAACCCGAATTACCTTATCCTATTCCTCACGACTCCAATCCTTTGCGTTCTTTCCTACCAAATTGCTTAAATATGTGACGTAACATATCGGGAGCATACTTTTATCTAGTGCTCTCAAGTGTAGACTCAATGGTTTGTCAAAAGTGACGAGGAATGCCATAATTAACCGCAACCGTGTTTACTTACTTTACCCGTGGTCGCGTACGATTTACTCGCTGCTTTTTACTCGCGCTTCTAAAATACACTTAGTGGTCAATTTTTTAGGCCCACGCGGCGTTAATTTGCTCCGAAACTCACAGGAAATACAGTACTTCTTAATTTACATGAATATTTAAATATTAATCGGAAACCAAGGAACCAATAAATATTGCGCACCGGAACTCACCGGGACAGCACTGTGTGTTGTGTTTTGCTAGTTGATTCAAAGGAATCCTTGGCGAGTAGGATTTCCTAAAAAGTCCGTACAACTGATTTTAATGTTTTTGCTGTGTTTATTAATAAGATTTTACTGTATGCATAAAGATATATACAAAATATATTACAAATTTTCTTTTTCTGTAGACGGGATTGCTTTAATCTTGCAAATAATGTATGAAATGTATACACATGATGCGGGTGGGAGCACACTTACGATTGGTTATTACTGCGAAATATTAGAGCTCCGGTACTCTTTTTGTTAGAATTTAAGCCCTATCAACTCCTTTAAAATATTTTTTCAAAAGCGGTTTTCCAAACATCCATTTCTTTTTTATTTATTGTTTTTTACAGTCTGAATATTTCAAGGGGATTGCGATGGCTGTAACCCAGGGAAGACGCTTCGGATACCATTGTGGTAGCATTTATCCCAGGGTTGTGTCCGAATTCGACACCGTATGGCAAAATTCAGAAGAGTTTCCGGAAATGAAGGGATTTCGACCCTATTGTGGTAGAGCCCTGATCTCAGGATTTTGCGGATATATATATTTTTTCAATATTACTATTTTTTACTTCCATAATTAAATGAAGCAATCTGTTAGAAATGGTAATTTACGTAAGAAATGTAAATCTTTTAATATTGTTACATAAAAGAAAAAGGGGATGAATTTATTTGATTTGCAGAAGTTTATGAATTGCAGTAGAGGTCTGCACGGGCACGGTCTTGGTCTGAGGCCCGTACCCGACCCGGCCCGGCAAAGTGAAGGCGAATTTTCAAACGGGCCAGGCCGAGAAACAAAATAAACGGGCTGAGCCGGGCCGGCAAAAAATTGAACGGACCTACCGAGCCGGGTCGGGCCGATAAAAAAAATTAAGGGGGCCTACCGGCCCGCTATAAAAACTTAATGGAAGCCGATAAAATATGGGCCATGTTCAATTAAGGTTTTGCGAGAATAACTATAAATCTGCGTCACGAGCCAATGCGAGTTTGACAACATCAATACAGAATTGTAACATGTCCAGCGCAGAGATCAGCATCGGGCAGTTAAATGGTGTCTGAGCCCGGGCTTAATTTTTGTAGCAGTGCCGGGCCGAGAGCAGGCTTGCCTTTTTTTTCTACATAGTTGAGCAAGGCCGGAACTGGACTTTATTGTTCTCAGGATGTGTAGGGAAGGCAATATGTTTTCTAAAAATATTAATAGCGATGACGAACTTCTGTTAACGGAATCTTTGGAAATATACCTTAAGGTGGTTCTCAAATTCACTGCTCAACAATGAGAAATTTTCTGACTCATTTTTAACTGTAAAGGCATAAAATTGACAGGCCTGAGTATTGACGGGATTTGGAATCGAACAGTGTTTTCCATTTCTGATAAATAAATTACTTATCGAAACATAAGAAATTCTTGTCACGTGACTACAGGTTTTTCTCCTTTCCCGTGCTATCGCTTCTGGAAATTCGATTCAAAACTAACTTTGACAGTATTTTCTCAAAGATATATTGCTTTTATCAAAAATGAATAACTTTATTCGATTACATAGTTTCGGAATAGAAACACCTGCTAATCTTATGCGTTTCCGAAAATAAATGAATTCAGAAATGTATTAGTCCAAGAGCTGTTAAACATTTTAGGGAAGGTATTTGAGGCACCCTGAAAATTTGTGCAACACTTCTTTTGTAATGGCTGAATACAAAATCGAATGTCTGGCTGAAGGATCGTGGCCCAAAAACTGTGCCAGACACGTGTCAAGTGCCATTTTTTGATTACCCAAAAAAAAAAAGGTATTTAAGGCACGCTCAGATTGAGACAGAATAATATTTATACTTAGAAAAAAATATTTTGAAAACGACAGACACTTTAGTCGGCCCAAAAACTGTGCCAGACACGTGTCAAGTGCCATTTTTTGACTACCCAAAAAAGGTATTTGAGGCACGCT
Source organism: Maratus speciosus (assembly GCA_963932465.1). Taxonomy (NCBI): domain Eukaryota; kingdom Metazoa; phylum Arthropoda; class Arachnida; order Araneae; family Salticidae; genus Maratus; species Maratus speciosus. The sequence continues at coordinate 523,605,623 of OZ010792.1, read as the reverse complement.
GAGATTGAGGCAGAATAATATTTATGCTTAGAAAAAAATATTTTGAAAATGACAGACACTTTAGTCGGCACAAAAACTGTGCCAGACACGTGTCAAGTCACTTGACACGTGTCTGGCACAGTTTTTGGGCCACGATCCTTCAGCCAGACATTCGATTTTGTATTCAGCCATTACAAAAGAAGTGTTGCACAAATTTTCAGGGTGCCTCAAATACCTACTCAAAAATGTTCAACAGCTCTCCTACTATATCAGAAAGTAACTCCTTTGGATTTGAGAAAAGCCTTATTAAATGGCTAAGAAATATTCTACAAATCTGATTTTTATTATACAGCTTCAAAAGTTATCATGTTTTTAACCCTCCTTTTTTTCTTTTATTTTAAACTACATTAATTTTTTACTGAATCCTTATTTGAATGTTGAAACGTCTAAGACTCTAAGTAATCATTAATGTTGCCATTGTATATTTTCTGTCTTGCGAACACATAATAATTTTAAAATATACATTAAAATTATCCCATATATATATATATGCAGTATTATTCTTTAAAAGAATCTTAATCGTATGTTTAGAAAAACCTGATTTTTTGTAGAAATTGAGTTGGGGCTCATTTAATTGATTTTTGTACGGGCCGGGCCGCGCCGTGAACTGTGAAAATATAAACAGGCCGGGCCGAGCTTGGACCGAACTTTTAATTTTTTCACCAGGCCGGACCGGGCCAAGATCGCTTTTGTTCGGGCCAGGAAATTCCGGCCCGTGCAGACCTCTAAATTGCAATTAATGAACTATGCTATTGAATATGATAGACCGAAATAACTTTAATTCATTGCCAGTTCTACTTCGATTTTAGGAATGTTTTTTGAAAGTAATTATTTTTCTTAGTAAATAAAAATAGTAACAATCTTCAGTTATTAAGAATTTGAGTTAAGATATCAAAAAGTCTTTCTCCATGTCTGACATTCCAATACATTATTCATTTTCCTTTTATTTTATTTCAAATTATTCTCCATAGCAGATAATTGGTATCACCTTGCTAAGATAATACGAGGTCATAAAGATGAAAATAAAGGGTAAATTTCGCTAAAATATATCAACAACTAGGTACCTTTGTTTTAATAGCCATAAAGCTGACCCCTTTTATGACATGCTAACAACTGCGAAACAGTCTTTTGTAGTCATTGCTTTATACAGAAATATTGGACTTCAATGTAAATCATTCCCCTAATTGTGGCTTGTTTATGATGTAGGGCTAACTGCAAAGGTTAGAAGAAGCGCCTGAATATTTCATGATTTTCTGAGCATTAGTGGAGAAACGGCGAGCTCATTATCATTTGGTAATTTAATTTTTATGTAGCTTCATGGCTGTGAAGCTGAATCTTTTCGAGCAAAGCTGTGATTGTATCTAATTTGTATAAGTGTTTTTATAAGGGAGGTCGTTTACTTTTGACATTTGAGATCCTTTTGATAGCTTCATTTACATTTAAATTCTGTGAATAAAAGATATGCGGTTTTTGATGTAATTTATTGCACAAACATCTCAGCTGTATATCACTGGTTGGGTGGGGCATTTAAACCGAGCAAAAACGTTTTCTACTTGAAATTCTTGCACATAGTTTTATGATTTTGTCAGCGGTATTATAAAAAATTAATGATCAAATTTTGCCAGATATTTTTATGTATAAGATCTAGGAAAATTTCATTTTTAAAAGAATAAAAACACTTAATCCTTTCAGGGGCAAAGCAATTAATTCCATTGGTAAAGTGTTGAAATTAATGAATGACACCAGAATTTGAAAACAAATTTATTGTTAAATAAGGAAAAGTTATATTTCGCATGTGTAATAAACCGAAATTTTTTTACCAAAATTCTGGGCCATCGTGGCATTTGGGAACAAAAATTAAGTGGCTTCATAAAAATACCACCGCCCCTCAAGGGGTTAAGGCTGTACTTAACTGCTCTGCTCAACAAGCGCAAAACGTTCTCACACATTTACAAATTCATTTTTTAACGGAAAGGTATAAAATTGGAAAGCCTGGCCATGGAAGCGATTGAACTGTTTTTTTTTTCATTTTTTGATCAATCAGTTACCTATTGAGTTATAAGCGAATTTGATCACGTGACAAACACGTTTTTCGCCCGCTCTTGAGTGCTTTTTAGCTCACAGGCTATCAAAGCCTGAGAGCTAATGTGCCCGCCCGTTCTGTATGTATGTATGTACGTATGTATGTATGTATGTATGTATGTATGTACGTAACGCGATAACTCTTGGTAGAAACATCCGATTTGCTTCAAAATTTTTTTCTAAGTTCATTGTGATAAGGCGCTTCCCTGATTAGTTTTGGGAGTTCATTGGTTAAAGATAAAGGGGAAAAACGGGGTTAGTCCAACCCCTTAATTCAGATAAATGGGTTTTTCATGCAGAATCATTCGATTTGCTCCGAATTTGGTATACCGGTTTATTATGTTAAGGAACTTCCCTGATTAGTTTTGGGGGTTCATTGGTTAAGGATAAAGGGGGAAAAGGGGGGTTAGTCCACCCCTTAATTCAGATAAATGGGTTTTTCATGCAGAATCATTCGATTTACTCCGAATTTGGTATACCGGTTTATTATGTTAAGGAACTTCCCTGATTAGTTTTGGGGATTCATTGGTTAAGGATAAAGGGGGAAAAGGATGGTTAGTCCACCCCTTTTAATTCAGATAAATGGGTTTTTCATGCAGAATCATTCGATTTGCTCCGAATTCGGTATACCGGTTTATTGTGTTAAGGAACTTCCCTGATTAGTTTTGGGGGTTCATTGGTTAAGGATAAAGGGGCAAGGGGGGCTAGTCCACCTCCCTTAATTTATATAAATGGGTTTTTCATGCCGAATTATTCGCTTTGCTCCAAATTTGGTATACCGGTTTATTATGTTAAGGAGCTTCCCTGATTCGTTTTGGGGATTCATTGGTTAAGGATAAAGGGGGGCTAGTCCACCCCTTAATTTAGATAAATGGTTTTTTTGCAGGATTATTCGATTTGCTCCAAATTTGGTATACCGGTTTATTATGATAAGGATCTTCCCTGATTAGATTTGGAGGTTCACTGGTTAAGTATAAAGGGGGAAACGGGGGCTAATTCCCCTTCACTTATTTTTTTGAGGGGCATTATTCTTTAAAATAAGAGTATAATAGACAATTAGTGTGAATAGCCTGTGAGCTCAATGACATCAGTTTAGCTGGGCACTTTTCTTTTTTATTCTTCCTTCGAGCAGAAATTTGGTTCAAAACGCCCACTTTGACAGTATTTTCTGAAAGATCTATTGCGTTTTCAAGAAAAGGGTAAAACAGCTCAATGACATAGTTTCTGAACAACAACACCGGCTAATTTCCTGCATTTTCGAACAAAAATAAATTAAAACTTATGTCAGAAAGTTGACCTTTTGGAATTGAGAACACCCTTAAATATTTATACTTTAAACTGTGCTGTGTGATTGTGAAATTGCAGCGAAATTAAAAAAGCAATATTTCGTGTAAAAAAAAAAAAAAAAAAAAAAAAAAAATGTAGTTATTTACGAAATATAAAAATTACACGAGGCGTTAAGAACCAGGGTGGACTATCCCACAATTTTTTGAAAAATAATTTTGAACCATCGTTGTATGTCATGCCATCTATTGGCTCTATAATGATCTTTATTAATTTCGAAGCTATTCAAGTGATAGAGACAGTTTAACGCATATCAATTTACCAGTACTAGAGTGAATCAAGTAGATTAGTCCACTTTGGAGCTGCCAACTTAATCATCATATTCTTCTTGAAGAAGCTTAGTCTTCTCCGGCACTGGTAGAAGTGGCCTAAAAGAGTTTGGCAAAAATTTGTACAAATATTAGAAAGCATTTTCCTCAAAAGCCGCAGTTGACTAAGGGTGCAGTCCAGTTTTCAACGCCTCATATATTGCTCACGCACAACTGCCTAACAACATTTGAACTGTAACGCCAAATATAGGTCGCCTCCCAAATTAATCATAATAATAAAAAGCATACAAAAAGCATGAAAGTTGAAGTTAAATAAATTAATGGAACTAATTAGTGATCACCGGCAGCGTGTGCGTGTGCAAGCACAAATGGAAGTCTTCTACACTGTATGGCTAAAGGTGACCGATCACTTGGGATTTTAGACGTTTTGTTAAATATCTAGAAAAATACACGAGGAATTAACCTGAAACTACAGGTGTGTAAATAGTATAGTATAGGTCATATATTTCCGTGAATATTTTTTCCCGAAACCCCATAGGGGACCGTCAACAAATTGAAAAAGAACGAACATCTTTTGGATAACCCTGTAAAAACTAACGTAGCAAAAGCGTTTAAACTCGAGATTATTAATACGTGGCTTATTGTAATATACTGTGTTCATTTTTATGAGGATAGCATGTATACTCATAGAGAAATTAAGGTTTTTATAAAAACAGTCCCAAATTTCGCCAAGTTTTTTGCTTATAATTTGCAGAGTTCTTAATATAAAAAAAAGTTCTTTTCAGACAATATGACAAACAACATTGTACATAATACTCTGCACTCGGAATTAAAAAATAATAAAAATTGGATGAAAAATGAGCAGGTTTACTAAAAAATGTTTCACTGCGCATGCGCGAATGTAATCAAAATATAATATGCATAATATATTAGCTAAGTATATAGAGCAACTTTTGTGAAAGCCTCAAAATCATAACTTGAAAATTCTGAAAATTATCGTCGATAGAATAAGCTCGAAATCCGAGCAAAAAGATGAGGGGTTGTATCAAATATCTGTTGATTAGTGCCAAGATAACGTACACAATATTAAGCGTACTACTATATTTGGATACAACCCCTCATCTTTTTGCTTCCTTTTGGGAACAACGGATTACGTATTGTGTACAATGTTGTTTGTCATATTTTCTGGAAAGAACTTTTTTTTATGTTAAGAACTCTGCAAATTATAAGCAAAAAACTTGGCGAAATTTGGGACTGTTTTTGTAAAAACCTTAATTTCTCTACGAGTATACATGCTATCCTCATAAAAAGGAACACAGTATATTATTACAATAAGCCACCTATTAATAATCTCGAGTTTGAACGCTTTTGCTACATTTGTTTTTACAGGGTTATCCAAAAGATATTCGTTCTTTTACAATTTTTTGACGATCCACTATGGGGTTTGGGGAAAAAATCTTCACGGAAATATATGACCTGCAGTATACTGTTTACACACCTGCAGTTCCAGGTTAATGCCTCATGTATTTTTCTAGATATTTAACAAAACGTCAAGAATCGCAAGTGACCGGTCACCTTTGGCCATATAGTGTAGAAGACTTCCATTTGTGCTTGCACACACACACACGTACGCACATGTCTGATCCAGTGGTCTACAAGTAGCTAAACTATTAGAAGACGGTACTTTTTCCGGTATTTTGTAGTGTGGAGCACTACTTTTCAAAAATGCAATGTAGCGAGTAGAGCAAAACAAAAAATCAGTAGGCGGTAGCGACCACTCATGCAACTTTAAATGCTACTTCAGGAAGGAAGGGGTGCCATTCGTCTAGTCACGTGATTTTAACTTGCTTCTTTTATGAAAAAAGTGTTTTGAGCAACAATTTACGAATGTCAGAATCTCATCTGCAGCATTTAGCAGCGCATCACATGACGTCATAGATTTTTGTACTGACACTTGCTGGTAAATCCAAGTGCAAAAATTCAAATCAAAGAAATTAATTTTCTTCCTCTAAACACTTGTTTTCTTACTCATTATTATATCTTAATGTTTTAATTCCACGATTCTTCTTTGGGAGTTACTTTATTATTATTTTTTTTTTTATTATGAAAGAGAAAATTAATATTAAATTGAGCTAGTCTGAATATAATGAGTAATATGTGCTTAAAATAATATTTTAGCGAATAACACAAACCATTTTCTAGCGTTTTATCTTTTTTAAATTTTTAACGCCCTCGGTTTTATCGCATTTATTTGATTGTATCTCGACAAACGTGATTTAACGAAAGGCTATTGTATCATTTAATCCGTCTCTTCAATTTCAAGTGTAGATTGAGTCATTTGACAAAATCTGAAAATGCTTTTTAGAAGTAGTTTATAGTCGCTACTTTTTAAAACAAGTAATTGTAGTTATAGATAACTACATTTTTGATAAAGTAGTTGTAGAATATTCGCCACAAAAATAAAGTGGTTTTTCCGACAGCTGGTCTGGTGTCCACACATATAAATACAATAATGCATATACGCATAAACCTATACACCGATATACACACGTACATTTATATTCCATTAAAATAAAGCAGAAAATTTGCTATAATTAATACGCAATCCATGATTTTTATTGATTTTGCATCATCTGTCTAAATTCTAAACAAAGGATGAAATTGATTTAACAGTTTCAAAGCACTTTGAATTCAGAGCATGGCTAAACGTATAGTGACGCCGAATGTTTGTGATACTGTTTAGAGTTGGTAGAAAAAATGACTTCTGACCCTTGAAACAACTTAACTCCTAAAAACAACTGAAGCGAAAACTCAATCGGATATTACTATTATATCCCCCGGGATAGAGAATGCTACTTCTAATCAAAGTTCAAGGAAGTCTTCTCCCAGCGTAAATCCTAAAACTCAATGGTTTTCAATCACAATTACTTTAAGTGTACTCGCAACCTCTTTTTCAGAAATTTCAATCATTTAACTTAAAGCGGAAGTTTCGTATTAAGCTCATAACTTGATATAATATTTGACTTGAAAAACGACTTGAATAGAAATCAACAAAATACTTCAATATCTTTACTTCCTTCTATATTTATAATATTTTTAAATTATTATATTTTTTCCTTCTATATTATTAATTATATTTTCCCTTCTATTCTATTTATTATTATATTTTTTCCTTCTATATTTATATCTATATTTATAAGAATAAGTATTCGATTCAGGAAAATTTATGACTTCCTGTTTTCGTTTTTGCTTTGGTAAGTGGTGGAGAGTCCTAAATACGATTTGACTATTTGTATTATTTGTAAAGATCGATGCCTGTCTGTCTCTCTAGCATCTGTCTATCCGTGTGTTACACAAATGCTGAGGGCTGAAGAACACATCCATGAACATCGTATTTATTCGTATTTGGAAATTGATATACATTTCCAAATGATGCATGATGCTTGTTAGATTTTGGCGTAAACCTCTTAAAAAGTGACGCTGCTATGTCTTTTTTTTTTTTTTTTACAATTTGCGTGATAACATCACTTTGCTTTCCATCTATGAGATGAAGTTACAGGAAGATAAATATGTAAGATTCTCGTTATGCAAAACTATGTTGATTCAATTTTGGTTTGATCACTCAACAGGGAGTGCAATATACTTCTTTGCGATGAACATTACATCGTTATCGCAGTATTTGAATAAATTTCAGTATGTGAATATCTATATATATATATATATATTATATACTATATATATACAATGCGTCTCATAAATATAAAGACACAGATGTTTTTGAAATTACATTTTATTAATCCAGTTACAAGAAATTAAATTTTATATTTCATATTAAGAGCACTGAAACGAATCTCTTATAGGCGTTTTAATTTAAATAAAATAATTTCGACTCGAATAATAAAAAAAATAAAAAATTATGCTGTCTCATAAATATAAAGACGAAGTTGAAAATGTTTCATATGCAATTTTTTTTTCGAAGGCGCGCGTACACAATTAATGCGCACGCGCAAAAATACACTTTAACCTACCCCAACGAGCAAAGTTGTTTGACTTGTTTCAATTGAAATGATGCCGTGGAACATTGAAATTTCTAAAGATGAAATTTGTAAAATACATGAATTTAAAGCTAATGGCTTAACAGTTTGTCAAATATGCAAAAAAACTGGGTTGGTTGGTTGATTTTGTGACAGCCGATTATCTACACTAGGGATATAGGCCCGAGGGGGAGTGCCCTTCGTGGGGGTCTTTCTAAGGGAACCTAACCCGTATTAACGCATGGAAATCCATGGTTCGAAGAAAACCACGAAAACTCCGAACGATTAGGCCGACGGGCGCGATTGGGATCGAACCCAGCACTTGCAAAAAAACTGGGAGAAGCAGAGCTGCACTTTATAAAATTTTTATCAAAAACTTACAATTTATATTCGAGATAACGATCTGGAAGACCGAGAAAAACTAGTGAAATACTCGATCGCAAGATCATGCGACTTGTTTCGTAGCAAAAAATGTCCCTCCGATATGTTTCTCAACGAGTTTATGGTATGGTCCAAAAGGATACAGTACATTGTCGTATGAAAGAAAGAAAAAACATTATAAGCCGGCATACGCACAGATTTCCTTTACTGAAAAAAGAACACAAAGAACGGAGGTTAATCTGGGCTAAAGATCATATGTACTGGAAGGACGAATGGATGCAAGACATTTTTTCAGATGAAAAGAGATTTAGCTTGGATGGCCCAGACGGTTGGAATTCCTACTCGCACGATTTAAGACGTGAATCTCTAACCCTCTTCAGCAGGCAGAAAGGGGGAGGTTCTGTTATGGTGTGGGGTGCCTTCTCTTTTAATGGAACTACGGGTATTGCTTTTCTGGAAGGTAAAGAGACATCTTAAGAGTATATAGAACTGCTTGATAATGAGTTGTTGCCAATTACTGAAACTCTTGGTGGTCGGAATTATTTGTACCATCAGGATAATGCATCGATTCACACATCAAGACTCACAAAAAATGGTTTGCCGATCGCAATGTTCATGTCACGGTGTGGCCTGCACGTAACCCTAATTTAATGCCAGTTAAGAATATTTAAGACATTCTTGTTCGCAGTGTATATGCATCTTGAAGACAATTTACAAACGTCCTTGAGTTGAAAGAAGAAATCGAAAGAAGTTGGTTTTATATAAAGCCAAAATAGTTATACAACTTAATAAAAAGCATGCCAGCTAGAATATTTTCTGAAATTAATAAGAATGGATTACTTATTGGACGGTAATTCAAAAGTATGTAAAATGTCTTTATATTTATGAGACAGCAAATTTATTTACATTTATCAATTTTCGAATTGAAATTATTTAATTTTAATTTAATTTACTGTAAAATGTTTTCTTGGCACACACTTTTAGTTATATGCATAAATATAATTTTGAATACTAAATTATTAAAATATTATTTCGAAAATATCAGTGTCTTTATATTTATGAGACGCACTGTATATATATAATGCTTTTAAAAGGTGTCAAACAAACAACCCAGTGCATCAGCGCAACGCAGCTTCTTATATACACTAAGTAAATATAGCTCTATCAAAAGTAAATGATTTATGAATAGCATGAGAGAGAGGGTGCAAAACAACAATAAAATCAATGAATATTCATAACTAAAACACAATAAACAAACCACTCCCTGCTCTTCGGAAAGTGGGAGTGCTTTTAATTGCTTAATGATTTTGTTATATAAGAATTAGTGATGGGCGATAACGAGATGTTTTTCTCGATTATCTCGATTGTATGGACATCTCGATAATTTTCGATTGTGTAATTTTTTTCTCGATGACTCCAGTTTGCCAATTGCTTTTATACATCATATATTATATATTATATACGTCATACATTTATCAAGAATCGTCTGCGGGTGAACTGGAATGAGTCGGCGTTAATAAAGACTAGGTGACTTCGCCCGCTAGTGGGCCCCTCCTTTAATCGGGCCCCCTAAGTTATACGTAATCTTGTAATATGAAATCACGAACAGGTTACCCGCTATAAGACACCGTATAGCAGGCGTGGTGTGCACGCACTACAAAATCTTGTAAAAAAATATAATCTCGAAACGAACGAACCTCGGACCAGATGTCTTGGGGGAGGGGTCAAAGTGAGCGGAGGGGCACAGTAGCTGCATAATATGAATAAGTCGTCACAGGTCTTTAGGCCTTTCGAACCATATGTCACATGAGTGGTCTGGATCTGAATTTATAAAAATGCCCTTCCCGTGGGGGCAAAGAGGGGGGAAGGGTGCGGGAGATGGATAACATGAGTAAGTGGTCATAGGCCTTTCCAACAATATGTCACATGAGGGGTCTCGGCTAAATTTAGAAAAGTGTCCCCCGTGGGGGAAAAGTGGGGGGCGGTCACCGGAAGTGCAGAACATCAATAAGTAGTCACAGACCTTACCAATAATATCTCACATGTGGGGTCTTGGCTAAATTTGAAAAAGTGTCTCCCGGGGGGGGGGGGGGCAAGTGGGGGGACGGACACCGGAGGAGCATAACATCAATAAGTAGTCACAGACCTTTCCAACAATATCTCACATGAGAGGTCTTGGCTAAATTTGAAAAAGTGTCCCCCCCCCGGGGGGGGGGCAAAAGTGGAGGGAGACTGTCATTGGAGGAGCATAACATCAATAAGTAGTCACAGACCTTTCCAACGATATCTCACATGGGGGATCTTGGCTAAATTTGAAAAAGTGTCCCCCGTGGTGGGGGCAAAGTGGGGGGGGCTGTCACCGGAGGTGCATAACATCAATAAGTAGTCACAGACCTTTCCAACAATATCTCACATGAGAAGTCTTGGCTAAATTTTGAAAAGTGCCCCCCTGGGGGGAAAGTGGGGGGGACGAACACCGTAGGTGCATAACATCAATAAGTAATTACAGACCTTTCCAACGATATCTCACATGAGGGGTCTTGGCTAAATTTGAAAAAGTGTCCTCCGGGGTGGGGGAAGTGGGGGGGGGGCTGTCACCGGAGGTGCATAACATCAATAAGTAGTCACGGACCTTTCCAGCGATATCTCACATGAGGGGTCTTGGCTAAATTTGGGAAAAGTGCCCCCGGGGGGGGGGCAAAGTGCGGGGGACGGACACCATAGGCGCATAACATCAATGAGTAGTCACAGACCTTTCCAACGATATCTCACATGAAGGGTCTTTGCTAAATTTGGAAAAATGCCCCCCGGGGGGGGGCAAAGTGGGGGGACTGTCACCGGAGGTGCATAACATCAATAAGTAGTCACTGACCTTTCCGAAGATATCTCACATGAGGGGTCTTGGCTATATTTGGAAAAGTGTCCCCCGGGGGGGGAAGTGGGGGGACGGCCACCGGAAGTGCATAACATCAATAAGTAGTCACAAACCTTTCCAACGATATGTCACACGAGGGGTCTTGACTAAATTTAGAAAAGTGTCCTGAAATTTCATATATTATAAATAATATTTATCGGAGGGCTCCATAAAAAAATCCGATCTAAAATGATTAACACGGAAAAAACTACCTCCCGCGGTGGGGGCCAAATTGGGAAGGGGAGGAAGAAAGTCTCATAATATGAAAGAGTCATTCGAGAGCTTTCCGATAACATATCACATCATGGGTCGAAAAAAAAGTTTGAAAATTGATTCCCCTCCCTCCCCCCACTTGGGTCCACTCTTTCGCCCCGGAATTTACGCAGCTCCCACTTTAAAATTTTTATGTTCAATAAATAATATTTACCGGAAGACTGCAAAAAAACCCACATCGAAAATTATATTTAAATTTATTATAGAAATCGGCTACGGTTTTAAAAATTTGTTCGCCCCCTCCCCACCCCCCGAATTTCACCTTCAGGGGAAGAAAGGTTCATAATATGAAAGAGTTGTCAAAGGACTTTTCGATAATATGTCACAAGAAGAGTTCGGTAAAATTTTTTTAATTGCTCCCCGCCCACTCTCACGTCCTCTGAATTCAACCGACCCACCTTCCTCTTTGAAATTTTTATATTTAATAAATAATATTTATCTGAGGGCTCCGGGTATGGGACAGCTTGGTAGGGCTAAAATAAGAAAAACATTGAAAATTAAAGCTTCATTTCACAGCTCATTGTCATGCCTGTCAGCTCTGTCCAGCTCGCCCCTCGATATCTCATCTCGGCCCTTCTTGGCCGAGCGTGAAATGACAATCATCGAGAGTAACATTTCGAGGAAGGACGAAAACTGATTTCTTATTCTCGACAATGTCATATGAAATGTTGAACAGTGACCGAGAGCGAGAAACGAGAATGGCAATGGGAAGCAATGAGTTACAATCAATGAGATATCTCGAAGTAAGCCAGAGGTTTGCCCTCGGTTTTGCCATCTCCTCGAGATAAAGGAGCAGTTTGCAGCAGCAGAAAATATATCTCGAAATGCGAGAGAGAGGACGAGAGAAAGCAAGCTTTCAGAAGAGTCAAACTTACCGCGCTTCTGGTGTAAGTCATGATTTCCCAAAGGAGTACATGTTCTTTTCCATTCGCTTTTGTTATTAACCGATATGGCCGTTAGGAGGCATAGTGGTTTAAGTTATCAGTTCGGGTTTCTGTTGTTGATATAGAAGTTTTCTAGTGAATTTGGCGGCGCCAGTTTGTCTTGACTTTCAATGTTTCTCTTATTTTAGCCCTCATAGCTGTCCCATATCTCTTAATATTAGAATGCTATTGTTAAAACAAAACTGCACTGCAAATTATGTGTTTTCAAGATTTTAAGTGTCGCCTCAGGAAACAGGATTTTTCAAAATTATTTTCCCCCACTCATGTAATATATTAAAATAAGGGTAATCTCATAACCTTTCTAAATCTACCTTTCTGTCAATCCACCGTTAATTTTAGGCCCCTGGGCTTAAAATACTCTAAAGGAATATACTTAGCGGCGGTTTTTTTCGTACTCTGGTACGGTATCTTGCACTCATAGGAAAATTATAAGACTAACATCAAATTGTGTCTAAAATCGAATAAAAAATATGGACTATGTTTCTTAATTTTAACTCCCTTCTTCGCCTCAAGAGGGCGCTTTAAAGTTTTGTTTCTTCAAACCTTTAGTATACTGTTTGTCCAAAAATTATAAAATTCACAAAATAAAGTCTTTTCACTCTCCCCTATCTTCTCGTATCAATTTTATTTTTACTACTACCAGGGGACGCCGCCCAGTGAAACATTTTACTTTTAGCCTCAGGCTATTGGTATTTTTCATCTGTTTTTCATAATGTTTTGTCTCATTGTTTTTCTTCATTGTAGATACCTATTGTACCTATTGTATATGTAGATACATTGTTTTTCTTCATTGTAGATTTATTCATTGTCTCCAAGTTCTTGACCCATTCTGACTACTTGGGCACTCATTCTGGACCAGCTGTGGCCCATCGGGCCCCTCTTCATTTGTCCGGCTCTAATCACACGCTTCACTTGTTCTTTTACCATTTTTCTTTTTCTTCAATTTTTTTCTTATTCAATGGTTTAGTTTTTTTATCATTCTCAACTTCCCCTAGTCCTCTCTTACATGAAGTTAACTTTCATCCTTGGTCTGCCCTACTGTCAATTTGGGGGCCTAATGCCCCTTTTTTTGGGGGGGGGGCGTTTCTTCTACCTTTTCCAGACCCATCATCTAATACCACGTTGGTAAGGATTGGAAAATTAAAATTATCCAAAATACCAAAAATGAAGTCCATTGAAGTTTTATTTTAGTTATAGAATTCCCTATTAGCGGATATATTTGTCTGCTTACTTTTCTATTTTACGATAACACTCCTTTGTTTTCGATAAACGGAGAAATTCAACAGCATTAGATACATTTTAGACATTTAAGGAACTTTAACTTGTGTCAAACCTTCTGCCTTTATCGAAAAGAAGAAAATGCTAATCGATTCTAGCTAATGCGCCTAAAATAAAAAATGAGTTAGTAAATGTGTCAGAAACTAGCTACTTTGGATTTCGATACAGACTTGAAGAATTATGTTGGAATCGCTAGGCACTGGAAAACAATTTCCGTGTTAGGCAGGTTCCCTCTCAGTAGTTATATATGTCTGGTTATCCTTACGTTTTTCGATAAAGATGTCTTGTTTTCGATAAACGGAGAGATTCCACAGCATTTCATACACTTTAGACATTTAGGGAACTTTAATTTGTATCAAACCTTTTTCCTTTATCGAAAAGAGGGAAATGCTAATCGATTCTAGCTAATGCGCCTAAAATAAAAAATGAGTTTTTAAATGTGTCATAAAGTAGCTACTTTGGATTTCGATACAGACTTAAAGAGTCATGTTGGAATCGCTAGGTACTGGAAAACAGTTTCCGTGTTAGGCAGGTTCTTTCTTGGTAGGTATCTTTATCTTACTATCCTTACGTTTTTCGAAAGAAACTTTTGTTTTCGATCAATGGAGAAATTCCACAGTATTTGACATTTAGGGGAACTTTAAACTGTATCAAACTTTTTGGAGTTATCTAAAAAGTAGAAAGGTTATTTGATTCATCAAATGCGCCATAGTTACGCGATTTGGACATGACAGTTTCATAAAGAAGAAAGGGGAATTTATTCCAATGCAAAGAAAATCATTTTAAAATACTGAAATTCAAATGAGATATCTTTATAAATTTCTTCCATAAGATTAGCATTAGCGAGCAGGTCTTTTCACTTGACTGAAGTAACCTCTTAAGCCTAAATCAGGAGAAAATAATTACGATAGCAGAATTATCGAGCAAACCCTATCACTACTATGAAAGTTTCGGCCAGAATAATAGCTAAGTTTTCCAACAATTGTTTTTAGCTTCTCTCGTTATAATCGATTGTAAAACATCTCGATTGTACATTCTAGGAATTAATCGATGGCTGTATCGATTGTTATTTTTTACGATGACGATTTTTCTCGATTGTCGAATTTTCGAGAATCGCCCATCACTAAAAGAATTTTTATTTACGTTTTATAAGTTAAAATTAGTTCTTTTGTTTTTGAATTGGTTGGTTGTTTATGTTTTTAAAGCAGTTTTGTTTCGTTAAGTTTTGAAAAATTTCAGTTTATTTGATGATTTTTACACTTTTGGAGTATGTGGGTTGGTCATATCTTGCGAAACCTGTGAGGATTCAACTTCTATTTTTTGGTACCTGTTTTTTCACTCCTCCCATTTTCCGAAGAGCAGGGAGTTATTTGTTTATTGTGTTTTAGTTATGAATATTCATTGATTTTATTGTTGTTTTGCACCCTCTTTTTCATGCTATTCATAAATCATTTACTTTTGATAGAGCTATATATATATATATATATAACCATCAAATAAACATTACCGACCACCAACAAAAACTGTGAAATTATGAATAAAATGACATTAACAAATACAGTTCCCCCAACACACTTAACATAGATACCAAACACATAGTAAAAAACAGTAGAAATTGAATAACAGAAATGAAAATATATATATACCAGATGTTATGTATAAAGTAATATATATATATATATTTGGAAGGTGGAGATCAAAAATAGTCTCAAAAGTAGGTGTTACCATTTGAAAACGTAAAGTTTATACAATTTTTAATTAGAAGACTCCTAATTAAAGATTTGTTTTCACATTTTGAAAGAAAACGTCTGTGAATTTATTGTAAACGATCTGCAAATAAAGGCGAGTTTTTTAACGCGGATTGTAGAATAATAAATTCGAATTGCATGACTTCTTTTTTTCTCATTAAATCTATAAAACATATCTATTATCCGTTCATCTACCCGAATGCAAAGCTATCTATCTCCACATTCCAGCAATAAAGGAATTCGAACATATTTAATCTACTTTCGTGACTTTGTTTTGAGAGATGAGAAGCTATTATTCCATTATCATAGTTATGACGTCACGAAATCGTTTTGTCTGCCCCTCGTTGCCAAGAAACAGTATTTTGATACGAAATACCATCACTGAATAGATGTAATTTTGATACGAGAAAATAAAAAAAGTGTAAATAACATTTTTATTTCGTTGTGCAAAGATATTATTATTTATTATGCTAGTTGTTGGTCGTATTGTTTAAACTGGTGGAACACATTATAATGTGCACTTCGCTCAGACTAGAAAAAAAGCGCACACTTCAAAGACTGTACTTCGCACTGTTTGACCATATTTATGGAGCATACTCATTAATCAGAATAGAAATAAATTACGGTTATGTAACTATCTAATATATAAAAATGAAAATTTGTCTGTCTGTAATTCTATACAAATCCACAGTTTGGAAGCCAGAATTATAAAATGTTACGTACATGTGTATTAAAACACGGTCGAGGCAACTAAAGAATCCGGAATCGAAATAATTTATAGTTAGTTTTTAATTAATAAAAATCAACTTAACAGCAATTTCCTATCAAATTTAAACATTTTTCGTTATAGCCGTTGCCAAAAATTAAAAATTCACAATAAAATTCTTACCACATTATAAAATTCTTATAAAATTCTTACCAATTACTTTTCTATTGCAAGATTCCCGCGTGAAAAATGAAAATGAAATATTTTGGCGAATTTAAAAAAAAGGGAATATTACGTCATAACTTTTCTATTTCAAGATTTCCACGTGAAAAATGAAAATGAAATAGTTTGATGAATTTTAAAAAAAGGAAGATTACGTCATATTGGAAATATAATGGACGTCAGAAGATAACTATATAACGTCATATGAGTTTGAAAAAACGTATTGAATCATGATAAAAACCTATTTATGGAAATATGGGCGTATTTTAACATTATTGCTCCGATGATGAATGGAAATAAGTTCACTTATAACAGTATTCTTTTGCGTCTGTAATATAAATTTATACATTTTTATATTGGGTTTTCATTTGGTTCATGTGTACAACACTTCGACTGCTT
Organism: Maratus speciosus; assembly: GCA_963932465.1. NCBI lineage: Eukaryota > Metazoa > Arthropoda > Arachnida > Araneae > Salticidae > Maratus > Maratus speciosus. The sequence goes on along the minus strand of OZ010792.1, from coordinate 523,588,990 downwards.
CTTTTATTGTTTGTTTTATGTTGAATTTTGAAATTGATTTTTCATAACAAACATACTTCAAATTCCAGGCAACGCCGGGCGCTTTAGCTAGTTTTCTATAAAAACGTTCAATGGCTGGACAGTTAGCTACAGATGTTTTATAGTGCTGTTTAAACTTGGATTCAGTTCAATACGTGGATGTCTTCTTATGAAAAAATATTCCACAGATGATTATGAAAAATTTCTTGCTGATTAAAACAATGTTTTTTTTTACAAGCCACAAGTTATTATACACTGTTAAAAATTTGCACCAAAAAGTCCAGTTATTCGAATGTTTTTATATATAACGGTTACTTAGCGTAATTTTAATCGATCTTGACCATAATTTAGCCAATAATATGGTCATAATATTTTCATGATATGGTCTTAATATCGTCATGATATAATCGTTATTTACAAAAACGGTCGAATGACTGGTCAGTTTGACAGTTCAGGTTTTTAACAGTCTAGCCATCGTTCAAATATTCATTTTATTGTATTTTACTTTATTTGATTGCGCACACACACACAATGTTTTATTGAATCATAAATACTGCATTATGCATGATTTTGTGAACTTTAGATTTACACGTGAATCAATGTACGAAACATTATATTGCTTAAAACGACCTTTTTTTTTTAAGGAATGTGATTTTAAAGTGCATCAAATCAATATTCTTTTTCTTTTCATCACCAACTTATAGTATCACTATTCTTGCAACTTAATTTACGTCACTTTAGTTGTGTTATGAATGAGTTCAACTGTATAAGCTTGAATTCTCTTAGAAAAATTGTCAGAAAATAAGAGACTCTAAACATTTATCACAAATACTGAATTATATATGATTTTGTGATCTTTAGTGCATTTTGTGAATCATGTAATCCCTTAACCCTTTCAGGGGCGCCGTTTGCAGCCTGCAAACGGTTAATTATAATACCCAAATTGCCAAGTGGCACCAGTAATTTTTTAATAGATTTTCGATCTCATAATATGCGTGAAGAAAAGCTTTTGATTATTTTGAAATAAATTTGTTCATAAATTGCGGTGTGAATTAATTATTTGAATATTTTTGGAGCAGAAATGCCTTGCCCCTGAAAAGGGTTAAAACGACATTTTTTTAAGGAATGTGATTTTAAAGTACATCAAATCAACATTTTTTTTATCACCAATTTATAGTATCATTAAATTTTTGCAACACAATTTCCGCCACTTTAGTTGTGTTATGAATGAACTCAACTGTATAAGCTTGAATTCTCTTCGAAAAACTCAGAAAATAGGAGGCTCTAAACATTTATCACAAATACTAAATTACACATGATTTTGTGATCTTTAGTGAATTTGTGAATCATGTACGAAACATTATATCTTTTGAAACGCCATTTTTTTTTTTTTTTTTTTTTTTTTTTTTTTTTTAAGAAATGTGATTTTAAAGTGCATCAAATTAATATTTTTTTAATCACCAACTTATAGCATCATAATATTTTTGCAACATAATTTCCATCACTTTAGTTGGGTTATGAACATGTTCAACTGTATAAGCTTCAATTCTCTCAGAAAATAGGAGGTTCTAAACATTTATCACAAATACTGAATTATACATGATTTTGTGACCTTAAGTGAATTTTGAGAATCATGTACGAAATATTATACCCTTAAAACATCTTTTTTAAAGAATTTGATTTTAAAGAGCATCAAATCAATATGGTTTTTTTTTTTTTTTTTTTTTTTTTTTTTTATCACCAACTTGTAGTATCACTATCTTTTTGTAACACAGTTTCCGTCACTTTAGTTGTGTTATGAATGAGTTCAACTGTATAAGCTTGAATTCTCTTAGAAAAATTGTCCGAAAATATGAAACTCTAAATATTTGTCACAAATACTGAATTATACATGATTTTGTGACCTTTAGTAGCAATTATGTACGAAAATTATATCCCTTAAAACGACTTTTTTTTAAGGTCTGTGAATTTAAAGCGCATCAAATCAATAATTTTTTTTATCACTAACTTATAGCACTATTATATTTTTGCTACATAATTTCCGTCACTTTAGCTGTGTTATGAACGAGTACATTGTAAAACAAATCACTAAGAATTTTCTAGGAAACTTGGATGCCTAGAACTTTTTGTGTAACTGCAACAAAAAAAATCATATAAGAAATTCTCTTTTACACTGTTAAAAAAAAAAAAAAAAAAAAAAAAAAAAAAAAAAAAAAAATTCTAAAAAAACTGGAATACCTAAAACATTTTATCTAATTGCATAAAAAAAATTCATGTAATTATCCCGGGTTACCGGTAAAATTTTAGTAAACACACAGATTTCTGTAGCTTTTAAAAACTAGTTTTGTAGATTTACATCTTTTTTCTGTACAGTGTACAGATAAATTTTAGTAAGCCTACAGATTTCTGTAGCTTTTTCAAAAACTAACACTGTAAAAAAAAGGTGTAAATCAACAAAACTAGTGTTTTTTAAAGCTACAGAAATCTGTTACTAAACTGTAAACTTACTAAAGTTTTATCTGTACTCTGTAAAGAAAAAAGATGCAAATTTACAAAGCTAATTTTTCTAAAGCTACAGAAATATGTACGCTTGCTAAAATTTTATCGGTAACCGGGGATAATTACATGATTTTTTTTTTGTTGCAGTTACATGACAAGTTCTAAGCATCTCAGTTTCCTAGAAAATTCTTAATAACATTACGGATTTTTAATTTTTTTTCCTTACAGTGTAAACTTGAATATGTTGCATGACTTTTGTTGTTGTTGAAGTTACATAAAAAGCTCTAGGCATCCCAGTTTCCTAGAAAATTCTTAGTAACGTCATAGATTTTTTTATAGTGTAGTTTTGTAGATTTCCATCATTTTTTTTTCTTTTTACAGTGTATGAGCTTGAATTTCTGTTAGTAAAATTATCAAAAAATATGAGGATGAACATTATTATGTTGAAAGATAAAATCGAAGCAATCAATCGAAACCTATTCATAAATGAACCATTTTTTCTGCCGTTTACGTAGATGTTTCTTTTTATTACATCTCGGACAGTGTTCGGTATGGACATTAATGAAATGAATTGGCGCAACAGGTCAGCTGTCGGTTTCTGATCAATACCTGTCAGTTTTTTTTTTTCTTTTCTTTTTTGCTGCTAAGAAGAGAGTAGTAATTAGTATTGATCATGAATTTTATTGCTAGAAAAGGGAAAAAAGTAAGGATAAATAAATTATTACAGTTGTGTATTTTAAATTAAAAGATGTTCTTTATAACGGCATTTTTTTTTTTTTTTTTTTTTTAAGAAATATGATTTTTAATTGCATCAAATCAATATACATCTTTTTTTTTTTTTTTTTTTTTTTTTTTTTTGTCACGTACGTTTATCAATATTATAGTTTTGCTATATAATTTCCATCACTTTATTTGTGTTATGAACGAGTATGATCTTGAATTCTCTTAGCAAAATTATCAGAAAATATGAGGCTAAACATTATTATGTTCAAAGAGAAAATCGAAGTAATCAATCGAAATCTATTCCTAAATAAACTATTTTTTCTGCCATTTACGTAGATGTTTCTTTTGATCACATCTTGGGCAGTGTTTGGTATGGACATTAACCTCGCGCTGCATAATTGTTTTATCAAAACCACTTCGCAACGAGCGTCTTTTAAGAAATTTTATTATTTTGTCACCCGTTTTTCAAAACAAAATTTTTTGTCTAATTTAATCGGGGAAATGCTCCGATTAAATAAGGCAAAATTTACAATAAAAAAATTACTGATGGGAATAATCAAGTAGGAGGGTTTATTAGACGGAAAAAATGCATGCCCGAGAAAATCTCGGGTTGCGCTGCGAGAAGGTTAATGAAATGAATATGTCCAACAGGCCAGCTGTTGCCTTGTGATCAATACCTGTCAGGTTTTTTGTTTTTGCTGCTAAGAAGAAGGTAGTAATTAATATTTATCATGAATTTATTTCTAAAAAAGAAAAAATGGTAAGGGCATATAAATTATTACATTTGGGTAAATACCAAATGTAATAATTTATATGCCCTTACCATTTACCATTTTTCATCTTTCTTTACCATTTAGAAAAAGAACCCTTTATGCTTCGGCGGAACTTTTAGGTCCTATTAAAAAAATATAATATAAAATTTATTTTATTCGTATAATAATGAAAGTATATGGTACTTTTCATACAAAATACTTCGATGGATCCCATTCAGTGAGCATAGCGAAACAGTCGAAGATTAATATTTTTTAATGTCTTTTTTTCTCAACCATTTATACGGATTTAGCTTTTATCCTATTAAAAAATGTTTTATGAAAAATTGGCAACTACAAATCGCTTCTCAGTTATAGATAGGATCACAATACCTTTATGTACAGTCGTGGAAAAAAAAAAGTAAACACCCCCTACTAACTCCTCAACAAATTATCGTAGACAAAAGTTACCTGTATCGAACGATTGGAAATAAAGTCTACTTTTAAATGGTGTATATAAAATTTTCTTAGAGGGCCATCTACATATTAAAACGAATCTAAACTTCATTTTTTTCAATGGCAATACCCTATTCTAACGCGATATTTCAAATCTTCGGTTCAAACTATGCCTAGACACCAAATTTCAGGTCATTTGAATGGTAAGTTTTTGAATTATAAACATTCAAATTTTAGTGCTTGTAATGTTAAATTGCATTTTCATATTTTTATTTATATCTCCTGGAATTATGCTCCTAATGTGCTAATTTTTTTTTTGTAGCAATAATACTATTATACCCAAACATAAATACACTGAATTTGCAATTTTTATAATTTTATGATATGAATTATGAATTATGAAATTAATATTCGAAAAAATTATGAATTGCAACCTACAATTTTTTTTATGGATTTAGATTTATGAGACCTGCTTTATGGAAATCCAAAATTTCACATTTTTCTTCCAAGTAGTTTTCAAGTTATGCCTAAAAAAACGGCAAAATGATGGTTTAAGGGGCCGTCTATGATAGAAGTGAATAGATATTTTGAAATTTATTCCGCTATTCTGTAATCTAACAGGTTTCATTGATTCCTTGAGTGGCGCTTCAGGTGCCTTGATCAAGAAGGGGGCTCTATCGGTTAACAATCAAGTACGGAACTTCAATTTGGATACAGCCCTTAAAATACGCTCGTTTTAAAATAAATAATTTCTCGGAAACTTATAGTACGAATTGCATAAAAATTTGTGTTGGGGCTAATTGAAGGGTGTAGAGTTCATTTATGTTGTCAGAATTGTGTACTTCTATTGAAAAAAACAAAGTTATGGTTCGTTTTAATATGTAGATGGCCCCCAAAGCAAATTTTATATACATCATTTAAAAGTAGACTTTATTTCCAATCGTTCGGTACCAGTAAATTTCTTCTACGATAATTTATTGAGGATTTAGTAGGGGTGTTTACTTTTTTTTTTCCACGACTGTACATTGTTCTTGTAAGAATTGTGAGATTTCCATAACAGCATTTTATGTTAATTAATCAAATTATTCTTGAAAATATTTTGCAAAAAGAACTCTAACTATCGAGTTATTAAATCAGTTTTATTTAAAATTCTATCTAAAAATCAAATTGTTATTGTCGGGTTTCCTCCAAGTCCACACAATTTTGAAGAAATCATTTACTATTCATATGCTGCCACCACCGATATGATTACGTGATATTGGTCATGCTATGAGGCGATTGTTGGAAAGAAAACCAACTCTTTCAATTAAACTGAACTAACAATTTATTTACACATTATTTACAGATAACAAGACACTATTTACAATTAAGAACTCGGATGTAGGTGATCCGGTCCAACATTAAATTAAATACAGTAAATACTTGCTGTGTACTGTTAAACTACTTTATATTCCTCTCATCCTAGGCTAGTTAAATTAGATTTATCGGAGATCACTATTAATCTCCCAACACATTAGCTCTATACTCCAAGAGCTTCACCGCCTTATCACATTCTATCCACGAGCTACTCTGGAACTACTCACACCTTGAGTTCCTGGCATCAACTGTGCTCCGCGAGAAAACGACCACCCACTTTCAGCTATACGCCTTAACTGATCTCCCTCAGCTACATCATTCCTCTCCCCAAAAACATAAACGGAGTTTTCCTTCTGCCATCTGAGTCCCCTTCCCTTCCTCCAATCCATCGAACTTTCCCCTGCCACCTTCCGTGACGTCCGTATATTTCGTTATCTGGTGAAATCCTTTTGTCTGCCTTATCTCAGGTATGCATTTGAGTAGCAAGGATCCCTCTCTATTCATAAACTACATTCCTTCACCTACTCTGTATAACTCACTAGCTCGGATTAAATTTCAGATAAGAAAAGAGTGTTACTTTAAAATTCCCAGTACACACACAATATACAAGCAAGAAAATAATATATAACCATAGTTCCAATAGTATATGTTCCTCAGAACCTGACAGTTATTATATAAGTTGTTTTGGATATTTTCAGGCATTAACGAAGATAATTATTGAAGAGGAGCAAATTTCTCATTTTATAATTCAGGACATAAAGAATTAAGTTAAAAGGCGGTAAAAGATAACTTTGTTATTTCAGTGACAAAAGGATAAATTATGTACGTAAATTCACCTGCTCATTTTTTAATGAGCAAAACTTTCAACATTACTTATTTTGAATTTTACTCGGTAACATATAATAATAATAATAAGAAGAAGAAATATTTAGAAGCACACTGTAAAAAAAATCTGTTGATTTTAATGGAAAAAAACTATCAACCAGGTCTACCAAATAATACATTGTTACATAAAAATGCTCATTGTTATTTAAAAAACTAGTCGGATGTGGCAATCCCAAAACTTTCTTCTATATCATGCATGTTAATACTTCCTAAAAAATGCATTATAGCAGCAACACCGGTTAGGTGATTTACACTAAAATCTAATCACCAACAACTTATGTCAACTTTCAATTGAATTTGATGTTTGATGAAATCCCATGCATTAGTTTTTGAGATAGAGCTATTGCGGAAATCGTGAAAAGTTCTGCATAACAGTGGCACATGTTGGGCAATTTACACCAAAAACTTATCAGGATCAATTTATATCAGGGACTAACTGAATCTAAAGTTTGATGAAAGTGATCTTGAGATACAGCTGTTGCGGAAATCGTGGAAAATACAGCATAGTAGCTCCACCTGCTGGGCGATTTACACGAAATACTAAACAACACTAATTTACATCAGGGACTAACTGAATCTGAAGTTTGATGAAAATTCTTGCGTTAGTTCTTAAGATAGAGCTATCGCGATAATCATGCATAATGCAACATTACAGCGCCAGCTATTGGGCGATACCAGCACCAAATTATATCAAGGACTAACTGAATCTGAAGTTTTCTGAAAATCTGAGCTTTAGTTCTTGAGATATAGCTGTTATGGAAATCATGAATAACGCAGCATAACAGCGCTACCTGCCGGGAGATTTACACCAAAAAGTAATCAGTACCAATTTGTACCTACGACTAACTGAATTTAAAGTTTTATTAAATTCCGTTCATTAGTTCTTGAGATAGAGCGCCCACAAAGTTTGTGTCACACACAGAGAGACAGACTCACAAATTCACAGACAGACATTTTGTAAAAACATGTTTTTCGGGATCTCTGGCCCCTAAAACATGTAAATCCGCCGAAAACCAGAATTCGGAAATTTTCTCGAATCCATTACTTTCTTTCTGTAAAGATTGAAAAAAGTAAAAGAAAAAGATTCATTAAGTGTTTTTCCATTGATCCCCTTCCAGAATAGATACAAACCTTCGCCTTCGACCAAAATTAAGGCATTGATATGAGCCCTATTTGAAACCTTTACTGAAGACCAGTCGCTCTATTTTATGACACGCTTTTATTTAACTTAAGGGGACCGGGAAAGCCCTATCTCCGCCATGTTAAATTCACCAACTTTATATACCTTTTGCTCAGAAATGGTGAAAGATAGAGGTCTAGATTTTTTAGAGTAGTTAGAATAACATGATTTACGTATTTTAACAGACTATTTTCTTTCTAAGTGAAACTCAAAATTAATTATTCATTACACAGGCCTGCGATGAAAAAAAATACAAGGGAATTGATAGCTGATCTTTATGTATTTTTTGGTGCTAATTTAAAAACAAATAATGAAAAAATTCTATCACGTCACGTTTTCTTGAAAAATTCAATTTTAGTTTGATTTTTATGAACATTCCATCGTCCATACGCCCCGTTCCTCATGGACCAGATGTGCCAGTGCCTTTGCCTTCAATTGAATTGCAAAGTCATCTTTTCAGGGTCTTCAGACACGGAACATCCAGAGGTTAAGGCTCCGATAATGAATATAAGCCCTCTGGAAGCGATTCACCTCAGTGCCGCTCTCAGGTTGAACTTAGTGATCAGACTAGAGATCTGGGCCTTTTGAAAGAGGCAGCAGAATTGCTGGGCTCCAGATTGAAAGAAAAGAAACTTATTGGCCAAAGGAACCGCCTTTTATTAGTACAGGAATCGAGAAAAGGAATTTGTTAAGTAGTACTTTGAGGAGGGGAAGAACCTCTCCTGGTCTATTGTTCTGATGTTCCCGGATTGATGAGCAATTTTAATATCACCTACGATAAAGATGAATGGAGGCTGTTAATACATTCGTCGAAAAGGAGCCTTAACCCTTTGAGCTCCGGGTTATTAAAATTTTTAAAATATGCTAGAAAAACACTTAAAATGTGATTAGGGGACTGTCTGAAATTGAACCATGTGATTAAAAAATTTTTAAAATACCCCCTTTAGGCTGGGGGACGTGGGAAGTTTTTCCACCATCAGAGCTCTAGAGCATTCATTTCAACACGCTAATACAAGAAATGACACCGCAAAGTTATTCTAAAATTACTATAATTTCTGAAATTTTAACATATTTTAAGCAGTTACATTGTTTAAACAAATTCTAAGACTATTAAAATATTTTAAAAATTTATTAAATGAGAAAATTCAAAATTTAAAATTTTTTAAATCATAATATAAAAATATAAACTAATCAAATTTATAGATGAAACAGATGTTAAAAATATTTAATTTTTGTTTAGAAATATTTAAAACATAATAAACTCGTCAATCTGCTGAATTAAACACAAATTTAAATTCCTTGGAATTAAATTATAAGCATCTAAATTTTGGTTCTGAAACACTGTCTGGTATGTAATTTTAGTGCTGCCATCTAATGACAAAGCACATTTTTGTAGTCCTTAGAGCTCTGCTGGTAGAAAATTCTACCATTACTTATTTCTATTATTTAAATTTTCAGTTTAGTGATTTGCATGTAATTATTATTAAATGTTTGATGTGTCCAAGAGAAAAAAAATGTTATCTCCTTTGAAAAATATTTCTTTATAATTCTTGAAAAATACAAAATTTCTAAACCTTCAAAATTGGAGTGTTTTTAAGGTCGCATTAAAAACCTACTAGATTTGCAGAGAATAGTGCTGCCATCTAGATTTTAAGAAGACAAGTAAAATCTACAAAACCCAGTTTTTACTTTTAAAATGGAGAGTTTTTGAAGGAAATTAAAAGATTTTGATTTTATGTGGGTGAAAATTCACCCGGCAGAGCTCAAAGGGTTTTAAAGCTGTCCTTCTTCATCACGAAAGCCAGTGTGCATCTGTACCAGTTGAATACTCGATGCATTTAAAAGAACGCTATTAAAACCAGCTATAAAAACGCAACAAATCATTAAATCTCAGTGTTAAAGTATACAATATAACATAGTATAAGTATTATAAAAAAAAATGTGAGTTCTTAAGTTTAATAGATATTGAAAAAAAGGAACATAAACATGAAAAATCTAAGTTTTGAGAAAAAGTCAGTTAAATATTTAAATGACCATTAAGCTGTGAAGTACTCTTAGAGAGAATGAATAATTTCAACACTTATTTTTTTATATATATAAACGTATGACACATCGTTGGAAAGGTAAAATTTTAAACTATTTAAAGATATAAAAAAGTAAAAATCGATTTTTTGGTTGAATTTTGCTTTCCCGGTCTCCTTAACGTGGCTCATGTATGTAATGATAAAATTTTGTAATTGATTTTTCATTCATTTCCTGGTGTACTACAGTACTAGAAATTATATATACAGTTGTGTGTTCCTGACGACAACATAATATTTTCAGAATTTCATTTTCAATAAATAGATTCCTTTTAATTAAATTTTAATTATAAGGTAAATGCACCAGTAATGGGTCACTTAAGGACATTTATCCAATATTATTAAAGTGTTGGTGGATTCCAAAAGATATACCGGGTGTCCCAAAAATGGCCGATGATTTTAAAATTCAATAACTTGCAAACGGTGGCAGATATTAAAAAAATTCTTGCAAGAGGGTTTTGTATGATGTCAGGTTTTTTTTTTTACTGTGATTCTTGATTTTAGTTCGAATTTCAAACAATAGATGGCGCTGAGAGCAATAGTTGCTCAGTCCAGACCCGATTTTTGGTACTTCGGGATCCATTCAATACATTTTAATCTCCTTTTTTTCGCATGGAAGAAGAGAGGGGCCAAAAAATCGAGCCTGGAGTTAGCGGTCATTGCTTGCAGCGCCATCTATCGATGCTATTTGTAACTAAAGCTGATAATCGCAGCATACAAACTCCTGGCATCTTACATAACATTCCTGCAAGAATTTTTTAAATATCTGTCATCGTTTGCAAGTTATTGAATTTTAAAATCATCAATCATTTTTGGGACACCCGGTATATAGTTTTAGTCTATTCCTAACCTTCATGTTTCAGAAAACACATTCAAAGTTTCAAAATATATTCTTCGGAAAAAATGAGAAATGAAAAATGTTTCGTTGCTCTATTCTCCAGTAGTGGGCCTAGTAAATTTCTCATGCATGAACTGTTAAGTTTTTGGTTTATTCAAAAAAAAAAAATTTACAATGTAATAAAGCAGGGGTTCTCAAACTTTTAGACCCAAGTACCACCAAATAGAAGTTCATACTTCCGCGTACCACCAGGTGACAAACTCAAAGCTAATACAGAAAAACCTGTGTAAACGGAATATGTCTAAAACAAAACATTTTTCCAGTCTTTTGTGCTTCCATCTGAGAAGATTTTACTGATTGGCATGATTACATAATTAAATTAGTGCTTATATTGACTTTAATATTTTTTAGTGTTTATAAAGTGTATCCTTTTGGGGTGAAAAATAAAAATGTATTTAAATATAAAACTACTTAGCTTTGTTAAACATGGAAAAAAATACACATTTTAAGTCGCCTTGATCGCCAATTTTTTGTTATATGAATATTATAGTATTTATATCAGTAGTAAAATACACATAAGAAAACTTAATAAGTGAATAACATAACATAAGAAATTTACATACCTTCTGAAAGTAAACTGCTTAATAATGCGAGATCGAAGTTTGTTGAAATAAGGAATATACACTCATACAATATAGTAATAGAAGAAAACTCTTTTTTCGGGGTGTATGAAAGGTCAACTCAACATCTACCGAATATTAGTTCCATTTATCTAAAAATTGTTAAAGCAGTAACAGAGAGCAAACACCACGGAGCCGGTGAACTGACACATCAAGAAACAGGAGGGAGGTGGGATTGAGCTGCTTTTTGATTTCACGTGATGTAATTTTTATTTCATTTCACGTACCAGTATCAGACTTTCGCGTACTAGTACTGGTACACGTCCCATAGTTTGAGAACCAGCTCCAAACTTAAAAATCAGCATCAGGGACACGGGGCGGTATAGAAGTTTCCTGGATATTTGGACCCCCAACATCGTCCAAAACTTATTTATCTCGTTAATATTGTTATGCAATCATGCAATGGGATGTTCCCCATGATATGAAATGAAAAAAAAAAAAAAAAAAAAGATAAAAGAGCAATTTAACAAATTACAATGACCATTTGGAAAATGATATTTTCAAAGACTAAAATTTAAGACATAAATAATCGCACGGAGTTGATCCTACATTACGTACGCCATGAATTAAACATTAATAGTGTTATTACACGTAAAAATTCCAAGCGACAAAAATCGCCTGCGACTCGTATTTGGTGCGAAATATTTATATGTATTCATTCCTGTCCTATTTATCTTCTTCTTCTTTTTTTTTTTTTTTTTTTAATTGGCTTATTCCATTTTTCTTTTGCACGTGAAAATCTTACAAATTAAAATTAACTCTTTGGCAGAAATTGTTATTAATTTTCTTTCATTTTCATTAGTTATTATCCACCTGAAACTTACGTATTATCCAAGCATTTCATTGGCTGTTCGGGAAAAGGCTTTTCCATCGTCAGATTTCCAAGAAATCTGACGACCCATTTTAAATGAAATTTCATTCTTACACTTCTAAACATCCGACACTATTACTTTTTACACCGTCGTATAGAGAAAAAAATGTACTTTTAAATGCAATTTGTTTGAAAGCTGTATCTCAATTTGTTTCTGAGTTATTAATTTTTTTTTTTTTTTTTGTAGTTTTTATTACTTTATTGCCATAGTGGCAACACTCTGTTGTCCATCTCTGTTGAAAGTAAAGGGAAACACAGATTACTGTATAGACCAATGAGAAAATGAATAAAATGCGGATTAAACCAATAAAAACCTTCAGATATGCTTTTGATTTCCTACCCTGACGAGAACAATAGCCATTTTTCCAAATGGTTTAAAAAAAAAATAAACGCAAGAATATGTATTAAAATAAAAACTATTATTCAGGGACTTAAAAGTCAAAAGATTGTGAGAATGCCCCATAACTAAAATTAGTAAACACATGTTTCGGAATTTTTCTAAATTCGACCCCCTGCCCCTAAGCGCCCCCTGTTTTCGTGAGACATCGCAAAAACACTACTTAAACTTAATGGTTACTCAATTATAGTTTGATTTCCTATGGAGAAATCAGCATCAGCTTCAACAATGAGTATTTGTTGAAAAGTACTAATAGCAAGGTTACCACAATAGCGCCAAGTTAAGTCCAACTTGGAGAAATAGCGTCAAATTTGGTATTGCATTTAAAAAAATATTTTTTTCTACATTTTAATGAATTTTAATGAAAGCACGCTTAAAAAAATACATTTGTATTTTATATATTATTTTTTCCTTCAGCAAAGACAGTTATCGAAACAAAATCTGAGCATTAGATTTCTCGTTACTCATTTTTCCCGATTCCTGTTTTTTTTTTTTTTTTTTTTTTTCGCTTCCTTTTAATCTTCCTGTCCGAAGCGTGAGGTGGTCACACACGGTAAGTTTTCCGCCTCGAAATTTGTTTATTCAGTGGTCCCTATGGAGACGTCAGTACCGTTAGCCGCCAAACCCAAACATCAGCTAAACATCAGCAACACTGGAAACGTGCTCGGAGGCAAAACGCTGTATTATATGTCTGTGAATTTCGGTACTCTAAACTGTCAACATGAGACGTACATTCAAGATTAATGAGAGAGTATGCATATCGGATAATTTCAATTAATTTAGCAGAAAAAAACAGTGTCTTTCTTAACCTAAACAGTGCATTATGTCATTCATTAGATCCGGAGAGTATTTATTGAAAGAAAGGTTTCGAAGAGAAATGTGAAGATAAATTGATTCGTGTCATCTTTTCCAGAGATCGAATTCCTCTTAATTTCAAATCGGTGAAAGAGTAAGTTATTGATCTTGTTTATCATGATAAAACTTAGCTTGGATTTCAACTTATCTGTTTGTATTTTAACCCTTTACTAGATAGTGCCCGTCAAGATTTGACGGTAAATAACTTAAATGTTTCATTAGAAAAACTCTTGAATTTTTAATTAGTTGCTTTTAAATTAATTACTGAAATTGTGACAAATTTCTATACTACCTAAGTGATTCCTCTTTCTTTAAGGCGATAGAGGGTACTGTCAGTCTAACCTATTCAATGAAGTGAAAGAATTTTAAGTTTATAATTTACAACCAATTACGCTTGCTTTTTATCAGAAATTTGCCTAAAAATACTGGGTAAAGCATTTATTTTTACTTATTACGGTCCCCCCCCCTTTTTTTTTTGTTTGAAAAAAATAACAATATTTATTTTTATTTGTTTATTTATTTCAAACTGCACAACCATTAAAAACAGCCATGTATTTTACTTTTATCAGTCTCATTCTTAACCTAGATTTGATACTTGATGCCGCTAACGATTTATAATATATATTTTTTATTACTTGAATTTTTTTTATATTTTTATTTATTTTTTAAATATTAAATCATGGATATCAAGGTAATTTATTTTATAATTATTATATGAATATTTTTTCTTTCTTTCTGTTTTCTTTTTTACGTAAAAAATGGCAAACTTTTCTTACTGCCACACACACATATATATATTCTTGATAATGGTCAGAAAATATAACAAAATTTGTAGATCAGCTCAATTTATTTAATTACATGCAAAATATTTTAAATAAGAAAATATTATTTTTTTAAAATATTGTTGTGTGTTAAATTTTATTTTATATATTTATATTATTATATTATATTATATTATATTATATTATATTATATTATATTATATTATTATTATTATTATATATATTATATATATTATTATATATATTATATATTATTATTATTATATTTTATATTTTATTATTTTATTATTTAAGCATTCACATAATAATAAAAACAAAATAAAAATCATTATTTTCTCCTGCTAATAAATCATGTCATTATTGAAGAGAATTATCGCCAAAAATATTGCAGAAATCATTTTGCCGGCCATTGGCCTCGAACCCACCTCCTGTACAAAAACGCAGAGCTTTAAACTACTGCTATTGACCGTTGCGTTAGCAGCTCGGTTAGCAGGAACTCGCTTAATATTCCTCTAAATTAAAGAGGTTCGAAAAAGAGTTGATGCATGCGCAAATGTGTCAATTTGGTTCTTACTGATTTTACAGAACCGTATTTACGTTTTTATACATACTAGATAATACCCGTCAAGATTTGACGGTAAATAACTTGGATGTTCCATTAGAAAAATTCTTGAATTTTGAATTAGTTGCTTTTAAATTAATCATTGAAATCGTGACAAATTTTTATATTGCATAAGTGATTCCTATTTCTTGAAAGCGCGCTAGAGGGTGCTGTCAGTCTAACCTATTGAATGAAGTGAAAGAACTTTAAGTTTATAATTTACAACCAATTATGCTTTCCTTTTATCAGAAATTTACCGAAAAATACTGGGCAGAGCATTTATTTTTACTTACTACAGTCTCATTTTTCTTGTTGAAAAAATAACAAAATAACAATATGTATTTTTATTTTTATTTTTATTTTTTTAACTACACGACCTTTAAAAGCTGCCATGCATTTTATTTATATCAGTCTCTAAAAGCGTAAATTTTAAACTTGATGCAATTAACGATTTATAATATATATTTTTTATTACTTGAATTTTATTTTACTCTTTTCTTCATTTTTTAAATATTAAACCATGGATATCAATATAATTTATTTTATAGTTCTTACATGAATATTTTCCTTTCTTTCCGTTTTATTTATTTATTTTTTTACGGAAAAGAATAGCAAACTTTTCTTTCTGACTCACACACTTATATTTTTGATAATGGTAAAAAAATATAAACAAAAGTTGTAGATCAGCTTAATTTATTTAATTGATAGTTACATGCAAAATATTTTAGGTTAAATATTTTAAATATAAAATTATTTTTTCAAAATATTTTTGAGTGTCAAATTTTATTTAATGATAAACCATTCAAATAATAATAAAATCAAAATCATATAACTTCTTCTCTTAATAAAATATGTCATTATCGAAATGAATTATCGCCAAAATTCATTTTGCCGGGCGTTGGGCTCGAACCTACGTTGTCTACGGAAGTTCGGAGCTTTAAACTGGTGCTCTAGACCTCTCGGCTAACCAGACCTGCTCTACCTTTCCTCTAAATGGGAAATCTAGTAAATTTAACTTCACGCATGCGCAATTGCGTGAATATTTTAGTCTTATCTTACAGAATCAGGTTTACGCATAGACTTCTCATATAACTTCTTATCTTTACTCTGAGGGTTTACGCTTTAATAATTTAACTTCACGCATGCGCAATTGCGTGAATATTTTAGTCTTATCTTACAGAATCAGGTTTACGCTTTAATATATATGATCAGGTTTACGCTTTAATATATATGATGATGCCTCGACGGTATTTTAAAGTAGAGATCTACCGAAAATTCAATTTCGTTTTCGACCCAAAATCAGACTTTCGACGAAAATGCTGCCGAAAATTCGGTCAGACCGAAACTATCTGTGTTTCAAAAATCTAGTCTCTTCTTGCGGAAATTTTCAACATGACTCATTGATGTGTGAGCTACAGGGGCGTCGCCATGGGGGGTATGGGGGGGAGCCTCCCCCCCCCCCCCCCAATATTTGTGAAGTTGGGAAATTTGAGCTTAGAGTTGGGAAATTCGGGATTTTTGAGACATTATGAAATTTTTATTGTTTTGGTGATTATGTTTCTGACTGAGTATTGTAACAGTAAGCAAGTTAAATTATCAAAAGAAATACAAAAAGAAATCAGACACACTCAATCTATCATTGTATTTTTCAGTTCTACAAAAATATTATACATCTACCAGACCTAAATTTCTCTACTCCTATCCACCAATAGCTGACTATCCAGTTCCGTTATTTCCTTCAAAACTTTGTTTCTCTCTCAAAATTTTCACCTCCCAAAAGAGAATCCAGCTATTTTAATCGAAAGGGATTGCAGCTTCTTTTGAAAATTGGAGATCACTTGTAGCACAACAGAAAGGAATGTAGTCACCTACTTGAAACACAGCTGGGCAAGAAGATTTGATGAGTTTTCACAAATTGCACTAATTTTGCGATTTTTGGACAATATTTTACTCATTCTCGTGATTTTTTTTGCTCCGAAAATTAGTTAACCCTTCGCTGTCATGACAAAAGCATTATATGAGCAAATGTGAATATAAGAAGTCGTTAGTTTAGATACATTTGCTACATTTTACCTTTATTTGTATGCGGAAATATATATATGTCCTGTTCATTTATATTTATAGGTGTTTAGTAAATTTTAAACCAAAAGTCCAGTGTTGTGTGTTTAAAGCTGTTCTAAAAAATGACTATAAATCTTAGCACGAAAGAACCCTTCATAACAGGAAAAGAGTTTTCATGCAAGATTTTGGAGAATCTAAAAATCCATTCGAGGATGAAAAAGGTAAAAAAGTGGATGATTTGAATTTGGAACAGAAATATGACCATGAAAGCAGTCCATCAACTGAAGAAAAAAATCGACATACAGGTTGACATAAACACTGATAGGTTGCACTTGAATAAAATTTTGAAGAAATAAAGATTTCCTTATAGACAAGTTCATAAACAATTATGAATATTAGGATGTGATTGAATAAGCTGGCTTCTGAAAGCGCCATGGGAAAACGGTTTCACCAAATGGAATAGATAAAAATAATAGCATAGCAATGGACATTGATAGACATAAGTTTTATAGGGAAGAGTTATAAGAAATACAAGAAAATTTCGGCAATTTAGTAATGGGCTTAAATGACAATGTTCCCTATATCAGGAGAATATTGCACCAATACATTCCATATTTAAATTGCAATTGTGCAAGGCAAATTTGAGTATCATTAACTGAGGAAAGTTAATAATGTTTCCCCCTGGATATGAGAAACCGGATGTACATGACTTGCAGAGTCAAATAGAAATAAACCAAATCCCAACTCACTTAACAAATCTTTTCTGATGTCATGAAATCCAAAGACTATTTGGGTCACACTGTCAAACTATATACTCGTACCTTAACATTCACAGCAGCTTATCTTTATGGCGTTGCATCTAATGAAAGAATCTTTAGTCAAATAAAAATTTAATAAATATATATTGCAAGCTACAATGAGGCCTGACAGACTTGACAGCCTAATGCTTTTAAAATGTGAAATTGAAATAGTGGATTTTATTAAACTGGACGATGTTAGGTTAGCTTCATCAGAGTTAGCTTGATTGAAGATCAAAAGAATTGATGTTAAATGAAAATTATTTGGATGTGCCAATCCCAAAACCTTATTCTATCCCATACATGCTAATACTTCAAAATTTGCAATCACAATGTTAAAATTAAATAACAATTCTATGCCCATAATAAGGAATTCTAAAGGTTTAATTGTGTACATTTAATTTATAATTCGTTTAATTGTGTGCCTTTAAAAAGGAGATAGAAGCATCGCATTTTTCAAACAAATCATTGAATTTCGACACCTATGCTCTTAGATGTCTGCAACCAAAATTCCAAACCCAAAGAGCTCAAAAGCGATACCTTTGGACAGTATACACCCAAGCCCAATAAGGAAGTGTAACTGAATATGAAGTTTGACTAAATTTCCGTGCATTAGTTTTTCAGATATAGCTAACGCGAAAATCGTGAAAACTGCAATACAGCAATGCCACAGATATATACAAAAACCTAATAAGCACTAAATTATGTTAAGGTTTAATAGCATATGAAATTTGATCAAATTCTGTGCAACAATTTTTGAGATATAACTATCGCTAAAATCGTGTAAATCGTGAAAAATACAGCATAGCAGCGCCACCTTTTGGGTAATTTACACCAAAAACTAATCAGCATTAATTTTTATCAAGGTATAACTGAATCTAAAGTTTTATAAAATTCCGCGAATTAGTTCTTCAGATAGAGCACCAACAAAATTTGTGTCATATTCACACAGACAGACATTTTCTAAAATCAGTCATATCATGTTCAGGACCTTCTAAAACGTATCAAATCGTCGAAAACCAGTTGTAGGTTTTTTTTACGAATTCAATACTTTCGTCTTGTAAACACAGAAGAAAGTAAAATGGGTGTTTGTTTTTTTATTAAACAAACCAATAATTAGAATTTTTATATTTCTAGTTTCAAAATTTTTCTTTGGAAAGGAATTTTTTATGCATAAGCTTCATTATCATTATTACACACTTTGTGCATATCACTTTAGTTGAATGTTGGAGGAATTTGTTTCAAGTTGGGAAATTTTCGAACTCTCCCCTCTATGAATAAACTTTGAAGACGCTTTTCACGTGCTCATTAAAAGCTGCAGACTTAACAGTAGTGGAAAATATTTAGTTTGAAACTGCAGAAGTGTTTCGAATAACCTATGAGAAAAGTTCCAGTATAGCAGATGGTCATTTACGAAAATCATTATAAAAGATAAGTAGAGGTATATGTACCTAAAACATTTATTAGTTAGATGAAATTCGTATAATTATAAAATATTTCTGTGTCATTAATGAATTAGTTACATTTTATTTTATATTAAAATAAAAAGTTTTTGTCAGAGGCACAGAGAGCCAACTTGGGCCACATTTATAATTACTTAATAATTCTGTATGTATTAATTACTTTAAAAAAATTTTTGGACATTTTCGTTTTCGGCTGAAAATAGGAAGATTACAGAAATTCGTTTTCGGTTTCGGTCGACCCTTGCTTTAAAGTACTATTTTTAAAAAAAATCATCTAACACATCAGTTAGCAGAAATAGAATATAGGTGTTCTAAATAATTTACTTCATCATGTTTCAAAAACATTATTCGTTGTTCAAAACAAAAATCTTTTTATATGACTAATTTCTTTTCTGATTGTATCTTTTCGGTTTTCTTGTTGTTTAACCCTTTATCTACTGACGGTGGTACTTATATGTACCACTCACTTTAAACTTTCATCCCATAGTGAATATTACTAATGTTCTAATGGTACTTTGCAAAAACACTCTTTTAATTCCACTTTATCCGGATGCATGGCAGCAGTAGTTCTAGGTTTGTTATTTTAGCGAGGAAGGAGGCTATCTTTGACACGGACGATGGGTTTTGTGCCGACATTTTGTACAGATTGTCACGCTCGTCTTTTTATTGCTGCAAAAACAGTAAAGGATATAAGTGTTTGATTTTTTTGATGTGTTCATTATGATCTTAGAATACAGTTTGACTAGCTATTTTAGGTGAACGGTGTATGTATTTGATTTAATAGTTGAATTACTCGGTGGTACTTATAAGTACCGTCAGTACACTTGGTGTTGGAGAAAAACTTCTTGTTTACTTTTCGTCTGTGTAGTTATTCATCGTTTTCATCTACTTTAAAATGTAATTACTAAAATGTAGTGTAGTAATGATTTCCCTGGTATTTCTTTTCTGTTTCATTGTTATTTTTTATAGAAAATTGAAAAAGTTGTGGCACTGGCTCTTTTTTGCTATGCTAGAATTGGCATATGTAAATTCATATATTGCATATGTGGAGACGCGAGAGAACATGTTGTCCCTGGAATATAGACGTCGCATAACTAAAGGACTGCTAACAAGATCGAAACATAAAAAATAGGGTTTTTTTAACCCTTTCAGGGGCAAAGCATTTTCAATTCTGAAGTGTTGAAATAAATGATTAGCACCGGAATTTGCTAAAAGATTTATTTCTAAATATGAAAAAGCTATATTTCACATACTTATTAAATCGAAAATATTTTCTGGTGCCATAACCATTCCGGATCAAACCGTGCAACCTGTCACTATAATAATAGCCTAATCATGTGACTGTCATCAACAGTTCCGGGTTGACAGCTTCGCTTTTTATATGCCAGGCGGTCATTTTGGTGTTTTAATGTTAGCCGGGCGCAGGTGACAAATCGCCAGATATTGTCCCATCGCCATCATTTCATCTATATTATAATAGTCCAAGTCATGCGACTGTCATAAACAATTACAGGCTGACCCCTTCGCTTTTCATATGCAAGGTGGCCATTTTTAATAAAAATTATTTTTTCGAGTAAAACTACATAAAATTTGCCGTGATCGCAAAGAATTCTCGGTACTTTTATGTTAGCCGGGAGCAAATTTCGCCAATAGCATTTTTTAAGACTCCTGTTAGCCTTTTTTATTTCTCGCGTGGTAAATTAAAACAATGCTCTGATGCTGAAATTAAATTCATGGTTTATGGTATTCTTTTTCTTTTTCTGTTATTTTTCTCTTTTTATTTTTTTTGAGACAGTAAACTAAAATATGAATAAAAGCAGCATGATACAAAGCTTAGCATACATTTAAGGGAGACAAAATTGGTCGCCAAGGGCGGCTAGTATATATTAAAAACTCAAGGCTGGTTTTTTAGTCATCTACCCTGAGCTTTCTACTGAGCTGATTTTACTAATTCTTTTTTTTTTTTTTTTTTTTTTTTTTTTATGAAAGCTGTTTATTTTTAGATGTATCCGCATTAGCTATTTTTTTTTTTTAATATTCCCATTTTTATATTTTAATTTTAATTTTAGAGTATTTTTTGTGAATTTTTTTCAAAATGGTGGCAATCGGATTACTTTTGTTGTTTCATATAAAAGAGAAATAAAGAAAAATATTCAGGTACGTGGCTTTTGGACGCATTTTTTCATTATCAAGTTATTTCGGTAGAAAGAATTATGCACGTGTATTGTATAAGCAAATAAAAATTCGGTACTTGTTAGTTATCCCGTCGATCCATTTCGCCAAATTATATAAATCGCCAAACCACTCGTTAATTATACAAATTGACAAATTTTTTATTTTAAATAACAAAATAGCAAGTAAATTAGTATAACATTAATAAAAATACAAAAAAATCGTAGAAATAAAAGTCATTTGATGACGTAAACACGTGTTGTCAAGTGAATGTGACACTTACGATCAACCATTATGGGCATTTAGTCTTACAATTTGGCGACAGTAATTTTGTCGACGGAATAACTAACGAGTACCAAAAATTCATACTTATTGTGACATGAGGAGAATATTGTCTATTGGGTTTATTTTATCTTTATGCATTGTAACTTTATTAGTTTTTTTCCCTTGCAATTCATTAGGAAATACATTTTTATTTTAATATACTGTGGTTAAGCATAAAAGTACATATATAAAGTATATTGGAAAAATTTGCGCCGGTGGCGTTAGCTTAGCTTTTTACATTAATAAAACTAAGGAGAAAAATTGATAGGATTGTGTCAACATGGCGTGGTTTTCTCTGATTTTTCATTTCTTAATTCTAAAATTATTAAATAATTATTTAGAATTGGGTCCTTTATTGGTCACTGGACTATTTCGTAAATTGAATATTGAGTAAAAAAAAAATATCCTCATCATTTGTATTTATAGAAATCGTTTGTTATTTTTAAAATATAATTTTCTACAATACAAACCTTTCAATAATAAAATTTTCATGTTATTTGTTTGTATGACGTCTTATGAAACTGAAACGCAGAACAAAATTCCATCATTTTTGACAGATGTTATATACTAGTTATTCATATAAAAGGCCATTATATTTGTATGCTTTTTAATTTTATTAAAAAAACTGAAAACAATATTTTAAAAATGCGATGGGAACATGTAAATATTCCATAAAAAATGTTTTATAATGTGAAATTTTCGTTAATTGATAAATTGGGATATAAAGAGTTAAAAAATGCTTTAAAAGGACCTAGTATTTATTTTACAATTTTCTAGATGCTCAAGATACTCATATCAGTGAAAGAGTAAGTAATTGGTCATGCTTACTGCTATAATATCCGAATTGGATTTCAACTTATCTCTTTAAAGAATAGATAAAAAAAAAAAAAAAGAAAATGCTTTTATAAGAACCGACTTATTTTTCAATTTTTCTAGATTCTCATATCGGAGAAGGAGTAAGTTATTGATCTTGTTTATAGTGATGACACTCAACTAGGATATAAACTTATCTCTTTAAGGATTAGATTTTTTTTTTAAACCTACTTATTTTATAATTTTCCTAGATTCTCCTATCACTAAAGGAATAAGTTATTGATCTTGTTTATCGTGATGACTCTCGACTCGGATATCAACTCATCCTTTAATGATTCGATTTTTTTTTTATTTAAAGAAGTTACTTATTTCATAATTTTCCTACATTCTCATATCGGTGAAGGTTGGTTGGTTGTGTTTATGACGGCCAATTATCAGCACGAGGGATATAGGCCCTAAGTTTTGGAAGTGCCCTCCGTGAGGGTCTTTCTAAGGGACCCTAACACGAATTTACGCTTGGAAAACTAAGGTTCAAAGAAAACCGCGAAAACTCCGAACGATTAGGCCGACGGGCGCGATTGGGATCGAACCCAGCACCTCCCGTCTACCAGTTTTGAGAATATCGGTGAAGGATTAAGTTATTGATCTTGTTTATCGTGATGACACTCAACTAGGATATCAACTTATCTCTTTAAGGATTAGGTTGTGTTTTTTTTATTTAAAGAACCTACATATTTTACAATATTCCTAGATTCTCATATCAGTGAAGGAATAAATTATTGATTTTGTTTATCTTGATGACCCTCAACTCGGATATCAACTTATCTCTTTAATGATTAGATTTTTTTTTTTTTTTTTTTTTTTTTTTTTTTTATTAAACAACCTACTTATTTGATAATTTTCCTAGATTCTCATATTGGTGAAGGAGTAATTTATTGGTCTTGTTTATCGAGATGACACTCAACTCGGATATCAACTTATCTCTTTAATGATTTGATTTTAAAAATGCTTTTTTAAGAATCTACTTATATTATAATTTTCTTAATTTCTCATATCAGTGAAGGAATGAGTTATTGATCTTGTTTATCGTGATGACACTCAACCCGGATATCAACTTATCTCTTTAATGGATTAGATTTTTAAAAAAAATAAAGAACTTACTTATTTTATAATTTTCCTAAATTCCCATATGTGAAGGAGTAAGTTAAAGGTCTTATTTATCAAGATGACACTCAACTAGAATATCAACTTATCTCTTTAATGATTAGATTTTTTTTTTTTTTTTTTTTTTTACCCGGGAATGCTCGCGCATATCCAGAATATCTACGATTTATACTTTGCCATCAATAAATTCAAATAAAAATCGTCATGTTATTTAATCATTGACATTGCTCAGAAATTCTGCGATAAAAATTTTTCAGGATTACTTTTCAAAAAGTAGTGGTGAGAAATGTAATAATCGTGCGCAGCCTGGGTATGTCATACCTGCGCGAGTAATTCCGGGTTAAAACACCTGCTTATTTTATAATTTTCCTAGATGCTCATGTTAATGAAGGAATAAGTTATTGGTATTGTTTATCGTGATGACACTCAACTAGGATATCAACTTATCTCTTTAACAATTAGATTTTTAAAACAAAATTTAAAGATCCTACTTATATTATAATTTTCCTAGATTCTCATATCAGTGAAGGAATAAATTATTGATTTTGTTTATCGTGATGACACTCAACTCGGATATCAACATATCTCTTTAGTAGTTAGATTTTTTTTTCTTTTTAATTTAATCAATCTACTTATTTGATAATTTTCCTAGCTTCTCATATCAGTGGAGGAATAAATTATTGATCTTGTTTATCGTGATGGCACTCAACTCGGATGTCAACTTATCTCTTTAATGATTAGATTTTTTTCTAAAAATTTAAAGATCCTACTTATTTTACAATTTTCCTAGATTCTCATATCAGTGAAGGAATAAATTATTGATTTTGTTTATCGTGATGACACTGAACTTGGATATCAACATATCTTTTTAGTAGTTATATATATATATATATATATATTACTTTTACTAATAATAATCTCCATTTATATCGTTATATTTATGACATAATTTTAATTGCCACTGATCAATCTAAAATTTCTCAATTTCCAGTTGATTATCCCACTAATTTGGAATTAACGGAAAACCTCTTATCTAACAATATTATTAACTTCTTAGATCTTAAAATTACAATAAAAGACAACAAAACAATAACTGATTTATATGATAAACGTAAAGAATTTAAATTCAAAGTTAATACATTTACAAATTTTAAATCTTGTCTTCATCATTCTGTATATCGAAATATACTACTTAATCATTTATGTAGAATAAAATGTTTATGTTCTTCTCATCTAATTAACAATAATATTAAAAAACTAATTTATGATGCATTAAATCATGGTTTTCCAAAAACATTCATATATTCATTAATATACAATTAGTACTTACATGATCTATATATTAAAAAAAAAAAAAAAATAACACATGCGTAAACAAAATTACAAAAAAATTATAAAATAAAAAATATTTATAAAAAATTAAAAATTGTAAAATAAAAATAAACAATTACTATAGGATGGTTGGGTGGGTAGATGTTAGAGTACGGAGGAGGGTGGTGTTGTCTGGATAATACGCAATGGTTAATTTATATATATATATATATATATATATATATATATATGGGGCTTCTGCATTATAACTACATTTCTAATACGTATTTTATATGGATGTTGATTTGATGTTTCATATTAATTGGTGATTTGTCCTCTTTTTTTTTAAATTTCATATTAAATTTAACTTATTTAATCAAATTCAATATTAACTTATTTTTAATTTAGTCTACTCAGGACAATGTCATATAAATTAATAATAGTATACCAACTTTTTAGTGATTATTATGCATATTGGTTTATTTGATTAACTAATGTTATACTGCATGTATTAAAATTGGGTAAATAGTTTTTATTATTATTATTCCTCTATACTATTTAATAGTGTTTTATTTTCAACATTGTATTCCATGATTAATTATCGGTTTATATGTTTGATTGGCACAATCATATTTTTTTTAGCTTTTTTATGACTAATATAAGGATAATTCACACTATATATTTGATCTTTAGGCTATTTGGAATTTTAGTATCTGACAATCTTATATAAACATCCATTTTTATTCATTTATTTTATAATTTAATTATTTATTTATTTATTTATTTATTTATTTTCTTTCCTGTTCATTTTTTATATGTAAAGCTAAATATTACGACTATTATATTTTTATAATATATAATTTATTTTATTTTATAGAATATAGCCTGTATTCTATATATTATCAAGTTAAAAAAGTTTTTTAATTTCTCAGTGTAGTTTTAATGGTATGGTAATAGAATATATTGTATTAACATTTAATTTATTTAAAAAAATTTCTGAATAATGAAATACAGTATGGTATTGTTTATATTGGTATGTGTGTAGGAATGCAGTTGATACATTTTAATTCATTAGCATGTATTAGGTTCTACTTACTGTGACATTTGAATAAAATAATAATAGATGGCAGCACCATAAATTTTGTATTTTTAAATAGCCTCTTTAAAGTCATAATTTTAATTTTTTACACTAGGTGGTAATTAACCTTGAATATTGGCAATGTTGTAAAATAGTTATTATACAATTTAAAATTGTTTTTAGGTATTATAAATAATATAATTATTTTTTATTTATATTATATTAATTATATTTATCACAATATTTCAACATGAATTAACTGACTCCATAACTTTTAATTTCTGTGTTAACTTAACTGTTTTATTCACCTTGATCTTATCATGCTTTTTGGATTCCATGTGCGGGAATATATTTTGAAAATCTTCTGGGAATTAATACGGTTTGTTTTGTGGGATTTCTATTGCTATAAATTAGATATTTAATGGGTTGTAGTTTTTTTTTCCCGTTTCATGCCATTTGATAATGTTCTGTATTCATTTTGAAACTGTTATTTTGATTATATTGGTTGTTTGAGTACAGGGGAGAAAAAAAAAATTCAGCTTATAGCTTTTTTCCCACAGAAAACAACCGATTTGCTTATATCATTGAATTCTGTATTCTTGAAAACGTAATTTAATATATAAGTTTTTCAATTTTTTCGGAATCCATATTCTTCTTTTTTTTTCTTCCATGTTAATTCTTGTAATTAGGTATACGGTACTTTATTTTACACATGCAGTTCTATATTGTTGGTTTATGGCGTGTAGTCAATCATTCACAATATTGCAGTTTTTGATGATGGTCGGTGATGTTTAATTAATGGTTATATATACATATATATATCTTATGGTTATATATATATACAGTGGCGGTCAAAAGTTTCCGGCCAGTTAGTTTTTTTGATTTGTTTGACAGAACGTTTCAGCGAAGAAGAAGTTCAATTGCTCCAAAAGTTAGGAATAAGCAAATTACCTCTTACCACGTGATCATTTTGATTGGTTACTTAAGATACTTGATGCAAAGGGGGGAATTCAAAATTCGCGCGTGCAAAAGTTTCCGGCCATTCGTCATTCATTAGTTTTTGCTGTGGCTAAAGTGTTTTTTTGGCCATGTTTGTTAATTAATCAAGGTGAATAATGTATTTGAAATTCAAAAATGAAAAGTTTAATAATTTATTGTTCCTAAATGAGTGGTTTGTTTGTCGCTAAAGGGGCAATCCTCTCGTGAGATTGCGGCAAAGTTGTCGATCGGAAAATTTGCTGTGAACGATATTTTTTAAAAAATATAAAGATGGTCATGGCCTTCGGAACTTGCCACGGTCCGGGGGACCCCGGAAAACGACTATTCTTGTGGACAGAATTATCAGAAGAAAAGCAGTTGATGACCCGCGTAAAAATGCCGCTGCAATCCCACGCCATTTATGGTGTTAAAAGCGATTAATGGTGTTATGGTTATTGCTGAAACAAGTCTATCTACAGTGTCCAGACGCTTATGTGACGTAGAACTTTATAGAATAGTCGGTGTTAAAAAACCTTTCATAAGTAAAAAAATTCAGAGGGCCCGAATGGCGTTTGCCAAGGAATACAAAGACTGGGCAACTGAAAACTGGAAAAAAGTACTATTTTCAGATGATTCGACGTTCAATCTTTTTGTGAGTGATAAAAAACATTACAACCGATGACCTAAAAACAAAAGATAAGGTTCTAGATATATTATTCCTACAATGAAGCACGGCGGAAGACACGTTATGCTGCGGGGAGCATTTTCTGGAAAATGCGCCTGTCCGTCATTTGAAATCCGCGGCAAGATGAATAATGCAATGCATAAGGATATCTTGCAAGATCATTTTCTGCCTTACTGGAGGAAAAATTGTGGTCGCAACTATTTGTGTCATCAGGATAACGACCAAAAGCATACATGCCAGCTCGTCAAGCAGTGGCTTTCGCACAAAAAAAACTTCGCTTTTGAAATGGACAGCCCAATCATCCGATCTGAAAGAATAGAAAATCTTTGAAACAAACTTGAAAACGTGTGTGGAATTATAAATATTCCAATTCAGCAGCATTTTCACAAAAATTGCCAGAACCGTGGACAAAATTTAACATTGATGATCTAAAACCGTTCATTGAATCAATGCCACGTTGCTGCGCCGCAGTACATATTGCTAAATGTATGAATACAAAATACTAATTGTAAATGTTGTTGATCACTGTTATTTTCTTTTATGACACCATTTTTTTCCAAACTTGCCAAGGTGGCCGGAAACTTTTGAGAACATGCGTTTTCTTTTGCAATTAATTTTGTCAATTAAATTTATTAATATTTAATTTTTATTCCATAAATAAGTTCTTAACTGTTATGTGAATAAAATGTATAAGTATCACTTTGAGATTCCTCTTCATATGGGTATACTTACAAATTAACCAAAAATTGTGTGTGTATGTAAATTTTATCTTAAAAACGGCTGTAACGATTTTGACGAAATATTGTATTTTACC
This sequence comes from Maratus speciosus, assembly GCA_963932465.1. Classification (NCBI taxonomy): domain Eukaryota; kingdom Metazoa; phylum Arthropoda; class Arachnida; order Araneae; family Salticidae; genus Maratus; species Maratus speciosus. The sequence continues at coordinate 523,560,359 of OZ010792.1, read as the reverse complement.
ATTTTCGGCCATGATAAGACCATTGGGCTAGGTCCCGTGTTCGAGAAAATTTGATTAGTGGGTCACTTTGCGTCATAATGGGTCATGGTCAAGCTAATTATATCTAAAAAACGGCTCAATCGATTTTGGCTAAATTTTATATCCAACTGTTTTCGAGTACGAGAAAATTATTGGGCTAGGTCACATGTTCGAGAAATTTCGATTAGTGGGTCATTTTTGGTCACTATGGGTCAAGCCAATTTTATCTAAAAAACGGCTCTAACGATTTTGACTAAATTTTGTATTCTGTCGTTTTGACTTACGAGAAAACCAATGGGCTAAGTCACATATTAGAGAAAATTCGATTAGTGGGTCATTTTTGGGTCACTGTGGGTCAAGCAAAGGTTATCTAGAAAACGGCTCTAATGATTTTGACGAAATTTTGTATTTTGCGATTTTCGGGCACGAGAATACCATTGCGCCAGGTCACGTGTTCGAGAAAATTTGATTAGTGGGTCATTTTGGGTCATAATGGGTCAAGGTCAAGGTAATTATATCTAAAAAACGGCTCAATCGATATTGACTAAATTTTATATCAAACCTTTTTTCGGCACGAGAAAACTATTGGGCTAGGTCACATGTTCGAGAAATTTTGATTAGTGGGTCACTATGGGTCAAGCCAATATCTAAATAACGGCTTGAACGATTTTGACTAAATTTTGTATTTTGTCGTTTTCGATTACGAGAAGACCAATGGAATAAGTCACATATTACAGAAAATTCTAATAGTGGGTCATTTTTGGGTCACTGTGGGTCAAGGAATGTTTATCTAGAAAACGGCTCTAACGATTTTGACGAAATTTTGTATTCTATCGTTTTCGGGCACGAGAATACCATTGGGCTTGATCGCATGTCCAAGAAAATTCGATTAGTGGGTCATTTTGGGTCACAATGAGTCAGGGTTGAGTTATTTAAAATCCAAAAAAAGGCTCAAATTATTTCGACAAAATTTTGTAATATACCGTTTCCGGGCATGAGATGACCATTGGACTAAGTCGCGTGTACGAGAAAAATCGATTGGTGGGTCATTTTGGGTCACAATGGGTCAGGGTTGAGTTATTTAAAATCCAAAAAAAGGCTCAAAATATTTCGACAAAATTTTTTAATATACCGTTTCCGGGCATGAGATGACCATTGGACTAAGTCACATGTACGAGAAAAATCGATTGGTGGGTCATTTTGGGTCACAATGGATCAGGGTTGAGTTATTTAAAATCCAAAAAAAGGCTCAAAATATTTCGACATATTTTGTAATATACCGTTTCTGGGCATGAGATGATCATTGGACTAAGTCACATGTACGAGAAAAATCGATTGGTGGGTCATTTTGGGTCAAATGGGTCAAGGTCAAGCTAATTATATCTAAAAAATGGCTCAATCGATTTTGACTAAATTTTATATCCAACCATTTTTCGGCACGAGAAAACTATTGGGCTGGGTCACATGTCCAAAAAATTTCGATTAGTGGGTCATTTTTGGGTCCCTATGGGTCAAGTCAATTTTATCTAAAAAAACCGCTCTAACGATTTCAACTAAATTTTGTATTCTGTCGTTTTGGATTACGAGAAGACCAATGGGGTATGTCACATATTAGAGAAAATTCTATTAGTGGGTCATTTTTGGGTCACTGTGGGTCAAGCAAAGCTTATCTAGAAAACGGCTCTAACGATTTTGACGAAATTTTGTATTTTATCGTTTTCGGGCACTAAAAGACCATTGGGCTTGGTCGCATGTTCATGAAAATGTGATTAGTGGGTCATTTTGGGTCACAATGGTCCAGGGTCAAGCTAATTGAATCTAAAACAAGGCCCAAAACATTTTGACAAAATTCTGTAATATACCGTTTCCGGGCATGAGATGACCATAGGACTAAGTCACATGTTCGAGAAAAATCGATTAGTTGGTCATTTTTGGGTCACTGTGGGACAAGCTATTTGTATCTAAAAAAACGACTTAAACGATTTTGTCAAAATTTTGTATTATAAAGTTTCTGGACATAAGAAGACCATTGGGCTAAATCACATGTTCGAGAAAATTCAATTAGTGGGTCACTTTTGGGTCACTGTGGGTCAAGCTAAGTGTATCTAAAATAACGGCTCAAAACATTATGGCAAAATTTTGCATTATATCGTTTCTGAGCATGAGAATATTGAGCTAAGTCACATGTTCGGGAAAATTCGATTAGTGGGTTATTTTTGGGTCACTGTGGGTCAAACTAATTGTATCTTAAAAAAAAGGCTCAAACGATTTTGACAAAATTTTTTATTATACTGTTTCCGGACACGAGAAGATCATTGGGTTATGTCACATGTTCGAGAAAATTCGATTAATGGGTCATTTTTGGGTCACTGTGGGTCAAGTTAATTTTATCTAGAAAAAAGCTTTAATGATTTTGATTAAATTTTGTCTTCTGTCGTTTTCGGGTTCGAGAAGACCATTGGTCTAGGTCGCATGCTCAAGAAAATTCAATTAACCAGTCATTTTTTGTCACTATGGGTCAAGGTTTAGCTAATTTTATCTAAAAAATGGCTCAAACGATTTTGACAAAATTTCTTATTACACCGTTTCCTAGCACGAGAAGACCATTGAGATAGGTCACATGTTCGATAAATTTAGATTTGTAGGTCCTTTTTGGTTTACTGTGGGTCAAGCTAATTTTATCTATAAAATGACTTTAGCGATTTTGACTAAATTTTGTATTCTATCGTTTTCGGGTTCGAGAAGAGACTTGGTTATGTCGTGTGTTCGAAAAATTTCGGTTAGTGGGTACCTATGGCTTAGGATCATGCCAATTTTATCTAAAAAGCAAGAATTATACAGCGAGAATGAAATATCGAATTAAGCACAAGGCTAATTTTGACTGAACTTAGCTCGGTCATGCCCGCTAGTATATATATATATTTAACAACCTACTTATTTGATAATTTTTCTAGATTCTCATATCGGTGAAGGAATAAAATATTGATCTTGTTTATCGTGATGACACTCAACTCGGATATCAACTTATCTCTTTAGTGATTAGATTTTTTTTTTTTAATTTAAACAACCTACTTATTTGATTATTTTCCTAGATTCTCATATCAGTGAAGGAATAAATTACTGATCTTGTTTATCGTGATGACACTCAACCCGGATATCAACTTATCTCTTTAACGGATTAGATTTTTTTAATTTTTTAAAGAACTTATATTATAATTTTCCTAGTTTCTCATATCAGTGAAGAAATAAGTTATTGATCTTGTATATCGTGATGGCAGTCAACTCGGATATCAACATATCTCTTTAGTAGTTAGATTATTTTTTTTTAAACAACCTACTTATTTGATAATTTTCCTTGATTCTCATATCAGTGAAGGAATAAATTATTGATCTTGTTTATCGTGACATTTCTAACGTTTGTTTAAACGTTTTTTTAAAGAACCTTCTTATTTTATATTTTTCCTATATGATCATATCAGTGTAGGAATAAGTTATTTATCTTGTTTATTGTGATGACACTCAATTCGATATCAACTTACCTTTTTAATAATTAGATTGTTAAAAAATGCATTTTTAAGAACCTACTTATTTTATAATTTTCCTCGATCGGAGAAGGAATAAGTTACTGATCTTGTTTATCGTGATGACACTCTATCCGGATATCACCTTATCTCTTTAATGATTAGATTTACCTGCTTATTTTATAATTTTCTAGATGCTCATATTAGTGAACGAATTAGTTATTGATCTTGTTTATCGTGATGACACTCGACTCGGATATCAACTTATCTCTTTAAAGATTGGATTTTTTAAAATGTTTTAAAGAACCTACTTATGCTATACTTTTCCTAAATGCTCAATTGATCTTGTTTATTGCGATGACACTCGATTCAGATATCAACTTATCTCTTAGTGATTAGATTTCTTTTAATGCTTTTTTAAGAACCTACTTATTTTATAATTTCCCTAGATTCTCATATCGGAGAAGGAGAAAGTTATTGATCTTGTTTATATATACACTCAACTAGGTCATCAACTTATCTCTTTAGTGATTAGATTTTTTTTTTAATTTAAAGAACCTACTTATTTTATAATTTTCCTAGTTTCTCATATCAGTGAAGGAATGAGTTATTGATCTTGTTTATCGTGATGGTACTCAACTCGGATATCAACTTATCTCCTTAATGGTTATATTTTTTTTAATGTTTTCTTAAAAAACTATTTATTTTATCATTTTTCTGGATGCTAATTTCGGTGAAAAAGAAAGTTATTTATCTTGTTTATCGGGATAACACTCTACTCGGATATCACCTCATATTTTTAAAGATTAGATTTTTATAAGAACTCTTTAAAAATCTATTCATTTTACAAGTTTTATTTTTCAGTGTTAATATTTGAAAAATATGTAAGATTGAAGAATATGTATTCTTGGATAGATAACTAGATATGCTGAATTTATGCATTTATATTAGAAAAAGAAATTACATATATATATATACTACTGTGATCAAGAAGTATCCGGAATTCTTCATTTAAAGTACACCTGTAGTAGATATCGTCGGTATCATGTCGAACTATCCAATATGAAAACAGTGTTGCCAGTGGGCTACTTTTTTAAAGTTCAGATTTCTTGACTGGTACCACTTTTCTGAAATGGCAAAATTCCCTTCGATTTCCTGTTAGTATGTCATTAAATAATGTTAAATAAGGCGAATTTTACTATTTCAAAAAAGTGTTGCCAGTGCATTTACAGAAGCACATTTACAAAAGTGCATTTACAGAAGCACATTTACAAAAGTGCATTTACAGAAGCACATTTACAAAAGTGCATTTACAGAAGCGAATGTTGAAGTCGTTAGGCACAGTGCCATCGCTAAGACTTTTTATTGGTAGGGGAGAGAACCTTAAATTGCCAAATCAAATTTCAGTATTTGCCAACTCGTTTTATAATTTTGCCAACTTATCACAGTTAGAAGATGATATAATATAGTCCTTATATGTTAAAAGTTTAATAATATTCCCAATTAGATTTATAATTTTTGCTAAGTCTGTCAGAAATAGGAAATATATTATAGTTTTTATTAAAGTTTCAAACAAATTTTACAACTAAGTTTGTAAATTTGCCAAGTATAATAACATTCGTGAATGTTTGGGAGGGAGGCTCCCCCCCCCCCCCCCCCCGTTAGCGAGGCCCCTGGTACAGCAAATGATCAAACAGTGGCCTCGGGTGTCCATTTGACGTATTTCAGTGTGTGTGGAGTAGCCGAAAAACATAGTGTACCACTAAAATTCGAAAACGACTGCATAATGGAAACGGTGAAAACCCCAGGTGGAGTGCATAATATCCATTTCAAACCACATCTTGCTCGGCTAATCAACGACTTCCTTAACCACAAAACATTCATACAAATGGTTTAGCCAGCATGTTCTCCGCACACAAACACAACATATTTGGGACATTCGTGAGACAGTAGGAAAACGCACGAGTCGTTAATTCCCAAATTGGCTCAGCCGAGCTTAGCAATCTGATTGGCTGAAACTGATATTTATATAGTACAAAATTATATTTATTTTCTTATGAAGTAGTGTAATGTAAAATAGAATGCAATTATAATGACTTAAATTGATTTATTTTGTTAAATTTGATCAAAATCACAGTAAAGTAATCCAAAATATTAATATTAACAAACAATCAGATTGCTGAGTTCGGCTGAGCCAATTTGGGAATTAACGGCTCGTGGAAAACGCTGTCTACGCCCACACGCGTCGCTCTTACAAAGAGCACTTTTGAACGAATCGACAGAATACCCCAATTACTAATTAAATTTCTGATAGACTCCATGGCTCACAGGCAGAAGCGCCAAATTTTAAATTTCAGAGAGTTCACAGAAACCAATCGAAGCGATAAAGGGGCTGAGCTCTCGTTTCAAGGAGCCAATGCTTCTTCTGAAAGTTTCATGAGGAGGACCCGCGTAGTGGCCATCTAATGCTCACATGTGATCAATATTGCTGCGCCTCAGAGAGAGTTTTGCTGTTTAAAATTTTTATCAATCATTTTTAAATTTTAATACAGACATAACTTTATAAAAATAAATTATAGTGGTAATGGTGGCACCACTTTATTTCTGAACAGAACTAATACTTCCCTTCCATTAGTCCCATTAGTCCCATATCCTCTGGGGTGATATTTAATCCTTCGATAGGGACTGTGCATATATAACGTTATCAACTTTTTGGTAATTTTGGACCTCCTCGCCCCCTTACGATACCATACGTTATCATCCCTCGAACCCCCCCCCCCCCCGCCCCCCGCAATGATATCGATATCAATGTATAAAAATTCTTTAGATTTTTGAAATTTTTTTCTTTTGTTTAGAGTGATACACAAATATGGTTACATTTATTTTTCACATACTTTATTGATTCTAATAAAGAGAAGTCAATAAAATATCAGTTTATATATGAAATAACTTTTTATCCAATAACACTTAAAAGAAATAGTTACTGTTTAAAAGTATTTAATAATAGCTTTTGGTTACATAATGCAATCAATAGTAACAATGCCTCTTTGCACTTACCCCCGCACGGTAGGACAGACAGAACTTCTTATCAACAAAACAGGTGGACAACATTCTTTCTTTTTTATTTACTAGTAAACACAAATATCATTTCAAACATATCGTTTCTCAAACAGCGGATTATATATGCATACACGCTATGACAGAAGAATAAGAATGCCAAACGTTGGGGGTATTCTATATTTTGGAATTAAATAATTTTATAATCATTTAATGATTTTAATAATAACTTTGTATTTTCATAAAAATAGATAACATATTAAAAAAGATAACATAACTATTTTGATGTAAAGACAAAGTTACAAATAAAAGGAGAAAATTTTTGTTTGATCGTTAAATGATAACGATATCAAAAGACAAACACACCCCTCCCCCTAGAGATATCTTACGATATCATATGTCAGACCCCCCTCTCCCTCCCCTAAAAGGATAACGTTATATATGCATAGCCCCATATATCTTTTTTATGCCGTATGTCATCCCTTAGGTATTCTAGTACAATTTTCTCGGATTTTAAAAGTTAAATCCGATGCGATAAGTAAGAAATAATACCGGAATATTGATTAATCGAGACTCTGGCAAAAATATCGTAAAAAAATAATTTAAAGTTTTAATGTCCTGTCAAAAATTATTTTAACAGAATGCCACCAGATTATCGAACGTCATTTACTCCCCGAGAAAAGCTCAGCTGATCATAGACATTATATCATGGGATGCCAGCCCACGAAGCCCACCAACAAGAAAAACCGGGGCAAGCAGCGTCATCTGATGCAAGAAATTCGAGACCACAAGGGAGGTATCAACTTCATGGTATTGAGCGATGACGGGTCACTGCTGGTGACGGGCAGCGATGACCGCACAGCGAGGATGTGGAGCACGCTGTCCAATCCGACCGAATGTCTGGGCATCTTGGAGGGACATGATGGTAAGTATACATGAAAACACGAGTGTAGTCCCCCCACTTCCTAAATCTTTGAAAATATTAAAATATAACTTTAAATAGTAACAGATTGGGCACCGTCATGTCACCGACAGAAAGAAAACTGGGATTTTGGAACTCATGTCACACAGCTTAGCCCGCTTTTTTAAAATGCAGAATAAAATCTGATATAAGCTAAATTAAGAATTTTTTGCCAGTGTTCCCCGTGCTAAACAATTTTTAAACATATCATTATAGTCTAAGAGGCGACAGCACAAAAACCTATGTTATCAAGCAAAAGAAAAAACCTTTATTTTATAGAAGAGTAGAAGTAGGGGATTAATACCACCAGTGGTTGACTCGTAGGTTTATCATTGTGTTTGTCCTACAAACAAAGGTATGAAAACATGGAGGATAGTTGTAGGACAAACACAATGATAAACCTACGAATCAACCACTGGTGGTATTAATGTTTGGCTTATGCACCACTTCACTTCCGGTAGGCATGGATCGTTAGATACCTCTACTTCTACTCTCCCATTGCATAAAGGTTTTTTTCTTGTGCTTGTTAACATATGTTTTTGTGCTGTCGGCGCTCTTGGACTATAATGATATGTTTAAAAATTGTTTAGCACGGGGAACTCTGGGAAAAAATTCTGAATTTAGCTTATATCAGATTTTATTCTGCATTTTAAAAAAGCGGCCTAAACTGTGCGACATCAGTTCCAAAATCCCAGTTTTCTTTCTGCCGGTGTCGGTGCCCAATCTGTTTCAATCTGAAGAAATCTTTTTCTGATTCAAATAATCCTCCTAATTTTAACTGTATAGTTCTGCCTTTTATTCTCTTCTCTGTTTTAAAATTGCTAAAATACTTTCTCGTTTTAATTTTAAAGTTACCTTCAAACCTATGAATAAAATTAAATTCTATTCTCTAAATTCTAAAAGAACCTATTCCTACTGAGAACCGGTGGGGTGTTTATTTTATTCCTTGCTCTTGCAATTTAGGTTATATTGGTCAAACAAAGAGAGCTTTAAAATTCAGATTAGGCGAGCATCAGAGGTATATTGCAAATCAAGAAATCTCTAAATCTTCGATTGCTTCTCACTGTTGGTCTTCCAGTCATTGTTTCAATTTCTCCATGGCCAAAATTATTTCTTCCCCTGCCTCTCCCTCTCACTTGTATTTTCATGAAGCATATTTTATTTTTAAAAGTTCTGATAATCTTGTCAATGATCTCTCATCATCTACTTTCCTATCTCTAGCGTGGAAATTACTTTTGTAATTCTTTTTTCTCTTTTCTTTTTATTTTGTTTTAAAAAAAAGGGGGGGGGGAATCTTTTGGTTTTTTTTCTTGTTTAATTCTGTTATATTTCTTTATTTATTATTATTATTATTTATTATTATTATTTATATTTTTTAATTTACTTCTTTTATTTTATTTTAATTTTATTTATTTCTTTTATTTCCATTTTTCCTTATCAATTTCTCTTCTATCATTTTGGCAACACTCTCGTCTTCTGCATGTGCTCCTTTCAGCTAGCGCCATCTGTCGTATTCTTTGAAAGTTCTATTCTACCTTTCAGTTCAATTTTGACCTTGTCCCCTTACGGACACGTGTTTACTGTAGCTGATGACGAGCTGTTAATATTTTTAGCCCGAAACGCGTCCTATGTTTTGTTTTTATTTTATGGTGATTTTTTACAAAGTTTTATTATTTTAATTGTTTCATATCGCCAGTTTTCAGTGCTGTTTCGCTCCAAAACATGAATATATTGAATATTTGATGAGATATGGGCACTTGTATGAAATAATTTTTAACTGCACATGCGTGGAAAATTTCAAAATTTTTATTTCATAATTTGGTAGTCAGCTATTTAGGGCAACTTATCTAAAATGTCCAGTCAAATATCGAGAAATTTCACAAAGATAGGGGAGATATAGTGACTTGCTCTCTAAAAATAACTTTATTATAAGAAATTTTCCACAACTTTTCAATCAACTCACTATATCTTTCTGAGTTTTCACAATATTTGACTGGACTGTTTACAGAAGTTACCCAAAATAGATGGCTACCAAATTATGAAATAAAAATTTTGAAATCTTACACGCATGTGCAGTTAAAAATTATTTCATTTCATACAAGTGCCCATATCTCATCAAATATTCAATATATTCATGTTTTAATTGCAGTATACTGTTGCTACTGTTCTTTGTCAGATTTTTGAAAAGTTGTGTTAAATTTGGTTGAAAACTGTGTATGCTACAACAAAAAAATTTTGAAATTTTCACAAAAACGTTAACGTTTTTACGAATATGAGTGCTATGCTTACACAAATTCATACAAACGTTGAACAGGACCCAAATAGTCATTTACCACAGTGACAAACCATTTCCAGCTTTTTCTGTTACATAGGTGATCGCAAATATTATTTTATTATTAAATTTATTATTAGCTTCCTAATTATACCCCCGAGAAATCTTCACCGAGAAATATGAAATCAAACATGTTCTTTACATCCCAGAAGTTCAAGAACAATTCGCCAATAATGTTGGTAGATATTTGACAAACCGTGTACTAAAGATGAAAATAAGCACTCGCCAGTCGCCACTTGGCGACTAAACGTGAAAACCTGGCGACTAAAAATATGGAAAGTACCGGCCAAATGCAGGATTTTCCAAAGGGATTTTGTCTAAGAACCGCAGAAAAAACCCAAGCGAATTTTGTCAAAAGATCGCGAAAATAATCAAATATCGCCAATAGATCGCGAAAAAGCTAATTTCGTCAAAGAATCGCTCAGAAACCCACTTTTCGTCAAGTGATCGCGGATAAAACGCAGATATCGTGAATGGATCGCGGATAAAACGCAGATATCGTGAATGGATCGCGGATAAAACGTAGATATCGTGAATGGATCGCGGAAAAAACGCAAATATCGTCAATAGATCGCAAAAAAAGAACGCGAATTTCGTCAAAGAATCGCGAAGAAAAACGAGAATTTCGTCAAAAGATCACGTAAAACGCACATTTCGTCGAAAGATGGCAGAAGAAAAAGTAAATTTCGTCGAAGGATCGCGAAAAAAACCCAAACATTGTGAATGGATCGCGAAAAAAACCCCCAAAATCGTAAATGGATCGCGGAAAAAACTCAAATATCGTCAATAGATCGCGAAAAAACCCCGCAAATATCGTCAATAGATCGCGAAAAAAACGCAAATATCGTCAATAGATCGCGAAAAAAACGCAAATATCGTCAATAGATCGCGAAAAAAAACGCAAATATCGTCAACAGATCGCGAAAAAAAACGCAAATATCGTCAACAGATCGCGAAAAAAACGCAAATATCGTCAATAGATCGCGAAAAAAACGCAAATATCGTCAATAGATCGCGAAAAAAACGCAAATATCGTCAATAGATCGCGAAAAAGACGCAAATATCGTCAATAGATCGCGAAAACGAACGCGAATTTCATCAAAAAATTACGAAAAAAGTGCGAATTTTGTCAAAAGATCGCGAAAAAGAACGCACATTTTATCAAAGGATCGCGGAAGAAACACAAACATCGCCAATAGATCGCGGAAAAACGCGAATTTTTGTTAAAGTATCTTGTAAAAAATGCATAATTAGTGCCAGAAGAGACCCCCCCCCTCATCTTACATTTCAGAAAATATGCTGTAAATTTCAGATTTTCTTTTTTTAATTTTGAAAAGTAAGTATAGTGGACTTATGCAGTTAGCTACATAAGCATGTTACATATAACTTTGCTGTTAACTTAATTTAAAATTTGAAATAGATTGGAAATTAGTATCTCAAGTTTATTCAAAACAATATGAATTAAAATATTTTTATTTATTACATAAATTACTTATTTACTCTAAACTTATATATTTTAAAATTAAATATTCAGTGACATAAATGTACTTACTGGCGGCTAAAGAAATTAATCTCACTAGCCAGTAACTGGCTACTAATAAATATCAACTTACCGGCCAGTGGCCACTAAGCAAAATTCCTTATTTTCATCTTTACCGTGTACAATCAAAAGCATCCAGTCCCTGTACCTTAACTTTTGGAAGCCAGTGTAGAAACAATAATAAATTACCTGAATCTTAATTTTGAAATTAAGTACCTTTTACATGTTTCACAAGGGTTTGAAACAAAGTTTTGTTTGCCGCAGTTTCGATTGCCTTTGCTTTTCAGCTCTATCACGAAGTTAACATAACACGAAGTTCTAAACATAGCACGAAATTCTAAACATAGCATTCATATAACAAAAAAATGACGAGCAATGGGACTTCAAATATATTTTGATTTTTTTTCTATAATTAACAAAGCTATGTAGTATTTATCTTCTTTATTTAAATATAGCTTTAAAGATGGATTTTGCTCACAAGGAACGTCATAGTAAAGAAGATAAAAAAGCTTTAAAATGGATTTTTCGCACGAGAAATGTGGTTGTAAAAAAAAAAAAAAAAGAAAAAAGAAAGAAAGAAAGAAAGAAAAGAAAAGCTTTAAAATTGATTTCGGTTTAAAGAGTTTCGGATAAAAGAAGTTCTACTGTATTATTATTTTATTTTATTTTATTTTTTAACCATTTGGAAAAATAGTTATTGTTCTCGTCAGGATGGGAAATCAAAAGTATATCTGAAGGTTTTTATTGGTTTAATCCGCATTTTATTCGTTTTCTGATTGGTCTATACAGTAATCTGTATTTCCCTTTACTTTCAACAGAGATGGATACCTTCTGTTACCTCTATGACAAAAAAGTAATAAAAACTACAAAAAAAATTAATAACTCAGAAACAAATTGAGATACAGCTTTCAAACAAATTGAATTTAAAAGTACATTTTTTTCTCTATACGACGGTGTAAAAAGTAATATTGTGGGATGTTTAGAAGTTTAAGAATGAAATTTCATTTAAAATGAGTCGTCAGATTTCTTGGAAATCTGACGATGGAAAAGCCTTTTCCCGAACAGCCAATGAAATGCTTGGATAATACAGAAGTTTCAGGTGGATAATACGTACGAGTCGCAGGCGATTTTTGTAGCTTGGAATTTTTACGTGTAATAACACTATTAATGTTTAATTCCTGACGTACGTAATGTAGGATCAACTCCGTTCGATTTTTAATGTCTTAAATTTTAGTCTTCGAAAAAATCATTTTCCAAATGGTCGTTGTAATTTGATAAATTGCTTTTTTTTTTCTTTTTTTTTTTGCGTGTGTGTGTGTTTTAGGTGAGTTTACGAGATACAATCCTGCACCACGAAAAGTCGTGCATGTTGCTCGCGTATTAACAATACCTACTCGGTTCAGATTCGACGCAGGTATTTCTCATTATATTTTTCTGGTATGAAATTTTGAATATTCCAAAACACCTTATGAAGGCCTTATGTGTCACAGAAGCATGGAATTATTATTTAGCACGTTTGGGGTCTCGCCGTTTTATTAAGAGAACATGTCTTTTCATTGAGTATTATTTTGTTTTACCAATTATTTTTGTTATTGTCTCCATGTGGTAATGACAAAAATCTAATCCTAATAATATTATAAATGTAAAAGTCTGAAATGTCTTTTTCTTAAGTCGGCGTTAAAACAGATGATTAAATGCCTTTGTATTCATTATCCTGTATGTTATTTTTTTTCTTTTCAATGTGCAAAATTTTAACTTAAGTTAATAAAATATACATATTTTATTTGTTTGTAATACATAAAATAAAAGTTATAAAAATGAAACCTACTTTCAATCAAATGTTACAATCAAATGTTGCGTTTGTACAGTAGCGCTCAAAAGTATTTTGACAAAGATAATAATTGACTTAAATAAAAGCAATAATAAAATACAAAAATCAATCATTTATTTTATTTATCCATATTCAATGTTTTACAGAATTTTAGCAAATGAACTAGAGCCCCACACGAGTCGGGTTGTACCCGACCCGAACTCGCAAATTCCATTTTAAGTCAACCCGCAATCCGACCCAAACCCGACAAAAAAATTCCTCGGCCCGCAACCCGACCCCAAACCGGCAAAAATAATCTTTGGCAACCCGCAACCCGACCCGAATCCGAGATATTTCAACCCGAACCCGCAATATTTCAACCCGCAACCCGACCTGAATCCGCAATGAAAGAAAAGTAAATCATGTTTTAATGTCATTATGAAAAAAATTCTTCAATTGTATCTCTAATACCATTTTTATATTTTTCATAGACGAATTAACAATTCTCACTGTAAAAAAAAAAACGGACTGAAAAACGGAAATACTACTGGCAATCTAGACGCCAGTACTATTTCCGTTTTTTTACGGGAATTTTTACCCCATAAATTACAGAAAATTTTCCGTTTTTAATCAGAAAAATGAAAATTTTTCTGCAATTTATGGGTAAAAATTCCCGTAAAAAACGGAAATAGTACTGGCATCTAGATTGCCAGTAGTATTTCCGTTTTTAGTCCGTTTTTTTTTTTTTTTTTTTATAATATTCTGTAATATTTAAATACAGTAAAACTTCTGAATAGTGGACACCTCGGGATCGTTAAATAGAGTCAAACATCTGGTCGTGTTATCCCGAATTTTGTTTTTCCTCTCGGTATGAGTTTAATTTTCATTTTGCAGGTCGGGGTCACACTAGAAAAAATTTTGCCACTCAGATTGTTGGTTAAACATAATTGTGCTTAAACTTTTTGTGAAAATGCCAACAATCTGAGTGGCAAAAAACTTTGCCCAGAGGAAAAGTAAAAGGAGGCAAAACTTCGCCTTCGTTTAAGAAGAGATTTTCTATAAGATAATACTGGTGCCGAAAAATTTTCTGGTCTGCCAAATCTAAGGAGGCGTACGAACCATGAGACAGCCACCTCATCGAGTTGGAGGCTGAAATTCCAGAATTAGCTAAAACTCGATTCCCATATTAAAACGCAATCGGTCTGCCAAGTCATATCTCTGTGGAAAACACCTAAAAACCCGATTTTACCGGATGACTCGTAGGTTTACTATTGTGTTTTCCTGCTCCCAGTCCGCCATGTTTTCATACCATTGGATGCAGGAAAACGCAATGGTAAACCTACGAGTCGACCACTAAAATCGGGTTTTTAGGTGTTTTTCACCAAGATATGACTTGGCAGACCGATTGCGTTTAAATATGGAAATCGAGTTTTAGCTAATTCTGGAATTTCAGCCTTCAACTCGATGAGGTGATTCTCTGTGCTGCTGGATCCCGATCTATCTGTGACATAGCAATCGCCTTCATAAGTGTTTCAGAATGTTTAAAATTTCATACCATAAAAAATATATTGAGAAATACCAATTTCGAGTAGGTACCAGGTCGTTACCAGGTTGTTACCAGGTCGAATGTACCGAGTAGGTATTGTGAATATTTTAAAATAAGAATACCGCCACCAAATTTTATAATTTGTGCACAAAAAAGAGAAGTGTGTGGTTACGGGTTCCTCGGATCATTTTTTATAATAGTCGAAATAGACAAAAATGTACTTGTTTAGTGGGAAAAAATCCAATTTCTTTTTATTGATGCATAGTTAAGAAACAAATTCTAAAAAGAACGCCTACTTTTGCCCTTATAAAGTGGAATCTCCTTTTAACCCTTTATTTACGAAATTATGGATCAAGAAATTGCTCCCCCTCAGTAATTATCTTCTTTAATATCTGAAGATATACTGGAACTTTTAAATAATAATATGAAATTTAGATAACTTTTTTATTTAAAACTGTTTAAATAAATAGGTAGTTATAACTCTTTTTGTAAAATATTTGCAAGAATAATTACATTAATTAACAAAAAATACTCTTATGGAAATCTCACAATTATTATAATAAAAACAATGTAAATAAATGTTTTGTGATCCTCTCTCTAAATAAAAATATTTTGGCAGCTCCAAATTTGTCATATAACATTTTTTAGTAAAACAAATTCTACATCTCGTAATTGGTTGAGAAAATTACCGCTTTAAAAAATATTTAGCTTCGATTGTTTCATTATGCTTTCTAAATTTGATTGAACAGTGTATTTTGTACGAGGGTGTATCAATAAATTTTTGTACTCACATAGAAATAATTGAGTGAAATTTATGGAACTGTACATTGTATTAGTCCTTTTCTATAGAGTCACCGTGCGCAGTAACACATTTCTGCAAACGGTATTTCAAAGAGAGGGGGGAG
The DNA here is from genome assembly GCA_963932465.1 of Maratus speciosus. Classification (NCBI taxonomy): domain Eukaryota; kingdom Metazoa; phylum Arthropoda; class Arachnida; order Araneae; family Salticidae; genus Maratus; species Maratus speciosus. The sequence continues at coordinate 523,544,669 of OZ010792.1, read as the reverse complement.
GATGTATTCCAGGAGGCGCGATAGTAGACCCAAAAAGGGTCATTTTTTCTAACTTTTGCCGACCCCCACATGTGACATATTTTTGGAAAGGCCTGTGATCACTTATTCATGTTATGCACCTCCCGAGCCCCTCCCCAAAATCCCCCCCCCCCCCGGGGTGCATGAATGATGTCCGCAAAATGTAGAAAAGTGGGCAAATTTGGGGGAGGGGCTCGGGAGATGCGTAGCTTGAATAAGTGGTCACGGGCCTTTCCAACAATATGTCACACGTGGAGGTCGGTAAAAGTTAGAAAAATTTCCCCCTTTGGGTCTACTATCGCGCCTCTTGGAATACATCCTCCCCCCCTCTCTTTGAAATACGGGTTGCACAAATGTGTTACAGTGCACACTGACTATATAGAAAAAGACTCACAAAATGTAGCAATTTCATAAATTTCACTCAATTATATCTATGTGAGGGCAAAAATTTATTGATCCACCCTTGTATGGAAAGAAAATTATACTTTTACTAATAGACAGATTAAATAAATTTCATATTTTATTTTCTTCAATGGTACTTAAAAGTACCGTCAGTGAATAAAGGGTTAAATAATAAAATCTGCTGTGCTTCAATACTCGTTTTGTATTCCAGGATACATCACATGCTGCGCAATCCATGAGCAGTGTGTGATAACGGGTTCCTCAGATTCTACCATCCGGAAGTGGTTCATAGCAACGGCCGAGTGCCTGGCCATTTACACGGGGCACTCATCCCGTATCTCTCGACTTTTGTGTGTCGGTCATCTCATCTTCTCTACCTCCTCTGACCACACAGCCAGAGCCTGGCTCTTCGACCTCAGCGAAATCAACGATGAACAGGGAGAAGCCTGCATCAAAATTTTTGAGGTGATTTTAGTTTTTAACACTTTCCAACAAAGTTGAAAAGCATTTATGCATTCGGTTTGTTTGTCCATGCTCTAACTCCCGTAAATATACTCGGATTTTCATGCAATTGATAAACCTTATTTAGGTTCGCCAAAGCATGTTGGGTATTGCATATGAAGTATGTGGGATTAATAGTTCATTTACAGGGACACTCAAAAGAATTCCATTATGGGGGGGGGGGGGGGATCGTTTGCAGAGTATTTTAATGACATTACGCTATTTCAAATGTATTGAAACTGATATAAAACCACTGAATTTCACTACGATCTGTCAGAATAGGACATTCATAGCATTTTTTATTCATTTACAAGGACACGCGAAAGAAATCGGTTATAGTACTGTCTTTAGGTAATAATTGCTAGAGTTTACGTTTTAAAATTCGGTATGCGCTTTTAAATTTAACTAATTTTTTGCATGTTATTCGTTATATATAAATACAGGGCTACACGAAAGTATTCCCCTGACTAGAGGAAATTGTTGAAGGGGAATTTTCAACTGAAGTACATGTATCTCTTTACTGAACTAAATTTTGGCACGCATGCGTAGTTAATAGATAAGCTATATATCATATAGAGGGCTGCTGAAAAAATTCGGATAATTTTCCGATTGTAGATGGAAACAGCTGAAATTGGGTTTTGAAATGTGTTATGCGTTTCTATATTGCTGAATTAGACGCAATATAATTTTTTTTTAAACGGTGCAGTTTTGTTACATTATTCTGAATGTATTGGAAAGTGTTTCATAACCTATACTGGACGCATGATTTTTTTCCTTCTTGTTTATTTGGAAACCAGTGCCGGATTACGAAATCGACAGAATAGGCAACTACCTAGATGTCCCTCAACTTTTAAGAGGCCTCAAACATGTTTGATTTTCCATTACAGTTATATTTTATAAGTAAAATACCCTAATGGTGAAATACTGTTACAGGTGAAAATTCGAAATGTAATTGACGAAGCGTTGCGTTGCCTTCCCATAAAAAAATATACCTTTGTTAAAATGATAGTTTCCAAAACAGCACTCCCGTTGATATCAAATTAGAACTGATAGCCAATAGTCCCAAGATATTGTTAAGGATTGAAAACCAAAAATACTCATCAACCTAAGCTCCATTATATTGCACTAATCACTGGATGGTAACACTATATTTTTGTATTCAAATCATTTGTCAAGTTTCGACTAATTATCTCTTGCACAGGAAGTTCTCGTTTCTGAACTTTGAGCCATTTTACCATCATATTTTCCTGAAGACGGCTGTAGAAACAGCTCGAAACGTAAATAATAAATGTTAGTTTATTAAAGTTCGTATTTTGTGCACTATAGAGCAAGATTGTGTGTTTATTTATTATATTTTATGGTGCAATTGTCAATATGTGTTAATATACTTGTTATGTTCTGGTTTATGCGAATTCTCAATTTCAAAAATTTCTTCTAAGTAGTTTTCAAAATATGATTAAGAAACGTCAAAATAATGGTTTAAGGGGCCGTGTATGATGTGCAGAAAAGCATAATTTGAAAAAATATATTTTACTTATTTTATCGAAACATTTGGGCTGGGAACAGTCGAAAAATATTAAGCGAGTGAAATGGTTATATTGGCAAGAAATAATGCATTAATAGAAGTGTCATAGTCATTCTGTAGTTTTTCAACAATCGAGAACCGAACTTCAATTTAGATACAGCCCAATAATAGGCTCATTTTAAAATAATTAATTTCTCTTAAACTAATCGTATGAATTTCCTGAACATTTGTATTTACGCTAATTGAAGGGTGTAGAATTTATTTATGGTGTCAAACTTGGGTATTGCTATTGAAAAAACAAAGTTTGGGTTCGTTGTGATATGTAGATGGCCCCCTAAGCAAATTTTATACACATAATTTAAAAGCAGACTTTATTTCCAATCGTTTGGTATCAGTAACTTTCTTCTACAATAATTTGTTTCAGAGTTAGTAGGGGTATTTACTTTTTTTTTCCACGACTGTACAACTACTAATCGTTTTACTTGAGGTATAAAATATTCATCTGCAAACATCCATTCGAGACGAGATGGGTCATTTTCAAAATCTGTCCATGTTTTGGAATAACAAAATCAAATTTTTAGAAATAATCAGAAAGTTTTAACTTTTTGTAAATAATTACCTTATCTCATAAACATTAATATACAAGCATCAGCAGAGACCAAATTACTAATTTAACATTTTAAAACTAATTTTTAAATTTTAATGAAATTGGAAATGAACTTAAGTGAGCACGGTAATGACATCTACGATAATAACAAATTAAGCAAAATGTTTTTATTTTTCCCCCAGGTATAAATGGCAGCCATTATATCTTATGGCCCATACAATGATTTTCTATTTCTTATGTAATAAAAGCAGATTAAGAAATAAAAGTTCATTTAATTATCAATTAGAAGTGGGTACGGTAATGATGTACAAAAAAAAATACTCACCAAAACATTCAAAGTCTTTGCTTGTTTTATTGAAACTATAAAACTGTTTACTCTATTCACCTAAACCTGATAACAAGTTGACTTTTAAGGGGTATTTTTGCCTTGATAAAAAGGCATGTGCTGCCTTCTAAAAAATTCCAGACAATGACACTCTTTCTTAGGACACGGTTTAAAATAATTATTAAGAATTATAGATAAGTTTAATTAATGAAAATAAATATTTTTTTAATTAGTAGCATCTTAATAAATAAAAATGTATTTAAAAATTGTAACCATCTGTTTTAAATAGAACTTAGTCAAATCTTTACCTAATACATTGCTTGTTGAGACAACCTACGATAATGACAGTTTGACTACAAAAGAATATATTTCTTATTTTTATTTTTTTTTATAAATAATAATATATCTGTAAATTATCATTAAAATAACATGATAGTTAAAATGCAATAATTAAAATTATGATATTTAACTATTTTCCTGTGCAAATGTGAAAGGGCACTAAACACGACAGTTTTTGAAAATCACCCAGATATGCATTTTAAGAAATTATTTAAAAAAATTAAAGTAACTTTGCATTGTTAAGATAAATTTGCATTGATGAGAAACTGAAAACAAAAGTTTTACCTAATTTATAGTGTTAAGAATTTGCAAGATTAATGGTTTGATTTTGCATTTTCACTAGAAAAGAGTTAAAAAACTAATTTTAGAGAATCCTTTTTTAATTATTGTACTGTATGAAACTTGAAGCGATGTTTTATTTTATTCATGTGACTGTTAAACTGCTCTTACAAGCACGCGCAGTTAAAAATGTGATCGGAATATTAAGTAAAATAATTATGTTTTCTCCAAGCATGTGATGCATGTTATTATCGTCCAAATATCAGTGTTAAGGTTGTTAAAACTAAAGTAATGTGTCAAATATACATTTTTTGTATAGAAAAAAATTTTAAGAAAGAAAAGCCTTATAGTTACATTTTAATGCTTTGTAAATTTTCAGGGCCATACGAAAGGTACATATCCCATAATTCACGTGCCAATGGATGAAGATGCCGGTTTGGACTTGGGAGCTGGTATTTTAGTAACAGGTTCAGCCGATTGTACGGCAAGATCTTGGTCTGTCGATTCAGGACTTTGTCTTAAGGTAATTAACTTTTACATCTCGAGACAACATCACGTCACAGATTAACCAACAAGATAAAACAAGTACAGAAAAATCTGTAATAATAGGGATGATACTCTCACTAGCGAGAGGGGGGGGGGGGGGAACTAAAAAGCTTCCATAATTTACCTATGTGTGTGAATTTTTTTTAATCTCTATCCTTTTAATATCTATTATTTTATTCTTTCTGATGTAGACAATTCTCTCTAAATCGACCATTAGCGCGTTTGTCTATTTTATTATTGATAAGGATTATATCGATATTGATTTTATATTAATTTTTTATCGATATTTACAATTAACCGCTTCCCTTACTAACAGACCGAGAGGTGGCAGCACAATTACCTCATCGAGTTCACGGAGGAAATTCCAGAATTAGTTAAAATCGATTCACATATTAAAATGCAATTGGTCTGCCAAGTCAAATCCTGGTGGAAAACATCTGAAAACCCGCTTTAGCGGTTGACTTGTAGGTTTACCCCTGTGTTTTCCTGCTCCCAGTCCTCCATGTTTTCATATATTTGGGTGCAGGAAAACACAATGATAATCCTACGAGTCAACCGCTAAAATCGGATTTTCAGGTTATACATTTTTGGTATAGAAATTTTTTTAAAGAAAGAAAAACCTTATTGATACATTTTAATGACTGTAAATTTTCAGGGTCACACGAAAGGTGCATATTCCATCAAGATATGGCAAGACAGACCAGTTGCATTTTAATATGCTAATCGAGTTCTGTCTAATCCCGGAATTTCAGCTTCCAACTCGATGAGATGATTGTCTGTGCTACCGGTCTATAATTTTTTTGAAAAAAATTGCAAAAAATCATCATATTTTATTTATTTCAGTATTAAATATAAGGAACTGAAAGAAAACATAATATAAAGGTTTTAAGTTCAATTTTTAATTTTTTACAGGTGTGAAAGCATTTAGTTTTATCATCAGTTTACTATCCCGAGTTATCTCGGGCAAAAGAAAAAAAGTTAAATGTTAGTCTTTGTATGATAGTTTTTGAAACAAGGGACAACACAAAGTGATACCTGACATTCGTTACACTGATATCTGGTGTCCTTTCATACTGGCTTACCTCGGGAATCTGTTTTGAAGGGAGCATAGAGTACACACTGCCTCGTTGGATTTGATTTTTAGGTACGTTCGTAATTATATAAATACGTAGCGCCTATAGTCGTCGTTCAGTCTGTCCGTCTGTCTGTCTGTCCGTCTGTCCGCATATAACAGCGCAAAAACTACTCAGCCGAATCGCTTTAAATTTAAAATATATAATTGTTGCATAATTTTGTCGAGTCATTTCAAATTTTAGGAAAATCGGATGCATAGTTTAATGACAGGGATAGTCAAAAGTTTTCCGTTACATTACGGCTAATGGGAAAAAAATTATTTCAAGTGCATTTTAATGATGTTACAGCCTTTCGAATAGAATGAAATTGATATACACTTATGGAGAGCACTATTCAGTGCAATATGCAGTGCAAAAAATATTTTAAAAACTAGTTCTTGTACGAACGCACCTATTTTGCCCCGTTTGACAAGCAATTTCCAAGTTGTTCTTAATGTGGAAGAAGCAGCTAAATGCTGTTCGACTTTATCCACAACACCCATTTTGTTATTATAGTGAATTACACATTTAGCCCTGGACATTGTCTCTCCACGTTTGTTTGTCACATCCTGCATTTCAATTGTATATTGTGGTTAGACTAACTAGAGATCTGCACGGGCCGGGCTCGGGCCGATTTTCATTCACGGCACTCGGGCCGGGCCTGATCTCCACTCTCTTCGGGCCGGGTCCTGGCCATACATTTTTTCTGAAGGTTCGGGCCGGGCCTAACTTATTTTTTCTGAACAGAGCCGGGACTGATTTCATTCCTAGTCTTCACGGCCCAAAATTTTCAGTCCCAGTTTTGAACCAGCCAGTATGAAAATCATTGTCTCAGCGGGTCCTGGTCCATTCAAAGGTCAGTAAAATTAGGCCTGACCCAAAACTTTTTGCAAAAAATGCATACATTTTTAAATCGCCATTACTCTACACTTAAACATTAAAATTTATTCTTTTTAAAGAATAGTAGATTTCTACGCTTATTAAAATATAGTAAAACATGTGAAAAAGAACCTGCCTATGACGGAACCTTGTTTTAAACTGGAAAACGTGTTGATCCATGCAAAATTAATATACTAATACGTAAGAAAAGAATATATAATAGATTTACACTTGCTCAGAAGGGAATTTGTCTGTAACGCATTTTTTTTTTTCTTTTCTATACGATTCCGTCTTAGAAGATTTTACTGTATAGCATTTTTCATATTTTTAACACAAAACATGGAATATGGATTAACAATATTAATGATAACTGAAACATTTAGATACAAGAAATAGAGATTCATTAAAAAAACAAATATCGCAGCCAGCGGCACTTCTATAAAAATGAAGATTATGAACATGAAAAAAAAAGTTAAGATGAATATTTTTGGTCAGAGCTCCTTGTACGAGACAAACTTTTAACCAAATCGCCGTAAAAATCAATGTTTTGTAGAAACTCACTCGGCCCGGGCCGAAATTTAAAATTTTTCCGGGCAGGGTCAGGCTCGGGCTGAACGTTTAAGTTTTTTACCAGGCTGGGCCGAACTTTTAATTTTTGTATCGGCCGGGCCGAATTGTTTTTTCTATGAGTCGGGTCGGGCGGGGTCTGGATATTTCGGCCCGTGCAATCCTCTAAGACTAACATCCTTCTTATCTTTCCATTTCATTACAGTTATACTTTCTCTCTCTGGTATCAAATAATTTCTAAATCGTACAGACAAATTCCGATATGCCCGAGTTTTCTCGGGATAATAATTATCTGCAATGTATCCGAACCCGAGTTAACTCGGGATAATCAGGGAAGCGATTGATTTATTGTCCAATATAAAATATGTAAAAAATAAATAAATTGAATGTAGCACACAATTGCTTTTTGGTAGCTATAAAATTTTAATTATGTCTAGGAAATTCGAAGATTATGCAGACTTTATAAATTAAAGTAAAAGGAAAAGGAAAAATTGAAAAAAGCTGAATTGGAGTTAACACATTACAAACCAACCATTTCATTGCTAGATTAGATGAAATAAAAAGTCCCTCTCATCTGTACTGGGAGGAAAAGGTAGCTTTTCTGTTTCTCAGTTTAAAAAACCCAATTAATTTTATTTGAAAACGCGAAAGCTAAAATGCATGGAACCCGAGTATAGAAGATTCCTAGTTTTCATCAATACTGAATTTGAATGGGAATTTCGAGAAGTCAATCATCTAGCGCAAAGTTGGCTTATTTATGACAACTTATTTTTAGCCGCCAAATTTGGCGTAAATTCGCCAAGTATCACCAAGCTTGGTGAGAATTTGACGCTTGCGGATACCGTTACGCATGGTACGTGCGCGAATAATTCATAGATTTCTAATATAACTAATAATTATAATATTCTAATATAACGTATTCCTCCTCTAATTAATATTTCATAAATACTAATATGTTTTTCTTTTAAATATGACGCTATTTTATATGATATGACTATTACGGAATGATCCCTTATTTTTAATCTGCTTTCTTCTATAAAAATGACAGCTAACCTAGAACTTCAAACTGTTATATGTCAGCTGGGGTCTGTCCAGTCCAGACCTTTTCTCGCATGGTCTTTTTTTTTTTTTTTTTTTTTTTTTTTTTTTAATTAGGAGGTTTTTCTTATATTTGTGAAAATTCTAATCATAATTTTGTGAATTCTAAATTATCGATATATTTAGATTTATCCTTCATATATAACAAAGCTAAGCAGTATGTTCTTTGATGAGTTCAGCTGTTTTGTTACAGATCAGATTTTATTTTTAAATGATTAATTTTGTGCAAAGTTCGATTTGAAGGTGGAAAAATTCTGTGAAAGATCTATTTAACAGACAAATAATTTTGTGAAGGGTCCTGTTTTGCGATGAAAAATTTTGTCAAGGGTCCTGTTTTGTGATAAAAATTTTTTGAAGAGTCCTGTTTCGAGTTAAATTTTTTTATGAAGGGTCCTTTAAAGGACCTAAAATTTTCCTAAACATATCCCTGGTCAGCCATTTTTCACAAAAAAATAAGGATATTTTTGTTTGTTTCCATGCAATTTCATTAATACAAGGCCTATGAAATATTTTTTTTTCTTCATACATGACACCTTCAAATATACCTATGTATTTATGTGTGTAACTTTTTCAAAATTATTTACTGCAGATCTTTCGCGGACACACGGCTCCTCTAAACTGCATCGAATTGGACACTACTAAAAATCTTCTCTATACTGCCGGTGGAGATGGACTTATCAGGAGTTGGAACTTGATGACTGGAGAGGCCATGAAAGTTCTCAGGGGTCACGAAGGACCCATTTTCTGTCTTCTAGTAAGAACTAGCTTTGTTTCCGCATTAAAAAAAAAATAGTATACTTTTTTTACGCGCGGTATAATTATTATTTAAAAATAGTTCTGTAGGTGAATTTACTTCTTTAAAGTAACAGCTATGTCCAATTTAAAATTTCTATCCCCAATAGGCCGGAAGGTGGCAGCACATATAATCACCTCATAGTGTTCACTGCTGAAATTCCAGAATTAGTTAAAACTCGATTCGTTTATTAAAACGCAATCAGTCTGCCAAGTCGTATCTCGGTGGAAAACACATGAAAACGCGATTCTAGCGGTTGACTCGTAGTTTTACCATTGTGTTTTCCTGCACCCAAAGGTATGAAAACATGGAGGACTGGGTGCAGGAAAGCACAATGGTAAACCTTCGAGTCAACCGCTAAAATCGGGTTTTCAGGTGTTTTCCCACCAAGATATGACTTGGCAGACCGATGCAAATCGAGTTTTAACTAATTCTGGAATTTCAGCCGTGAACTCGATGAGTTGATTGTCAGTGCTGCCGACTATATGTTCTACAATAATTTCAGATAAGCCATAGTTTAGAAAGTTTTTAGAATGTTTCCCACTCATTTAACCTTTTAAATTTCGATTTTTTTTTTAACCGCTCTTAGCAAGCATTTACATCTTAAAAGTAACCACTATACCAAACTCCAGGCTTCTATACCAACTGTATCATATAAATGGTAATTTTAGAATGTTTTTGCTCCTGCACTCTTTTAAATTTAGATTTTTTAGAAAACTGTTCGGGCGAGCATGTACGTCTCTAAAGTAACGACCATGCCAAATTTTAGGTTTCTTGCTCTAACAATTCCAAATAAATCGTAATTTAGAACTTTTCTCGCTCATTTCGCTATTTTTAATTTCGAATTTTTTAGAAACCGTTCATAGCAAGAAATTATATATTATATGTAACTACAACATCAGATTTCAAATATCTGACCTCAGCAACATCACACAAATCGCAATGTTAGAACGTTTCTTACTACTGAACCGCCTTGGAGGTTGTTATTACCGATATAAAATACCGATATACCGATATACCTTTGTTGGAGCAGGTATGGTCATCAGCATTTTACCAGCATTATTTTTTTAATCAGTTGGCTAGTTCCAGTGAGTACCCCTACAAACAAACAAACAAATAAACGTTACTTCTTTATAATATCAGTATAGATAAGGTGAATTAATATCTGGGGATATGAAAAAAAATAATAATAATATAACTAAAAGCATACAACGTTCAACGTCATGTTCTTGATTTCCAAATGAGATCTTATTTTGCACTGATAGTTTTTAGGTGTGTTCGTAATTATATAAATGTAGTCGTCGTTCAGTGTGTCTGTCTGTCCGTCTGTCTGTCTATCCGCATATAACAGAGCAAAAACTACCTAACCGAATGGTCTGAAATTTTAAATATATGATTATTGCAAAATTTTGTCGAGCCATTTCAAATTTTATAAAAATCGGATATATAGTTTAATTACAGGGACAGTCAAAAGTTTTTCTTTACATTACGGCCAATGGAAAAAATTATTGCAACTGCTTTTTAATGGTGTTACAGCCTTCCGAATGTTCTGAAATTTTAAATACATAATTGTTGCAATATTTTGTCGAACCATTTCAAATTTTATGAAAATCGGATGCATAGTTTAATTACAGGGACAGTCAAAAGTGTTCTGTTACATTACGGGGAATAGGAAAAAATTAATGCAAGTGCATTTTAATGATGTTACAGACTATGCACTTATGAACTGCAAAAAAATATACATATAGTACAATATGGGGTGCAAAAAATAATTATAAAACTAGTTATAGTACGAACGCACCTCATTTGCCACGTTTGACGAGCAATTCCCAACTTGTTTAACGCTGTGAAATAATCTAGAGCGGTTTCAGTTTGATTTCCAAATATTATTTTTTAAATATAAATAAGGGCAATCCTAGTATGTGTGTGTGAGAGAGAGAGGGAGAATATGAATCGAATGTATTATAATGTGTTTTTTCCCATATTTAAATTTGTCCTTTGCAGCAAGAAATACCAGGTCCTTTTATAGGGCACGAGCACACTGCTATTTTTCAAATCTTGAATAAATGCTGCATACGTATAGTGCACTGATACGGCGTTATTTCAATAAAGATGAATATTAGAACAGTTTATCCAAATGTTTGTTAAAGTATTCAGATTATGTTCATGAAATCACTAAGACTTATGACTTTCTCACTATAATGCCTTTCTTTTTCAGATCCACAAGCGAATGCTGTATTCTGGCAGTTCTGACAAAACGGCGAGGTCTTGGGTGCTGGAGTTCGGTGAATGCACCCGCATCTATATGGGACATCGGCACACTGTGTCTTCCATTCGGCACTTTGACGGAATGTGTAAGTCACAATTACTGTGCATATGAGTTTCGTTAACTACTTTGTCGGGTTTTTTTGGTGAATGTCTTGAATTATCAGAAATTTACTATGACAACACAGTTAATTATTGTTTGAATAATCGACTGCGCTGAGGATTTCTAATTCAAATCCTGCTAAATTGAATTATTAAGCAAATGGATATACATATACTATACCTTTTATTATATATATATATGTAATAATAAAACAATTTCGCATTTTTACCTTAGTTACTTTATTCCAAATTCTTATAATATCTGCTTTTTTTACCTGTCTTTTAATAATATCTTAAATATCCTTTGTATTTTAATCCCCATGACTTTAATTCAGCGCATTCTTTTATTCCTTATTCTCAAAACCTTGATCTGTTAATAGCTACACTTCTTTGTAAAAACCCACTAATTTATTTTAGTCTTTCATATTTTGAGACATTAAATTCTTATTTTTTTCGAATGTTTAATAATACCATTTTATCTTTTATTGAATATTTTTCGATTTCCCATGAGTCTTTGAGATAGTTTTGACACGCTAGTTTGTTTCCCTTTTAAAGTTTCCGCAGTTAAGTAAAGAGTCCGGTATCTACGTCAAACTCCCCCGCCTCCTTCCCGGGTTTTCATCCTATCGCTTTTATCTTTTATTGAATATTTTTCGATTTCCCATGAGTCTTTGAGGGAGTTTTGACACGCTAGTTTGTTTCCCTTTTAAAGTTTCCGCAGTTAAGTAAAGAGTCCTGTATCTACGTCAAGCCCCCCCGCCTCCTTCCCGGGTTTTCATCCTATCGCTTGCGCGGCCTCTCCTCTCGTTCCTCCCTATCTTACTCTGGGTTGGCTAGTGCTGTGTACCGTTCCGCGTTCTTTTTTATACTTATACGCTTGCATTGACTTGAGAGAGTAGATTTGTACGATTTTTCGTCTTGTTTTCAAAATCTATGTCACTTGGAGAGTAGTCTTTCGTCCAGTCGTAATGTCGCATCTAGTCAATTAACATTTTTAAGTCTATTTTTAAAACGTGACACGACTCGAATATGGGTAATTGAAGCTTTGTGGAATTGTGATCCTCTACGTGCCATCTAATAAACGCTTTGATGAATAGTACGGCTTCTTTTATTATTTACTGGAAAACACCCAAGGATTTATGCCCTGGCCTTCCACGCTGACCATGATTACGACGGCAAACATTTATTTCTCTGACTGGCGATGGTGATTTTCAGTGCTGATTTTCGACATGTGTTACCCTACAATTGAAAGCGTTTCATATATATATTGGTTTTAAGTGACTAACTGCTGGCCACATGTTTTAATAGTCTTAAATCTGATTGCATCCTCACATGTTATAATATTGTGGGTCAACTCTCTGAAGTTTTGGATTCTTGCCTGTAATTGAGGTATTGTGCTCTAATCATTTTTCAGTTTTTAATATCTTGTGTGAGGTGTTCTTTCTTTAGACCCCTTGGTTTTTTATCATTTATTTTGTTTTATGATGCGCTGTTAGGAGCTAAATTTTGTCATTTTAGGCTTAAAACCGACAAAATTGGATGAAATAACGCATTTTCACTATGTATTAAACCTGCAAGCTCCTCTGATGATTCTGTGGGTTATTCATAGTTTCTTATTTTACATGCTGGTTTCCTATGTTCATATCTTGCTCATCTTTAGAATTTTACCAATTTGTTCATATATTTGTGATTTCATCTTTATTATATATATATATATATGTATGTATGCGTGGAATTGAGCAAAGGGGCAAACGAAATAAAGAGTTCGTTTAACTTTCAAATATTTAATAAAGTCTTGGTTAAACATGGGATTATGGAGGTTTATACAATGCTAGTATTTCGACAAAAATTAAAGAATTACTACAGTATTGATTACTGAGGATCCTATTAAAATAGTTAAAGGGACAACACCCCAGTCATAGAAATAAAAGCAACAGTGCACAGAGACGCTCTCTCTGTGACCAACAATCAAAGGCATCTCCTGTGCCCAGCTATGTGGCTGCAGCATCTTCCAGAATTATGCCTTTAGTTTGCACTATTTGACTAGGACTTCGACCTAGAGGTCTGCACGGGCCGACATTTCCAGGCCCGGGCCCAGTCCGTCTCAGAGAAAAAAAAATTCAGCCCGGCCCGGCCCGTAGAAAAAAATTATTGGCCCGGCCCGGTTAAAAAGTTAAAAGTTCGGCCCGGCCCGGCCAGAGAAAAGGTTAAAATCTCGGCCCGAGCCCGGCCCGAGTGAATTTCTACAAAACATTGATTTTTATGTCGATTTGGTTAAAAGTTTTTCTCGTACGAGGAGATCAATCCAAAAATATTTATCTTAACTTTTCTTTTCATGTTTATAATTTTCATTTTTATAGAAGTGCCGCAGGGTGCGATATTTATTTTTTTAATGAATCTCTATTTCTTGTACGTAAATGTTTCAGTTATCATTAATATTGTTAATCCATATTCCATGTATAGAAGTGTTAAATATCTGAAAAATGCTATACAGTAAAATCTAAAACTGAATTGCATAGAAAAGAAAAACAAAATGCGTTATAGACAAGTTCCCTTCTTAGCAAGTGTAAATGTATTATATATTATTTTCTTACGTAGTATATTAATTTTGTTTGTTATTAATTTTTATAATTTTCTTACGTAGTATTAAGTAGTATATTAATTTTCCATGGATTAACACGTTTTTCAGTTTAAAACAAGATTCCGTCATAGACAGGTTCTTTTTTACACGTTTTACTATATTTTAATTTAACTATATTTTAATAAGTGTAGAAATCTACTACTCTTTAAAAAGAATGAATTTAAATGTTTAATTGTAGAATAATGGCGATTTAAAAATGTATGCATTTTTTGACAAAAAATTTGTGTCACGCCTAATTTTACTGACCTTTGAATTGACCAGGCCATTCCGAGACAATGATTTTCCTACGGGGTGGGTGAAAACTAGGAATGAAAATTTTGGGCCATGAAGATTAGGAATGAAACCGGCAACCGGGTATGTGCAGAAAAAATAAGTTAGGCCCGGCCCGGCCCGAACCTTCAGGAAAAAACTAAGGCCCGAGCCCGGCCCGGCCCGTAAAGAATAGTGACTAGGCCCGGCCCGAGACTTCAAAAAAAAGTAAGGCCCGGCCTGAGTGCCGTGAATGAAAATAGGCCCAAGGGCCGGGCCGGGCTCGGGCCACGGGCCGGCCCGTGCAGATCTCTACTTCGACCCTCCAATGCAGTTTCTCCGGGCATCTGGTCTGCGGTTATAATTTCGCCACTACGTATATGCATATACCTTTCTAGATATTGGGCCAATGTGCATCTTTTTTTTTTTTTTTTTTTTTAATCTAATGTACACCAATCTCGTTGTGAAAATCACAGATATAATAGAAAAAGATGCTAGTGTTCTTCTTTGAATGTATTCAGTTATTCAGTAATAATCGTCATTTCTTAGTAATTATTGCTCTTTAATAATGACCATTTATTGGTCTTGTGCACCAGTCATTTCACTATAGTCAAAGGTATAAAAAAAAAAATTAATGACTACCCTTTAATATATTCCATAAATTATAAATTAACATATACAAAATATATGAAATGTCATAGAAGTGATAATTTCAAAGGATGTATCTATAAAAGTTTTTATTTTATAGCTTAGATCAGGACGCGAAATTTCCAGTGCCAAGTCGCCATTGGCGACCCGAAAGTTGAGGCTGGGGAATAGAAAGCAGCATACGAAAATAAGCGATCGCTTTTGGTTCTCGAAGAAACATTTTACTGCCTCACCAAAAATTGATAATCACCGTTACTCTCCACATAATTCCCGTTTTACTACTTCTCGGCGGAAAACAGATTTTCTCACTCCTTGATTTCGTAATTTATTCTATGATTATCATCGTAAACATACGAGAACAAAAATATTTCAAATGAAATGCTAGTTTAAATTCATTGTTACTAGCCGCCCTTGGCGACCAGTTTGGTCTCCCTTACAATTTGTGTTTGGGAAGGCATGCTAAGCATTGTATCATATTATTTTTATTCATAATTTAATTTACTTGGACTCTCTAAATATAATTAATATAATCCCTTAAGCAATTAATATAATCCCTTAACAATGGAAGTCTATGGGAATTTGGCGCAATATTAGAGATATCGCCAAGTTGGCGTCACTTTTGTCGACTAATTTTGGCGATATATCGCCAGGTTGGCGATAAAATTGGCGGCATTTGGCGACAGAACAGGTTTCCCCCTATGGTAACCCCCCCCCCCCCCCAACCATTTCCAATCTCATTGGTTAGGAGACTGTGTAAGGAAGATATAAAGAAGAGTTGGCAAGAAGAATGGAGCAAGAGTGCTAAAGGTCCAGATACATATAGTGTTATAAGTAAGGTTGATGAAAAGTATCTATGTGTAAGTCAAGTTATCCAATACTATATATCGGGACATGGAAGCTTCCCAGAATATTTGTGTAAAATAGGCAAAAGAAGTAACTCAAAATGTGATTGTGGAAAGACAGGAAATGTTTTACATTATCTTTTCGGACGCTGCCCATTTGTCCCATACTTCTTCTTTTTTGATAATTCTCAGAGTGTGCGCTACAATGTGAGAAGAGTGTTATTCAGCAAAGAAAACTATCGTAAGCTGTGTGATAACTATAACTCACTTAATGCTCTATATTCTTTTATAAGATACAGATTTTAGTATTTATCAATTAAATTGCCGTTTTTTTTTGTTTTTTTCAATGTGATTCTACGCAGTTTAACATTTACAGCTTGATTGGACATTGGACTAACTGTACAGATGTGTCCACTAAAGTACTGAACATTGGCTGTAGTAGGAATATGAATCATACGACTGTGCAATGATCTTGTATGATATAAATTATAAGATAAGCTTCAGGTGTGGTCAAGAAAGACTATATATGGTGTGTCTAGTAACACTTTTAGAACTTTATCTATGACTGCTATATATTGGACTCTACTATATTATGGGACTAATGCTTACCTAGTTGTAGAGTTACTACAAATTTACATTTTGTAATATTGCTTTTTATTTTGTTATTTGCGTGTTGTTAGTCCTGTGTTTTGCAGTGCAGTTGTAGTGTTACCTGGTTAGTTACATGTTTGTGTTTTAGTTGCATAGTTACCTATAAACATGCATTTCTGTACTCCTGTTTGAGACATAGCGAGTTGCTATGCAGTTTTGCATATGGATTTATGCTTTTGTAAGCATTTTCTTTTGTAATAATTGTCGCTGATAGGCCCGTTTCCCGGCTGGGAGGAACTGGATGGTGGAGGGGTTTCCCCGCCAGGACATATAGGCCATAAACCTAGCGGTTGGCGTCCTGGTTGGGTGTCCTATGGTAAACCCCCTTATAGATATGGAGATGCATTAAATGCTGTTCAATAACCAATGAGATACGTTTCATTCGGGCGTTGCCATTAAACAATTAACAAATAATCGCGATTTCTGTGCCACATACGATAGCGTAATATATATATATAGAGAGAGATACTATACGGCCAAAAATCTCCGGACACTTTCGATTTTAGACGTTTTGTCGAATATCTGCAGAAATACTTCGATTCTTGTGGAACTTCGGGAGCGCAAAGTACATGTTTCACCTCATATTTTTCAGCGTAGGTGTGATCATGAGGGCAATTAGGGGATCAACAATAAATACAAGAAAAGGGTAATATTTGAGATCACCCTGTAAAATAAAATGCTCATAATCTGTGGCTGAACCACACAACTATGTGGATGTTATACAACATTTTTGTAAGAATAGCACGTGTATTCATTGAGGTATACAAGGTTTCTTTAAAAAATTCACGAAATTTCCGTATGTTTTTTGTTTATAGCATGCTGGGTTTTCAACCAAATTTAACGCCACTTTCCAAAACCTTGACAAAATATAGCGGAAACAACATACTACAATTAGAATATAAATATATTGAATATTTGATGAAATATATTTAAACTGTGCCAAGCGCGAACGATACCAAAGATTAATTTTTTTTTTTGTGATTCGATAGTCAACTCTATTGAACAACTCACAATCAGATACGAGCAGTCGAATATCGTGAAAACTCGAGCGATATCGGCCATAGAAGAGGCTGAATTTAAGCTGTTTTCTACAAATAGCTGGATGATAAGGGATTTTCCACACATTGAAATTTTAATTTTTTTTAAATTTTTTTTTTTCAACGTTTTCTAACCTAGTTGAAAAGTGTTTATGAATTCGGTTTGTATGTCCGAGCTCTTAGGTCTCGTAAATATAGTCGGGTTTCTATCTAATTGATATTTGATTGATTGATTCTATGGGATGTTCGGTATTGTAAATCAAGTGTGTAGCATTCATAGTTCGTTTACAGGAGCACGGGAAAATATTCCGTTACATTATGGCACATAGGAAAAAGTCGTTTGCAATGCATTTTAATAATGTTATACTGATTTTAAAATATTATGAAAATTGATACATATCGCTAATCTGCACAGTAAAATACTTTTTAATGAATGTGGTGTGCATAACATTTATCATTCATATACAGGAACAAAAGTGTTAAGTTACAGTATAGTCTCTGAGCGACAATTGCTGGAAGTATATTTTCAGTTGAGGTATGCGTTTTTAAATATTGCAAATTTTTTACATATTGCTTAGAGCGCTTAGAGTGTATAAGTTACTAAATCATATACAGGGCTGCGCAAAATAATTCCGTCAAATACATTTCCGTTTATTGGCGGAAATTACTGAAAAGGTTTTTTCCACGATGTAAAAAGCGTTTCCTAATTGAATGTATTTATATACAAATGAGTACACTGAAAAAAATGAAGTACTCAATAATGATTAAATCGATGTACTCATATCGAATTCAGTATGTTTGGATCAGAAATGAACCTATGTTTTCTCAATTTTGAAACACCATATGTTATCAAACCGAAACGGAACGATAATATTGTACTTTGTAATGGTTTATTTCATTGATGGCAGCATAAAAGATGTTCATTAATGCGAATATTAAATTATGCGCAATATTTGAAAATAATTTAAAAGGTCTTGAAAATAATGCACTTGTCATAAAGATACATTGATTTGGGTATCTTGATAATAATTTTGCTATTTTTCCTTAATAAATAATCAATTAAATGTTTCTTGTTAATAATTTTGGGCAGGAAATAAAAGTAAGTATACATTTTTTGCTTTAATCTCTTGTAAATGGGGTTTCAGGGGGTGGTACCTAATGGTTCATATTTAAACACATCCGTGGAATCAAAAAGGAGGACATATGTTTCTCAATTTTGAGTCCATTTGGATCGGAGCTATTTTGAGTATGTGACGTATTTAAAATTGAGTACTTTTTACTCAATTTTGAGTACCCATTTTTTTCAGTGTGGATCATATACAGAGATCCGTAAAAGAATTTGAATTATTTTTCTTCTATAGATGGTAATTGACGAAATTGAGCTTCCATATGTTGCCTGTGTTTTTCAAATTTTTTATCATCAAATCATCCGTCTGCTTACTAAATGGTGAAATTTTGTCTCAGTATTCTGAATGTGTTGGAAAGTGTTTCATAATCTATGTTTGATGCATAATTTTTATCTCTTGTTTTACTGATGTTTTAGTTCGTCTTGGAAAACCGTCATAACGAGCCTATTCCAACAACTAGAAAACTGCTTTTTCAGAATTTAGTGTATCCCCCCATGAAAAAAAATATAAATGTATATTTGACGGTGGAAGGTTATGTTTAATTAATGGTTATATATAATATATATATATATATATATATATTTACAAAATATATATATATATATTAACAAAACAAATACAAATCTGATTAAAATGAGCCAAAGAGAAACTCTGTTCAACCGCGTTACAATTTTGTTAGCTGAATTCAAACCATAACGAAACCTAATTTTAAAGTTTCGGCGAAGAGGAATGAGTGTATTTTTTCTTCCAGTTTCAGAGCTGTTCGTTTGATATAGATTCAGAATTGATATAAATTAATTCATCAATGTTAAATTTATAAATTTATATTCCACAAGATACTTTTTATTTTAAAAGTGTTCTTTCAGTTTGTTATTATTTTTTTTTTCATACTTTTATAGTTTATATCCAAATAAATACTGCTGCATGCTACTTTATTTATAAAATAATACTGTATAAATAATGTATATATTATATACCGGGTGTCCCAAAAAGGACTGACTGATTTTAAAATTCAATTACTTGCAAACGGTGACAGATATTTAAAAAATTCTTGCAGGAGGGTTATGCATAAGGTCAAAAGTTTTATTACAGTGATTTTCGATTTTAGTTCGAATTACAAACAACAGATGGCGCTGTAAGCAATAGTCGCTAAATACAGGCTCGATTTCTGGTCCTTTTACTTGTTCCATGCTGAAAAAGGAGATGGAAATGTATTATCCGGGCCACGAAGTACCAAAAATCGAGTCTGAATTAAGCTTCTATTGATCGCAGCGCCATCTATTGTTTGTAATTCGAACTAAAATTGAAAATCACTGTAAAAAAACTTTTGACCTTATGCATAACCCTCCTGCAAGAATTTTTTAAATATCTGTCACCGTTTGCAAGTTATTGAATTTTAAAATCAGTCAGTCCTTTTTGGGACACCCGGTATATATAATAAATATTTCAGTTTCTGACGAAATTTTACCTAAGGAATTTTCAAATTCGACTTACGGAAAGTTTACGGAACGCATTACTTACGTAAGTTAGGGGATGCCTGTACAGGCATTACAGTCTCAAAATGTAGATAATTACACTTTTATACTAGAAGTCTTTAAGTAAACTTTACTTTTATAAGACAAGCATTGGAGGAAAATATAATAAGCTTCAAGTTTTCTCATACTAATAGCTGGGAGGAAGGAGGTGAGGGACTCGAAAAATACTACCTAATTCCCGAAAAACCTTAATCGGGTCTTGTCCATGGGTTCTAAGAAGTGAAGATAAAATGTTCGTAAAACATTTAATATCCTCACCTCTTCTGTCAGTAATGCTAATGTCATGATGTTAAATCAGAAAAATGTATCTTACTACTTGTAACTGCGGTGTATAGTTACGTAACGTAATGTAATGTAACACTTCTGTGCAAATAAGCATGACACATACCACGGCCAAACTCGATCCCCTTATAAGGCAGGCGATCGAGTTTGGCCGTGCACATACATATACCATGTCGTCAACAAAAACAAGGCTATAACTTCGGTCACTGAAAAAGTTTGCGATGCCTACGGGTCTGCAGCTGACAGATACAAATAGAGAAGAAAAACCATTATTTTTAATAGAAAACTAGATTCTGTTCGTTGCAATAGTTATCTTAATTAACGAATAAATTTATCTAAATTTGCTTTAGCCATTGGTCAACTTTTCGTGGACGGGCAGTCCATTTAGTGTAATGCATATTCATGGCCGGTTATTTACTTACTTATTAAAAACGGGTTGATTATTACAGCGTGAATTGAAAATATGGGATACTTGACGAGATTTCACCTGGTTTTATTATAATAATCTTCAAATAATTACTTTTTTCTCATGTTTAGCATTTATATGTTTTTTTTTCTTTTGCAGTGTACACTGGAAGTGGTGACGCGATAGCCAGAATGTTTGAAGCCAAATCAGGAACGCTCAAACGTGCTTTCAAAGGACACGAGAACGCCATTGTTTGTGTCGAGGTGAAAACTCCTTCTTTTTAACATTGAATAGAATACTTTATTCGATAACTTTTATTTCTTAGTTTTGTATCTATGTGTTACCTCTGGTTTTATTATTATTCTTATTTGGCGGTATTTTCGGCCCCAAAAGAAACATAATCAAAACTTATCAATAAAACTAGAGACAACTACCGGGTGTCCTAAAAAAAGGACAGACTGATTTCAAAATTCAATAACTTGCAAACAGTGACAGATATTTAAAATATTCTTGCAGGAGCATTATGTATGTCAGGAGTTTTTTTTTTTACTGTGATTCTGGAATTTAGTTCGAATTACAAACAATAGATGGCGTTGCGAGCAATATGCGCTAAATCCAGGCCTGATTTTTGGTACTTCGTGACCCACTCAATACATTTTAATCTCCTTTTTTGGCATGGAAAAAGATAAAGGCCAAAAAATTGAGCGTGAATTTAGCGCCTATTGCTTACAGCACCATCTATTGCTTGTAATTCTAACTAAATTCGAGAATCACGATAAAAAAAGCTCCTGACATCATACATAACCCTCCTGCAAGAATTTTTTAAATATCTGTCACCGTTTGCGAGTTACTGAATTTTAAAATCAGTCAGTCCTTTTTAGGATACCCGGTGGTTTTGCAATAGTGTTTAGCAGCTAACTTAGCAGCATAAATTTTGACATGTAGCAGACTTTAACAATTTCGTAGCAATTTTTGTTTTGAAAATGAAATGCACATTTCCGAAATTAATTCATTTCAAAATACAGGGTCGTCGAAAAATAATGCCTAGATTTAAAAAAATCATAACATCGAAACCTTTTATGTTAAATGAGTAATTATTTCACTACATGATAACTGGAGAACGCAAGTTTGGTTTTAGTTCACCAGAATTCGTTTGCGTGCCTGAGTTATGCGCGAATTAGTTGCGCAGTCGTCAAGGTCAGCCAACGCACCAGACTGCAGCTGCTCAGTACGATGTTGAGCGTGCAACAAAAAGCACAGTGCGTGATTTGGTATGCGGGTTATTTCATGACAAAGTTATTGGACCTTTCTTTTTCGAAGAAAAAACCATGTACTGAGCAGCTGCAGTCTGGCGCATCGGCTGACCTTGATGATTGCGCGACTAATCCTCGTATAACACAGACACGCAAACGAATTCTGGTGAACTAAAACCAAACTTGCGTTCACCAGTTATCGTGTAGTAGGGTCCTGTCCCTGCCGGCGAAGACACTCACGAGCTAATGCTAATCCTATGGGGAGGGATTTTTCTAATATCTCGTTTGCATTTCGACATTTTTAAATATTTATTTTTTTTTGCATTGGATAACCGAGGTCCGTCTCTACAACGCACCTTGGTTACTTTTTCGATTTTGGTTGCAGATATTTTTTAGAATGACACTTTCATTTTCAGAACCGGTTTTGAAAATGAAAGTAACTTTATTAAAAATATCTGCGACCAAAATCAAAAAAGTAACCAAGGTGCGCTGTAGAGACGGACCTCGGCTATCCAATGCAAAAAAAAAATTATTTAAAAATGTCGAAATGCAAACGAGATATTAGAAAAATCCCTCCCCATAGGATTAGCATTAGCTCGTGAGTGTCTTCGCCGGCAAGGACAGGACCCTTAACATAAAAGGTTTCGATTTTATGTTTTTTTTTTAAATCTAGGCATTATTTTTCGATGACCCTTGTACTTAAGTACACATATTTACAGGTCAGGAAACGTTTCACATTTTGAAGATAGTGTTTACCTTTGGGAATTCCCCATAGTTTCAAGCAAACATTTGGCAATAATATCCGCTTTGCGATATCACGCAACTCAATTGTAAATTTGGTCTAGCTATGCAGGTAGCATTATGCTGGTTTGATATAATGATATTTCGCCAAGAACTGAGGTGAGGATGGCAAAAGTTTCTGTGAGTGAATTGTGTCGGCCAGAAAAATATTCTAGGATATCTCACAAACTTAGTTTCCGCGGTCGGGGACACAGAAGGCGGCGAACGGTTTACGTATCGATAGGGTATAGTTAGTTTATATATACTAGCTGAAATACCTGGCGTTGCCCAGGGTTTTAAACATGTTTGATTAGAAAAATCAATTTTAAAATTAAACACCGTAAGACTATGAAAATTGCGCAAATAGGCTCTATTTTTTAATACATTGAAAGCCTTGAGAAATTTTGCTTTTATACCGGTATTAAAAAAAAATGTTTTCTAAACCTAAATAAATGTAGCTTTGATTCTTGAAAAAAAAATTGAAAAAGAAATGCAAATTCATGAAAAGCCCTTCATGATATCACTTTCTCTTGTAAAAGCCATGCATTAACCATATATTCGTTTTAAATATCAGGTCATACGTGAATTATCCTATGTTATTAACAATTAAAAAGAAATGGCGCGTGTAGTATTTGTCCAGAATTAAATAAAAATCATGCACTCGTGACATCATAATTTACTTTTATATTTTAACAGAATAATAAGACTACTATAATTTGTGACTTGTGCTATAGCCAGTTCTTACTTCCATGGTATACATGCCAGGACACATTGCCGTTATCATTATCTTTTATCACGTGAAGGTTTCGCTATAGTACTGCATTGTGAAATTTGGTAATTTTTGAAATTCAATATTTGAAAAACGGCATAATCATTAGATTTGAAATTCATATCAAGAAAAACACAATTTTTTACCTTCTAATGCAGTTTGTCTAACAGTTTTCTGGCAGATATTTTTTGAGCTGTTAATTTTTTCAGAAACTTCAAATGTTTCATTTTCCGAGATTAATCTGTGGCAACGATTAGCCAAAAAGCCAGTCGTCAGGAACACATAGCTTTTTATTAAAACGGATATGACAGCCATAACGCAATACCCAGGGGGTCTTGAGACAATAAGGCTCAAAGTTTAAGTATCAGTTTATAATCCTATAAATTATTTTCTTTGGTAAGCGGCTGAGCAGCATGGTCGGCAGAGCGCCAGATTAATGAACTTTTTGTTTGAGATCGAATCCCAGTCGGACTCTTATTTTTCGCGACAAAGATTTTTATCAATTATTTTCGAAGCACAATTGAAAACATATGTATAATCATTGAAATTTACGAAAAACAAACTAAATATATGATTTGTAGCAAATAAGTTCAACTTTAACAATAGAAAGTTGCATGTTTAAATGTTTAATAAAAAGTAAAAAAAAAAAAAAAAAAAAAAAGTAGGAAATTTGTATTTCTATCACAAACTTTACAGTATGAACTTTAAAACGTTTTATGTTTAATTAAAAGGTGACAGATAATAATACTACAGATGTTACAAGTTTAAAATATATATTTTATTTAAATTTCCTAGTACTTCCGGTCTGTAAAACCCACAAGGAATATTTTTATTAATTGCCCTATTAATGAAATAATTTTATTTGTATTTCTATTTTCTCAAGACCCCACCCGTCAGGTTTTGTGCTTTATGACTTTCATATATTTATATACTAACTACGCAAACATTCGCCACATTCTGTGTCCCCGACCTTGGAACCTCACCTTGTCAGTTGGTAAAATGTTGACATGTTAAGCCAGAAATCCTGATTTCGACACCTAGATATGGACATTTCACTCATTTGTTAAATTTCAACTGATATTAATTTTTATTCAGTCAGTATGATTGAGATAATAATATAATAGCACTGTGGACATTAATTGATAACTTGGGTATGCAGTTGAGTTTTGTCACCCTTATTTTCCCATGTTTTCTACAAAGCATGTTTATCTGAATACCTAAGAATTGTAAATAGCTTTCCATCAAATTTGTCACAATAAATACATCTGTTTACTAACCAAAAGAATATTCTAAAAATATATCTACTACTAAAATTCATATTTACTATTTAGAAAACTTTTTATTTGAAATGTACCACATGTGACGTCACGTGTGAGACGGCATAAAATATTGTTTAATTAATTTTTAAATTCTATTATTTAAAAATATTTTTGTGACAAGTTTATACATGGTAAGGAATACCACAAATGAAATTTCTGTGTAACTTATACCTTTCCCATCCTCCATATGTCACCATGTATGTGCTATCCATATATGTGTGTGTATTTGCACAATGAGAGCCTTGTCTCACATTCGGGACAATCTATTGTATAAAATAACATCAATACAGAACAATCAGGGTTGGACAGTATTTACCGTCTGATGGTTTAAACCGGTTTTTACCGTCTTTGGAAAAACATGTTTTTACCACCTATGAAAAAACTTATTAATTTGACAGTTTTTGTCACTTTTATCAAAAAATTATCTACCAATTTTAAAGTTTTACGGATATTTAATACCATAATTCTGTATAAACAATATTCACCTAATTTAGTTTCTAATTTATACAAAAATAGCAGTTTTAAGGAATATAAAAAGGCCGGATAACTTTCATCCATGTTTTCCTCCTACAAGAATTCAAAATTTTAAAGATACTAATTTTTTAGATTTTAGGTTATAATTTTAAAGATTATTGTACATATATCATTATTAAGCCTAAAAATTATTATAATTGTTATTATGCGAATGAACATTACAATATTTATTATATTTATCTAAATAGAGACACAGTTTATTAATTTTTACTTAAAGCAAAAGGAAAAGAAAAATTATAAGTACACATTTTTAACACTTAAAAACCTTAATCATTTTAATAAAAACCAAAAGCTTACAAATATTGTCACATAATGTAGTTTAAACAAATGTTAATAGGTGCATTTTACCAATATAGGCATGTCTTTGGAGCCTCTTAGCACTATAACAAAATACAAGCTTTACAGCTTTCTGTACACCAACTCTATTTCTTAATTTACTGTGGATATGTGAAAAGTTAGAAAAAATTAACTCTATGGGTGAAGTACAAGGTGTGGAGTGAAGATTCACCATTAAGTGTATGAATTTGGGATTTATTTCTTTGTTATTTAACGCTTTTCACCAAATTTTCGCTTTTACATCTTTTGATTTAAAGAAGTTCCTTGGAAAGTATAAGAGTACAAGTAGAATGGAAACCTGCTTTGTGAAACAGATAGTAAACATCTGTTGTTGTTCTATTTATAGATGGAGAATAGAAAATATGGTAAAATCTGTATGGTAAAGTGCTGTCTGTAACAACAGCTTTACAGAACTGACTAATTATTTATTTCCCATATCTTTATATATATATATATATATAAACACATCAATTACTTGAAATCGAGTTTTTATCGACAGAATTAACATAAAGTTTAATTACTAGTAGGAATTATTGTATCTTAGGTTTTTACCACTTTTTCCCAGGTTTTTACCATGTCCTGGTAAAAACCAGTTTTTACTGGTAAAAAGTCAACTCTGAGAACAATTGATGACATTATTACAGTAAATTTGTACATTGCATTGTACAAACCCAAAGGAGTGAATCAGGTTTGATGGTAATAGTATTACTATATAAAATTTATTTTTAACCCATAACTGGAGACGGGAGTCAGAATGACTCTGCGTTTTTCTTTGGCTCTGATTATCATGTGTTTTTTTGTCCTTGAATAAAATCATTCCTCAGTACTGACAAGTAGTTCTTTTATCATTACATGATTTTAAGAATATATTGCGTTTCTAAAAAAAATTCCAATGTTGTTTACAAAAAACAAAAAAAGGAAAATAACATATCTCTGAACGTGTAAGAAAATTCATGTCTCCAGTTACGGGTTAAATACTCGAAAGGTAAAAAGTTAAATATTGTAAGTAAATGATATTCTAATTCATTAGAATGAACTATATCATACCTATTGCATTGTTTTAAATAGGAAAACAGTACATCGAGCATCACTTATGTCATGAACGATGAAAATGAAAAGTTTATTGAAAAGAAGTAATATTTTTTAAAACATTCTAATAGTATCAAATATTTTTTTTTTTCTCGCAAAGTTAGAAAACCTCATGCAAAATTATCATTCATGATTAAATGCTTTTTTATGATCACCTTCAAATAACCGGTACACTCAATTTGATATTAATATTAATTAATGAGAGTATTGTATAGTCGGCAAAAAGAGAGAGAGAGAAAGACCAATACATTTATTCACTATACATTTAAATCGCCAAATTATCCCCCCAACCCCTCACAAAAAAATAGAAATCGCCATTAGGCTGGAAATTATGTCTTCTTTATATGTTACCAAAAAAAAAAAAAAAGAAAGATTGCAGGTCTATCTTCATGTATTATACTAAACTATGAAATTTTCAATACAAACTGCTAATTTTTACATAATGTTTGGATTTTTCAGAAATTTTATCTTAGGATACCAAACAAGAAATCCTTCAGTGAAGTAGTTTATGAATTATGGTGATTTTAAATTTTTAGCACCTGATGTTAAAATCATTTTTAATAGTTTCAAAATAAGCTGCAATGACAGTGGTTTTTTAAGCATAAACTCAAAACTATGCTTAGTGGAATGAGTCATTATTTTTTATTTGCATGTTTGAAGCTTCTAGAAAGCAATTTCTGTTACAAAGTTCATAGGTTAAAATTCATATTTGTTTTCGAATATTTATTTAAAATACATATATTTTGAAATTATCTTTTCAAAAATGTAACCTATAAAAATTTTAAAAGAAATCAATATCTAGAAGTGTTTAATATGCAAATCTGAAATTAGAACTCATTACGCAAGTAGTTTTTGAATTATGCTTCAGACTGTACCCACATTATTGTTTATATTGAACCATTAAAAATGATTTTAACATTAAGAAATCAAAACTTTGAAGTGTCATAATTCCTAAATTACTTCACTGAATCTTTGGTATCCTAATGTAAAATTTACCAACAAATCCAAATATGATGTCAAAATTACATGTTCGTAGTGAAAGTTTCAGAATTTAATGTAATTTCTATATGAAGAAAAGCTGATTTGAAGAAAACCTAAGCTTTTACTCCTTTCTTTTATTTCATTTTTGGATAAACAGAGAGAGCATAATTTCCAGTCGAATGGCTATTTCTGTTTATTTCTAGGGCAATTTGGTGATTGAAATATATGGTGGTGTTTTCTTTCTTTTTTTTCTGATGGTTGTCTGTACATTTTATAACACATTTTAATAATTCTATTGAAAATTCTCTTCGTCATAGGTCGTGCCAGGAAAAATATTTACAGGATCCTATGATGGGAGTATCAGGGTGTGGAGCACAACAGGTGTCAAAGATGAAACAGTTTTCGGCACAGATTACAACGAGAAGGATCCTGGGGATGAAGAAATCGAAGAGGACAGTGAAGATGTACAAAATGCAGTCAAGTCGCTTGACCCTTACTTGACCTATTAAAGACATGGTTTTCTATGCAAGAAGCAAAAATAAACATTAATAAAGATTTTTCTTTTTTTTTTTCATTCATTTGTCAGTTTTTTTATTCTTCTGCACTACACAACCTGCTAAATATACTAGAGCATAAATGAAGTCCAATTAATTTGGGATCACTGATGAATTCAGAAAGTGGCCCAGAAGGGACATTTCATATTATGTAAAGCAGTAGTGCCAACTTTTGAAAAATATTGAGTGGGCTTACAAAAGTTTGAGTAAAATAACGCATGCAATTTTTTTTCACAATACCTGAGTGTGGAGAGAGCGGCAGGAAAAGAGCAAATAATGACTAAATATTATAATTTGAAATCAAATTGTGGTTTTTCTAAGTAAAATATGAAATTAATATAATTTAATTATAATTTAATAAATAATTTATTAAATTATATTCTTACAAGTTCTTCCTTATAAAACATTAATATTTACTATAAATAACATAAAAATTGCTAACTATTGAAAATGCAAAAAAACTGAATGTCATTTTAGCCATCTTCTTTGATTTATCAAGACATTAAAAGTGATGGCAAAATATGCAGGAAATTTGTTTTTGAAAGATATTTATTTTTTACATCTGCTGAAGGAGATTTCAGTGCTCCTATTAGTCTAATTGTTGTCCTTATTATTTTTCAAACAAAATTATTTTGAGGACTTCCATAAAACTAAATTTTATTTCAAGGATTAAATAAATAAATAACAAAATAAATCAATGGAAACTGAGTGGGTGGAGAGATCAAGTTATCGGGTGGGCTTGCATCCACGGGCCCATATAAGTTGGTACCACTGATGTAAAGCATTGTTATAAATTGTTTAACTATAGATTTATGAGGAAAAGTTCTGTAGCTGGGCTCATAGCCAATTGGTAAATTTTAGCAAATAATGTTTCAGGGGTCTTTATCTTAATACTGACAGACAGAAAGGTCACTGAAAAATGACATCATTTTGACACGTTTTATATTTCTTTTTTTTTTTCGGGGGGAGCGGTATTTGTGTGTGTGACAAAAATTTAATTGTATTCTATGTGAATATCACCTTATTCATCTATGATGCCACCCTTGCATCTGAACCCGATTATCAGGGTGGCCACAAATATCTTATGTTAAAATTCCTTGATATTTCCGAGTCAGTGTTAAAATAATGAAATTTTCATAGGTAATTCTTTTTAAAACACTATTCATAACTGATACATAACAGTCATTGTTTAGTAAAAGTGGATGTTAAAAAAACTCATATTATAAGGCATTTAAGATGGAATAATATAAATAATTTAAATAAGTTCATTTGTTTCATTTCTACAGGAAATTATACTAAATATCAATTTATGAAATTTTTTCAGGATGGTCATAAATACTTTACATCAAAATTCCTGATCATTTCATGTAAACGCTAAAATGTCACTGCTAGAGAATATTTTGTAGGAAATAATATCACTCCCAAGCATACAGCCATAATTTAGTAAAGTGGATATTAAAAATATGTTTTCACAAGAGCAAAGTACAAACGATTTCATTTTTGGAACTGAATAGTTAAAACTCTATATATATATATACAGTGAAATATGTTTAACACGAAAACGCGTAATATGAAAAATCGGCTAACACGAAATGATATAGCGGTCCGGACAGTACACTATGCAATTTAATGCATTTTTTTTTTCTTTTAACACGAAAAAAATTCGTTCTCGATCTAGTTAGTTTAAGTTGAAATTGGTGAATTTTGAGTTAAAACCACTAATTTTGGGTGAAAATCAGTGAATTTCATGCTTTTTGTAAATTAGCCCATGTTTTATGAGCACAATGGCTGATAAATCGGTGAGAAAACAAACTGTTATGTCGCTTCAAATGAAGATGAAGCTGCTTAATGAAGTTGATGAAAAAGAAGAACGAAAACAGAAATCTGCAAAGAGTTTGGCATTGCCAATTCTGCATTATCAACAATAATAAGAAACAGGGATCCCATTACGTTAATGTTTGAGCACAGTATGTTTAAGCGAGATAGAAAACATATGAAAACTGAGATTTAGAGACAGCTTTGCTTATTTGGTTCAAACAAGCTAGATCTCAGAATGCTGAAAAAGGCACTTAATAAAAAAAAAAAAGCTATCTGATTTTTTCCCCAAAAGACAATATTTTTTTTTACTTGCTTTTTATCCTAATGGATGCAACTTACTAATAGTTTAACAGGAAATCGAAATAAAATTTGACAACGTCAAAAATATATGTGAGTTTTCTTCTTTTTTTGCGAATCTTTTAACGCAAAATTCTTTTAACACGAAAAATATTTTTGGTCCCCTCAGTTTCGTGTTAAACTGTTTATAGAATTTTGGTTAACATTGTTATATGAACTTGTAAGATAAATTTTGATTCAGAGGTATTATATATATATTTAATTAAAATGAAATCACATGTAAAAAAAAAAAAAATGCAAAATATTTAAAAACACAGGAGAGTGAAAATACAACATAAAATACTGACTATGAATGTGTGATGGATTCTTTAGGAGCTTCATAAACATAATTCATAGTAAAGATAATGTCCTTTCATCATTTTTTAAGAGAATAATTCAAGTCTTTAAGGCTGCTAATCACTCAACTTCTGAATTCCCCTCGGTAATGTTAAGTCTATGGGTGTTTCATGTGTTCATATATTTAAAATATTTTCTCAGGAAATTAATATTTTTAACTTCTTTTTTCTGTCTACTCTTCTTAAAAGATGCCTCTTTTTTTCTTAGTTGACAAAATATTTTTTAAATCTATGCTTAATTTTTTATCAAGTGTTAAAAATTTATTCCCAGTTCATCAGTTTTTAAAACATAAAATATTAAATTAAGTACAGATTTTAGAAATATTTTGACAACTAAGAAAAAAAGTTACATCCTTTAAGAACAGAACACTGAGAAAAGAAATTAAAACTATTAATTCCCTGGGGAGATATTTTAAATATAGGAATGTATCAAACACCCATAGACTTAACATTATTGAGGAGATTCGGAAGCCAAGTGACTAGCAGCCTTAACCTTGTCATCATTAACTGAAGAATTTCGAATGTTGTATTTTGAAGTAATGATACTTTTGTTAATTTGTTAGCACCTCAACAGAACTTTACTGCAAATTGTTACAGAACACCTATTTTCTCATGATGCATCAGTGTACCATAGCACACTAGTTAAGAAGCACTAATGTGTCTGTATATTAAAAAAATTTCTCTTTGTGTGTGTCTGTTGGAGATGGTTAGGGAAATTTATCATACATAGAAAGACCTGCAAATTTGGATGTGGATGGACCAAGACAGGTCCAAATACCCCTGAGGTTGAGATTTCTCATTTTTTGATAATTAGTCGAGTTAGTAATTAAAAACCATATTGATCAAGCTTTCATTTTTAAGCAGTTCGCCAGCATTAACATTGCTTCCATACATATCTGGAGAATCCCTAGTTTTTCAAGCACAGGCATAATAAATTAGTAAATGCTCTATTTTTCCTGCATTCTGAACTTGCAAATGTAAAAGAATAAGATAGGCAACATTCTTTTTTTATTATTTATATTTTCTTCAGGAACTTTCGGTCAGAAATGAAAGTATAATACATGGTGTTTATAAAGTCCCGGACCCATTTTGATGTTTAATAACTCATAAAATAATAAAGATAGATTAAAATTAATAACATAAATGGTTA
The DNA here is from genome assembly GCA_963932465.1 of Maratus speciosus. Lineage (NCBI taxonomy): Eukaryota > Metazoa > Arthropoda > Arachnida > Araneae > Salticidae > Maratus > Maratus speciosus. The sequence goes on along the minus strand of OZ010792.1, from coordinate 523,512,618 downwards.
GATAGACTCAAAAAGTTTCATGACCCTTGTCAATGAACTTCCACGTGTGTCCCCTTCGTCTCACGGAGAATATCAAGTCGATAGTCAATTTCACACCAGGTAGCGGCAAGCATGTCGGCATCCACACAGGCTATTGCGGTTCTAATTCTGGCTTTTAAGTCATCAATTAGACATGTTGGAAAACTTCGTATTTCCACAACTAGAAGAGCTTCAGCCACATGTCATTTTGCAACAAGATGGTGCGCCACCTCATTGGGGTACCATCGTTCGTACTTCTTTGAATGACCATTTTCCAGGAAGATGGATTGGGCGAGGAGGTCCAATTCCTTGGCCACCCAGACCACCTGATATAACGCCACTGGACTTTTTCCTTTGGAGATTTGTAAAGGACAATGTTTACAGGAGGAGAGTGTCGAATATTGATGACTTAAAAGCCAGAATTACAACCGCAATAGCCTCTGTGGATGCCGACATGCTTGCCGCTACCTGGCGTGAAATTGACTATCGACTAGATATTCTCCGTGCGACAAAGGGAGCACACGTGGAAGTTCATTGACAAGGGTCATGAGACTTTTTGAGTCTATCTAACCATTTATGTTAATAATTTTAATCTATCTTTATTATTTTATGAGTTATTAAACAGCAAAATGGGTCCGGGACTTTATAAACACCCTGCATATCTAAATGTCAGAAATTACACTGGCAATCAGTATAATAAAGGCCCCTTAATCCATTTGGAAAGTTTCTCAAATTAAAAATTTAAAATCATACAAATTTGAGGTTCATACGGAAAACAAGGAGTATGTGTAACATGCCTGGGTGTACACTGTTGAAGGAGTGGTGTCCCCAAATCTAGGTTTGTTTAGATAGATTTTGTTTTAAAATATATAAACATACAAATTTGAGGGTGTACAGTGACAAAAGCAGTGGGGCCCAACATTAGGCTCGTTTTGAAAGATTTTTGTTTGAGAATATAAAATCAAATTTGAGATTCGTTTTCAAAAACAGAATGCTGAACACCTACAATGTGAGAGAGCTGATGGCACTATTGTGTATCTGTTATCTGATGGCACTTTCAGCCATTAGGTTTAGCCAAATGCGAATGCAGGAGGAGATAACTTCAAAAGCAGTATAGATTAAGTCAGAGGCCGCCAATCTTTTAGATCGTACAGACCACTAAATTTATAATTTTAAACCTTGCAGACCACCAACCTGAATTTTTTTAAAACATAAATACAACTGCACATTAATGAACAGAGATTTTTCACTTTATGAATATGAAATGCATGTATTTAATATAATAAAATTATAAATGCTTATTTAATTACAACAAAAATCTTTAAAAGTTGGCTGTTGAAATGTGACAATATTATTAAAGTAAGTTATATTACTAGAAAATAATTGAAGCTAATTTAAGTATCAGACATTTTTAAATTGATAGTTGTTCCTGTTAGTTTGAAATTCAGAAGTTTACAGTTTCAATGACATTAATATAAGATGGAGAAATGTTTTTATTTCAAGCCACGACCAACACTAAATTTTAATAGAAGTATCTTATCACACTAAAACATTGTTGAAAAGTGAATTAAAAATTTTCACTGCTTTTTCAGTTAGTAATGGATATGAGCTTTTTAAAAAATATAATAAAGTTCATTTAGTAATGGATATGTACTTGTTTTTCAAATATAATAAATAAGACAAATAACACCTATCAACATTTAATTATCAATATTATCCATGTCTGCTATAATTTAGCTTTTAAAACTAAACATCTAAAATTTTATAAAAATATACTTTTTCTGAATATTATTGTTTTATTAATAATAAAATAAACAATGCAAATCATGTTCATATTTTTGGGGAGACCACCAACCTTCTTTTGCAAACCACCAGTTGAGGACTACTTGATTAATTCAATAAAGTATTTTTTTTTTTGGAATTCATTCTATCAATATTTTGACCCTAGCGATCTTTTAAGATCATATTTTGATAAATGATTGCAATACAACAGTATAAACAAATGAATGAAATTTTACAATACACACACAAAAAAAAGGGGGAGTGCACAATGACTTTTATAAATAAACAATCAAATAAACTTTATTAAATAAAAGAACATGTATAATAAGTTAATAAATAGTACAACATGGCATGACTGGCAAAATTTTAAATATTTGTCTGATAATAAATTAATATATTTGACCCCATTTCTCTAAACTATTTCTTTGCTTTTATTTTCCTTTATTCCAAAAATAATTTATCACAGTTTATATAAGTAAGTAAAAGGATTTATTCAACAAAACACTATAAAATTATATACCAGTTACCACTATTCAATTATGCAACAAAATACATATTCTAAACTTTACTAGCATTAAGGGGACTCTGCACTTACTTGAAAACGCCTGATCCCTAATGTTAAACCAATTTGCAGGTTGTTTTTCGAATTTCTCATTTAAATTTGAATATTTTTAAACAATTTTTTTTTTTTTTTTGCATAGGATGGTTTAACTGGATTTTTAATATGGCTGTTTTTTACTTTTTCGATTTTGGTTGCAGATTTTTTTAATAAAGGTACTTTCACTTTCGGAACCAGTTTTGAAACTGAAAGAACCTTTTTAAAAAAATTTGTAACTAAAATCGAAAGAGTAAAAAACAGTCGTATTAAAGATCAAGCTCAGCTATCCTATTGCCCCCCCCCCCCCAAAAAAAAAAAAAAAAAAAATTGTTTAAAAATATTCAAATTTAAACGAGAAATTCAAAAACAACCTGCCTATTGGTTTAACATTACAGAGTGAGCGTTTTCACGTGTGTGAAGAGTCCCCTTAACTTTGTTGTATGCCTACGAAAATGAAAACTAAAAGTAAAGCAAAGAACAATAGTTTAAAAACTTTTTAATAACTAATTGGTGAAATGAAAACTTGAAGAATCTACAAAATGATAAAGGGGGCTATATCTTTCAGTGTAAATACATCAAAGAATAATTAAGTTCATAAATCCACCATTTTATAAACATTCATAATGTTCATATCAGGAACAATTATAAAACTTTTTAAAAGTTCTTGAATATACCTATTTTTAATCATAATTTTGAAATCCTTTAAATTTTAGTTTAGAAATAAAAAGAAGTTTTTAAAAGAATTCAATGCAACTCATCACTCTAAATACAATCTGCACAGTGTAAAACAACAGTTTTGTACAAGAGTTACAAATTAACTTTCCACTAAAATAAACTTCTAAAACAAATAATAATAATAATAAAATGAAATATGTATTTATCTTTTTACTAAATTTTTAGATTTTATGTTTTAGAAGCTTAGTTTAGAAGATTTTTCCCTTGATTTCTTTCTTTCTTTTTTGAAGTCTTAAAACATACATGCAGTAGAGTTTATCTAAAATCTATTGTAAAGAAACTAGTAAAAGAAAAATCTATACAACAACAAAAAGATGCCGATCTAAATTTCTTGGAATGTTAGGAGTATTTAATTTTAAATCTTTTAACTTGTAAAGAAATAACATAGTGTAAACATCCCTCATATTGATACATTTTCAAAATTAATAGTCAAATAAAGAAAATAGAGTTCAATCAGTATGAATACACAGGGGTAAACACAAAATATCACATATATAAAATGACTTAAATGAATAAATAAAACCAGAACAAAACAATAAAGGATACTGAAGTACAAAATATGTTACACATAAATGACTTAAATACAGAAACAAGAAAAAAAAACCTATAAAACATAACATATTTTAAAAAGACTGGGAACATTTTTTTTAATATCTATCTGAACATACTTATAAACTGTTTCTTTCCTTCTTTTATTGAGAATCTACCTTATTTCATGTATGCAAACGCAAGGATTTCCTTAAGAGGCTACTTCACTCACACAAAAACACTCGCTAGTTAATGTTAATTCCAAGGAAGAAATTTTCAAAGATAACTCGTCGCATTTCAATATTTTAAAATAATTTTTTTGCTTTGCCTAGCTGAGATCGATCTCTAAAGCCGTTTTTTACTTTTTTTAAAATTTTGTTTATTAGTTTTTTTTACTGGGATACTTTTACTTTTGGAACTGGCTTCGAAATAAATGTAACCTCATTCAAAAAACCTGCAAAGAAAACTGAAAACAGCCTTTGTAGAGATTGACCTCAGCTATTCAATGCAAAAAAAATTTTTAAATATTGAAATGCAAGCAAGACATCTTAAAATTTCTTCGATAGGATTAACACTAGCAAGTGTGAGTTTTCGCGTGAATGAAGTAGCCTTTAAAAAAAACCCATTAAAATACTCTTAAAGTATAAAGATAAATATGTTTTAAACTTTACTAGCTATAGTATTACTTTAGAGTACAACTTGCCTGAAAAATAGGCAAGCTTCATAATCTCAAACCATTTAAAATTTAAAGTAAACATATAATGCAAATACTCTTTCTATACCTGCTTTTTCCTAAATGAATGGTCAAATAATAAATATTAAGTTCCGTAAACATGAAAATGCACATTAACATGAGATAATAAATAAAGCACAGGTACAAAAATCAAATAGATATATCAAATACAAAGAATAAGTTGAAATGACTATACAAACACTAGAAATAAAACCCTTAAAAAAATTGTTTGGATATTTATCTGAAAGAAAATATTTTAGCATATCTCTAAAGACTGCTTATTCTTTATTTTATATTTGCTAAAATGAATGTATCATAATTTGCAATTTATATATAAATGCAAGGATCTTAACAAACATTAAACAAAAACAGCATGAAAAAAATCAACTATTAAATAAAACTCATCACAAAAAAATAATAACAATAATAATTACTAATAAAAATTATTTAAAAAAAATGAAGTAAATATTCAATAAAATATACTTGCATATTTTATGTATGACATAATAAGAACCGTAATTAATAATTAAAGAATCAAATGAACATAATTTTCTCCTTAAACATTTCAGTTTTTAGAAACACATGAAAGAAACAGAAAATTTTACATAAGAATCACTAGAGAATTTCTACAACGCAACAGTTAGAAGAAGAAAAAATCGCTTAATGAACTTTTTAAAAGATTCTGAGAATTTTCAAGACATTTTTTACTCTGACACCTCAAAAAAAAAAAAAAAAAAAAAAAAAAAAAAAAAACTTGAGGCACGAAACTGCCTGCCATTGACAATGTTTTTTTTTAATTAATTGTAATCATCATCATCATCATTGACTTTTCCAGGAAATTTCTTGTAGGTTAAGTATCTTTGATCCAAATGAATATCAACTGATGGTGGGTGAACTGAAACATCTCGATTCAATGGCTGACCATTGGTCTCATATGAAAGCAACATCTTGGGCTTAACACTTGATGCTAGATATGGAATATCTTGATTGAATTTACCACACAATGGCAGGCCATTGGGCTCATGAGAAATCAACATCTTGGGTTTAAAACTTGATGACAGACACGGAATACCTTGATTGAATTTATCACACAATGGCAGATCATTGGGCTCATGAGAAATCAACATCTTGGGTTTAACACTTGATGAAAGATATGGAATATCTTGATTCAATTTACCATACAATGGCATACTGTTGGTCCCATGAGAAATCAACATCTCATTTTTAATGTCTCTTTCCACCCTATTATCAACAACAATCACTGATTGTGAGGTGTTCTCAGTAAATCTTTTTTTCATAATCTTTTCGATTGGATCCCCAGGTTCCATGATTTCAAGTTTCCTCTTGAGAACTTGACTGAGAGTTATTTTTTTATCAGCTGAATTGACACACAGCTGATCCAAGGAAAAACTATGAATGCCATTATTGACTGACATTTCTGATTGCATCACGAGTGCATTTTGCTGTAAGTTCACCAAACCATTTCTGAATTCATCCATGAAGTTTTTATCCATTTCTTTGGGTATAAAAGATGCAAGTGTAGTTGTAACTTCATTATCAGAAGACTTTACAAATGTTTTAGAGCAGGAGCAGCCGTAGTCCAAAACACTTTCTGTCTGTATTCCTGTTGAACATTGATTTTCAATTCTTTTCTTCTGTACAAAGAAAGATAAAAGCAATTATTATTCACATAAAAAACCTTGTCAATATGTATTTAATACAAATCATTTAAAGAACAAGCTAGGATTTGGATACTATGGTAAAAGCTGCAAAAAATATTGCATCCCTCCCCTAAATTATTAAAATCCCTTTTATTGTACATAGCATTTCAATATGCAAGAAATCAAACCACAAGCAAACTAAATATTACGAATTTAAAAACAGTACCTTGAACAACTAACTAAATCTTATTTTCTACCAACCAATTGCAAAAATCTAGCAGCCATAAATCAAGGGGAGAGAAAGGCCTTTAAAAAATAGTTTTCTTCATTTACAACATTTTTAAAAGAAAACATGAAATCATGATATTGTATAATAAATTTAACATTATGTGTAAAAAGCTGTTTTGCATGTGCCATCACATGTTGCTATCACCAGTTTCTCCCACTATAATTTCATTGCATTATGGTGAATAGGATCTCTAGTGCATTTTATTGTTATGGAATAATCTAGAATAGTCTTAAACCTCTGAAATACTACCTACTATTTTAGAACAGAAAAATTTCCTTATTTAATGATTGAAACTCTAGAAATCAATAAAGCAAAGATTGTCTTTCGGAATTTATGATGGCAAATGACTTTCAGGTTTGAAGACCCGTAGTCTTGCACAATATACCTTTTTACGCAAAATTAAGAGGTATATAAATAATACAATCAACATTTCAATATAGTTACATAAAAAATGCAATCAAACTAAAGCTTATTTTACAGGAATCATGAAAACAGAGCTATATATACTGCTGTGATATACTATATATGAGCTGAACGAGCAATATTACAAAAGCTATTATCGTATATATTTAAGCACAACTATATATTGCAGGGACTTAAAATTACTGATGGCTCATGTATTTATGAATAGATTAACTTACTTAACTCAACAATACACTCTTAAATTATTAATTAAATTGAGTGTTAAGAGATAAGTATATTGAATTTTATAAATCTAGAAAATGACAGAAATGCAACTCTAAATGTAAAATATAAATAAATATGTAAATAAAATGATTTCAAACTAAGAAACCAGGCATCAAAATATGCATTAACATATGTTTAGTATACAGATATATCCTGAATACATCAATATTTCATCATTGACTGCATAGGCCTAAAGCAATCAAAATTACACATTTTTCTTTCACAATTAAATTAACAAAATAAATACTTCTTTCAAAGCTGTCTTTTCTTCAATTTCTTTTATCATATCTTTTGTCTTCTGCAGTTCATCTTGTGTGGCACGCAATTTATTTTGAAGTAATTCAAGTTCGACAGTGAGCTGCTTTTCCCGTTCTTCAATTTCAGAAAATTTATCCACAAATTTGCACAGCAGCTTGTTAGATTCCAAAAAGTTATTTAGGGTATTCTAGAGGAGGAGGGATTTAAAAAAAAAAAAAGTTGAATGAACATATACAGCAAGATATGTATTTACGTTTCATGTAATACAAATATTAAATGTTATTAGCTAACTAAATAAATTTACATTAAAGAAAAAAAACTGCATCAATGAATCTAATATAACTATTGTTGCTAATCCCAAAACTAAAAAAAATTTAAAGCACAAGAACGAAAAAACAGATGCATATACATTATATGCAAATTGAATATTTCCAAGAGAGTGAAAAAAAAAATGCCCAGGCCGGGAAACGAACCCAGATCCTTGGCTTACAACAAGGCCAATGCTCTACCGTTTAAGCTAACTGGGCCAACAACCAGTGAGCATATTTTGCTCAGATAACCTTATCGGTAATAATATCTGGTCTGTCATGTAGAGAACTCAACAGAATAAACTGCAGGTAAAGGAACTCTATATAAACGATGGGTACTATACACTATAGACTAAACTATATATATGAGATAAACTATTATTTTAATACAATCAAAAACTATTGATTGTGTTAAAATAATAGTTTATCTATGTACCCATCATTTATATGGAGTTCCTTTACCTGCGGTTTGTTCTGTTGAGCTGTCTACATGACAGACCAAATGTTATTACCAAGAAGGTTATCTGAGCGAAATATGCTCACCGGTTGTCGCTCAGTTAGTTTAAACGGTAGAGCATTGGCCTTGTAAGCCAATAATCTGGGTTCGATTCCTGGCATGGGCATTTTTTCGCTCAGTTGGAAATATTCAATTCGTATGATAACTTTACCATTCAGTTTGGTTGTGTTAAAATAATAGTTTATACACTATATGGCCATTAATGAACAGACAACTTCAATTTTAGACATTTTGTTGAATATTTAAAGATATATTTGTCGGATTTTTCTGGAACTTAAGGATTACGAAGAATATGTTCGACTTCATATTTATCAACGGCGATTTGATCAGAAAAGACAATTAGGGGGCCAACAAAAAAAAAATCAAAGAAAAACTAGTCGGATGTACCAATCCCAAAACTTTCTTCTATCTCATACATGTTAATACTTCAAAATTCGCTATCACACTGCCAAAATTAAATGGCAATCTATGCATCTCATGAGGATTCTAAAGATATGAAATTCCGTGCATTAGTTCTTGAGATATGACTATCGCTGAAATCGTCTAAATCCAGCAAAAGGCTGCCTAGCAGCGCCATCTATTAGATGATTTATACCAAATCCTAATCAGCAACAATTTATGTCAGCGTCTGACTGAATCTGAAGTTTGGAGAAAATCCGTGCATTAGTTTTTGAGATAGAGCTATAGCGAAAATCGTGAAAATTCCTGCATAGCAGCGCCACCTATTTGGTGATTAACACCAAAACCTAATTAACAACAACTTGTGTCAACATACAACTAAATCTGAAGTTAGATGAAAATTCGTCCATTAGTTCTATAGATAGAGCTATTGAGGCAATCGTGAAAAAGGCAGCACAGAAGCGCCACCTGCTGGGCGATTTACACCAACACATAATCAGTAGCAAGTCATATCAAGGACTAACTGAATCGGAAGTTTGATGAAAATCGTGTAAATCCTACAAAATTCATCATAACAGCGCCACCTGTCGGGCGATTTACACCAAAACGTAATCAGAATCAATTCATATCAAGGACTAACTAAATCTGAAGTTTGATCAAAATCCGTGCATTAGTTCTTGAGATAGAGGTATTGTGAAAATCGTGAAAAAAGCAGCATAGCAGCGCCATGTGTTGAGCGATTTACACCAAAAACTAATCAGCATCAATTTGTATTAGGGACTCACTGAATATGAATTTTTATTAAATTCCGTGCATTGGTTCTTGAGATAGAGCGCCCACAAAATTTGTGTCACATACACACAGACAGACAGACTCACAGAGTCACAGACAGACATTTTGTAAAAACATGTTTTTTGGAATCTCTGACCCCTAAAACGTGTAAATCCGTCGAAAACCGCAATTCGAAAATTTTCATGAATCCAATACTTTCTTCTTGTAAAGATAGAAGAAAGTAATAATAATGTGTGGGATCACCCTGTAAAATAAAATACATGAAATCAACTATTGCCATAGCTTATGAATATATAGATATTGTACAATATATGTATTCATTTATGAAAGAATAGAACGTATAGTCATGAAGATATCGATTTTTTTTTAAAGTTCAAAAATTTTTTGCATGTTTTTTGTTTGTATCTTGCAGGGTATTTTACCAAATTTCATGCCAGTTTCAGAAAATTTGACAAAATGTAGTAGAAATAATATGGTGTAATTGGTATGTAAATATATTAAATATTTGATGAAATATGAGCAGTTGAATGAAATATTTTTTATCTGCGTATACGCATACAATAAAAAATATTTTTTTTCATGATTTGAGTCAGTCAACTCTACGGAGAAACTCGTAAACAAAAAAAAAGCCAGTCAAATATCTTGAAAATTCCGAAAGATATTGGCAATATAGTGAGAGAATTTTTAGTTGCTCTCTAAAAGCTGCTGAACGATAAGGGATTTTCCACAAATTGTCATTTTTTATTATCAGACTTTCACAAGGGAGTTTATACTTAACAAATAGATTTAGAAGAAATGCTTAGATTTAGATACTTCTTTTTTCCAAGAAGAACTAAAGCATCCATAAAAAATGAAAATTTAAGAAAGTAAAAATGGCAATTCATGAAAAACCTCTTATTATTTAGCTGTTTTTAGAAAACAACTAAAAATCAGCTCAGTCTATTGCTGATATCTTTCTGAATTTTCACAATATTTGACATGGCTTTTTTTTTTTTTATGAGTTGCTCCATAGAGTTGACTATCAAATCATGAAAAAAATTATTTTTTATTGTGCGCGAATGTGGAGATAAAAAATATTTCATTCAACAGCTCATATTTCATCAAATATTTAATATATTTACATTCCAATTACACCATACTATTTTTACTGCATTTTGTGAAATTTTCTGAAGCGTTAAATTTGGTAAAAAATCCTGCATAATATAAACAAAAAACATGCAAAAATTTTTTTGAACTTTTTAAAAAATCGATATATCTCCATGAATATATGTTCTATTCTTCCACAAATGAATACGTATATTGTATAATATCCACATATTCGTAAGCTATAGCAATAGATCATTTCGTGCATTTTATTTACAGGGTGATCCCAAACATTATTCTTTTTTTTTTTCTTTACTTTTTGTTAGCCCTCTAATTGTCCTTATCAAACTGCCTGCTGATATATATGAAGTAGAACACAGTCTTCATAATCCTGAAGTTCCAGAGAAATCCAGCAAATATATCTTTAAATATTCGACAAAATGTCTAAAATTGAAAGTGTCCAGTCATTAATGGCCATATTGTGTACATACATGCATAAAAAAAGAAAAAAATTTCTATAAGGAGGTCGATCTCATACAGGGACAGTCAAAAGTATTCCATTACGTTATGGTCAATGGGAAAAAAAATGTTTCAAGTGCATTTTTAATGATGTTACACCAAACATGCATTCTGTAGGATATGGAGTGCAAAGAATTCATTATTTATTTACAAAGCCACACAAAGGAATTCTGTTACATAATGTGTACTATGGAGAAAAACTGTTTGCAGCATATTTTAATTATGTTACACAAGTTCAAATATAATGAAATTGATACACATTACTAAAAGTTATATTTGTTGTAGGATATGATGTGCATAGCATTTATCATTCATTTACAGGAACACACAAAATATTTGGGATACAGTATTCTTTATCTGATGAACTGTCTATTAGAGACAATTGCTGGAAGTGCATTTTCAGTTATATGTGTTTCTAAGTTTAACTAAATTTTTGCATCCTATATGGTGTGTATAATTGCTATAGACCATATACTGTGCTACACAAAATAATTCATAAACATTACTGAGTATGAGTGTGGATTGCACAAGGTATTTTTAACTGAGTTATGCATTGTCAAGCTGAATTATATTTAGTATACTAAGAGATGTTTCTGGAGTATAAATAAAATCATATACAGGGCCATGCAAAAAGCTGAATACATGGAAACCTATGGATGATATTTTTTCAAAGTATGATTTCTGTAGTTTTAAGCGTGTTTCAGTCTGAATTAAATTTTAGCTTAATATGTGGTATGTATAAAAATTTATAGGTAATATACAGGGCTGTACAAAAGAATTCAAGTTGGTTTACATCTATTAGTAGAAATTGCTGATGGTGAATTTTCAATCTAATATGCATTTTTTTACTAAACTAAATTTTAGCATACTATATGTAGAACATATATAGAAATCTATAGATCAAATACAGGGCTGTGCAAAAGAATTGGAGCAATTTTTCCGGTTACGGACGGTAATTTCTGAAATATGGTTTTCCAATGTGCTATTTTTTTTTTTTAAATTTTTATTTTACCTTTTACTTTTTATTTACCTTATTAAAAAGTGATGTTTCGTTAAAGTAGTTTGTTTAAAGTGTTGGAAAGTGTTTCATACTATATGCTTGATGGAGATTTTTTCTTTCTTGCTCAAAAATAAAATTGCTTATTAGAAAAATACTGAAAATGAAATCACATAAGAATTGGGACACTTGTAGAAAAAAAAAAAAAAAAAAAAAAATCAGTTTGCCCCACGTACAATGGACAGGCAGCAAGAAGAAAATTCTAGATGCGCTGGATTCAGATCTTTGTTGGGTTTTCATCAAAAAAGATTTTTTTTCCCCTTTAAGCCTGAAGACATTAAATTCAGATTCTTTAACAAACATAACGTTATTCCAAGAAAACAAATTTTCATTTAAAACTGATTTTTAAAACAGCAGGTACGATTTTTTTTATTCAATTTGCTAAAATTTTCTTTTTGCTACTAATTCATTGTACCCCCATGTACTTAGATGGCAAGTTTGATATTTTAGGGGTGAATTTTGAATGCAAAACTTTTTCCTAACTCAGTTGAAGAGTTTACGGCTAAAATATTCCAACATTTACTTGATTTTTTTTCAGAATACATGCTCAATAACTTTTGGGATAGCTTAAAACATAATCCAGATTTTAAAGAAGCATCAAATATTCTATTTATATCGTTTTACAGCATTAAACAAACTTGAAAGTTAAACAAAAACAATTTTTGTAAAGCTCCTTATACTTACCTTACTACAGTGAATTCTCGATAAGACGAATTCGAAGGGACTGGCATAAATATTTGAGTTATTATAAGTTCGACTTATCGAAAATCCTTAAATACATACAGAAAAATATAAAAAATAATTCAATCTTATAGATAGGAATTGCAATTATACTGTAATAATGGAATCTGGCAAAATGAGCACTAAAGAAAAATACAATTTAATAGTACATAATATAAGGTACTTACAAACTCAAATTTTGTGAAAAAAAACTTGTTATTGATGGCTGCTTGAAGGAACTTTTTTGTCTTTCAATGGTTAGAAAATCGCTCACATTTTGTAAACAAAGGAAAACAGAATCGTCTACACAGTCTCTACTTTCAAGATATTGCTGTAGTGTCGTCATTGTCGCATGTGCTTCTTGATTATTTGGTAGTGAAATGCAATTTACTTCCTCATCATCTTCTTCAGATTCAGAATAATCCTCCACCTTTTTTACTTCTTCAACTATATCTGAATCACTAAATTCTTCACAAACTGCAACATTTTCGCCAATATTAAAAAACTCAGCATCATCATCTTCAGAAATAACTTGATCTTGTAGATTTTCATTCATAACACATGAGTCTGCAATGCTTACAAAGAAGCCACACTTACTGAAGCAATTTTTGATAGTGATTTGTTTCACATCGTTGTTCCAGGCATTCGAAATTAGTCTAATTGCTTCTAACAGATCACACTTTTGATTTATTTCATTTTCATCATCCTTGATTGCCTTCCGCACAAGACGTTTTCTGTAGGAATGCTTTAAACATTTAATTATTCCCTGGTCTGCTGGTTGTAGCTTAGAAGTTGTGTTAGAAGGGAGAAACTCTAACTTGATAGACTTCAAGTTCAAAAGTTGACTGATCAACGAAGATCAACACTTTATGCTTTTTTGCATGAAACACTACATCAAATTTTCTGATGCATTCCTTGAACAATATTAACGCCACCCAAACTTTGTGATTAGATCTGTACTGTACAGGAAGTGACTTTTGATGTTTGAAACAGCGAGGATTTTGTATTTACTGATGACCAGTAAAGGTAATTTTTCTGTTCCAGAAGCATTTGCTCCGACAAGGACAGTTAAACGTTCTTTACTTAGCTTTCCACCGGAACATGATTCCCCCTTAAACATTATCGTCTTGTTAGGAAAACATTTGTAAAAAAATCCCATTTCATCCATATTGAAAACATTGTCCGCACTAGAACCTGAAGAAGTTTGGGTAATGAAACTGTCTTCCATTCATCACACAGTACATCAGACACATCTTTTGCTTCACCGTGTAATGTCCGAAACACAATGTTGTGTCTGGCTTTAAACTTTTCAACCCACCCCGTGCTTGCAGTGAAGCCTTCCACATTCAATAATTTTGCGAAATCCAAAGCTTTCTCACGTAACATCTTACCACTTAAAGGATTTACACTCTTCTTTGTCCTGTAATATGTAAACCATTTTACGAAGGCTGTTTCGATATCTGGGAAGGCACATGTCTTCATCCTTTTGCACTTTGAGTTGACACTTGACTTACGTCGTTTGAAAATGCTTTCTTTATCTTTCAGTATGGTAGATAATGTGTTGGTAGGGATATTATATTTCAAGGCTATATCTTTTTTGTTTAAATTAGGATTGTCTTCTTCTTTTGATCTTTTATCAAATTTACTTTTTGTTCTAAAGTAAGAATTTATAATTTCCGCTTCGACATTTTGAAAGACCCAACTGAAAGCGTATTACGATGTGAAAGCAAGAAACACTAAAATGACAACACTCAATATTAAAGTAATGAACTTCAATTAAATCTCAATACAATCAGGAAAAAAAAATCCTTGCATAAAAGCGTGGGAAATTTGACCAATTAGAATTCACTTAGCCACCTGCTCTGTTTCCAAAGAATACTTGTCGAGAAAAGGGAATGCGTAAAAGAGAAATAAATAGGGTGGTGTAGGGCTGAGGGGGGGATGGGACGAATTCCGCTGAAATTCCAAACTCGCAGAGGCTCCACACTGACCGATGTAGAAAGTAAAAATAGCGCCTTTCAAAGCTGGTGAAGGAGTGCAGAAAAGTTTTATCTAACAGAAAGTGCCAGTATTTTTGAGCTGTGGCTGAAAAATTAAGAAACTTATAGAATTACTGTTTTTTCTCTATCGGAAAAAAATTGACTTAAAAAATGTAGACTTCGACAGAATGAGAAAGTTTATCGTTGAATTGTAATAAAGGGGCCAGGACTTCGTGTAAATTTCGACTTAAAGAATATTCGGCTTATCGAGAATTTACTCACTGTATTATTATTATGCTTCATTATTAAAATTAATGGTCATATTTTTTAATTCATCATACTTACATTGAACTGGAAACTTAAGGAATATTTCACCAAAAACCAGTTGATTAGCAACTTTAAATCATATGTCTATGTCATATTTTTACATAAAATAAAAAATTAAACTGAAATAATATTGATTGCTAAAGAAAAGTACATAAATTTACAAGTTTCTCAATTCTTATGATTTCATTTCCAGTACTTTTTGAATAAAAAAAATGTATTTCATTTTTTAAAAGTTGTGAATATATTTCTTTAGGTATGAAAGGTGTGAATATAAGTACACATGAGACTACATGCAGAAAAAAATATTGCATTTTGGTTCACAGCAATTGTAGTAACAGAATTAATATTTTAAAAAATATATAATAATAATAAAAGAAAAAACTCTCCCGTCTAAAAAAAAAAAATTAATTTACTAAACACAAAATATTTATAATTATTGTCTTAAAATAATATATATCATTAGACAGGAAAATAACATCAATAAAATAATTATACATTGCAAAATATTATTTATCTGAAAAACATCAGATTTCATTGTCATAATAAACACTTTTTTCTAAGAACAAAGTTACTAAATAAAGGTGAATATCAAATGAAGAGAATAAATCAAGAGATTACAGTAAAAAACTGACTATTGTCATTATATTTTAATTAATAGTACCTTAGATTCATATAAAATCAGATTTTTCTGAGGACTACTAGACATATTTAACTTGTAATATATTAATCTATGGTACTTTTTAATTACAACGATCAGTTTTCTAAAGAGATGCAGAACATTTATTTTCAGCCTTTAAAAAATACATAAATTTATATATGCTAAAACATTCTGTTCCATTATTAAAAATTTTTATTGAACATTTTACATACTTCATTTTCCTTACGAGAAGTCAGCAACAAGTTTTCTAAATCTAAAACTTTCTTCTGCCACTGAGAAATGAAAATTATAATTAAGAATACATTTCAACAATAAATAATAAAGACTAAAATTATTTCTAATATTTGTTTTTAAATAAGAAACATAATATATTTTATTAGACAGCAAAATAACAATAACAAAATAATTATGCATTACCAAAAATTGCTAATTTATTTTAAATAAGAAAAATAATATACTTCATTAGGCAGAAATATATATATATTTATATATATTTACATGGAAAGCAAAAAACATTCTAAAATTGAGATTTTTGTGATATAGCTGGGACCACAAATTTGAAATTCAATATGGAGGTTACTTTTAAGATATAGGTATCTGAGGACTTATAGCTAAGAAGAGTTACTAAAAGCTTCGAAATTTAAAAAGGGTCAAGCAAGCAGAAAATGTTCTAAATTACTATGTATTTTGAATTGTTAGGGCTAGAAACTTGAAATTTGGCATAACTGCTCCTTTAGAGATATAAATACTTGCACAGAACAGTTTTTTAAAAATTCAAAATTTAAAAGGGTGCAAAAGCAAAAATTGTGATTTCTGTGATACAGTTTTTGAACGTTGGGAATTTGGCATGGTGGTTACTTGTAAGAAGTAAATGCTCACTAAGAATAGTTTCTAAAAAATTCAAAATTTAAAAAGGTGAAATGAGCACAAATGTTCTACATTCATTCTAAATTATGATTTAGTTGGAATTCTTAAGGTTAAAAATGTGGAATTTAGTATGGTTACTTTTAACATGTAAATGCTCGGTATAAATGTTTTATAAAAAAATTTTAATTTAAAGGTATGAAATGAACAGAAAATGTGTTAAAACTGTTCTAAATTAGGACTCATTTAGAATTGTTAGAAACAGAAGCTTAAAATTTGATATGTCTGTTACTTTCAAGACTTAAATGTTCGCACAGTACAGTTTTTACAAAATTCAAAAGATTGCAGGTGGAAAAAGTGTTTTAAATTTGCGATTTCTGTTATACTGTTAGGACTAAAAAATTGAAATTTGACACAGTGGTTATTTTTAAGTTATATGTTCTTGCTAAAAATGGTTTCCAAAATATTCGAAATTTAAAAGGATAAAATGAGCAGAAAATGTTCTAAAAACATTCTAAAGTACAATTTAATTGAAATTGTTATGGATAGAAATTTAAAATGTCAGTTATTTTAGAGAAGTAAATGCATGCACAGAACAGATTTTTAAAAAATTCGAAATTTAAAAGGGTGTAGGAGCAAAAAAAATTTCTAAAATTGTGATTTTTGTGACACAGTTGCTACAAAAGCTTGAATAACTAGAAATTAATTTTAGATTTTCTTGTTAATTGATCATTATTGCACTTACAGGAAAACTTAAAAGTTCATAAAAGATGCAGATTTTAGATCATTGATTTGATTACATTTTAAACCTCATATCTGAATACAGTAAAATATCTTGTAGCCAGAACCAGCACTTTTGAAGGCTAAATTTAAATCTGAAATTTAGGCTTATGAGATAAAGAAAAAATGTATTTAAAAAGCTTTTTTGTTTTTAAAAGCATCTGGTGTCTGTGTACAACATCTTGGATTTATTTACAGTGAAGAAAAAGACAGAAAGTCATTAATGAAATTTTATTATCCCTATGAAGCAAAACATTTTCCAATTTTGCAACCAAATGAGGAGTTTTGTGGCAAATTGAATGTCATGATTTTTTTTCCCTGCAACCATTTGATGAAATTTGCAAATTTCTCTTGTGATTGTTTGATAAAATTCACATTTTTCTGTACATGATTATTGGACAAAATTTGTGATAATTTTGTATAATCATTTGAGAAATGTTGAGATTTCTTGGCAATCGTTTGATAAAATTTGCATTTTTTGCTTAATTGTTTAATGATGAACTTAGTTATTTTTTGCATGAGCAGGTGATGAAATTTGCAATTTTTCTCCAGCAATCATTTGATGGAACTTACAAAATTATTTTTTTGTGACCGATTGACAAATTTAATTTTCTCTCTCACTGACGGACGAAATCCGGTAGCTGTTTCTGCAAAATTCGCAATTCATTTTCTATGATTGTTTGGCTAAATTCACAATTTTTTCTGCAACCAACTGACAAAATTAGTGTTTTTTAGCCCCTCAATGCTATTTCTTTCAGGCATCAATTAAAGCGCATCACTAAAAAATAACATTACACATAACCATAAGCCATCCATAAAAAGAAGCATCTACTGGAATTTTTTTAACTTCTGAACATCGCACATTTTCAATTTTTACACCATCGTATAGGGAAAAAAAGTATTTTAAATGCAATTTGTTTGAAAACTGCATCTCAATTTATTTTTGATATATTAATATTTTGTAGTTTATAATGCCATTTCTGCAATGGTGGCAACTGAAGTACTCCATTTCTGTAGAAAGTAAAGGGAAAGTAGTAGATTACTATACCTTTTTGTTACCATTTTCTTATAACAACTGAAAAAAAAAAAAAATTAAAATACGTCACGTACTATGCCAAAAATATCGTCTGTTATAAAAATGTATTTTAAAGAACATTTGTGTGACTTATTTTCTCCGCTTTTAATTGCTATCAAAAAGTTAAGATGCAATTTTATTAATCCGTGTGTAATAACATTTTCCGAATTCTGAAAAAATATAAATGAATGATTTCTGATAAAACATGGAGCTATTATAAACTATATTTAATTTTCAGTATCCATATTAATGTTACAAACAAATGAAGGCATATGAATCATTACATAATCGATTTTTTAATCGAGTTTCTTGAATGGTGACATTGCTTTTTTGGTGGGTTTGTGTGTTATTCTGTGATAGTGACATCACATGCATACTTTTCTATAGATATTGTTTCAGACTGAATTGTAAATGTGGAATTCTTCAATGGATGCAAAGGACATAATTTTATGTAAAATAAAAGTGTGTATTGTCTTAAAACTGAAATATGTTTTGCACTTTCTATATATATATATATGCAGTAGAGATGAGTTCGGGCTCACTTTTCGAAGCCCGGGCCCGCCCGACCCCGACGATTTTAAATCCGAGCCCGCCCGAGCCTGAAACATTTTTTCGTCATTAGAGCCTGAGCCCTCCCGAGCCGATACCAAAAATGTAAACCGAAAAAAAAGTTTAATAAAAATTGCATAAAAGTTGTTCTAAATGTAATATCTCATTTTTTAACAACTTCGTACATGACAATAACTGTTAATCCCTAGCACAAAATTAATTTTATGACATTTACATTTAATCTCATCAAAAGATAAGTCCCTAAAAAGATTCTCATATTTTTCTCTCGCAACAAGCAAATCTGACGGAAACATTAACAAAGTGCATTTTAGAAATAAATGAATGAATGAAATTTGCAGAAATTGCGATTTATATGACGAAGAATCGAACAACGTTTTTCTATTTGCTATAAAATGTGTACATCTTTCGGAATTCTCGTGTTCTTGAAAAACAGCTTAAATGAAAAGTTCAACAAGATTGTCTGAAAGATCCGATGCTTTTTATAGGAAAAGAGAAAACACTGATCGACAGTAACGCTCATTGACTAACAACAGAAGAGATTACTTTTTTCACCTAGATTGTCAAATAATAAAATAAAATAAAATAAACAATCCAATTTTAAAATATCCTACTATTTTGGCGCTTTAGCGTGAATGATATAAATCTGCAAATATCGCAAATTTCTTTTAAAATAGCTATGATGTTGTAACATTAATCAATCATCACATATAATTATACCTAATTTAAAACCAAAATTGTCCTTTTACAAATATATTTAACTGAAACTTCCTTCTCAATTTATACAGCTAATAAATATTCCTTTTAATGTTTACCAAATTATCAACTGTTAACAAAATAAAGCAAAAAAAAAAAAAAAAAAAAAAAAAAAATCAACTTTCTCACCCTTGTTAACGAACAGTAAAGTTAAATGCTTTTATTTCCGTTCACCAATAAATAAAACTATTTTTTTTATCATTTTCTTTTCTTTTGTGCAGTAACCTAAACAGTTAACAGAACTTTGCTTTCATCATTCTGGTGAAAATAACATCAAAATGATTGCTTATGGAAAATGTAATTTTCAACTCAGTCGTCGCCTCGTCCTGAGGACGAGAAGTAGGTGATAATAGATGCCTCATTTATTTATTGAAACCATAGGAAACTGAAAGATTAATGATTATTATGAAAGGAGTAATTAAATTACTTTTACAAGAATAAAAGCTTTTTAACAGAGATAAAAATAAGGAATACTAAATTTATTTTAGAAACACAAATAAATTTTAGATATTAACACACCTTAAAAAGCATTGACAGAATAATATAGGGAACACAAGAAATTTTGATGATTATACATTAATATATTACTTCTTATATTTTTTGAAAAGTTTTTTTTTCATGCGGGAATAAATAAAATTATCAAGTTAAAAAAAAAATGAGCCTGAGCCCGTCCGACCCCGAAGGCTGGCATGAAAATCGAGCCCGAGCCCGTCTCATCTCTAATATACAGTAGAACCTCAATTATCCGAAGTAATTGCAGACCTGCCAACCTTTGAAAATGAGAAATCGTAGCACACAAAATTTAAATTAATCTGGAGGTTGGTTGGTTGGTTTTTCGTGTTTCGCAGCCATCTTTTGACATTCGTAAAAGAAATAAGGTTTCAGTCTTTCAACTCAATATAGTAAATTTTTTCCTCTGAAATTTTTTATATAATATTTAAAGTTTCTTCTCGTTTCGCAGCATTTTTTTTTTTTTTTTTTTTTTTTTTTTTGTAAAAGGAGCCTGGTTCCAATTTTTTAGCCCAGTGCAGTAAATTTTGACGAAATTCTCGAAATTTTTTCCCGTGGTCGTTTCAGGATATTCACAATTTTTTTCCCGCAATCGTAATTCACATTTTTCTATTACGATTCTTTGTTGAAATCCGCACTTTTTACAATGAACTTTTGACAAAATTTGCATTTTTTACAGCATTCCTTTGACGAATTTTGCGTATTTTACCACGCAAAATTGAAATGTTTAATAATAGTTCGTAAAGTGAAATGTTTAATAATAAATCGTACAATTTGTTCGATTTTGAACATTATTTTAAATCTTGCCCCTCAAAGACCCCCTCCCCCCTCCAGAAATTGTTAAAATGGCATCCCTGTTTCTAAGGAAGAGAATTCCTGTATAAATATTTACAGAAACACGATTCACTTGTGGTTGATATACATAAAGAGGGTTTTATGTTAAGAAGTTTGTTTTTCAGACCAGATTTTTTTTTCCTATGAGTATTTTTTAATGTCCGAATTTTCGGATTAATGACCAATTTTTTAAAACTTTCGGAAATGAATACTTTGAAATTTTGGGACAGAATCACTCCTGAAAAATATGCTGCGCGGGATAAAAATCGCAACTAGAAACAAAAAATGCGTTTGTGTTTTTTGCAAAAAATCATAGTTTAAGATCGATTTTCGTAGCATTGTAGTTTATAGGTCCAAATCGTAGCAACTACGATTTTTTCGTAGCACTTGGCAGGTCTGTAATTGCAGGGGCGCCATTTCAGAATTTTCTTTTGGGGGGGGGGGGGGCTGTACTCTCTCCCATCAAAACGAAAACCTATGAAAAATTCCGTTTTAAGGAGTTTTTTTTTTTATCTTAGCAGGTATAATTTCAAGATAGTGACTAACATTTTTTCCGTTTAAGACAGTATTCTATTATAGACAGTTTCCCTTTTTACAAGTATTCTTAAAGGCATTTAAAACATCCTTTCTATAGTATACCTCTGAAGAGTATAGGTATATTACATTTATTGTAAAACTTGCGAATACGAAACCTGTCAAAAAAAGAATTGTTTCGTAAACGGAAAAAAAAATTAAGTTTCTATGAAGAAAGCACTATATAATTATTCTTGCTAAAAAGGGTATCTGTCTAAAACGGAGATTTTTTTTTTGGACTTTGCAGGCTTTACGGACAGGACAGAAAGCCATTTAATAAGTTTCTTAGAGTGGGGAGAGGAGGCAAGATTTTGTTTGAGGGGAAGGGTTTGAAATAGCATGCCATTCTTAACATTTTCATAAGCATGGGATTCTTCAAGAAATATTTGTAACACTTTCCAACGCAATTGAAAAGTGAATTGGGTTTGTCTGCCCGTCTGGTCATGCTCTAACTCACGTAAATATACTCGGATTAACGCGTAATTGATATATGTTATTAATGTTTACAATGGAATGTTCGGTATTCAAAATGAAGTGTGTATCATTCATAGTTCATTTACAGGAGGACTCAAAAGTATTGCGTTAGATTATGGTCTATCGGGTAAAATCATTTGCGGTATATTTTAATATTGTTGTATTACAGTACTTAAACATAATAACATTTATATACATTATTGGGGTGCACTAAAAGATTACTACTACATGTAATGTTATGTTTAGCACTTACAGTTCGCATCCGGGAGAACTCACAAGTATTCCGTTATATTATAGTCTATGAAGAAAGAATATTTGTGACGTATTTTAATAATGTTACTCCGTTACAAACATAATGAAATTGATAAAAATTTCTGAGATGTGCAAATTAGAGATGAGTTCGGGCTCATTTTTCAGAGCCCGGAGCCAACAATTTTAAATCCGAATTCGAAAAAGTTTGTGCCATCAGAGCCCGATTCCAATACCGAAAGAAAGTATGCACGGAAAAAAAAAGGTTCAACAAAAATGCATATTTAAAAGCTGTTCTAAATGTAATAGATCTCATTTTTTAACAACTGTTAATCTCTAGCACATAATTAATTTTATGAAATTTACATTAAATCTTATCAAAAGAGACGTTTAGTGTCAAATAGAAATATACTTCCCTAAAAAGATTTTTAAATTTTTCTCCCGCAACAAGTAGGTATCTCTGATGGACAATAACGAAGAACATTTTATGTATAAATTAATGAAATTTGCAGAAATTATGATTTATATGACGAAGAATCGAACAGCGTTTTCTGTTTCCTATAAAAGGTGTACATCTTTCGCATTTATCATGGCTTTGAAAATAAGTTTGAATTATAAATTCGAGACCGTTACCGAAAAGATCCAATGCTTTTATAGAATTTATGTACACCATGTAGTATTCAAAAATTTAGTTAAACTAAAAAACCATACCATAAGTGAAAGAGGAAACGCTGCTTGATTGCTTTCAATCGGGAATAACAACACATGCCAATTTTATCTACTTACGTACGAAAGTGATTGTATGAATATGAAGAACAGAGCCACAGAATGAGCAGACTTCAAGAAGAAGCATGAATAAAATCACCAACATTATTTTCATATAAAGAGCGATTACAATCGCAGACAATAGGAGACTAAAAATTTGCAAATCTTAGGCTAATGCTGATTGACGTAAAAGAAAATATTTATTTTGCGTTAGATCTCTGAAAAAATTAATAATAAATAAACATTCCAATTAAACAGTATCCTAATGGCGCCATATTCTGATTGAAGCCAACATCAATAGGTCATTACTTGCGTTAAACTACAGACATAAATCATCAAATATCACAAGTTTTCTTTCAAAATAATGTTCGACAAATACTAAAAAAAAAGAAAAAAAATCTATTTCTCTTTCCTCCTGATCAAAATAGCATTAAAAAGACTTGCAATGGGATAATTAATTTTTAAGGGGTAAAAAAATTATTTTTTGTTTCTACACGAGTACGAGAATAAATAAAATTGCCAATTTGAGAAAGAATGGGCCCGAGCCCGAAGGCTAGTATAAAAATCAAACCCGTGTCAGGTCCGGGTTGAGTCCGTCTCATCTCTAGTTCTAATACATACTTTCTGTAGAATATGGGGTGTGAAGCATTCATCACTCATTTACAAGGTTATGCAAAAGAGTTCGATTATTTGATGGTCTACGGGTAAAAACTGTTTCGCAGCGTATTTCAATTATGTTGCACTATTTCAAACATGATGAAACTGATATATATTACTGAAGCTAACAACAAAATGCTTGCAGTAAAATAGGATGGGGATTGCATTTATCATTCATTTACAGGGACACATAAAAGATTTCGGGAACAAATCTGTATGCGAAGTTTGGCTATTAGGAATGATTGCTGCAAGTCCGTTTTCACTTATGGTATGGTTTTTTAGTTTAACTAAATTTTTGAATACTACATGGTGTACATAAATTCTATAGAACATATACAGAACAATTTTTAAATCCGTAAGACACACAGAAAAATTCGTAAGCATTATTGAGAAAGAGCAGGAATTGCTTAAAGATGTTATTTTTAATTTAATTTATGCATCTTAAAGTTGTCTTTCAAGGTCAACTACATTTAGTATAATATACTAAGGTAAGTTTGCTGCATATAAATAAAATCATATACAGGGCTATGCAAAGAACTGGATACAGAGGTGCCAAGCTCGCACTAATCTTCCGTAATGCGGGGATTAATTTAACCCTGTTTAACAATGTTTCGAACCAGAAAAATTACTTGATGAATCTTTATTTATTTAATTCTAGTTTTCTACGTAGAACTTATTTAATTCCATCTCTGAAAAAAAAATTCCGGTACGAAATGTATTAAACCAGGGTTAAATTAACCCACATGTTACGGAGGATTAGTGGCAACTTGGTACCTATGTGGATATAATAATCGCCTATGGATATTAACTCATGGAAGCGTAATTTAAGTAGCTTAAGCACTGCTTGTAAATTTCAGCATTAATATGTGGTGTGTATTAAAATCTGTATGTCATATACAGGGCTGTACAAAAGAATTTAAGTACGTTTCCTCCTATCGGTAGAAACAGCTGAAGGGGAATTTTTAACTATGTTATGCATTTTCTTACTAAACATAATTTAAGCACACTGTGTATCATATGTACAAATTTATAGATTATATACAGAGCTTCACAAAATAACTGGATTACTTTTACGGTTATGGGTTGTAATTATTGAAATATGGTTTTTAAATGTGGTATAAAGACTGTTTCCTAAAAATCTGCACAAACTTTTCTTGACTTAAAAGTCATTAAAAAATGAGATAAAGAACTCAAATGGGCACTGTAAGGTGACTTCAATAACCACATTCCTCTGTAAAACTGTTATCGGATTTCAATTAAACCGTTTCGTTTGACATTATCGATTTTACTTTTGGTGGTACTTGCTAGACATTGTAGAAAATTTAAGTTCATAATTTTGAAACAATACTTGATTCGATTGATCAATTTCTGGATGTTACCTGCTTTCTAGCCTTTGGCATACACTTTTGACTTCAGATACTTTCAGAACCGCTCAATTGGTCAAATTTGGGGAACGCTAACCAGGTTGTCAGACTTCTTTATGAAAGTGAAGTTTTGCTGGCGGAAATGGCTGAGAACGATTTTGCAGAGACGACTGCTATCCAAGTCTGGCCAGATACCGTAATCACCATCATTGTAGTTACTACAGATGTAGGGGATAAGAAGACGGCTAATGCCCTTGTTCAAATGTCGTTGCCCATTGACAGCGAACCCAGACATTCGGATGAACGGACCACTCAAACCTTTCGGACCCATTGCAATCCATACGAGGATCTTGTCTTGGAATTTTGCTTTAGTAGAAAATTTAATGATATCTTGGGTCGTAGAGACGTCAGATGTATAATAGCCACCGTTATAGTTAAACGTGGAACGCTTGAGCTTAAAATATGAGCCGTCACCGTCATCGAAGATGAATATTCTATCAGAGAATCTTCTGAACAAGTGACCACACTTCGTTTTCACGACAACCATTTGTTTTTCTGTTCATTCTGTTATGACCATTTCTTGTAATATTTGATGTTCAGGTTCTTAATGATTGTCTTTTGTTGGTGGTTAGGTGAAACACTGTATTTCGAAGGCATGGGATGGATTAATACTCGGTCGTTTTCGTCAAACAGTCCTTTCAACTGCTCTAACTCTGGCTTGGAGATTTTTTTTTTTTTTTGCCTTCCTACCCGATCCCAGTTCTTTTTTGGCCGAGAGTCCCTCCTAGTAACATTCTAGAACATCGTATGTAGTTCGTTTGGTGATATTTTCGGAAAATAAATAGTTCACGATGGACTTGCTCCTTGATGAATATTGCTTTCATAAAACTTGTACACAATAATACATAGACACTCCTCTTGTGGCTCTATTCTCGGAAAACACAGATTATTTAATGATCTCTTGGCTAATGGCCATGCTCTTATATACCATAGCACAACACTTCATGTGCAAGTTTCACCTGATTCGGTTTCCTATGCTATTTTACATAATTGCAAAGTTTGTGCGGATTTCTAGGAAAAAGCCCTTATGTTTTCTAAAATGTTTAATTAGAAATATTATTTACCTTATTGAAAGGCTAAGCTTTGCTAAAGCATTCTTGATGTGTTGGAAAGTGTTTCATAATCTATGCTTGACGCATGATTTTTCTCTCTTGTTTAATTTTCAAGGGAAGACCATGCTATTTTATTTATTTATTTGCTTATTTTTCTTGCAGAGCAATGCAAAATCAATTCGTCAATTGACCGCAGAAAAAAAAATGTGAAATTTGCAAATTAGACTTGGAAAAAATAGATAAATTGGCAAATTAGAAATTTTTTTTATATAATTATTAGTTTATATACCTAAAGTGTTTATTTATACGTGTTTTTATTGTAATAAAATTTGACAACCTATTTTAGGTTTTGAGTAATTTTTTAAAATTCTTTTGAGTTTGACCTGCGATGACAGATAAATTTTCTAAAATATCAAATTCCTTGGGGGGGGGGGGCTTTGCCCAGCCCCCTCAAATGGCGCCCCTGTGTAATTGGGACCGGCCATCTTTCGGAAAACCAAAATTTTCAGATAATCGAGAATGCTTGAATTTTAAGATTAAAGAGAGATTTATGTAGGAGTAGAATTCTCCTAAAGAAAATGCAAGCTATGGGTGCAAAGAGCAGTTGAGGCCCAGCCGTAAAGTTGCAACACAGCAGAAAGTATCTGGGAGGATCTGTGAACACATTTTTGAATAGGCAGACGTAGCTGGGTCGAGGTCAAGAGAGGTGTCTCTCTGAAATAGGGAATTAGATTTAATGACAGGACGGTGTCCATGTCTTATTTCAAATCTTCTCTTAATCTTTACTATATTTTTTGTTAATGTTGTCGCTTGCGTAGTGCTTGTATATAAATCTTTTTATATAATTAAAAGTTTGTGAAAAATCACTGAAGTTGATTCATCATACCTAAACCTCCGACTCAGTTTTTCTACATATATGCAATATTTCTTATTATGGTAACATGTATTTACTAAAAATAAAGCAGTAGCAAAATAGAAACAAGAATAAATTACCTGAATTTTAATTTTGAAATTAAGTACCTTTAACATATATCACAAAAGTTTGAGTTGGGTTGATTTTTGACGGCCAATTATCTACACGAGGGATATAGGCCGTGGGGGGAGTGCCTTCCGTGGAGGTCTTTCTAAGGGAACCTAATCCGTATTAACGCATGGAAATCCACGGTTCGAAGAAAACCACGAAAACCCCGAATGATTAGGCCGACGGGCGCGATTGGGTTCGAACCCAGCACCTCCCGTCTACCAGCTTCGAGAGCAGAACCTCTCAGCCACTGGTGGGGCCACAAGGGTTTGAAAAAATGTTTTGTTTGATGCAGTTTCGATTGCCTTTGCTTTCAAGCTCCATCAAGGAGTTTTTTAATATTATTAGTTCACAAGTATCACAGTCTTTCTGCTGCTCCAGCCATGCCAAAGCTTTTGCAAAACCTTCATAATTTCTAATTTGTTCATTTTCTTCATTCCACTTTGCAGCTTACGGGAGCTCAAGCTAAATTCAAGGGAACTCTAAGAAACGGCATCGAAAATATTTATATGTATTTGTAGTTCGGAAAGGATCACTTGCACACAAGAAATATGCAAATATGCTAGTTAAATCAGAGAAAGCTTTCAAAATGGATTTTGCACACAAGGAATGTAACAGTAAAAAAAAAAAAAAAAAAAAAAAGGATTTTGGTTAACTGAGAGTTTCGGATAAAAGAGGTTCTACTGTACATATATATATATATATATATATATATATATATATATATATATATATATAACCATTAATTATATATATATATATATATATATATATAATATTTATTTACTAGCAGGCTGAGCCCGCTGCGCTGGACCATTTTTCAAATAAACCTTCAATCAAACGAAATGGAAAATTCGACCCTGTATTTTAAATTAATATGGACCTTCACCTGGAAGATCCTTCCCCATTTTCTGAATATGCATCGGACGCAATTGCGCTATTATATTATCTGATGCGTTAGACAAAATACGGGCAATTCAGAAGCAACTCTTTAGTACATCATGTAGAGTTTGGGAGGGAAATGCGGCCATTACGATCATATCACCACACTACTAAAAAAGAGAGAATTACAATGACTGCAGAGATTGACCATTTAACTTAAAGAATGTTCGGGTTATTCACTTTCGTGTTTTAGGTCTTTTACTACGGGCTTCTCAGCTTGGTACTTTGTGCTGATCTGATAACATAAATACAATCTCTATGTTACATTATATTTGGTAATATACGTCTTCTTTTGGCAGGTTTTCGCTACAGTTTCTTATCTTCAATTTCCAGTAGAGTAAATACAATCAAAACAGTATTTAACTTTTATATTTTAAAATATGTGAATCATGTAAAAGTGGATATTTAAAGCGGAATTGTGTGAATAAAATTAAAATAATGTCATTTTAACTGACGTTTCTTTTTACATACCAGTTTTAATCATGCAACTATTAACCTAGGAAAATAACCTCGATAACTAATTCAAATAGAAAACTAAACCTCTAGTTTTCATTCAATAAAATCTTCCCAATCATCCGTAATCGGATCCAGAACCAAGCTTGATGTAAAACGTTAGAAATGTTCGTAACGGTATGGCTAAAAATGTACCAGAGTTAGCTACAAAACATGGTTAATCACACTCCAAACTACATTCCATTAAATAATGTCAAATTGCTGTTGATTGATTTTTAGATCTTTCACTATCAAAACTCTTTGCAAATGATAAGTAAAGTTAGTTATGCAAAATTTTTAGTAGTGATCTTTTTGACAAACCGAAGGTTTTTTTTTGCATTTCTCTAATGAGTGTAATAAGATGGAGAAATAAGCATTTTTTATGTATTTAACGCATTTAAGTACTTTTTTTTTTAAACCTAGAGTAAATGAACAAATATTGTTCCATTGGCCACCTTTGGCATTTGAAAAGCTTTTTTTGTACATTCAAATTAATGCTTTTTTAATGATAGTAAAACAACTGCACATGAAAAATATCTATTAGTAAATCTTCTTTTGTCCATTTGCTCCATACAAAAAAAACATAAATTTACTAATCGCTAATTACTAAAAGTACAAATTTCGCTTAATCTTCTGAAATCGGATTTACCGTCCACGGTTCCTTTCAAATATAAACGAATCTTCCAACACTATACAGTAAATTCGCCAATTGTAAGGTGGCTGATTATGGAAGATTCATCCAATATCTTTTTATAACATTTCTAAAAGAAGGGAAGATATGAAAAAAAAAAAAATGACGAATTTAATGGGATATCGAAAAGTGATTTCAGAAAGCAATTTTTATTGCAAGATGTCTTTTTTCGTGACAGAAATAATGCATAATTGCTTACATTTTCTTAAGAATAATCTTTACTACCTAACATTGAAAGCATTGAATGTTTGTATAAGGGAAATTGGCGATATGTTTTTTTATTAAAAAAAGAATGGACAATATTAGCTAATCTGGCTTCGAGGTTATAAAAGTCACAAATTTGGGGAAAACAAACCGACATGCTTTCACAGTAAAGTATGAGAAATTTTTTAAATGTCTAAAATTAAATTATTTTACAGTATGTATGTACATGTGTGGGAGACATTTATACTAAAATTAAAATATCTGACTCCATTTTTAAAATATTAATTGCTATTTATATATTGTACATTTGAATTTTAAAAAATACTCAAAAAATGCTTTCGTACACTTGCAAAATCACCTTTATTGTAAAACATCGCTTGAACCCAATTCCCGCTTACATCTTTTTGGCTTAATATCAAATTGTTTGGCGACAAAAGTGAACTCAAAAATCACAAATAAAGATATAACATCTAAATCACAAGTGCCATCTTTTTTACAATTACATCTGCTAGTTTCGTCTGTAAGTCACATGATGGAAGAGTTAGAAATAAAAAAGAACAAATCAAAAACAAAATTGTTACCACAAGGAAGGTCTCCTTAAAGAGAATACTCTAATTATTTTGAAAAAAAAAAATGCTTATAAACTACTCATGTATGTAGTAAAACATCAGCCAAATTTAGTGGCAGAATCTCAGTAAAAATCTGAAAAACAAAAGAAAATCATTTGAGTATTTGGCGCAAAAAAGACGAACGTTCCACGCTATTTGGCTACCAACACATTTCCTTCCCAAATGCAAGATATTTAAATGCATTTGGGAATTGCTTGTTAAATAGGTGTTTAAATGCCTAAAACTCAATGAATTGAAATCTAAACAAAAGATTAGGGTATTATTTTTATCTTTAAGCGTATATAATATATACAAATTGCGTGTTGCAGTAGTTATTTAATTTTACATGGCTTCACCGGCTGGAAATGTTTTAAGGGTACTATTTGATTATTCATTCAACCAATTTTGCCAAATTATATAAATTGCCAAACGCTTCGCCAAATTATATAAATTGCCAAACTGCTCGCCAAATTATACAAATTGACAAAATTTTTATTTTAAACAACGAAAGAATAAATAAATTTGTAAACATTAGAAAAATTACAAATAGAAGTGAAATTAAAAATCACTTGATGACGCAACAAACATGTGTACCATGTTTAATGTCAAGTGAATGTAAAATTTACGATTAGCTATTATTGGCATTTATCTTATAGTTTGGCGATAATTATTTTGTCGACGGGATAATCAAGTAGTATCGTTTTAAATTTGTTTTAAAAGTAGCTGGCTAATTAAAAATGCTACCATTAAACATTTTATATTAAATACTTGTTTCCATGGCAACAATAACCTTCATTTCTTGTTTCTGACACTAACAATATCGAAGTCAAATTGCCAATGTTCCGAATTGGACATTAATTTTGAATTTGGAAAAAATTTAATAAACTGAAATTTTGTTTTAGACCGTATAATTATGATAATAAAATTTTAATATATACACATATAAAGGTATATGACAAAACTGTAGTAATAAAAATGTATTTATTACGTTAAACTTAATCTATCTTTGTATGAAGAGTAGAAAAAGGTTTTACTTAAAAATTATCATAAAAAAAGTATCTTTCAAAATTTTATTGTGCAGCCAACCAGCATTAAATCGCCAAAAAAATTAAATTTTCATTATTTTTTTACAAACTCTAAATGGAGGTTCTGCGGATTTTTTTTATAAACATATTATATGTCACGAGAAGAATATTCTATATATTCCTCATGAGAAGAATATTATATAATTTTTTCAAATATTTCTGAGCATGCACTTATCAAAACTTCTTTGATATCATCCTATCAATTTTTCAGATGCATTTTTCTTAACCTGACGCAAAAGATAAAGAGCCAAATCTTATTTCAATTGCAATATTTTAACTGAGTAATTTTTTAAGCATTACGAACATTCCCTTTCATGTTTAAATTAAATATTTTTGTTTTTTAATATTATCTCATTAAAACGAATTTATTTCTTCTTTTTTTCTTCCTTCTTTTTTTTTTTTTTTTTCTAATTAAAATTAGTAACAGTTTTTTCGTTTATGTTTCGAGGTGCAATAGCTGTTTCAATTTTTTTATCAATGATAAATTTCGCCAAGAAATAAAATGGTAAACCTTATCGTCCAAAATAACAGAACTTTCCGTCATAATTCCATAACTAATATAGGTAGAATGATATGTTATAGCTTAAAACCTTCCCTGAAACGATACCTATCTAACGGTATAAGTTTCGCAAAAATCCATGCAGTAGAACTCGAAATCTAGGCGTTCGGAACGAAATTTCTGTTTGGATTCTATATATATAATAGATTTATCAGAGGTAACACTAAATTTTGAAAAAGCAGAATTCCTGATTCCTTTTTTTTTTTTTTTTTTCAGTCTAGTTGTCCAAATTTATGATTCCCATTGTTGTTTTACAAAAGGTGATACCCACACATTTCATGTATGACAGGCAGAGCCACAATTAAATCGCATTGTTAGGTAACAGATTTTGTTTATGGTAAATAGCCGGTGGGAAAGTACCACAAGTATCATTTATGCACATAATATTTATACATTTATTAATTTTTTTTTTCTTTTTGCCATTTTGTATGCCTTGATATGGATATTTATTTTATGTTATAATTTGTCTGTTCTTCTAATTGTATCTGACGTATATGGTTACTTAAAATGGCTCCATAAAATGTTTCCTATTGGAATAATTATTTTAAGAAAATTTAAAGTGAGATCCTATATATTCATATAGTTTCAAACAAGGAGTTATATTTTTTCTGCCAAAAAACTGATGAGGAAATGCACCAAGTAATTAAGTTTTAAATAACTATAGTAATAAAGAACATAATTTACCTTTTTGACTTCCAGATAATTATTATTCTTCTCTTTAGTAGTTGGCACAGACTGCTTCAAAAGAGTGTTTTCAGACCTATGTAAATACATTAATAAACTCTTTTTAATTTTTCAACATTTTTTTTTCTTTGTATGTATATGTTTAATCTCTTAAGATTTAAAAAAATACCAAATATTGTTCAAAATTCAATTGGAGAAAGTGTTTAAATGATTACCCAAAGAATTGTGTTATTCATGGCATCTGTACTACCTCAGTATATAAAAATGGATTAAGCAAATGAGAGAGAAGATTATCCACTTATTAATTAAGAAACGTAAAATATGATCAATTTTTGCTGTTCTTTTTATATTGACACACAGAAATGCAACTTATTGTTTATAATAATTATCATCTTAGTAATAATTATTAATACCATGGAGCTGAATCCTGTTAAATATAAATGCTTTATTATATTGGAAGATATCAGGGTTCATACGCTATTTGAATAACAAAATTCCTTGACTTTTCCAGATTTTTCAGATCACATTTCCTACAATTCCCTGACCTCAATTCATGACATTTTTAAAAATACAAATTACAATTCTAGATCTTAATGATTAAACTTACTTCTGGAAATGAAAATAACCTATAAAATTTAAACTAAAAATCTATATTATTTGATATTTAAAGTATAAAAAATGATAAAAAATTAAAAACAACAATAACAGAAAAATGAACTAAAATACAACTCAGATGGATAAGTAACTTTTTATTTATATAACTGAATTTACACATATTAAACATTCAAACTTTTTTAGACAGTTCTGCTATCATATCATTTGTGTTTTTCCGAAGCAGTTTGTTGTGTAAGTTTCAATTTTTTGTCTTTTAACAATTTTTTAGTCTTTTAATTTCAGCTACAGCTTTTCTTTTTTGCTTGCTTCATAATTTTCTTTCATTTTTCTTATTTAAATATTCATGATACCTGATCCTAGTTGACATGGCTCAACAATTCTTTTGCAGAAGTATTGCCTATTTGATGACAAATTTGCATAACTAAAACATCTTTATATTAAAAATGCAAATTTAGCAAAACTTGTACTTTCAAATTAAAAATCAGAACTTTTTTTACAAATGGACCTCGGAACTCGAGGAAATCTTGACACATGATAGCCCTAAAAAAAAATTTAAAAAAAATTGACTTTACCAGGTTTTAGAAAAGATTTGTAATTTTCCGTGACTTTTGGAACACTTGTCATTTTCCCTGACGATTCCCTGTTTTCCAGTCACGTAGGAACCTTGAATATCACATGCAGAAAGTTTATGGTGTGTGTAATGCAATTAGGATGAAAATCTTCCCTGATCCTTCTGCTTGCATATTTTATGCTATCACTACTAAACAGGAAGATTTTGCTCAAATCAGTCAAAATAACACTGTCCCATTATTCTGCCATCCAATTAATGTGAGTTTTAACCCAGCTTAATCTTTTTAACATTCGTTGAACCATTTAATTTTCTATTTGCCCTCTCAGTTCATAAATTTTTATAACTGCATAACTCACAATGTGTTGTTAATGCTTTTTTGCTAATCGTTGCCACAGATTAATCTCGGAAAATGAAACATTTGAAGTTACTGAAAAAATGAAAAGTAATTGTCAGAAAATTGTTAGACAAACTGCGTTAGAAAGGTAAAAAATTATATTTTTCTACCAACAACAGATTACCGATATAAACAAATGAACATTTCGGAAATTGTGATTAATTTTACAAATGTAAACGATGTGTCATTCATTTTTGAAAATTCATTGATAAAAATTAAACAATTTTTGTGCATTGAATATTTTAACTCCTGTAGTAGTAATATGCCTTTGACGTCATTCACCTATAAACCATAAAATTTAAAAGCGAAGTCTTAGAAAACTCAAGTCCATTTTCGGTACTTTTATGTTAAGCAGGAGCAAATCTCACCAATAACAGGGTTTTTTTCGCCAACAGTAGTTATTTTTTCGCATGTGTGATTTAGCAACAATGCTTTAAAGTTGAAATAAAATGCTATGGTATTTATTATTATTGTTATGTATTTTAAAGGAAATGAGTGAAAGGCATTTATTTTATTTGTATGCAATATATGTAATTTGAATGTTTGTATTTTAAATAAAAGTTGTGCTTTTAAATGAAATGGATTAAAGGTTTATATTTTAAGTGAAATTAATGCAATATGAATGATGTCAATGGGAACGATATTTGGCAATGTATCACATCGCCAACCTAACATAATTAATGTAATAAATATAGTCTTTAGTTTGTTTCACGTTTGTATGTTTAATTTACTTTGGATAAATTGATTTGACGAATAATTAATCCATTTTCCCTTTTTTCTTTTTTTTCAAAACTTAATTACTTCTCACATTACATAATTTTAAATTTTACACCGCTGAATAGGGAGGGTGTACTTCCAAATGTAAGTTGCTTGAAAACTGTATTTCAATTTACTGACTTTTTATGATTTTTAAATCAAATAGCTCAATTACGGAATAATAGTATATAAACATTTTTATCAATTATTAAAAATGTTAAGGGAAAACCACGATTTCTACCCGCTATCCTAGGACGGGCATTTCTACAAGTTTATATATAACTGTATAATATAATATAGATATAGTATGTGATTAGAATGCATCTCATATTCATTCCAGCGGATATAACATACAGCCAAAAATAAAACTATCATCATAAATAACTTAGCTAAAAGTCATCAATCGGATGATATGTGTTTAATAAAATGTATGCTAAATGATTGTTTTATATTATTTTAGTTTGTTTCTATTTTATTTACCAGATTGGCCGTTGATAATGGTAAACATGATTGATGATTAACAGCCATTTTCGATCTATTTTCCTGGTGCAGATAATACATAAGTAGCAAATTAACTGACGATTCATTTTGAGATTTCATTCAGGAAATATTATTACACTAGTATATAATCCCTGTCAAAAATGACGGAAAGGGAATGATAAATCTTCAAAGAAGAAAAAAAAAGAAAAAAATAGATGCCTCATGCATTTTGTTATTCAAAAAGTATTATCCTTTGATTTTTTATGATTAGAAAAAAGAAATTATGTAAACTACAATTTAGTCACCAGTGCTTAAATGCGCCATTTCCAGCTAAACATTCTATGACGAAAATGCTTGTTTAGGTTCCCTCTACATTAAAAATTTGTTGTTTAGCGGGACTTTTTTTTTCACTACAAACTATGTTGAAATTCATAATTTTATCTGCAAGATAATTAAAATATTTTGTACCAATAAGAAATATTCATTTTATTTGCAATGTCTTCAAGTCTGATAAAATGCATTGTAAAAAAAAGTATGATTACAACAGAAAGTTGACGCCAAAAGAATTAGCAAGAAACATAAGCTCCTAATTTATTAGGAATTAACACAGCCTACAGAGGTGCTGCTCGCAGCCTTCGGTGCAGAAAAAATTGTTCCTTTAATCCTTTATCTACTGATAGTACTTATAAGTACCAATAAAATAACTTGTCATAAAATTAATTTAATACATCGATTAGTAGTAATACAGTTTAGAATGAGTTATAGATGCATTACTTTATCATGTTCCAAAAGCACTATGGGTTACACAAAACAAAAATATTTTTTAAAGGATGATTTCTTTGGTCTTTGCATCTTTTCAGCTTTCTTGGCGTTGGGGGAAGGGGGGGGGGGGGGGGGTGGATTTTTCAATTCAGAAATATTTCTATTGTAAGAATATTATATTTGTAGATTTCCTAATTCTACAAAATACTAAGAAACATATTTAAAATAAAAGATTTGAGTGGGGTTATAAATATTACACAAAATCCCTATAAATTCAAATTTAATTAATCCTTTTAAATCCTCCAATCCTTCTAAAAATTATTAAATAATAACGTAAATCTTCTAATTTAGTTAAAAAAAATCACGAAAAATGCTTTAGATGAAATTTTCATGAATTCATAATTCAGTTCACAAAAGTTTAATTTCCCTTTAAATAACGCTAAAGTGCCATTGAAATAATTCCTTATTGTAAATGCATTTGAAAGTATGAGATTTTCAAATTCAGATAACTTATACTTTGTCATGCAAGACAGAAAACAAATGTCACAGGAAATCGAAATTGTACAAAAGAATAATCATTCTGAATAAATTAAAAATACATGTAATGCAATGTGCTTTCACAGACTTTTTAGAGCGAAAGTTATCTTTTCTCCACCAGATGGTAATAGTTATCCATTATTTTTAATTTAGAACTTGTTGTTGTTGATGATGATGATTTGGCCCTTAAATTTTAAACTTAATTGGATAGTTTTTGAAGGTTTTAAACAAAGTCAAAATATTTAAAGGTTTTAATATACTATTACAAATATTTTAAGACCAGCATCGGCGTTAACCTGCATTTTTTTTTAATGAAGCATTCAAAGTAGAATTGCCAGATTTATCTCAGAAAAAAAGAAAACAGAAGATTTTGATTGACACTAGTTAGTTTTGGTTTTATCACGCTAAGATCTTTTTTTTATACCACACCAAACTATATTGAATATATCAGTAAGGTTTTCGGTAACAAATTTGTATAAAAAGAGGTTAATTAATTGATTTAATCATTGTTTTTCAACTGCATATGTATTACATAATTCTATTAACACTGTTTAACTAATTTTGCAGTCATATATCCCATTACGAAGGAAAAATTAATTGAACTACAGTACAGAACCATTTATCTGGAATGCTTGGGGTTAGATGTATTCCGGATAACTGGTTTTTCTAGTTAACTGGTTGTGCATGAAAGCAGCATCCATTTGATAAGTTTTGTGGAATATATGTGGTTGTGGCATTATTTCTAATATTAAATTATTAGATTACTTGGATTAAAAATCAATGCAAAAAAGATCAAAAGTTAAACAGAGTTTAAAAAAAGGCAAATTATGGGAATCCCTTAAGAACAAAAATTCTTCTGTTTCCTCTGCATGAAAATTAAAACATTTAAAATACAACTAAATATGTTTTCATTTCAAATTCTAGATGTTGTCACCAAATTATACAATTGTTTAAGCAAAACCTATGTCAAACTGTCTGTGTGAGATACCTTTTTCTGCAAAGATTCTGAAATCAGTCTATCAGAAATATCATTCCGGATAACTGGTTTTCCGGATAACTGGTTTCCGGATAAATGGTTCCATACTGTATTAAGAACAACAACAAACAAAAAAAAATCAAAGCATTCTACAATTCGTTGATGATTATGAAAACATTAGTAATGGGCACCCCACAAAATTAAATGTTTCTATTTAAGCATAAAGGGAGATAATAAATCAAGCAAAATATTAAAATTTAAAATACAGGTATACTAAATTAAAAATTTTGTCCATAATATTGTCGACTTCAGCTGATCTAAAGCTAACCAAGAGTTCGCGAATGCACAGTTAACATTACACCACTCTCCCAAGATTTTTGTCACTGTGATGGGAAACAAGCCGTTTTTACATTTGATGCACATGTGTATAACTTTTTTCGGCAAAAAGTGACATTTCGAAGCAAATTGAAAAAGAAAAAAAATCTTGAAACTAAACTATCAAAAGTAAGATGTTGTAAAAAAAGGAAGAAATTGTCATACGGGACAATTTTAAACGTACACCGTACGATAAGCCTAAAAATGGTTAAAAAACGTACAACTTACAGGAAAAACGTACGAACTGGCAACCCTAGTTCAAAGAGTCATTCATTTGTTTGTAGATCTGCTGGAATTTGAATTTGAATGGCAACAGTATTGTTTGTTTAGATCTGATTTCTATGTAATAGCTCTGTAATGTCTCTGTAATAGCTTAATTTTAATTTAGAGCTTAATACATTATAAATGGATATGATAAACATGTTTTATGGAAAAATATGCTAAACAGACATGATTTCAAGTAGAAAAAATTATCATTTAGCATCGTATGCTAGGATATGTTTTTCATTATTTTTCCCCTACATGGCATTTAGCTACGGTCGATTCGCAGACCAGAGTGGTTCGCACCGGCATGGTTCTGACAGTTTCCTGCACTCAGATTTTATTATAATTTACATTTTATTTACATTTAACTTATGTCAGGAAAAGATCTTGAAGGCAGTTGAGTTGTATAGTACTTCACCTAACAGAATTATGTATACTTTGATCGGCTTACAGGTGCAAATAATTTCTTTGACACCAGACAGCACTGCAAAATTCATTGCTGAGGAACTTGCTTTGTAATTGATTACATTATAGTTTAATATTTTTAGCATTCACACCGAACAAATCTTTTGTGTTTATTTCAATGGAATAAGATATTGGGTTTTAAAACTAATTTCAACTAAAGATACTGAGACTCTGAATATATACATATTTGGACTCATTATTATAACTCATCCCTCAAACAGTAATTTTTTTTAAAACAATTTTCCTAAACATGTAATTCTTATGCTGTTTTATTCGAAAAAATAATTTTGAGTAAAAATGGCAGCCTGGCATATGAAAACTGAAATGGTCATATTGTACAGTTGTGGAGAAAAAAAAAGTAAACACCCCCTACTAACTCCTCAACAAATTATCGTAGAAGAAAGTTACTGATACCGAACGATTGGAAATAAAGTCTACTTTTAAATGATGTACATAAAATTTGCTTAGGAGGTTATCTAAATATTAAAACAAACCATAACTTTGTTTTTTTCAATAGCAATACACATTTCTGATAGCATAAATGAACTCTATACCCTTCAATTAGCCTAAAAACAAATTTTTATGCAATTCGTACATAAGTTTTCGAGAAATTAATT
Organism: Maratus speciosus; assembly: GCA_963932465.1. NCBI lineage: Eukaryota > Metazoa > Arthropoda > Arachnida > Araneae > Salticidae > Maratus > Maratus speciosus. Next base: position 523,473,292 of record OZ010792.1, on the reverse strand, counting down.
ATTTTAAAATGAGTGCATTTTAAGGGCTGTATCCAAATTGAAGTTCTGTACTCGATTGTTGACAGAGAGAGCCGCCTTCTTGATCAAGGCACCACTCAAGCAGTCAATGAAGCCTGTTAGATAACAGAACAGCAGAAGAATTTCAAAATATCTACTCACTTCTATCATAGACGGCCCCTTAAACCATCATTTTGCCGTTTTTTAAGCATAATTTAAAAACTATTTGGAAGAAAAATGTGAAATTTTGGATTTTCATAAAGCAGGACTTAATAAATTTAAATCCATCAAAAAAATTGTAGGTTGCAATTCATATTTTTTTCGAATATTAATTTCATAATTCAGGTCATAAAAATTGCAAATTCAGCATATTTATGTTTGGACACATTTGTATTATTGCTACACAAAAAATTAGCACATTAGGAGCATAATTTCAGGAGATATAAATAAAAATATGAAAATTTAATTTAACACTAGAAGCACTAAATTTTGAATGTTTAAAATTGAAAAACTTATGATTCAAATGACTTAAAATTTGGTGTCTAGGCATAGTTTGAACCGAAGATTTGAAATATCTTTTTAAAATTGGGTATTGCCATTGAAAAAAATGAAGTTTGGGTTCGTTTTAATATGTAGATGGCCCCCTAAGCAAATTTTATATACATAATTTAAAAGTATACTTTATTTCCAATCGTTCGGTACCAGTAACTTCCGTCTACGATAGTTTGTTGAAGAGTTAGTAGGGGGTGTTTACTTTTTTTTTTCCACGACTGTACTTGTTTTCTGCAGCCTTTTTCCATTATAATATAGATTTACAACAACTGCATAACATTAACACATGCTGGACAATTGCACCATAAAATATAATAAATAAAGACACACAACCTTGCTTAATGGCAGTGTTGTAGTCGTAAAAAAAAAAGAGAGTATACGATATAGGCAGAGAATATACGCCGACGTCATGAATGTTCATAGCTAAGGTATGTGCTAATGCTTTATTTGAGAAACAGAGGGTATACGGAGCTTCTTAAAAAATCCAGAAGGTACATGGCATATACCCCCGGATACCCTCCACTACATCCCTGCTTAATGGTACAAAAAACACAAACTTTAATAAGCTAAAAGTTAAATTCTACGTTTCAAGCTGTTTCTACAGCTGTCTTCAGGAAAAATATGATGGTTAAATGGCTAAAAGTTCAGAGATGAAGGCTTCCTGTGCGAGAGACAATTTGTCGAACATTGACTAAAGATATGAAAACTAAATTGTAGTGGTGTCATCCAGTGAAAATAAATACTTATTAATGAAATGAGTCCAAATAAATCAAAAGTTCGATTGAAGAAACCACGAGTGTCGCCATTTATGCATGAGGGACAGAACCACGACATTCAACAAAATTTTCATTCAAGATTTTGGCAACATGATTCAAATTTAAATTGAAATATTACAATTAAATACAGAATTATGACTTTATGATATTATGCCAGATTTTTGGAAGATTATAGGATAGATTATCGTTACAAGGTTTATTCTCACATGCAATGATTTGAATTGATTCTCTAATTTTACTCTCAAAAGGGTTATTGCACGGAACTATAATTTTTGTTTCATCAAAGTTAATATAGCAGACTTCATTAGCCAAGTAGAACCTAGCATGAGCTGTATTCTGTTTACGTTGTTTAATGTCCCTGCAATGCTCCACAATCCTTACTGAAAACTTACGTTTTGTCATGCCGATGTAGACTTCTTTAATATTATTAGATAAAGTGATAGGGATTTCATATATACCAGATTTTTTAACCATTGGGATCCTGTCAATCTTATCACTGACGATAGCAATGAAATAAGGAGGTGGAATAATGACCAACTTTATATTATATTTCTGTATGATCTTTTTTAGCCTTTTGAATATAGTGGGAATGTAGTGAAATTTTTTGTAGACCCCAAGTTGATTATTATCCTGTTGTTGGCCCAAAGGAGGGAGAGCGTTTTACTTCTGAATTATCTTAACTATATATTTTGCTGGAAAATCATGATCAAATGCTATTTTCTGCATAAACTCAATTTCTTCATTTAATTGGTCATCCGAGCAAATCATAAATGCTCTTTTAATGAATGACTGAAATGCAGAGATTTTATATTGTAAAGGTACGTTTGATGAAAAAGGGATAACAGTGTTGTCTTTAATAGGTTTTCTATAAACTGAAAAGTTTAATCCAGAACTGCATCTATTAATCTGGACATCTAAAAATGGAAGCGAAGCGTTTTCTTTGATTTCAAGGGTGAATTTTATACAGTCACTTAATTTATTTATACTTTGAAGAAAATCAGTTAAATCAGATAAACTGTAGTTCCATAAGACAAAAACATCATCAACATATCTTAACCAATGTTCGGGTTTCAAGTTAAACGTACCAAATATCTTATGTTCTAGAGGCCTAAAAGCAAACTCTGTAAATAAACCGGAAACTGGTGATCCCATTGGTGCACCATGTAACTGTCTGTAAATATTCTTATTGAAAATGAAAATGTTACTACATAACAGTTGTCCTATTGAAGGCAACTGATATATAACTATATAATATGACATGATTCAGTATAGGCATATGTATGTTATATTCATAGATATAATATGTATATAGCATATAGTATTATATTCATTCGGGTAGGCACCACACCCTGCCAAAAATAAAAATACTGTCGTAAATATATGTTGTCTCTAAAAGCCACCAACCTGATATTATGTATTTAATAAAAGTACTGTAATTTCAGGCGTATCCGCCGCACCTCAGATAACTTGATTTCCTAGCAGAATTAATTTTAAATAAAATGCGACTTGCTTCGTCTTAGCACTTATTTGAATTCTTTTTTGCAATAAAATTTCTGGTTTGAAAAAGAATTAACTAAGCTGCGGTGGTTATGCGGGAAATTACGGTATATTAAATTACCGTTTTGCATTATTTCAGTTTAAATTTTATATTATTATCTTTTTAATGATGTTATTCATTTAACAAATTCATATTAAATTGCTATTTTGAACAGGATTGGCAATCAGCACTTTTTTTGGTGATCTGTCTTATTGGAACAAATAACACATAATTACCATTTATCTAATTGAAATATGATACGCTGTACATACAATTAGGAAATCCTTTTTTTAAAAATTCAAAATGTATATATTTCTAATTAAAAAACTTAAAAGGAAAATTGTGGCAGTATTTCTAGAAATAAATGTGATTATTCATTTAAATTTGCACTGTACTGTTACGTCTAACAGGGAGAGGGTCCGAGGTTGGTCTCACGGAATCCAGCGATCCTTTGTACATTGATAGAGTATAGTTAATAGATAAACATATCAACAGGATAAAGTGCAATATTCAGGAGGGTCGTAAAAAACGAGCCCCAAAGTTCACCCATTATTGACTCTTTAGTATATAACCGGATAAATTACTCTTGCTTGCGAGAGGCTCGGTAGTACAGTTGGCAGCGCGCCAGACTTTTAATTTTCTCCTTCTGGGACGTCTGCGGGTTCGGTACTCCAACAAGCTTTTTTTTTTTTTTTTCAGACAAAATAATGATCAGTTATTTTCAAACCATAATTAAAAAATATATATCTAATTATTTAAAGTTAGACAAATATTCATAAAAATATGCTTCTGCACGCAGACACACACTTATATATATTATGTGCTTATTAATTTACAGAGATATTGCCGCTTTATGCATCTAATGGGGGTAAAAAGGAAAATAACTGAATTATTCAGTCGACAAAATTTAATTTTATTCACATTTATTTATAGACTTTTCTATGAATAGATACCTGTTGTTTTCAGCGAAGTAAATTAAAATACGCTACATAAAATTAAAATATGCTATTTTACTTTTATCTTGTATTTTAAAATGTTATCATTTTTAATTTTTTTTTATTTTTTTAATTTTTAAAACATAATTATTTTTTATCATGGGATCTCATGTTTGGAATTAGAATAACTGTTTTTGGTTAAAAACCTTGTAACGTAGATTTGCAGGTGGTTTTTAAGCAAAACAAGTACGCTATAGAAAATGAACAGGGTGGTTTTAAAATGTTTACCTTTCTTTTGTTGAAATTTAAGCACCCATCTGCCGCAGAGCGAATGAGTACGGCATTTTGTTTTTAAAGTGTTGAAGTGATTAGACGTTGTTCTTTATTATAGTGTCATAATTAAAATGAAAAAAGTTATTTTGTAAAAAATGTCTAGTGAAGAAGCTTCTAAATTTACAAATATTGAAAAGCGAATTTCATAATACACAATTCATAGCGAATCATCAAAATTGATATTAAAAGATGTAGTCGTGTATTACACAAAGTTACTCTCTGAAAATAATTTAATTTCATCGGAGTCTTCAGACGCTATTTCTTGTGAAGCCAAGCTTATCGGGAATGAACTTTTTCACAATAATCTAGAACTACTTTGTGATAGAAAAACTTATAGTTGAAGCACAGCTTTGGTAAAACTAGGCGACGTTTATTTTTATAGGCAGGTGAAAAATATGATTACGCGGTTACAAAATTGTAATTGTTTAATTGAACGGAAAAGAGAAATTAATTCTCGCTAGGATTGTATAAAAATTCATTCAATTGTGCATTATCAACTCTCTTCACCTATATTTTGTAACATGATAAAATACACTTGGCATGCATCGAAACTTTCACATAAAAGAATAATATTTATGAATGTCAATGAAGTGTGTTTTCCAAATGATCTTTTTAAAACGCCTTGTTCCCGTAAAAACACTTCTTTTATTATTCGTGCACGCTGCCGCAAAAGTTTCTGTCCCATATGTTTTTATGATAATTATCATCCCGGTTCCTGCCCGTAATCAGAACCTCAATTTTAATAGAACACATTTATTTTTTAAGTACATAGTATAGACAGAAATGTAAAATAAATTTAAATAAGTGTAAAATAAGTGTACGTCATTGTGAAATATATGTAAGTAATTGTAAAATAAATATAAATGATTGTAAATAAAACTAAATATAAAATTTACAAAAATGTTGAATGCAAAAAAATACGTATATACTGCATAAGATTATTGCTTTTTTTTTTCATTATATCCATAAGGAGGCAATAAAACTGTCTCTCTCTGTAAATAAATAAATATGTGTGAATGCGCCAATATTTATATTTGTCTTACATTTAAATAATTATATATATATATTTTTTTAATTGTGGTTCAAAAATAATTTATCATTATTTTGTCGGGAGAAAAAAAATCCTCGTTGGAGGATCGAACCTGCAGATATCCGTAAAAACGAAAATTAGAAGTCTGGCGCGCTGCCAACTGTGCTATCGAGCCTGTCGCAAATGGACTTAATTTATCCGATTATATACTAAAGAGTCAATTGGGTGAACTTTGGGGCTCGTTTTTAACGACCCCCCTGAATATTGCACTTTATCCTATTGATATGTTTATCTATTGACAATACTCTATCAATGTACAAAGGATTGCTGAATTCCGTGAGACCAACCTCGGGCCCTCTCCTTGTAAGTTGATCTCAAATAATACATATATACTATTTTGTTAATTTCATTAAAAAACATACCAACTTGAAATAAGTTTCTTTTTCAAAGATTCATTCTTTTTCCCAATTACTTCAATGCATTGTGTAAGATGTTGATTACACAAATCATATTTCTTAAACATGTATTTGGCAGAGGCAACTAAAAATAACAAATTATTTCATTATAAAGAAAGGAGAAAAGAAAAGAACATATAGAATTGCAATCTACGTAAATCACAAACTATAATTATTTCTTAAAAAACATAACTCAAAAACTCATTTTGAACATTGCAACTAAATGCTTTTTTGTAGTTCTACATATTTATTTATTAATGCAGTAAAAGTAAATACTGTTGATACTATTTTGTGTGATGATAAATGGTTGTTATTAATTTTGAAAAAAATTTTTACTTAGAACTTAGTAATTTTATGAAGACATGTACAAAATAAAACATAATTAAAGTAAAAGCTTCATAAAAATTATAAATATAAATATCATATAAATTAAAAGAAGCTTTACATTCACTTTATTTCAATGTACTTTAATTAAACATGTCACATGCTGAAGTTCTGACATAAAATGTTACTCTGTTATTTTTCTTGTCTATAATGGCGAACTTGTTAGTGAGGTTCATGTATCACATAAGAAAAATTTCCAAATATTTTCAAATGATTTAAAAATCTCTCCCTTTCGTTGTTTTTCATACTTTCAAAAATTACAGACCTTGCTCGACATCTGGTAGAGATCCAGTATTAACAGATTTTCTATAAGATTTCTATTTTTACATGCTTTCTTTTAACTTACTATGTTTGTGTGTGGCAGTCAAATTTTGTGATTCATTTTTAACACACTTCCTGTTGACATAGAGCTTTAAAATTTGGAATATTTATGTATTCCTGAGGGCAATACAATTGGACATTATTTTTTTTTTAATTCGATCCCTAAGGGGGGCAAATTTACTTAATGGTTACATTTGATTTCCTGAGAAATCAGCATCAGCTTCAGCAATGAGTATCTGTTGAAAATTACTAATGACAGTGTAACCACAACAGTGCCAAATTTTAGCCAACTTGGAGAAACATTGCCAAATTTGGTGACAAAAATAAGTTGCCATATATGAAGCCAACTTGGCGATAGCTGGCTAATTTGGCAAAATTCCCATTTAAATCCATTAATCTTCCATAATCTAACACTGTGCATTTAAGGGTTTTTTTAAGGTTATTTTCTACTTTTTAGTTCATTTAAAAAAACATATTTTCTACATTTTTGTGAATTTTAATGAAAGCATGTATTTCATAAAAAAAATTTACATTTATATTTATTTAATCTATATATATATATATATAAAAGTTTACCTGACTAACTCATAATCAACGCCAAGCCTCAACCATTGCACCTAGGAGAAGGAAATTTGGAACACATGTTCCTTACACTTTGTAGGCACCGACTAAGAAAGAATTTTTAAAAATTCCACCTCTATGGGGTTAAAGGAAGGGGGGGGGGGGGGGTCTGAAAATTTTAGAACATTTCGTCATATTTCAGCAGCAATTTTAGGTAGGAGCAAGAATTTCAGGATAACAAATCTACTAGAAAAATAATTAAACATGTATTTCAATGATTTTAGAAACAAAGAATAAAAGAATTTGACTAATGAAGCTTGCACATGCATTCAAATCTCATGTTTCAGTTTAAACACTGTATAGTTAAAATTAAAACTTTTTCTTTTTCCTACTGTTTGTCAATATCCTTATTTACGCAATATACAGTTTTTAAAAGTACTATGTAAATTAGAATTTTTTTAATTGAATCATGTGTCACTTTTTTCCTTTCCATTACCATAAGAAATTTTTTAAAATTGTTAAACATACTAAAAAAAAAAACATTGTTTTGTATTTATATAAAGGATTAGAATATCAGCTAAGTGTTTAAAAACCATGTTTAAGTGAAATTTCACTGGCATGAATAAATTTATAGAATTACTCTATGGAATATTATCAAAATGTACATTACATAGAATTATCAAAATGCATGTCACATGCCACAAAATGTCCTTCTGTTATTATATTGTAGAAAATCACTTAAATAAATGCTAGCATTAAGTATATTTTTGGAACAACACTTGTTTATTACATTATAAAATATGATTGCAATTGAAAAAAAAAAAAAATATATATATATATATTTGGTGATTTCACATTGATAGAGCAGAAATAATGTGTAACTTTTTAAAACTTTTTAAAAATGTCCTTCATTTACTGCGTGAAATGATCTTTAAGATAAACATACCGTGTTTACTTGCATAATAGTCTCACTTTTTTTTGCTAATTTTTCATTGTGAAAGTCAAGGTGTGACCATTATGTGGGGAAATCTACTACACAATATTGTACACTCTAATGCTAAAACATTACTGGTATAAAAAAACACATTATAATAAAATGAGTAACTTACCAAATGTTTCCGGATTATGTACTGTTTATTAAATACCACTATTCTTTTTATGAATGGTAATATTTTTATGGATGTAAAATTTACAAATGATCTTTGTGAAAATTTTGACAAAAAATTCTTATAATAAATCACTTTCACTGAAGGTATCAGTATCACTATTGTAATGTGAATCGGTATCTGAAGAATCTCCATCAATCCATAAAATATCATCTTCGCTTCCGTCCAAAGCATCAAAGATACCCTTATTTTAAAACTTTTTGAAATTATATCACTTTATTCATTTCTAATATTTCATATTAGCTCAGCCTTGCTTTTTCTAGCACACTGTGTCTTGCTCTATCTTACACTGAAGAAGAATCTCGCTAGATTCGAAACAGCTGTTCGCTGCTTTTCACATATTATTTGTGCATTTTTAAATGTTGGTTTTCTGCTTTTTAATATTCCTGTACAAAGGCTTTAATTGCTATTTTAATTATATCACTTGTTATTAAAGTCCAGCTTTGTAATATCAAACTACACATTAGTTCCAGGGATGGACACCTAACTTTTCTTATATATATATATATATATATATATACACTGCTCAAAACAATTAAAGGATATTGCAGTTTTAGGTGGATTTTGTATCTAGTAAACTGTTTAGCTGATTGATACAGGGTCGACAGACATAGTAGGTTATATGAGAATAAATTACACATGTTTGGCAGAAAAAAATGCATTTTATTGCGCATTTGTGTACTAAAGGAAAAAAACACAATTTGTGCATATGAGAAAAAAAGAATAAGAAAAGGTGTTTTCTTCAAAGAAAATCATTTTCAGTAGGGGGTATGGTTTCCACGGGCGGCCAGCAACGTTGAACACCTTTGAGGCATGGACTCAATGAGGCTATTAATGACGAGTTGGGGTATTCTGCCCCACTCTTCCAGAAGAGCTCTTTCCAGTTCTTGGAGAGTTTGTGGGGGTTGTTGGCGGCCAGAAACTCGTCTTCCTAGAGCGTCCCAAACGTGCTCGATTGGATTCATGTCTGGAGAACACGCTGGCCATTCCATTCGAACGATTCCTTCCTCAAAAAGGAAATCCTCCACCAGGTTTGCACCATGTGGCCTGCAGTTATCGTCCATTAAAATAAAGTTATCTCCGATTGCTGCAGCGTAAGGGACTACAATAGGTCTGAGGATCTCATCCCTATATCGGCGACCAGTCAGAGCTCCATCTCGAATGATGTAGAGGTCAGTGTGCCCGTCAATGGAGATGCCACCATACACCAACACTCCTCCACCGCCAAATCTGACACTTTCGTGCACGAATGCAGGATTATTCCTATTGCCACGGTCCCTCCAGATGAAAATACACCTATTATCCGGGTGCACAGAAAAAAGGGACTCGTCAGAAAACAGAATATTGCTCCATTCATTTCTCCTCCAGCTGACATGCTCGGTTGCCCACTCCCTGCGGTCGCGACGATGCCTTGATGTTAATCTAACACATACCATCGGTCGGCGAGCATACAGACCTACAACATGGAGCCGGTTTCGGACAGTCTGAGTTGAAATCGTGGTGCCTGTAGCCGAGCGAAGGTGTTGTTGGAGAAGAGTAGCGTTCATGGTTCGGTGTCTCCGAGCTGTTAATGCTAAATACCGATCTTCATTGGGCGTTGTTGCCCGTCTACGACCTTGCCCTGGTCTTCGGCCTGCACATCCACTCTCCAAAAAACGGTTCCAGATCCTAGAAATGACACTTTGTGACACTTCAATGGCTTGCGCCACTTCGGCTTGAGTTTGGCCCCCTTCTAACCTACCAACAATTCTCAAAGCTTCTGAATATGTCAAATGACTTCACTGAGACATCGTACTCATCGAAACAAAGCAATCACTGAATGCCGATCATCCTTGTCTTCATTCTCTTTTATCCAGTTGAAAGTCAGAGAGAGAGAGAGAGAATGAATTTTATCATAAAATCAAAGAGTCTATACAGTGATTTAGTGAAAGTATGAGTAGTTTCGTATGTTTGTCAGAAATACTCCATTTGCACCCAAATTTATGGAAAAATGTAATACACATACAAATATGGTAACTGTAATGCTGTTGGCATTTTGACAATGTTACAATAAATAACAGCCCATATAATGTTACAATATAGAACTAGTGCTAGTATAAACCTATGTGTGTGAAAACCTTTACTTTTAAAACTAAATGTAAAAACCTTTACTTGTGAAATGTGAAAACCTTTACTTTTCATGAGCTAAATAGAATAACTATCTCACAGAACAATATACAATTAGCTCAAGGGTTGATTAAAGAAAATATTGTGGCCATCATTAGGGCCTCTTCACAAAATTCCGCTTCATAAAAGCAAATTTTTAATTTGCTTTTCATACGGGTTGGGTCAAAACTAGGACTGAAAATTTTGGTCCGCGAAGACTAGGAATGAAACCATTCAAGGCTCTGTACAAAAAAAAAAAAAAATAAATAAGTTAGGCCCTGCCCGAGTCTTCAGAAAAAAATATGACCTGGTCCCAGCCCAGCGCGTGCAGATATCTAGCAACAATATTTTATGAACAAAATTTAGATTCTATAAGAAATGTTAATATTTTTAATAGTCCAGACTTTTTTGCTATTTCCAAAGCTAAAGATATGCTGAAAGAATGGACTTTCCAGAAAAATCTCTGTATGATAAACTCATTTAAATTTTTTATTCCACCTATCATAAAACTGGAACCAAAGACTCCTCTTTTATTACATGATACTGTTTGTGAAATAAAGTTCAAGCGTGTATTTTCTGGGAGAGAGAAAATCCGACAGTAGTTGAACTTGATTTTAAATAAATATAATAAAAGTAAATGACTTTTGAAACGGTGATAGGAATTGAACTATCTGCTGAAGTGGAGATGGCTGTCAAAAACTATTACAAATATTGCCTAGTAATATCTGTTGAAGTTGAAACAACATTTTCTGCATTTAACTAGGTTGAAAAAAATTAAATATTTTATTTAATTTATTTGATATTGTACTTATATATTTCTGTTCATGTAAGGAGTTTGTAGTAGAAAAAAGTTAAGAAGCCCAGTTTTGGATGATAAAAGGCAAAATCTAATTGTTGAAAGATGTGTACTTTTGTACTGCAATAAAAACTACTTGCAATTTAGATGAAAATTTGTGGGAATGTGCAAATGCCTTTTAACAGTGTTGACTCTAAGCCGTTTTAGCATGGCGCAGCGCCTGGCAGCCCATTTTATTTCTTTTATGCACCCGGCTGTCCTTTTCAAACCTTCTGATGGGTTTGAAAAGGACAGATTTGATTAGCCTTTTTTAAACTTCCTATGCAACCTGCAGCCTTTAAGAGAGTTTCATTGTACCCAATTGCTCTTCTTTATAATCAAAATCTACCATTTTCTTTTCTTCTATCAGCATTTGGATGAAAGCAACTGCATATTTTTCTGCCCAGTCTATATCTTATAACTGATCGGGAACTGATTTTTATCCTGTGCAATTTTCCCAGCAAATTTACTGCAACTCTTCAGGCTCTGCATGAACACTCTAGTGAGCAGTACGGTTTGCTCTAGGAAAAGCGTGAAACACTGCAGTTGAATGTTGATTTATTATTATTTCAGCTGAAATTAGCATCAAAGATACCAATTTTTTCTTTTTAATACTAAGGAAAGGAAAGGTTTTATCTTCTGTTCCTTTTTTTTTTAACCATTATTTCTGTTAGCTGCTCAACAATTTATTTTTCTGAACAACACAAAACTTTCTGACATATTCACACTCTTTTTTATTATTATTATTAAGGGAATACAATTTGCAGGTATGATTAGGAATCGAAAAGCTTGTTCCTTTTTTTTGTTAAATATCTAAAAAAAAAAAACAGAAAAAAAATCATGAAACGCGTCATTTGATGGAGAAGAGGGAAGAGGGGCAGGGGAGAGAGAATCGAGAAATTCAATTGATCGCAGGAAAATATTGTAAATTCTATTAAGGGACTAAACAAACCAGTTCAAAATATTTTTTGTTAATAAGGTACAAGTGTGCCCCTTTTTTAGAATAGTGTGACCTTTTAAAAATATTCCCCTCCGGTGGCCCCCTTTTTTTTTCTAGAGTCAACATTATTTAATAAAGCAATTATAAATAATATATTTGTTTTCAAGCAGTCAATATTGAGTTGAATATCAATTATGCTTAGATATAATAAAATTGAAAGAAAACAAGCTCTGCATTTGCAATTATGTTGTTTTCATTAAAAGTTATAAGTGCATAATTTGAATTTTAGCAGCATTATCTGGAAACTTTTTAGTGCATATTTTGAAAGTTTTAAGTTCATATAAAGTTTAAGTTCATGTCTAGTACTAGTAAGAAGTAAAGATACAGTAAATCAAAGATTATATATTACATTAATGCTTAATCAATATCCCCCAACATTATCTATCAAAATACAGAGTGTCTACAAATTAGTTGGGCAATTTCGTAAGTTAAGAATTTCTGAAATATTAAATGAAATTAACTAGTTGAAAGTCAGACTAGTAGTAATATTGCCAAAGTTTATTCATAGATGGCGTTAGATGTCATAACTGACGCTATCGCTTAGCAAGCGGTAATCATTCTTATTTGGCATTATGATAATGGAGACGTACAACAGTGCTGAAAAAGCGAAATGCTGTCTTTGGTTTCATGAAACTCATTCTGCAGTGCAAGTCACATTGAACATTTGTGATAATGGTAAACTTAACTATTTTTCTATCTTACAACAATATATACTTTAATTCTTTTCCCTGTCAATTCCATTAATAAATCATTCTTTTTGCCCAACTAATTAGTACACACCCTGTAAAATTTGAACAATAACCATAATAAGGTGATAACTTTCTTAGCACAGTTAGTGTCACATTTCAACACTGACGTCTATCTTTAGTCTCACCACCCCCTCAATTTCATAAATGAGTCATTCTCTGAAAAGTGGCAATTTTATGTCCCAGGGATCTTGAAGACATTTTTTAAATTATAAAAAGAAAAGGTGCTTATTTGCTTATTGAAATTGAAATATAATATTTTAATTTTTTTTTTTTTTAATGCAAATATCATCCCCTTACTATGTCCCCATTCACACATATAGAAAAGAAAATGCTTTCTCTGCCACTACAGCATGTATGTTTATAATTTTTTTAATCCATTAAATATACTTAAATAATTAATTAGCCATTTAATTATATTTTTATTTTATGTAATGGAAGAATTAGGGCACTTTTTAATGATGTCCATAATATTTGTCATCATTCTCTCATATAACTATAAATTTGCCCCTATTTACTTAGTTGAAAGTAGCACATGTATTATATAGGTCTAGGACAGTTTGTACAAGAGTAAAGTGAAGCAGCCATCTTGTTGTTCGTTCAAAAATATTCCTGAATAGCTAGCACATGGCTTACAAGTACTAGACCAAAGTACATTTAATAAAAACTAATGAAATGACTTTTTATGTTGTTATATTATCAGAAATGTGTTTCAAAAGATATTTAGTAACTGAAAATATACCTTAGACTAATCATTTTTGTATAACATGGTTTTCAAAAGTATTTCATCATTCCCTCATAATTTTAATATATGAGGGAGTGATCCAAATCCATTTATATTGTACTAAACAGTAAAATAAAAAAATCTAATGCAATAAAATACACATTAAAAAACTCACAAGATTTTTAATTAGAGTAAGTAAAGATAATTTATTTTTAATTTTCATTATTTTACTGGGAGAAGTTAAAAATAAATTAAAAAATATATATATTGTACTAATTCAAATAAACATTAACTCTGCTAAATGTTAATGCTTTATTTTTATTTTTTCAATTGAAAATAGAGTAAAAAAAAAAATATTTATTGACAGTATGACTTCTAATTATTATTATTATTATTATTATTATTTTTTTTTTTTTTTTTTTTTTTAAAGAATGAAACTACAATGGGGAAATTATCTAAGGAAAAATTAAAGCTGAAAAAAGAACGAGTATGGTACAATCAGGAGAGAAAAAAATAAATCAGATCCAGTGTTGCCAGAAAAATTAAAAGAAAAGAAAGAGACTTTAATATTTTAAAAAAATTGAGAAATGTCAAGTCAAACCAGTAAATAAAATGACTCTACACAAATTACGTCAAAAAAAAAAAAAAAAAAAAAAAAAACCATTGGAAAAAAAATTCCAAAAATTATCGACAGAAGAAATGCATTGAGCAGGCTATAGATACAGATGATGTGCAACAGCCAACATGTAGCAAGAATTTGAATTGTATTCCAGTCCATAGGCGTAACCAGGGCCCCCCCCCCCCCCCCGCGCTTTCTCGCTGCAGACTTGAGCACAATTACTTAAAAAAAAATCGAAATTTACAAAAGAAAAAAGAAGAAGTGAAAGCAGAGATCAATTAGTTGAGCAAATTTGTTTAGTTCAGAAAAATTATAGCCAAACATCAGCCATCATTTTTTGAAATGTAATAAAAAAGAAACCTACGTTCTTTTTTTCCTTCTTTCTTTTCTTAAGAAAATTATGTTGTTTATCTTTTTTAAAACTAGAATATTTACAAGAATCTGTATTAGTCATAGTAAGTCAAAAAGCTAGCTTTAAAATTTCCCTTTGACATCTTTTGTTTGGGGAGATTTTTTTTTTTTTAATGCTGTTCTTTTGAAAGGGAATGCAGATGTGAAACGGTAATTCAAAAATGCGATTAGCTGAGGGAAAGAGGAGGGAGTGCACAGACCTTGCCTCCTTTGAAAATGAAAATTAATAGCCCAGAAAATTCAAATTAATCTGGAGGTTGGTTGGTTGGTTGGATTTCGTGTTTCGTGATCATTTTTTGACATTCGTAAAGGGAATATGGATGCAGTCTTTCAATTTAGTATAGTAATTTTTTCCCCTCTAAAAATTTTTATACGATTTTTAAAGTTTCTTCTAGTTTCGCGGCGTTCTTTTGAAAGTAGGAAAATGAACCGGTTTCAATCTTTTAGCCCAGTGCAGTAAATTTTGACCAAATTCGCGATTTTATTCTACGATCATTTTATGATATTTACAATTTTTTCCAAAATCGTTTGACGAAATTCACGTCTTTCGTGATTTTTTATCGAAATCCACACTTTTCACCACTAACCTTTGACAAAATTCGTGTTTTTTACCGCGATCTTTTGATGAAATTAGCATTTTTTACCGCAACATTTTGACGAAATTGACATTTCTTTAGCACGATCCTTCGATGAAATTAGCATTTTCTTTCTACGATCTTTTGGCAGAATTCGCTTTTTCATTCTGCGATCCTTTGACGAAATTCTCGTTTTTACCGCGATACTTTGATGAAATTTATCTTCTGTTGCGGCCGATTGACGAAACTGATTTTTTTACAGGGGTAATTTGTCGAAATTTGCGATAGTTTTGCGCGACCGATCGGGAAAATTCTCGATATCTTTCCATACCAATTAACAAAAGTTTCTACTCTTTTCTGCGACATTTTGATGAAATTTGGAAAAAATTTTCGTCAATCGTTTATCGAAATTCGTATTTTTTTGCGCAATCTTTTGATGAAATTCACGATTATTTCCTGCACTCTTTTATCAAAATTTCCGATATTTTTCCACAATCGTTTTAAGAAATTCTCAAATTTTCCCGAGAGCGCTTCACGAATTGACTTTGAAAAATTCCAAAAAAGAAATAAAAATCGCGGACTTAAAAAAAAAAAAAAATAAATAAAATAGTCACTGAAGAATCACAGTTCTGTGAAAGAATTTGGAGGGGGGAAATACTGCACAGTATTTTTTATTATGCGGGACTTTCCTTTTCTGTGGGCAAATCGCGCAATCCCGAACGTTATTTCTAAACCTGTCCCTCAAAGAAAACTTCATTACTAGTGGAGTTTCGTTGGTTGGGCTTTTTTTTAACGAACGTAGAATTAAACAATTCTAGGATTGAGGTGGGGACTGCCTTCGGCAACGTACTCCCGAACAAACTACGGCGTATTCTGTCTCGAAAGAAGCGAAACTTGAATTATTGCGTTTTTTATTTCGAGCCAAATTAAATTTTCAGCTTCCTTATAAGAACTGAATTGACATTCTTCCAATTCGAATTTAATCACGGCAATTGCAAATATTACCGGAGAGTTTTTTCTGTTTCAAAAAAAGTCAAAAAATCGCCTCAAAGCACGAAAACCACCGCTAAAAATTGCATTAAAAATTCGGAAAAGATTAAAAAATCACAGGGAACGAAATTAACTAATTGGGTAAAAGATTTAAACCGTATTCCTTTTAGGAATATAAAAAAAAAATCACTATGAAATAAGAAAAAAAAAACCCTCTAAAAATAACATTAAAAAATTGTTAAAAATTAAAAAATCGCAGTAAGAATCTCGAAAACACTTTACTGAAAATAAGACAAAGTTTACACTGGATAAAATATTGAAATCTGATTCTTTTTAACTAAGTTGAAAAAAAAATGCCGCTAAATGCGAAAAAATTCGCATAAAACATTAATTGAAAAATTCCAGAAATTGTCTTCGATATGCATGACTTCAGGCCTACAGGTCCTGTCAAATTTTACGGCAGTGCGGGCTGCATTGTTTTTACAGAGTTTAGCGCGCTAGCGTACACACACACACAGAGACAGACAAGCACCTATCTTTATTATTACGGCCACATCATGATAGTATAATTTTTATTATCTTAATAAAATTTAGTGTATATTATCATGACTTGCTTTACTTAATATATTCGACACATTCTGAGGTAAAAACATGAATTACCGTAATTTACGGCCTATAATTCGCGGATCAAACTATTATGTTCGGACCCAGAAATCTTGTTTCATAAAATGTAACTTGTTAAATCGCGATAAATATTTAACTTCAATAATGAAATAAAATTTTTGGATCGAAACATGATTGTTCCTCCGGTGATCCCTCAGAAGTCATGGAGTCACATTCTGAAAAACTTTTGTACGTATGTACTTGTGTACAGCATACATTATCTGAGATTTATGATCCCGCAAAATTTCATCTACGAGACTTTCAGGCTGGCAGTCGGCAGCACAGACAACCACCTCATCGAGTTGGAGGCTGAAATTCCAGAATTAGCTAAAACTCGATTTCCATATTAAAACACATTCGGTCTGCCAAGTCATATCTTGGTAGAAAACATATAAAAACCCGATTTTAGCGGTTTACCATTGCGTTTACCTGCACCCAAAGGTATGAAAACATGGCGGACTGGGAGGAGGAAAACACAACGGTTAACCTACGAGTCAACCATTAAAATCGGTTTTTAGATGTTTTCCAGAAAGATATGACTTGGCAGACCGATTGCGTTTTAATATGGGAATCGAGTTTTAGCTAATTCTGGAATTTTAGCCTCGAACTCGATGAGGTGGTTGTCTCATGGTTCGTACGCCTCGTTGAATTTTGCAGACCAGAAAATTTTTCAGCACCAGTATTATCTTATAGAAATTCTCTTCTTAAAAGAAGGGGAAATTTTGCGCGTTTAACCTAGATTTCCTTTTCTATAAAAAGATACTGGTAGTTTTCCTGGAGAAATAACGGTATCCGTACGAACCATGTGTTTGTGCTGCCGGCTCCCGGTCAATTTGATAGAGATAATTTTAGAACTTATGCAGTGTTTCCCTGTGCCTATAGAAGTTTCCAGCATGATTAAAGGCCTTTTTAATCTTTATAAGAAGTTAGGGTGCACAAAGATTTCACACTTACACACCACTCTTACTCAATGTCTTATGTCACTGCTGCAAGGAGATTTACATATCTTTTTTTTTTTTTTTTTTTTTTTTTTTTACCATTAGATTTAGTTTTGATGTTTTGAACCCCTTCTCATCCCTCCTCACGGAAACAAAAATCGCGTTTGAACCCTTTTTAAAAGAAATATCACACAACTATACTTTCTAAGATGAAAACCCGTCTAAAGCTGAAATTCGACCGGTTTTATGAGTCCCCCCCCCGTTCAAAAGGCTGGTTACGCCTATGCAGTCACATCCCCAAAAAATGTTTCATTTATTAAGGTATCACACAAAAGAATTGTTTCCAGGCACTCAAAACTGCCTCGGCCTACTCCTTGCAATAGCAAAGCAAGCAAAAAAATTTGATAAATAATTTTACATGTGATTATTTATGGATAAAAATGCCACTATAATCAAATAAACCATTTTGAAAATATGTTTTATTCTTATATACTGATAATTACATCAAAACTAGTGTATTACTTGAAAAGAGTCAATTTTAAAGGTGGTCTGTCATTTCCTCATACGCAGCATCATTCCGTCCTTTTTAGGTGCGTTCGTAATTATGTAGCATTTATAGTCGTCGTTCAGTCCGTCTGCCTGTTCGTGCGTCCACACATAACACAGCAAAAACTAACCAACCGAATGGTTTGAAATTTTAAATATATAATTGTTGCAAAATTTTGTCAAGTCATTTCAAATTTTATGAAAATCGGATGTACAGTTTAATAGCAATAGTACAGCAATAAGGTACTTGCAAGCTAATTTTTGAGATTTTTGAGGCAATTTTATTGAGGCTCTTTTTTTTTTTTTTTTTTTTTTTTTTTTTTTTTAAACAGCTACTTTTCAGAGAATGACCCAAATATGTAATTTTTTAAACAAGAAAAAAAAAAAAAAAAAAAAAAAAAAGTTTGAAGCTTGTATGTCAATATCTACAAAGAAATGTATTCTATAGTGTGAAAAAATTAATAGAATATTGAATCATTTTTAATCTGCACAGAAAAAAATTGGTATTGGAATTGAAAAAAGGGGAGAGAGAAGCATGTTGGCCAGCAATTTTCACAAGAAACAAGTGAAATTTGATATTCCAGGAAAACAGCATGAGCTATACATCGAGGATAAAGGAGGTAGAACAGAACACCTTTGAAGCACTTTCATGATTTATTTCAAGTTTCATGTTTTAGTCTTTAAAAGAATCCTTGAGATAAGTCGATAAAAAAGGAAAATATTAAATACTGTATTTTATAATGATACACAAATAAAGGTAAATTAATAAAAGAACTGCTTTTATTTTCTTTAAAGGGAGAAAAAGTGACTAATTTATATCTCATTAGAATATTTAAAACACTACCAGACTATAATGTAACAAACCACAAATAATTTTTTATGGCAAACTCTTGGAAAATAATAGTAATAATGAACAAAACAAAAATTTGCCTACGTGAAAAACAAATATGTGAACCATGTAGATTTCTTTTTACAAAATCTAAATATGGCATCCCAATTTCTGCAGAAAGTATAATTTTTCCAAGAAACAGTTTTATAATAATAACAAGTAGAGAAGGACTTTTATATTAAAATACAATGCTAGATACAATTAAAAACATGAACATTTGATCTTTTGATGCCCCCGGCCTTTTAAGCTCAGCAGTATTTGCTAGCACATCTTTCTTTTTGCCACTTTATCTCAGGTAATGCTTTATATACATTTATTTACAGGCTATTTACACATTATACATATTTTGATTTTTTATGCAATTTTCACTTATGCTTTAATAAGAAAAGAAATACCTTCATTTTAAAAGCAAGCACTATAACTTTATAAGTGACATGGTAATTTCATTGTCAGATATTCATTAAGTAATGGAAAATATAAGTATCAACCATTATTTTTACAGTGGTAACTTTGATGCCGACTAGTCATACTTTTTAACTCTTCACATTGTTTATTTCTGTTTGCTCTAATATCTTTAAATCGTATATGTAAATTATGTTCTACTATGGCACAAGTATTTACAAAGATACACCAACATATAAATATAGAAGAAAACTACCAACGATTTACAATTTAATAAAATATTGGAAAATAAAAATCAATAAATAAACTTTTAAATCAAAATTAGTTTTCACAAACCATTTTCCATCATCTTTTTCTGAGAACCCATTAATTCTTTATTCTCTTCAAAGATTGCTTTCATCATTTTTCGGACTTCAGAAACTTGATTCAAAATACTCTCCTGAAAATTATCATGAAGTTTCAGCTTTATTTCCAGCTCTTGGATCTTCTTTTGTAAGTTTAGCTTTTCTGACTGTAAAACAATTTTTCTTATCAATGTCACAAGATTTTATCTCCCAATTACCAAACAAAATGTAAAAAAAAAATTGTACTGGAGAAGAATAAAAATATAACGATCCAAAATTAAAAATAACAACCACCGATTAATGTATAATGTAAATCATGAAGCTTGAAGAAAAAAAGAAATGGGATGTATTATATGCTATCCCAAACAGCAAAAATTGAGATCAAAATAATTTTAAATTATCATTCTCCCCCCTACTAAGTGGCAAATATCATGCAATATTTTAAGTAATCTTCTGTAATCAGGCTGCGCACGATCGAGTTAGATTTTTTAAATATGAAACATGAAAATTACTTTAAAAACAATAATAAATCAGCAAATTAAGATTCAGTTTTCAAACAAATTGCATTCAAAAGCACAATTTTTTTTTAAATATTATGGTGTAAAAATTTAAATTGTACAATGTTTAGAAGTTGTTAAATTTACCAAAAAATGAAACTGGTTTCTCATATCATTGCAATCATCAGTATGTGGTCAGCATTATGCACACGTTTTTGCTTTATAATATTTAATATACCAGGGGATCTAACACAGGCTTCCTGGGTTACAGAAGACACCACGTGGTGTATAAAAACACAGGCAAAAAACAATTTTTTAAAAATTAAAACACTACTAGATTTTTTACATTTAATATATTATTTATATAGGTTACAAACAAAACAGAAACATTTTTATATGAAAAATACCAATTATGCATAATTGGTATAAAATAAAATTTCAAATAAAATTTTGAAATTTATAAAAAATGATATTTTTGTATTAGCTACATACCAGGAGTTAACTGATTAAGCAATCAAAGATTTCGTTACTAACAGCAGCATTTTTTATTCTGATTATTTCAGTGTTTAAGCACATAGCTCACTTACATATCTAAATTTATGTTTTATTTATATTAGTTCATTTATTTATTGAGGAAATTTTATTTTATTTATGGAATATTACCCAAAAGAAAATACTGAGAATGGTTATTGTGCTAATTTAATTATGCTTTAAGTGCAAATACAACGGAGCATCGATTATCCAAATCTCGGTCAGCCAAACGCATTCAATAAGATGAAATTCAAATTTGCGCACTATGCACTGCAGGAGTTCCGCACGCGAGTGCAAGCATTTGGCTCCCTTCCAAGAGCAACCTCCGTCGTTGATGGCTTGCGAGCCTTCGATAGTGAGACATATGTATAGTGTAGTTTGTCGTGCTGTACACAATGGAATCTAAACATAAACATGTTGTTCTCAGCATTTCTGATAAACTTAAAATAATAGATCAGTTGAAGGATAGTGCTAGTAGATCAAGTTTAGCTCGTGAGTATGGAGTTGGAAAAGCAAAAATATCAGACATTAAAAGGAACAGTGATGCCATTACAAAATTTGCGAGTGTACTTGATATTAAGATGGAAGCTTGCACAGAAAAATAATAAAAACGGCAGAAAATCAGGACTTGGACACTGCAGTTTACACATTGTTTATGCAGGTACGTAGCGAAGGGTAACTAATAAGTGGCCTTTTGATTTGTGAAAAAGCTAATGAAATGAACGTTTCATTAAAATATATAATAGATTTAGAAGCACGAAAAAGAGTGTCCTCTCTGAAACAAAAGAAAATTTGGGACTTTTTTTTCTTAAAATATAGACCTACAGTACTGCACTTTTAATTTCCTGCAGATTTCTTTGATCAAGTTATTCCTTGATAGTTTGTTCTTTTCTCCTTGTTGTAAACATTGTAGTACAAAATACATACATGTATATTTGTGTTTATTATCACTGTATATTTGTTTCACTATGCTCATATAACCCTAGTATGTTTTTTCGAAAATGACTGATTATCCGAATTCTCATTTATCCAAACACCCTCCGCTCACCTATTAGTTTGAATAATCAATGCTCCATTGTATATTAATCTTTCGTAATCAGGCTGCATGAAATATAGATTTTTCAAAAAATCAAACTTGAAAATTATTTAAAAACGCTATCTATAAAAAGTAAATTGAAATACAGTTTTCAAGGAAATTGAATTTGAAAAAATATTTTTTTCTTATTTAATGGGGTAAAAATTGAAATTATGTGATGTTTAGAAGTTAGAAAACTCATAATCAAATCACAGGTACTTTTCCATTATATCAACACCATGCCAAAATGTATGCTGATTAGGGCTGAGTGATATCTGGAATTAAATGAAGATGATAAATTGGCATATTTATATCATAATATCTTGATATATCGATATTGTGACATATGAACAAAATTGTAAAATAACAAGTTACGTATGAAACTGAGCAATGTAATAAAATTATTGATACTTATTAAATACATTTTTTTTTTTAAATTTCCTTTACGAAAAAATATGAGATTAAAAAACACCAATGGATAATTAACAACATAGTTTCAGTATACAAAAGAAATATTAAAGAATAACAGCTTTTTGAAAAGTTATATCATTTCCAAATAATAAATTAATAAACACTATATAGGCTTTTTTTAGGCCTGGCTTTAACATTCTACAAATCCATGAAATTTATTTTATTTTGGGTTCGGGTCAGATTGCGATTATTATTGTGAAAATTATCTTGTCTGAACCCATAAAGTAATTTTTGTTGATCCGAAGCCAAAACATGTAATCTGAATCCCAGCATAACATTAATATCACATTTTAATGCAATTATGGTAGAATAGTCTACAATGATGCCTTAATTTTGACTATCTTTTGAGAAGAAAAATTATTATTAAATATATTTATTCATATTTAAACATATACTTAGAGCAATATTGGGCTCAGGAGAGGAATTTGCACAAGCATAAAAATCCTTGCGATTGAAAAAACAGGAAATATGGCCAACGAATAAAAATGCATAAAAGTTTTTGAATATTTTTATAGCCTACAGTATTTAAAATGCTTTAATATTCACTCACCTGATAAGAAATTCACTCCCCAGTGGTGGGCGATTTATGTAATTCCCTACTACTACTACTACTCATTTCTTAGGTCAATTTTTGTACCAAAAAAAAAAAAAAAAGATTAAATAACTTGGTTGCCAGCTAAAAGAACTTGGTCACCACTGGCAGTCGCATTTGTTATATATATATGAATATTTGATATATCCCTGTATACAATTTTTTAAAAGAAAAATAAGCCAAATTTCATAACAATGAGTCATTTTTTTTTTTTTTTTTTTTTTTTTGAAACAGAAGATAAGTGAAAATTCTTATGCCTCTCTGTAAAAAACTATGCAAAAAATGACTAATTTTAATGTGTAAAATAGCACTGCGTATTGTAGCAACATGCCCAAATTTGTTGAAAGAGCGACTGCCTATTTTTATCAAAAATTAGAGCCTGAACAGACAAAAATCAAAAGGGAGACAATCATACCATTTTTTAATTGTGATGAAATTTAAAGGAAACTGTTGCAAAAATGCATTAGTCACATCATTTTGCAGTCAGTTCCTTTTAAAAAATTACACAAACATGCAAAATATTAACTTATATTAGAACTGGAAAAGCACATATGTTTACTCAAGTAAGAAATTGACATCTGTATTAAGATTAGTGATGGGCGATAACGAGATGTTTTTCTCGATTTTCTCGATTGTATGGACATCTCGATATTTTTCGATTGTGTAAATTTTTTCTCGATGACTACAGTTTGCAAATTTCTTTTATAAATCATATATTATGTATTATATACGTCATACATTTATCAAGAATCGTCTGCGGGTGAACTGGAATGAGTCGATGTTAATAAAGACTAGGTGACTTCGACCGCTAGCGGACCGCCCCTCCTTTAATCGGGGCCCCTAATTTATACATAATCTTGTAATATGAAATCACGAACAGGTTACCCGCTATATACGGCACTGATATATGATAGCAGGCGGGTGTGGTGTGCACGCACTACAAAATCTTGTAAAAAATATAATATCAAAACGAATGAACCTCGGACCAGATCTCTTGGGGGAGGTGTCAAAGCGAGCGGAGAGGCACAGCAGCTGCATAATATGATTAAGTCGTCACAGGTCTTTAGGCCTTTCCAACCATATGTCACATGAGAAGTCTGGATCTGAATTTATAAAAATGCCCTCCCCGTGGGGGCAAATGGGGGAGGGGTGCGGGAGGTGGATAACATGAGTAAGTGGTCATAAGCCTTTCCAACAATATGTCACATGAGGGGTCTCGGCTAAATTTAGAAAAACACCCCCGTGGGGGAAAAGGGGGGGGGCGGTCACCGGAGGTGCATTACATCAATAAGTAGTCACAGACCTTTCCAACGATATCTCCCATGTGGGGTCTTGGCTAAATTTGGAAAAGTGTTCCCCGGGGGGCTGCAAAATGGGGGGATGGACACCGGAGGAGCATAACATCAATAAATAGTCACAGACCTTTCCAACGATATCTCACATGAGGGGTCTTGGCTAAATTTGGAAAAGTGCCCCCCCGGGGGGGGGGGGGGGGGCAAAGGGTGGTGGGGACACCGTAGGTACATAACACCAATAAGTAGTCACAGACCTTTCCACCGATATGTCACACGAGGGGTCTTGACTAAATTTGAAAAAGTGTCCCCCGGGGAGGGCAAAGAGTGGGGGGGGGGGGGAAATGGGGGGGCGGCCTCCGGAAGTGTATAGCATCAATAAGTAGTCACAAACCTTTCCAACGATATGTCACATGAGAGGTCTTGGCTAAATTTGGAAAAGTGTCCTGAAATTTCATACATTATAAATAATATTTAACGGAGGGCTCCATAAAAAAATCCGATCTAAAATGATAAAAACAGAAAAAACTACCCTCG
This sequence comes from Maratus speciosus, assembly GCA_963932465.1. Lineage (NCBI taxonomy): Eukaryota > Metazoa > Arthropoda > Arachnida > Araneae > Salticidae > Maratus > Maratus speciosus. The sequence continues at coordinate 523,448,423 of OZ010792.1, read as the reverse complement.
CAGTGAGGGCCAAATTGGGGAGGGCAGGAAGAAA